>OX454335.1:11713935-13050085 GCA_949716465.1 Chalcosyrphus nemorum
TGAAATATTTTTTTTTCAGTGGGGTTTGGTGATGTGATCACGGTTGCCGTTTTGGTAGGATTCTAGGTTTTTTCAGCTTTGGTAGGTTTTAGTTCGATTTGGTAGGTTTTTTTGCAGCTGTAAGCCCTATGAAACAAACATTTTTTTTTTTTTTTTTTTTTTTTTTTTTTTTTTTTTTTTTTTTTTTTTTTTTTTTTTTTTTTACATACATATATACATATGTATGAAATAATCATAGACGTGCTTAGACTGCTTAGAATTTTCAACCGTGTGCGAAATATTCCGAGAGTTGATTCTTAAAAATCGGTGTGGTGGAAAGGAAGTGCGTGTGGGTCAGGGTTACCCGGTTCGGCGCGTAAAGTTGGTTTTCCTACCAGAAGAATAAAATATAAAATAAAATATAATCAAAAACAAAAAAAAAACAATTTTTTTTATATATTTTCATTGACATTTGGAGCGAGGTAAAAAAAAAACAAAACATAAATTATTAAATTTTAAAACAAAGTGATGAGTAAGGAACGGCCCGCGCTCCCAATAGCAGGAGTAGCGGCCGAAATAAATCCTGAAGCAGGTGTTGAGGTGGTACCGTTACCACCAGTACTTGTAACTTCTTCAGTTACTACTAATGAGGCTAAAAGGAAAAAAAAGCTCAAGCCTACCCCTAACCTGAAGCGTCCCACGCTGGCAAGGTCCGTTAAAAAGCGTTCAGCAGTGAAGGGTGAAATGTCTGCAATGGACACGTCAACAGCTGAAGAGACAGACGGCGGGGAAGGACGACGATTGGAAGCAAACAACTGCTTTGCCGTCCTTGCCCAATCAGAATCGGAAGACGAAGATGAAGAAGAGCTGGAGAGCCTGACTGCCAATATCAGGGAACTGCAAAAACAAGTGTTGGCCATAAAGGCCAAACAAATGGCTAGAAGGGAAAATGAGCGTAAGACAGTGCTCCAGGTCTCCCAAGTACCAGCGCAACAAAAACCACAATCGTTGCAAAAAGTTCTACAGCTGCAGCAACAGCAGCTTAAACAGATCCCGCAGTTTAATGAGCAACTGAAGCCAAAGCAGCAGCTGAAAATTAACCAACAAAAAGTACAACAGCAGCAAAACAAACCTCAACAGCAACATCAACAGCAGCAACAGCAAGAGCAGCAACAGCAGCAACAGAAATCACAGATACAGCAGACGGAACAACGTCAGCAAAATACGATGCCAGCCAAGATGCGAGTTCCACCAATTAATGTCTTTAAAATGGAACTGCAAGACACAATTCAACTATGTAAGTCGGCCATAGGCAACCAATTTACAATTAAGAGACACAATGAAACGAAACACTCCATACAATGCAACACAATAGACCATTATCATCAAATTAAAAAGTTATTAAGGGATTCGACGACGGAGTTCTTCACTTTCACTCCAAAGGGAGAAAAGCGCCAAACTATGCTGCTCAAAGGGATGGATCCGTTTACTGAGCCGGAGGAGCTTCTTAAGACGCTTCAAGAAGTTGAGTATGAAGGTCTTACGTTCGTGGGAGTTAAACCTTTCACCACAGTGAGGGCCAAAAGGGAGAATAAGAAGCTACCGTTCTTCCTCGTCCAACTGTCTCCCAACAGCAATCTGGAGGGCCTAAAACGTATTCGTGTTTTAGACCACCAGGTTGTAACATGGGACAAAATAAGGCGCAGCGAGGGCATTATTCAATGCGTTCGCTGCCAAAGGTTCGGGCACGGCGCGTCGAACTGCGATATGCAGCCTCGATGCGTTAAGTGCGCAATGTTCCACAGAACTGAGGACTGTATTCTGGGTAAGGAGGAAGTGGCAAAGAGCCAGCTCTCATGCGTACTCTGCAGGAATTCGGGGCACACTGCTAACTATCGGGGTTGTCCTGAATTCCAAAAGATCAGAACAGAAAATGTAGTTCGAAAACAGAGGAACGTAGTAAAAGTTCCACACGGTTCGCTCCAAACACCAGCCGTGTCTCCCCATATTACCTACGCCCAAATGGCGTCAGGTAGGGCGAGCACGGTACAGAAGGTACCTTTACAGGCCCCAGTGCCTAAAGCTGCTGAAGCTCAGGGCGACTTGTTGACCATCTTGCTCCAAATCCAGGGGCAGATGGGACAGCTCCAGCGCCAAATACAAGAGCAAGCGAACCGTGTGGACAAGATCTACGCGCTTCTGCCGAACTCAGCGCAACTTCATTCGTAATGGGTACGGCCGCGAATGGGGAATTCTTGAAGATCCTTGCGGTGAATGTAAACTCATTGATTAGGATCGAGCGTAAGGAATCGCTCTTTAAGTTGCTCGACGACCAAAGCCCTGATGTGTGTCTGGTTAGCGAAACTAAGCTAACCCAGAAACGCAAGTTACGGCACAGCAAATATAATATCGAAAGAAGAGACCGACCCAACTCCACTCGTGGAGGCGGTGTTGCGATCCTCATTCGAAAAGAACTAAGGTATAAGGCCGTGTACAGTGGTGAAGTGCGTAGGTTCCGGGAGCTAGAAGCGTGTATTGTGTGCATCCCTCTCCGTAGTGGAAAGAAGATGTTCGTGGTCGCACTTTATGCTCCTGATGTTCCTCAGTCTACATTATTCATGTCCGAGCTCGAGACATTGTTTCGATGCCTAAGGCTGGAATTGGGGGAGAATTATTTCCTCATGGCCGGAGATTTGAACGCCAAACATAGAGATTGGGGAAATCAAACGCCAAATACTAGGGGGAACTCACTACTCAATTGGTGGGGTCAACACAATGTCGAGTTTCGGCTCGATTTGAAAGCTACAGATAGTCCATCGTTTCCTAGAAGCGGCTCCTATCTGGATCTACTCCTGTTCGACGAACGGTTACAACTGACCGACGTGAACCGACAAACGATAAACTGTTTACGCACGTTCGTGTATGACAGTGACCATTGCGGACTTATTGCCGAAATAACTATTCCCAACGAAATCGCGGAATTGGAAGAGTTTGTCCAAACGTATTCCTACAACTATAGTAAGACTCGTTGGCCTCGCTTTTCCCGAGACTTAACAAGAGCACTCTCCTCGAATTCGCTCGACCCACCGTCCAATAGGAATCTGTCAAATGAGGAGATTGACAGCTACCTCAAACAAATGGACGATACAATTAAACAAACGATGGACAGTACTATACCTCGGTATCGACCAACTGACAACGTTTACCGCAACGCAACAATCGACGCACTGCACGTACAAAAAAGTAGACTACTGACAAGATTAAAAAACTTGCATAGGCAGTTTACTGACAGACAGAACTCGGAGGTTAGGACTCTGAAGTCGTTGATAAAGAATCTCCAAGTATTAATTAGAGCAAATTATAGGCTGTCGGCTAATTTGCACTGGGGTAATAAGATTCGGGCTATCAAGTCTGATAACCCGAGTATGTTCCCCCAGATTAATAAAATATTTCGGAGGAACGATGTCAACGAACTTCCGTGTCTGAAGATTCCTCGAACTACTCACAATGAACAGTTACTTACAGCAGCAGGAATAGATCCAAGGGACGCCATCGATGATGACGACTTTTTCATGATTGAAGATCCGCAGCAGAAGGTAGAGGCTATAGGAACTATTTTCGAGGACGTGTATAAGGTAAATGCTTGCATTCGCCCTAACCACGACCTGGAAAATAGAGTCCTTGCGCACAACTTCCGCCTTCGATATGATTTGCAGCATTGACAAGCAGAGAATTCTGGCTTCACCAGGTTCAATGATGACAATGTTGCAAACAATGTCATTGCCATTGAAGGGATTCATCCCCCTTACATATCGAAGGTAGAACTTCAAGCGATCTTCGAATCACTGAGAAAGAAGAAATCAGTGGGAATCGATGGAATATCGAACATTGTGCTTCGACATCTTCCTCTAGTAGCGGTAGACATTTACGCCACCCTGTTCAACAATGCACTGAATAATGCCCATTATCCAGAGCATTGGAAAACAGCGGTGGTTCAGCCGATCCCAAAAAGGGGAAAAGACAGTTCCAATCCGGCAAATCTCCGGTCCATAAGTCTCCTTCCGAATATCAGCAAGGTATTCGAGAAAGTGCTACATAGAGCAATGATAATGTGGGTTGAGGACAATAAAATTGTTCCGGATAACCAATTCGGTTTTAAGGCGGGGCATGATACAATTCATGCCGCGTCTAAACTCGTGTCGGATATCCAATGGAACAAAAGTAAGAAACAATGCACGGGTGCCTGCCTGGTTGACTTGGAGAAGGCCTTTGATACCGTATGGTTGGAAGGGCTCTTTTACAAGTTAAGCAGGTTGGGCATAAGTAAACCACTACTGTACATGTGGCTTAATATGCTCACTGGTAGAAGGTTCGTTGTGAAAAATGGCAGCGTGACTTCCACTGGAACGTTCGAAATTAAAAATGGTCTGCAACAAGGGGCGGTTAATTCGCCGATCCTATTTAATATTTACACGGCTGATCTGATAGGATCTCTTCCAGACGTGATAGCGTATGCGGACGATTTGATCGCGTACAGATCAGGACCTAAGATTGACGTCATTGCAACACTCTTGCAGCGTGACTTCGATAAGATTCAGCAATATTGCGATGACTGGAAGTTGAAGATCAACTTCCAGAAGTCTGAGACCATTCTTTTCAGAACGCCGTTGTCTGGGGCCTCTTGGGATACCAGGAAGAATTGGCGAAAGTTCTCTATTGTTGGAGAGCACGGACGTCCACTTGCATGTCAAAATGTAGTCAGATACCTGGGGATTTGGCTAGACCAATATCTATATTTTAATAAACATGTAGATATTGCTCTAACCAGAGCCCGAGGCGCTTTCGCTCTTACAAAGAGACTGTTTTATAGCAGCCAACTCGATGCAAGGGTGAAGGTAATCTGCTACATGGCCCTTATTCGGCCCATGATCGCATATGGATGTCCTGTGTGGTTCAACATAGGGGCAAGCAGGATGGAAAGGATTCGGGTGTTTGAGAGGGCCTGCCTTCGGACTTGCCTTCATTTGTACAGAACACCAGAGTCTCAGTACATAAAATTCTATTCCAACGAGATCCTTTACAACAAAGCGAGTCTGATAAGAGTGGACAATTTCTTAATCAAGATGACTCGAAGGCACATTGCAAGAGCAATGACCTCGATGAATAACCTGATCTCCGGGGCTTTTTACCCCAATAATATGTACCATGAGAGAGTGCGCCTTAGCGGCTTTGTCCCCCCAGAAGCTTTTCTCTATTACGATCAGGCAGGTTTGATTCAGGATAGAGCGGCGGTTCCGATACTCTTCCATGTAGCCCGAAAAACTGTGGATAGGCGGCTCAACTACGAGCGAGACATCATACCAAGCGCTATAGAGCGACTCCGGTTTAGTCGGTCGGTTTCGGAGCGCGATATTAAAGACGTTGAACGGCAGCACCAACAATTCTGGTGGCTTATTGAGCGAACTCCCTCGTCGATTCACTTAGATCCGGGGTAGGTTGAACACGCAAAACTGGCCGATGTATGTATATATCTTTATATGCCTGTGGTTGGCTTACATAGCTTTTTTTTTTTTTTTTTTTTTTGTAAGTAGGTCGAATAAGTTTAAAAATGTATATATATATAAAAAAAAAAAAAAAAAATTGCCAGTTGGCATTAAAAAAAAAAAAAAACAAAAAAAAAAAAAAAAGCCCGTTGGCACCAAAAATAAGGTAGTTTAACATTATTTTAAGGTAGTATGTAAGCTTTTACATATATAGTTTTAATTAAAAAACAAGTCCGTTCACTAAGTTTTTATAATAAACTCTTTTTCTTAGTCATATTTGTTATTACAATAAAATAATCTCTATAATTAAGTCGAAAGACATAGATTAAGAATTAAGTTTAGCTTAGAGCGCCCGCATAGGACCAGTAAGTTAGAATAAGTTACTCAAGTTATTTAAGCTAGTTTTAAGTGTTTTTGCCTAGCATAAGTGTTATTTGTTTGTTCAATAAAAACCTTTAAAATTGAAAAAAAAAAAATGTATGAAATAACACAAAACAACTTTTAAACAAATAAATAGAAGCCCCTGAACAATTTACATATTCTTCTTCACGTCACCCAATGAGGTAGAATGTTAAACGCGTTTTTTTTCGAAGTTGCTTCTGTGAGCATAGTCCCGCTTAAGTAGGTACTAAAGAAATAGAAATATTCATAAAATAATAAATGAAAGGTGTTAGGTCATTGATCAGGTCAATGAGTTATTCCATTTTCGCAACAGAATAATCATGTACAATGCCCCACAGCCATAAAGGAAACTTTATACATATGTATATATGTAAGTGCTATGTGTGTATTATGTTTCTTGAGCACATTTCTTTTGCTTCATTATTATTGCTCAAAATTAACATGCACGGGATAAGTACACCTACCAAAGCATCTGGCAGTCTACTACTGCGTTGGCTTGAATCGATGGGTTGTTCTAGTGCCTATGAGCCTGTTTTGATGATGATTCTCGACTACGTAGTAAAGAGTAATGTCGTGTCTACATTCAATAGTGCTCACTCCTGCACTACTTTGGTAAAGTTTAGGGGAGGGAATGAGTTAATTGAAGCACTTCTGTATTTTTTGTGTGTTCTCTCGTCAAAGTACTCATTTCATGCGCGAACTACCCTCCTCAACAATCGAACTAGTAATGATAAAATGGAATAGGAACGGAACATTTCGGATGTAGAACGTGACTCTCCTCGATTTTTCTATTTTCTTCATGACTCTCTCCCTCTCCTTACCCCTCACTCTTCTTACCCACAAACTACCGACATAGCCGAGTTTTGAGTCAACATCTAAACAGGCTCTATCTTAAGTAGGCTACACACTATCATTTTTGAACTGACATTCCTGGACTGTCATTTCTCATCATTTCATTCCAGGCTATACACTATCATTCCAGGTTTGTCATTTTTTCGAAGGTTTTCTCATTTTTACTTGCACCAGGCCAGGTATTGGATTCGTGAAAAAAAAAATGATAGAGAAACTCGAAAAAGTAGGTCTGGCGATTCTGTCTGTCTGTCTGTCTGCCTGTGTGTATGTACGCTGAACTGCAGCCTAAACGGCTGGACCGATTTGCTTCAAACTTCATATCTAAGCTCTGTAGGGTTGCAATTCGAGGCGAAATCGGAATTTTTGTTCTAGCCCTGTTATTAACGGTACTTTACTTAAGGCCAATTTCACAAAAAGACGATTTTCTCGAAAACGGCTCTAACGATTTTGATTAAATTTCATATCCGAGTTAGTCTAGACAAATGCTATAAGATGGCGTACCACGTTTTTGACTAAAAATGCGTATTAAGGTACTTCCCTTATTACCAATTTTGGGCAAAAAAATTCTAAAACTGTGGATGATTCTTCTCGTTTTGGTTAAGAAGGGTATTAATGGCTTCTTGCACAAAAATGCCATATTGGCAGTACTTATTACCAATTTCGGCAAAAAAAAATCTCCAAAAAGTTCGAAAAATGTAGGGGAGAGATGCAAACCCTTACATATCATGCCTTAAAATTAGTTGCTACAAACTAAATTATTCTATATAACCGCACTTTGTAAAACCATATGTCGTAGTTCTCAATTTCCCTATTTTTATACCCTATCCTAAGGGTATATTAAGTTTGATACATAGCTTGTAACATAGAGAAATATTGAAGATAGACTACATAAAGTATATATATAAATGATCAGCATCACTAGCCGAGTCGATTAAGCCATGTCCGTCCGTCTGTCCGTCTGTCCGTCTGTCCGTCCGTCCGTATGTCACCAGTTTTTGGGCCTTAAATTTTGAGCTAGTTTTTATTGTCCTACTTCCTTATGTTCTCCGAAGAATTAAAGAAATTTTGAAAAAAATAAACTTCCTGGAAATGTTCTAAAAATCATGTCAATTTGACTTCCTTATGCTATTCAAACTCATAAATGCAATATTTATTTTAATTTTTATATGTAGCTTCTTCCAATCAATTGACCATATTACAATATCAGGTCATTTTTTACAAGCGTACATTTTATTGCTTTATGGCAGGGTAGTTTTTTTTTCTGTGGGAGTTTTTTAAGTGTGGGTTTTTACTTGCTTTTTCCCAATTAAACTTCGCAAAAGCTAACTTTTTTGTTTCCTTTTTTCGATCATTATGGGCAATATTTTACAACTCTTTCGCTTCCTGCAGTATGTAGAAGGTTTATGACAGTTTGAATCTTTCTAAAAAATCAAATTTAACCTTTTTAATAATACTTTCTTTTTTATAAGTCTTTCTTATTGCATTTAGTTGAATTTATTTTAAATTTTTTAAATAACATTTATTCATTGTCTCCAATTTTTTTCTTTTTCATTGTTCGGTTTGTCTTCTTTGGGCGCAGACGGATATTTTTTTTTTTAAATGAATGATAAAGAAATTGCGTGTGTGAGTATTATTATTGCACTAACAACAAAAAAACAATAAATCGGAAAAAGTGGGTGAAAAAGTGGATTGCTAAAAGGCAAATTTTTACGCACTGTAATCTAATTCGAAAGATCCGGGACACAGAAGCCTGGACTATCAAATATGACCCTCGCTCGACTAGCGACAAATGCCAAATCATGAAATTTACGTACCATCATACACATACTCGTACATGCATCATTCTCCGTCATTCCAGCAAAATCCACGAAAAATTTCAACCCTCATCATTCTCGCCATCAGTCCCATCCTCAATTATCATTTCTACCTACACACTGTCATTTTTCCATCATTCCTGACTGTCAGTTCAAAAATGATAGTGTGTAGCCTACTTAACTCTACACAGCATGATATTTGAGCGGAGTGGATTTGTGCATAGAGTGACTGGCATAGGATTGGTTGAATTGGAGTGGAAATGTGTTATATCTGTGAGTGCATATGCAATTTGTTGAGGCAAAAGAGCGTAAGATTTTTGTGATACTCAGCGACTATTCCTTTACTTTGACCGCTAAAGGGATCACCATCGATTACCTCAAGTGATAGTACTATTAGTTTCATATATAATGGTACTACTCAAATATGATACTCGAAAGAATATTTATAAAAAAACAGTAAGGCCCTGCTCTGAGGGAAGACTGGAAAATTCAATATGGAATTGAAACTTATTATATATATAAATTTTTTGTACGTAGTGCCGTCTTACGTAGAGATTTTTTTTTTTTTTTTAAAGAATACCCAACCACGGGAATAAATTTGTACGCAAGTACAAAACAAGGAAAAAAACAGACAAAGGTAAAAACATACAATTTTATCATTGTTTTTAGTCATTAGTTGTAAACTTAGTGCAATTCTCCAGACAAAGTGGCGGCCTAACAAATTATTGTGACGGCCGCCTATATTTTTACACCGCCTAAAAGCACTCTCGGAAAAACATCCCTCGGGAACGCACAGTGTGGAAATTTGCCTATCTAGCGGAATTTAATTAAAACATGACGTGCACAGATTGATGTAATCGGTTTTACTTGCAGCTTAAACCTTCTACTAAGCGATTATTAATGAACTGTTATGTGGAAGTCATGTAAAACAAAAATAATTCGTCCTGAAGTTGCAGATGCTTATAATTTTAGTGAAAATTGGCTTCTGAAGGTAGTTTTGATTTTATTTTTTTTACGAGTGCTTAGTGTGGTATTTATTGAAAGTTTTGTTTCTATTTTATAAAAACGATATCAAGAAACTGGAAAGTAAGTAAAATTTTATTCCATAGGGTGTTTATGTTATGTTTTTTTGTTAAATTAAAAAAAATATATATATTTTTTTGCATTTATGAGATAAAAACTTTAATTGTTCAGTGTTGTTCGGATGGGAGACTATATGCGTTTTAAAGCCTGATATCTATTCTTTTATTTAGCGCTTTAAGTTGGTGCGCATAGGTGCGACGCCCATACATTTTTTTTTTCACTTTCCACTTGGCTTTGAAACAAAAGTGTTACCTACATTAAATAACAGTCGTACTAAGTTTCATCCAATGTGTTGTGATTTTGTTACTTATATTTTGTATATCCTTTTTTTTTAGTTTTACATATGTACATACATGTTGCACTTCTCAAGTGTATAGGATTTTGATACAAGGTATTTTTCATAATTTTTCGAATGGCTTTCGCAATGGCAAAAAAAATACAATTTTTTGAGGTTTGGATTCCCAAAATCAAAATAAAGCGCATTGATGCTTTTTTTAAAAAAAGGAGCTTAAGACTATACTTTGGCAAAATCCTACCCCCTCGTCATCAAGATACTGCCGCCCCATTAAACTTGTTTTTGCAAAAGAAACAAGAGACTTGATAAAACAGGAATTTGATCAAATCGTTGAGCAAATAAATGCATTATCAGCTGTTGAAATTCATGAGGAAGATTTTCATATTGTAGTAAAACTTATTATTTTACTAACAATGGTAGATGGCAAAGTGTTCACTGCCTTGTCACCTGTGACTTCATCATCTCAAACATGTTACATATGCAGCGCAAAGCCATCTGAGATGAATAAAGCTAATATTATTTCCAGAGAGTCTGAAAATCTGTTTTCAATGTCCTTTGGGCTAAGTCCTTGGCTTGATGTGAAGGTTTGGCAAGTCAAAAACCAAGAAAATAAGGAAAAATGCAAAGCCAAGAAAAAACTTATCCAAGACAGCTTTTGGAAGGAAACTGGCTTACTCGTTGATATGCCAACCCAACAAGCTGGGAATACGGCAACTCGGTTTTTCCGAGACGGAAAGAAAACAGCTGAGATAACTGGTATTGATATAGAGTTTATGTAAAAATTTTCCATATTATTTTAGAAGCTCTGGCGTCTGGGTTTCCGATTAATCTAGATGCTTTTGGCATATGTGCGACAAGGTCTCAGGATTTGTATCTTGAGAAATACGGGTGGTATAATATGCCAGTAAACGTTCATAAAGTATTGTTTGATGGCAGACAAGGGATTGCTTCTTGTATTCTTCCAATTGGCCAACTTTCAGAGGAAGCGCAAGAAGCTACAAATAAAGATAATTGAAAATATCGCGGGCTATTTACAAGAAAAACATCACGGTTGGACACAATGACAGATCTTCTTCATAGACTGTTGATAACTTCAGACCCTTCATTAGCAAGTCTTAGGTGCGTTCCGAAAAGGAAAAAAAGTGTTATTGAACATGAAGTCCTGAAGCTTTTAAATGTACAAACCTAATATAGAGAAGTTCTTTTAGAGTCGGTTTAGCGCTAAAATATGAATGATTCTTTACTTAATGTATGTATTTAATGATTATTTTTAATAAATGTTAGCAAATATTAACACCAAACTTTTCTCTGTGAGTGTTATTAATTTTATTCTATGGGTCCACTTATGTGCAAAAAACGTGTACTTTCAAAACTATGTTCATCGAAAATTTGGCAAAATATATAAAATATTATAGTTTAATTTCATTCTTTAGATATTTATGATGAATCATAAAAAAAATTATCAAAAAGCTTAACTTGGAAGTGCTAATAATTTAATTCCGCTAGATGAGCGAATTCTCACACTGTGGAACGTTGAGAAATAGAAAAATCCCATAAGTCACCGGGAGTAAAGTGAGGACTTTGGCTGCGGATTAACACAAATACCGATAGCCCAGCGGAAAGGACCAAGTCCGTTGAAACGGTTCAAATCCAGTGTTGGAGAAGCAAATTAAATCATCTTTTATTATTTTTTTTACATTTTAATTTAACGTGACGAAAGTTTCGCCCTTATTATTCAGTTTTAAATATAGTTTTTTTTATTTGATTATTTTTGAACGTAAAGAAAAGTAAAGTAGTTGTTTTTTTTTTTATTACAAAAGATTTTTGATTTTGTAGATTAGTCTTATACTTAGTTTTTTATTATTCTTATTATTATTTTGTTTAGTGATTTATTTTATTTATTTTTATTATATTTTATTTGATTTTGAATTATTTTCTTTTAGTATTAGTTATTTTAGTTTCTTAGACTTTTTTTTATTATTTTTTTTTGATTTCATGTTTTGAAATTTAATCATTTGGAATTTTAATTTTTTTTAAATTACCTTTTCTTTTTTTTGCGTTTGTGCGAAACTTTTTTTTTTATTTCTTTTCTTTTTTTTATTTGCTTTTTTTTTGGTTTTTTTATAATTTTGTCTGGTTTTTCTTCTTTTGGTCTGGTTAAATTTTTTCTGGTTCCTTTTTTTTATCTTTATTTTCGTTTGCACTAGTTAGTACGATTCATAGTTTTGGGGTATCTTTTTTTATCTACAATTGTCTTTTCGCATCCGTCAGTGTCAGGAGCTTAGCAACAATGACAGACAGAGAGGAGCGAGAGGTGGCCGAAGGGTATCCTGGCGTTTCAGGTTCTCAGGCTACCAATCAAATGGAGGCGCTAATTGATAGAGTAGAGAGAAGTCTGATGGTAAATAAGATAAGGTTCTTCGAATAAATGGATGTGTTCATATAGAGTTTTACAGAGGTTCATCCTGGGTTCGAAGCCAGCAATCCGCAAGGTCCTTCACCAAACATCCCGACCCGAAATAGGTGTCCACCTGTCCCTGCAGTAAGGCATTCCATCTCGCCATCCTTTTCGAATGCGCAACCCACATCCAACAGTAGCGCATCCGATGTGTGCAGACTGGATAGATGGAATATAAGGTATGTCGGAACAGACTGCATAGGAGACTTTCTTTTTAAGGTAGATCGTCTGCAAACTTCTTCGGCCTACACTGAAGAACAGCTCACGGCAAATTTTCATACGTTGTTGTCAGGAAGGGCAAACAAATGGTTATGGGCCTTCCTTAGGAAGGATCCAAATGCCAAGTTTGCAGACGTAAAGGTGGCCATGAAGAAAGAATTCGGCCGAAAAGAAAGCGATGTGGACATTTATATGCCATTGCTGACAAGAAAACAGGGGAGCAAGGAGTCGTTCGATGAGTTCTATTCATCTATTGTAGATCTCAATGACCGCCTACATGAGCCGTTTGACAGTCGAAAATTGATTGATGTCATGCGAAGCAACGCAAAAGTCAAAATCGGCGAAGTGCTTCTGACATCAAATCCCTAGAGCAACTGAAAAATAAAGCCAGGGAGGCAGAGCTGTTCATAACAAAGCGGCTTAGTTCACAGCGTGTGATTCATGAGATCGTGGTGGATGAGTCGGATTCATCAGCGACCTATGAAGAAGAGGTAGCAGATCTAGATCCATTTAGGAAGCGGACTCCTGTGGCAAATTTTGTGTGCTGGAACTGCGATTTGGCAGGACACTCCTTTTATCAGTGTCCTTCACACGAGCGCAAGTTGTAGTGCTTTTTATGCGGGAACAAAGGCGTTTCAACTCCTGAATGCCCAAACCATCCGGGAAACTCCTAGGGGAACGAGAAGAGCAGGGAGATTCGTTCCTCAAAGAACAACCCCGGCACATCACACCCGTCAACTTGACTCCTCTTGGTTCAAACTTAGAAAATCCATCTGAAAACATTAAAATTTTGAAAAGATCTGAAAATGACTTGACGTGCGAACACCCTATTGTTAGATACAATCTAAAGTCTCTTCATGAACGCAAGCTGAATTATGATAAGGCTCGTTCTCGAATTATGGGAACTGATAGTAATCCAGCTAGCGAGAGGATAAAAAAATGTAGGCATCGGTTTCGAAATCGGCAAAAATATCGCAGACTTATTTTGGAATCTGTAATTTCAGCAGACACAGATAGACGGATGTATGCCAATGTTCAGCTGAATGGTGATTCAGTTTTTGGTTTACTGGACAGCGGGGCATCTATCTCTGTGTGAGGTAGTGGGTGTTGGGAATTGGTAGAAGCAAACGGTATTAACCTTATAAAAACGTTGTGCGTACTGCTGACGGCAAGTCGCATGACATTGTTGGTTATTGCGAAATACCAACCACGCTAAACGCGGTAACAAAACTAATTACCTTCTACCTTATTCCCAACTTAACTCAAAAGGTATACCTAGGGATGAATTTTCGGAGAGAGTTCCATCTGATTTCACAAGTCAGCGAAATTCGAGCCGATGCTTTACCTCATGAAGAAGAGGGCGATTTCAAACAAGACGCTGATCTGATAGTTCTTACTCCCAAACAAAACCTTCGTCTTAAGGCCACAAAAAAGCTGTTTACCAATTTTGTTGAGGTAGGTCTTGGTAGAACCCATTTGGAAACCCACATCGTTGATGTTGGGGACGCAACGCCAATAAAATCGCGTCATTATCCTTTGTCTCCGGTTCGCCAGGAAGAAGTTTATAAAGAGTTGGACCATATGTTAGAACTTGGGGTGATTGAGGAGAGCAATTCACCTTGGTGTTCCTCCACAGTTTTGGTTAGGAAGCCTGGTAAAGTTCGTCTATGCCTCGATTTTCGGAAAGTCAATGCGGTTACAGTCAAAGACGCATATCCGCTACCATATATCGACGGTCTCCTTAGTCGATTGCAGGACACATTCTTTATAACGGGTCTGGATCTGAAAGATGCGTTTTGGCAAGGTACTTTAGAAACCAACCCTGACAAAATAGCGGCAATGGTCAATTTTCCTGTTTCCAAGACTCCTCGACAGGTTCGTAGGTTCATAGGCTTAACCGGTAGGTACAGACGATTCATTAGAAATTACTCAGATTTAGCAGCCCCTCTATCAGATTGCCTAAAAAAGCGAAAAGGTTTCGAGCTATCACCGCAAGTATTAGAAGCATTTAACGCGCTTAAAACTGCCTTAACAACTGCCGCAGTGTTGTCTCAACCAGACTTTGGTAAACCATTTACCATACAATGCGACGCGTCTTCTGAAGGTGTCGGTGGTGTTCTCTTTGAGAGTTCAAATGAAAAACCGATCGCCTTCATGTCCAAAAAACTTAACAAGGCTCAGAAAACCTACACGGTCACTGAGCTGGAATGTCTTGCAGCTGTCTTAAGCATACGAAAGTTTCGGGCCTATGTTGAGGGATCACCTTTTAGAGTAGTGACCGACTAAAGAGTTAGGTTTAGAAGTGGTGAGGCACATGCGAACCGCCGTGTATTCACCCAAGCCAATATTTCAGAACGGGTCAACCGCAGTGTCTTAAGTAAGCTGCGAGTATTGATAGAAGAAGAGCAAAATACCTGGGATTTGTATCTTTCGAGCATCGCATGTGCGCTGCGCTCAGATACTCATGAATCCTTGAGTTGTCAACCGTATTTTGCTCTTTTCGGCCAAAACATGATCAACCATGGATATCAAATACTTCGCGATTTACAAGCACTTTCTGACCCTGAAATAATAGTCATGCCTAGTCAAGTAAAGACCTCCATTAATCGACAAAAACTATCAGTATCTTAATAGAGCGTATCACAAATCAAAAAACACTTACAATTCGCGATCCAAACAGGTGACATTTAGGGTAGTTCAGGAAGTATTTCACAGAAACTTTGCGCAAAGCAACTGGCATGATTTTTTTGTTAATGAACAGGGTCAAGTTCCCTCGCCCTCCGACGATCAGATAGCCGGAACAAGCATGCCAGCAAGGACCCTTTTATCACCAAAGTTCATTACACATTGGTGCCACCAGCGCGATGAGAACCACTCCAATTGCGGGTCTTGAGGCTATTCTCCACCTGCCTCCGCTAGACATTTACACGAGATCAACGGCAGCCATCAGTGCTTTAAGAATACGTCAGACTGCTCGTGCGGATACTCACGGGTAACAACACTCGGCGGTACCACCTAAAGAAACTACGTCGAACTCTGCAGAGGATGCGGCGATGAGGATGTTATAGAGGACACTACCCACTTCTTCTGCCAGTGCCCTGGAATCCAAGATTCCAGATTCGTCGGCAAACACTCCTTTCAGGATCTAGGAGAACTCTCCAACGCCAATACCGACATGTTATTGAACTTCATCAGAACATCAGGACAGTTTCAATACACGGGTAACGAGTAAGTACAACCATACACACAGACAGACAGACACCAAGCCGGACGGGCTGGTGAAGCTAAGCTCAGGCGACTGTGGGGGTCACAGCTGGCGGATAGTGAACGGCCTGTAGAACTGCAGGTTAGCTGCGAATACCCAATAATAAGCCCCCGACCAAGAGCGGCAGAGAAGGAGGGCGTGGCTTTAAAGGCTACAGGAGTCCGAATGAACTTTCTGTGATCAGACGAGTAAGTGCCGTCTTCAAATAAGTGCTCTCTACCCAGAAATAATAAACTGGCGAGACCCGGATGTACCCGCCACAACGTGGGACACAGATTAAGGAAACGAGGCGACCACATAAACCCGTGCTCCGTACACAGAAGGGAAACATACCCATATGTATATGTACCCGACGCAACGTGGGAAGACGTGCCAAGAAACTGGCAAGACCCCAAGGTCTTAGTTACAACGGGTAACACCCGTTCTAAAATATTTTTGATCATTAGGACTGAGCCCAGTAAGATCTTAATTAAGGTATACTGGAAAATGATTCGGAATAAGGAAGCTGAGGGCTGACGTCTGTAGTATTCTGTTACCTCGGTAGGCAGGAGTGAAATCCGGTTGAAATGGCTCTCAGGCTAATGCTACAGACGCCCCCGTCCCGTTAAAACCTTGGCATGACTCAAAGAACGCTCAATGTTTCGTCACCATTTAGTTGGTGGCGTAGGCTTAAATGTAACATTCCTGGTTAGCACCTGATCTGGCTCTGAGACAGCATCCCATGAAGGCCTGTGTCAACCCTTGCATGGCCTCCCTGATACAAAGATAACCATGAGATCCTTTTGGTGATTACGCATCCGAACACTGATAACGACTTTGAGTGGGGACCACATAGAAATGATCACAACAACAACAACAACAACAAAAAACAAACCAAAACGAGGAAAATATGGAGATTTAGGCAGTCAACCCGGAGCTTTTGCCTGTGCATGTCATCTCAATTTGACTTTCGCCCTGGTTATCTGGAGTTATCAAAATTACTAAACGCGATAGATCGCCTGAAACCGAGGACAAACGTCTGTCCTCGGATAAAAAATTTCGTGGCAATATGAACCCGAATAGTGCACCTAAGGACTCCAGAACTAATTACTGGAGTCCTCTTCAATGTCATCCGGACAGTGACACTGATGATATGGACGAAGTGATCGCGCCCAATGAGACAATAAAAAAGGTATACGTGCCCCCTATTAAACTCTTACAAAAATCGAGTGATTTTGTCCATACAACTCTTAAATCGTTAAATATCACTGACTATTATATTAAAAAGATATCCATCGGTATTAAAATTGTGTGTGAGTCTATGGCCTCTTACAATGCTGTAATCCATAAATTTAAGCAGGAAAACTGTCAATTTTTCTCACATGATCTTAAAAGTGCTAGTGCGTTTAAAGTAATTCTTTACGGTATGGATGATTTTGACACTCAATTGCTTAAAAAACTCAATTGAAAAAAAAAATGATAGAGAAACTCGAAAAAGTAGGTCTGGCGATTCTGTCTGTCTGTCTGTCTGCCTGTGTGTATGTACGCTGAACTGCAGCCTAAACGGCTGGACCGATTTGCTTCAAACTTCATATCTAAGCTCTGTAGGGTTGCAATTCGAGGCGAAATCGGAATTTTTGTTCTAGCCCTGTTATTAACGGTACTTTACTTAAGGCCAATTTCACAAAAAGACGATTTTCTCGAAAACGGCTCTAACGATTTTGATTAAATTTCATATCCGAGTTAGTCTAGACAAATGCTATAAGATGGCGTACCACGTTTTTGACTAAAAATGCGTATTAAGGTACTTCCCTTATTACCAATTTTGGGCAAAAAAATTCTAAAACTGTGGATGATTCTTCTCGTTTTGGTTAAGAAGGGTATTAATGGCTTCTTGCACAAAAATGCCATATTGGCAGTACTTATTACCAATTTCGGCAAAAAAAAATCTCCAAAAAGTTCGAAAAATGTAGGGGAGAGATGCAAACCCTTACATATCATGCCTTAAAATTAGTTGCTACAAACTAAATTATTCTATATAACCGCACTTTGTAAAACCATATGTCGTAGTTCTCAATTTCCCTATTTTTATACCCTATCCTAAGGGTATATTAAGTTTGATACATAGCTTGTAACATAGAGAAATATTGAAGATAGACTACATAAAGTATATATATAAATGATCAGCATCACTAGCCGAGTCGATTAAGCCATGTCCGTCCGTCTGTCCGTCTGTCCGTCTGTCCGTCCGTCCGTATGTCACCAGTTTTTGGGCCTTAAATTTTGAGCTAGTTTTTATTGTCCTACTTCCTTATGTTCTCCGAAGAATTAAAGAAATTTTGAAAAAAATAAACTTCCTGGAAATGTTCTAAAAATCATGTCAATTTGACTTCCTTATGCTATTCAAACTCATAAATGCAATATTTATTTTAATTTTTATATGTAGCTTCTTCCAATCAATTGACCATATTACAATATCAGGTCATTTTTTACAAGCGTACATTTTATTGCTTTATGGCAGGGTAGTTTTTTTTTTCTGTGGGAGTTTTTTAAGTGTGGGTTTTTACTTGCTTTTTCCCAATTAAACTTCGCAAAAGCTAACTTTTTTGTTTCCTTTTTTCGATCATTATGGGCAATATTTTACAACTCTTTCGCTTCCTGCAGTATGTAGAAGGTTTATGACAGTTTGAATCTTTCTAAAAAATCAAATTTAACCTTTTTAATAATACTTTCTTTTTTATAAGTCTTTCTTATTGCATTTAGTTGAATTTATTTTAAATTTTTTAAATAACATTTATTCATTGTCTCCAATTTTTTTCTTTTTCATTGTTCGGTTTGTCTTCTTTGGGCGCAGACGGATATTTTTTTTTTTAAATGAATGATAAAGAAATTGCGTGTGTGAGTATTATTATTGCACTAACAACAAAAAAACAATAAATCGGAAAAAGTGGGTGAAAAAGTGGATTGCTAAAAGGCAAATTTTTACGCACTGTAATCTAATTCGAAAGATCCGGGACACAGAAGCCTGGACTATCAAATATGACCCTCGCTCGACTAGCGACAAATGCCAAATCATGAAATTTACGTACCATCATACACATACTCGTACATGCATCATTCTCCGTCATTCCAGCAAAATCCACGAAAAATTTCAACCCTCATCATTCTCGCCATCAGTCCCATCCTCAATTATCATTTCTACCTACACACTGTCATTTTTCCATCATTCCTGACTGTCAGTTCAAAAATGATAGTGTGTAGCCTACTTAACTCTACACAGCATGATATTTGAGCGGAGTGGATTTGTGCATAGAGTGACTGGCATAGGATTGGTTGAATTGGAGTGGAAATGTGTTATATCTGTGAGTGCATATGCAATTTGTTGAGGCAAAAGAGCGTAAGATTTTTGTGATACTCAGCGACTATTCCTTTACTTTGACCGCTAAAGGGATCACCATCGATTACCTCAAGTGATAGTACTATTAGTTTCATATATAATGGTACTACTCAAATATGATACTCGAAAGAATATTTATAAAAAAACAGTAAGGCCCTGCTCTGAGGGAAGACTGGAAAATTCAATATGGAATTGAAACTTATTATATATATAAATTTTTTGTACGTAGTGCCGTCTTACGTAGAGATTTTTTTTTTTTTTTTAAAGAATACCCAACCACGGGAATAAATTTGTACGCAAGTACAAAACAAGGAAAAAAACAGACAAAGGTAAAAACATACAATTTTATCATTGTTTTTAGTCATTAGTTGTAAACTTAGTGCAATTCTCCAGACAAAGTGGCGGCCTAACAAATTATTGTGACGGCCGCCTATATTTTTACACCGCCTAAAAGCACTCTCGGAAAAACATCCCTCGGGAACGCACAGTGTGGAAATTTGCCTATCTAGCGGAATTTAATTAAAACATGACGTGCACAGATTGATGTAATCGGTTTTACTTGCAGCTTAAACCTTCTACTAAGCGATTATTAATGAACTGTTATGTGGAAGTCATGTAAAACAAAAATAATTCGTCCTGAAGTTGCAGATGCTTATAATTTTAGTGAAAATTGGCTTCTGAAGGTAGTTTTGATTTTATTTTTTTTACGAGTGCTTAGTGTGGTATTTATTGAAAGTTTTGTTTCTATTTTATAAAAACGATATCAAGAAACTGGAAAGTAAGTAAAATTTTATTCCATAGGGTGTTTATGTTATGTTTTTTTGTTAAATTAAAAAAAAAATATATATTTTTTTGCATTTATGAGATAAAAACTTTAATTGTTCAGTGTTGTTCGGATGGGAGACTATATGCGTTTTAAAGCCTGATATCTATTCTTTTATTTAGCGCTTTAAGTTGGTGCGCATAGGTGCGACGCCCATACATTTTTTTTTTCACTTTCCACTTGGCTTTGAAACAAAAGTGTTACCTACATTAAATAACAGTCGTACTAAGTTTCATCCAATGTGTTGTGATTTTGTTACTTATATTTTGTATATCCTTTTTTTTTAGTTTTACATATGTACATACATGTTGCACTTCTCAAGTGTATAGGATTTTGATACAAGGTATTTTTCATAATTTTTCGAATGGCTTTCGCAATGGCAAAAAAAATACAATTTTTTGAGGTTTGGATTCCCAAAATCAAAATAAAGCGCATTGATGCTTTTTTTAAAAAAAGGAGCTTAAGACTATACTTTGGCAAAATCCTACCCCCTCGTCATCAAGATACTGCCGCCCCATTAAACTTGTTTTTGCAAAAGAAACAAGAGACTTGATAAAACAGGAATTTGATCAAATCGTTGAGCAAATAAATGCATTATCAGCTGTTGAAATTCATGAGGAAGATTTTCATATTGTAGTAAAACTTATTATTTTACTAACAATGGTAGATGGCAAAGTGTTCACTGCCTTGTCACCTGTGACTTCATCATCTCAAACATGTTACATATGCAGCGCAAAGCCATCTGAGATGAATAAAGCTAATATTATTTCCAGAGAGTCTGAAAATCTGTTTTCAATGTCCTTTGGGCTAAGTCCTTGGCTTGATGTGAAGGTTTGGCAAGTCAAAAACCAAGAAAATAAGGAAAAATGCAAAGCCAAGAAAAAACTTATCCAAGACAGCTTTTGGAAGGAAACTGGCTTACTCGTTGATATGCCAACCCAACAAGCTGGGAATACGGCAACTCGGTTTTTCCGAGACGGAAAGAAAACAGCTGAGATAACTGGTATTGATATAGAGTTTATGTAAAAATTTTCCATATTATTTTAGAAGCTCTGGCGTCTGGGTTTCCGATTAATCTAGATGCTTTTGGCATATGTGCGACAAGGTCTCAGGATTTGTATCTTGAGAAATACGGGTGGTATAATATGCCAGTAAACGTTCATAAAGTATTGTTTGATGGCAGACAAGGGATTGCTTCTTGTATTCTTCCAATTGGCCAACTTTCAGAGGAAGCGCAAGAAGCTACAAATAAAGATAATTGAAAATATCGCGGGCTATTTACAAGAAAAACATCACGGTTGGACACAATGACAGATCTTCTTCATAGACTGTTGATAACTTCAGACCCTTCATTAGCAAGTCTTAGGTGCGTTCCGAAAAGGAAAAAAAGTGTTATTGAACATGAAGTCCTGAAGCTTTTAAATGTACAAACCTAATATAGAGAAGTTCTTTTAGAGTCGGTTTAGCGCTAAAATATGAATGATTCTTTACTTAATGTATGTATTTAATGATTATTTTTAATAAATGTTAGCAAATATTAACACCAAACTTTTCTCTGTGAGTGTTATTAATTTTATTCTATGGGTCCACTTATGTGCAAAAAACGTGTACTTTCAAAACTATGTTCATCGAAAATTTGGCAAAATATATAAAATATTATAGTTTAATTTCATTCTTTAGATATTTATGATGAATCATAAAAAAAATTATCAAAAAGCTTAACTTGGAAGTGCTAATAATTTAATTCCGCTAGATGAGCGAATTCTCACACTGTGGAACGTTGAGAAATAGAAAAATCCCATAAGTCACCGGGAGTAAAGTGAGGACTTTGGCTGCGGATTAACACAAATACCGATAGCCCAGCGGAAAGGACCAAGTCCGTTGAAACGGTTCAAATCCAGTGTTGGAGAAGCAAATTAAATCATCTTTTATTATTTTTTTTACATTTTAATTTAACGTGACGAAAGTTTCGCCCTTATTATTCAGTTTTAAATATAGTTTTTTTTATTTGATTATTTTTGAACGTAAAGAAAAGTAAAGTAGTTGTTTTTTTTTTTATTACAAAAGATTTTTGATTTTGTAGATTAGTCTTATACTTAGTTTTTTATTATTCTTATTATTATTTTGTTTAGTGATTTATTTTATTTATTTTTATTATATTTTATTTGATTTTGAATTATTTTCTTTTAGTATTAGTTATTTTAGTTTCTTAGACTTTTTTTTATTATTTTTTTTTGATTTCATGTTTTGAAATTTAATCATTTGGAATTTTAATTTTTTTTAAATTACCTTTTCTTTTTTTTGCGTTTGTGCGAAACTTTTTTTTTTATTTCTTTTCTTTTTTTTATTTGCTTTTTTTTTGGTTTTTTTATAATTTTGTCTGGTTTTTCTTCTTTTGGTCTGGTTAAATTTTTTCTGGTTCCTTTTTTTTATCTTTATTTTCGTTTGCACTAGTTAGTACGATTCATAGTTTTGGGGTATCTTTTTTTATCTACAATTGTCTTTTCGCATCCGTCAGTGTCAGGAGCTTAGCAACAATGACAGACAGAGAGGAGCGAGAGGTGGCCGAAGGGTATCCTGGCGTTTCAGGTTCTCAGGCTACCAATCAAATGGAGGCGCTAATTGATAGAGTAGAGAGAAGTCTGATGGTAAATAAGATAAGGTTCTTCGAATAAATGGATGTGTTCATATAGAGTTTTACAGAGGTTCATCCTGGGTTCGAAGCCAGCAATCCGCAAGGTCCTTCACCAAACATCCCGACCCGAAATAGGTGTCCACCTGTCCCTGCAGTAAGGCATTCCATCTCGCCATCCTTTTCGAATGCGCAACCCACATCCAACAGTAGCGCATCCGATGTGTGCAGACTGGATAGATGGAATATAAGGTATGTCGGAACAGACTGCATAGGAGACTTTCTTTTTAAGGTAGATCGTCTGCAAACTTCTTCGGCCTACACTGAAGAACAGCTCACGGCAAATTTTCATACGTTGTTGTCAGGAAGGGCAAACAAATGGTTATGGGCCTTCCTTAGGAAGGATCCAAATGCCAAGTTTGCAGACGTAAAGGTGGCCATGAAGAAAGAATTCGGCCGAAAAGAAAGCGATGTGGACATTTATATGCCATTGCTGACAAGAAAACAGGGGAGCAAGGAGTCGTTCGATGAGTTCTATTCATCTATTGTAGATCTCAATGACCGCCTACATGAGCCGTTTGACAGTCGAAAATTGATTGATGTCATGCGAAGCAACGCAAAAGTCAAAATCGGCGAAGTGCTTCTGACATCAAATCCCTAGAGCAACTGAAAAATAAAGCCAGGGAGGCAGAGCTGTTCATAACAAAGCGGCTTAGTTCACAGCGTGTGATTCATGAGATCGTGGTGGATGAGTCGGATTCATCAGCGACCTATGAAGAAGAGGTAGCAGATCTAGATCCATTTAGGAAGCGGACTCCTGTGGCAAATTTTGTGTGCTGGAACTGCGATTTGGCAGGACACTCCTTTTATCAGTGTCCTTCACACGAGCGCAAGTTGTAGTGCTTTTTATGCGGGAACAAAGGCGTTTCAACTCCTGAATGCCCAAACCATCCGGGAAACTCCTAGGGGAACGAGAAGAGCAGGGAGATTCGTTCCTCAAAGAACAACCCCGGCACATCACACCCGTCAACTTGACTCCTCTTGGTTCAAACTTAGAAAATCCATCTGAAAACATTAAAATTTTGAAAAGATCTGAAAATGACTTGACGTGCGAACACCCTATTGTTAGATACAATCTAAAGTCTCTTCATGAACGCAAGCTGAATTATGATAAGGCTCGTTCTCGAATTATGGGAACTGATAGTAATCCAGCTAGCGAGAGGATAAAAAAATGTAGGCATCGGTTTCGAAATCGGCAAAAATATCGCAGACTTATTTTGGAATCTGTAATTTCAGCAGACACAGATAGACGGATGTATGCCAATGTTCAGCTGAATGGTGATTCAGTTTTTGGTTTACTGGACAGCGGGGCATCTATCTCTGTGTGAGGTAGTGGGTGTTGGGAATTGGTAGAAGCAAACGGTATTAACCTTATAAAAACGTTGTGCGTACTGCTGACGGCAAGTCGCATGACATTGTTGGTTATTGCGAAATACCAACCACGCTAAACGCGGTAACAAAACTAATTACCTTCTACCTTATTCCCAACTTAACTCAAAAGGTATACCTAGGGATGAATTTTCGGAGAGAGTTCCATCTGATTTCACAAGTCAGCGAAATTCGAGCCGATGCTTTACCTCATGAAGAAGAGGGCGATTTCAAACAAGACGCTGATCTGATAGTTCTTACTCCCAAACAAAACCTTCGTCTTAAGGCCACAAAAAAGCTGTTTACCAATTTTGTTGAGGTAGGTCTTGGTAGAACCCATTTGGAAACCCACATCGTTGATGTTGGGGACGCAACGCCAATAAAATCGCGTCATTATCCTTTGTCTCCGGTTCGCCAGGAAGAAGTTTATAAAGAGTTGGACCATATGTTAGAACTTGGGGTGATTGAGGAGAGCAATTCACCTTGGTGTTCCTCCACAGTTTTGGTTAGGAAGCCTGGTAAAGTTCGTCTATGCCTCGATTTTCGGAAAGTCAATGCGGTTACAGTCAAAGACGCATATCCGCTACCATATATCGACGGTCTCCTTAGTCGATTGCAGGACACATTCTTTATAACGGGTCTGGATCTGAAAGATGCGTTTTGGCAAGGTACTTTAGAAACCAACCCTGACAAAATAGCGGCAATGGTCAATTTTCCTGTTTCCAAGACTCCTCGACAGGTTCGTAGGTTCATAGGCTTAACCGGTAGGTACAGACGATTCATTAGAAATTACTCAGATTTAGCAGCCCCTCTATCAGATTGCCTAAAAAAGCGAAAAGGTTTCGAGCTATCACCGCAAGTATTAGAAGCATTTAACGCGCTTAAAACTGCCTTAACAACTGCCGCAGTGTTGTCTCAACCAGACTTTGGTAAACCATTTACCATACAATGCGAGGCGTCTTCTGAAGGTGTCGGTGGTGTTCTCTTTGAGAGTTCAAATGAAAAACCGATCGCCTTCATGTCCAAAAAACTTAACAAGGCTCAGAAAACCTACACGGTCACTGAGCTGGAATGTCTTGCAGCTGTCTTAAGCATACGAAAGTTTCGGGCCTATGTTGAGGGATCACCTTTTAGAGTAGTGACCGACTAAAGAGTTAGGTTTAGAAGTGGTGAGGCACATGCGAACCGCCGTGTATTCACCCAAGCCAATATTTCAGAACGGGTCAACCGCAGTGTCTTAAGTAAGCTGCGAGTATTGATAGAAGAAGAGCAAAATACCTGGGATTTGTATCTTTCGAGCATCGCATGTGCGCTGCGCTCAGATACTCATGAATCCTTGAGTTGTCAACCGTATTTTGCTCTTTTCGGCCAAAACATGATCAACCATGGATATCAAATACTTCGCGATTTACAAGCACTTTCTGACCCTGAAATAATAGTCATGCCTAGTCAAGTAAAGACCTCCATTAATCGACAAAAACTATCAGTATCTTAATAGAGCGTATCACAAATCAAAAAACACTTACAATTCGCGATCCAAACAGGTGACATTTAGGGTAGTTCAGGAAGTATTTCACAGAAACTTTGCGCAAAGCAACTGGCATGATTTTTTTGTTAATGAACAGGGTCAAGTTCCCTCGCCCTCCGACGATCAGATAGCCGGAACAAGCATGCCAGCAAGGACCCTTTTATCACCAAAGTTCATTACACATTGGTGCCACCAGCGCGATGAGAACCACTCCAATTGCGGGTCTTGAGGCTATTCTCCACCTGCCTCCGCTAGACATTTACACGAGATCAACGGCAGCCATCAGTGCTTTAAGAATACGTCAGACTGCTCGTGCGGATACTCACGGGTAACAACACTCGGCGGTACCACCTAAAGAAACTACGTCGAACTCTGCAGAGGATGCGGCGATGAGGATGTTATAGAGGACACTACCCACTTCTTCTGCCAGTGCCCTGGAATCCAAGATTCCAGATTCGTCGGCAAACACTCCTTTCAGGATCTAGGAGAACTCTCCAACGCCAATACCGACATGTTATTGAACTTCATCAGAACATCAGGACAGTTTCAATACACGGGTAACGAGTAAGTACAACCATACACACAGACAGACAGACACCAAGCCGGACGGGCTGGTGAAGCTAAGCTCAGGCGACTGTGGGGGTCACAGCTGGCGGATAGTGAACGGCCTGTAGAACTGCAGGTTAGCTGCGAATACCCAATAATAAGCCCCCGACCAAGAGCGGCAGAGAAGGAGGGCGTGGCTTTAAAGGCTACAGGAGTCCGAATGAACTTTCTGTGATCAGACGAGTAAGTGCCGTCTTCAAATAAGTGCTCTCTACCCAGAAATAATAAACTGGCGAGACCCGGATGTACCCGCCACAACGTGGGACACAGATTAAGGAAACGAGGCGACCACATAAACCCGTGCTCCGTACACAGAAGGGAAACATACCCATATGTATATGCACCCGACGCAACGTGGGAAGACGTGCCAAGAAACTGGCAAGACCCCAAGGTCTTAGTTACAACGGGTAACACCCGTTCTAAAATATTTTTGATCATTAGGACTGAGCCCAGTAAGATCTTAATTAAGGTATACTGGAAAATGATTCGGAATAAGGAAGCTGAGGGCTGACGTCTGTAGTATTCTGTTACCTCGGTAGGCAGGAGTGAAATCCGGTTGAAATGGCTCTCAGGCTAATGCTACAGACGCCCCCGTCCCGTTAAAACCTTGGCATGACTCAAAGAACGCTCAATGTTTCGTCACCATTTAGTTGGTGGCGTAGGCTTAAATGTAACATTCCTGGTTAGCACCTGATCTGGCTCTGAGACAGCATCCCATGAAGGCCTGTGTCAACCCTTGCATGGCCTCCCTGATACAAAGATAACCATGAGATCCTTTTGGTGATTACGCATCCGAACACTGATAACGACTTTGAGTGGGGACCACATAGAAATGATCACAACAACAACAACAACAACAAAAAACAAACCAAAACGAGGAAAATATGGAGATTTAGGCAGTCAACCCGGAGCTTTTGCCTGTGCATGTCATCTCAATTTGACTTTCGCCCTGGTTATCTGGAGTTATCAAAATTACTAAACGCGATAGATCGCCTGAAACCGAGGACAAACGTCTGTCCTCGGATAAAAAATTTCGTGGCAATATGAACCCGAATAGTGCACCTAAGGACTCCAGAACTAATTACTGGAGTCCTCTTCAATGTCATCCGGACAGTGACACTGATGATATGGACGAAGTGATCGCGCCCAATGAGACAATAAAAAAGGTATACGTGCCCCCTATTAAACTCTTACAAAAATCGAGTGATTTTGTCCATACAACTCTTAAATCGTTAAATATCACTGACTATTATATTAAAAAGATATCCATCGGTATTAAAATTGTGTGTGAGTCTATGGCCTCTTACAATGCTGTAATCCATAAATTTAAGCAGGAAAACTGTCAATTTTTCTCACATGATCTTAAAAGTGCTAGTGCGTTTAAAGTAATTCTTTACGGTATGGATGATTTTGACACTCAATTGCTTAAAAGTGAGCTTATAAAAATAGGACTAAAGTGCATTGACATAAAAAAAGTAAAAAAATCGTATGAACACTATAGTGACACCATCTATATAGTTTCATTTGAAAATGGATCTATCAAACTTGCTGACTTAAAAAAACACTATCGTTCGATACTACACACGCAAGTCAATTGGAGTTACCAAAAAAAAATTAAAAGGTAAGGTCACCCAATGCCATAACTGCCAAATGTTTGGCCACGGAGAAAGAAATTGTCACATCAAAACCTATTGTGCCATGACGTGCGCCGGTTCACATAAGACTGCTGAGTGTGACAATGTAACTTCCCCGAAATGCGCTAATTGCAGAGGTTCGCACAAATCAACCGATCCCACATGTCTTAGTAGAACAAAATACTTGGAATTAAAAGAGAAGTCTGCAAAGCTTAAAAGCTCTTCTCAATACAAAGCTGTACATGCATCACATGTTTCTGCACACCCACAAGCTTCATTCGCTTCTATGTCTGACTTCCCTCCTCTGCCACAGCGCCGTAAGCAAATGACTGTCGGGAGCGCAATACGGTCAAACGCTCACACAACAAGTGCTTGGGAGAATTACACCCACACGAAAACGAATTTAAACACCAGCGGTGGTCCCAGCAACATGTCCAGCAACACTTCTGGCAACATACCTGACGACGTTCCTGTCAACACTTCCAGTAGGCTGTTTACGGCTGAAGAAATGAATTCATTATGTATGGAGATGGTTACAAAATTATCTGTTTGTACAACTAGAATAGAGCAATTTAACGTTATCGCACATTTAGCTACTAAGTTCTTATATCCTAATGTTATATAATATGATAGATAGAAACCTAAGAATAATAACTTGGAATGCTAGAGGCATACGCAGCAAAATTATTGAATTTATTTATTTTTTAAATAGTAGCAATATTGATATTGCCTTAATAACTGAAACATTGTTGCA
This sequence comes from Chalcosyrphus nemorum, assembly GCA_949716465.1. Taxonomy (NCBI): domain Eukaryota; kingdom Metazoa; phylum Arthropoda; class Insecta; order Diptera; family Syrphidae; genus Chalcosyrphus; species Chalcosyrphus nemorum. The sequence goes on from OX454335.1 coordinate 11,742,627, forward strand.
AAATGACTTTCAATTATCCACACCTAACTATAAATGCTATCGAAACGATAGAGTGCATAGACGGGGTGGTGGTGTTGCGATATTGATAAGGAGATCAATCCAACATTCGCTTTTACCTGTAGTAAGAACGCGTTTTGTAGAAAACGTTGGTATTGAGTTAAAATTAAGAAATCTGAGATCAATTAAGATTTTTTGTATATATTTTCCCGGAGGTCGTGATTTTAATGAAAAAAGAATGGCCGTCAAAAATGATTTTCACAAACTTTTTACTTTGAATGGTCTAATTCTGCTTGGAGGAGACTTCAACTGTAGGCATAGTGACTGGGGTTGTTTAAAAACTAACTCTTGGGGTAATGTACTGTCGAGTATCTGTGTAACCTTGCCAGTTTCTGTAATGTTTCCTCCTAGTCCGACATATTTCCCGTGTAATTCTCGTGGTCGTCCATCTGTTCTTGATCTGTTTGTTACTAACGTCCCTGGTCTTATAAGTCAACCAATTGCTATAAAGCAGTTAAGTTCGGATCATATTCCAGTTTATTGTCAGTGGCGATTCCTGGTCTTAAGCATTGGGTTAGCTACGTACTTTAGGGAAGTTTAAAATAAAAAAACAACACATCTCGTTATTGGTGTTCCGGACCTTAGAAGGAAAGACGGAACACTTATGGGTTTGATACGCTGTCTGTCTGTCCGTCCGTCCGTCTGTCCGTCAGTCTGTCAAAGCCCTGTAACTTTTGAACTAAGTATACATTATGTGGAAACCCGCACAATATGGAGGAAATGAATTTCACTTTGGGGGCCCTTTTTTGGGCACCTTGTATGAGGGGCAAAAAAAATTATTTTGCTCCCCGTCATGTAGCATATCAAATTAAAGAGAATATGTAAAAAATATTTTTTCTGACATAATTTATTGAACGAAAAAGCTTGCGAAACATTTGGAAAATGTTGTCCCCCCACCCCTAGCGGCCAGACCATAAGTGGTAAAAATGTGACAAAATTGGTAACATGTAGAATTTTGTGTAGGTTGTGGAATAAATACGAAAATTCCTGTCTTATATATTTTTCGAGAACAATCTATTAAATGCGGTATCTAGTAACCCGACTGTAACTCCCCCAAACTTTCATGTTATCCAAATAATTTTTTTCATTTTGATACTACGATCGTCAAGTAGTTCTCGAGTTACTGATTTTAGAAGAGCGCGTAGACTTCCCTATATTCTATTCTCTTGCTGCTACCTCATTCGATTTCTATTTTTTAAAAACTAAGTAATTTTTTAATTTTCCTTTTTTTAAAAAAATATTTCCGTAGTTGTTTATTGAACATAACATCCTCTCCACAATTTATTGATCTCTCTTTATGTAATTTTTATTTAATTAAATAACGCCACAAGCCACAAGTAAGCACACGCATTCTTTCTTACTGAAATTTTCCTAGAAGGGTACAAAAAAAAAGAGAACGCACAAAATGTACCTACCTGTTTTATCGCATTTGTTTGCGCTAACTCTTCTGCTTATTTTACTGGGCTTTTCTTACGATTAGTAGTCACACTCTTATAATGGATTGTAGGAAATTTGGTAGCGCAATTTTTTACGCTAAAATGCTACGAGCGGGGGACTTTTTTATGGGAATTTTGGATTGTGTATGTGAATTTGGTATCGCACATTATAACGCTAAAGATTATTTCAAGGGAATTTTTCTGTACGGGAGTAGGTATTGTGTTGTGTGTAAGAAAATATGATTTGTAAATATGTAGGTAGTTTTGCTATTTAGTATGTCATTGATTATTGCAATTATTAATCTTCATAATTACTTTAACCTCGTTATTCGCTGTATTTTGCATATAAAATGCATTTCAAAGAATTTATTTATTTAAATTCTTGGTTTAGCGCCGCTAAACTAGCTAACTGAGAGGAATCGCCCCTGTTTATTGTAGGCTTCGTTGCTCAGGAATACAACAAGTACAATACATCCAGGATTTAAAAAATGCTAACTGGAAAAGATTTCGATCAGAAATAAATACTATGTTGCGGGGCACATCAGTAGATTTAGATAGAGTCCATAGTAAGGAAAATGTTGACAACTTTTTAAACCAGTTTTCCGCAAAAATATTGAATGCTGCTGAATACAGTATTCCGAAAAAACCTAAGACTGAGGTATATAGTAGACTTCCGCCTCATATTTTGGACCTTATAAAGCTAAGAAATTCTTACAGAAAAAACTGGCAGAGATATCGGGACCCCTATTACAGATATGAGGTATCTAAACTTAATAAACTTATCACTCTAAATATATCGCGATTGCGCAATCAAAAGTGGAATAATAAGCTAAGTACTCTGGATAAAAATGCTAAGCCGTTCTGGAATATTGTCAAGGTCATAAAAAATAAAAAAAGACAACTACCTTTCTTAAAAGATACGGTCAAAACATATTTTTCGGATGTTGACAAAGCGAATGCACTTGCCAATAGTTTTGCTAAAAATCACAACACTTCCAGTAATTTAGGTGATTTAGAAACTGAAAACGTTGTAAACAATACAGTCCAGACGTATTTTTCAAATACTGTTAATGAAGCAGCTTCAATAAATTTTGTTTCGGACGAAGATGTTCAATATATAGTAAACGACCTAAAATTACGCAAGGCAGGAGGCATTGACTGTATTCGTAACATATATATTAAACAATTGACAAGGTCCGGAATAAAATATCTAACATTTTTAATCAATGCCTGTTTGAAAATGGAATACTTTCCTGATGCTTGGAAGTTAGCCAAAATTGTTCCCGTCCTTGAAGCTGGTAAACCACCTGAAAGTCCTGATAGCTACAGGCCGATAAGTTTGTTAAATAGCCTTAGTAAAATATTAGAAAAAGTCTTAAAAGAACAAATCCTCAAACATATCTGTGATAACAATATATTTTCTAAGTAGCAATTTGGCTTAAGACAGTATCATAATACTTCGCATCAAGTCCTAAGAATTTGTAATCATGTTAAATTAAATCGTACCGCTGGCAAATCGACTGGTACGGTGCTATTATATATCGAAAAAGCATTTGATACTGTTTGGCATAATGGTATCGTTTTCAAAATGATAAGTCTTAGCTTTCTGTCTTATATTTGTAAAATAGTCCAAAGTTTTCTATCTAATCGACGTTTTAAAGTCCATGTCAACAGTGGTGCCTCAGAGTTAATAACTCCCTGTGCGGGAGTTCCCCAAGGGTCCGTCCTAGGACCAATTTTGTACAACATTTACACTTCCGATTTCCCCAACTTGCGAAATTGTGATGCAGCTATTTTTGCTGATGATACTGCAATTTTTTCATCGCATGAATTTGCTTCCGTTATTGAGAGCAACCTGAAAAATGCGATGGAAGAATTGCAAATATACTATACGAAGTGGAAGATCAAATTAAATGAAAATAAAATGCAAGCTATCTTTTTCACGAGGAAAAGAAAGCGTTGCTTTTTGCCCTCCACACAATTACAGCTTAATGGAGTAACCATTGCTTGGCAACCTTGCGTTAAATATCTAGCGGTTCACTTAGATGAAAAATTAATATTTAATGAACATATTAATAGAACGATAAAAAAAGTAGGAGTTGCCATCAAAATGTTGTACCCATTCATAAACAGAAAATCATCGCTTTCAACAGAAAACAAAGTAATAATTTATAAAGTCATTTTCCAGGCTATTCTTTTATATGGATGCCAAGTTTGGGGTGATTGCTCAAAATGCCACACAAAAAAGTTGCAGATATGCCAAAACAAAGTGTTAAAAATGATGCTTAGTTTACCCTGGCATCACTCTACCATAGACCTGCACAATAGAGCGAATGTTGAATTGATTTCCTTAAGAATTGAAAAGCTCAAATCTAAATTCTTCGAACGCTGCAGCTTTGCTAGCAATCCACTTATTAATGAACTATTTAGTACTTATAATCAAGCAAATAATTAAATATATGTTCATCAAATTAATGTAATAACTTATTTATCTGTTTATTTATTTATTTGTTTATTTATTTATTTATTTTTATTTATTTATTTTCTACATATATATCTATTTACTTATTTATTTTATATATATATTTATTTATTTTTTATATATTTATTAAATTATTTATTTATTTATTTATTTATTTCTTATATATTTATGTATTTAGTAATTAACTAAACAATTTATTTATTTTTTATTTATTTATTTATTTATCTTTTATATTTGTATTTGTTTATTTATGCAATTTTTTATATATTTATTTATTTATTTATTTATTTTTATTTTTATTTTTTTCTTTCATTTTTGTTTTATATTATTTATACCTATATTTACTATTATTCACTAATCTTTAAAGCTTGCTTCTTTATATATTTCTATTTAATTAATTATTACTAGTCTTTTTTTTTTGTGCTTAAATGGAATGTTTTTGTCGTATTTTCCTCCCAAAAGATACATATAATCTCTTCACAAATTAAATTTATATGATTTAATAAACAATGTTTCAGTGGAAAGATGTCGTTATCAAATCCCTGTACTGTAAAATGTGCGGTAACAAACCTATTGTAAACTTTTATACGAAATAAAATATCTATCTATCTATCTAGAGATTTAGGCGAACCCTTTTCTAAGGAGCTCCAAAGTAGTTAGGTCACCGATAGACCACAGAATAACGCAGTAGGAAAAAAGTAACACCCCAAAAAGAGAAATAAAGGACGAGACGACACATCAGCTGACAGTCTTCGAAAAACTTGGAGAACAAAAACAAATTAAAACCCTGGTGGACATGTTGGAAGACGGCAAAAGGCGTTCCGTACACCAACAAATGAGAGATGCTATAGGTAGTATCAAAGCACTCTATGAGCTACTGGCAACTGACACGCTGGTTGAGTTGTCAGCAAAAGCAACGCTTCACAAACATCACCATGGCTAAAATCTAAATCACTGGCGGAAACAGTAAGCCCCAAACGCCAGCAGAAGGCGCCCAAATCCATTTTCCCTTTTAGGCTGTGACTTTATTTCCAAATTCAACATAAATCTCGAGTTCGAAAATCTGCACGAATCCAATACTTGCACTATGTTATGGGTGCATGAAAAAAAAAGGACAGAAGTCAATAAGAAGGCAGTGGAGTAATTATGCCATCTGAGGCCCGTGGCAAATTCCCAGTGGGCCCAGTGTAACCTCTGAAAATTTTCGGAAATGGTCCTGAAAAGGGTCCCTGCCGAAAGAAAAGGGGCGCATATAAAATTGAAGAACCAAATTTAGCGAACAAAATAATACTTGCCTTATTTACTTTTTTTTACTTTTCTTAAAAAAATAGTTATCAAAATAAAAAGAGCAAGAAATATAAAGTTGTGATTTCAATTCTTCAAGGGACCGAAGAATTTAGTCGTTATAACTGCTTTTGACTGTGTTTACATTCAATTCTTCGGAATGGAATTCCTAAACTTTCTATTCTGTAGGTATGCGAAACAAAAAGCACTTACTACTTGAATGTATGCATCTGTTCAAAGGGCGAGTAAATGTAAATTTTTTTGGCGTTGGAACAAATACATCAACACAAATCGGTTAAATGAGAAATAAATGTGTCAATTCTGTGCCAATTCGCAAAAAGGGTCCAAAAAGGGTCGTATATTTCAAAAATATACGTGCCGTGGCTCAGTGGTTAGTGCGTTGGACTACTGCGCAAAAGGTTCCAAATTCGAATCCAGAAAAATACCATCAAACGTTTTTTCACGGCCTCACCTCTTCCGAGTGTCTGACAAACATTCAAGAGTATAATTGTCATGAGAAAGCTTCTAAAAACCCCTCTGCCCTTCGGATGCGGCATAAAACTGTAGGTCCCTTCTGTACATGCAGAAATGTATACCACGCACATCATGTACAGTTGTGAGAAGCTAGGCCCTGGCCCTCTATGGGCTGCTTACGGCCTAATATTTATTTATTTTTGTTTCAAAAAGGGTCAAATTTCGATGTTTTTGGAAAAGGGGGTCCAAGGGTCCGATGCATCAAAAAGTGGTTAATTTGCCCCTAAAGGGATATTCTTGTTAAAAGTTTATTTTTATAAATAGTAGTAGTTACTCAACAGTACTACTAATATTGTTAGTATTTTAGTTAAATTTCTAATAAATTTTATGTGTATTTTCAAAAGCATAGCTACATATTACTTAGTTTAGTGCAATACAATTTAATATTAAAAAGAAATTTATTAATAATTTTTTTTCTCCGAGCTTTCTTTTTTGCAAAAGTATTAATAGTATAAAAATTTAAAGAACGGACATTCAAATTTTCAAAAGATAAAATAGACAAGTTACGTAGCCCGCCTTGTCCCATAGAGTTACTTCAATAGGTTTTCATTAGTTTTAGTTTCGAAAATGCTCTTTCAGCACTAGCTGTAGTTACAAGAATTGTAACAACCAACATTAAGGCAGTATATTCTTCAGGAAATCTGCACGGCATACAATGATTCTTTATTATTAATTTATTAGAAAGTTATCTAATACACGACGACTTGTCTATTAAATCTCTGAAGGAAGACCGAAAATTGAGAGCTGGTAAATAATTAGATATGTCTTTTATACATGCATATATTATATGAACAGATTCTGGAGTTTTCTTATTTACATATGTATCTAAATTTGCTATCTGCTGCCGCTGACTTCAAATCCTTCCAGACAAATTTTTAAACGATTTGAGGCATTTGGAAGACCGGTGGCTTTAGACTGAAGTACTTTAGAGGCTGCATCGACAGTTTTTAGAATTTTGCAATGGAAAACCAATAACATCATAAAATTGTAGTTCTCTATCTTATTCTAGAATGAAGAAGCTTTCTTTCTTGGACAACTAACTACCCCAAAATACTTTTTTTTTTTTAAATTTGATGTAAAATTACTTTAAAACCTAAATTTTCTCAAAAAGTGGGTGGATTTTGAAGTTCTGTCAACGTATACTCTATTTTGTTCCTAAGGAGCGATATTATTCTGATGAAACCGACAAAAAATAGTTTTTTGATAAAAACGACCCAAAAATGTAGGCGTGGTCGTAAACAATATATGGGAGATATGAAAGGTAAAATTTATGAAAAGGCTAGTTATGATACCCTATCCACATCCTGTTTACTAACTTTTTTTTTAATATCTTATCAAATTACTCCAAAACACAAATTTTCTCAGTTAGTGGGTGTAGCATTGGGCGGAATTTAAATATTCTGTATTTTGTTCCTTAGAAGTGTTATTGTTCTAAAAAAGCGTCAAAAAACATTTTTTTGATAAAAACGCCCCTAAAATGTAGGCGTGACCAAATATAATGTATGGAAGATTTGTAGAGTAAACATATATCTTCCTATTTGCCTGATAATAATAATGTAGTTTTTTTCGAGTTTTATATGAAAATACTAAAAAAAAAGTGATTTTTTTGAAAAGTAGGCGTGTCATTGGACTGATTTTGAAAATTTTTACACTTCTATTGCTTCTTTTTTCAAGGACCTCGTATACAAAATTTCATTGACCTAGCTCAAAATATAGAGCCCAAATACTGGTGATAGACATATGGACAGACGGACGGACATGGCTAGCAAAGTCTGAGATTCCACAAATAGCGTGGAAATATTTACATATGCATGGATGTATGTGCAATAATTAAATCTGAAAATAATAATAAATAGATTACTTTAGTTGGGCCTTCTTAGAAATCTTGTAGTTAGATGTTGCCTGAATATAATTAATTCATATATTCATACTATATTTTTTTAATATCTAAAACTGTATTCACCTATAAATTGTATTAAGTGGCAATAAATTGGCATTGTTTGAATCTGATTTCTTTTTTATAAATTTAAGGGTTTTTCAATATTTTTTACCACAAAAAAAAGCTTTGTTAAAAAAATGTTGTATAACATTCCTTAAACACAGAAATAATAATGAGCATTTTTTTACGTAAGAAATCATACTTTTATTTGCCTGGTAATACTTTGATTCGGAACATTCAAGTAAGCTTTTCATTCGGTTTGTGCTATGACTAAGAAAAGGAAAATAAAAGCTTTAATTTTGAAAAAGAACTTTCAACAATTGAAAAAAGTTAAGAATTACAGTGAATTCATGATGAAGTGAACTTATAAAAACCAAAGCTGTGCAGTTCAGATGAATACATATTTACACGTTAGTGGCAGCACTTGATGTCAGAGACTAATTAAAAAAAAAGAAATGCAAATTAACGTTTGAAATATATAACATTTGGTACCTTTATCTTAACCTGATCCTTATTATTATTCTATGAACAATATATTTGCATGATTTTTTCCCAGTTACTCATAAAATTGCTCACACATTTTTTTAAGTGAAAGAAAGAATGAAAGTTTATACGAGTACAGTAAGAGAATGACTACATATTTGCTCAAGTACTTTTTATTCCCATGATAATAATACATAGAAACGACACCCCGCTCAAAGAGTCTGATTATTATTTCAGGTATTACTCGGATATCTTAGTACTGGGTCCATAAGATGTTGAGTAGTTGATATATACCCGTGTATGAGAACGATCGGCTTGCAATAAATGATTGCGAACATCTTTTCGGTCTTCGGCTGAAATTTACTCGATATTTTCGGGTACCTGTACCCGAAAGCTGACATAAAAAGGTACCCGTGAACATTGGGTATTACATGGGTATTACCCAGGGGAATGGATATTACTTGGATAGTAGTAGTATTAGTAGTAATAGTAGTAGTAGTAGATAGTAGTAGAATATAGAGCACTACAGGACAACGAAATTCGAATACAACGTCGATTACAATGCTAACGCATATCATGAGGTGTAAGGTAGTAGTACCATCCAGTGTTGCAGCAAGAGTTTCAAAAAAGTATCTCCGCAGAGAGAAAAAAATCAACATGTATCATAATAGGAATTATGAGTCAAACAGCCATTAATCATTAAAAAATGACAGAACAATAACTCACAATTCAGTGGGCAAGGGGATTGGTTGGGCTTTTATAGTGTTTTGTTGTCAACATAGCCATATTAAAGAAAACAAAGTATCACGTCGAAATAAAGACTAAAATGTATCACTTTTGATACTTTGGTATCATTGTGGCAACACTGGTAGCGTCAACCGAGGGGATGAGTTTCTTTCAGACCATCTTATATAGGTACTTGTGGAAAAGCTATCCTACCAAACTTTGGAAAAAAAAATAGAAAACTCTTTAATCGTACTTCTTCGTATTCTTCTTTTCCCCAGGTTATGACACCCCTATAGTCCAACTGCGGGAACTCTTCAGCTAACCCAAATGAATAGAAAAGTGATACAAAATAAAATGGAAAATTTAGACCATCTACTGTCCCTTAAGAAGTTTCCGCTAGAAAACCATTAAGGGCACATCCCCTTCTGGCCAACTCGTCAGCTCGCTCGTTTCCCTCATGTTGCTGTGTCCTGGGACCCAGATGAGGGTAATTCTCAGGTGTATACTTAATTGGTTGAGTTCGAAACGGCATTGCTCTACCAGTTTCGACGAAATGGAAACCGCATCAATGGCCTTGATAGCGGCTTGACTAACTGTATAAATAGCAATGTTTTGGTTAGGTGTTGTGCGATCTCTTAGAATCCCGAGGGCTTTAAGTATCGCGAGGATACTTGCACCTATTATATAGAGCAAGTCCCTACTGGATTCGTTTAAACAAATTAAATTCAACAATCAATTCTGACAATCACAACAAATCCATTGTGACAAGTTTGGCGGTCGGTCTGTGTGGATGTATGCACGACTGCAAACTAAGGGGCTAGACCGAATTACTTCAAACGTCGTATCTGAGATCTGTAGAGTCAAAATATATATGTAGGTTCATATTTGAACCAGACTAGGTAAGTGTTATAAGACGGCGGTGAACCACTTTTTTGGCTAAGAACGCGTATAACAGTACCTAGTTGCTTTTATATATGGTTTTAGAATATATATGGCTATTTCCCGTTTAATACTCAAAATTTAATGTGTGCTGAAATGTCAATTACATTTATAACTTTTTTTGAAAAACATTTTTAATATGTTTTTTAATCTTCTATAATCTATATAAAGCTACGTCACAATATGTGTATGTTTCCCTCCCCGTAAATTCAACCAATTTAGTTGCTATTTTTTGTTAATGTATGTAGCTAGTAGATAATTTAAATCAAAAAAAGGAAATAAATATTCGGCCGTAAGCTGCCCATAGAGGGTCCTTGATTCTCACAACTGTACATGTTGTGCGTGGTATACTTACAGTTTTAGGCCGTATCCGAAGGTCAGAGGGGTTTGAGAACTTTCTCATGACAGTTATACTCCTGAATGTTTGTCAGACACTCCGAAGAGGTGTTTAAAAGGTAACGTTAATAGTGAATTAAGTGCGGGAAAAGTTTAACTTTTCTCAAACTTTTTAATGGGTTTTCGGATTTAAAAACAATAAATAATAGGTGAGATTTGTAATAAGCTATCCCGATCAAATTTTTTGTTCAGTGGAGATGGAAATCATGCAGCTTTGCGCTAAATCTCATTGTGGAAAATTAAGCAAGTATCTATACATGGTTTGTCATTGTGTGAATGGAACAGAAGGGTTCACTGGAAAAAGGGCCTAAGTCTATTCTATACTCATTTCGAGAAAAAGAAAAAAAAACACAATTACATCACTGCTCTGGCTAGGAAAGAAGCCGCAGCGAGGGTGGACAGCAGAACCGTATATAGAATCACTAAAGAGCTCTACTCAACACCCAGTCAAAGGCTTATCCGGTTCGTTGCTAATATCGGATGAGAAAGCATTTTACTTCGGTTTTAAACCGAGTATTCGCCAGCAATATGCACCCAAGTTAGACTGAATTGTCCATAGAAAGAAATTCCCGAATTCGCACCACAACCCTCAGTAAAAATGAAAATATTACCACACTTAAAACACTGAAAACTAATAAGGCGGTAGGAATTGGCGGCATACCCGCAGATCTTTTTCAAGCTGCGCCAACAGGATCGGCAGAGCGACTGTTAGCACTTGTCGGGAGAACGACTCCTGTGTCGACCACATCATCGAGCAATGTGTTGAATATCGATTACCACTTCACCTGCTGTTCATCGATTTTGAAAAGGCGTTTGAAAATATCAATCTGGAATTTATTTGGCGTGTTTTTGGGATACTATCGACAGTTTGGCAAAGTAATGCAATTAACTCAAACACCAAGCTACGACTGTTCCGTTCTAACGTTGAATCCCTGTTGTAATGTATTTGGATGTTGTACCTGGAGGGTGACCGTCACTATCACGAGGAAGCTGGAAATTTCGTCAATAGGTCTCTACAATATATCTTAAGGATATTTTGGCCAATCCGTATCTCTAACGAACGGCTTTATTAGTGAACGGGCCATGAACCTATATGTACAACCATACCACGACGAAGGGGAGACAGGTTCATAGCTAACCAAGCGGTGCAATGGAATCCGCTTACCCAGGATACGCGGCGGTCCTAGGAGTACGTTGAGCAGAGCAGTTGAGAAGGAAGCTGGGCAACGACTGTTCCGTTCTAACGTTGAATCCGTGCTGTAATGTATATGGATGTTGTACCTGGAGGGTGACCGTCACTATCACGAGGAAGCTGGAAATTTCGTCAATAGGTCTCTACACTATATCTTAAGGATATTTTGGCCAATCCGTATCTCTAACGAGCGCCTTTATTAGTGAACGGGCCATGAACCTATATGTACAACCATACCACGACGCTAACCGAGCGGTGCAATGGAATCCGCTTACCCAGGATACGCGGTGGTACTAGGAGTACGTTGGGCAGAGCTGTTGGGAAGGAAGCTGGGCAACTGGGAAAGAGTTGGGGAGAGTTGAGGCAGGCACAGTTCAAGAAATCACACACGATAGTGCATAGGTATTGTAGAGATCCTAGGACCCAGAATGGGATACAGGACATTATTAAGTAAGAAAGTATTAGGAAAATACCAGAAGATGGCATAACAAGCTCAGTTCAGGCGAAAAATAGGATTCAGACGTTTTACGGGTTAGACTAACGTAAGCTTAATACATACTTTGACTGAAAAAAATAAATAAATAAAAAATAGATATTTAGAACATAAGCAGCCAGTTTCAGTACCTGGACACTCTGTCCGGAAACTAAAATTAGTATAAAATTTGGGCTCCAGTATTTATTCCAGTTATATATTCCACCAAATAATTTGCATATCAATTTAGAAATTTGTCAATTTGTTTTTTTAATTGAACACAGAATTTATTTATATTTAATTAAAATTGAACCTAATTTGATGTGCAAATGCAATAAATAATGTTTAAATAACTCAGATTTTGAAAATAGCGTCACTATTTGTTTTTTTAGGAAAAACGCACTTCGCTGCACACTTCAAGACTACCTCGTACTAACTTAAGCATATTTCGCAAACCAGTTATCGCCTCTATTGGAAAATGCGTGTGTGTATGAAGAAAATATAGAGGGTTGTTTTTTGATATATTTTGTACACTAAAACCGCAAAATTTTCTTATTTTTTAAAAATAAAAGACAAAGTGTCCGGATACTAGAACTGTTCTGGTACTAGTGCCTTTACCCTATATAAATTTGTTTGGATATTTTGAGGTAATAAAGAGGTATGTTTTTGCATTTTGCAATTTTGTGAAAAAATACCGCAATTTGAAGGGATCGTTCGATGACACACTGAATGACTGTCTTACCTTATCGTGGTGATTTTGTAACAATGTATTTTCGCTAACCATTGCATCAATGTCATTGATCAATACCTTCAATACCCTGGAGCGCAATAGTCTTTATCTTTTCCAGTTTCTTCACAGTCCCATATAGTTTCTACATAATATTTATATATTTTTTCCCTTAATTTTGCAAAATGCATACACTTCTGTTACCAAGTCAATCATCGCTTATATTACACAAAATCAGTTGAATGACTCGTTGACCAGGCTTGGTCCGCACCTAGTTTTAATCAGGACGATATTGAATAGCATTTTATCGGCCAATGTTGCGATAGCCACACAATGCAAATAATATATATGTACATATACGAAATGGAAAGGCGTGTGTTTTTGTTTTTTTTTTTCTTTGTGATCGAGTTACTCGAGGTCATTATATTTTCATATTTTTGAGCAAAATCTTAGTCATTCACTGATGAGGAAGTGACTTCTCTACCAAATCAAAGACAAATTGACCGATAAGCGCAGGTGATTTGAAAAAATTTTGCCTATCAGTTCATTCAACGCTGCAAGCTAAAATAATTCGCTGGTAATCTCTTCAAAACACAAAAAAAAAAGAGTGAACTCCCCAAAACAGTGGTGGTAATAATAGGGTCGTGCGAATCGCTTATCGGTTGTTCTGATAAAATATGTATTGGCATTACGGTAGATGAGAAAGCTTCCTAGTGCAATGACTTTTAATATGCAGCGTTCTTAATTTGGAACATACTCGCATATATTTTTACTTACACATATAATATAGAGCAGGTATGGGGTTCGTAAAAAAATAGTACCTTACAATAAATTCTGACATTACGATGAAAAGCACCAAAAGTAATTCAATAGATTTCGTCTGTCTGTCGGTCTCTCTGAGTCAATGTATATATGTATGCAGACTTCAACCTTCATATCTGAGCTCTGTAGCTCACAATCCGACACAAAATCGGAATTTTATGAAATTTTACATAGGATTAAGCCTAGGTAACCGCTTTGAGATGGCCTACCACGTTTTTGGCTAAAAATGCGTATAACGGTACTTTACTTAGTATCTGGCTTTAGAAATATGGCTATTGATATATTCAATAGAGTTGGAATCAAAATCAAAATGTGAGAAAAACTTTGATGTGTCCTTAGGTACGTTATTTGAACTTATGAACAAATTGAAATTATTTTCTCAACAATTTTATTTATTTGTCATTTTGAAATTTACTTATTTTCAAATAACTGCAAAAAGGAGCAAGTATGTATGACCAAGTCGTCTTAAAAACTCAATTTGTTTGAAAGAAAGTTCATTATCACTGCGCAGAGTTAAATACATGCATATGTATGTATGTATATATATGTTTGATAATTTGTTGGTGTAGGTGTAGAGATGAGAATATTTTATTAATTTAATTTTTATAAGTGTTCACTTATGGGCTTGATACGGTGTCTGTCTGCCAGTCTACCCTTCAAACTGTCCAGTTTTGTAACTTTTGACCGGTTTAAAATAAGGTGCGGAATGTTTTGGTAGGTATACATAATGTGGGAGACTGCAAAAGATAGTTATACAGTTGGAGCACTTTGTATGAAGGGCAAAAAAGTATTATTTTGCTTCCCATCATGTGGCATATAAAATTAAAGGGAATTAATCAAAGGTTACCATGTTTGTAGATAATACTTTTTTTCTCGTAAAATATGTTTAATAATAAAGAAGCTTGATAAATATTCGGCCAGTGGGTAGATTTAGTCTCCCCGAATGACCATCCGTACGTGGTGTAGAACCACATCCTTCACAAGGTGCCCATGTTGTTAACTGAATACGGCGGATCTAAAGAGGAAAACTTGAAAAAACCCGTAATCCCCGGTGTGTAACTACCGTGCCTATTTTGGATGAATGGCATCACGTCACGGTGTCTTATAACTGTGAACTCTGGAAACCTTGGGGACTTTAAATTTTAAATTAAATTCTTCTTACCTGCATACAGGGGGTGAGTGCAGGCGGACTTTTTCTTCCCCCTTACTCGTGGGACCCAACATGTCAAAAAATTTCAATTTTCAACAACCTAAAGCGAAGAGTGTAAATCGGTCGGGCACTCCTAAATAGCTCTATAAAAACCGACCGAAACACAGGCCAGACCAAGGAAGAAGAAGCGCTTCTTCTCACTTCTGATGAGGAAAGCGTTGGGGTAATTGACATAAATCTGGAAAGGCTCTTTCTGTAATCAAGTGACACTTGCTCCATCGCTAGCTCATCCCTCTCCCATGCGTCAACCAGCTCTAAACGAACGAAAAACTGCAAGATGACCGTAAGGAGATTAGGGACTAGGAAATGGGAGGAACTGACTGACAACGAACGCAAACGGCAACATAATGCAAGAGCTTATCTGCAGGAGCGGGCGTCTGAAGCGTGCAAGCCTCCAGCTAGCATTCCAAAGTCGCCTGCCTTGGGGGTGACCTTTGCAAAGATCAAAAAGTCAAAAAGGCCGACATAGCCTTCTACACGTGCAGCAGAATTTTTGGGAAGACCTGGGGACCCTCTCCAAAAACAATTCTCTGGATGTAGACGGCTATCATAAGACCCATCCTAACATATGGCAGCCTAGTATGCTGGCCAGCATTAAACAAGTCCACCTACCTGAAGGATCTCACTAAAGTACAAAGACTAGCGTGTATTGGTGCCACCAGTGCGATGAGAACCACTCCAACGGCGGGTCTTGAGGCTATTCTCAAACTGCCTCCGCTAGACATCTACATGAGATCAACAGCAGCCATCAGTGCCTGAAGAATAAGTCAGACTGCGTGCTGCAAGTCAAGTACGATAGCGCACGCGACCATCCTCGGCAGATTTTTTGGCCATACACCCAAAACAGACTACACTACGCCTTACCTTCACTTCAAAACACCATTTACCTCGGCTTACCCTAGCAGAGATGAATGGAAAGACAGCCGCATACCAAATGCAAAGTCCATAGCTGTTTACAATGATGGATCGAAAATGGACACCGGTGTAGGATCCGGAATTTTCTCCGAATCACTGGGTATATCCAGATCTATACGACTCCCAGACCACAGCAGTGTTTTCCAAGCGGAGGTCCTGGCAGTGACAACAGTGGCCCGTGAGTCTGCCGTAAGAGCAATACCGCCAGAAGGTATCACTTTCTTTATCGACAGCCAGGCAGCTATCAAAGCAATTACTGCCATAGAAATAAAATCCAAGCTTGTGAAGTGCTGTCGCGAAGAGCTTAAGGCTCTTGCAACACAGCGCAAGGTTCTACTCTGCTGGGTCGCTGGGCACGAGGGAGTCCCGGGAAATTAAAGGGCAGATGAATTAGCAAGGAAAGCTTCATCGGACCCACTTGAACTGACTGATCTCTCCATAAGTACCCCGCCCTGCGCTCTCAGGCTCGAGGCAGAGAGAGAGAACTATGAGAGAGGCGAACTTGAGATGGAAGTCCATAGACACTTGCAAAACTGCAAAACAACTATGGCCAACTTTTGACAAAGCAAGGACCGAGAGAATTATCCGCAAGGACAGACGTTCACTGTCCTTACTCGTGGGGATACTCACGGGACACAACACTCTGCGGTACCACCTAAGGAAACTACGTCGGACGGAAGAAGAACTCTGTAGAGGATGCGGCGATGAGGAGGTTATAGAGGACACTACCCACTTCCTCTGCCAATGCCCTGGACTCCAACATTCCAGGTACAAATTCCTCGGCAAGCACATCTTTCAGGATCTAGGAGAACTCTCCAATGTCAATACCGACATGTTCCTGAACTTCATCAGAACATCAGGATGGTTTGTATACACGGAAAACGAGTAAGTACAACCATGGGAGGTTTGTTGCAGATATTTATGGGTTAAATGGGCAAGGGGTACTTTTTATAAGCCCCCCTATGGGTATTATTTATTTATTTATTGAGCTTAGTACAAGCTGTAACTTAATTCTAACAGAACTTATTGTTTCTAACTAAACCTAATTTTATATATAATTTTTATAGTTTTTCAATATTATTAATTATAATTAAACAAACTAAAAAAAAACATTTAACAAACTAAGACAGATTAGTTTTAAGGGGGAGGTCAGGAGGAAGAGAGTGAATTTCTAAGAGAGGATATGCTGTAATGGAAGTCGAGGAGGTTCTGGGCATTATTGGCTAATCGCAGCATTCTGGAGACTGGTTCAAAAAGGCCGTAATTAGTGCGGTGGAGAGCGAGACGAAAGAGAGGAAGAGACCTGAGATTGCGTGGATTTGTTTGAAGCGAAATCATTTCCAGTAATGTGGGGGAATCGATCGTACCGGTTAATATCTGATGGATGAACAGAATATCGGCGACTTCGCGACGTCTAACAAGGGTTGTAAGGTTAATCAATTTTAAACGATCTTCGTAGGGGGGTAGGTTATAATTGTCGACCCATGGGAGACCTCGTAAGGCAAAACGTAAAAACCTGCGCTGCACAGCTTCAATTCTAAGGGAATGGGTGACATGAAATGGAGACCAAACTTGGCTTGCGTACTCAAGGAGGGGTCTGACAAAGGTAATGTAAAGCGACTTTGTAACATAAGGGTTAGAGAATTCTTTAGACCAGCGTTTTATGAAACCAAGAGAAGAATTGGCCTTAAGTATAATGTGGTCAATGTGGGAGCGAAAGTGGGAATGTGGAGAAGTGGGAGTGTGCTAGCTGGTAGTTTATAAGATCAGAAGCAGATCTGGATCTCAGGTGTGTTTTCCACAATTTGTTTCTTGTATTTCTCAGAGTACGTAATTCTTTATTATACCAGGGAGGGGAAGAAGAGCTGTTTTTGCGCGACACATATGGGACAGATTGAAGAAGACAGTCAAAAATCGCTGTGTAGAAGAATTCGAGAGCGATATCAATGGGGATGTTATTTTTTAGAAAGAGGTCGAAGTTAATGTTATTGATTAGGTTATTAAGTTTAGGGAAGTCAGCTTTACGAAAGTTGAAAGAAAGAGAGTTTTCAGATTCCACGGCAATGATGACGTGCTCGCACGAAACGGTAAGAGTGAGAGGGGGATGATATTGGTCAAGAGTAGAGAGAAGATGGTTACTCATGTTGACGAGAGAATTATGGGCGTCAGAAGAAAAAATTAGATCTAACTGCCTACCAAGATTATTGGTGATACCACTTATCTGAAAAAGGCCAGAGTCAAAAAGACGATCAGTAAGAAGGATTTCCTTTTCTGAGGACGAGTTTGTTGGGACAAAAAATGATTCATCTTCTGGTGGGACCCATTTTAAAAAGGGGAGGTTGAAGTCACCAACGATTATGTAATCATCCTCGGGTTCAGCGATTTCAAGCAGGGCGTCAATAGCATCAACAGCTAGCTGGTATGCTTGGGTGGGTTGAGAGGGGCGAATATAACAGCAGATAATGTAAATGCTCCGCTTTGATACAGATATTTTAGCACACACAAATTCAAAACAACTGCAGCTTGAGACTTTGACTAGAGTTGCATCAAGACGATTATGTATGGCTAAAAGAACACCACGGCCTAAGGGGAGCTCGATATTAACCTGGCCGTCTGCGCGGAAAACTTCAAAATCTGAGGAGAATAATTCAGAGCTTAGAAAATTGGGACAAAGGTTAGTTTCAGTTAGGGCAAAGATGTCGTAGGGAAGTGTTTGAGAGTTGAGATGAACTATCGAGGTTTTGGTGCGGAGACCTCTGACGTTCTGATAATAAAGGGATAGAATATCTGGATTGGAGTTAGGGACGAAAGTAGGGTCAGTGCTGACCTGAGTGCGGCGGAGGTATTTCGTTTCCTCTGCCAACCCACATACCTAACCTAACCTAATATTCGAATATGTTCATTTTTTAATAAATAAAATTATATTTGCGATTTGGTTTTTTGATTTTGCATTTGTATACAGTACAGTATAATGCTTTTAACTTAGAAATACCCAGTAGTGTTTGTTTTTGATTACATCTGTTGCAGTAAGCCCTACTCCAAAAATATCTCAATAAAATGGCTAGTTGTTTCAAATATAACATTACAATAAACAAGTACAAAATGCAACAAATGTTGTCCATATATGTTCATATGTACATACCTATGTAAAACCTAAACGGTTTAATATTTTATAACTTTCTACCACTTACAAATTTTTTGGCTTTTGTCAATTTGAAGAAAAACTTAAAAAAATATTTTTAAAAGTAAAACGGTACCAAAGATACACTTGTTTTGAGAGACGGATGAAATTAAATACTGCCGGAGCCTACAACTTATATTTTTACTTTATGCAAAAGAGGAGGGGTGAATGCCAAGATATCACACCAAAATACATTTTGGCAGTAGAGCCTGACTGAATCCAAGTTACTTAGCCGAAACTGAGTCGGAGGGAAATACGATTACAAATGCTAGTGTACTTCATGCGTGAGAGCAATACATGGAAGATGAGGAAATTATTTAAATACTCAAACTTATGACATCTATAGTATAAGGTGCATCCTCCGAGAGAATAATTTAGTCTTCAAACCTGGTTACTTTAACCTCGAAATATAATATATACATCATTAATTTATCGCCTTAGTTCTGAGACACATGCTTATGTATATGTACATATGTACATACCTATACCTTTTTATACCGTCTTCTTAGCTTTAAATTAAAAATTCATTGTATGGAATTTATTTATTTATTATTATTCAATTAAATACAAAAGTTAAACCTTGTTTACCTGATGGATTATTTTAAACATTATTCATTGATCAACTTTTTGCAAGT
Source organism: Chalcosyrphus nemorum (assembly GCA_949716465.1). Classification (NCBI taxonomy): domain Eukaryota; kingdom Metazoa; phylum Arthropoda; class Insecta; order Diptera; family Syrphidae; genus Chalcosyrphus; species Chalcosyrphus nemorum. The sequence goes on from OX454335.1 coordinate 11,762,057, forward strand.
GTATTACTAAGAGTTAACTTAATCAAAACCCAGAATCTCTTCTTATCGCTGTTTTTATTTTTAACTAAATAATAAATATAAGCACGACGTTAGCATCTGCAAGAAACTTTTGTCTTATAAAAAATGCTTCAATAGTTCTTTAACCCCTGTAAGGGACTCAGTAGAGTTGAGTTACACGTCCAAAGAGCATTCCCTCAAACTCCCATTTTATAGTCCATTGGCATTAGAAAATTTCCCGGAACAATTGTACCACGAAATGTTAATGTGATCCGAAAACTTCATCAGACAAACTCTTCCATCGAAAATCGACTTTCCTCGAACTTAGTTGTGCTGTTTTTCTACCAACTTCGTACCTATGTATGTACATGTCTGGTCAAAATAAACGTGCAGTAAAAGACACAACAAAAATGTTTGCATAGTGAACATCGTTATTTTGCAATCTAAGCTCTTATTCTCGCCGATTCTTATTTTTTCGGTCAATTCTGACAATTGACCAGCGCACGGTTAAAATTTGTCAATTTATAGTTCCGATCGCAACAATAAACACAAATAGCCTCATTGTACATGTAGATGGTGGTGTTAAGTGGAATATTTTTTGGGGATCGGTGTGGATAAAGTGTCATATTTATGGTGTAAGCGTAAAAATATGTTTCAGGTGGCCCTTTAAATGCGGCGATGGCATAGATTTTGACTTGCGGCGGATTGACATTAGTCAGCGATGTGAGGTTTAATTAAAATTGAACTTTGCTCTGTTATTATTGAGTTTTATTTTGGACATAAGCTTATTCGAGCGGTTATAAAGGCACATCGGAAATGCACGTGGGAAGGAAATAGGTGTCTACTTTTATTAGGGAATGTATAGTGTTTCTATAGAAGGTTTTCCGTTGCAAAATTTATTGATCTACATTCGCTTTAGCAGGACTTTTCCAAATTGGGATTATCAGAATCAAGTATTTATAGGTTTTGCGAGGATCTAAACGCCTCGGAGGATATTAAGCTTATACCTCATGAGATTATGTGAGGGTACTTCCAGAAATAGATCTATATACATATATAAGAAGGTAGAATTGGATTCATATATATATATATATATATTTTTTTTTTTCAGTGGATTGGGTAATGACAACTTTATGGAGAGCAGTTAATGCACAGTTTTTGTGTGGAAAACAAGGAATAGCGTGAAGAAAAAAACGAAAAAAACCGAGAGCTAAGGAAAGAGGCTGTCCACTAGTGTTGCTGGTAAATCGGAACTATAAAATAAGACAGGAAATGGAAGAAAGTTCAGCGGTTTTGTTAATATAATTTTCCAGGGAGCAGGTGAGTAGCACATACATATTTCCATGCTGTTTTCCAACTGCATTGCCATAAGTGCATCTTTGTCTGTGTTTTGTAGTTTACAACCCAGATGCTAACTTTCACTGAACTTTTAACTTTCACAAAAAATAACATTAACTAAGCATTTTTTACTTAAGCTTGCAACTGATAGAACAAATGTGTTGACAGGGCCAAAACATTCGGTAGCAGCACTTCTAAAAATAAATTTTCGTCATAAATATTTATGAAGTAGATTGTTTCCATATAAATCTGCACTGTAAATTTTGTTTGTCATCATTGCAGATTTGTCCAAAACTTTTCATGGCCACATTGAAGGTACTCTTCTTTTTTAGTAATTTAGAAGATGTTGGCTTAAGGATTTGTTCAATTACTATAGGACAAGTAAGTAATTGGAAGACGTGGTTCAGGTTTTCTTTTGTCGTTTAGGCTCACCCTAGGGATAGCGATCGTTCTATTTTGGAGCATATCTTTATTAAAACGATAATAAGGTCCAGAATAAAAAGCCCATGGTTGCTCTTGCCATGTCGAATAGCCATTATGGGCTCGTACTAAGACCTACAAACGAAGGTAATAAAGACACATTTACTTAATGGCTCTTTTAAAAAAAAAAAGCCGGGTGGTTCATAAAAAATACAAGCCAAATTTTTACTAATAGCAAATTGTAAATATTTATAATTACAGTAGGTAATTCATTTCATTTGAATTAATTTAGTAAGTACTGAAAAAAGTTCCAGTAATGTGAATCCCTCTAAAATCCGAAAAAGCCTTGTTTTAATTAGTTAACATTATCGAGGGACTGCTGTATTTTTAAGTATGTACCTATAGTTCACATTTCTTGATCAAACCTATCGTTCACATTTCTTGTCAATAATAGTTTGATTTCTTTGATTCGTCCTTCATTTAGAACGCAAGATCTTAAATAAATAAATGCATACACAGGTATATGTACATATACCAAACGCAAATGAAATTACTACTTACGTATATACATACATATGTATATGTGTATTTTGATTTTTTTGGCCAAATTATAGGTACTTTGGGGATAGTCTGGATTTTATTTGAAAGAAAAACTAAAAACTAAACCTTAAATAGTTGATTTCATTTGTTACTACAATTTACGACCAACCATTTTCCCCTGTTTCCGAACGCCTGTTTCCTAAAGCCAAACAAGAAGTTGCCTAATATCCAACACTTATATGATAGCTATAAGTTAGCTTAGAGTTTACATTTTTAAGTTCCTACATACTAAGTAAAAACGAATTTGAGGTTACAACTAAGTTGCACTGATGTTATTATAAGAAAATAAAAGTAAAAATTCATGGTAATAAAAAAAAGCTTAGAAGAGATAAGTAGGTAAAGATTTTGTAATTACTATTATCAGTCATTTTGTATTGTAACCAGGTTCTAAATGTTAATAAATACTTAAAAATTAACATATACTCATATAAAGAGGAGCAAAACTAATCACAGGTTTTAACATAATAAAAGAAAAATAAAAAGAAAAGAACTATGCGCAAGAATCGTATGCAGAGTATTCCTTCTGTGCTTTAAAAGTTTTGGAACAAAGTTTGTACAGGACAAATGATACCATCTGTTGCATAAGTCGGACCAGATATTAATCAAATCAATCTGTCAATTCCGTGTCCAGTTCATTATCCACATACCTATTTCTTTCTTGCTAAATTTGTCTGAAATTTTAATTTTTCTTGTATTTTCTTAGTTTGTTTGTTAGAAAGGGTTAATTTGACGGATTTTTTTGAGGTTCTCAACTTCATTTCTTCTTATTAAAGAATCCAAATTTGGTTCATATGAGACTCTTTATATTTGCTAGTCGAGTATGGGTATAGGCGCCCCAATTTTAGAAAATAATGTTGCGTTCGGGAAAGGAAACTCGGTAAAAATTAGGTTCGTTTTCTTGGACAGCCCACACCATATTAATTATTAATTACAATTTTATTTTGCAAGACTTTGTTAAAAAAAACAGTAGTCCCTCGATAATGTAAATTTACTTAAAATGGAAATCGGCAAAACCTTACATTTTCATCTCTATAATATGAACTTTTGAAATTTTCAACCTCTAAAATGTTTACTTGCACCGATACGTGGTATAGGGCAATTTTTGGATTCGTGACAATTTTCTATCTCGAGATTTCGATAAATTCTGATATTACCTTTATAGAGTCTAAAAAAGTGGGTCTGAAAATTCTGTCTGTCTTTCTATCAGCGAGGCTACAGCCTAAACGGGTACACGGATTTTGATCAAACTTCATATCTAGATCCTATAGATGGATTACCACATTTTTAGCCAAAAACCTTAATAACGGTACTGTACTTATAGTGAGTGAAAAAGAAATATGCATGTATTTAAATGTGTTGTGTCGAAAAGCAGAAAGAAGAACGATAATAATATAATATAACACTTTTTTTATACTGATTTTGTGAAAGCGTTTGATACTGTTTGTCATGAGGTATTGGTACGAAAAGTTATAGGCTTTGGCATACACTATTCGTTTCCTAAATTTCTAAGTATTTAATAAACAGGAAACAAATAGTTAAAATTCATGACATTCAATAGAAATTAATTAATGCTCCATCAGGAGTTCCACAACGCAGCCACCTTGGCCCTTTGTTATTTAACATGTTTGTTAATTAGATTCCTTCCTTTGTTCGATTTGCAAAATGTTTAATGTATTCAGATGATTCAAAGATTTTTGCCAGAATAAAAAATATGAATGACTGCATTAACTTACAATATGACTTGAGTAATATTGAAAATTGTGTGATGAACATTATTAACAAATCCAAATTACTTTGTGTCTATCGTACACTAACACCTTCGTTATACAATTATACTATTTCTGGTATAAAGCTTAGTAGACAATCTAAAGTGAAAGATCTTGGATTTATTTTCGACTCAAAATTGAGATAGAAAGATATGTTTTCTCAAAGAAACTGCAAAGATTTCTCGAACCTCTTTGCTATAAAAACTGTGTACATGTCTCTATTTCGTCCCATTTTAGAATACGCCTCGATAATATGATAACCTACTTAAAAGTTCATAGAAACCGAATCGAAAAAGTTCAAAAAAACATGTACAAGGATTTTAATCTAGCAATTAAAATGGAGTCTTAATTAAATGCCTGCATATTCTATCATACATATGTATGTGCCCTTTTTGGTTTGGAAAGGCTCAAAAAACGACGTATTGTTCATTGTGTGATGTTTGTGTATGATGTTTTCGCGTACCGTATTAAATATCCTGAAATTCTTGCGTTACTTAACATTTATGCACCAGAAAGAACAATTCAATCTCGATCTTTGGTTTACATTCCCAGACATACTTATATGTATATATGTATGTATGTATGTAACTATGTAGCAAATGAACCAATCACTAGATATGCTAAACTTTTTAACAACTAGGTATTATCATATTGTCCCTTTATTTGTAGATCGAAATTATTTTAAGAATCAATTATTGAAAAATGTAACTATTAATTAAAGTAAATTGAATTCTGTAGTCTGTTAAAGTTAAGCTCGGTAGATAAATAAATAAATAAATGAATAAATAAAAAAAAAGTGTTCGAGAATTCCCTGTAACCCTCAGGAAAGCATACCTATTAAGATATGTAAAGTTTGCAATTGACTCAATTAACTCAACTACATATCTATGAATATACATATGTGTGTTCATATGTACATATATCTATGCATGTATCTTTCAGGTCACAAACTACCTAGGAAATGGGCACACATTTAACACAAAAGAATACAGAAATCTTAGGCCTTATCGAATTAAACGCTAGCTCGTACCTAGGTATTTAATCATCTAATGGCAATGATGAATGTATAATTTTTGGAATATGCACTTAAATTTATATACACACATACATAGGTACCTACATACTACCTATGGAAATGAATGTTGTTTTATTGTTAATGTAGTTAAATTTGTGATAAACGATCTCTGCACATCTGCATCTCACAGCCAACAGTCATTCCTACGCATACCTACCTACATATGTAGTTGCTACAATTTGTGAAAATGGTAAATTAATGGGAGTGAAGGAACAAATCAAATTTAAATATATGTACATACATGCATACATAAATGTGGAGCATGAACATACATATTTATGTAGGTATAAACTAATTAAGAACATCGATCATAAACCACTTTGGAATAATGGAAATTTAATTAATTTATTGTTAGAACAGGGTGTGTATAACTTTTGTTTTAATTCATATCTTACTCTAATTGGTTTTAACCTATTTAGGTCTGTAAACCTGTAACATCACTCAACCAAGGTCCAATCTCTTGTCTTATCAGCCCAAATTACCCCCATTCAACTAGATCTCTATTGTTTTGTTTACAAATCTAAACACAGAGCTTTTTATTCTCCCCACAATACTATCTCCATCAAATGCGCGATATCATCGAGTGACCAAAAATGTAAACAACAAATAAAGAGAACTAACTTAAAAACTGCACTCACAGCGAGAGCCAAACTCACATATACACACATAGCCACACCGAACATACCCATAAAGTTGCCGTTATCATATGACGTCACAATTAATCATCAAACTGGAGGAAGTATCCCCACATCTAGCCACGGATGATAACCCAAAGCATACTAACATAACTTCGAAGAAAAGCTTCAACCAGCCTCTGCCGGTCCAAGATAACCAGATATCTTGGTAAGTCATCGCAGATATGAGAAGAAAAAGCTCCAGATGCATTCCGAGCGCAAGAGTAAAAGTGTTTGTGTCTCGTGTTCTGTTTCTTTTTGTTCGTTTTCGTTGTCGTGTTTCCGTAATTAGATTGATAGCGTTGCTTCGGCTCTTTCTTCCCCTCGCCGTGTCATATTTTCTAAAGTTTTCATGTAAAGCGTCTTGTTACATCGACACCGCTACCAGCAAATAATACGATACAACGACAAATTTTCGGCGTAAGCCTATATGCGCTACGGACTGCTTCTGCTACTACCTGTGGCTGCTAGCAAAGAGAGCAGCCAAGAGAATGTATGTGTACGACGTTGAAAAAAGTATCTGCGCGCAGTGCACTGCGTGGATATTATGCGGCGACCAAAAGACAAACGAAAAATTTCTTTTTTGGAAGCTTCAGTTACCATTTACCAACTGCCTTGAGCGGACGTTAGCGGAAGCGTGCGAGCGGTTTAAAACGATTCTATTTGCTCTTTGTTATTAAAGGAAACAAAGCTTCTTCTTAACACTTCCTCAGATAGTATTTTTCTTTCTCACTTTTTCACTCTCTCTCTTAACGCTGCGTTATAAGGCTCAAGCATTTGAAGCCCGTCAGTCATTCAGTGGTGTCCCATACGTATAGGGGCTAATTCCTCCCCTCAGTCGTCATCGTGTCCGGATTCGTAATAGATGAGAGCTTCTTGTAAAATTTAAAAAAAAAAAAATATATAATGAGTTGCATCACTGTCTGAATACTTCAGTCGATCGAAGGTTGTTGAGCTAAGCTATACTTATAAAAAAACGGTTTACGATCTTTTATTTTGGATACGCGATTTGTTTTTAGCTGCCGGAACTGTTTTTTCAAAAAAAAAATTAAAAATAAGTGATAACTTACAGTGAAATATAGCAGTGATAAAGCCTACATTACTGGATTACTACTCAGGCTTTCTGTGAATTATAAGATACAAAAAAGTCAGAAAAATGTTTTTGACTTAAGAAGATATTTATTTATTTTAACAAAAATTCCAAAGAACAGTGAAAGAAATAACCTCTTGTAATGCTTAATATGGAGTCACCCCAAATGTACGACACCGTGCAAACCCTCTCACAATTGGACCTAAAAAAACAACCCGCTCAAGCCATAATCGGCCAAATTACCCTTACGGCTATGGCTAACGGTGGTAATGGCTCATCGGATGCCAATAATAATCACAACAATGGATTGGTGGTGAATAAACACTCTGTTCATCATATGCAACAGGCGGCAGCTGTGAATAATAATAACAATAATAATACGGCGAACAATAACACCTCCCAGCAACAGCAACAACAAAATAACTCCGCTGCGACAAGTATGTTGCAGAAACAAATGATGCAGCAATATTCACAAAGTGACCTAGACGAGCTAACCACTCAGGAGATAACTCTTGATCTACAGCATCTCATCGACGATCAGTTCCGTGAACAGGAAGCTCTGGGGATTTTCAGTGATATGGTCGCTAGCCCGGGAGGGTTCGGAGGTGGAACCTTGAATACGAACGGGGTAGTAAGTGCCGCTGCCAAAGTCCTTCAGCAACATCAACTGCAGCAACAGACGCTGAGATCTGCGCAGAATCATGGATACAGTCGGAATGCTCTGGCGTACATGCCACAAGCAGTCCATTCCGGAGCCACATACAGCAACAACTCCAGTGGAGATGAAAACAGCTCAGTCGGCTCGGAAGCATCCACAATCAAAGAAGAACCCATTGATCCACAGGAGTACCGTCGGCAGCTACAGGATGGCAATGCCGCTGCAGCAGCATTTATCGGTGCAGCCAATGGCACTACGAATGGACTATACAATCTAACCGCAGCGACTGCCAATCTACCTTATCAAGCGACTAATGGTGGCGGCGCCAACGGCAATAACTCATTTACAACGCTTACTCCAGCAAATGTCCTGCATCACTCGAATCTTCCACATCTAGCTGCCGGAGCACATCTCCTCAAATCACATCACCTCCCAAACAACAAACAAATGATCCCGCAACGTAAACAATCAACAAAAAATATCGACAAAGGCACAGACGAATATAGGAGACGACGTGAACGCAACAACATCGCCGTCCGTAAGAGTCGAGAAAAGGCTAAAGTTCGTTCGCGAGAAGTCGAAGAACGTGTTAAGACTCTCCTCAAAGAGAAGGATGCCCTCTTACGACGTCTCGAAGAAATGACCAATGAAATTCAACTTCACAAGCAGATCTATATGCAACTCATGAACCATGCAAATCCCGAAGTGAGTCGGATATGTAGAAGTTTCCTTAATATGAGTGATCATGGACTTTAAAATCATGAACTCTCAGATTATATAGGTCAAATCCGCTCTGCACTGGTCTCAGGATATATACGTTTCCTCATCCACAGTAAAAATATTTTTATTTTAAATCTCATCGATTCATCTTTTATTCACTTTCATTTCCTTAATTTGTTCACAGTTAAATTTTTATATAAAAAACCCCATGGTGACAGTTTTAAAACACTTATTTTTTGTGTAAATATTATAAATTATATATCTTTTAAAACAACATTATATTCTTCATTTTATATTATGTGTCAGGTTTACATTCATTTTGTACTTAAAAACTTAAAATAAAACAAACAAACATGCAACTGTATATTTTATATAAAAGATTGTAAGATAAGCCAAAGAAAATAATTTTAAATAGAAAAATTATGTAAAAAAAAATATTTTATACAAAAAATATGTGCAAAGAATTAATTTTTAGGTTAATTTTTTTAACTATCGTATATAAAAGTTTTAAATATTAAGCTAGCCAATTTCTTGAACTCTATAATTTTCTGGTAAACAGATTTCAAAACCGAAATCTAATTTGAAGTTAACCATATAAACAAAATATTTTTTGTACAAAATGTAAAATAAAAAATAAATATATAAAAAATATGTGTACATTTTTCAGTAAAATTCTTGTATATGTATAAAAAAAGTTTTTATTTAGAAAATTGTTTTTGTCTTAAAAAAGGTGTTTTTCACCATATCTGATGCAATAATAAAAATTAATTTAATCAAAATATAATTCTACTTGCTTTTTTTATTATTTTATTTTGGATTAGAAAAATTGATTCTTTTCGTGACTTCCAGTTCGTTTTTGAAAGGAATAAAAACTGATTTTGTCTGTTGTGTACCTTCAATTTTTAGTTAGATGGCTGAAATTTTATACATACATAACGTGTTTGGAAAAGTAAGCAGTGCAAGTGCAAATGCTTTCAAATCAACCCACTGACACACCTAGTTTTCGATAAACGCACTTTTTTCAGTAGTTTTGCAAACAATTCTAGAATAACTTACAGCAAATATTATAAACTTTTACATACATATGCATGTATGTATATATTATGTTGCTATTCACCTTCTCTACAAATCTTTCATTTTATGCATCCACGTACATTTTTTGTAGCCATTTTTCCAAAAGAACTATTTTTCCAATTAGATAAATCAATTACTAGCAGTAAAATGCAGTGGAAGCTTAAAAAAAAAAATCAAAATTGGCCTACGGCATCCCACTTTTCGAAAAAAAATGTTATATTTTTATAGTTACTTAGGAACAATTAAGATGTAGCTTCAATTCACTTTACTGAAGTCAAAATAGGAACTCAACGAACTTTCCTTAACCGTTTCAGTTTGTTCTTACCACATGATAACACTGATAGTTTTAGCATCAATTCTTCTTTATGCGTAGTAACTTTTTGGTAGTTTTTACTTTTTTCCTAACTTTATAACCAATCGTAGTAACTGTTCGACGACTTAATTCAAACAAATTGGATGCTGTTTGTCGCAATAGTGTTATTAGCACCTATGCAACTACATTCTGAATGAGGAATTTTCTTCAGAAGGCTTTTATCTAAAAATAAAAGTGACGACTGGGTGTACGTACTGTCACATTTATCCAGTTAGTTGAAAATTATTAAATATTCAAATAAAATAAGAAAATTAAAAAAAAAATTGTAAGTTTAAATGGGTCATTCCACGAAAAATCGCCGATGCTATATGGAAAGCTCTGAACGAACCCCCTCCGATTTGGTTGAAAAGTAGTACAAATACTCATTGGAGTGGTACAAAATATAAGGCAAAAAAATTTTGCAGAATTCTATATAGTTTGCGTGTAACGAAACTTCAAAAATTGGCAAAAAATCAAAATTTCAGCGTTCTTCTATATTTCAAAAAATCATAACTTTGGTTCTGCTTATCAGAATTTGATAAAATATACCTTGTTGAATTCAGGAAAAGGTGAACTTTCAAACACTTGAAGTAATTTGTTTTCCAGGACAAAGGATATTCCAGAATATCCTTTTTTACATATATCCTTGAATAATTCAAAAAATTGCATTTTTTTTTTTTTTTTTTTTTATATTTATAAAGTGATTCGTCCTCTATCTCCATTTCAAAATTCAAGTTGGGACCTCTATGAGTTCGGCCAAAATAATTTTTTATAGTCTGCTAAGTCAAAAAAAAACTAATGTTTACTACGTTACTACTTTTACAATCGTCACATATAACCACCCGAGTGCACATACATAGCTGCTTGTTTTTTCTTTTTTTCTTCAAAGGCTAGTGTTTGTAACTACACATTTCCCATTTTCAGTATTTAAGGAGTTAGACTTAGAATATTTGCACTCACTTGATGACGTGAGCTTGAGACTTAAGTTCCGCTGACTACTCTCTTTACAGGAATGGCAGAGCCAATGGCACTCGTGGTGAGGACACTTGCATGCTATGTGCAACGGAAAATAGAATACAAATCTTTTCAGATGAATTTATGCGTCTTGATTTGATTTGAACAATTATTTTATTATGCTTGGAGACCTAAATGCAAAACATACAAGTTGACTGCATTCTGATAATAACACACGCCGTAATTTTATTAGAGGTTTTATCGATGATAACATTTTGAATTTAAGTTTAAATTTTACTCATCTGTTACCCTATCATTTCCCAGAGCGAACTTATATCTGGGTGTCACTTTTGTGGATTCCCGCCTTTAGGTAGAATCAACAAGCAACCTTCTAAATACAATACCCGTATTGCCTTATGATAGTAACCATTCCGCGATTTTATTCCAAATTAGTCTTCCGAGTGACTTCGTTTTTAGTTTATTAATAGAGGAGGGCCCTTACAGATATAACCTTAACAAAACTAGTTGGATCGGTTTTGAAAGATTTGCCGCGAACGAAAGTAGGCACCAGTTTCAAGAATCAGCAATTCCTAACAAAAGGAATCTATCGAATTCAGAAATTGAAGCCTATATCGAAAAATTAAATTGTGTTATAAGTAATCCAATAGAATCTGTTGTACCTAAATTTACCAATTAAAATTCAATGGAATGTTATCTGACTCCGATGATTAAACGTCTATTGAAATATAAAAGCTTTCTTTAAAAAAACATTAACAATTTTTATCGAAATTTTATCCATTGTAATAATCCTGAGCTTATAAGATATAAAGCACTTCTTAGAAACGTTAAGGAGTTGATGAAACAAAATTTTCGAAACTCTGTAAACGATTTTTGGAAGAAAAAGCTACTCGAGATCCAGAAAAGGATTTCAAAATCCTCAAATTAATCGTGTATTTAGGTCAAAGGGAAAAGAATCTATTGCTGTACTAAAAGTACCTGACAGTAACGTTGGCCGAGTACTTTTACAAAGTGCAAGAATTGATACTCTCGAAATTTCTATACTCAATAACGAATTTGTAATAAATAACAATGCTAAAAACCTTAATCTTATAGGTTCCCATTTTGAAATAGTTCACAGTGAATCATTCGGTCAGCACAAACGCGATTTGTAATGAAATTTCACATTTTCAAAATAGAATTTCTGAGTTAAATACTTTAGTAGAATTTAATGATAATAAAAAATCAAATTCACTTAATGATCAGCAAGAGAATCATTACTTCATCAAGTTAGCTGATCTTTTATAAATTTTTAGAAAATTAAATACCAAAAAATCATCGGGATTTCATATATAGTACTAATACATCTTCCAAAAAATATCATAAGCCAGTATTGTATATTGTTACATACAATCTTCCAGAATGCTGGAAGATGGCTCAGGTTTTTCCGATCAAAAAAAAAAAAAAACGACAAACTATCGACCAATTAGTCTTCTTTCCAATGTCGGAAAAATCTTTGAAATCTTGATTAGCAAAGCAATTCTTAATGTTTGTAAGCTAAAACAAATAATTCGGGAAAATCAATTTCAATTTCGAAGGCATCACTCGACAGTGCATGCTATGAATAAATTAGTATCCGATGTAAATTGGAAACTAGTTGGTAAGCAGTCTACAGGTGCTTAGTAGATTTAGAAAAAGCCTTCAATACAGTTTGAATAGACGGTTTGATCGTGAACCTACTCAGATATGTGTTCCCAGAGTATTTGATAAAAAATCATATTAAATATGATAACAAATAGGAAATTTGTGTTAACAGATGGCGTGGAGACCACAGCTAGAACTTTTTATGTTGATAACAGCTTACAACAAGGCATAGTAAATTCTCCTGTACTCTTTTTTGTTTTCTTAAGTGATTTCCTGAAGGACAGGGAAGGAACTATAGCATTTGCCGATGATATAATATTATATTCTCACAGATCTAAAGTTTAATACAATCACCAAAGATTCAATGAGTTGCAGAAATTCATTGGAAGTTAACAATTAATTTCTCGAAATTTGAAGTTACTATCTTATTTAGGACAGCTTTAAGTGTTGCGATCGCGATTTAAGAAGAAATTGTAAAGATCTGAGAATATTTAGTAGTATAAGCAATGGTAATGTGCAATTGCAAAACACGACGAGTGTAAGAAACTTAGGCGTGACGTTAGATCAATATTTTTATTTTAATGATTACATTAAAATACAACTTGCCAAAGCAAGATCGGCATATATGAGCTTAAAAAGATTATTCTACTCGGCACATCTCACCTCTGGCGTGAAGCTTGTATGCTACTTGACTTTGTTTAGACCAATTTTAACTTATGACTGTCCAATATGGTTTAATATTAGCCCTTCATACATGGAGAAATTTTGTGTATTTGAAAGGAAATGCTAACGTGCTTGTCAAAATAGATATAGATCCGTAGAGAGCGAATATTTACATATGTATGATTTCTAATAAAAATATTTACTACGATGCGGAGATTTTGCGCGTAGAAAATTTTTAATAATAAATGTAATTAGAAATCATTATGTGTCTGGTCCAGCATTATATTATAATCCACTCTCACTAGAGACAGGTCATGTTCCACCAGAAGCAGTGACGTATCTCCTTAGTCTGGGATACATCCAGGATAGACAAAACGTTCCAGTGTTCTATCACGCTTATTTTAGACCAACAGATAAAACGGCAACTTATGAAAATAGGCTAAACTCCAGTGAACCGGAAGCTATATAGAGGTATAATCTCTGCAAGAGATGCTGAGATTCAATCCGATTCGGGAAAGTATTTCTGGTTAGATAATGTTGTTTAGCTTGCTTTGACACTGGACTTGAATCAACTCAAGCCTTAAAAAGCGTCTTTTGCTACTCTGTAATATGCTTTAAGTTTAGTTTAACAATTTCTTTGTAAATATTATAAATTAAGCCTAGATCTAGAGTAACTAGCTTGTGTTGTTTTTAGTTATTATTATCAGTATTATAACTTATTATTTTTTTTTTGTTAAATTTAGTCTTAGGGATTTTTTTATATCTACATTGTATAGACACGGATTAAAACGAAACACATGACTTGTTTAAAGCCGGGAAAAAAGTATTAAAAACCCGACTATTTATTTAACTTCATTTCTAACAAAAATATATCCTCTACTGTCTGTCTTTACTCGTGAATGAGTGAATCGATACAATATATTCAAATAAATTAAAATTTTTAGAAATAAATTTAATTATGTTCGTTTTTCTTCCGAATTAATTATAAGACTTGAAACCGTGCTCTATAAATCATTTTGTATTGTTTTTAAGGGCTTTGAAAATCGTTTCAATCAGTTTAGTACAAATTCTAGTAATGGGAATCCTTCTTAAATCCGAAAAAGCCTTGTTTTAATTAGTTCACATTATAGAGGAATTTTTCTCCAGTACTAATTGCATCCGATCTATAACACCTGAGTATGTATCTAAACCTATGAAAGTTTTTTTTTTCAAAAAATCGGTTTTTATTGGACAGTCCCCAACAATTATTCCCTGTTAAACCATAATTGCAATTTGGAATGTTTCGTCAGTGAAACAATTGACCCAGAACTTTATATCTTCACTTTTGACATTACAACTGTGTCGCATCATTAGAATTCCGAATAACCAAACCGAAAAAAAACTCTCAACATAAATTCTTGTGTCGCTTTTGTGTCACAATCCGTCGCAGAACACATTCTTCAAATCACATCTTCAAATCCGACTGCAAATTTGTCAACGTGAATTAATAAACAAAACAAACTAATAATGCCGAACAACATTTCGCTTACATTCACAATTAAATAATAAAAAAAAGAAAACAGAAAAATATTTAATTATTTCCCTCAACGAAAGACTGATCGTGACGTGAGAAGAAAGACAAAAAACCTTCAGGGATGTATCTTACTGTGTAAATTATTCAACCGAAGACAACGTTACAAGAATACTACATCGCGCAGTGAGCCAAGTATTTTTGGACACCCCATCCGTTCTTTATATTTATTTATGTATAAATGTAAGTATGTACATATGTAGATGCAATAAATAATAATATTAGTAATTAACACTAAAATAATTAAAGTGTCTCATTGGTCGTTGTTGTTTGGCGCGAGAAATGACAAATGGACAAATTGAACGGATTTATGGTGATTTTGGTATGATTTAGAATCGGAATTCTGGTTTGAGGCCACAAAGTGGGAAGCCAGGTGCAGCGTTGATTTCGGAATTCGACAAGAGAGTAGATACACAGACGATAGGAACTGAATTTGAATCCTGCGAATTAGGTATAGTTTTGCCGGGTACTGGAGTGTCAAATAATTTTTTTTTTTTATTTTCTTAAATTTGGATATTGGAGTTTACAAATTGTTAAAAAAAAACTCATTAGCTCCTCTCAGCGACAAAGTCCTTAGAAGCGTAATATATTCCTTAATATTCGATACAGATTCCATTTCTTTTGTAGGTATTTGATTTAGACGACACTCATGCTAGACCAAATTACTGTGGCTTTAGAAAGTGAAAGGAAGAGTGAGGTGAATTCACTGAAGTTGAAGTTTGTAGGTATGTAATATGCAGACTGGGGCATTAATACCACCCGTATAGTACGCTAACCTAACGTCAATAATCAGCAGCGCGCGTGCTATTATCCCGAAACCGACAACCATGATATATGACAGCAAACTTTTGCTGCTGACTTATTTATCACTACTATCTACTGGCGAGAGGTATTTATTATATATGTACATATTTTATTTGTGATACGTACATACATATGTGAAAAAAAAGATGTGGCATTATTTTCATATTGGTGTTACGTATGAGGTCGAAATGAAGAATTATTGTTTTAAGGTGTGAAGGGACAGATGCTCTTGCATCTACTACTACTCTTGTAGGTTTGCCAATTCTATCTGTCTGGCATGAGGCTGCATTATGTGCGGGTGAACGAATTTGGACCAAACTTCACATCTCTGGTATATGAGGTAGTCACTATTTTCGTTTTAATATTCATATGTATCTGTATAGGCAGACCTTTTTATGCACAACTAAAAATAAATTCATTTTCAATTAACAGCATAAAGATGCCAGTACGTTCTTGTTCTAGAAAATATTTAAAAAAAACGAGGTAAGCTTACAATAAAGCCCTAAGCTACTATTCACGAGTTTTGCCAATTTTTAATATTCTCAAATCGGAGCTTTCAGCTGGCTAAAATATTAGTAGTTATGTTGTTGAGGAACATGATTCCTATATATTTAATTTCAGTTAAAGTTATAGAGTCTAGACTATACTTACACAGTCATACATATATCGCCCTAACTCATCTCCTATATCTTAGATTATAGCCTCTACAACACATACGGATTCTGGAAATGTACATACCTAAGTTCTCTCCACCTCATTTCCTGTTGTTGTGTTTCCTTACCGACATCGACACTTCCTGTGTATCGCACTTAGCACACGTAGATTAGTGTAATTTTACATACGAGGTCTTTCCAAAGAGGGGCTTACAAAATGCTCGGCCCAATAGCCCAACAAGTTACTAAATTTGAACCAAAATAAATTAAATGGTACCGGATCGTGTTCTACTTCTATAACATTAGAACTTATTCATGGATTTGCGAATGAAAAATTTTAAATCCTTATCTTCCTATATTTGCATATTTTGGTCATTATACCCTATCCTAAGGGAATATTAAACTTGATACATAGTTTGTAACATATAGAAATATTAAAGATTTTAGATATTTCCGGACCTTTAAAGCAAACACAGAAGATTTATGGGTTTTGTTTGTCCGGTGTCTGTTTGATCAACATCTTTGACATCATTTTCGATAAAATCTGCTTTTTGTAAAAATTGCAATAAGTGAAGTAAATTACAAATTTTCGTCCCTGAAGGCGTTAGACACAGGTATGAAATTTTAAGTAAATCTTTTAATTATACAGAATAAACTACTTTTACTAGCTTCTGTACATATCTTCGTTCTGTCAGAATTGTTTAATGTCTCGAGTTCCATATGTGTATTATAGTTTTATTATTCTCAAATGGACTTTTCGAGCGCATGCGTTTTTTTTATGAATCCTTTTCTTTGATATAAAGAATATGTTCATCAATCCAATGTGTTTATTCTTAAAAATCATAGCCGTCGGTTTATGAACAGTTGTTCATAGACTTATGAATGAATTGAATTGATTATGTTTTTAGAATAAGAATTTTTCTTAAAAATTTATGAATTTCGCTATATGAATGCCATTCATTAATTTATTTTCTTCTCTGTAGATAAGGTAAATTTTTCTCTCTTTTTCTTTTTCTCTTTTTCTCAGGTAGTATTATGTTCAGCGTTCGTTAAAGATTCCTTAATATTTAAAATATCCCTTGCATACCTACTTTTACTTAGTACATACATACTTACATACATACATATATAACATTGTTCATATTGTAACAAAATCTAGGTGTACGGCAAGATTGCCGTGACAATGGCCGAGTTCCAAACACCTCGCTAATCTAGCTGCTAGAATTCTTTTGCACCGGCATGACAGAAACGATCTATTTATAATGTACATTTTCTGAGTAAGATTTTGTTTAGTTGGCTATAAGTAAGGTTCCGTTATTAACAATTTTGGCCTAAAACGTGATACGCCATTGTATAGGAGTGCATAAAAGTAGTTAAAATATCAAATTTAGACGAAATCGTTGGATCCATTTACGAGAAGAAGAACATTTTGTTAAGTTGGCTATAAGCAAAGTACCGTTATTAAGAATTTTGGCCAAAACGTCGTATGACATTTTATAGGACTTTATCTTACTAGTGTAAATATGAAATTTTAAGAAAATCGTTTGGAGCCGTTTTCGGGAAAATTGGGTTAAACGTCTTATTTCGTGGTAAAGTACCGTTATATCAACTTTTGGCCAAACATTTTCAAAGCTATTTTATAGTTTTTGCGATTTGTAACCTAATGTATAAATTTTAATGAAATCGTTATATCCGTTTTCAAGAAAAACGTCCTTTAGCCAAATTAACCATAAGTGCCGTTCTAACCAATTTTGGCCAAAATGTGGTACCTCATTTTCTTGCATGTGCCTGTACTAATCTCAGGGAGGAATTTGAATGAAATCGTTAGAGCCGTTTTTGCGCAAATCGGCTTTTTACGAAGAAATTTATTGGTAAAGTACTGTTGTTAACAAGATTGGTAAGAAATTTTATATGTCATCTGTTTGGAATTAATCAATTTAAATCAAATATGAAATTTAATCAAAATCGCCGTTTTCGATAAAATGCAATTTTTGTAAAATTGGCCCTAAGTAAAGTACCGTTAATATAAGGGCTAGAACGAAAGTTTCAATCTCCACTGTAGGGACATAGATATGAAGTTTGATCAAAATCCGTCCACCCGTTAAGGCTATAGCTTCGTGCACAGACAGACAGACGGCATCGGCAGACCCACTTTTTTGGACTTCTCTATAATTCATCAAAATCTTGAGATCGAAAATCTGCACGAATCCAATACTTGCCCTATGTTATGGGTGCAAGTAAAAAAGTAAATAATAATAATAATCCGTTTTACTTTATGGAAAAGTTTTCATTACATTTCAATTCCTGAATAAGCTACAGTTAGGCCCTTAAACTCATCCCGAAATATACATATCTTCTTAAAATTGTTAGTTAACCCTAGAACAGGGACAGGTTTTAAAGCCTGGAGTAATATGTTACCCCACAAATAAAAAATACAACTAAACGGTCAATAAGGACCAGTTTTGGCAAATTTCTTCAATTAAATAAGGCACGGTCCTTTTATTGACCAAATCATACAATAAAAAATATTTTATGGACAAAAATACATAGCTAAATTAAACATTTGAAAATAACGTCGATTGCAAATTAATCGATGAACAGGTAATATTTTCATTTTGCACGCATTGTACACAAGTAATGATGTAATGTTCGTGGCATACGTTCCTCGAGTAACTGTCTCAGTGTACTTTGAACTTCTTTCTGGGCCATCATGAGCAAATGAAACGTCTAACTTCTAATAAATCAGTATGATAGAAATAGAAAGTATTCACGCAGCATACAAAAAATGCAGGTAACTTGCCGATTTTTTTAGTAAACGTTCTGCAACTTTTGGTATAAGTATGCGGAAATCTTCTTTAGCCTATCTCTTTATTCTAGAGCTTCACGAAAATCTATTTCTTTTGCGCATGATTGACGATGAAACTCGATCAATATAGTATTTCGGAAACGTTTCAGATTGACTGAGGGTTGATAGAAATGGTAAGCATGTAAATGCCTCAGAAACCGCGATATCAAGAAAATTATAAGATATGTATAAGCATTCTTCTATTCCATCTTTTCATCATACGGTTACACAAATAGTATTGATAATATAATACCAATTGATCATACAGATTGACACTTTCTTTAATTTGGTTGTAGTCCATGTATGTACTTTTTCTTTACCAGAAACCATCCAAGGTGTTGATGAATGCTTAGTTGATAATAAAATGAACGATTTATATCTTTTGGGCACATAAATATTGAGAATCATTCATCTGAGAATCCAAACAAACTGCTTTACGCTACACTTTTTTTCTGTTATTTAGAGCTATTAAATTGTGTCATCGACAGATTATCACAAACGGCTTTGGAATCCCACGTTTATTATTTTGAATGGTTGCAACAACAATCATTCTTTTATCTCTGAAAATTAAAGCTAGATCAACTGAAGTAAAACAATTGTCAATGTCAGATTGCGGCTTGTGAAGACTTCATATAAGAATAAAAGTACGCGATCACGTTCACAAGCCAGAGTTCAAGTATTACTTCGATACAAGCCATCTTCTCGTCAATAGTCAGATTTCGGCCGACATTGAGATATCCTTTCATCAAATACTAATAACTACATCGAAAGCACGACTAATTGAAGGCATGGTTTGTTGATACGAAATGAATGCACCAAATTGCAAAAAAAAACAGTGAAAAAATGCTACAATCCGCCTGGAGCGGATCGTATGATACCCTATTCCTATCTTATTTGGTCATGTCAGTGGGCGGTGGAAAATGAATTCACAAAATTTTCTATTTTGAACTATAAACTAATACTTTTACTCAAAAATTAATTTTTGAAGTAAACGCCCCTAAAAAGTGGCCGTGGCCTTATGCAATGTATATACGATTTGTAGATTAAGTGGATATCTACATATTTGCCCAAGTAAGTTTTTCCGAGTTTCATATGAAAATAGTGAAAAAAGGAGTTTTTTTTGAAAAGTGGGCGTGTCAGTGGCCGGATTTTAAAAATTATTACACTTGTATTGCTTACTTTTCCAAAGACCTCGTATACAAAATTTCATCAACCTAGCTCAAAATTTAAGGCCCAAAAACTGGTGACATACGGACGGACGGACAGACGGACGGACGGACATGGCTTAATCGACTCGGCTAGTGTATGCATTTATATATATACTTTATGTGGTCTATCTTCAATATTTCTCTATGTTACAAACTATGTATCAAACTGAATATACCCTTAGGATAGGGTATAAAAAACAACGCTAAGACAGACAAAAATAAAACCAAATAATAAAAATAACTTTGGGTTATGTTACCCCAGCCATCAAACTCGTAGACTTTTGATAAAAATGTAGTAAAAATATATGTAACGCACCTAGGTCACTAAAAGCGCTAAAAACGGTTAAAGAGAAAAATTTGTTGTAGTAGCACAAAACTTCACGTTTCAAAACTTGTCAGAAAAAAAAAATTTCGACTTAAAAGTAGCGTTGGGGTAACATATTACCCCAGTCCATGTTCTAGAGTTAAATGCCCAAGAAAAGATTTCAAATTACTATTCCGCTTAAGATACCTATGTATGTATGTACATACATACATCAATGCTCTTTCTAAATTTAATAGAAATGATAACGTCCATAATCTAACATGCTCTAACGAGCTATTTTCTGGCTTTAGGATAAATTTTTCATATTATTGTGAAATACATACATATACATATTGTCTTTTAAATAATTATTCACTACTTTCACTTTTACTCAAAATAATTGGGTCACCTGCGTAAATGGTTTGCCGTATGAATCATGAACTAACCAAGTGGTAGTAAGATACTAATTAATGTTTTCCTTGAATTATTCTCATACCACTTATGTACGTATGCAAAAAAAATTGCTGTATTAATGAAAAATGGCAGCCATTTACAAAATAAAGAACTCTTCATTTAAGGAGTTAATGAATGACAGTTTCAAATAGCTTCTACCTACCACATCAATGCATTGGGATTAAGACTCTAGCATCTAGCATCTGGCATCATTGTTGTATACAACATTTTTTGCAGTAAAAGCACATCAGGGTCCAATTCATATTCATACCATACTCCTTTCTATTAGCAAAATAAAACTACATACGTAATGCACTTTTTCTTATTTATTTATGTACATACATATGTAAATGACATGTCAGAGATTCACATGAGATTTAAACGAATTTTTATTACTGTCTTTCATAAATCAATTAATTAAGTGGAAAACAATCCACTACTCAAAGCGAATACTGAAAAATAAAACCCTACTAAAACCAAATGTTCAACAAAAAAATTCCATATTTCCATACGATTACCGCACAACATACATAAATTGTTAATAAATGCTAAATGCAAGCATTCCGTCTCTCCACCCCCTTCCGGTTGAGCTGAAAACAAAACAAAATATTACTTAGATTTATGTTTGCATAAACAACAAAAAAACGCAACAACGACAGTAGCGCTTATAATTAAATCCATCTGCGACACACCGGCGAAAGTTTTAATAGGTCACACTAAAACTAGTATAACACCAGCCCCCTCCCTCTTTCTTTCACTATGTGTTATTGTTGTCCCTTTTAGCCCCTTTCCTTGGATTATCTCAAGCGCATAATATGCGCTAGATCCGAACTTATATTTCGTTTAACACAATTTTCTTGTATTTTTTTATATTCATCATCTTACCCAGAGAGTAACTCCGTTGGATATTACATAATAAAACGAATAAAAAGAAATAAAACTAGTGAAGAAAGAGGCAAGAAGAAAAAATAAAAGTGGTAGAAAAGAGACACAAAATTATATGTATAACGAACTACTGATCGCATAATTTGCGGTATATAACCACTATAAAGTCGATTAAGTAAGCGAGAGCGCATAAACTCATTGTTATTATATCTTTTGCCCAGATAAATGGAAATGACTCCAACATAAAAAAAAGTCTTTAAATCAAGATTATAACAGATAGAAGTAGCACAAAGAGACAATAAAACAAAATGACAGATGATTAGAAGTGGATGGGAAAGAAATGTATCTATCGGAATTTTCGTGAGCATGAACAGATGATAATGGTTTTGAAATGAGTAAATGAGTCATTCCCTGACGAAGCGATCTCCCACGTTTTAATTGATGGTATAGTGGGTATTATCTTAACAATCTTCTATGTTTTACTAAGCCGTACTCGTGCATTTCTGTTATAGATATAAATTTAAACTCTTAGTTCCGAAAAGTAAAATGTCCCTTAGGAACCAAACTATGCTAGCAGTTCACGCAAAGTTCCACTTCATCTGGAAAGCAGATAAGACTTATGTTTCACCAAGAACTTAATGCATTCAATTTAGAAATCAATCTGGAAACTTTACTAACATACAAAAATTGATATAAAAGGTTTACCAATAGGTATTCCCGAACTTTGACAGGTGATTGCGGCCACATTGTTAAAGCTACATTTGTCTAATTCGTTGTCATTTATTTGATGATTAAATTGTTTTATTAAAGTAGGTCTTCTGTTCGAGCAAGATCTCCCATTTTACGGTTGCCATAATGGTACTTCCGAGTGGACTACTTGCAACGTGATGCACGAATTCGAATCAATCGTTTTTAGCGATCAATCCACCCACCCGTACGTCACTGATACTTCTTTGAGAATGACGAATAACGTTGGCCAGGCCATTACCGTGCCACAGTGCACATTTTGCAAAAGCGATTGGCCACCGAGAATATGCGATTTGACCCTGTTAGATTTATTTTTATGGGGTCGCCTTTAGTCACAGGACTATGCCAACAAACTACATTTTCTCAATATTTTTATGCAGCTAATCTATAGCTAACTTTTATGACCCAATTTGTAGGAAGGGAGTCAATTATTGAATGTTTAAAGTATATCCCTGTACATATGTATATCTTCATTAAGAGATATCGTCAAAGTTACTACAAGAAAAATAAAACCATAAAGTTATCATTGCTTTTTTTGTATATTTCTCTCTCAAATTATAGACTAAAAACTAGTAATCAACGTTTCCAATCAACGCTGATCTCTAACTCATTACTCGTAATTAGGACACGCAAAACGATGTAGTATGCCCCGTTTTCTCGAAAAGAATTAATGCACTATAATAGTATTTTCGATGATGTTGTTTCTCATCGGCTATACTTAACATCAAAAACATTTCCCCTGGTCCTAGCAACAAGTGACTCGCGGTATCTACATTCATACTACCACAACTTCACCCATTGCCCTAAATTTCTTAAATATATAAAACTCCTTAAAAAGACTAACCGCAGAAGATAAATATCTAACTTTTCCAGCAGAGATAGAGAAAATATTTGCATTCTAAAAATAAGTAGGCAAATACATATATGTATTTTTTTATTTCCCTCAAGCAGATGAGGGCTGGGACAAGGGTCTAATGGGAGCTAAATAAAAAAAAAATAAAAACAAATAAAATTTCCCCAAAAATGAAAACAATTAAGAACACCAATACATGCTTCAGACTCCAAATTACAGCTACCCGCTGCTGGTTGATTTTTGTACTTTATCTCAAGTTAGCCCTTTTGTTGTGCGAGCTGCACAATGAATTTAACGCTGCTGCCACCATTGCCGCTGCCGCCGTCACCGTCTCCGGCAACTTGACTATCAAAAGGGCACAACACTAAATCATTTGCACAGACAGAAACACACACCCACACATAGATATCTAAATCTATATCAGCAGCATTTTTGTTCGTTTATACATTAGTTGACCTAATTTCCAACTCCCAAAATGTGTATTTTCTAACAGAGCCCTAAAAAATATAGACAACAATTTTTCTAGTTTCTTTTGCTTGATCGCAGAGTTTTTCTTACTTCTTGGGGTTGCCCTACAAAATGAATGAAAAATACTCTAACACACACACTTAACAGATTGCGCTTTGTTGGGAGGTCGTGGGAGGGGGGAAAGGGTGAGGGCTATAAAAAAATGAAAGTGAAACTAGGCCGCGACGCATCCAACACAAGACGATGTGTAGATACTTTTATTTTCTTTTTCGGAATCGTTGTCGGTTTCTGGTTTTTGGAACAAAAAATTGGTGTGTGATAACGAATTTATCACATGAGAGTGAGAGAGAAAAGGAGCCCTTCATTGGGTGGTGGTGAGCGAAGAGGGCGGCCAACTACTACGCATAACACAATGCCCTAGAAAAAGTAAAAAAAAAAAATACGTGCATATGTACATATATAAATATGTTGTATAGACGAAAGAAATATAGATGCACACACATTTGACCAGAGACAACCACCATCAATCTTTAATAAGAAGCTGTGAGCACATTAAATACAAACAGAAGCCCGCAGCTTTTTATGCCTTTCTTGTTGTATCTTCTCGCCCACCACTTTTTGCGTGTTCCAGCTTTCATCCATCTATCCAAAAGAGGGAACAAATGAAAAAAAGCATGACGCCAAGCCCTATAGATATTTTGTACATGATAGATTATAAACTGCCTTCAGGTGGACCACAGAGCCAACGCCTTGCATAGGTATTATTGGGAATCCCTCTGTAAATGGATGTGTCTTCAAACTAGGGCACTGACAACATTTTAGACTACATCCATTGATAAGAGTTGAATATGTCGCTTACGAAAAAGTTTAAATGATTAAGACCTAAGCGTGACACTATTTGGGGCCCCTACTTAATTATTTCTTATGCTGGAATATGGTGGTGATTTATGTTCCATAAAGTATGAAATATTGGGATGATTAGACGCTTAATTAGATTCCAATTCAAGGCATTCCTGGGGACAGACTTGTTTACATTTTTTTCGGGTTAGAATTCTTATTTTTTAATGGGACACTGATTAGAAATAGAAAAGGCTTAACTCTTTTGCGGATTTACTCGTAGTACTAAAATTAAGATTTCATTATCAGCACATTTTTTCCACATTTCTTAACTGGATTTTGTTTACTGAAAGATTGTCAAAATATAGCTATAACCGAAGAAAGAAAAATATAGTCCCTCTATTATTCAGCTTTAGAACTTGTATTCCGTACCATGTGAAATATGCTAGGAAGGGCTCTAACGCAAGCAACCTGTTTCAATTCTGTTTCTGTTTCAAGGAAAAATAAAATAACAGAGTTGAAAGTTTGCCGTGTGTCCATTTCCGTGGTATTTATGTTTTGTTATGCCTTTAAAGGTAGTAATTAAGGCATTTTTTGCTAAGATAATGAAAGAATGCTGTCTTATGAAGAGTTCACATACCAATTTTCAAAGTATTTTGCCAAACCGTTAACAAGCCGCATTTATTAACGTAAAAGTCTACTTTTTTTACTTGTGTCCCACCTCCTATACTTTAAAACTGATTTTTTTTTTCAATATACGTGGAACACAAAAAAAAAAAAAAAAAAAATATTAGGCCGTCAGCAGCCCATAGAGAGCCAAGGCATAGCTTCTCAAAATTGTACATGTTGTACGTGGTATACATTTCTGCATGTACAGAAGGGACCTACAGTTTTATGCCACAAGAAAGCATGGAGTTTGATGCCAAAATTTGAAAAGAAAATCGATTTTATCTTTTCATCATAATATCGAATATCTACACACCTGTAATAGAGGTGGAACAAACCAATACTAAAATTTTGTTTGCGATCAGTACATAGCTTTTCTGTTACACAAGTGCACGTGGCACAAAACAATTCTCGCAAAAAAATTGCTGAAAATTATATTGAAAATTTGTCCCAAGCGCCAAAAAATGCACAAACCAATTCTACAAACTGTTGATTTTGGTGGATATGGAACAAACTCGATGCTCGATATATCGGTATTGGAAAGACATAGAAAAGCGAATTGAATCACAGATTTAGAATGATAATAAGAAATTATCATAGAATCCGTTCCTAACTCAGAAACGACAAAAGTGGCGTATGGAACAAAACAATTCTCAGGCGACGATAACACTAATGGAATCAGCGCCATGTGAGACTAAACACACACAGCTAAAACTTTCGGTATGTATACATTATGTGGGACCCTGCACAAAATGGTGGCAAAAAAGTTCAGCGTACATATACATATATATATCAAGTTAAAGAAAACTGAACAGAATTTTTTTTTTCTTCGAGGGTACCTAGGTGAAAATCTTCAAAAAGACACTGTGAGGATCGCTAGCGCGTGCTCATAGTAGCGTGGGATTCTTACCCACTAAAAAACCTCCTTTCAACAAACTATTGTATTTGTTGATTTTTATTGTTACTAAAACTAAGTGTTCGACTTAACAAGTAGTTTTCTTCTCACGAAATAAGAACATTTGGCAGTAAATTCACATAAGAAGCTCCTGCTAATTCCGCAGCTTAGATGCAGTTACTTATCGCGCCAATCGCGCAGTAAATTACTTTCATCCAAAACTTGAAGGACTGTGATATTAACGAGACTTTCTAGTCAAATTTTATGCTTTCTCGCGTAGTTTCTGATTTCATCTACGATTGTTTTAATGCCGAGATCTCTGTGGATATCGTTATTTCTAATATACCATGGCGCATTAACAATTCCTCTTAGCACTTTGTTTTCAAAAGTTTGTAAAATATTTATATTACTTATATTGGTCCAACCCCAGAGTTGTAAACCATAAGTCCATACTGATTTTAGCACTTGCTTGTATAAGAGCAGTTCTTCCAATTAACCAATATACATATATCTCCATATTTATTTTCTAGTTCTTTGCGTTTTTTCTTTACATGCGATTTCCATTTTAGCTTTGCATCAAGTGTCATTCCGAGGTACTTAGCCTTCTTTGAAAACGGAATTTAAACCGAGTTCGAAAAAACCGGCAAATTGATTATTTTCTTAAAGGTAATATTTACATGTACAGATTTGGTCTCATTGAGTGCGATTCGCTAAGCCTTTGTCCTTTTGGCAAAACTTGTCGTAATTTAAATTTTAAGCATTCATAGCTTGACAAACGTCAAGAAATACACTTGAACAAATCTTTTTTCTTCTCAAGAGATCTTTCGATTACGCCTGTTATTCTGTATCCGAATTGATGATCCGGGATAAGATGCTTTTTTTCTATTACCGGCTGTATTCATCTATATTCTCTCAAATACTTTGTATTCAAAGTTTGGAAGAAGTGAAATTGATCTATAAGACGTATTTTCAGTTGGTGGTTTACCGGGCTTAAGAACCATTATAACTTCCGCAACTTTCCATTGACGGGGAATATATTCAAGTCAAAGCGCGGCATTTATAATAAACAGAAGCTTAATTAAGTTTGAGTTTCTTTATTGCTTCCTTAAGATCAGTTAGTGTTGCATTTCTTATTGCAATATTGTTTATACCCGACGTATTTGCATCTTGAACAAGAGCTTGTCCATCAAGTGGCTTAAAAGTATCTTCCAAATGCGTTGCAAAAATTTGTGCTTTGTCTTTATCATGCCTGGCCCATTCGTACTGATTTTTCCTGATTGGTGCGGTTTGTATTATAAGCTTTCTAATACCTATCTTATTTCTATCAGTCGGCCAATATGTTGGTTTACCCGAGGAGTGAAAATTGCAACCGTTTTGCATACCCGCATTGTAGAGCTCCCAAACTTTCTGAGAGGCGTGCCTTGAACTTCAGAAAGGGTGTTTCACATTGAAGTCGCCACCAATTATGAAATTTAGTTTAAGGAAGTTAAAGATGTTTGTGAAATCACTTTATTCAACCTTACAACGCAGTGGGCAATGTATAGACGAAATAATGAATGTACAATGTCTATTTCTTACGCGAACCGTGCTTACTTGCATTGATTCTAATTCAATTTTTACTTCTGCATTCTTTTATAAACAAAGATCCGCCTCTGGCTCATTCCGATGGGTGGAAAGCGTGGTACACGCTATATCCCCTTTTCTTGACCCACGATTGTTTTGTCAGATGGGTTTCACAGACCAGACATATATCAATATCTTTTTCTCGAATAAATATTCCTAACTCGTCGAATTTTTGTATGAGCCCGTTGGCGTTCCATGTAGGAATTTTAAACGCTTCTTTCATATTCTGTTTTGATTACGCGTGTTCTGTATGCTGTCTTTCGAAAACTAGTTTGTTTGTTTTGCATTACGCTTCAACCTTTGCAAGAATAATGGAAAACATGTGGGATACAGGGTCTTGTGTACTGTCTTTTTCATTGTTTTCCAAAGTCACAAGTCGACTGGAAGTATTTACGCTACAGTTTCGATGGCTTTTTGCTTTGGATACCCGTGAGCTCTCGGTCATGTATGTCACCGCTTGAGCATAAGACTGCACACCAGTGTTCGATGAATTTGATTCTGTCACCTTTTCAGTGGTACTTTTAAGTTTTACTTCATTTACCGGATTTAAGTCAGTATTGGCGGATTTTCTATTTTGCTGCTTTTTTGGTAGCAGTTTTTGGTTTACTTTGTTTCGTATTTTGGTGCATAGAATTTTTAAGCGTATCGCGCCTTTTTTGGAGCTCTTGACAGTTGCTGGCGGTTGCTTATTTGTTTGACACTCTTCCGAGAGATGTTTACCTACGCATTTCACGCAACGCGATTCTTTCTGGAAATAAGGCTGCGTATGGTTGAAGCCTTGGCAACGCTTACACTGCGCGACGTGACCTTAAACCTTGATGTCACAGTACTCTTAAGAAGGCAATGCAACTTATTATAGTCCGTAATTCCAATGAAGTTAATCGGTGGCAAAGGATGTATTTTCTTTTGATATTGCTTTTCGGATAATTCTTAATTTTTTTCATCTTTTTGTGGCTCGACTTCAGGTGAGGAACCTGCTTTGCGTTTTTTGCTAGGTCTTTTCTTTTGGATCCAATTCGTTTCGCTTGCTAGCTCCTCTTCATCAGTGTGGTATTCGAGACTAAATGTGCGGTGTGGGCTAGCTGCATTTTCTTTTTGTAGACACGTGTTTCCTAAGGCATTATTTTCTTTCCCTAATAAATCTACCTCTTCATTAAGCTCTCGGTAGAGCAGTTTCATTTCAGTAAGCTTTTTACGGAGTTCGCCGTTTTCTACTTTAATGCCTTTAATTTTCACTGAGTCCCTGAATTGTTCACGCGCTTCCGGTGGACTTCTTTTTCCGGAGACACTCGATCTTGCTGGTGGAGATCGAGATACCCTTGTACTTTTAGAGAAGGGATTTTTTAGTTGCAATAAATGGCTCTTCCAGAATCCATAGACCCGACCTCGTAAGAGGGTGGATTTTCCAGTGTAACTGGACTGCCACCTGGTTAGTTTAGTCCATTGCATATTTGTGTATACGCTAGGCTCAGTATACGGAGGGTGGATTTTAGACGCCTCTTACGACAGGCATGCCTCCCTCGGGTATATTTTAACACCTACCACTACATACATATATGTATGTATATAAAAATAATTTTCTTGCAAAAAAATTGTTGGTCAAAAAAGTTTTAGAAACTCTTAAAAAATGTTGTCCCATTCACTTTATCGGATTTTGAAGTAATATCACTTTTAGACTGGTTGTTGACATTGTTACAAAAGCTTTAGTAAAAACGGTAGATTAACGTCTGTTCCTCTTGCTTTAAATGAATATGAACACCACTTCAATTATTAAATGTATTTTAATAAGAATAAGAAAGGAATAAGACTACTTAAAATGCTTTTATTATAACTGCAAAATCTGTTAATTTAATGATTGAACCCAAATTATGATAACAGGCTAGATATCTTTGCACGAGAAAACATAACGCCATAATTCAAGAACGTTACGTCTTAGAACACAATTGCCTTTGAAGCTTTAAAATGTACAATTCAAAAATATAAATACAATTCATGTTCATGTTAAAAATATCACGTTGCGCAGTGCAATTAAAACTAGAGCGGATCGTATGATACCCTATCCCTTTCCTGTATACAAACTTTGTTTGTAATATCTTATCAAATTACTCCAAAACATGAATGGGCGGATTCTAAATTTATATACTAAAAAATATACTGTATTTCGTTCCTTAGAAGTGATATTGTTCGAATAAAAGCGTCAAAAGCTGTTTTTTGATTAAAAAAAACGCCCCTAAAATGTATGCGTTGTCTAATATAATATATGGAAGATTTGTAGAGTAGAAATGTATCTACCTATTTACTTACGTAAGTTTTTTCGAGTTTCATATGAAAATACTGAAAAAAACTGAATTTTTTGAAAAGTGGGCGTGTCAGTGGACGGATTTTCAAAAAATTAATACACTTGTATTGCTTACTTTTGCAAGGACCTCGTATACAAAATTTCATCAACCTAGCTCAAAATTTAAGGTATGAAAATTTGACAGTCAGCAGGGGAAAATTCGAAAACTATTTAATGGCCTACAAAATGCATCCAATTTAAATTTTCACTCAGTTTTGAATGAGTTATACTATTATTTTTTTCAAAACAATAAATTGAATTATGTTTGAAAAAAAAAACACAAAATCAATCGGGTAAATTACTTGACAGGTAAATCCGAACACATGCTCCTGTTATGGGCAACTTATTGAAATGAATGCAGTCAGAAAACTGAACGTAGAATTTTGATATTATCTACCGATTGCGTCCGACTTTTATAGTTTAGTTTAAACGGTAGCTTAATACTTTTGCATATACGGGGCAATTTTATCGATTTATTCGTGAGTTAACATTAATTTTGTAGTTCAGGCGAGCCGTGGGGAATCAGCTAGTACAATAGAAAAGTAAACAAGAGTAATGACAGTTTTTTCTAAAGTTCACAAAATGGTACATGAGAAACACCCATGTTATTTTTTCGAATTTTCTTCATTTAATAATGGGATAAAAAAAATTATATCGTTGTCTCATAACTGTATCGTTTCAAGGGACATTTTATTTTTACAGCACAACAGAAACAGAAAAAATCGCATGGTTGGTCATGTTTTCAAAACGTTATTGAATTTAATTTAAAACGCATTGATTTACATATGAAAAGACATGCAAAGATCAGGTAAGTGGGAACAAGTTTGAATCAAACCGTTGTACGCTTAATTTCAAATTTAAAGGCTACTCTCTAAATCATTAAATTGAAAATATTTCACTTTAAAACCAGTGAAAAAATGCTACAATCCGCCTGGAGCGGATCGTCTGATATTCTATCCCTATCTTATTTGCTCGTGTCAGTGGGCGGTGGAAAATGTATTCACAAAATTTTCTATTTTGCCCTTTAAGTTAATATTTTTAATCGAAAATTAATTTTTGAAGTAAACGCCCCTAAAAAGTGGGCGTGACCATATGCAATGTATAGACGATTTGTAGATTAATTGAATATCTACATATTTGCTCAAGTAAGTTTTTTCGAGTTTCATATGAAAATAGTGAAAAAGGTGATTTTTTTGAAAAGTGGGCGTCTCAGTAGACGGATTTTAAAACTGTTTACACTTGTATTGCTTACTTTTCCAAAGACCTCGTATACAAAATTTCATCAACCTAGCTCAAAATTTAAGGCCCAAAAACTGGTGACATACGGACGGACGGACGGACATGGCTTAATAGACTGGGCTAGTGATGCTGATCATGTATATATACTTTATGTGGTCTATCTCCAATATTTCTCTATGTTACAAACTATGTTTCAAACTTAATATACCCTTAGGATAGGGTATAAAAACTGTTCAACTTAGTTCACATCGCACTCAACTAATCCAGTTTTTATATTCTTGGAGATAACCAAATACGGTTTTCATAAAAAATAATACATCGTTTTTGTTACATATTCTTACGATTGGACTTTATTTTTCACCGTCAAGTAATCATTTTATAACCAGGCATAAATTTACTTTAAAATTCTTATAAAACTACTTCACTCAACCATTACACGGCCGCAACCACTTACTGAATAAAGGTCTTAGACAGGGTGACACGCTATAACCTCTCTTTTGAGAGAATTTTCGAAACTGATAAGTCAACCACGGAGGTAAAATCTGTGCAACTTCTTGCTTATATTGACATAATCCACATATTATAAATGTATCAGTGGGGCATTCGCGAGTATTAAGATCGAGGCAGCAAGGATGGGTTTAGCGGTTAATGAAAGCAAGACAAAATATATGCTGTCTACAAAAAAGCGCCTTAGAAAGAATACCACAATATACAGGTATAATTTCGAGGTAGTAAAGGTAGACTACTTAAGCTATATAGCGACACCAGTGGGGAGACCAAACGAAGACACTTTTCATTGTTTCTATGGGCTAAAAATGTAATTAAGTAACAAAGCCCTATCTCGAACTACTGAGGCAAAGACACTTTCCTGCTGTATGGCGAAGCGACGTGGTGCTCGGCAAAATTCGGTGAAGATGGCGAAGAGAGTTCATTTAGAGCTCCCGCTAAGGTTTGATAAAATGTGGCATTTAAACATAAGCGAAATTTTTGAAAATATTTTTTAAAAAATGTATTAATTTTTTTTTTTAATAAAATTTTTTTCATTTCCAACTAACAGCATATATGTGCACTTTATTTACTTCATTTGCTTAGCCGTACAATATCGATACAGCAATAATAAGCAATAAGTCAAATAATGAAAAGTGGAAAGGTAAAAACGGTCAAGGGACAACAATCCGTCTGGAGCGGTCGTGTGATACCTTATTCCTTTTATACATATACAAATATATAGCTCCTTTTCCAATAATGTATGTACTTGCTTGAAAACGTTTTTTTTTTTTTGCAAATGGAGCGGTCGTGTGATACCTTATTCCTTTTATACATATACAAATATATAGCTCCTTTTTCCGCCAATGTATGTACTTGCTTGAAAATGTTTTTGTTTTTGCAAATTTCTTATAAATTTACTCCTCCTCTTAGGAAGTGATGCTTATTATACTAATGAAACCGCCAAAATCAGTTTCTTAATTAAAAAAAAAAAACGCCCCTAAAATGTAGGCGTGGCCTTACATAATTTATGGGAGATATGTATTTTAAAGAAATATCTCTTTATTTTTTTAATAAGTTTTCTCAAGTTTAGTTTAAAATTACTGTAAAAAGTGAATTTTTCGGAAGTTGGGCGGATTTTGGAATATTTTACACTTGTCCCGATATCCATAGACTTCGTATACAAATTTGTGCAATTGTACAAAAAGTACAATAAAGTCAAAATCGAAGCGGAATTAAACTCCAAATTTGAAAACTGACTTACGAGTATTTTTTACCATATCATACATGTGTAAGTACGCTATTATATTTAAAAAAAAATTATAGAAATTAATAAATTTATTAAACTAAAAAAAAATATTTTACATATGTTCATACATATGTACCTATATACATATGTACAAATCAAAAGAACATACATATGTGTTCTTGATTTTAAACTTTGTGTTACAACACTACAACAGACACCAGATCTTCACTTTAGTCATTTCTAATAAAATAATAATAATTTTTGCTCTGTTAACTACCAATAGGCTACGTATGTCAATTCGATCAATATACATAAATGCTAATAAATAACTCCTGGAGAGCGTCACTTGCCGAGAGAAAAAACAGCACCTTTGGCAAAATCAAACCAAAACAACATAATTAACTTCAATCGTTTAGTTGTTAATCTTTTTAAATTTACTTCTCTCCTTCGTCGGCTCTCAAGTGACAGCACTCGTTTATTTGAGATATATTATTAAATATTTGTTCTTTATTCTTATCGGTGAATGTATTTGCGCACGTTTATCTTGGCTATCTTCATTGCACTTTCCCAAATTCTGTACATCGAAAAAAAAAATCAAACCCTTTTGCTTATTTTTAGTCGAACTGCCCGCATACATTATGTATGTAATATTTTCTCATTTGAGTACAGGGCATTTTTCCCAATAAAAAAAATTTAAAAAAAAGTTTAATAATAAAAATGCTGACCCAATTAGATGTGATATTCGTTTTGGTTTTTGTTGATTAAACATGCTTCATCGTCGTCGTTGTCGACCTCGTCACAGGCTATAGCGTTAAATTCATTTATTGTCATTAAGGTACTGTGCTCTTGCTGCCTGCATTGGTTACAAACGTTTTATATATTTGGCTGTTGAATTGTTTACACTTTGACGGATCACTTCTGGATTGTATTTGCTAGATCTGTGGTATCGATGTCAAGTGTGTTTTCTTACAAAACTTCGTTGATTTAAAGTAAGCGCTGCTGCTGCTGGAGCAAGGAAGGAATGTAGTAGCGCCAGTAAAAGTGTCTAAAGGGGGACTTCAGCTAATTTGGATAAATTTAATACAAATTATTAGAGAAAATTTCCTAAATAGTAGCTTAAGTGTATTTGACAAAAAACTGAGGTGGCATTATTTATGCATCGGGTCTACCACGATATCTCGAAAATTATAATATAGAAAACAAAAATCTAGAAGAAGAAAAATCTCGTGGGTGGCCACGGTGTATAGGTAGTGTATTCGGTCATTGAATGAGAGGTTTGCTGATCGATTCCAGACCAAGTCCATTCAATTTTCACAGTATTAAGAATTAAATTTTTCACAGTATTTTGAATTAAAAAAATGCGCTCAGAAAGCATTTCAAAATTAACGCGAAAAAAATACTGTGAATTACGAACGAATCACACACAACTCTCTCCCCAGTAAAATTGGAAACCACCCATGAAGAATAAAAATTGAAACCTAATATCACCTGAGTTTCAAATACCACTACACCAACTCTTTCCTATTCCTTCTTCTCTCTTCCAAATTAACTAACGCCCGTACCCTGTTAATCAGTAAAAGGGTATTCATATCCCCTTTGGCATGTGCAAATTATAAAAAAAAAAACAACAAAAACCGAGAAAAAAAATCTCGGATTGCAATGGCATAAGGCAGTCGAATATGTAGTGGGCAGCATGTCCACTGCAACCTCCCTGCTTGCGGTCACTGTTGGATTTGGAATAGTTTCAGGTTGCAAAGTTTTTTTATGTTCATGTTTCCCGAGAAAACATGTATTTCGGGTCCAATAAGGTATGTAAAAATCTTTAAAACAATTGTTTTTTCAAGATTTTTTTCTAACTATGGTCTTTCGAGATTTGTGTACTTCTTGGATTTTTTTCGTTCGAGATTTTTGATTCGAGATTTATAAAATGTATTATCGACGTTTTTTCGTTCTAGATTTTAGTTCTTCTACTGCTGACGTTATGATCTCTATGCATCTAATTGATTGATTATCTTCTTCACATAGCTATACGAAAAAGTTTCGTTGAGCGTAAGTCGACTCAAGAAAGAAAATGAGTTAAGTATACCACAATGTTTCCCAATATTTAAAGCTTGCACAGTTAATTTTTTATTCCAAAACTCAAAAAACCAACCAATGTATGGGAAAAAGGCAAAACTGAAATTTCAATATTCCATATTGGGTGCCGTGGCGCAGTGTTCGGTCTAGGTCTTGGCCCTCTATGGGCCTGATTTCTATATATTTATTTATTTTATACATTTGCGCTGAAAATATAAACTTTAAACGTGTTTTTCTCAAAACTGAAAAAATCGACGGTTATTTCTTGTAGCCACAGATAGCTACATTTATTCGACAGGCTAACTTTATTTTTTTATTCGTTCTCTAAAGGTAGAAATGTACGAGTATGTATGTAATGTATGTAATGTAAGTATATGTAGGTATATTATATAAAAAAAGGATTTTTAAGCATCCATATTCCATAGTGCACTTTCACACCGGGAACGAAAGTAACAGAGGGACACCAAAAGAGAACGTCTCGAGACGTTATTATTGTTCGAATAAAAACGTCAAAAACTGTTTTTTGATAAAAAAAACGCCCCTAAAATGTAGGCGTTGTCTAATATAATATATGGAAGATTTGTAGAGTAGAAATGTATCTATCTATTTACTTAAGTAAGTTTTTTCGAGTTTCATATGAAAATACTGAAAAAAACTGAATTTTTTGAAAAGTGGGCATGTCAGTGGGCCGATTTTCAAAAAATTAATACACTTGTATTGCTTACTTTTGCAAGGACCTCGTATACAAAATTTCATCGACCTAGCTCAAAATTTAAGGCCCAAAAACTGGTGACATACGGACGGACGGACGGACATGGCTTAATCGACTCGGCTAGTGATGCTGATCATTTATATATATACTTTATGTGGTCTATCTTCAATATTTCTCTATGTTACAAACTATGTATCAAACTTAATATACCCTTAGGATAGGGTATAATTAGGATAGGGTATAAAGACTATTTTATTAAACATTTCAGTTCAAAGTGAAAATATACTTTTTAGTGTATATTTCTCATATACATATGTACATACATACATATGTACATTGTAGGTATCGTTTGAAATCAAAGTAAACATCATTTAGTTTTAATATGGAAACATTATCCAAAGGAGTGCCATATTAAAAACGAAGAGAACGATATTTAAATATATTTCGCTACAGATTTAAATTCAGGAACTGTCATATTTACATTGATCTTACTTCATATTGCTTCAATGTTGGAACTCATTTAATATAAGTATGTACCAACCCCACTCTATTCTAAGTTCGACATTTAAGAAGCGTATATGCAGCATATTTAGATTTTTATTTTAACTACTTTGATTTCGTTATAACTAATTCTAACTGATCGTAACAATTTTATTTTTTAAAATCCTTTGATTTTTAGATTTTCTCGTTTGGTGCCAAATCATTCCGATTTAACTTTAATTTGATTTTACGTTCTTTTTTCTCTCAGTGTATCCATCTTACCATTCTCCACTGCTGCTAACTAATCGATTCAATGTAATGTTGAGGAACCTATAAAACCTACAATAATTTTGAATATACGTAGTGCAAAATTAAACGCTGGACAGACCATAAAATTGAGTTATTATGAGCCAAAAAATCACAATCATAGTACGCAATCTGGATAAAGCAACGACCGAAGACGAGATATGGAGCAAACCCCATCTGCAGCTAGTATCACCACGGATGCCATTAAGTCCATAAGAGAAATGAGGGATGAGCGTGACTTCCACTGGAACGTTCGAAATTAAAAATGGTCTGCAACAGGGGACAGTTAATTCGTCGATCCTTTTTAATATTCACACGGCTGATCTGATAGGATCTCTTCCAGACGTGATAGCGTATGCGGACGATTTGATCGCGTACAGATCAGGACCTAAGATTGACGTCAATGCAACACTCTTGCAGCGTGACTTCGATAAGATTCAGCGATATTGCGATAACTGGAAGTTGAAGTCTGAGACCATTCTTTTCAGAACGCCATTGTCTAGGGCCTCTAGCGATATTAGGAAGAATTGCCGGAAGTTCTCTATTGTTGGAGAGCATGGAAGTCCACTTGCATGTCAAAATGTAGTCAGATACCTGGGGACTTGACTAGACCAATATCTATATTTTAATAAACATGTAGATATTGCTCTAACCAGAGCTCGAGGCGCTTTCGCTCTTACAAAGAGACTGTTTTATAGCAGCCAACTCGATGCAAGGGTGAAGGTAATCTGCTAATGTACCATGAGAGCGTTCCCCCAGAGGCATTCCTCTATTATGATTAGACAGGTCTCGTTCAAGATAGAACGGCAGTGCCGACAATCTTCCACGTAGGCCGAAAAACTGATAGGCGGCTCAACTACGAGCGGGACGTCGTACGGAACGCTGAGGAGCGTCTCCGATTTAGTAGGTCGGTGTCAATCTGAGATGTTAAGGACGTCGAGCGGCAGCACCAGCAATTCTGGTGGCTCATAGAGCGAGCTCCCTCGTCGATCCCAATAGATCCTGGATAGGTAGGGAACAACTAGTTGGCCACATGCCTTTGATCGACTTACATAGTTTTAAGTGTTATTTAGTTCTAGGGTAGGGTTAAAATTAAAAAAAAAAAAAAAATGCCCGTTGGCAACCAAAAAACATAAAAATTGTCTGTTGGCAAACCTGCTGGCAAACAAAACAAAAAAACAATTAGCCGTTAAGTTTATTTAAGGTAGTATATAAGCTTATTAAGCTAGACATTAGTCAGATTAGGTCGAAAGACATAGGATAAGCATTAAGTTTAGCTTAGAGCGCTCGCACGTGGCCAGTAAATTATTATAAGATAGTTAAGTTATTTAAGCTAGTTTTAAACGTTTTTGTCTAGCATTTAAGTTTTCTTGATTCATATCAATAAAAACCTGAACAAAAAAAAAAAGAAATGAGGGATGGAACACAAACTGCCCAGATCATCGCAGCGGGACGCCAAAAGATGCAGAACATCACACCAACTAGGTGTTTAAAGTGTTTTGGACATTGACATATTTCTAGGCACTGTAAAAACCAAATCGACCGCAAAGGAACATGCCTAAGATGTTCCCCACATGTCCAAAGGGCATATAGATAAAACTTGTACAGCGGAGACGACGTGTTCCATACGCGACCTGTCATGTAAAGGTGGAAACATCCACGCCACTGGAAATTACAGATGCGCTATATACAAAAACGCAAAAACACAGACAGCCAAAGAAGAGGAAGTAGCCCTTTTATGCGAAGAGTACAAAAGCTCCCATACCAACGTAAGATGAGCAAATGACACCACCAAGAAGCAGATGCTGAATGTACTCGTCACTGACGTGCGAGAGAAATCACCGGTAATTATAGCTGGAGACTTTAAGTATGGGCTTTCGAATGGGGTAGTACTAGAACTAACCACAGCCTCGACCTTCTTCTCCTTAACCAAGGAAACAAGGACACATTTAATAACCTAACCTTTTCCAGTAGAAATATAGTTAGAAAAATAAAATAGCAAGTCTCCGACCTCTAAACAAACAGTGATTATCGGGCCATCATATTTCAAATAAAAGACACGCATAGTTCCAGCCACAAAAAAGGTACAAAGCCGAGGTTGGAAAAGTAACAGCCCAGATAATGAGATGCTCGAGGAGTATGCAATGCATACATGTCGCGAAAAAGCAATGAAAATGGGAGAACACCGGTGTACTGGTGGAATGATTTCATTGGCTGAGTGCAGATTGCCTCAAACTACGAAGGCGCCAAAAGCGAGCAAGGCAAGGACGAAGAGAAGACTCAGAAGAGATACGCGAAGAATTGCTAAAGAAAGAAAGGAACTCCGAAAACTCATAAAAAGGAGTAAAACCGAATCCTGCGATTCACTAAGACCTCCAAGGAAACGCTTACAAGATAGTCATGGACAAACTAAAAAGCTCCACAGCTACGTCGCTGACATGCCCGGGAGCTGTTGTAAGTTTATTCTATAATAATTTATTTTGATACCAATTAAAGCTAATATTGTTTGCTAAATCGTCTTAAAATCGGAAATCAAAAATTTCAATGATGCTATAACTGGACCCTTAATCCCAACAGGTGACAAGCCTCCAGAGCAACCGTCGTTATATAGACCACTGTGCATACTTGACACAGTAGGAAAAGTGCTAGAAATAATAATTCGCGACAGACTTGACCAGTACAGCAAAGGAGAAAATGGACTCTCCAACCTACAACACGGTTTCAGAAAGAAACGAAGCACTATCCATGCGATAGTTTGCAAGACAGCATGCGAAGCCATATCGGGACCAGATGGAAAGGAGGAAAAAATCAGTACTGCGTCATAGTTACTCTTGACGTAAAGAATGCCTTCAATTCTGCTAAATGGAACTACATTATTAGTGCGCTTATTATGAGAGCTCCTCTACGATACGGAAGTAGAGCCAAAAACATATAAAATTATAGGCGGAGTACCACAGGGATTAGTGTTGTTCACAGCGTTGTGGAACGTTATGTATGATGGAGCTCAACTTTAGAGAGCACCTAGTTTGCATAAGCATGAAGCAAAACGGGCTGTTGCCGCAATATCCAGGCTTATGCCCAATATTGGAGGACAAAAGCAACCTATAAAAAGCCTACTTGCGACAGTTAGCCAGTCAATCATATTTATGCATTCCCCATATGGGAGTCTGCCATAAACTCATACATGAGGGGGATAAATTTCTGTGCATAGAACAGCATCTCTCAGAATATGCGCATACAGGACACTATCGGGGATACAATAAATGTAACAGTAGCGCGAATGCCTATCAACCTAGAGGTTAGAATAGCAATATGCATGCACAATAGCGAAAACGAAAAAAGACGCATCAGCAGAGCGAATGCAAAAGTAGAATGACAACGACGATGGAACACATCAGAAAACCTACAAATTGTTGCCAAACATCGAAGAGTGGACCGCAAGAAAACACGGTGAGGTAAACTTCTAAACTTCTTCGCTGACATCATCATTGTAAGCATTAAGCAGGAGCTACGGCGGGAAAAAACAAACACCCAGAGCCGAAAAAGAAGAGAACTCGGTAAGGCTAAAAAAGCTTTCTACAGTTATACCCACGCATACAGTACTGAGAATAATTTTTCATACAACTCTGTTTTAAATAAAACAACAGGATTTTTTTAATGAAAACGGAATGTGATTAGATCTATAGGCTTAAAATATATTTTCCATATTAAATACACTAACAACTCAACCTACATATATAGAATAAGGAAATCTGGATAACTATCCAGCCTTATTTCCTTAGCCGTAATAAAAACTGTGCTCCCAAATTGTTTTATTTCGATTGTATCGAAAATGTCAAAAATTATTGAACAGACAGCAGTCATTCATAAAAAAATTAAATCAAGAAAAAATGTGTTCTGAGGAGAAAATGTAAGTAAAACCTGAACTACAAAATTAATTTACGATTTTATTTTTTTATCAGCAAACGGAAAACATGGCAAAGGAGGAGGTTATGGGATTGCTGAAGTGCTATCTAAATAAATAATTAAATGTCATTACACAGCGCTTCCAAACTGCGATGTTGAAATTCCTTAGCCCCGATAGGCGTTTTATTTGCAAATACTTTTTTAAGCCTATATAGGATACCAAAAAAACACGTCTAATATATTATTAAAACAAATGTCAGACACATTTTTGAATGCAAAAACAATAGAATATAAGAAAAGTAAACAATGTACATGAGATAAATTTAATTAGTCTTCAAAAATGTGTGAGAAACATTTTTCATACAAAGTTCAAAACTTGTATTAAAGTGGTGTGTTTATTATTTTGTCACCTAGTATGAAGGCCATTGTTTTTAATTACTGTTTTTTACATACGTGGGAATGGTCGTACAAGATTTTCTGTTATGCTAGGACCCATGCTATTTCACTTTTCTTTGATTGCTTCTTTTAGCTACAATTGTGTTCTAACTTTATTATTTCGCGTGTTTTTCGGTCTAAATGTTTCCACAGATGATTAATTAGATAGAGATCCGAAAGCTGGGGTGGAATCCTCTAAGGTGATAATTGATAGTCGCATTTCTGATAGTCAAAGTTGATAATCTCATTCTGTTAGCTTTCCGTAAAACGATCACAAAAAGTTATTTAAAACTTGGTAGCACAGTTTTTCGGAATGTCATTTCCTTGTCAGTGCTATCTGTCTGTGTGATTTATTAAATTAAAAAAAATGTACATGTGTAATTAGCATATTATTTATATTGAATGAAGTGTGGAAAAATTAGTTTGCAGCTAGATCATCTCTAATCATGTCCGGGATTTGTACAATTTGATTATGTAGAGCAGCACAAACTATAACAATTTCAGCTACCCTTGACGGTGCATATCTACATCGACCTAAAAAAAAGAATCATAGAATGATGTTAGAAGATGTTTATAGCATACCCACTTTTTAACTGCCCAATACAGCGTTCAACAATGCTTCTGGCCTTAGAATGGACTATGTGAAATTGAGTCTTAGGTGAACTTTCTTCAGCGCTATCCTATATTTTTGGAAGCAAATATTTTGGTTGATTCTATCGGGACAAAGTTAATGAATATTGGACACAATTTTGACTGCATTTTCTTAATAACTCTAGCAGTGACTCTAGTGATAGTACTTTGCCCCATTGGTGCAAACCAGGCAGCACCAACTTGCCTTTGGTAACCTCCACCACCAAGTAAATTTTGTGTTGCAGTCAGTTGCAGAATTGGTGGTATATATGAGCCCCGTGTTCCATTTGATATGTCTAAAAGCCTCAAGACATACATAAAAGCATCCTGTGTCAATCGAACATTTTTTTAAAATTCTAAATAAAAAAAAATATATATGCATTGGTTGGTACCTACTTGCATTGGATTTGGAAGGTCCAAAATATTTGAGTTTTTTCTCTAATTAGAGCGAAACAGTCGTACATTCGAATTATTGTCATTTGTCCTATAAAATAATTGCAAAGAGGTAAGCATTTTCGTAGCACTTCACAAATTACACTAATAAATGAAAATATAAACTTTAAACGTGTTTTTCTCAAAACTGAAAAAATCGACGGTTATTTCTTGTAGCCACAGATAGCTACATTTATTCGACAGGCTAACTTTATTTTTTTATTCGTTCTCTAAAGGTAGAAATGTACGAGTATGTATGTAATGTATGTAATGTAA
Source organism: Chalcosyrphus nemorum (assembly GCA_949716465.1). Lineage (NCBI taxonomy): Eukaryota > Metazoa > Arthropoda > Insecta > Diptera > Syrphidae > Chalcosyrphus > Chalcosyrphus nemorum. The sequence continues at coordinate 11,804,455 of OX454335.1, forward strand.
GTATATGTAGGTATATTATATAAAAAAAGGATTTTTAAGCATCCATATTCCATAGTGCACTTTCACACCGGGAACGAAAGTAACAGAGGGACACCAAAAGAGAACGTCTCGAGACGTTATTATTGTTCGAATAAAAACGTCAAAAACTGTTTTTTGATAAAAAAAACGCCCCTAAAATGTAGGCGTTGTCTAATATAATATATGGAAGATTTGTAGAGTAGAAATGTATCTATCTATTTACTTAAGTAAGTTTTTTCGAGTTTCATATGAAAATACTGAAAAAAACTGAATTTTTTGAAAAGTGGGCATGTCAGTGGGCCGATTTTCAAAAAATTAATACACTTGTATTGCTTACTTTTGCAAGGACCTCGTATACAAAATTTCATCGACCTAGCTCAAAATTTAAGGCCCAAAAACTGGTGACATACGGACGGACGGACGGACATGGCTTAATCGACTCGGCTAGTGATGCTGATCATTTATATATATACTTTATGTGGTCTATCTTCAATATTTCTCTATGTTACAAACTATGTATCAAACTTAATATACCCTTAGGATAGGGTATAATTAGGATAGGGTATAAAGACTATTTTATTAAACATTTCAGTTCAAAGTGAAAATATACTTTTTAGTGTATATTTCTCATATACATATGTACATACATACATATGTACATTGTAGGTATCGTTTGAAATCAAAGTAAACATCATTTAGTTTTAATATGGAAACATTATCCAAAGGAGTGCCATATTAAAAACGAAGAGAACGATATTTAAATATATTTCGCTACAGATTTAAATTCAGGAACTGTCATATTTACATTGATCTTACTTCATATTGCTTCAATGTTGGAACTCATTTAATATAAGTATGTACCAACCCCACTCTATTCTAAGTTCGACATTTAAGAAGCGTATATGCAGCATATTTAGATTTTTATTTTAACTACTTTGATTTCGTTATAACTAATTCTAACTGATCGTAACAATTTTATTTTTTAAAATCCTTTGATTTTTAGATTTTCTCGTTTGGTGCCAAATCATTCCGATTTAACTTTAATTTGATTTTACGTTCTTTTTTCTCTCAGTGTATCCATCTTACCATTCTCCACTGCTGCTAACTAATCGATTCAATGTAATGTTGAGGAACCTATAAAACCTACAATAATTTTGAATATACGTAGTGCAAAATTAAACGCTGGACAGACCATAAAATTGAGTTATTATGAGCCAAAAAATCACAATCATAGTACGCAATCTGGATAAAGCAACGACCGAAGACGAGATATGGAGCAAACCCCATCTGCAGCTAGTATCACCACGGATGCCATTAAGTCCATAAGAGAAATGAGGGATGAGCGTGACTTCCACTGGAACGTTCGAAATTAAAAATGGTCTGCAACAGGGGACAGTTAATTCGTCGATCCTTTTTAATATTCACACGGCTGATCTGATAGGATCTCTTCCAGACGTGATAGCGTATGCGGACGATTTGATCGCGTACAGATCAGGACCTAAGATTGACGTCAATGCAACACTCTTGCAGCGTGACTTCGATAAGATTCAGCGATATTGCGATAACTGGAAGTTGAAGTCTGAGACCATTCTTTTCAGAACGCCATTGTCTAGGGCCTCTAGCGATATTAGGAAGAATTGCCGGAAGTTCTCTATTGTTGGAGAGCATGGAAGTCCACTTGCATGTCAAAATGTAGTCAGATACCTGGGGACTTGACTAGACCAATATCTATATTTTAATAAACATGTAGATATTGCTCTAACCAGAGCTCGAGGCGCTTTCGCTCTTACAAAGAGACTGTTTTATAGCAGCCAACTCGATGCAAGGGTGAAGGTAATCTGCTAATGTACCATGAGAGCGTTCCCCCAGAGGCATTCCTCTATTATGATTAGACAGGTCTCGTTCAAGATAGAACGGCAGTGCCGACAATCTTCCACGTAGGCCGAAAAACTGATAGGCGGCTCAACTACGAGCGGGACGTCGTACGGAACGCTGAGGAGCGTCTCCGATTTAGTAGGTCGGTGTCAATCTGAGATGTTAAGGACGTCGAGCGGCAGCACCAGCAATTCTGGTGGCTCATAGAGCGAGCTCCCTCGTCGATCCCAATAGATCCTGGATAGGTAGGGAACAACTAGTTGGCCACATGCCTTTGATCGACTTACATAGTTTTAAGTGTTATTTAGTTCTAGGGTAGGGTTAAAATTAAAAAAAAAAAAAAATGCCCGTTGGCAACCAAAAAACATAAAAATTGTCTGTTGGCAAACCTGCTGGCAAACAAAACAAAAAAACAATTAGCCGTTAAGTTTATTTAAGGTAGTATATAAGCTTATTAAGCTAGACATTAGTCAGATTAGGTCGAAAGACATAGGATAAGCATTAAGTTTAGCTTAGAGCGCTCGCACGTGGCCAGTAAATTATTATAAGATAGTTAAGTTATTTAAGCTAGTTTTAAACGTTTTTGTCTAGCATTTAAGTTTTCTTGATTCATATCAATAAAAACCTGAACAAAAAAAAAAAGAAATGAGGGATGGAACACAAACTGCCCAGATCATCGCAGCGGGACGCCAAAAGATGCAGAACATCACACCAACTAGGTGTTTAAAGTGTTTTGGACATTGACATATTTCTAGGCACTGTAAAAACCAAATCGACCGCAAAGGAACATGCCTAAGATGTTCCCCACATGTCCAAAGGGCATATAGATAAAACTTGTACAGCGGAGACGACGTGTTCCATACGCGACCTGTCATGTAAAGGTGGAAACATCCACGCCACTGGAAATTACAGATGCGCTATATACAAAAACGCAAAAACACAGACAGCCAAAGAAGAGGAAGTAGCCCTTTTATGCGAAGAGTACAAAAGCTCCCATACCAACGTAAGATGAGCAAATGACACCACCAAGAAGCAGATGCTGAATGTACTCGTCACTGACGTGCGAGAGAAATCACCGGTAATTATAGCTGGAGACTTTAAGTATGGGCTTTCGAATGGGGTAGTACTAGAACTAACCACAGCCTCGACCTTCTTCTCCTTAACCAAGGAAACAAGGACACATTTAATAACCTAACCTTTTCCAGTAGAAATATAGTTAGAAAAATAAAATAGCAAGTCTCCGACCTCTAAACAAACAGTGATTATCGGGCCATCATATTTCAAATAAAAGACACGCATAGTTCCAGCCACAAAAAAGGTACAAAGCCGAGGTTGGAAAAGTAACAGCCCAGATAATGAGATGCTCGAGGAGTATGCAATGCATACATGTCGCGAAAAAGCAATGAAAATGGGAGAACACCGGTGTACTGGTGGAATGATTTCATTGGCTGAGTGCAGATTGCCTCAAACTACGAAGGCGCCAAAAGCGAGCAAGGCAAGGACGAAGAGAAGACTCAGAAGAGATACGCGAAGAATTGCTAAAGAAAGAAAGGAACTCCGAAAACTCATAAAAAGGAGTAAAACCGAATCCTGCGATTCACTAAGACCTCCAAGGAAACGCTTACAAGATAGTCATGGACAAACTAAAAAGCTCCACAGCTACGTCGCTGACATGCCCGGGAGCTGTTGTAAGTTTATTCTATAATAATTTATTTTGATACCAATTAAAGCTAATATTGTTTGCTAAATCGTCTTAAAATCGGAAATCAAAAATTTCAATGATGCTATAACTGGACCCTTAATCCCAACAGGTGACAAGCCTCCAGAGCAACCGTCGTTATATAGACCACTGTGCATACTTGACACAGTAGGAAAAGTGCTAGAAATAATAATTCGCGACAGACTTGACCAGTACAGCAAAGGAGAAAATGGACTCTCCAACCTACAACACGGTTTCAGAAAGAAACGAAGCACTATCCATGCGATAGTTTGCAAGACAGCATGCGAAGCCATATCGGGACCAGATGGAAAGGAGGAAAAAATCAGTACTGCGTCATAGTTACTCTTGACGTAAAGAATGCCTTCAATTCTGCTAAATGGAACTACATTATTAGTGCGCTTATTATGAGAGCTCCTCTACGATACGGAAGTAGAGCCAAAAACATATAAAATTATAGGCGGAGTACCACAGGGATTAGTGTTGTTCACAGCGTTGTGGAACGTTATGTATGATGGAGCTCAACTTTAGAGAGCACCTAGTTTGCATAAGCATGAAGCAAAACGGGCTGTTGCCGCAATATCCAGGCTTATGCCCAATATTGGAGGACAAAAGCAACCTATAAAAAGCCTACTTGCGACAGTTAGCAAGTCAATCATATTTATGCATTCCCCATATGGGAGTCTGCCATAAACTCATACATGAGGGGGATAAATTTCTGTGCATAGAACAGCATCTCTCAGAATATGCGCATACAGGACACTATCGGGGATACAATAAATGTAACAGTAGCGCGAATGCCTATCAACCTAGAGGTTAGAATAGCAATATGCATGCACAATAGCGAAAACGAAAAAAGACGCATCAGCAGAGCGAATGCAAAAGTAGAATGACAACGACGATGGAACACATCAGAAAACCTACAAATTGTTGCCAAACATCGAAGAGTGGACCGCAAGAAAACACGGTGAGGTAAACTTCTAAACTTCTTCGCTGACATCATCATTGTAAGCATTAAGCAGGAGCTACGGCGGGAAAAAACAAACACCCAGAGCCGAAAAAGAAGAGAACTCGGTAAGGCTAAAAAAGCTTTCTACAGTTATACCCACGCATACAGTACTGAGAATAATTTTTCATACAACTCTGTTTTAAATAAAACAACAGGATTTTTTTAATGAAAACGGAATGTGATTAGATCTATAGGCTTAAAATATATTTTCCATATTAAATACACTAACAACTCAACCTACATATATAGAATAACGAAATCTGGATAACTATCCAGCCTTATTTCCTTAGCCGTAATAAAAACTGTGCTCCCAAATTGTTTTATTTCGATTGTATCGAAAATGTCAAAAATTATTGAACAGACAGCAGTCATTCATAAAAAAATTAAATCAAGAAAAAATGTGTTCTGAGGAGAAAATGTAAGTAAAACCTGAACTACAAAATTAATTTACGATTTTATTTTTTTATCAGCAAACGGAAAACATGGCAAAGGAGGAGGTTATGGGATTGCTGAAGTGCTATCTAAATAAATAATTAAATGTCATTACACAGCGCTTCCAAACTGCGATGTTGAAATTCCTTAGCCCCGATAGGCGTTTTATTTGCAAATACTTTTTTAAGCCTATATAGGATACCAAAAAAACACGTCTAATATATTATTAAAACAAATGTCAGAAACATTTTTGAATGCAAAAACAATAGAATATAAGAAAAGTAAACAATGTACATGAGATAAATTTAATTAGTCTTCAAAAATGTGTGAGAAACATTTTTCATACAAAGTTCAAAACTTGTATTAAAGTGGTGTGTTTATTATTTTGTCACCTAGTATGAAGGCCATTGTTTTTAATTACTGTTTTTTACATACGTGGGAATGGTCGTACAAGATTTTCTGTTATGCTAGGACCCATGCTATTTCACTTTTCTTTGATTGCTTCTTTTAGCTACAATTGTGTTCTAACTTTATTATTTCGCGTGTTTTTCGGTCTAAATGTTTCCACAGATGATTAATTAGATAGAGATCCGAAAGCTGGGGTGGAATCCTCTAAGGTGATAATTGATAGTCGCATTTCTGATAGTCAAAGTTGATAATCTCATTCTGTTAGCTTTCCGTAAAACGATCACAAAAAGTTATTTAAAACTTGGTAGCACAGTTTTTCGGAATGTCATTTCCTTGTCAGTGCTATCTGTCTGTGTGATTTATTAAATTAAAAAAAATGTACATGTGTAATTAGCATATTATTTATATTGAATGAAGTGTGGAAAAATTAGTTTGCAGCTAGATCATCTCTAATCATGTCCGGGATTTGTACAATTTGATTATGTAGAGCAGCACAAACTATAACAATTTCAGCTACCCTTGACGGTGCATATCTACATCGACCTAAAAAAAAGAATCATAGAATGATGTTAGAAGATGTTTATAGCATACCCACTTTTTAACTGCCCAATACAGCGTTCAACAATGCTTCTGGCCTTAGAATGGACTATGTGAAATTGAGTCTTAGGTGAACTTTCTTCAGCGCTATCCTATATTTTTGGAAGCAAATATTTTGGTTGATTCTATCGGGACAAAGTTAATGAATATTGGACACAATTTTGACTGCATTTTCTTAATAACTCTAGCAGTGACTCTAGTGATAGTACTTTGCCCCATTGGTGCAAACCAGGCAGCACCAACTTGCCTTTGGTAACCTCCACCACCAAGTAAATTTTGTGTTGCAGTCAGTTGCAGAATTGGTGGTATATATGAGCCCCGTGTTCCATTTGATATGTCTAAAAGCCGCAAGACATACATAAAAGCATCCTGTGTCAATCGAACATTTTTTTAAAATTCTAAATAAAAAAAAATATATATGCATTGGTTGGTACCTACTTGCATTGGATTTGGAAGGTCCAAAATATTTGAGTTTTTTCTCTAATTAGAGCGAAACAGTCGTACATTCGAATTATTGTCATTTGTCCTATAAAATAATTGCAAAGAGGTAAGCATTTACGTAGCACTTCACAAATTACACTAATAAATGTAAAACACAGATGAAAGTCACACCTAAATAGCTATCACACAAAAACGATAGCAAAAATGTGATAATCACGGTGATTGTCACCTTTGAGAGAGCAAAAGTGATGATTGTGATCGTCAACAATCAACTATCAGCTTAGAGGATTCCGCCCCTGGATTCTAAACAATTTCCGTCAGTTATAAAGCAACTAAGACCGAATATCATGCGCTCTTTGCTTACTGATTGCTATCTTGGTTTGGATAAATATCGCAAGCGTGACTATTATTTTCAGCAGAAGCTAGAAAATTTTGATTGATGGTGAACTATTGATTGTGTTACATATTTTCCTCAGCAAATTCTAGACTTCTCAATTCATAATATTCCATGGCCCACCTCAAACCATAGCATTCCCACACGCGTGTTTAACTGTGGCTGTTACATGTTTTAGTTACAAGGCATCGTTGTTTTTCCTCCACACTTTTTCTTCGTTTCAATCCCTTTTAAAGAGCTAGTACTTATTCATATGTAAGAAAAATATTTTTTTCTAATATCATATTGTCTCTTTCTTATACTTTCTTGCAATGTTAAGTCCTTGTTTCTATCTCTATTCTTAAAAGTGGCTTTCGCTGTGCAACACAATACTTATATCCTAGAAAATTTATCTTTTTGCGTTCACTAAAGTATTTTAATTTTTTATTCCAGTCAACAGCTATAGTTTGGGGTAAAAATTTATTACCGATTTTAAAAACTATGCATCACACGACACAATTCTCTTTTTTCATCCAGCAGTACTCTTGTGTTCCAGCCTCCCTTCTTTGTAACATCTATCACATATCCATATCTTGAACTTAGAATGGGTTAAATTTAATAAATTTTCGACTTCGCGTAATGTATTAAAAAAGAGGTCTCTTATCGATCGAAGTGTTTCTGAGAGTTTTTACCATTTGCTTCCATTTTCACCTTTACTGCCTTGAAAACACAATTTACAGTTGATTTTTTCAAGCAGAACTATGCACAATATATAAATTCTACATACTAATTTGTAAAAACACGTAAATATTTCGCAAGTTAGCACACGGTATATTAAGAGGTTGCCAAATCCTTTAATGTATGAAACATTTTTCTCATTCCATTTTGAGGAAACAATGTTTGAGTAGTAGATTTTATTTTTACAATAAGCTTTTTTTTTTTGTTTTTGTGCGTAGATATTTTGCATAATGTATCTTCTATTGAATTATGTACCTAAAACCCAATATAGCATATGTTTACATTAGAAAATGAGAAAGCCTTACTTAAAGTAGGGCTTGTAGGAAAAATTATTCTCGGTATGTATTTCTTCACTCTGTTTTCGCATTTGGCAAACAAATTTTCTTATCATTTCTAACCATATTGTCGAAAAAAATCATTCAGTGCTGATAATCGGCGCAGTCAACATCGAACATCTTTTTTTTAATGTATACAGTATACATAATATGAATATGTATGTATACACAAGAGAGGATGACTGGAAAAGAGAAAAACTGCGCGAGAAGTAGTGATTTGAAAGGGACTCTACCTGATTATTCTGAATCTACTGTAGTACTCAAAGTATTTACAGAGAGCAGCACCCACATCCTCTGCACTGGTCGATATGACAGGATACAACTTCATGAACTTTGTGAACGAGTCAATTATCAAAAGAATATTTTTCTATTTGATTGAACAGAAGACAAAGGCCCAAAGTGATCTAAGTGCAGAAAGGGTCCGGTTCTTTTGAAATATTAATTAAACTACGCTTGACAGAATTCACCGGTGATGAGTAGGTACATAATGCACCGAATACAGTTTCTTATAAGCCTTTCAATTTTTATTTTCATATTTGAGAACTAATAGTTCTTTCGAAACTGATAATAGCACTTCATAACACCTATGAATATATAGGTGGAATATATATTTTCCAATATTTTCGTGAACATGCCTAATTAAATAAGAACATAAAAGAGGAGTTTACCGGCCTTATTCTTTAGGAACACTTCACTCTTCACTAAGTTTGTCTCTAAGTGATAAGATAATCCGATCACGGTTTCGAGCTACTCTCAATTGGAAGTCTATTCACTGCGGAAATCATAAAAAAACCTACTTAATTCATCTGCGTGACTCATGTTCAGTCCACTTCGATGTATGGCCTTATAGTTGTAGTTTTCTAGTTCTTACGCCCACCTTGCAATTCTTGGGTTAACGTTTTTCTTGCTAAGCGTTAGGGTAAGAGAACTACAATCAGTAACTATAGTGAACGGGATTCCTTCTAGGTAGACACGAAACCGTCGAAGCGCAGGAACTATCGCCAAGGTCGGTACCGTGATTCCTGGCGTGTAGTTCTTTTCGAAAAGTAAGCTACGGGTTGGAATTTGTTGACATTCTGCCAGTTCGATCGGTTTTTTGCCTAAAAATTCTAGATATAAATCCCTGGAAGGTGCTGCGAGCATTTTTAAGCCCAGAATCTCAAATTGCCCACCTGGAGTAACGAAAGAAGTCAAATGGGTCAGTCGACATCTTAACGTGGTGAAATCCACTCTTTAGATCTAGCAATGTGAAAATCTTCTTGCCCTCAAGGTACTCTACACTGAACCAAAAAGGTACGTAATATATATGAAAAAATACATATTCTGAATGAAAAAGTGCATTAAAAGTGAACTAAACATCGAATTCATTAATAACATAGGCCCCTTCGGGTAGGGGTTAGAATATACCCGAGGTAGGCATGCCTGTCGTAAGAGGCGACTAAAATCCACCCTCCGTTTACCGAGCATAGCGTATACACAAACATGCAATGAATAAAACTATGCGATCTAATACCCCAGGTGGCAGTCCAGTTATACTGGAAAATCCACCCTCTTCGGAGGTCGGCTCTATGGATTCTAGGGAGAGCCATTTATTGCAACTAATAAATCCCTTCTCTAAAAGTACAAGGGTATCTCGATCTCCACCAGCAAGATCGACTCCGGAAAACGAAGTCCGCCGGAAGCGCAAGCGCGTGAAAAACTTAGGGACTCAGTGAAAATCAAAAGCATTGAGGAGGAAAACGGCGAACTCCGCACCAAGCTTATGGAAATTGAACTGCTCTACCGAGAGCTTAAGAAAGAGGTAGACTTATTAAGGAAAGAAAATAATGCCTTAAAAAACACGAGTCTACAAAAGGCAAATGCAACTAGCCCACACCGCTCATCTAGTCATGAATACCATACTGATGAAGAAGAGCTAGCACGGGAAACGAGTTGGATCGAAAAGAAAAGACTTAGCAAAAAACGAAGAGCAGGTTCCTCACCTGAAGTCGAGCCACAAAAATATGAAAAAACAAAGATTTGCCAGAAAATCAACATCAAAAGAAATCACGTCCTCCGCCACCGATTAACGTCATTGGAATTACAGACTATAATAAGTTGCACTGCCTCCTTAAAAGTACTGTGACATAACAGTTTAAGGTCACGTCTTTCCGTAACAATATATGGAAAATCAACGTTGATGATGCCGAAGGTTACCGAGCATTATCCCGAAAATTAAATACCGAAAAAAATCAGTGGTATACCTATGAAAACAAGTTAGAAAGACCAATGCGTGTAGTAGCAAGGGGACTTCACCCCTCGTGCACTAAAGAAGACATTATGAACTACCTTAAAGACAAGGCTTTAACATTCTTGATGCCGTCAATATGATCAAAAAGGAAAAGCAACAGTCTGAGGGCGATCAGGATAAATTAGTTCTGCGTGGACTTCCATTATTTATGCTAAGTTTTGATAAAGACGAAAAAAAGGATTTAATTTATGGTATTAAAACTATTCTTAACATCGTGGTCAAAATCGAACCTATGCGCAAGAAATCCAGATCGATCCCGCAGTGTAAGCGTTGCCAAGGCTTCAACCATACCAAGACTTACTGTCAGAAAGAACCGCGTTGCCAAATAAGCAGACGCCAGCAACTTGTATAAGCTGCCAAGGAAAGCATCCAGCGAACTATCGGGGTTGCGAAGTAGCGAAAGAGCTCCAAAAAAGGCGCGATACGCTTAAAAATTAAAATTAAAAGTATATCCAAAACTGCTACCAAAAAAGCAGCGAAAAATAGAAAATCCGCCAATACTGACTTAAAAATGAAAAAAACCTAAGACTAGCACAGAAAAGGTGTCAGAATCAAGTTCATCGAACACTGGTGTGCAGTCTTATGCCCAAGCGGTGACATAAATACGGATATTTAACGCGAAAAACCATCGAAACTGTAGCGTAAATACTTCCGGTCGAGTTGTGATATTGGAAAACAATGAAAGGGACAGTACACAAGTTCCTGTATCCCATGTGCTTTCCATAATTCTTGCAAAGCTCGAAGAGCAATGCAAAACTAATAAATTAGTTTGTAAAAGAATAGTTGCTCTTGAAAACAGCATACAGAACACGCGTAATCAAAACCGAATATGAAAGAAACGCTTAAAATTCTTACATGGAACGCCAACGGGCTCATACAGAGACTCGACGAGTTAGAAATATTTATACGAGAAAAAGATATTGATATTTGCCTGGTCTGTGAAACCCATCTGACAAAATTATCGTGCGTCAATATAAGGGGATATAACGTGTACCACGCATTCCACACATCGGAAAGGGCCAGAGGCGTATCATCTTTGTTTATAAAAGAATGTATTGAACACTCAACAGAAGTAAAAATTTAATTAGAATCAATGCAAGTAAGCACAGTTCACGTTAGAAATAGACATTTTACATTCACTGTTTCGTCTATATATTGCCCACTGCGTTGTAAGGTTGAAGAAAGGGATTTCACAAACATCTTTAACTTCCTTAAACCAAATTTTATTATTGGTGGCGACTTAAACGCGAACCACCCTTTCTGGGGTTCAAGGCACGCCTCTCAGAAAGGTAGGGAGCTCTACAATGCGGGAGGCAAAACGGTTGCAATTTTCACTCGACGGGTAAACCAACATATAGAAATAAGATACCGGATCTGATCGATTTCTTTGTTGTTAAAGGAATATCAGGCAACTTTATAAAAGTTGAAGAAAGCTTTGACCTCTCCTCTGATCATTCTCCAATCATTATGACTGTAAGCGAAGCTCTAATTAAAAAATTGGGTAAGTGCGAGGAGGGCCTCGTGCAATAGTGTTCCGGACATTTTATATTGTCATTAAATAGAAGGCAATTTATTCATATCCTGCATAGGTATATGCATACGTAACCTAACCAGCGCGAGAACTAATTGGGATAGCTTCAAAAAAGATATAGAAGTAAATATCGATCCGAGGGTATCTCTTAAAACACCGTATGAACTTGAAATAGAAGTTGATCGGTTCGTTGAAATCTAACAAAGTGCCGCGTGAAAAAATACTCCAAAGCAAAAGAAAACGCCGGTCAGTAATGTTATCTTATCCCGTGGAAATACCGAACTTAAGGAAGAAATAAAGAAACTCAAACCCAAGAAAGCTTCTGCATACGACTTAATCACGGGAGAGGTTCTTAAGGCACTGCCAAGAAAAGCGTTAATTAAGCTTCTGTTTATTATAAACGCCGCGCTTAGACTTGAAAGTTGCGGAAGTGATAATGGTTCTTAAGCCCGGTAAACCACCAAATGAAAAATCGTCTTATAGACCAATTTCACTTCTTTCACAAAGTATTCGAGAGAATATTGATTAGACGAATACAGCCGATAATAGAAGAAAAGCATCTCATCCCGGATCATCAATTCGGATTCAGCAGTAAGCATTCTACAGTTGACAAGTACATAGAATAACAGATGTAATCAAAAGATCTCTTGAAGAAAAAAAGATTTGTTCAAGTGTATTTCTTGACGTTTCTCAAGCTTTTGACAAGGTCTGGCGCGAAGGCTTAAAATTTAAATTACGACAAGTTTTGCCAGAGCACTTATAAAATATTCTAAGAAACTACCTTACGAATAGAGTATTCCGTGTCAAATGTGGAAATGAATATTCGGATTTTAAGAAAATAATGGCTGGGGTGCCGCAAGGAAGTGTTCTTGGTCCACTTTTATATCTATTATACTCTCGCGATATGCCGCAAGTGTAAGGAACGAAGTTAGCCACTTTCGCCGACGATACTGCTATATTGGCAGTAGGTAAAACGGTCGAAGAGTCTAGCGAAAAATTGCAAGAGGCATTGGATAGAGTAAATGAATGGACAAAGGTTTGGCGTATCGCACTCAATGAGACCAAATCTGTGCATGTAAATTTTACTAATAAGAAAATAATTAATTTGCCAATTTTTTCGAACTCGGTTCAAATTCCGTTCGAAAACGTTACTAAATACCTTGGAATGACACTTGATGCGAAGCTAAAATGGAAATCGAACGTAAAGAAAAGAACTAGAAAATAAATATAGAGATATGTATTGGTTACTTGGAAAATATTCCAAACTTAATATAGAGAACAAACTGCTAAAACCAGTATGGACTTATGGTATACAACTCTGGGGTTGTACCAAAATAAGTAATATAAATATTCTACAAACTTTTGAAAACAAAGTGCTAAGAGGAATTGTTAATGCGCCATGGTATATTAGAAATAACGACACCCACAGAGATCTCGGCATTAAAACAATCTTAGATGAAATTAGAAACTACGCGAGAAAGTATAAAATTCGACTAGAAAGTCATGTTAATATCACAGTCCTCCAAGTTTTGGATGAAAGTAATCTACTGCGCCGTCTTCAAAGAACTAAACCTCTAGACCTGGCGCGATAAGAAACCGCGTCTAAACTGCGGAACTAGCAGGAGTTTCTAATGGGAAGCTAACCTGCCAAGTGTTCTTATTTCGTGAGAAGAAAACTGCTTGATAAGTCGAACACTTAGTTGTAGTAACAATAAAAAAACAACAAATACAATAGTTTGTTGAAGGGAGGTTTTTTAGTGGGTAAGAATCCCACACTACTATGAGCACGCGCTGGCGAGCCTCATAGTGTCTTTTTGAAGATTTGCACCTACCTTCGGAACAAAAAAAAAAATCTTAAGCAACAGATTTTTTTTTATTATCCCTAATCGCGAATGCTGTTGATTCGCAATCTCTGAATCTCTTGAAACGCCCTGACCAAATATTCAGAATTGGTACAGCTTTATATGGGATAGTAAAAAGAAAATGCACAACTTTATTTACAGCAATTCTAATAAATGTAAGACAATGAAAGCAAAAAAGCAATAGGAGCATACAAATGCTCCAACGATTTCTTTCACATTGAATACCTAAAATAAATTCGTAATGTCCTGTAAGATGGCATACTACGTTTTTGGCCAAAATTAGTAATAACAGTAATTTATATATAGTTTTATTTAAATTTTTACTTAAAAAACTTGATTATATCATAATTTATATCTAAATGAATTTTCATTTTAACCGTTCTAACATACATACGTACATATGCATAATCCTTTTTTTAAGTTCATTATTCTAAGTTATTCTTTTTAAGATGAATGATACATTTTCATGCAGCCAATTACCAAGCGCACAGCACATTCAGTCAAAGGTTCAACTTTCAATTATCAATCACCAGATCGTTTTGCGGGCCACGTGCATAAGTGTGTATCGGCAATACCAGATAACATCACACAATGATTTCCTATTTTATCATGGCTCCACGGCAAAAGAAAAACGTAAAACAAAACCTGCAGTTGATGGACATCGTTTAGATATTTGACAATTAAAAATCCCTCAGTGATCCAATGCTGCATTGTCTTCAATGATCCCTTAACAACTTTCTCGGATTTATCTACCGTTCGGCTCAATGATTGATGCACCTAAAATAATGTACACATATAAGTATAACATTCTACAGAATTAGAAACTCAAATTAAAATGTCGGACCTATGCACACCTTCGTCGCGGTGGGTGTATATATTCGTGGGACAGGTCTAAACTGAATTCCGTTTCGGTTTTTATTTTTGACTGACACTAAGGAAAGTGCATTCGTTTTGGGTCCTCAAAGAGATACTTTCATGGGTCCGCTGATTCGAAATCCATCACTCGTGCTGTTGTGTATCTCGAAAAGTCAACAGAAGAAAATGTTGGCCCTAATCTAACACATATCGACCACATCCGGCTTAAAAATCCCTCAGTTCCCTTCATCAGCAAACTTGAAGTTCGCTCGCCCGCCCTGTTGAGAAGACGCAGAAAAAAAAGTGAAAGTTTACCTCATAAGAGCAGTTTTTTCGTCGGTTGTCGTTGGACTTTTTGAAGTTTTGTTGGTGCCCCATGTTCCAGGTGGGAAATATATATACATATGTATGTATCTTTGTTTGGCATTTCTTTATCAGACAGAGGGGCTCTGGCGTTAATAAGCCAACAACGATCGTCCGACCGATACAATGCGTGTATTCTTTTCCAGAAAGCGAGGGAGAGTGGATGCTGCTCGCGGTGTGTGCATCTCTTTGTTGCTGATGTGCGGGTGGTGGTGAGATCGGGATATGGGCGGGTGTGATTCTCTCATACATATGTGCATCTGAGGAAAAGATTTATGAATTTCTTTTTTTCTCCAATAGTATTTGTTGTTTTCAATTTTGCGACTGATCCCTATATTATTAGTCCCTTATGACATTTAGCCGCTTATGTACTCTTATGTGGGCCGTCTGGGAATGTGATCACCTACTTAAAAGTGGTATCTTATAAATATTTATAGTGGATTTGGCTTTCGTTTGTGCCATCTCTTTCCGGAAATGAAACAAAAGGGAAAGTTAGCTGAAAATTGTATTTGTTGTGATTCTGATCTGATGGCTATGGTTTAAATGAGATGATGTCATGACTTCTCTTAATGTGATGTAATTGATTACCTATATTGTCAGACAAGGAATATAGAACAAGTTTGAAAGTACAACCAAGACTTTTTTTATATTAGAATGACATACATATGTACAGTGTATGTAGGTTATAATTTTTCTTTACTCGTATTCCTAAGTTAAAGAGAGTCGTTTAAAATAATTCCAAATGAAAATACATAGATAGATAGATATTTTAAAATACAGAGATATGATAAAATAAATAAATAAATAAGAAATAAATATTAGGCCGTAAGCAGCCCATAGAGGGCCAAGGCCTAGCTTCTCACAACTGTACATGTTGTGCGTGGTATAAATTTCTGCACATACAGTAGGGACCTACTGTTTTATGCCGTATCCGAAGGGCAGAGGGTTTTTTGAGAAGCTTTCTCATGACAACTATACTCTTGAATGTTTGTCAAACACTCGGAAGAGGTGGGACCGTGAAAAAACTTTTGATGGTATTTTTCTGGATTCGAACTTGGAACCCCTTGCGCAGCAGTCCAACGCACTAACCACTGAGCCACGGCACCCACTACAGAGATATGATAGGTATACATAATTATGTATGTATATCTTACTACTGAAAAAATATATTTAATAAAATTTGTAAGGGTGTTTGAAAAACAGTTAGAGTTACGAAGAAAAGGCAAACAAAAACCTTCACTTTAACAAACAAAAAAAATAGACGAATAAATAAATAAATAAATAAATATATAAGTGATTAAATAATAAATATATAGATGAATATGTAAAAATAAGTGAATAAATAAAATAATAAATAAATAAATACATAAATTAATTAATAAAAATAAATAAGAATAAATAAATAAACACATGCTTAGGTAAATTAAATAGGTTGGCAAATTAATGACTAAGTACATCAACAAGTAAATAAATAAATAAAAATTAGGTAAAAATATATACATGCATAGAACTATAAATTTATATATGAGGGCTAGACACTTAATTGATTAATTAATTGATTATCTGTAAAGCTGAATTTATTTGCAATAAAATAGGCCTATATATACATATTATACAAGATCGTCCAAATGAAAATGAACTCATGATGATTTTCCCAATAGCTATTGGATGCTCTTTAATGGGAAAGAGTTTAATTGACATACATATTACTGTCAGAATTCTCTAACTGTGATTTCTAATTTAGTTTTGCAAAATGTCTGATGAAATGCATATTTACTTTTTTATTTCTGATATCTTTTGAAATTCCACCTTTTTATAAAATAGCAGCCTATATTTTGACACTTTCGTCAGTGATAAATTGACTTTCACATATCATAATGGTTTCGTTAGCATTTATGTGCATTCCCAATACACATGAAAGATAATTTATGATCTGAATGTGACCAGAAAGGAGTGGGGGACTAAGATGTTAGAATTAGAATTTCTCCAAAGCATCATCCATTGGTGCTCGAAGTGAGGTAGGACTCAGTATTGGATTTTGACGCACCAATACATGAATATTTATATGAGTCATCAGAATACATCTTTAATGATACGATATGGTAGTATTGGATACGCAATATCGTATATATTGCATTATTAGACTCAGAGGTACATATTTACAGTCACACAAAAATGGTCAAAAAGCTGTGATAATTCTTTGTTGCGCTCTTTTTTCCTATTCGACAATTTACTGTTAACTGCATTGCTCATAGGTACGTTAGTTTATTATTCTCACTTAATTTTGTTGTGTCAGGGCACATCCCTGCCTCAGACCGGTCTTTACCATCCCCAAATTACTGTCCCATACCACACCTCAGCGTTCGTTTGACTGGATACGCTTTCAATAACTCGTCCAAACTTCAATGACAATCCTAATCTATATAATTATATAATAGCGCTCTGCGATCAACGGTGTCAAAGGCTGCCTTAACGTCCACGAAAAAGGCAAAACAATTTTTATTTTTTGTGAGAAATGAATTCGCTATGCTCCTTAGGACAAATATGTGATGGAATATCCTGACCTGAATTCTGCTTGGAATTCCTTGAGAAGACCGTTGGATCTTATCCACACATTGAGTTGACTCTGCAGAATTGCTGTGAATAGCTTATACCAAGCGTTTAGAAACGAAATTCCTCGATAGTTAGCTGGGTCCGAGGTACATCTTTTTTTATAGCTGGGGAATATCAACGCTTCTCTAAACTTCTTATATCACTAAACAAAAATGCAAAGTTGTTAATGAGTAGTCTTGGACCGTGTTTGTAGAATTTGGAAGGTACTCTGTCTGATCCTGCTGCCTTTCTATCTTCCAATCCATTGAGCACTTCGGTTACTTCCTGTTCGGTTATTGGCGTATCCAAAATATTAACATGAAAACCCGGCGCAGAATACCGGTGTGTAACAGGACCTTCGTTTTATGATACTTTCTCTTACTTTCCCTGCAAGGGGCTTAAAACTTCTATTGGCTTCAATGTAGTTATAATTAAACAAAAATTGCCATTAAAGCGGCGGAACATCTTAACCCAGGCATAGGACAGGTTTCTTGCCCTTTTGCACTCATTATTAGAACATGGATCTCTTAAACCTTGTGTACTTATTCTTGAATTGGAAATAGGATATGTCTTTTTAATGGCAGTTAACATTCGGTTTAAGTCCATATTCTGAAGAGTTTGTAGTAACAAGTCAAGTTTTTCTCTGTATGTCGGGTCCTTCAAATCTTTCCAAAACAATTTAGGGAGTAGTGCCATGTTCACCCTTCCCTTATTACCCTCTTCCCTGCACGTAAACGTAACAACTGTAGGCTTATGGTCGGAATACGATACTTGAATCACCTCAAATTGAGTTACTAGCTCATTCTAGTCGCCCTCCAATAAAACTGTAGTCCATTACGGAGCTCCCTTGCTTACCCACAAATGTAAATTCGCCAAGTCTGTCATTTCTACCCGTTCCATTTTGCACTCGTAGACCGATGGACTTACATAACCCCATGAGTTTGTTGCCTATAGCAGTTGAAATCAGTAGGTTACCGTAAGGATCAGAGGTTCCCAACCTCATGCCCACCTTCGGAAAAAAAAATACCAATTTTTATTAAAGAATTACATGTTTTGTGTATTGAAGATTTTATATATGTATGTCATTACATACGCATAAATCATAAAGTGTAGTGTATAACATGCATTTCCCAAGTACACCCAAGTTATACAAATCTACTTGTCAGTAACGGCGGTTTGTTTAAATAATGCACAACAAAACCAATTAAGCGAAAACCTATGTGGAGACGAGAAAAATCTACCAAAACCATTGACGAAGTCGATATCTTTGAATGATGAGGCTCAGAAGATTCGTTTGTGGCTTGGCCATATTTACTGACGCGATGCCTTGCCATATTCGTTTTAAAGGAGACCCACAGATTGGTCCACTTTGCCTTACAGTAAAAAAAAAAAACAAATTAACACAAATCAAGTTCAAAATTTATTGAAACTTCAAAAATATCAAAGCCGTTTGCTGAAACGTTGTGTTGTTTGCTTTTGAGCCTACTTTAGCTCGTCAGTATATGTCATACGAGTCAGCATACGCCAAAAATTTGTCCGAATGTTAGCATACATATGCTGACTAGCCAACAAATTTGCCAACAAACACCTTTTGCGGCCATATTGTTCAAGCTACATCTATCGAATGTAGTCTGCTTTATTTAATTTGTTTTGCCAAATTAACACAAAGGGCCATAATATTCAACACCATTTGCAAATGATTGAATTGCTTTAAGTGGGTCTGTTCAAACAACATTTCGCGCACTTAGGAAATTTTACGGTCAACATAATCGTCGTTCCGAGAAGACTATTTGCAACGTGGTGGATAAATTTAAGTAGATCGGTTCAGTCAACAACCAGAGAAAAACCCGTACGTCAACGAAGCCCAAGATCTTCCGAAAATATTGGGGCTATCCATGAGATTGTGCAGAAGAATCCTAGGCAGTCAATTGCACGCCGCGCACAAGAACTCGGCCTTTCGAATCTCACAACTTGGCGAATTTTGCGTTATGTTATGACTTACATAAGTACAAGATTCAATTGACGCAGGAGCTCAAAATTAATGACCTTATACAACGCCGTTTGTTCGTTGACTGCCTTTGGAACTTAATCCAATTTCGGTCGAAGAAACATATTCAGCGAAGAGATGGAAGATAATTTCTGGATTAATAAGTTCGCTAAAAGGCAAAATTGTCAAATTTGGAACGATTAGAATAACATGATCAATACCATTGCTAAAATTCAGTCTGATTTAGGTGCCAGTTATGGAAAATTGGACGTCTCAAATGCGCGGCAGCTCGCGATTCCATACATTGTATAGGTATGAATGATTCATAGTGGCATAAATGAGCGTTCTAAATAAAAAAAATTAATATCTCACTCATAGTTTATCTTCTTCAAATTTAAAGATAAGAAACGCTAAATGGAAAACCCTTTAGATAGAGAAATGTCCACACACTTAAGTAAGAAATGTTGAAGCCTTCAGCATTTATAAATTTTTTTACATCTAAAATTCACAATTAAAATCGTGTCCCCCCGTTAAGGTCCCAATACTCTCCAGGGAGCCACTGGTCTAGAGTCTTTACGGGGTGTTGTTTGGAGTTCCGACTACCGATGAAAATAAAAACCCAACTAAAAGTCTACAGGATTAAGAAATCCACATCTGCGACGCACAATGGGGCAGAATGCACTTTAGCACCTGGCATAAACTCGAAAATTAAAATGTTACTTCAAGGTCCGTTACTATTATATTTGAATGCACAACTGTCCACTCTACCGCAAAACGAATGAATTAACTAGTTATCTGTAACAGCTGTGTTTTTTAGATATGTATGTTTTTTGCTGTACTTTCGTTATAGTAATTAAACTTGGTATGGAGCCTTTAATTTCAGGTACCTATTACAAAAATGTTTAAATAGATATTATTTTTAAAATAGTGCCATATGCTGCAATTTTTTCTTACCATTCACATAGCACTGTGAAATGGCTATTTTTAAAAAAAAGTAATTTCAAAAATTGATCGAGTTAATAATGTTCCGAGTAAGTCCCGGTTATTTTTTTTTTTTTTTTTTTTATAATCTGCACATGCCAAAGGGGATATGAATACCCTTTTACTGTTTAACAGGGCACGGGCGTTAGTTAATTTTGGAAGAGAGAAGAAGGGATAGGAAAGAGTTGGTGTAGTGGTATTTGAAACTCAGGTGATATTAGGTTTTAATGTTTATTCTCCATGGGTGGTATCCAATTCGATTGGGGAGAAAGTTATGTGTGTGATTTTTGCATTCGTTTGAATTCACAGTATTTTTTTCGCGTTCATGTTGAAATACACGAAGTGCTTTCTGAGCGATTATTTAATTTTTAATACTGTGAAAATTGAATGGACTTGGTCGGGAATTGATCAGCAAACCTCTCATTCAATGACCGAATACGACTATATTAGAAAATGTACCTTCGGAAAAACCTTTTATATCTTCAAAACATATGGTAAATCGACTAGGTATCTATTTGGAAGACATAACATATAAAAACAATTCTTTTTAACAAAATCGCCCCTAAAAAGTGGGCATGGTCATAAACAATAAATGGAAGATTTGTAGAGTAAGTGAACGTGTACATATTTGCCTAAGTAAGTTTCTTCGTATTTCTTGTAATATCAGAAAAAAAAAATATTTTTTTTTGAAAAGTGGGCGTGTGGCAGTAAGCGTATTTTGAAAATGTGTCCACTTTAACTGCTCAAGAATCATCGGGCGAAATTGCAGCCTCCAAGCTTTATCGATTGATTTAATGCCAACTGCCCCACTGTACGACGTCTGCTGCTCTTGCCACATGTGCTGTAGGCATACATCGTCGGCCTAGTCGAGGTGCTTGGGTTTTGATGTAAGAGTCCATCGAATTCCTCCATCTCTTCTTCATACACCCAAAAAATATGGCCTGTAGATTTTATATATAAACATTACGTATATGTATGTATATATATATTGCATATTTATATATATTTCAGTGGCGTCGCGTGAATAATTTAGAAGGGTGTGCAATTCGTGAAAATTATATATTTTCTAAAAATATTAACAAATTGCGATTGGGGAAGTACATTGCCCAAAAATATATCCCATTTATTGTTTTCTCAACCAATTTTTTTTATTATTAAAATAGAAAACGTAAAAAAGTTAATAAACTATACCCCATGAAAAGTTCTTTTTTCGCACGAGCATCGATGTTATGCATTGTATATTTCACCTACTCGTATGAGCTAAAGTGGCTACAGGCACTAAAACATGATACGGTCTCAGATTTCGTGCGAGTTTAATATTATAATTTTGTTTTTTGTTTCTCAACGATGAAGGAATTTTTTAAGAAAACTTATAAGAATTAGAATTTCGAATATGGTTTACAGTGTTTGTTAAGTTTTTTTTTCGTTTGACGAGACGCAACTGATATACATATTAATATATATATTTTTTTTGTAGGTTTTGTAGGAGCGAATAGATTCGCACTTTCAGAAGTGCTTAATGTTCGCACAATAGAAAGCCTTTGTATTGGCACTGTTTCGGAAGTGGATGTACGAAACCATTCTTATACATATTATAGTTCAGCCTTTAGTTTAATCAAGCTTGAATACTTCCATTCACTCAATTACAAACCAGTAAATGTAGGTGTCTCTTTCTTTTGCTGGTGCCCATTTGATTTGTACCAAAAACATTTAAATTCAGACTGAAGAAGTAGGTTTTTAATTAAAAAAAAGTAATTGTGTAATGATTCCTGAAATTATTTTTTAGACGTGTACTTAGCTTGGACAAACGGAATATAAATATTATGTAGCAACGAATAGGAAGTGGCACTTGATTGGCCAACTGTTCTCAGTAGCCCAGAACAGCAGTTTTACCGTGGATGAGTTGGGGCAGTAACACTGCATTGGTGTCACCCCAACAACAAATAAAAATTGTATTTACTTATGTTTATATGTATTTCAGTCATGTCATAAATGTGAATTTGTAGGTTAGCAAATAAAAATTCATAGTAATAAAGCATATTTTTTATGCATATTAAAAAAAACTTGCCTAAATAAATATACATATAATAGGCGTGTTTGTTTGGTATTCTATATTAGGCTTAGAAAAGTATTTGTAAATAAAACGCCTATCGGGGCTAAGGAATTTCAACATCGCTGTTTGGAAGCACTGTGTAATGACATTTAATTATTTTAATTTCAGCAATCCCAACACCTCCTCCTTTGCCCGTGTTTTCCGTTTGCTAATAACAATAAAATCGTAAATAAATTTTGTATTTTACGTTTTAATTATATTTTCTCTTTAGAACACATCTTTTCTTGATTTAATTTTTTTTTTTATGTCTGTTCAATAATTTTTGACATTTTCGATACAATCCAAATAAAACAATATGGGAGCACAGTTTTTATTGCGGCTAAGGAAACAAGGCTGGATAATTATCCAGATTTCGTTATTCTATATAGATTGAGTTGTTAGTGTATTTAATATGGAAAATATATTTTAAGCCTATATAGAATACTTAAAAAACACGTCATAAAACATTATTATAATATTACTCCAAAAGAATTTTATTTAAAAAAGTGGGCGTGGAAGTGGGTGTTTTTTTTTTTTAATATTTTAACATATACTCAAGTCTGCTTTAAAGGATTGATATTAATAAGTTTAAATCTACGAAAAACAGTTTTTTTTTAGAAAACCGCCCCTACAAAGTGACCGGTGCCATATAAAATATGTGGAAGATTTATAGAGTAAGTACTGAAAAAGTGATTTTTTTTCGATAAATGGGCTTGTCTGTGGGCGGATCTTAAAATTTTTTACACGTGTATTGTAAAAGGAACTTGTATACAAAATTTCATCAATCTAGCTCAAAAGTGCCCAAAAACTGGTGACATACGGACGGACATGGCTCAATCGACCCGGTTACTGATGCTGATCATTTATATAATATCAAACTTAATATATCCTTAGGATAGGGTACCCGAAGGAAGCGGCGTATAAGGAATTAATAGCACATGGTACAAATTTGTGTTGAATGCTTACAAAACGCTTTCTTAAGAAGCTAATAGAAGGCACTTTGATACATGTGCGACGACAATTGTCTAGACAGTATAGTTGCACTATTTTTCTTTATAAATTTCTATCGATATGAGATCATTTCGAGATGATTTTTGCGGTAAGCAGATCATTGATGAGATTTTAAAGTGAAAGTGAAATCAATGCTTATACAAATTTGCCCAAAGTTTAATCTTAAGTTAAGTTTATTTTATTTATTTATTATGTATGAAATGCATATTTACATATATGTATATATATATTTTAATTGTAGAAACCGTTGAAGGAGCTGTAAAGTCTGGTATTCGAAGATTTAAGAACCTTATTAATGAAAAAACTCGATGAAAAATGTAAGATTTAAATTTTTAATTTTATTTTTCTTTGCTTGTCTCGTTTTCTCAAATCGAAGTCGTTATTAATAAATATAAATTATATCGAGAAAATGCAATTAATGTCAAAATAATTGACATAATTTTAAGCAAATGAAGGGATTTGTTAGCTTAATATTATATAGTGTAGTTATAAATAAAATAATTCCATATGTTTAAAAAAATGAAAATGTTTTCATTTCAATTTACACTTCAATTACAGGAATTTTTTTTTGCCAAGACTGTGCTGTCAGTTCTGATCTGGCGTAAGTACTTACGTCCCTTATCATGAAGCGTTTTACAATAAGTGCTGTCAAAGTGCTTACGTCCGCGGACATCCTATAGTAAAAACTTCGAGCTTCTCCGTAAGTGCTTAGGAAGTCCTTCCGAAGCGCTTCTTTTCCTGCTTGGGTATTACGTTAGAGCATATACACATAGACACGCACACTATTGCAACGATACCCCCTGCTGCACATAACTGCTGGCCTGGCAGTGGTGTCCACTGAAGGAAAAATTTGGACGATGATTTACATAAATAAATGTATGGATCATTGCTCAGCCTCAGGACAAGGTAGAAGGACGTTTTATACCTCAAAAGAATTAGAGGCGAATTCACTAATTTCACCTGTTTTCTTGTTTTTAAATCCGATTAGCCATTATTGAGTTAGAGCTGTGTAAGTGACGTAAAATTTAACTTTTTGCCCATTTAGTTCACTATTATCGTTAGTCCTTATTCCTTATTTCATCTAACGCAAAAAAATATAGCCTTGTTTAAGAGGAGCTAACATATCTATAAATTAAAAAACAAAATCACGTAAATCGGATAAGTGGTTCTCCGGCTAGGATGTTACTAACAGGAAATGATTTTCCCTTTTAAAAGTTTTAGGAATTATGCATAGGGATAGCGATGTCGATCCTACAAATCGAAAGAAGGCTAAAGATAAAGAACCGAACCGCATCCGCATTTTCTTTATTTGTAACAGAGAAAAATTAGAGATAGTCGATTCGATTGAACTATGTCCGTCCGTCCGTCTGTCCGTTTGTCCGACTGTCCGTTTGTCCGTCTGTCCATCTGTGTATCATCAGGTTTTGGGCCTTAAATTTTGAGTGGATGAAATTTTGTATACGAGGTCAATGGAAAAGGAAGCAGTACAAGTGTAAACATTTTTTTAATTCCGCCCACTGACAGTGTTTTCAGTATTTTAACATGAAACTTGATATATTTTGCCTAAGCAAATATGTAGATATTCTTCTACTCTACACATCTCTCATACAAAGTGTAAAGACACGCCTATTTTTTAGGATCGTTTTTCTCAAAAAACTGTTTTTCTATGGTTTGTACAAAATACAATATTTGTTGAAAAATGTTCGAATCCCGCCCGCCGCTCAGTTTTTCGAGTAATTTTATGAGAAATTTGAAAAAAAGGAAATTAATTTTTCAAGCAAGTACCTAGGTATAATGGTGGAAGAAGAAGATATGTGTAAAGGAAAGCGATAGGGTATACAATTTGTCTGGAGCGTTTTCATATATTTTTGATTTAATTTTCTATTTACAACAAAATATGAATCCACTTTTGTTGCCATCTGTAGAGAAGAAACGATTTCTGAGAAGAAACCTACGTAGGTACATTAAAAGTGGAAACCATAAGAGAATAGTTGCAGTATAATTTTCAAAGACTATGGCGTTGTGGTAGTGTACTTATCCAGTCGCTGAGTTAGAGGTTCCATGTTCAATCTCCAGCCACATCCAATAAATTTTCACGTAAGTAAATGTAATAAAATAATTCGTTTTAAACACGCACTAATCACGCATCAATTTCTCTCACCACACCAAACAAATTAATAGAAACTAAAACTTAAGTGTTATGACAACTGTAAACGAGTATATGCAAATTGTTGTTGTTTCTACAATTCAAGTTTACAGGAAAGTACTGTAAAGTTTAAAAATAAGCTATCATTTTCACAATTAGATTATTAAATTTACACCACATCTCTGTAAAATTTACAACAGAAATTGTCTGCTCGATTCTGACAATAAATGCTAATCACCAATAAAAATCTAAAAATCTAATATCTAGACAATAACGATACGATGTAGTATACCACATCCATATAGCAGAATGGATTCAACGTTGAAACAGAACAGTTTTAGCTTGGTTTTAAGATAATTGCATTACTTCCCCAAACTGTGGATTGCATCCCAAACGCGGATTTTGCTTTGCCTATTTGGCTGACTATATCCAGTTTGGTTCAGTGTTACCTCTCAAAAATATCGGGAAGGGTCCTGAAAAGGGTCGCTGCCGAAAGAAAAGGGTCCCAAATAAAATCGAAGAACCAAATTTGGTGAAACAAGTAATGTTTTCCTTATTTTCATGTAATTCATTTCTTAATAACAAAGTTAAGCTTATATATTAATAAAAATACTAAATCAGTTCGTTTTGGTAAAAAAGTTCTCAAAATAAAAAAAAATATCAAGAAAAATAATGATTTCAATTCAATCAAAATCGGTTATAACGACCTTCAAGGGACCGAAGTATTTGTTATAAACGATGTCGTTATAAGCAATTTATTATAAATGATGTCGTTATAAGCAATATTGAATGTATTTACATTTAATTCTTTGTAATCGAGTCCCTAACCTTCTGTATTAAACTTGGGTAGAAAGACACTCTTCTAATTCCTTATCTTTCAAAACACGGAATGCCAATAGAACAATGCACAATGTAATGCACAGAACAACAAAGAATTGGAACAATGGGATATCGTCCTAAATATGAGAAATATAAATATCAATGAAGTACGAAAAGCATTTGGTCAAAGCGGCAGTAAATGAATAATATTGAAAGAAATACATGGTTAAATGAGGAATTAATGTGTCAGTTCTGTAAAAATTCGTATGAAGGGTCTTAAAAGGGTCATATATTTCAAAAAGCGTCAAAATTCGTTGATTTTCGAAAAGGGGGTCCAAGGGTCTGTGGCATGAAAAAAGGGTCGATTTGCCCCTAAAGGGGCCGAAAGGTAACGCTGGTTCGGTTCCGCCATCGGTTGAGACAATACTCCCAAGGTATTAGAAATTCTCTACTCGCTCAACCGTTTGTCCAGCAATGCATACATGAGTTGATGAGTTTGGTACTAGTTTGATCAGTTTTGTTTTTGTAGAGTTAATTTTCAGCCCAACGACGACTGCTTCACTCTCTACATTTGCTGTCATTTGGTGAAGGTCAATTATTCTGTGAGACATCATCGGCGTAGTCGATGTAAGAGTCCATCGAATTCCTCCATATTCTTTCCTAGCACATTGTTAATCACCAATAAGAACAGTATTGGTGAAAGTATGCAGCCTTGCCGAACCCCACTTTAGACTTCGAATTCCTCAGACAGCCTTCCTTTGTGTAAGACGTCACATGTGGACCCATCATATGTAGCTTTGATAATTGCTATTAATTTATCAGGAACGCCTCGGCACGCCAAATAGATTCCCGATTGACACTATCAAACGCCTTTTCAAAATTGATGAACAGCAGGTGAAGTGGTGATTGGTACTCAACACATTGCTCGATGATGATCCGCAGGGTGTTGGTGTGGTCGACGTAGGAGGGTCCAAAGCGGAAACCAGCTTGTTCGGTACCGAGTGTGTCTTCAAGGTGTTCTTTGATTCGCTCCAGGATGATTCTAGCTATTATCTTGGCCACAGCAGGCAGCACGCAGATACCTCTGCAGGTTTCGCAGTAGGTAGGTTGCCTTTTTTAGAGAGCTTGACGATCATTCCCTTCTTCCACTCATCCGGAAAACTGTCGGCTTCCCATGTTGTCCCGACAAGTGGAACAGTAGCTCAGCCGATGCTGTTGGCGCACCATGAAAAAGGTCCGCGGGTATGCCTCAAGTCGGTAATAATCTTATCCTTACTGGGGGTTGTGGTACGAATTCGGGAGTTTCTTTCTACGGACTTCAGTCTGACTTGGGAGCATATTGCTGGCGAATACTCGGTTTGGAACCGAAGTAAAATGCTTCTTCCATTTATTCAGGCAACGACCCGTCCAAGCCCCTGGGTGTTGAGTAGAGCTTCGGTCACATATTTATAAGCTAGTTATGATTCTATAAACGGTTCTGCTGGAGTAGAGTAATACAGTGTTACGCGTTGGGCATTACATTACTTACCCGCATCTTGCCATCTTATCTCGCTTACTCCCAATATGTCCAGTTACATCGCATGAACTCATAGTACAATTGAAAAAATCTAGCGGTCTAAAGTCCTACACTCTGGAGTGTCTTCAACAGAGTTCCTTCAATGATTTTGCTCACATGTAGGTACCCTACATAATTTATACATACCATTTTCAAAAAAAAATAAAAACATATGAAAAGGCTACAATCCGGATCGTACGATACCATATCCCTTTCCTGTATACAAAAGTTTTTTTTTTCAATATCTTATCAAATTACTCCAAAACACGAATTTTGGCGTGGTAGTAGGCGGATCTAAATTTTTTTCAATATATAATGCATTTTGTTCCTTAGGACTGATAATGTTCTAATAAAAACGTCGAAAAACCATTTTTTTTTTTTAAAACACCCCTAAAATGTAGGTGTGGCTGAATATAATGTATGGAAGATTTGTAGATTAAAAAGATATCTACCTATTTGCTTAAGTTTTTTCGAGTTTCATATAAAAATACTGAAAAAAATGAGTTTTTTTAAAAATGGGCGTGTCAGTGGGCGGATTTTCATAATTTTTACACTTGTATTGCTTGATTTTGCAAGGACCTCGTGTACAAAATTTCATCGCCCTAGTTCAAAATTGAAGGCCCAAAAACTGGTGACACACAGACGGACCTACGGACATAGCTCAATCGACTCGGCTAGTGATGCTGATCATTTATATACATATATACTTTATTGGGTCTATCTGTAATATTTCTCTTTGTTACAAACTTTGTATCAAACTTAATATACCCTTAGGATAGTGTATAATTATAACAGTAAAAATAACTGATTTATACTATTCGAGAGGAGGTTTATAAGATTAACTTGCTTTTGACGAAGTAGAAAATTGAATTTTGGGAAACATACACATTTTGCGACTTCTTTTTATATACTAAACAGATATACATATGTAGATGACCTGTGCCCATCAGAATTTTCACTCATGCTCATTGCCTATTGTATGTACATAATAGCATATCTGGATGCGTTTTTCAAGGTCATCATTCGCTCTGCAGTGCGTAAATATATGTATATACATATGTCGTACGTTGAAATTTATAAGCAAATTGCCAAATTTGTTAACCCAAGATAAACAATTTACTTCACTTCAAGAACACTGACATCAATTAACTTGTTATCTACGTCAATGTATTTGTTTTCAAACTACGTTGACCGTAACATAAACGGTATTTTAATGCCAACCATCAATCCCAATGTCAAGGCTGACAGAGTTCTGCAAAAGTCTGACGTCGTTGTCAGTGTGCACTAAGTATGTCGCCTTCAGCATTTGATAAAATCGCAAACATTTTTCGCCTCAAATTCATCGCCCCATCCTACGACAACAAACAGGAAAATAATTAAATTTATTAAATGTTAAAAGAAGATAGAAAGCGTCTGCTATTATTAAATTTGGCACCCTGTCGAAGCAGCTTAACAAAAATGTCCCTCTCGGCACCAGCAGAAGCAGCAACATCGGGTTGCATGTCGCGCCATCGAATCCCTATTACGTGTACGTACATATATACGAGTATCTCTTGCATCTTGTTCTATTCGTTTACAGCCTTCGACTATCTCAGATAAAGTGGGATATTTCTTGGCTATCGTCACAATGTTTACTGCCACCGTGTTAATTGCGACTAAGACAAATTCTGGCGCTTAATTTAAAAAAGAAATCCTATGTAAAGTGAAAATCCGAACCCTTTCGCAAAAGAACTTGTACGGATGAAAAGGAAAACTACATATTATATTAAAATCCCATTTTGAATGGAAAGTCTTTTTAGTGCACTTTGTGTAATTACATTTGAAATAAAAATAATAAAAATCATTTAAGATAAAGAGTGGACACAAAATAACAAAGGAGCACCATCACCCAATGCGCAGACAACGCCTCTAGGCATTCTCAAGGCGTCAGATATTCGTGCTAAAAATATTACACATCGAATTACTCGAATGTCGTGTTACATTTCGTTGTACGACAAGTAGACTTTTTGGCATCCGCTTCGGTTTGTAATAATTTACATACATACTTACATATATGTACTACCAAAATATCGAGAGTGCTCGATCATACTCAAATAGAGTATGAGTAGCTCTGTGTGTGCGCGCGATGTCGTTTGGCGTTTAATTTATGTGAATATCGCAAACTCATTTAGCACACGACAATTACGCGTAATTACCTTCATTTCCCGGAGTGATTACCGGCTAAGGACGACGAGATGTTTATTTTGCATCGTCTCCCTGTTTTCATTTATTCGTTTAAAGCTGATTTATTTTGGCGCATTTTTAATCGAATTTTGTAAACAAATCGTGGATACAGGGCTGGAATCGGCTAAGGTGATAGTTAATAGTTGACAATCAAAATCATCGCTTTAAGCTGGCCTTACACTTTCGTTCTTCATTCAGTGTACGGTGTTCGTTGTTCGTTTTTCAATGAACGTTCATCGAACAACGAAGAAGCATTCACACTACAAAGATTGTTGATTCAGTTCTTTTTTTATATCAGGTGTCCAGTGTTTGAGTAAAATCGTACACCGAAAATTCCAAATAGCTTTGAATTTCTAGTGTACGTGTTAGTTGTTCATTCGTTGTTCGGTTTTGCTATTCACACTTTCGTTCTTCCGCGTACGTTCAACAACGAACATCGAACACGGGACAAAAGAACGAAAGTGTATAGCCAGCTTTACGTCCACGTAAGGTTATTATCAAATCGACAATCGCTTTTTGCTGTCATTTCATGTGATAGCTATTTAGATGTCGTTTTCATACATAAAAAATAAATTAGAATAAAAAATTTTACGTCAAATTTTGAAATTCGTGAAGTGCAATGTTTACTTCATTGTTTATTTATTTTCGAGCCCGATGCAGAAATGCATATTTATTTATAAATATTTATTGGTAGCATTAATTATTGTGAATTTTAGATTTTTGAAAAACTTTCGCTTATCAAAGAAGCGTTTGTGTTTG
Organism: Chalcosyrphus nemorum; assembly: GCA_949716465.1. NCBI lineage: Eukaryota > Metazoa > Arthropoda > Insecta > Diptera > Syrphidae > Chalcosyrphus > Chalcosyrphus nemorum. The sequence continues at coordinate 11,835,464 of OX454335.1, forward strand.
TTCTGGGACTGGTTGATTTACCAACGCATGTTCCACCCATCCTTCAATTGGATGCAACTTTAAATCTTCTTGGGGGTGGTGGCTATCAAAGACAAGTTGGGGCTAACAGGGTTGTCCCAATTTTTCGAAATAACTGCTGTAGTCATTAAAAAAATGCAGTCAACACTTAAGAAAAGAAACAAATTGTTCGTTGTACCAGGTTGGAGAGATTTGCCTTGTATACAACAATTTGTATCGTATGGTCGCATGCTCTTAAGTGTACAACCGCTGTCGAATGGGACAAATTGCATGGAAATACCTATAGTATGGCTAGTGATGGGCAAATACCGGATAAATACCATCTGAGGGTAAATACCTATACCGAGGGTATGTATGTATGTATACAACAGTTGGGTCGAAATCAGCGCAACCTAAATCGGTACAACAATCGTATCGTGTATTTTCTACTTTACATTTTTCACATTGAAAAAAAAAAAACTTAGATTTTAATTGTATCAGCCGGCCGGAATGACAGTGTTGGCAAGGAAGTGGCGTTTAAAACTCTAAGTGCTGCCAAATAGTTGATAATCAAAAACGACAATCAACTATCACCTTAGCCGATTCCAGTCCAGGTTTGGACATTGCAACGATTGTCAATTGCATCTTGGAAAAGATTTTCATGTGCATTTTTCAAAAGATTTATGGATTTGGTTTCAAAAGGAATAAAGGGAAGGAGGCTTTTAACTCTTGTACTTTGACACACACTTGAACCCAGGGTCTTCAAAAACAATATTCTAACAATATTCGTGGGCAATAATCTACTACTAGTGAAATTTGCTAAATGTCAGAACGTCTTGAAGCAGATAATATTCGTGTGTTATTATGCAAGGTCCAATCCAATTTTGTTTTTGAATTACTTTGTTACTAATTAAAAAAAAAAAAAGATTTAGCGTTATGGAATCCTTTATTTGGACCTTTACAATTTTTTCTGTTAACTGTGATAACTGTTCGCATTCCTGTCGAATATTCACATTAAGGGCTGCGATTGTCTGAGACTTGTTGGTATAGCCACGAAAAAACGTCTGGGATGGTTAAATCATGTGATTTTGCCATGCCAATGCCAAATAGCCGAAACGGGAGTTTAAGCGATTAGGAAATGCTACCTTCACAAATGCTGTGTGGCTCATGCTATGTGTGCGGTTGAACCGCTTTGTTGAAACAATGTTCACATGTTCACCAAGCCACACTCATTAAATACCAGTGACCGTATTGCCAATGCTCCTTACTCCTCCCGCGTGAACGTCGCACCACACGGTGGCTTTGAGTGGAAGTAATGGCTCTTCGTGCATTAAACGCGGATTTTCTGTGCCCCAGAAATTATGATTTTGCTTGTTGACTTTACCGCTTAAGTGGGAATCCGCCTCGTTATTGAGATTGAGGATGGCTTGACAGTAATTTGACGGTCAGGGGGCAATAACTGGTGCACTGTTTCCACTATGTACGGGAACATGTGTAAGTGTTTCACTAAAATTCGCTGTGTCTGGTGATGCGCAATTGCGTGGCCCGTCGTAGATGTTTTTTCCATTCTCAGCGACATCGGCAGCCATAGCCGCGGTATTCTCGGCCGCATGACCAGTCAGGTGGCAGCCACGCCCTGCATGGTCTCATGTAGTTCAAGTCTGTTATAGTCGAGTAGCTAATAACCGGAATGTTTGCCCACTTGGCGCGATACGATTAGGAAATCGACGTCGAAATTCACACTGTGCTAACACCACCAACTGATTTATCGATCAAAAACCTCGACACAATTTGTTTCAGCCGAAATAAAGTTTTTGTTAATTTAAATATGTAGGTAATTTAAAAATAGCGAATTCCGAAACTACATATTTATTTACATATGTATGTGTTAGGTACTCATTAGTTTTAGAATATTACATTAACAAAGTCTGTCAATGTATTTTCTAGATCTAATAAATTTTCAAGATAAAAATATAATAGCACACATTAAATTATGCTCACATTTTGATTTTGACTAGCCATATTTCTATAACAAATTATCAAGTTATTCGCATTTTACCGAAAAGTGTGGTACACAATCTTACACCAGGCTTTCTCAAATATAAAATTTAATCAAAATCGTTAAATCGTGTTGGTCAGACTTGTAATTCCCTAGAATCTCCTTGTGCTCTGGAACCCAACATTCAAAAGTGGCTCAACCACATTTTGTTCCTAAAGCTTACATAACGGTACTTTAGTTAGAAGCTAGTAAGTGGCCTTAATAATGTTGTCCAAATTTCGTATTTGGTCTAGTTTTGGGTATTATGAAAACCTTTACTCGTATGGTGAACATTTTTCAAAATTCAATGATACTTTTCGATAAATTTCATGTTTTAAGTAATTTGAGAAAAGTTTCTTAAGCAGATATTGGCGTTCAATTGGAAAGAAACAAGGTATCATACGATCCGCACCAAACGAATTAAGGCATTTACCCCTTTCTTATTTACAGTGTTGGATCTACTACGTATAGTAAATGACTAGTGTTGGATAAATATTTAACAGGCCATAGACGTTTGAAATTGCTCTAGAATTTACTAGTTGACATGGCATCCCAATCGTTAAAGCAATACCTCTTTGTATTACCACATTTTAAATTTAATAAAATTAATAAAAGTTGATTTTCTACTTGAATGCTCCAGTCCGGACGGGAAAGACTTATTTTATTAAACTCTTATAAGTCACGGTAAATTTGTCCAAAAGCGGCTCTAATGATTTTGTTTAATTTTTTTTATTAGGATCAACTTAAATAAAGTCCAAAGTTGGCATATCACGTTTTTCAACTAAATATTTTGTAGAGATATACTTAAGCTATGTATTAGCAAAGGTTGAAAACTTTAGAATCTTTAATTAAACTTATTTTGCAAGGATGGTCTAGCTAGAGACGCTAGCCGTGTAGCATGTGGCGTGACAAGAACATACATCAATGCTGTGGCTACAATACATATCAGAAGAAGCAGCAAGAAGGAATGACTACCACAAATTTACAAAGCACTGAAGCTTTAACTTCTTATTTCTGCTTATTGCGGAAAGGGATAAAATCAAGGGGTGGAAAGAGCATTTTGGTATAATTTTAAGCTTAAGATATCTTATACTAAGATAACCTAACCTGACCTAAGAGTATTACTGCCATGAGAAAGCATTTCAATAAACCCCTCTGGGGTTCTGTACGTGCAGAGATGTATACCACGCACAACACGTGCAGTTATAAGAGGCTAGGCCTTGGCCCTCTACGATCATTTATTTATTTATTTTATACGCTTGAAATATACATCTAAGTCGAACTAAGGTATTATTATATAATGATCATTTAAGTATAACAAGTATTTTAAGAATTATGTGGGCAAATCGTAACCCGAATGCACAGCTTTTATACATACATACATCTCGTTGTTAAGCCCATATATTCCTAATCCAAAAACAAACTCGTTATCTAGGATAAATTATTACAAGTTTAAGTTAAATACTTTTTTTCTCGTGTAATATAGTGTGTAGGTATGAAGTCTATTAATTATCTATAAGTTACAAATTATCAACACTCTCCCCTTCTTTTCGCTATTGGTAAAGCATTCTTGTGCATATAAGAAATTCATCATAATAAAAACGTATTTTTATTAATCACCACCGAACATAAGCTCTTCCCCACATTAAAATTCCCTTTCATTTGCTAGTTCCATCACGTATCTAAGCCACCTGCCAAGACTATCAGTGGCACCAGTGGTTTGTTATGCCCTACCGCAACAACAAAAAACTTCATCGTGCTATCCATCCACAACACCGAAAATAGTAAATCGCCCCGAGGTAACATGGACTACACCAACGTCCAAAGGTGTGCGCCATCATCCACGATCGACAATCGACGATCGTCGATCAAGGTAACCTTCAAGATTTGGCGGCGCACACAAGCACAGCTGCATTCTTCGCATTTGAATGCTAATGAGACACCGAAGTGCGCGACTCATCGTCATTACCATCATCGAAAGTGAAACCGCAATTTCCCGCTTTGGGCTCATAGTAGTAGAGCCGACTAGATTTAGATTCACTCTTGATTTCATTCGCTTAATGAAGATGACAAATCCAACCCAACCTCGATACTTTAATATTGGGCGTCGGAAGTTCTGGGCGCATCCACGCCATAGAAATTCATGGGGGAGTTAGTTCTTCTTATCGTGGGGAATTCGTCATCACTTAGTTAAGTAGACTTACTAAGTTTATCTAGCGAATCGTTTTTTTATGTAGATACACTTTACAAAACATTTGCTGAGCACTTGATGGTCGATTGGTCAGTCATTTTAAGAGTTGCATCTTATAAGAGGTTAGACACTTCTCATGTGAGAGCCTAACCATGCATAGAAAGAACCCTGTAGGGCTGAGAGAGGGCCGTGCGTTTTAGTTCACAAACTTGTGTAATGAAATGTTCGCCCGTTTGATGTTATGTAAGGAACTTGAGATAACATATCGTTTTGGCTAGTAAGAGGTTATTATCTAACGTAATGGGTAAGGAGACATTGCAATCGGTGTGGGGAGTATTTTTTTTTTTTTTGAAGCGCTAAATTAAAAGAAATTATTAAAATCGTTAAATTAACTAAGACTTATTGAAGCTGAAGATTGAGTTGCGCGAGAGGGATAGAAAAAGGTCAGCTGCTGAGCTGGCAACAAAAAAAAAATTAAAAAAAGTAAAAGTTCAGATGCAAAGTCAGTTATGTAAGTCGCAAGAGTGACCGGAGTAAGGAGGGGGCTTTTGTTAAGATACATATGTATGTGTGTATGTCGACTTTCATTTGGAGGCAAAGGTTTTAAACCAAGTTTAAAAGTTTTTTTTTAAGAGACTTTTTTAATGGGGTCAGTTGGTGGTTTAGCGGTTAAGAGGTTGCTGCTGTTTGTTGCATTTCTTTCAAATGTAGTATGATGCCTATTATGTATGTTGCATAGTGCTATTTGAAAATTATGCTGTATATCATGGCAACGCAGATGCGCTGCAACAACGGGAAATACCGTGATGTAATTAAAACACTGAGGTTAGATATTATTTTAGCTTGATTTATATCATTTAGATAAAAATGTGCTCGTTTTAACCAATGAATAATAATCAAAATAGCATACAAATTTTGAAAGTATGTATAGGTATCTGGACTTTTTCCTACGAATAATATAAATTTTGTTTATGAAGCATTTTCTTCCGGTTTCTGGCAAACAATATTGGCCTAAAGCTTACAGCCGAATTTGCAAAAAAAACTATTCTACCGAAAAAGATATATATCATATACTTTACTTATGCTCTTAAGCTAGTGGTTAGAATACGAGTATAGCCTAGGTAGGAATGCCTGTGCGACTGAAATTAACAAAGCGGAGACGAAAAACTTGGAACTAAGAACAGATCCGAAAGACCAGGCCCGGCAAGGGGTTTGTGTGCTATTTACTTATGTCTATAATATAGGACAATGCGTGCCGTGGCTCATTGGTGAGTGGGTTGGACTATGGCGCAAGGGGATTCAAGTGCGAATTCAGGAAAATTGTCGTGCGCAAGTGTAAACCACGCACAGTTGTGAGAAGTTAGGCTGCTTAGGATAATAATATTTTGTATGTGTAATATACATAGGGCAATAAGGTCTTGGATTTGTGAAAAAATGTGAACTCGAAATTACGATCATAGAGAAGCTCGAAAAAGTAGATCTGCTAATTCCGCCTGTCTGTCTATAGGTTAGTTTTGAGAGAAAAAAAAAAGGCCAACGAAAAGATTCAAGGTAGAAGACATTCTTGAGATATCTGTTAAGAGAAATGATGTAAAACAAGGAAATTCCCACAAGTGAAGACAAACGATGACAGGCTTTGGGAGGTCACCATCGGCTTGGAAAACAGACATTACCACCGCCAAGTGGTATATCGAAAAGCTTGAAGTATGTTCATGATTTGTCCTGCAAATATATGTAGCTCGGCATTAGGATGATCACTTGGTTGCTATACATGTCCATTCTAGTTCTAGCACATGGAAATGTTACAATCCGTAGCATTTGCATTTCATTGCATAAGTCAAATTATTCAAGTTTCTTATACAATTGCTTAAAGAAGGGAACTTTTTTGAAAAGTGTGCGTATCAATGGGCAAGAAAGGATTGTTAACTAATAAATCATTCTTATTCTCAATTTTGAGTAAAATCGACATCTACATATTCGAAATTTGAAAATGGAATTTATGCAAATGATATTCCAGATCACAAACTTTATTTTAGGTTCCGCTCAAGTCGAATTAAATGTCATTTTGCATTCGAGCAAAAATTGTTCTCGAGTGCTTAGCGAACGGAACAGAGAACTGTGCGTTATTCGAATGGAATTTAGAATAAAGGTGATTATTGAAAGCTCTATCAGTATCCAAATATGCCGCTAGGGGAACTCTTTATATTCATTTGATTTTTCTATAATATTCTGTGTATATATTGTATATACATATTTTCATGTAAGTAGAGAAAAATTAAGATATAGGATAGGGGTAAAACATATTAGGTGAAGGTGAAGTAATATTAACTATACATACATATACAGGGTAAAGGGTTTTCCAATAATTTTTTTTTTTAAAAACACAAACCATTTGAGATATTTCAAAAACCTTATTATCGGCTTGAAGTGACATCAAAACATTTATGAATGGAGCGAGCTCCATTCCACTTCGTCGGGCACGTTTGCAGCGGTCGATTCGTTGGAACCGATTTTCAACGACTCGGCCACACATTTTGGTCGAAACGGCCGCTATTTCGCGTTCAATGTTAGCTCTGAGCTCTTCCAACGTCGTTGGCTTGTTGGCATAAACCAATGACTTAATGTAGCCCCACAGCAAATAGTCAACCGGCGTTAAATCGCACGAACGAGGCGGCCAATCGTCTGGCCCATTTCTTGAGATAACACGCTCACCATACTGACACTTCAATAAATCGATTGTAACGTGTGCTGTGTGGCTTGTGGCACCATCCTGTTGAAACTACATGTCGTCCAAGTCCATATCTTCCGATTCGTGCCAAAAATAATCGGTAATCATGGCGCGATAACGCTGACCATTCACAGTAACGTAACGATCGTTATCGTCGACGAAAAAATATGGCCCAATAACGCCGCCGGCATGCAAACCGCACCAAACAGTTATTTTTAGTTGATGAAGTCGTGATTCATGAAGCACATGTGGTTTTACCCTACCAATAATGCATATTTTGCTTTTTGACGAACCCATTGAGCCAAAAATGAGCTTCGTCACTGAAAATTGGAGTTAACGCTTTTAAAGTTGCGATCACCGACTCCGAATTTCGGAATTAAAATTTTTATAATTTGTAGACGTTGCTTGTTCGTGTACTTTACCGTTATAAATATGTTGAGTTTACTGAATAAATTGACAGTGACAGTTTGATGATTAGTGAAAGAGTGCGTTCACAAATTAAATTCAAAGTTGTCAAGTCCCTATTGGAAAACCCTTTATATTGTTTGTGTTTTATTAACATTTCTAACTTAAGAATAGTGTGGTAACATTTTGCCAAATGGCAACCGTGGTCCGAAGTCCTCCGCAGTGGTCTGACTATACCCTATATCAGAAAAATAGTCAGTACAGGCTTTTTCACACCCTGGTGCCTCTAAATGTTTTAATGGCACTAAATTTTGAAGATAGGCCCTGATATGAAACTAAACTGACTTACATACAATTTGTTGTTGTAGTTTGCATAAAATGCGTGAACATTGGGCCATCATACACGGGCGAAAACTACCCAAGGCCAACGTTGCCACAAAGATACAATTGTATCAAATGTGATACAATTTTGCTTCCGTCGAAGAATTTGATACATAGATACTTTTTTCGAGTTTAGCTCTTTTCTATACAATGTTAAATTTTCAAGAAAAAATCTGCAGATCCTTCCATAATGTGAGATATGTACATATTTTCAATTTTAAAAGTAATTTTTAAATTTGACAATATAATTTATTTATTTTTATCGTTATTGTGAAGCTTACAATTTTGACAAATTGTTTAGAATAATTATCGTATTCTTCATTTCCTAAATTTATGACAATTTGCTTCATAGTTCTACTGCAGATAAGCTAGTATAATAAACATGTGAAATGTAATAAGTTTATTTTAATGAATATGGTTATGTTAATAAATGATAAATAGTCGCCATAGTATTATATTCAGTGTAGGTATAAGAATTTATCAGATATATTTGATTTTAAACAATGACCGAATAACTATATTTCCAAATAGGGATTCAATATCTTTTGTCTAAAGTCTGATGTCAGTCATTGTTGCTAAGTTTATTGCATTAAATTTTTGGTATTCGGAAAAAGGATGGCTTCAGAACTAGAACTCTTAGATTTATTTTTTTATTTATTTTTAGATAGATCTTTCAGAGAGAATTACTTATTCTATTGCAGTAAGAATGTTATATCTACAATAGACATCAGAATGAACCCTGAGAGCTATGTGTTTTTATAGATGACAGCATAAAATATCAAATATTTATAATCGTTGCGTGTTTTCAGGAATCTTTCCTGATGGTCTCAAATGTGCGGATGTCATTCCTCTACTCAAAAAGGGTTCTGCTTCTGAAATCGGCAACTACAGACCAATTTCACTTCTTCCAGCTTTCAGTAAAATCTTTGAAAAACTTATGAAAAAAAGGATTGTGAGTTTTCTGGTTAAAACTGGGTTCTTTAATCCAGTTCAATTCGGTTTTTAAAAAGATAAATCGACTGAAGATGCGCTCTTGCAGTTTTGTTCACAAATAATGCTGCACCTTGATAAGAAAAAATATACGGCTGGTTTGTTCATTGATATAACCAAAGCATTCGACATGGTTAACCACAATTACTTGCCGAGAAAACTGGAAAAAGCTGGATTTCGTGGTTTCATGTTCTCTTGGCTTAGGTCATATCTTGAAAATAGGTCTCAAAGGGTGAAGATAGACGAAACTAGGAGTGAATTGAAATTCTTTAACCTCGGTGTTCCTCAGGGCTCTGTTCTGGGGCCTATTTTATTTTTGGTCTACATAAATTCACTGTTTGCCCTTAATTTCAAAGGATCTCCTACGGCGTTCGCGGATGACATTGGTTTTTCTTATGGTTTAAATAATCCTTTGGATCTGATTTCTGATATTAATTGGGATTTAGACTTATTGAGACATTGGTTTTCTAATCATAACCTAGTTATAAGCTCCAAAACTAAAATAATGTTCTTCAGTTTATCTTATACACCCCACTTGGATGCAAAACTGTTTTTCCACGCACCTGAGTGTCAAAGATATAAGCTTTTCAATTGTTGTTGTACGTCTGGTTCCTCCTCTCCTATTTTTTGTCGTGATGTCTCATGTAGTGATAATTGTTTCTTAATTGAGAGAGTAGATGAATTTAAATATCCGGGGCTCATCCTTGACTCAAGGATGAGTTTTTCATCTCATACAGATTCATTGAAAAAGTACTTTCGATGCACACTCAGACATTTTTACTATTTGCGTAACGTATGTTCCACTAAACTCTTAAAGATAATATATTTTGGTATTTTTCAATCTAAATTACAATATGGGATTGCTTGTTGGGGGGGTGTGTATCGAAATAAAATTCAATCACTGCTGATTTTGCAGAAATATGCTTTAAGAAAAATCTGTCATAAACCTGTTAGATATCCTAGTTATCTATTATTCTGTTATTTGTCTGTTCTTCCAGTTCGTCACTTGTATTGTTTTAAGGTGTTAAAAATATTTTTTATGAAGTCTGGCAATCGCAATTTTCGCTTAATCTCGAACCATAATTTACGTGGATATCACTCAAACTTACTGTCTGTACCTAATTTTCTGTGGTACAGCTTATCGAATTTTTTTTTTCAATCTTGTCTTATCGGCTCTTTAACAAACTACCTCAGTCAATCCGCTCAAGTACTTTACCTGGAACGTTCGAAAAACAAGTTAAAATTTGGCTCATGCGCTTTAATTATAAAGAACTAGAATCTCTTATTTCTGATGTTTTGGTCTAATTTTAAATTCTTGATATGGCTCTTCTTTTATTTATTTTTTGTCTAGTTAAAACAATTACCTTAATATGTCTTTTTTATGAATTATGACTTTGCAAACTTTCTTATTGTTCACCCCACCCCATAGTGTATTGTTACAGTTTTATCTCATTGATGTGGCATTCAACTCTATTTTTTTACTTGTATCTAAATACAGAATGTCACCTTCTTTCTTATATTATTATTGTGAATTATTTTTTTGAATTATCTTTATTTTTGAATTGTTATTGTTAATTATAAGAAAGAAATAAATAAATATTAATCTAATCTAATCTTAATCTAAAAATCTAAAATTGTTGGTTTCTTCTATACGCTCTGAAATGTAGGTTCATACATATATCGAACACATGTGAATGCCGTGGCCCAGTATCTTTTTTCCTCTTTTACAACCCATGCCCACGCGGCCTAGAAGATGTATACTACTTCCATTACGAATGATTGCATTTCTTTAATTGTGGAACCCTTTCCACTGAGGTAAGTTTCTCCTTTTTTAGAATACGTTTCCTTAACCATTGTAGTGCTGGACATTCACATCAGATGTGTTCGGATGTTTCATCCTTCTTTAGACAGAACCGACATTCCTTTGACTCACACAGGTTCATCTTGTTAAGGTGGTATTTCAGATCACAGTGGCCATAGGGACTCAACCAAATTGTTCTGCTTCGCAAGGGATTGTAGAGCATCGTAGGAGCACTTAACAGATTTAGGGTCCATTAAATTGGACGATAAAGCCGCTTGACTATCAGAGAAGATATATATTCTAGCACCTTTTAGTTCCTCCATTCATTTTCGATCCGTAAGTGAACCAAACCATGCTTCTAGGTTTCATCCTTCCTTCATCCTTCCTACTTCCTTGGAGCTTAGTGCATCCTTTATCTTTTTGATGAGATAATGACGGGCACCTACCGTGGCTTTTCCCTTCCTATATGCATACTGGTTCGAGTGCAGAGGGTTAAACAGATCTAACCATTCTCTTATATGAACATCAATAAGTTTCTTCATTGTCTTGAGAACAAATGATATTAGACTTATGGGTAGGATTTCGGCAGCCCACTGGGTCTGTTACCAGGTTTGGGTATGAATACCACATTTACCTGTCTCCAGGTAATTACTATATATCCTTAATTGTAGCTGGCTTTAAAAGCTGTCAATTCTGGTAGGATAAGGTCGATTGATTCTTGCAAAAGAATCTTGGAAAAATACCATCAACGGCTCAGTGGTTAGTGCATTAGACTACTGCACAAGGGGTTCCAAGTCCAATCCAGAAAAATACCATCTGAGTTTTTACTGTTATGAGATAACTTCACAAAAACACTCTGCCCTTCGGATACGGCATAAAACTGTAGGTCCCGTCCCTTCTCTCCTTGTATGAATATATATCACGCACAACACGTACCGTTATGAGAAGCTAGAAGCTATTTATTTATTTTATTTATATCAGATACAACGCTTATACGAAGCTGTAAGGTCATGGTGTAAGCTTACCCCAACAAACCACCCCTCTATGAGGTGCTTGTCGTCTTATATGTCCATATATGTGCAATTGTACCTACATATAATTATTTTAGGTATTTGTTAGACACTATCAGACTGACACTCTGGGCAACCCGTTCACCTTCTGTAGGAGCTGCAGAGACAATGGACAGAAGGAAAATATATGACCTATATTTTTGGAGAAATTGGAAAATTTGGAAATTCACTAAAACTAACTAACTTTTTATAAGTTTCTTGTTAAAATATGTTAATTAATAGAATAGTTATTGCATCAATAAGTTGCTTCTTTAACACGTGTTAATACCTACTACCGATCAATAGGCGCATTTTTTAATTACTTCCGTTATGAACAAATGAATCTGTGTTTGAAAAATCTATGGATATTTTTGCTACATTTCATACATTTTACGAGCTAAAATTTTAATACATTTGATGCATTTTAATCAAAATGAATATATATAAATTTTTTGTAAAGTCAACGGCAACGCTGCTCAAGGCTAACCCCTGCATAACTCCCGGGATGAATATTCTGTATACATGAACCGAATTAACTTGTAGCAGTATTTCTCTTAAATTAAGAGTTATAAAATGAAAATGGTTATAATTTTACAAATATAAACAAAAACTATAGAAAAAATTCACTTTTTAAGTGACAGCTCTTAGCGAAGACAACTGCTGGTTTCGAATATATGTACGCTTGTCTCCATTTTGGACAAAATCAGTGAGTAGAACGAAACTGATGATCATTTTTTTTCTTAAAGAGAACAATAATTTATTGTTTTTTTACTAAATTGTCCTTTTATGTCCTTTTTTTCCTGTGTCAAGCGATATGTAAGTAAAGAACAAATTGAAAAACTAAGAACGGATAATTTGTCACCAAGTGAGAAATGGGTTGAAATGTTCAAACACTTTGATGAAGAAAATATGAAGTCCAAAAATATACTAAGACTCGTCGAGTTTTTGTTGTCGCTTCCTGCTTCAAATCCCCCCCTAGTGTTGATACACTAGAGGCAATGTTGATAACAAAGTGCAATTTTGACAATGATGTGGACATATACAGACGTCGTGCAGACGTGTTTCTTAAAGTGTCGTGGGGTGCGAAGCTTTAATTTGTTATTATCTGCCAAAGTAAAATATCTTTCTTTTTTAAAATGAATTGCCCGGTTTGCAACGACAAAATTGATCGCAATGATGCAACGAAAATTCAGTGCGGTGATTGCAAAAGTCTGTTTCACGGTTCGTGCGCTAGCAGCCAATAATCTTGCTCATCGCTGTGACAAGTGTTCTGTTTTACGTCGCAAATAACTTCAACAACCATTACCACCAACATCTGTTTCACAAAAAAAAACACCTAAAACCTACAAATTCAAAGTCAGCATCAGTTCCAGTAAAGTGTACCTTACTCTCTTCACAACCTGAAAAAGTACCTCCTAAAATAACAACAACACCTAAATTGGCCGCTGACCATGCAACAACAACTACCAAAGCGCCGGCCGCACATGCAAATGTTGCATCACTTTCTTCTCAATCTGTAGCAGAATCTTCACCTGGCACAGTGGACGTCAGTATGTCAACGGTTCTCTCTACTTTGACCGAAAGTTCACTTACTTTGCAACTGCTGTAATCTGAAATTTTCGATATGAAGAAAATCAACAGTAATTTCCTCAGCACAATACAGCAACTGAAAGAGGAAAACCAAACGCTGCGGATGAAGGTGGCAAGTTTGGAGGGCAGAGTGAACTGGAGAGAGCAGAAGCAACTGGAGAATGTTGTTGAAATTGTTGGTGTTCTTCAAGTAAATAACTCAAATGCAAGAGAGAGAACATGAGTTCCCCGACTCAGAAATAGTTTTTCATTCCTATGATTGTGCTAGTCATAAGCTGTTGAACAACATCTGCAGCTTCCAAAATGTTGCTTCTTTCAATAGAAACGCAGATTGCAGTCCTCACTGCTTCACAATTGAAAGCGTTGACAATTTTAAGTACATAGGTGTTACTATTGACCAACATTTGAACTGGTCCACGCATATCTCTCTTTTGAAAAAATATCTTCTTTCCTCTACTCGTTGTTTTTTCGTCTAAAAAGTACTGCTCTTCTGACACAATGAAAATGGTCTATTACGGCTTATTCCATTCAAGATTGCAATATGAACTCTGCAGTTGGGGTGGCGCATATTTTAATATGCTACAGCAATTAACAGTTATTCAAAAATCTGCTATACGCAAAGTCTGTAGCTCTCGTTGTTTAGCTCACACTATGGACCTGTTTAGGTCGTTGAAAATTCTTCCTTTGCGTCATTTATATTATTTAAAAGTTCTTAAGGTCTTTTTTATGAGAGGCGGGTATCTGGAACGTCCGATCTTTGACTTTCCTAAGCTATTCGAACTTCGTTGTGAATTTACCATCGTTTCGCACTACTAGGTACAGAAACTTCTACTCCATTGTTTCCCGCAAACTTTTTAACTCCTTACCATTTGAAATTTAGTCCATAAGAAATTTCCGCATGTTTATAAAACTAACGAAAATTTGGCTCCTTGCTTTCAACCATGATGAAATCAAAACGCTGTTACGCTATACTGCATAGTAATAATAATTTATATACATATATAAAAAATAATTTCTTATTCGCTAAATTTAGTTGATTTAGTAGCATTAGTAGATACTGTTTGAATTTGTTCTCTATTATTTATTTTTATTTACTTTTTTGTCAGTTGCTAAAGATTACTTTTTCTTTCTTTCTTTAATTGCTGTCATTCTCTAATCTTAACTTGCATTATTTTTCTCTTTATCAACCTTTATCAAATACAGATGTCACTAACTATTCTTTATGTACTAGCTATATTTAAAACTTACTTTTATTTTTTTGTAATTTTAGATACTTTGTACATATCTGAATAAAGATTTAATTGAATTGAATTGTATTGAGATTTTAAGACTTTCTTAAGAAGTCGGGATGACATCTTAAAAAAAAACGCTGTGAAGAAAAATACAAAAACTAACAGTTCCTTTAAGCTAAACTTTTAAATTAAGAACAAATCTGTGACAAAAGAAAAAACAGCATGAGACGACTTATGTTAAAATTGTGTTAATGACACTATAGCAATCTCCTATCTTCTGTTCATATACCATTATTTTTTTGTGTTGATTTCTCAAAGTTATAGCTAAATGAATAATAGCACCACCTCCGTGCTCTTAAACAATATGACTATTGATTAAAAAAAAAAAAAAAAACATAAAAGCCTAAGTCATATTTTTGTTTTAAAAACTGAACTGGTTAATGATTTTTGGAATTTTTTGAATCAATATGTTTGTTTCTAAACTTGTTTAAGTTCATTGAAGATTATCCCCTTTTCTGCATCTGCAAAAATGGTCACCGTATACATACTGTGTAGTAACAAAAATACTTTATAAAAATGTATGTATTTACTTCTTCCTTCCAAAATTCTACGATTGACTGATACCTACGAGTACATTGAGTAAAATGTTTACATGAAACCAATACATAGCCACTTTTAAGCGAAGAAGTGCAGCAAAAATTGGATCACGATAAGACAACAGAAGGAATTCAAACTTTTACTAAGTTTGATTTCAGGCATCTTCGATTCGATTCGAACCAACCAAACGCGTTCTTGTGTAAAAGTAGGAGAATCATCGGCATCACCCACTACCAAATCTAGTAAAAAAAAACATACAGAAATGCTGCAGTACTCGTATGAAAGCCTATCCCTTTTCAAATATTTTTATATCTTCTGTGTAAATATGTATGTAGTATGTATATAATAAAAATCGACACCTACAAGTGGGCGTGGTGATATGCATATGTGTATGCATAATATGTGCGTGATTTGTAGGGACAGTGTCGACATTATTGCAAAAGTTTTTTTAAGTTTCTTACGGAAAAAGCTAATTTTTCGAAGTTTTGAAACTTTGTGCATTAGGATTGTCCTTTTTCATAGAACTCGTACCTACATACATTTGCATACTCATCGACCTAACTTAAACGCTTAGGTCCAAGAACTGGTGTCAAACAGACGTTAGAATATCTCCATTTATCATTTTATTTTGTAATTTGTTATTTCAAGTTTAAACTTTTGATAGAATTGCAATATATAGTTGAGTTGTGAAATATATATAGGAAATTATTGTTTTGTATACGTACGCAGAATTTTATAAAGACAAGGTTCACTTTTGTCCCACTACATAGTACATCCCAATGTTCATCCCAATGTAGTACATTAGTCGATCATTCGATACCGTATGCATTTCACTCACCCGTTAACTTATGTCGTAATTGGACTCCTCATCCTTAAAAAAAGTGGTTCCCAAACTTTTTCATCATATGCCCCCGTGGCAAATTGAAAAGTCTCATGCCCCCACCCCCAAAAAAATCCAATTTTTATTAAAGAATTATTTTATGTATTGAAAATTTTATATACATATATCCTTAGATACGTATGTATATTTGTATTTATTTTCCTACACATTTCGGGCACTTGGCCCATTTTACGGTGTCTAAATCGTCCTTCCGAGAGGACTATTCGCAAGGTGGTGGATAAATTGAAGTAGACCGGTTCAATTAACCATCAGCCAAAACCCGTATGTCAACGAAACGCAAGATTTTCTGTAAAGATGAGAGTGTACAAAAGAATACGGAGCAGTCAATTGCAAGCCGCGCATAAGAACTCGGCCTTTCGAAACCGAAAACTTGGCGAATTTTGCGTCATATCTTAGCCCTTCACCCATACACGATTCAACTGACCCATGAGCTCAATGCTAATGACCATAGACAACCCCGTTTGTTCACTGACTCTCGACTTTCCAAAGGCTCGAGAGTATATTAATAAATTCGTAAAAAAGCAAAATTATTAAATTTGAGACGATAGCAATAGCATAATAAATGCCAAATAATTTCAATATCTCACTCATAGTTGATACGCTAAATGGAAAACCCTTTAGGAAGAGAATGTTGGAATATCCACACACTTTAGTAAGAATTGTTGAAGCCTTCAGTATTTATACATTCTTTGTATCAAAAATTTACAATTCAAATAGTGTCCCAATCCGCCCAGGGGGCGCTACCACAGGTTGGGAACCACTGCTTTAGAAGGTTATGCCTTCAATATATCTCGGTGTTACAAATTATTTTTCAAACTTAATGTACCTTATAGGAGAGACAAAATAAAAGAAATAAAAATGAAAATGAAAATAAAAAAAGAATCGGAAAACCAACGATCACTTTTATTTTCCATGCAATATATGTATGTATATCAGCCGCATAATGTGGCGAGTCATCATCAACGGAAACCTCTGGTAGAGAAGTAGAAACGATTAACTCTTCTTCTTTGGCAAAAAGCGTATCTACAAAATGTATTGTGCATCTAACTTCGAGTTTTTGTCTGTCTCTGCTATTCGATCGTGTCTTGGGAGAATCAGCAAACATGTATAGATACCATAGACGTTACCGGGCAAAATCTCAGTCGTGGCTTGGGAAACTAGGTCGCAGCTATATTAGCATCTGTGTGTGGAGAACGTGGTAATGGAGGGTCTCTTTTTTTCCTGACTAAACTTTTTTTCGTCCATCGGCAGTCGGACGAGGTATTGTCATTATTTTTCATTCAGATGTGGGATTTTCTGGAAACCAAAGATGTCGAGATGTTGGTTTTCGTACAATAAGCTGGTGTTATTGATCCTTCGTGTTCCGTGACAGTAGACATAGTACATATTCTTTTTTGTTTCGTTAGTTAGAATGAGAAGGTTCATTTTTTGTTACCTATATTCGAAAGCAACTTTGAATTACGAATGAAGGTTGTTGCGAAATAAGTTTTGATTTAGAAGTCGAGGGGCCATAAAGAATAAAGATTTTTAATTTGATATACTTATTGTATTTCAAACCATTGCCTAGTAGTTTTTTGAATATAGTAGATAGGGTGATAGTGATATTGATTATATAAGGTCCTATGTCACGGCACTGAGAATCAATTGTGGTCTCGGTAGAGTCGCCTGTTCCCGAACATCCACAGTTCTCGAACACTTTTTTACAAAAGTTCTTGTATTACCGTAAGTTTACCGTTTCTCCATTTTCGACACAACGAATTTAAATATATGCATATATATTCCCTTTTCACTTACGTTAAATATCGCTTCTTATGTCAACCAATGTCTTCTTATGTCAGTGTCTTATGTCAACAAATTAATGAGTTTCTATTCTATGAACTTGTGATGAACATGGTTGAGGCTCTCTAAGAGAATGGGTTGCACGCCTAGCTATGCTCTTACTAGCTCGAAGGATTGGGGTAGGTTCTTCTTCTCCCGATGACCTCTCACCACACAAATTAGTTTTGCGTGCAAGGAAATTTATGAAAAAAAAACTAAAAATAGTAAATTGCGAACCTGTCAAAAATAAACCAATAAGTATAAAAAAAACCAAAAAAAATAAATTTAACACAAGAAAAACTATAAGTCCCTAGTTCCAATCTCCTTTCAAAAGAACGAAAGATGTTACACGTTCTCTTTTACCCACCCATCCATGTACAAAAAAAAGAATATTGTACCCATGCTGCCCCTTAATCCGTACACTACCACCTTACATGACCTTATGAAAACAAACGCAAACTTTGATTATTTAACACATTTTAAAATTCAATTTATTCAACGATAATGAATATTTTAAAGAAATCAAATACATCATACAAAGGATTAACATGTTCCTTTAAACTTAATAAGATTAAACAACAAGAATTGAAAAAAATGAAAGATTAAGAGAGTATTTGATTATCGCTATCATTCATTGATCGCCTCCTAATAACTCTGATGACGTCATCAATTGATTAAGAGTGATAAGCACTTCACTGCTCTTTACGCTTACTAACTTTTTATCAAATTACTAACTTTCTCTTCTCTTATTCTTCCTTATTCTCTTCATATAGTTTTATTAGATTAAGATATAATATTTAGATTATATAAGATAAATTATGCTAGATTAAAGTTTTATTATGTTTAAGTTTTTATATAAATGCACAATTTTAATAGAAAAGTAAATCGAACACAAAGATGAGAGACAATCACAAAACGACAAACCACATGTAATATATGTATGTATATTCTCTGCAGGAATCCCTTGATGCTTCGATGATAGACGATCGATGTGGAGGAGCAGGAGCGTGCAGATCTTTCACTTCGTTTAGTCCGCGTGTTTAGGTAAAGTTTTTTTTTTTTTGTATCATCAAAGTTTTTACGCACGTGTAGCACATTTAGTTTAGTTAGTTTTTTTTCCTTTTTTTTTCTTTAGATAATGACGTTTAATTCACTTTTGTAAAGTACATATTTATATAGTTATGCTTTTAGATTTAAAAAAAATACTAATTCAGGGCTTTTTGTATATGTTCAGTTTTTTTTTCTTTTTTTTTCTAGATAATGACGTTTAATGCACTTTTGTAAAGAACATCTTTATTTAGTTATACTTTTAGATTTAAAGAATATTATTTCAGGGCTTTTTGTATACCTATGTTGAGTTTTTTTCTCTTTTCAGGTATGTAAGTGTATGTAGGTATAGATTAGGCAATATTAAAGGTATTCACTTTACTTTTTAAGACTTTTATACTTTTATTTTTACCACTTCTTATAAAATTTTAAGTTTTTAGATAACTAAGTTTTAGGCACAGTATATATATGTAGGTAATCCAGGTAATTATAGAAGATAATCAAAAAAGAAATAGAGAAAACTTCTTACAGCGTCTGCCAAGCAGAAAACGTCCACACTCGTGGAAGGTCGAAACGAAAAAAGAGACAGATTTTTCAAACCACGCTGATAGCTTACCGCAGGGAGAGTTCGGGGACCTTTTTTTTTCGCTTGATTGGCAGCGATTTCCGGGACGCGCATCGCTTATGTGTACTAAAATCGTCGGTAAAGTTATGATGATGGAATTCCACATTGGATGCGTTTTAAAGTCGTTACAAGGATATTTCTTAAGCTCACCCTCACAAAACAGATATCATCGCGCGTCGAAAGGCGGTAGATGATTTCTGAAAAGGGTTTAGTTCACTGTCGAAGATCTTTAGCGTGATAAGTACCGATTGCCTTTCCAGATAAATTTTCTATAATGTAGTAACAGGTACCAACTTTTTCTTTTATTCGTCCTTTCCGAAATACTGGAGAAAGCTTCGCATTGAAATTCCTAGTTGCATCGCTTTGTGAAAAATTCCTGTAAAAGATTTCTTGACCTATTTTGTAAGTTAATGGTTTTGCTCTTAGGTTGTAAGATTTCTCATTAATTTCAAATGCCTTCTTAATATTTTCCCTAATGATGCTACGAATGATTGCTGTTTCCTCATGCCTTGGCAATTTAGCGCACGGTTCAGCTAAAGATTGCAAGTTCCGAAGGACTTTATATTCAGAGCCATGGTTTAACATATGTTGACCAAAAACTACAAAATATGGACTAAATTTAAGAGTTTGATGAATCGAATTCCTTAGGGCACAATTTATACTACTCAAATGCATATCCCACTCCCTTTGGTCAGACTTCACATAGGCTCTCAACGCTGCATTTATAGAGCGATTAACGCGCTCACTAGCGTTCGACTGCGGAGAGTGAACTGCTGTGCATTGGTGGTTTATTCCTAAATGAGTAAGAAAAGACTCAAACAAATTCGACTTAAATTGGCTTCCATTGTCGGTAAAAACAATTTCTGGAGTGCCAAAAACATCAAAAACATGTTCTTTTAAAAATGCAGTTACGGTTTTGGTGGTAAACTTTTTCACAGGATGAAGAAATGTGAATTTGGACAAACTATCTAAAACGATCAATATACCAATGTTTCCTTTTTTGGATCGGGGAAATGGACCAATAAAATCCAAATAAAGCTTCTGAAATATTCTTTCAATATCCGGTGGTCTACCCATGGTAGGTCTTAATATTTTCGTGGAATGTTTAGTTGTCTTACACGTTTCACACCCAAGTACGTATTCGCGTACATCCTTAACTAACCCAGGCCAATAAAAGAATCTACGTATCTTTTCTGTGGTTTTCGCAATACCTCCGTGAGCGGATAAAGGAATATCATGAGCATTTTTAATTATTGATGGTCTCAATTCAATCGGAACGTATAGCTTCCATATAAGATTTTCGTGCTCGGGATTTCCAGATGAGAAATCATTTCGGTGGTAAATGTATTTATCGACAACCTTATAGTCAGGAAGATTTTCGTCTAATATTTTATTTTTCAGGCTTAAATAATCTTTTGAGTCAAATGCTTCAGAGGATAAGTCAATTTGTTCGAAATTTTCGTCAGATATACATGCTATTTCATCTAACTGGTCAGAAAATACTCTAGATAAAGCATCCGGAACAATATTTGCGCTACCTTTCCTGTGTTCAATTGAAAAGTCAAAGGCTTGGAGTTTCAAGGCCCATCGAGCTAAACGACCCGTTAAATCCGTCTGCCGCATCAGCCAGCGTAAACTTGCATGATCAGTGATCACCTTAAACTGATGTCCTTCGATATATGGACGAAATTTTTTTATGGCGAGGACGGCGGCTAGGCACTCAAGCTCAGTAACAGAGTAGTTCCGTTGTGCTTTATTTAATTTCTGTGACATAAATGCTATAGGCATTTCATCTCCAGAATCGTTAAGCTGAGCGAGAACACTACCTACTCCGTACTGACTTGCATCGCACTGAACTATAAATGGTCGATCGAAATTAGGGTTGAACAGAAAAGGAGCAGATGTAAGCTTTTCCTTGAGCTCATCAAAAGAAACCTGTGCTTCTTTTGTCCAAGAAAACCGTTTGGATGTTTTGAGCAAATCGGTAAGTGGTGCAGATACTGTTGCGAAGTTAGCAATAAACCTCCTATACCAACCTGCCATTCCAAGGAATCTTCGCAATTGCCGCAGAGACTTTGGAATTGGGTATTCGGTTATGGCTGATATTTTGTCTGGATCGGTATGTAAAGATCCATTGCCAACAATATAACCAAGGTATTTCACTTCTTTAAGACAAAATTTGCTTTTTGCTATATTAATTGTAAGGCCAGCTTTTCTGATGTGTAAAGCTACTTCATATAGGAGTTCTAGGTGTGAGTCAAAATCTTCAGAAACCAAAAGTAAATCGTCGAGGTAAACAAAGACCCGTTCTCTCAATGTATGGGGTATGACTTTATCCATTAACCGACACATAGACTGTGGAGCATTACAAAGCCCAAATGGCATCACAGTAAACTGATAAAGTGGTCGGTTTGGTACAGTGAAGGCCGTCTTTTCGCGTGAGCTCACCTCTAGCGGGATTTGCCAGAATGCATCCTTTAAATCTAAGCTAGAAATGAACTCTGCTCTAGGTAATCTGCTCAAAATCCCCTCTATGTGTGGCAGTGGATAAGCATCCTTTACCGTGAGAGTATTGACTTTGCGCGAGTCCAAACATAACCGAACTTTTCCAGGTTTGCGTACAAGGACCACTGGAGATGACCATGAACTATGGGATTCTTCTATGACTCCTAAAGTTAACATTCTATCGATTTCTTCTTTTTCGACTGCAGGTGATATTGGAAAGTGACGTTGCTTAATCGGTTTGGCATTTCCTACGTCGATATGGTGTTCAATTAGAGAAGTTTTACCTAATCCTTCTTTTTCGAATGATGGAAAAGCCTGAATAGCTAAAGATAGTTTTTGTTTTTGCATTGTTGTCAAAGAATGTGTATTGGGATCGACTATAGAGTCTTCAAGTCCGCATATAATGTCTGGGGCAAGTTGGAAAAGCCTCCAAAAATCTACTCCAAGATACAAATCTTGAGATAGACTTGGAATCAAATAAACTTCTAACGGACGAGTAATACCACGAAACGTAATATCTATGGTGGCAGAACCAATTACGACCTGAGGATTTCCATCCGCTGTTTTTACTGAGCTCTTAAACTTGTTTATTTTTAACCCTGAACCCACAATACGATCAACAGCAAAAGAACCTATACAGCTGATTGTTGCCCCACTGTCCAACAAACCACTGAAACGTTCACCTAAAATAATAACCGAAGCGTAAGGCCTTAAATCGTTTGGACTAGAGAAAATTGCTGAAATTAACTTCTTTCGACTACTCTTAACTTTAACCCAAAAGTTACGCATACGCTTAGTTGACCGTTTAATTGGTATTTTCTCGGAAAAAATACGTGCTCTTATTTTATTATACCTTTCCAAGCGAATGTGATATGGAGTAAAATCTGGTAAGTAGGTATCGTTCGAGTTTTGAAGATATTTTTGATCTTTAGAATGAGTTAGGATGATTGGTTTTTTCGAGGGCTGGAATTCGGATGTCTCCTTATGTTGTTGGAGGCATCCTTTCGATAGTTTTCCGAACCGGAACATTTTCGGCAGTGTGGCTTAAGCACTGCAACAGCTCCACAACCATAGCAAAACACACGTCTTTGTTTGATACAATCTTGGTATCTATGACCTAAGTCATCGCAATTCCAACATCGAACTTCTTTTTCATCTACGCGAAGTGGAAAATTAATTGCATCATGGTTGGAAATTTGGTCAATACAATCACCGGGAGCAGAATTCAAGTCCAAAGCAGTTTCGATCTCGGAAATATATCGACGAGGTTGAGAATTTCTAGTTTGTGCAACATTTTGCTGAACTTGTTCGAAGAAATTTTCTCGTTTACGAACCTCTTTACGCAACTGAGATACAGATGAAATATCTAAATGAAGAAGTCCTAAACGAACATTAGGTTGAAGGTTGCGAATAATCGTTTCTACTAATTCTTCTTCAGACAGAGGACATCGTAATCTATCTGTTAAAGCCATGATTTCATCTAAGTATTGATCGAAAGACTCTTTATCCTTCTGTTTTCTGTTCCGAATCAATTCTCTGATATCAAAATCAGTGCGATAATCCTTAAAAGTACGTTTAAGTTCGGTACAAAGAGAAAACCAGTCCAAAGAAGTAACACTTCTATGATATCGCCAGAACCACGTTTTGGCCTTGCCTTCAAATAGAATATGTGCATTTTGGCATAACGCCTCGAAATTTCCGCCTAATGATTGCGTAGTCAGTGCATTTGCACGATATATAAATTCATCTACTGGCATGGTGTCGACTGAACCATCAAATTTTAAATGCCAATTAAAGATAATGTTTGAAATTTTGTCAGGTTTAATTGAACTAGATTGAAGCGACATACCGCCTGATTGATTATGCAGATTGACATGTACATCACTTTGCTCAATATTATTTACACGAGAAGTATCTACTTGAAATATAGGCTCTTCCCTAACAGATATATTCGAACGACCGGTGGTTAAATTCATGTTGCTAAAATAAGCCTGCAACGATTCATTTATTAAGGAACCCATTGTATCTTTTATGCTATTAAGCGTTCTGGTTTGAAAAGTATGTAATGAGTTATCGATCATTGTCTGAACTCGACTTTGGTCTAGATGCAAAAATGCCTGTGAAGGAACATTGGATGCATTGTTTTTCTTTCGTTGTTGTTGTTGTGTTCTAGAGGAGTCGTGGTTACTTGAGTATCGGAACGGACCATTAGAATTGTTTGACTGTCCCGTCTTAGAACGAGTATTCGGTCCTCCTTTAGAACCTGTAGAGTTACCTCTAGCAACGTCTTGACCAGATGCGGTATCGAAATTTAGCGAAAGATGTGAATCATTGAAATTTGCATTAGATGCAGAGACTGCACTTCCAGACTGGCATTCCGACTTACAAGTTGGACAATGTGAATGACTTTGAAACCACGATGACAAGCACTCGTTATGGAATTTGTGATTACACAAAGTCAAAGATAAATTATTCCTATCGGTAATGGCAGAGTTACAAATTTTGCAAAGCTCTTCTAACAAAGCCTGAGCAAGGTTTTCATTGCTATGAGTGAGCGGCATATTAAAGAAAGGTAGTAATCGGTATGAAAAGTATAAAATTCAAGAAACAAACAAAAGGTAAATAGGGAAAGAAACCGAATAATTTGCGATAAAAAAAAAGTTAAAAAGCGAAATAGAGAAAAAAATTCAAAGGTAAGATATAGTACAAAGCCAAATACAAATTGAAGCAAAAGATAGTAGAAAATATAAATCCTATATAGGTAATAATTGTAAAATGTTCATAATATTACGTTTGATTTCAAGGTCATGTAAGTATATAAGTGTAAGATAAAGGGGTAGAAAAGTTTATTTAAATAGGAGATCGAGAATTGGAACTATCTAACTAAATTGAAGGAAAAACTGATATTAAGAATACTAAACAACAATCTAGCAAAAGTGTACGGTAAATTTCAAAAACTATTTTGAAAATAAATTTCCAGAAAACTTTTACTTAGATAAATTCTAATCTATGACTGAAATCTTGTTTAAGCAAACAGTTAGCTTACTAAATATTTAGAAATAAATAAACTACAATTCCGTTAGCATAAGAATTCCAGTACACAAAACGAAGTAATAAAAAAAGAAAACTACAAAAACAATTTTACGTGGTCAAGAAATCAGTGAATTACAACCAATAACTTGCATTTCCAAACGCTAAACTGAGTTGTATATATAGGTAAAAAGTGAAATAGGAAAATACTATTGACTCTAGTGGTAGACTAAAAAAATATTGTGGAGTTCATAACTATTCGTTATGGTTCCACGTTGTTGGGCGCCAAATTATATGTGATGAACATGGTTGAGGCTCTCTAAGAGAATGGGTTGCACGCCTAGCTATGCTCTTACTAGCTCGAAGGATTGGGGTAGGTTCTTCTTCTCCCGATGACCTCTCACCACACAAATTAGTTTTGCGTGCAAGGAAATTTATGAAAAAAAAACTAAAAATAGTAAATTGCGAACCTGTCAAAAATAAACCAATAAGTATAAAAAAAACCAAAAAAAATAAATTTAACACAAGAAAAACTATAAGTCCCTAGTTCCAATCTCCTTTCAAAAGAACGAAAGATGTTACACGTTCTCTTTTACCCACCCATCCATGTACAAAAAAAAGAATATTGTACCCATGCTGCCCCTTAATCCGTACACTACCACCTTACATGACCTTATGAAAACAAACGCAAACTTTGATTATTTAACACATTTTAAAATTCAATTTATTCAACGATAATGAATATTTTAAAGAAATCAAATACATCATACAAAGGATTAACATGTTCCTTTAAACTTAATAAGATTAAACAACAAGAATTGAAAAAAATGAAAGATTAAGAGAGTATTTGATTATCGCTATCATTCATTGATCGCCTCCTAATAACTCTGATGACGTCATCAATTGATTAAGAGTGATAAGCACTTCACTGCTCTTTACGCTTACTAACTTTTTATCAAATTACTAACTTTCTCTTCTCTTATTCTTCCTTATTTTCTTCATATAGTTTTATTAGATTAAGATATAATATTTAGATTATATAAGATAAATTATGCTAGATTAAAGTTTTATTATGTTTAAGTTTTTATATAAATGCACAATTTTAATAGAAAAGTAAATCGAACACAAAGATGAGAGACAATCACAAAACGACAAACCACATGTAATATATGTATGTATATTCTCTGCAGGAATCCCTTGATGCTTCGATGATAGACGATCGATGTGGAGGAGCAGGAGCGTGCAGATCTTTCACTTCGTTTAGTCCGCGTGTTTAGGTAAAGTTTTTTTTTTTTTGTATCATCAAAGTTTTTACGCACGTGTAGCACATTTAGTTTAGTTAGTTTTTTTTCCTTTTTTTTTCTTTAGATAATGACGTTTAATTCACTTTTGTAAAGTACATATTTATATAGTTATGCTTTTAGATTTAAAAAAATACTAATTCAGGGCTTTTTGTATATGTTCAGTTTTTTTTTCTTTTTTTTTCTAGATAATGACGTTTAATGCACTTTTGTAAAGAACATCTTTATTTAGTTATACTTTTAGATTTAAAGAATATTATTTCAGGGCTTTTTGTATACCTATGTTGAGTTTTTTTCTCTTTTCAGGTATGTAAGTGTATGTAGGTATAGATTAGGCAATATTAAAGGTATTCACTTTACTTTTTAAGACTTTTATACTTTTATTTTTACCACTTCTTATAAAATTTTAAGTTTTTAGATAACTAAGTTTTAGGCACAGTATATATATGTAGGTAATCCAGGTAATTATAGAAGATAATCAAAAAAGAAATAGAGAAAACTTCTTACAGCGTCTGCCAAGCAGAAAACGTCCACACTCGTGGAAGGTCGAAACGAAAAAAGAGACAGATTTTTCAAACCACGCTGATAGCTTACCGCAGGGAGAGTTCGGGGACCTTTTTTTTTCGCTTGATTGGCAGCGATTTCCGGGACGCGCATCGCTTATGTGTACTAAAATCGTCGGTAAAGTTATGATGATGGAATTCCACATTGGATGCGTTTTAAAGTCGTTACAAGGATATTTCTTAAGCTCACCCTCACAAACTATGGACTTACATATACATTTACGTCTATGTTCCATCTTACGCAAAAAAATCTCTTATTGAGTTATGCAGCCATGTTTTAGACAGACATTCTTTGATACATATAATACTAAAGCTGTTAATTTTAGTTAGTTTTTATTGAAATTAATTTTTTTCCATTTCTTATTGGCAATGAAACCCACAACTAAACGAAACATTATTAAATAGCACTTCAAAAGGAAAATGAAGCCTTTATTTTTCCAATTTTTCGGGAAATATGATCCACGGACTTTATTTTCGCGCATGTCCATTTCCACTATAAAATGGAAAGAGTTTTATATGAACTAAGAGCGTATTAAATGAGGAAAGATTATACGAAATAAGAAACAAAAAAAAAAAAAAAATGTTAAAATTTAAGACAAATCTTGCTATTTATAAATTTGTGGACAATGCGAGAATGACCTGCACAGGGATACAGAAGTTAATTGATTAAAGAATATCGAGTGTGACTTATGCACCAGATGGTATCATTTTTCCTGTATAATTATTTTTATCTTTTATTTAAAAAATAATAACATATGATTACTTTTATTCCCTTTTTAACCTTAATCTCTAAAAGATGTCCCTTTTTACTTTTTTTTTACTGCGACGAAATTACTAATCGATACACATATTTTCTTTACCATAAGTACTAACTATACACAATAACTAAAGTTTAACTGTTTAATTTCAAAACTGTATGCCTCATATTTTAGAAAATATTTGCAAAACAAAATATTGCATATCATATTGGTCAATATGACCCGAGGGGCGGATTAATGTTAAAAAAAATATCTGTTGATTTTAAAGGGTAATTTCTGGTAATAGTACCAAATAACTAATAATATCAAATACAAATGTTATAATAGTTATATGTAGTTACTTATCCTTATTCTTTTTGTTATATGTTAACTGGAAATAAAGAGTTACTTGAATAAGCATAGTTGTTGCGTTTACCTTAGAGCACAACAGAGCCTACTAAATTGTTACCCCAAATTCGTTTCATACAAATTTTCTCAATAAGTGAGCGTGGTAGTGGGCGGATTTTGTAGATTTTTGACCATATACTGTATTTTGCTCCCAAGAAGTGCTATTATTTCGATAAAATCTTCAAAATATATTTTTTAAACAAAAAAAAAATTAAATTTTTAAAAAAATATTTTTAAAAATTTTGTATAAGTTTAAATGCCACATTTTATAAAACATTAAAGCTTGCCCGCATATCGATTTTTGTGGAAATCCAACGAGTTTTAGCCGAGAAATAGCCATATTTCTTAATCCAGTTAATAAAAAAAGTACCGTTATACGTATTTTTAGCCAAAAATGTGGTACGCCCTCTTATAGCATTTGTTCAGATAACTCGAATATGAAATTTAATCAAAATCGTAAGAGCCGTTTTCGAGAAAATCGTCTTTTTTGAAATTGGTCTTAAGTAAAGCACCGTTAATAACAGGTCTAGAACAAAAATTCCGATTTCTCCTCGAATTGCGACCTTACAGAGCTCAGATATGAAGTTTGAAGCAAATCGGTCCAGCCGTTTAGGCTGCAGTCCAGCGTACATACACACAGACAGACAGAATCGGCAGACCCACTTTTTCGAGCTTCTCTATCATCGTAATGTAAGAATTTATTGTTATCTCGAGTTCGAATTTTTTCACGAATCCAATACTTGCCCTATATTATAGGTGAAAGTAAAAACCACTTAAGAAACCTTTGTAAAATGTTTCTGAAATGTGTCGTGTCTCGTCTTCCATTTCGTATGGGAAAACATTTTTTATACCCTATCCCAAGGGTATATTAAGTTTGATACACAGTTTGTAACATCGAGAAATATTAAAGATAGTCCAAACAAAGTATAGGTATATATAAATGATCAGCATCACTAGCTGAATCGATTGAGCCATGTCCGTCCGTCTGTCCGTCCGTGAGCTAGGTCGATGCAATTTTGTATACGACACGCCCACTTTTCAAAAAAATCACTTTTTTCAGTCATTTACACCCAATCACCCGATAAAACTTATTTAATGTAATATGTAGATACTCTCTTACCCTACATATCTTCAGTACATTGTGTATGGCCACGCCCACTTTATAGGGGCGTTTTTATCAAAAAAATATTTTTTAAAGGTTTTATCGAAATAATAGCACTTCTTGGGAGCAAAATACAGTATATGTTCAAAAATTTACAAAATCCGCCCACTACCACGCCCACTCATTGAGAAAATTTGTATTTTGGAGTAGTTTTATAAAATATTTGAAAAAAAGTTGCCTAAGGAAGTATGTACATATATTGGTGGAAGAAGGAGCTAGTATGTGCATAGGAAAGGGATAGGGTATCCCAACGGATTGTAGCCTTTTCGTATGTTTTTTTCTTCAGCTTCACGCGCAGAAAATTAGTGTTAATTGTTAAATTAAACTATTTTGCATTTCTATTTTCTGTATATGTACATATATGATAGTTTCAAGAATAATGCTAGTAAAGGTTAAAAAACATTTGTTTTAAAAATAATTATTTAAATACAACAAAGCTATGTATTTGATTTTAAACAAATCCAAGTCAAAGTCCTAGAGTAAAAGACTCCTAGCAGACAGAAACCTTTTTTTATAGTATGTAAATAGTTTACTGATGCATACATATGTATATATTTTGTCCGTTATGTATAGATGACTTGTTCTGTTACTGTTTACCTGTAGAAACAGTATTGGGTTACGAGTGAACAGTGCCGTGGCTTAGTGGTTAGAGCGTTGGACCAGTCGTGCCAGATCATGGTAAATTTAACTTTTCGTGGTAATTTCCAACTCCAATTTTCAAGATATGGTAAAAAAGTAATATTCTTCAAAAAAAGGAAATTTTTGAAAATTCGTTTTCTCGCTTGTTCTTATTGCAATCAATAAAAATAATTCATAAAAATGATCATTCCATACTTTGAAAAGGGTAATCTCACCGATTTCACGTATTTGATGATTGTATACGCACATAATGTAATAATAAACATTGTGTATAATTGATTCACAGTAAATTTGATGGTTTTTGTTATCTCAAACATTTTTTATTTGTGTGGGAACTTTTTGGCAGGAATGGTAAATTTTCATCCATCTTGTGGTATTTTCCCTGAAAAAAGTCTGGCAGCACTGCGTTGGACTACAACGCAAGGGGTTCCGAGTTCGAGTCCAGAAAAATACCATCAAAAGTTTTTGCACGGACCCACATCTTCCGAGTGTCTGACAAGCACTCAAGAGTATAATTGTCATGAGATAGCTTCTCAAAACCTCCCTGCCCTTCGGATACGGCATAAAACTGTAGGCCTTGCCCTACAATATTTTCATTTTATTTATTTTAGTGAACAGACTATGCACTGCACTATGATAATTCACAATTGCATGAAAACCTAAGAAAAAATATGTTGAGGACATTGACTTTATTCAATCAATCTTAAAGCTTCAGATGGACTAAATATCTTCAAAAGCTTTTTGATATGAATTTACTTTAAGACGCCAACACTTTAAAGTCATTTGATGAATTCATGAACTCCCACTTTTGAACATACACCGGACAAATCCTTATTTTTGAGTTCGATAAATAACTATATTTATTTATAAACCTTCCTACATCCGCGTCAAAAATAATATTACACATGCATAACCGCGCACGGTCTCTGGGACCGAAATTCAAGAATCCGTAGTTTCTCCTCTACTTCGAATATTTTTATGAAACTTATTTTAATCAGTAGAGTGATATATTGATATGAGTGATTAATGAAATAAAATAAATTTATATTACTATTATATTTAACAAATAAATTAAAGTCTTTTTACTAAGCCTCTTAAAAAAGTACTTTTTCATATAGATATACCACCATATATATAGGATACAAAAACTTAAGCAATACATTTTTTTCTTGAAAAAAAAAATCAAAAACAAAATAAAAAGCTAAAATGAAAAGGAACAATAAAAAAATTAACAATTATCATCAGAGGTTTTTCGTAAAAATAAAGTCATGCCAAAAACACAATTATATTTTGTTTTTCGGACAAACAACAGCAACAGCAACCAATTTTAGTATTATTAATCATTATTGAAGATTTTGGTCCATTTAACTTACATATCTGTCGTTCAACCAGGTCTTCCAGATCGTTGTCATTTTCGCCTTCCAAATTGGAATCCGAATTTTCTTCCTCAAGCATAAACCATATCCTTTCTAAATCCATTTACAGCTATATAACACAATAATTATAAGACATATAAAAGCATTAATATATGCATAAAAAATAAGAAATACCTGCTCAAATTTCTTACGCGTAGACGCGCCGGTCTCAGAGACCGAATGATGCCTGAAACCACTACACTACACTAAGCTAGGCCAAGGCCTAGCTTCTCACAACTGTACATATTGTGCGTATTATAATTGTAATTTATTAAAAATATATTATGACTATATACTACAAGATGAAGCATCCTTTAGAAGTATTAATTTCTTAAATTACATAGATACATTTTATCATTACAAATAAAGAATAATACAATATAAGAATAAATATATAAAAAATAAAAAAAACACAAGTAAAAATAAAAATTTAAAGAGTAGGAAAAGTTAAGTAAAGATTGTCATATTGAGAGATAGTTGTTAGATAGATATGTAGATAAAAAGCTTATTACTGAATTCGGCAATGGAGTTAATTATCTGCAATTCTTGTGGAAACCGATTCCACAAGCGAATTGCATAAACAAAGAAGGAGTGTTCTCCAATGCAATGCGTTAATCGTGGAATGATTAATTATAAAGCCCTGGTTGAACGGGCAAAAGTAAGTGAATGATTTTGAATAATTTTAGAATATTACTAATTTAAATACACGTCCAAACTCAAACCAAAAACACAAGACGTTAAATGAGAAACACTACAATATCTAGGGATGTTATAAATAAAACGGATACAGTCATTAAAGGCAACGTTTAATTTGCGTTTACACTCATAATCTAAACAAGGATACATCTCCATTAAGCATGATAGGGGACAAGTTAGTAGGGTTGATATTTCTTCTGGTGCATATCATGCTAATAGTTTTGGCGGGATTAAGTTTAAGTTTATTGCAGTTAGACCATTTTGCAATATTTTCAATGTCTTCATTTAACCTTTTAACACAATTTTCACTTAACGGGAATAAAACACTAAAACATCATCAGTATACATGTGGATCGTGCAATATTCAACCACGTCAGGGAGGTCAATATTAAATAGGGAGAATAACAGTGGTCTCATTACAGAACCTTGTGGGACACCTACATTAGTAAAATAAGGATCAGAAACTCCCGTTTCCGTTACGACAAGTTGAGTGCGATTGGTGAGATATGCCTGAAGTAGCTTTACAGAAGATGGTGAAAAACTGTAATTTGGAAAGTAGTATTGAGTGGACAATGCAGTCAAATGCTTTTGAAAAGTCCAATAAAACTATAATTCCAATGTCATCAGAATCCAAAGCCGCATGTAGATCACTGATAGCCTTGAGAACAGCTGATTCACAGCTATACATACTACGGAAACCAGACTGCCACTTCGACAGTAGATTGTTAACACTTAGATAATGTTGAATTTGATTTGCAATTATTTTCTCAAAGGCTTTGGACAGAAAACAAAGAATACTAATAGGTCTGAAATCCGAAGGGTTCTGGGGGTTTGTTTTTTTCTGAACAGGGATTATATTTGCATACTTGCATTGCGGAGGGAATTGACAACTGCACCAAAAAAATAAGCGCTGTAAATTTTATAATTGGAGGCAGTAGATTTAACAATTCATTGTAGATTTGTGTAATCAACAGCGAATCTGGTTAAATTAACAATTTTTTGTAGATTTTACAGCGAATGCATTCATTTTTACAACAAAGTTGAATTTTCGGCTGTTAAATCTACAGATATGAATTTGTAAAATCTACATCAAAATGTTGTAGAATCTACAGCTATTTACTGTAGTAACTATAGCAGGAGCTGTAGAAATTACAACAAGTTGTAGATTCGGCATCTATTACGAAAACGTAAAAAATAGGTACCATTTGAAAATATTCGCATGATAATTTTCAGAGGCCATGGCGTTGTGGTAGTGTATGCAGTCGCCGAGTGAGAGGTTCCACTTTCAACCCCAGCCAGATCCAAACATTTTTCACATTTTGTAAGTAAATTCAATTATATAATTCGGTTTAAACACACACTTAGTGTATTTCTTTGACAAGAACCATCTTATTGGATTGTAAAAGCTATTTCCACCCATTTCTCGCACCATACCAATAAATTAGAACTTTAAGCTTTAAGTGGTGCTATGAAAGCCATTTTTTTACATGCAAATTGTTGTTGTTTCTACAGCTGTTCGACAGCAAAGTGCTGTGAAATCTACAATTTTAGCTGTCATTTTAACAACTGGATTGTTAAATTTACAACCACACCTCTGTAAAATTTACAACGAAAATTGTCAGGTCGATTTGACAATGAATGCAGTAGAATCTACAGCGTTTTACTCTATTCTTACAGCACCTTTTTTTGGGTGTGTATAGGCAATAATTAAAAATATGTCGTATGTAAGTAGGTGAGAAAGAAGTATTTTCAGAAATTTGGGTGATATACCATCAGGGCCTGTAGCATTTGATTTTAGCGAAAGGAAAGCTTTACGGACATCAACTTCATCAACACATTTAAAAGAAAAGTATCGGTTTCCAAGGTGGATAGATGCGTCTAGATCGGAAACTTCTACTAATTCGTTGGAGAAGTTTTGGCTAAAAAGGGAACTCATAACGTTTGGACTCCATGAACATTTAGGTACATCTTTGGTATGTGCAACTCCAAGTGCTTTTTAATTTTTCAATAGTTCGCCAGAGTTTAGTTAAGGATCGAGCTTAGTTTGGATATATGTTTTTTTGAGTTTAGTATTAAAGTATTAACGTATT
The DNA here is from genome assembly GCA_949716465.1 of Chalcosyrphus nemorum. Taxonomy (NCBI): domain Eukaryota; kingdom Metazoa; phylum Arthropoda; class Insecta; order Diptera; family Syrphidae; genus Chalcosyrphus; species Chalcosyrphus nemorum. The sequence continues at coordinate 11,869,400 of OX454335.1, forward strand.
GCGGAACAGACAGTACTGTCTTCTATTAAATTCAGATGGATTCTTTTTGTATATCTTAAAGAAACGTACCCTTTCCTTTATTAGAATTTTGATTTGATTCTTATACCATGGACAAAATTTAGATTTAATACAATTAACCACAAGGGGGACAAAATTATTAAAGAGTGTAGTTAAGAGATTATTAAATATTTAAACTTTCCTGTTGACATCAGGTACAAGATATGTATAAAACCAATCTAGATTTTCCACGTATTGCGCGTGGTATAATTTGAAGGTCTTAAGGTAGCACTAAACGACGACCATACTCGCCGAACCTGCTCGTGCTCGCTATGTTTTTGTCGTGTAGGGTTCGCGAGCCGATTGCTGTTGGAGAAAAATTTAGTTTTTTTCGTGTTCGTTGGCTTCAATGTTCACCGTGTAGGGCCATATTCGCGAGTAAACCTCATTTTGGCTGTGAACGCCACCGAGTTCATATCGTAGAAAAAACAACAACACGAAATGAATGCTCGCCAAATGTGTTCCAAAAAATTTGCACTTGTATACTGTTATTAAAAATAAATTAGTTTTCAATTTTTATTTTTGTATTGTAAATTTACGAAAAAAGGGTGCAGTTCCGAACTTTACATACAAAAAACCTCGCACCCACTTCAAATCTTACAGTGACCCCAAGCAGGGGTTTAACAGGGTCATTCATATCCCACTGTTATATACATATATAAACTATATCCACAATGCAAAAACAGTTAAAAATGTATAGGGAGATGCTGCTCCCCTGCTCCCCTGTTTTGGATTTTATATCAAAATTACGTTTTTTGATTAGATTATTAATAAAATCGACGATGGAAATGATCTTATTGAAGAAATCGAAATTATTTCCTTTTTTTTTTATCTGGAAATAAAGTCGACCACGAAAAACGGCAAAATTCGACATTATTTCCAATTCCATATGGAAATAAAGTCGATTCGCCCTTATTGAGTTCGACCTTATTTCACGGCACCGCTTGCTAGAACTGAAGTCAGTGGGTCTTATCTAACAAAGGGTTGTCCACTTATTTGGCACAATAATCCTTCCTCGATTGGTTTCCACTATCTACAAGTGTATAATCATGCCTTTCTACCTTAATTCCATTCATACTACCGTAAAGTGTCAATATTCACCGAACATCATTCATATCTCACTTCTCGATCAAAATAGATCAGCTTATTTGACTAAACAAAATTAGGTCAACCAGTCATTGGCATGACATTTTGGCTTCAATCCCGATCTTAGCAACGATTATACTGTATGAACAAATGAATGAAAAATAAAACGAACATGATAGTCAATATCAATCAGGTTGGTGCGGCGAGTGCGCAAACTTGTCTTGCCTTTGGATTTGTCTTTTCTTTCTTTGGCGAATTTGTTTTCTTTGTCGTTTCTTTTCTCTTTTTGCAGTAACTGATTGTTGTTTTACATAGAGTGTGCGCATACCACAAGACTATCGAAAGTAAAAGTTAAAGTCCAAGGTCGTTAGGATGGCAGTGGATCTGTAGATAACAACAAAATTTCTTTTAAATTGATATATGAATTTGACAAATGACTACGATCATAAACTGACAAATGAACATCTTTTGGTTACGTGATATTAAGGGCGCATATTCCAATTTTTCATGAGCCCGATATTCAGAGTTAACAGTTAAAAGTGAAAGGGCTTGATTTGACATAAAAACTGGCCAAATGCTAATTAGCTCGTGACATAAATTCCATCTGCTCTATCGTATTGATTGTTTAGCGTTCCGAATAATAGCGTACTATTGAAAGTGAAAAGAGGGCGAACTGTATGTGCCAGACACTTATATCTTTGAGTATGAGCCTATTGTACGGGCCGTTATTCATTTTGGTGACTTCGATTTGGTGATGGACTTAACTTTTTTCTTCTTCTTGTGTTTCTTTGATTTTCAATTCAATCGGCCTTGAAAGTGAAAAGATGTCACACTTTCGCTTTTCGGTTACGCTTTGGATTGAGATCAGGCTTTGCTACCTGAATCATTAATAACGAGGCACATACACTATAGCTCAGACGTGACTAGTCAAATTTTCTTCTGGCCTGATAATATTGTTTGTTTTTGATACATACATTATATATGTATGTACACATATAAATATTTGTATGTATCTATATATATACATACATTTTTTTTGCGGGGGCTTAGAAGCATTATGGAGGGGAAAGGGGATTATTGCAAATATAAGGCTTCGTTTAGTGAGTTGTGCTATGTCAATATAGCCGCTGCACAGTGGTGATATGATCACAGGCTTAGACTTTATCATACGATGCATGTTCGTACTACAAATGGGCTGTAATGCCGGTGGTTTAATGGCTAATGGCTGATGTTTGTTGTGTGTGGGATGAATTGGGCATTTTAATTGGCTTGCAGAGAAAATTTTCGGTAGTTCACAAATGGTAGTGAACACGTCCCAGTTTTTTTTTATAAGATGCCATAGATACTGAATTTTGGTCTCGATTTTGATAGAAAAAAGACAAGTTTAGAGGGGACGCCTCGGGGTTTTTTGGGTGTTTAAATCATTTAATCGAAGAAATGTGTTATGCACGACATGTTATAGTTCCGGGTCAAGTGACGTATAGTTGAATGTGATTTATACATATTTGTATATTTATATAAACATTGTAAGGTTTTCTTTTATGGTAAATACCATTTTCTAATGTGCTTTCTTGCTCCCCATGTGGATGCCGCAGCTCTGTGCGTTTGACTACTATACATACAGTGGTGGTCATATAATTAGAAACGATGTCTCTTAAACTCTAACAAGCGAATTATACATCTATTTACAACGATTTTGAGAAAAAGAAGTGGTCGTTTATATAAGTCACAGGATAAGATATTTTTGCAGCATATTAACAAATATGTAAATTAGGTATTAAGAAAAAAATAATTCAAAAAAGAATTTTAACTTGTTTTTGACTTGGCCACATAATTAGAAACGACAGCAGAAAAGTTAGAATTCTTTGAAAATTGGTTTCAAAACTTCTTAAAAATATTAAGACTTTGTGCGATAGTCTTTATTTGTTGAAATGGCAGTCAATCTTTGTTGAAGGTTTTCCACTAAAGAGTGGCATCTTGATGGTGGTGTATTCGTCCACACCTTCTTAGTGTTTTGGAAAAGATCTTCAGCATTCTCGATTTTTTTGGTTTCTAATGTCCTTCTGACGTCGGTCCACAAGTTTTCAATAAGTTCTAAGTCGGGACTTTGAGTGGACCATACCAAAACATTAGACTTTTTATCCATAAGCCATCGCTTCACAGCTCGTGAAGTATGGTTAGGATCATTGTCGTGTTGGAAAACACCCGTTACTGGCATAAATTCAAAGGAATATGGTTTCTTTGTGTTCTCTAAATTGTTTTATAAGCGTATTGATCCATTCGACCTCTTAAACAAACTAAATGATCAACAGCGGACCAATAGCGGACCAAGATAATGCACCACAGACCTTTATATTTCCTCCTCCATGCTTTATGGTCTTAAACGCGTACTTCAGATCCAACTCTTTGCTTGGAGGACGCCTAACGTACACTTTTCCATCTGATCCGAACAATTTGAACTTGGATTCGTTGATTCAAAAAACCTTTTTCAAGAACTCCAATGGTTTTCCTAAGTGCAATTTTGTGAAACTCAGTCTCTTTCTTAGGTTCTTCGTCGGAATATTCGGTTTTTAGCAAGTTATGCATCCACGATGATCTTACTCTAAGAGACAACGCCTAATGGTCCTGGCTCAGAGTTTTTGACGGATTTGGGGTGCAATGATCTCCCTAATTTTTGCTGACGCCAAAAACGAGTTCGCTCTACTTATCTGACAAAGCAGTCTGTCTTCATTTTGTGCCGTTTGTCGCACGATTTCCTTTCTTTTGGGGTTCTTAAACCTTCCGGTCTTCTTAAAAACTTGCATTGCTCCGAAAACAAGCTTCGTAGAATAATCAAACCTTTGCGCTATCAGTGCCATTAACTCGTTCCCATTTTGGTAGCTCTGAACGATTAGTTTATGAAGGTCGGCAGTGCAAGATTATTTTTTACTTATTTTTGTAATATGTAGTAATTAAAATCAATAAAGTAATAAAAAACAAACAAAGAAAAATATCTCACATCACAAAAAAATATGTTTTATACAATTTTCTTTTAATTTGAATTGCCGTTTCTAATTATATGTCCTGAATGAATTGCTACCTTGGCCACAATTTATACAATTGTGGCAATTTGAAAACTTCTAGAGTTCATGTAAACATATACCAGATATAAACACATGAACAGTTAATTAAAAACGGTTATCGCTAGTCACACTACAGCTTACAATAAAAGAACTATTTAATAATATGGGCTGGAAAGTGTTGTTTCTAATTCTGTGGCCACCACTGTATATGGAGTTCCAAATCTAGGAAAATGTTCCATCTATCAGTGCTGCCAGACTTTTTTCAGGGAAAATACCACACGATGGCTGAAAATGTACCATTTGTGCCAAAAATTTCCCTCACAAATAAAAATTATTTGATATAACAAAAATCAAATCAAATTTACTATGACTAAATTACACATTTATGTTTAATATTACAATTTTATAAGTAGGACAGCAGATAAACAAACTAAAAAAGAACTACGCATACAATCACCAAATACGTGAAATCAGTGAGAGTATGGGATTATTATTTTTATTGATTGCAGTCAGAACGAGAAAATTAAAGTAACACAAAAAGGTAAATTTACCACGATCTGGCAGGACTGCCAATTATTGCAAGTGTCTGACAAACATACCGTATTAGCATCATGCGCAAGCTTCTAAAACCTTACAGTAATTTGTCACTGCAAAAACATCTCTACGGTTCACTAACGATCCTTTTTTCATGTCTATACTAGAATGATGTTCATAAAATTGACTTGTCCGCAATATCCCTTTTTTTCATTTACATTTTTCAAATTTCAAGTCTCAATCTTGTAGGTTACAAAATCTCTTAGCCCTTCGGATACAACGAAAACTATAGGACCCTTAATTAAACATTACCAAGACTCAAAAATTGAGGAAGAAAAATGCAAGCTACAACTATAAATGTGCACGTATTAAACAAAATGAAAATAAAAGTATCTGCAATATACTGTCCACCAAAACATAACCTAAAAAAAGAAGAGTATATTAGATTTTTCCAAACATTGGGGAATTACTTTATAGTCGGTGGTGACTTTAATGCCAAAAATACCTTTTAGGGCTCTAGACTAACGAACAGCAAAGGTAGAAAGCTATATTCAGCAGGACGAGCATTAAAATGTGACTTTCATTCAAGTGCTATACCAACACGCTGGCTGATAAACCAGAATAAAATCCTAGACCTTATAGACTTCTATCTAGGAAAAGGAGTATCTGATAACTATATTTGAGTAGAAAATAAAGATGATCTGTCGTCGGATCATTCTCCTGTCCTCATGACAATTAGTGTTAGTGTACTGAAAACTAAAAGTCAACCACGTCTTATAAATCATAAAACAAACTGGCTCCTGTTCAGACGCACTCTAGAAGATAGCATAAATCTACAAGTTCCGATAAGAAGCACATTTCAACTAGAAGATGAAATTGAGCTATTTAATACAAATATCCAGCAAGCAACATGGATAAGCACCCCTTTTTGTCAAAATAAGAGGAATGTAGACATAAATAACCCTTCTGCAGTTAAGGAATTGATTAGGAAAAAACGCAAAGCTCGTAAAACTTGGCAAACAATCCGAACACCTGAGAATAAAACGATTCTTAACGCATTGTGCAATGCAATTTCGCTCCTACCCGTAATGTCAAAACTATTCGAAAAACTGTTTTTAAAAAGATTGAAGCCAATAATAGAAGAAAGAAATCTTGTAAGCTCCCACCAATTTGGATTTAGAAGACACTCTACTGTACAACAAGTGCATAGACTTGCGAGTACAATAGAAAAAGCACTTGAGAACAAAAAAGAATTTAAACTGAAAAGAGATCTCCCCGAAGAGTTCTTCTTAATTCTAAAATCGTATATATCAGATCGTTACTTTCGAGTAAGATATGACGATAAATACAGCAATCTAAGAAAAGTATCTGCGGGAGTTCCACAAGAAAGTGTCTTGCGACCGATCCTCTACCTCCTATATACAAGAGACCTTCCTCAGCCTGAAGAAGCTAGCTTAGCGAATTTCGCAGATGACACCGCAGTTATGACTATTGGCGACAATGCAGATGAAGCAGCGAACAAATTACAGAAGGCAATTAAATCTGTAAGTGACTGGACAAAAAAGTGGAGAATAAAGCTTCACGAAACTAAATCTATCCATGTTAACTTTACTAACAGAAAAATAAATACCGTAAAAGTTTATATTGATGGAAATGAAGTTCCGTACGCAAATACTGCCAAATATTTGGCTATAACACTCGACGCCAAGCTCAGATGGAAGGAGCATGTCAAAAAGAAAAAAGAGGAGCTAAATATTAGACTCAGACAAATGCATTGGTTAATGGGAAGGAATTTCCAGCTATCAATTGACAACAAACTGCTTTTATAAAAGCAAGTACTGATGCCTGTTTGGACGTATAGGATACAGCTCTGGGGCTGTACCAAAAAACAAATCTAAGAATGATACAAACATTCCAAAACAGAGTACTAAGAGACATCGTTGATGCGCCTTGGTATATAAGAAATCACAACCTACATAGGGACTTACAAGTAGAGAATGTTAGTGATATTGTTAAAAAATATGCATTTAAACATTACCAACAACTTCAAGAACATGTAAATCCTGACATACAATAAATGGTAGAAGATAACAGGAATACCATTAGGCGGCTTAAAAGATTAAGGCCGTATGACTTAATTTCTTAACGAAAACTAGATACAAAAGCACAAATGCGTCATATGTATACATATACATACACATGTGTCTTAATACAATTTTTTTTTTATTATTTATTCTCGGGGCCAGCGACTGAGCTTCGCCCCTTTAAAAACGATTGTAATATATCAGAGAAAAGTTACTGGATGAGACCTCCTCTCAGTTGTAACGACAGAAGGTGTTTTCTGTTTGGCATGTTTTCCCACACTATCCAATCCACGGCTGAAGACCCCCCCGGATGGGAAATGGTGTTGGAAGCAGAGGTAGTTTTAGTTTGGGTTAAAGTCCCACACTCCGGCTTTCAATGCTTTCCACCTTCCTTAAAAAAAAAAAAATTGTTAGTCGAGATCCTAATTCTTAAGAATGAATGATGAAACTTTGTATACCTACGACGTCTTTGTAATATTCTGCCCACCGACAGGCTTACTTTTCGAAAATGCTTCAATTTTTCAGTTATTTTGCGTGAAGTTCGAAAACAACAAATATGTAGGTACATAGGTGCTAACATATGTATTTGTATCTTTCATATATTGTGTATGACTCGGACTTGATCATGAATCCGCTCACTCAATAACCGAATAGGTCTTGTAGCCTATTTCATTTCATTAATTAAGTAGGTTTATCCTGAAATATACTGATTCCTACTGACTGAAGTATTTGCCTCCTCACACCATTGTGAGTTTCGATGACTGCAAAATCATGTGACGAACTTGCCATGCATTAATTTCAACATTCTTCGGAATTTCAACCCTCTTGACCTTACAGACTCACAAGATGGCAAATCACACTTCAATACCAAAAGACCAGCCACGCTCTATTTTAAGTCTCTTAAATTTAAGTTCCGCAGCTGGTTCCATAAAATGACAGTGGTGACCAGTGTTCGGACTTTACTGCAATTGCAGTAGATCTACTGCGATTTTGAAAAATATTAAAAATCTGCTGCGCCACTGCGCTTGACTTGCAATCTACTGCGATTTTTGAAATGTGAAAACCTTTGAAAATTTGATGTTTTCTAGATGAAAAACGTAACATAATCTAGAAAAACATAAATTTATTGATGGAAAAGAACTGAACTTAACTGAAAATAAATCAGTTATTAAAAATTTTATAAAAAATTAATTTCGTACAAAGATTTGTGGTTTGATTTACTTTAAACTATTCAATTTAAAATTGTTTTAACCTTATTTTATCGTAAAAAATTTATGTGTATAAATCGAAACCCCATTATTGTTGTATTTTTTCCAACAAAAACAAATCCGCTGCGGAAAATACGGATCTGCTGCACTTTCTGTAAGAATCTACTGCTAAATTTTATTATTGAAGTCCGAACCCTGGTGGTGACCAACTAGGTACAAGATCCAGTATTTTTCTCGACTCACAATCATGTATCTAGTACGTCACCATAATAAGTTCCACCACAGACACAAAACACAACAATCAGCTGACTGCATCAACATCATTTATAACCGGAAACAAAACAAAAAAAGCGCGGGATTTTGTTCCAAACCCACTCATGCTAAAGTTGCAACCGACAATACCGTACTTCTCAATCGGTGTCCCATCAAAAGGCGCTACAACAATCTCAAGACTCACAACTTTGAATTCTAAAGAACCGCGTCGTAGAGACTGTGTATTTACACCTCCCCAGGCTTCTGTGTCCCCTCCAGTTCCAATCATCTTCTAGCATTTCGTATTCCAAAGACGGCATGAAGTTGTATTAAAATTAGGTTTTTTTTCTTATTTTGTTTTCTGTTTCTTCCTTTCCTCTTGGTCTTCTCCTCCTTTGCGCGATTCGTGTTGTGTTATGTTGTGTTTTCACTTTCTATAAAAACTAACCAAATCGACACGATGACCCAGTTTACGCTCTGAAGTTGTCGGAGTCTTGATTTTCGTTGTTGTTGGTGTTTTTGTCGCTATATATACAGTACCTATTCGTTTTCTTTGCATGTGTTGTTGTTGCATTTGTGGCTGCTGTTGTTGGAATCTGACTTCAGATTTTTTATGTGTTGTTATTGTAACGAGTTTCGAGTTTCATTTTTAGTACTACTACAAACGATTGATTACAGTGGGGCCAAAAACTTAAGACACATATGCCTTTTGGTGGTTCTATAGTTGTATTCTACAAGTTCTAAGAAGTAAGTAATAAAGCTATGTTCAGACGATTGTCAGATCTGACATTATTGTCAGGTCTACAAATGTACTAACAATGAGCTGCAAATGAGCTAACAATAACGAACTACCTTACAATGATAAATTGTCAGTTCACACGGTTGCCAGATTTTGTCCCAAAGTCGTTCGACGATATTACTCTCACGTATAATTTCAGAAGCCTGCGTAATGGCAGTGACTTCGGCTTGAAAGACGCTACAGTCGTCGTTTATTCTAAGAGCAGTTTACTCCTAGGGCTTTACAATAAACTCCGGCTCCTGTATCACTGTCCATCTTAGAACCGTCGGTATAGAATGCCGACTCCTTTTTCTTTTTAGTCCTCCAGTTCTTCCAGTAGCTTCTGTCAGGAATCCTTGCATTGAATCTCCTTTCGAATGTTAACATCGGGTTCATGTGATCTGTTTCCGTCAATCCATTGGTAGCCTCCCATCGGCACAGAATAGAGGCTTGGCCGTAAGAGTTTGATGACCACAATCGACCTTCCCTCAATCTTATGAAGTTTTGGCTGCCAGACTACTACAATAAATGTCAAGCGGAATGAAACTAAGCATGGTTTCCATTGCCGCCGTCTGTGTTGTTCTCAATGATTCCATGATTCCGATGCATGCCGCATGCCTCTGGATTTTGGTGAGGTTTGAAAGCTGATATTGCTTCTCAAGTACCATTCACCATACTAGTGTATGTCAGAATACAATGAATACAATGTTTAAGAATATTGTATAAAAATACTGGTAGAGAGACGCCATGATTTATAATTAATCTTCTTTTTCCAGGTTATGATCCGTAGTACAGTAGGAGAACAACAACCTTTCCACTTAACTACATTCTTACTTGTCCGCCTGTGGAGTTCGACAGTTTGACCTAACGAGGTAAAGGAAAGATTCTCGATTTCGAATCATTTCGTCACTGAGGTCAAAAGCTAGTGATTTTCGCTTTTGTGTGATCTAGTTGTTTTTTCGTTTGCCCCATCGCAACAGCCTGATGAATTATATGGCGAAGAGACATCTCTTTAAATGTAGGGGCACGAATACCCCAATTATAAATTATTCCCCTTTTATTATATTTATTTACATGCATCCTTGAAAAACAAAAGCATTCCCTTAACATCCCTAAGTTGCAAAATAATCAACTTTGTTACAACTAATTAAGTAATTTTCAGCATAAATTTTTCAAAAATATGGATATACATACATTATGTATGATGTACTCAGAAAAGGAACTAATTACTCAACTAAGGTTGTACAGTACAGTGCCCAATCCGAAAATTTGTGATATGTAGGTATTAAGTTTAAGATCCGTCTTTTGTTCCGAATTTTTTTTTTTTTGTGTCACCATCGTCTTTTGTTACCTCTAGCTTCCTCCAATATGCAAAGAATTGATTTGTCGATGGAGGATTACTAAAGGTCTAAAAAGAATGATTGTATTTAATGTAGTTACATTAAATACCTACTTAAGGTTACGAATTAAATTGAATTGAATTTATAGTGAAATTGTTAACCCTACTGTAGACCATTTTTTCGTAGTTCCGTGGGCTGGTATGGTTAGAAGGCGAAAATGAATGTGGTACAGACCACCGTATTAGTTTGATGAGTGCAAGTCGGATTTTCCTCTTCAGCGGTGTTTTTCTTCATTTTTTTGAGTGTGTGTGTGTGTGTGTTTTTGTTTTAGGTAGCTTTACGACTGAATGGAATAGATATGGTAAACTTATTGCATAATTGTTGTAGAAGACCCAAAAGATGCAAAAGATATTATCTCTCTCTTTTTCGCTTTTTTTTTTGTACGGATTACTCGTACTCACTGCAATCGAGCGACAATGGCGAACAGGGGAATTCTGAAAGATGATGACTGTTCACGATAGTGATCAGGATGTGCATTGTTTTTTCCAGGTGAAATCGAAGCCACATCTGAGACTTCTATTGTCGCTTAGAAATCCACTCGAGGCGATGTACATAGCTTCAATTATGCACATAAAAAATCAATGTAAAGTCCATACTATAACTAGGTAGGTAGGTATAAAAAAGAAGAAAAAAATAATAATAACGATAAGCCATTGAACCCTGTGACTGCAATTTGCATCGAATGCAATTTAATTGACGAAAATAATTACGATTTTCGTTTGAACCGCGATCTCTCAGTTGCTTTTTGTGTTTACTGCTCTGGTCGGCGAATTTGGTTGTGGAAGGTCAATTCGCTGAATTTGGATTTCTTTGTTTCTACGCTAGGCTAGTTGGATTCTCATCGAACAAAAAAAATATATGTGGATATGTAGACATAAGTATACATACATATACATACCTACATGTGTTCATATGTACCCACATTACTTAATATTAAAAAATTAATGACTTACGTATGTAAATAAAGTGGGTATTGGTATGCAGACATAGTTTAGTAAGATTAAGGATAGCATAGGTCCGGGGTCCTCCACGCAAAGGCATAATACAGGGTGTCCGCCGGGAAGGTATACTAGGTACTTTGTTTGTTTATAATTTTTGATTAAATGAAAGAGAATGGATCTTATACTGATAAATGTTTTATTTAATGCCGGCAATTATGTATGGAATACAATATCAGTTAAATGTCCGCCTCTGCTAGTCTCACAAATGCTAGCCCTTTTGAGCACATTTTTCATTACACTCTCACACATTTCACGCGGTATTTCATTAATTTCATCACGAATATTTTGTTTGAGTTGCTCAAGCGTTTCTGCTTTGTTTGCATAAACCTTGCTTTTCCGATATCCCCACAAAAAGGATTCAGGAGCAGTCAAATCAGGCGACCGTGGAGGCCAATCAACATCACCATTTTTTGAAATAACTTGTTGTGGAAAAAGGTCTCGCAGTATGTAATTCCATTGTAATCATGGCTGTGTGCGATGTGGCACCGTCTTGTTGATACCACATGCTAATCAAGCCCAAAGCATGCAGTTGTGGCGTTAAAAAGTTTTCAATCATATCACGATATCGCTCCCCATTCACAGTTACCGTTACGCCGTTTCTATTTTCAAAGAAGTAAGATCCAATGATTCCTCCTGACCATATTGCACACCAGACTGTTACTTTTAATGGATGCAAAGATGACTGATGAATAATTTGAGGGTTTTCCATTGCCCAGAACCGACTATTCTGTTTATTCACATATCCATTCAAATGAAAATGTGCCTCGTTACTCATTATGATTGTTGTCATGGGCTAGCGGTAACATCCTATTGGCATATGTTGAAGCAGCTCTTGTGTCTTAAATGGAAACAAATGCAAATCCTTGTGCAAAATTGTGGCCAAAGTTGTTCTCTGAAGACCAAGCTCCTGAGCACGGCGTCGAATTGAGGTTGATGGATTGTTTTGAACACTTCCTTGAAAAGCAGTAATGTTTTCAGCCGATCTTGCAGTACGTTGTGGCCCATGCTTGGGCTTATCACCTACAGACCCTCTTTCTTCGAAATCATTCACTTCACGATAAATAGTGCGTTTTGTTGGCACGTTGTTTCTCCCAACAATTTCACGTAACTTTCTCATCGTCACAGTAATCGATGATTGATTTTGATAAAATGTTTTAACGATTAAAACACGTTGGTTTATCGAATATTTTTTCATAATAAATTTGCCACGTGTCTACTTCACGACTGCCAAATATGAACTGGCGACAAAACAAAGTAGTATACGTTCCCGGCGGACAACCTGTACTTCCTTGTGGTGCCCCTTTGATAGCTACATACGTTGTTATGAACTAACGACAGGCGTATGCTGAATCCGACTATAAATATGTCCCCTCTGAAGAATGATGGAAGGCGGATGAATTCTCCAGTTGGAATCAACAGCGATACCTGTGTTCAGTTTGGTAGACACCTTATATGAGTTACTTCGTCATACTCGAAACCTCTAAGAATGATACAAACATTCTAAGACAGAGTACTAAGAGGCATCGTTGATGCGCCTTGGTATATAAGAAATGACAACCTACATAGGGACTTACAAGTAGAGAATGTTAGTGATATTGTTAAGAAATATGCACTTTAACATTACCAACAACTTCAAGAACATGTAAATCCTGACATACAATACATGGTAGAAGATAACAGGAATACCATTAGGCGGCTTAAAAGATTAAGGCCGTATGACTTAATTTCTTAACGAAAACTAGATACAAAAGCACAAATGCGTCATATACATACACATGTGTCTTAAAACATTTTTTTTATTATTATTTATTCTCGGGGCCAGCGACTGAGCTTCGCCCCTTTAAAAACGATTGTAATATATCAGAGAAAAGTTACTGGATGAGACTTCCTCTCAGTTGTAACGATAGAAGGTGTTTTCTGTTTGGGATATTTTCCCACACTATCCAATCCACGGCTGAAGACCCCCCCGGATGGGAAATGGTGTTGGAAGCAGAGGTGGTTTTAGTTTGGGTTAAAATTGTCACACTCCGACTTTCGATGCTTTCCACCTTCCTTAGAAAAAAAATTGTGCAAGTGCGAGGAGGGCCTCGTGCAATATTGTTCCGGACATTTTATATTGTCATTAAACAGAGGGCAATATTATTCATATCCTGCATAGGCACACCTAATACTGTTTTTGATATGAACAATGTAATGCCTAGTACGTAGGTATGTCCTAATAATACTATGCTGAGATTCCAGTCCATTTTAACTTGCACTTTCGATATAAAACATGTATTGAATTCGTGCAAAAATTGGAACTCGAGATATTAAATAATTCTGAAATTACGTTGATAGAGAAGCTCGTTATGGTGTTCCTGCCGATTCTGTTTCTCTGTCTGTATGACGAGTGAATCAATTTACTTCAAACTTCATTTTCACAAAAATGGTTTCAACGATTTTGATAAAATTTCATATTTCAGTTAGTTTAGGCGTACCAAGCTTTTGGATAAAAATGCATGTAACAGTACTTTTCTTGTTAAATGGTTTAAGCAAAGCAAAACACTGGCAATACTTGACATGCGAAGGAATACAGCATTTAGAGTTTTAAAAATTTTTAAAAATAATAGGTTTTTAAACTTATTTAGTTTTCAATAGCAGCATAGAGCTAACATTTTTCAAATGTTTGGCAAGCTTTTTTGTTCAACAAATTTTGTCAGAAAAAAATATTTCTTACATATATGGAGCCCATGCAAAATTCTCTTTAATTTGATATGTTACATGATGGGAAACAAAATAATTTGTTTTTGCCCTTCATACAAGGTGCCCAAAAAAGAGCCCCAAAAGTGAAATTCATTGCCGCCATCTTGTGCAGGCTCCTACATAATGTATACATATCGAAAGTTTCAGCTCTTTACGTCTAACGGTTCAAAAGTTACAGGGCTGTGACAGACTGACGGACAGACAGACACCGTATCAAACCCATAAGTGTTCCGTCTTTCCTTTTAAGGTCCGAAACACTAAACAGATGACAACTGCGAAGAAGAAAGCTCAGGTGAATCCAATGTCAATTCAGGTGGCATTTGTGATAGAGAATTGCACATTGCCGTTGATGAAGACGATGATACAATCCATTATCCATTTCCGAAGACTTTAATTCAGCCAGATGTGATCCCGTTGTTAATGTCAAGGATTCCGTACCCACAGAAGTACCTGTTGTTGCTGAAAATGTTGTTGGTTCCAAAGATGCTCCTACTGCTGATGATATTACTGTTGCCGAATAAGTTGTTCCTGCTCCAGTCGATCATGAAGCCGGTATACAACTTGATGGGGAAACGATTCGTAGATTTGAACGAATTGCCAGACGCAAGGCGCAGATTTAGGCAAATTTTAATGTTAAATTTGGAAGTCTTGATTCATTGATAGTTAAAGCTGCCATGTGTCTTTCCAATGCGCATGTGAAAGAAGGCGATAAATGACTAGTTCCTCTCACTGAAAAGCAATAGCACCTGGAGTTTGGTTGACCTTCCAAAAGAAAGGTCTGCAATCAGGTGCAAATGAATTTTCAAGAGAAAGAGAGACGTGAAAGGCAACGTTTTAAGGTACAAGGCTCGTTTGGTAGCTAAGAGATGCTCCCAGAGAGAAGGCATAAATTACCAGAAAACCTTTTCACCCATAGTCAGATACTCATCCATTCGTTTTCTTATTACGTTGGCAGCTAAATTCAACTTACGCATTTCCCAAATGGATGCTGTCACGGCCTTTATCAATGGCAAGATTGAAGAAGACATTTTCATGGTTCAACAGGAGAAATTCAACGACGGTTCTAGGAAGGTCTGTAAACTGCATAAATCTCTATACGGCTTAAAACAATCGAGTCGTATCTGGAATGACACTTTGAATGCTGTGCTGTTGGGGTCTAGACTCAAGCGATCTGATGCCGATCAGTGCATTTACTACAATGTTAACAATAAAATTATATTCTTGTTGTATATGTGGACGACGTCCTAATATTTTCTAATGACGTGTCTTATGAAGATCTTCAGAAGATACAATAGAAGAGTACCTTCAGATGAAGGACTTGGGTGAAGCTTCATCTGCACTTGGTATCAGAATCTCCCGCAATCAATCAACTGGAATGATAGCAATTGATCAGTCCCGGTAAATTCTTGATTGCAATCCTGTTTCAACGCCTTTAGATATCACTCAAAAGCTAACTGCAAAAATGTTCCCAACTTCTCCAGAAGAAAAAAGAACTGATGTCAAAGGCGCCATACATGGAGCTGATCGGAAGTTTGCTTTTCGCTGCACAGACAACTAGGCCTGATATTAGCTATGCTGTGAAATTACTGAGCAGATACAGCAGTAGTTCCGGCAAGGCTCACTGGGCTGCTGCTAAAAGAGTCCTCCGCTATCTGCTACTTTATAAGAAGTTAATCTACATCAAGCAACCTACCACCATCCAAGACTATTGCGACGGGGACTGGACAAGTGATGCTGATTTACGAAAATCAACTACAGGCTACGTTTTTGTTATGCAGGGAGTTGCAGTGTCATGGTCATCAAAACGACAGCGCCAGTCATTCGTTCCACCACCGAGTCCGAATTTATGGCAATGGTGGCTGCGTTTCATGAGGCGATGTGGCTTAAACGTCTTGAATAGGAGATGCTCTGCGGTAGTTCGAAGGAAATGTCATTCAACTTGCAACAAATAATATTTACTCAAGTCGAACAAAACACGTGGAGACAAAAGCTGCATTTACTGCCTACGACTTTGCTGCGTTTTCTCTTGTTCTGAGTTGATTCGTCTTGAGAACGGTTCCTCTTCAAAACCTCTTTCTTTTTAGTAGGATTCGCTTTGGTGGCCTGGAGCTGGTTTGCGCGTGCGGTAATGGAAATACCAAATACGCACGCTCCCGCACATGAGTTTCTGAGCAGTATATGAGCAGTGAGCTTTTTCGTGTTCGCACGCCGGTGTGCGTTTCTGTATCTTGCTTTTAGTGCACAGAGACTTTTTTTAATGAATCATTGTTATACCCTATCCTAAGGGTATATTAAGTTTGAAGTTAATATTTTCAAGATATTTAATATCGATTTGTTTTTTGTCAATTCTTGTAACCAAATATGTAATAAAGTTGTTTTACTTTCAGTTTTAATATTTTTTGTTTTTTAACGGTGAAATGTGCGTTGTGCCTCATCATATCACTAGCCAAGTCGATTTCGCCTGTGAGGCGAAACAATAAAGATAAATTATGTGATAGATTAAAATATGTGATCTCCAAATATTTCTCTAATATTTTCAAGATATTTAATATCGATTTGTTTTTTGTCAATTCTTGTAACCAAATATGTAATAAAGTTGTTTTACTTTCAGTTTTAATATTTTTTGTTTTTTAATGGTGAAATGTGCGTTGTGCCTCATAAGCGAAGTTTACCAATAAAGAGTTAAAAAATATGTTTAATATTTTAGGGTTAAGCCATGTCCGTCCCTGTGTCTGTCACCAGTTTGTAGGCATTCAATTTTTAACTAGATTGATGGGATTTTGTAATTTTAAGTGGATTTAAGTGTAAACATTTTTAAAATCCACCCACTGACACGCCCACTTCAAAAAATTCAGTTTTTTCAGTAATATGAAACTTGAAAAAATTTAATTCTCCCATACATTGTCTACGGCCACGCCTACTTTTAAGGGGTGTGTCAAGAAACTGATTTTCGACGGTCTTATCGAAATAATAGCACTTCTTGGGAACAAAATACATTATATGTTGAAATATTGACAAAATTCGCCCACTTTTTGAGAAAATTCGTGTTTTGGTGTAGTAGAAAATGGCAAGCGACAAGATATCCCGGCGATAAAACCATATTTAATATACTCAATAATAGGTTTAAAAAAACTATTATTGAATTCAAAAATAATTCTCTAACTAAATACCTTTGTAATCTTACGGCTGACAAACTCACTGACTACTCCTTTTGGAAGGCTGCTAAACGTTTAAAGAGACCTCAAGCGCAAGATCCCCCGTTGAAAACATCTGAGGGAAAATGGATCGGCGATCCAAAGGAAAAGGTTAAACTCTTTAGTCAGCACATTTCAAATGTTGTGAAACCGTTTCCACCTATGGTTGCACACGAAGATCCTTATTTCTATAACAGATTAGACAAAAAGGAAATTCTTATAACTTTTCAAAACTTGAACGAACTTCCCCCAATTGCATTGTTGAAACTCAAGCATTAATGCTTGCTCTAAACAAAGGTATGTCCCACATCACTGGAAGATAGCAAAAATTATTGTTATTCCTAAACAATGTAAGTCTTTATCAGAAGTCACCTCCTATAGGTCAATCTCACTTTTGTCCTTATTTTCAAAACTTTTCGAGAAACTCCTTAAAAGGTTAGACCCAATCATAAAACAAAGAAAACTTATCCCCACCCATCAATTCGGGCTAAGGAGTAAACACTCGACGATAGACCAGGTTCACCGTATTATTAATGTTATAGAAAAGGCACTGGACGAAAAACAAATTTGTTGTGTAATATTCTTATTTAATTTATTAGAGTATAAACTTCATAGAGATTTACCTAGACAGTACTATTAGATTCTTAAATCTTATATAGGTATAGTAGTCTATAGTATAGTCTTGAGAGTTCGTTATGGTTCAGCGTACCCTGAACTTAAAGAAATTCAAGCAGGTGTTCCACAGGGAAGTGTTCTAAGACCCAGCCTGTATATATTATATACGAGTGATATACCGCGTGCGAGTGATATTATGATAGCCACATTTGCAGATGACACTGCTCTTCTATCAACAGATGGATGTGTGACTTAAGCTACAGAAAAGCTACAAAATTCAATTAACGAGATTGTGTTTAGACGCAGTGATGGCGAATTAATTTAAATGAGTCAAAGTAGTCCACCCATATCAATTTTACAAATAAATGATAACGAATCTTCCCGTGATTATTAATAATCAAGTAGTTCCTTACTCTAACAAAGCTAAGTATAGTGAAGGCCCCATGGTATATTAGAAATATTGACTTGCATCGAGATTTGCAGATTGACCTAGTAGCAGAAACAAATAAAAAGTACGCAATGCGTCACAACGAGCGTTTGCAGATGCATATTAATCCTGAGATAGACGATGTCTTAAGTATACGAAATAATATTTGTAGGTTAAGAAGAACCAAACCCCATGAACTTTTTTAACAATTACGACAGCCTTATTTAAATCTTTGTCGATTGGTCATGATCAAGGAGGTGTTTTTAGTGCGGTTAGAGTCCCACACCAAACCCAAAGTTTCTAACCCCACTGTGTCTTTCGGGATTTTTACCTTCTCCAACAAATTGGTTGTGTAACGAGCAGTGATGCCAGATTTTTTTTGATGAAATTCCCCATTTTTGGGGATTTTTTTCTTAAATTTCCCCATTCAGTAAGCGTTTTTTCCCCATTATTTTCCCCATTTTAATTCTTTTCTAACATACAATTAATGACTTCAAAAGGATAATTTAAAACAAAAACAATTTCATTTTCTTTTATTGAAACAAAAATAGTAATTAAAACATATGAAAATGCTACAATCCCTCTGGAGCGGATCGTTTGATACCCTATCTCTTTCCTATACACTTAGCTTCTTCTTCCACCGTATATTGGTGCTTAAGCAACTTTTTTCAAATATCTTATAAAATGACTCCAAAATACGAATTTTCTCAATAACTGGGCGTGGTAGTGGCCAGATTTCAAAAAATTTTCAACATATACTGCATTTTGTTCCTAAAAGGTGCTGTCGAAAATCAGTTTTTGGACAAAAACGCCCCTAAAACGTGGGAGTGGCCGTATACTTTGTATGGAGTATATGTCGGGTAGAAAAATATCTACCTATGTGCTTAAAGAAGTTTTTATAAAAATACTGAAAAAAGTAAGTTTTTTGAAAAGTACGCCCACTTTTTTACACTTGTATTGCTTACTTCTGCGAGGACCTTGTATACAAAAATTTTATCGATCTAGCTCAAAATGTAAGGCCCAAAAACTGGTGACACACAGACGGACGGACATAGCTCAATCGACTCGGCTAGTGATGCTGATCATTTATATATACATATATTTTAATGGGTCTAACTGTAATATTTCTCTATGTTACAAACTATGTATCCAACTTAATATACCCTTGGGATAGGGTATAAACACAATAGCAACGGAGAAACTTTCTTTGTTTTGTGAATGACGGTGTTTTGTTTTGAATTTGAATGTGCAACTCTGCGCATTTGACAGTTGATTTCGATTCGGTTGAAGTCAGTGAGATATGATATTGTAGGTTGTGTTCAGCTCGAAATTTATTTAACATTCAACCGCTTGAGTTTCTTAAACTAGTTAATTTCTTTTTTCATTTTTAGTTGGAAACTAATTATTAGTGTAATGCTTTTTAATATTTATGTGAAATGAACATTTTGTGTGACACCGGTTTTTTCCCCATTTGAAGACCATTTTTCCCATTGACTCAAAAATTCCCCAAAATGGGGAAATTTCCCCACATCTGGCATCGCTGGTAACGAGCGAACTTACCATGAACTGCACAGCACAGTAACCAACACCTATCGGGAGACGCTTAGATGCAAAGTGGTTCGGATATGGGTGTCCTACTCTTAATGTAGACTATATCTAAAGAGAAGATTGAGGAAATGGTCAAGGCAGATGAGACAGCTACAACTTTTCATGCTGAAAGCGGTGCGTAGAAGATCTCCTAAGCCATATACTTTTATACTCATAATACAAACTCTTTTCTTATGGTCTGATAGTGCAGTCATTACAAAAAGAACTGAAAATCGAAGACCTACTCAATTGGGAACCAATTAATACAAATACAAAAATACTAATAATGGTTATCTGCAATGAATACTAAACGGGTAAGTACATTTCTTGAAGTTTGTGGATAATTTTTCGACGTTTTTTCAATGGTCTATTTTTGACAATAAAAAAAATGTCTAAGGGCATGGAATATTTAAGTGCTGTTAAATCTATATAACTAAATTCCTTGTATTAAAATAGCTACTACCAACTGTATACATAATAATTATTTTGTACGAAGCCATATCTTTTTAATAACAAAAAATGAAGGGAAAAAACTTAAGACTAACGAACTAAACCAACGATTGCATGTGGTTCTACTCCAATAATTCAATCACAAAACCAAACCGCGCTCTGTCTACCTTAACACCAGCAGTACCAGCACCAGCACTACCATCGCTTCAGTCATTCAACCACCAATTGATTGCAAAAGACGCACTCAGTAGCCCTCTACCTCTCGTCTCGAGATCTTTTAGTCCACGATCGATGAAACAATGGTAAAGTACGTACGCAAAGATAATGAGATGGAGATAACAATAAGTAGACTTCATATTTGACTAATTATTCCCTGAGATGCGCATCATGCAGGAAGGAAATAGGATGAATATGAACCACCTTATGAATCTTGTTCCCATTGTTTGAAGCAATTCTAAAATTTAGGCAATCCCAGAAGCCCCCAATTTACATCCCTCGGATGCAATCTATGCCTCTGCAATGACTTTTCGTGTGCCGCAAGAAAACGCGAACACGTCAGAGTCATATTCGAGAGAGATGATAAAACCTAACTACTCGTACGCTGTGCTCTACTATGGAAATTGGCTCATGTTATGCAAGAAATTGTGTTTGCGTTAATGTGCACCCAAAGAAGTTGCTAATTAGTCATGAGCATATGAGTACCGCGAGATGGGAATGAACGAACGCGAATGAACCACGTTCGCGTCGAATGTTGTCATATATTGTACGTATTCTCAATCATAAGCCATCACATATTCGTGTCTTGCCTAAGGTGTATCTGCGAGTATCTATTGTCTTAAACCATGTATCTGCTTAACATTTGGCTAGAGCAGAAAAAAAGTCCTTGTAGCTGGACCGAAACTGGAAGATGAATTGCCCTGATTATTCATATCCCCAAGCGACTTTTTGAGCTCCACCTAACTTCCTTTGGCAATACATACCATCACCACCATTCAATCAACATCATCATCGTCGTTTGGTTGGCGGTAGATGTTGCGAAATCTCAGCGGCAAAACACAATTCGTTTGGAAAAATATAATCACTCTCGTATTAGGTTGATTGGTTTTGCTTTTTCTCTAGATGTAGGTTTTTTTTCGTCTTGTATTTTTTTTTTTTTTGCAAATTTACCGTGAAAATGCATAACAAAAGCAAGCAGGCTATACAATTCTCTACTGGCAATTGTGTCGATGGACAGACTGTTAGATATGGGTAGATGGATGAATGCTCCTCTCGCTGGTGCACTTTTAGATGGAGGTGTTAATCTTGTGAATTGGATAAACTGTTCGCACATACAATTTGCCACAATTCGCATTCCGGAGGAAATTCATTATTTAATGGACGGTAACAGTACCACTGTGACCACGGGAATTGAGATTTTTCAAAGAGAATAAACCGCAGTCTTCGTGGTCGTCGCCACGTCGCGTCAGTTGAAGTTAAATCATTAAATTGCTGCAAGCGCATTAATATATCTTGAGTTTCTTTTGTTTGCAATTGTCTGGCTGTTTAGGTTTTAATTGTTAATTTTAATTTGGATTTTAGATTATATACAGGAGGTAAGGTAATTAAGCACTAAATTTGTAATTAAAAAAGAGAGTTACCTAAGAGGTTTGAATTGGGTTACAACATTGGTAGTAGCCATTAAGGCAGAGCTACATATGTAGGTAACACTTGATATGATGTAGAGATAGAAAGGTTTCAGATTTAAAATAGAAATGATCTTAATGGTAGATTACATTTCGAATAAGTTTTCTCCTTGAAGCAGGTACATATGCACATAAGGGCTTGGATAAATACAAAATCAAAACACAAAAGTTGTGACAAACTTAGAGCCTATCAAACATACATAATAAACTTGATTAGAAATATAAATACAGCCACAATCCATCCATAGTTTATTAACCTACCGAGTAACAATCTAGGTTAGAACAGTGCTGTCGTTTGGATATTGTTATAGAAATTGTAACGATCGAACTGAATATTAAGATTTTCAGGCAAAAATATCTCCTAAAGTATAAGTCCAGCAAAACTTTAAACTTAATGTGTATCTCTAAAAACAAAATTATACATTGATAACGTAATATCCACCTCACACAAGCCCTGCCTTCTTCGAAGTAAACGTATAACATTGACAGTATCCAACTTGTTTTGCTTCCACCCCATACGTACATACATATGTAGGTTTTTACTTGAACTTATAATATAGGGCAAGTATTGGATTTGTGTAAAAGTTCGAACTTGAGATATTAATCACTTCTGACATTATGATGATAGAGAAGCTCGAAAAAGTAGGTCTGCCAATTCTGTCTCGAATACGGGTCTAACGATTTGGACTAAATCTCATATTCAATAAAGATTGACAAATAACAATCAGATAAAATACAAAATGTATTACCAAAATTGTTAACAACAGTACTTTACTTATAATTTTTTTTTAAAAAAGCTGATTTGAGCGAAAGCTCATTGGTTATAACCAATTTAGCTAAAGGACGATTTTCTTGAAAACGATAACTACGGTAATTTTTAAGGATGTAGTGGTTTAGCTAAAAATTGCTCGAAAACGGTTGTAACGATTTTCTCTAAACTTCATATTTCTACTATAAAATAGCTTACTAAATTTTTGGCCAAAATAGTATAGGTACATTGCTTATAGCCAACTTAACAATATGTCCTTTTTCTTATAAACGGCTCAAAGGATTTCGCTCAAATTTCATATTTAAATTACTTTTATACAGTCTTATAAAATGGCGTACCACGTTATTGGTAAACATTTTTAATAAGGGTCCTTTGCCTTAAGCCCACTTAACAAAATGTCCTTTTTCTCGTAAAAGACTCAAACAATTTCGATAATATTTTATATTTGAACTACTTTTATACAGTCCTATAAAATGTCGTACCATGTTTTTGGCCAAATTTGTTAATAAGGATACTTTGATTATAGCCAACTTAACAAAATGTCCTTTTTCTCGTAAACGGGTCCAAAGATTTCGTTTAAATTTCATATTTTGATTACTTTTATGCACTCCTATAAAATGGCGTACCACGTTTTTGGTAGAAAAAGCTAATAACGGTGCTTTACTTATAGCCAACTTAACAAAATGCCATTTTTATATAATGGCCAAGACAGTGTTGGTTAACTTTCAGATTTGGACTAATTTTCTGAGGTCCTATGAGATAGCAAACCACGTTTTTGGACAAAGTTTGTAATTACGGTACTTTAATTAGAGCCAACTTAACAAAGTTTTACTCTAAAAATTTATATTAGTATATCGTTGGTTTTATGGATCTTAACTGCATAAAAAACTTGTAGTAACTTATTTATATTTTACCTGATGGTTAAAAAACAGATCCTCTTAAATTTTTGATTAATAATCACTACTTTGATGTAGTCATGAAATTCTTATAAAATCAGTTCCGACAAGAATTAATTTAATTAAAAAACTAAGTATCTTAATAGAACATAATGATCATCCGCTGTGGCTGATCAATAAGAGCTGTCATTCCATCAATGATTATGGTCTTAAGGCTGAACTATAAGAGAAGAATGGTTTTGCACGACCATTTACGAACAGTGCAAAATCAAAGGATTTGTATAGATATTGTGCGACCATAATATCTAGCTTTTGGCTTCGATTCGTTAAATATTCAGTCACTTTTGCTCGTTTCCGAAAGATCAAACCCATTCATTAAAAAATGAAGTGCGCAACTAGGTCGTACGTACTTACACCTACATTCATATAAGCTTATAGTTGCAAATTACTAATTTTTTTTAGTTAAAACATTTGACATATTTTGGGACACATTAAATATTGAAAATCGAAATCCATGAAGTATTTCCCCTCTGGGTAATACACAACAGGCCAGATATGAAATTTGAAGCAAATCGGTCCATCCGTTTGGGCTGTAGTAGAGCGTACGGACAGGCAGACAGACAGATATCTATCACATCGTAGTGTCAGAATTCATTATTAAGATTAAGATTGTAGGCTGAGGTGGGAACTAATCACCTTGTCACCAGTGTTGCCACAAGAGTTTGGAAAAAAGTATCTCCGCAGTCTGAAGAAAAGTATCAAAACGTATCATAATAGGAATTATGAGTAAAACTGACATTATTATTATTTTGTTAATAATAAAAAAATTAAGACAAGTTATAGTGCCTAAAATAACATGAATACTCTCAAGTCTTTTACAAAAAATCTATCCATCCAAACAGGCGCCAAGTTAATTAAGAGAATATTTAAATAGATTATCAAAAAAATTACAGAATAAAAACTCACAGTTGAGTGAATTGAGAGTATTGCCTGGCATATTATAGTATTTAGCTGTCGAAATTAAAATGTATCAAAATAGGCATTTTGTAGAAATCGAGGTATCACGTCAAAATTAAGATTGAAAAGTATCACTTTTGATACTTTGGTATCATTGTGGCAACACTGCTTGTCACTGCGACCTCTATTGTAACTTCCTCATTTTTAGAGCTCGTTCAGTATCCCTGTGCTGACTATGAAGTCAACCAATTATATATTATATGTATAAATCCTTATACATGTAGGCGAAAATTGCAAGTGCGAGATTGTCTTGGGTCTTATGCCTAGACTAGGTAACATGGGCCAGCAATCGGCGTTACTGAAATCCTTAAAGCTACGGAATTCGACACAATGCCTCGGATAAGGACTGATAACACGTTGACGACCTTTGGCTATCGTACCCGGATAAAGATTGGTTTCTGGAATATGAAGACGCTCCTTGACTCTCAGAGTGAAGAACCCTGGAACGCCAGATTCCTTCAACTAGAGCATGAGTTCATGCGATATAAGCTGGACACATTGGGAGTAAGCGAGATAAGATGGTTAGATGCGGGTGATAACCAATCCCCAACCCGACACCTACAGCACGTAGAGGCCTAATCTCCTGGCAGCCGCAGCCGCAACCGCTCCTGGTGGGTGGCCACGGCGTAGTGGTAGTGTATTCGGTCATTGAATGAGAGGTTTGGAGATCAATTCCCGACCAAGTCCATTAAATTTTCACAGTATTAAAATTTAAATAATTCGCTCAGAAAGCACTTCGTGTATTTCAACATGAACGCGAAAAAAATACTGTGAATTCAAACGAATGCAAAAATCACACACAACTCTCTCCCCAATCGAATTGGATACCACCCATGGAGAATAAACATTGAAACCTAATATCACCTGAGTTTCTAATACCACTACACCAACTCTTTCCTATCCCTTCTTCTCTCTTCCAAAATTAACTAACGCCCGTGCCCTATTAAACAGTAAAAGGGTATTCATATCCCCTTTGGCAAGTGCAGATTATATAAAAAAAAAAAAAAAAAAAACAGTGTCAGGATTTTGAACCCCACGGATGGTTCGTCTGATGAAGAAAAAGGAGACCTTCTATAACCAGTTGGTAGCTGTTTATAATGCAACACACAATGGCGACATTGTGATTGTGATGGGGGGCCTGAATGCCAAGGTAGGCAGCGACAACAAAGGGCTCAAACATGTTATAGGACGGCACGAATTAGGCAACCGCATTGACAACGGCGAAAGATTTGTTGACTTTTGGAACGCAAACCGTCTTGTTGTAGGTGGCACCATGTTTGAGCACAAAGCCTGCCATAAAATTGGTTGGGTGTCAACTGACAGGCAAGCAACCTCCAAGCAAATTGACCATTTTGCGATCAGTCGCGGCTTTAACAGTAAACCTTCTCTACGTCCGAAACAGACGAGGTGCCGACATGGGGTTGGTAAGAGATCACCACCTTATGAAAGCTACTGTCCAATTACTCACTGCTGCTGCGTACACAAGAATACCTAGGTTCAACGTAGACCGACTGAGAGTTCCCTCAGTGCGCTAAGAACTAAGAAACCATCTCAGACGTGGAGTTGAAACAATTAGCAGCTCACTGCCCACCACCATCCCAGACCATTGGTGTGCTGTGAAAACAGTTTTCACATCAGGTATGAAAACATCGTCGGTCGATCACAGGGAAGTCATAAGGCGTGGCTTTCTGAACATACCTGGAGAAGAATCAACGAACAAAAACAACTAAGAGCTCAAATTGCAGCAACACCAGCAGCAGGAAGGATCGATCCATACACCCAAAAAAAAGGTGCTGTAAAAATAGAGTAAAACGCTGTAGATTCTACTGCATTCATTGTCAAAATCGACCCGACAATTTTCGTTGTAAATTTTACAGAGGGGTGGTTGTAAATTTAACAATCTAGTTGTGAAAATAACAGCTAAAATTGTAGATTTCACAGCACTTTGCTGTCGAACAGCTGTAGAAACAACAACAATTTGCATTTAAAAAAAAAATCGCTTTCATAGCACTTAAGCTTAAAGTTCTAATTTATTGGTATGGTGCGAGAATTGGGTGGAAATAGCTTTTACTATCTAATTGGATGGTTCTTGCTCAAGAAATAATTAGTGTGTGTTTAAACCGAATTATATAATTTAATTTACTTACAAAATGTGAAAAATGTTTGGATCTGGCGGGGTTGAACTTGGAACCTCTCACTCGGCGACTACATACACATACCACAACGCCATGGCCGCTAAAAATTGTCATGCTAATATTCTCAAATGGTATCTACTTTTTACGTTTTCGTAGTAGATGCGGAATCTACAACTTGTTGTAATTTCTACAGCTCCTGCTGTAGTTACCACAGTAAATAGTTGTAGATTCTACAACATTTTGATGTAGATTTTACAAATTATATCTGTAGATTTAACAGCCGAAATTGACAACGCGCTGTTGATTTTAAAATTGGGGATTGTAGTTGATTTACCAATTTTGTTGTAAAAATGAATGCATTCGCTGTAAAATCTACAAAAATTTGTTAATTTAACCAGATTCGCTGTTAATTACGCAAATCTACAATGAATTGTTAGATCTACTGCCTTCAATTGTAAAATTTACAGCGCTTTTTACTTGCACCTATAATATAGGGCAAGTATTGGATTCGTGCAAAAATTCGAACTCGAGATAACAATGAATTCTGACATTACGATGATAGAGAAGCTCGAAAAAGTGGGTCTGCCGATTCTGTCTGTCTGTCTGTCTGTCTGTCTGTCTGTCTGTCCGTCACTCTGTATGTATGTATGCTCGACTACAGCCCAAACGGGTGGACCGATTTCCTTCAAACTTCATATCTGGGGTCTGTGGTGTATTCTCCAGAGGGGAAATTGGAATTTTAGTTCTAGCCCTATTATTAACGGTACTTTACTTAAGGCCAATTTTACAAAAACATGATTTTCTCGAAAACGGCTCTAACGATTTTGATTAAATTTCATATTCGAGTTAGTCTGGGCAAATGCTATAAGATGGCGTACCACGTTTTTGGCTAAAAATACGTATAACGGTACTTTTCTTATTAACTGGTTTTAGAAATATGGCTATTTCTCGGCTAAAACTCAATGGATTTCCATCAAAATTGAAATGTGGGCAAGATTAAATGTTTAATAATATATGCCATTTAAACTTATACAAAATTAAAAAAAAATTTTTTTCAAAAATCTATTGCAATTTTTTTTTTTTAAATTCATTTCCAACTACCAGCATATATGTAGGTGCAAGTACGTACGACCCAGTCGTGCACATTTTTTTTTCCGCTTTCCGAGGATACCTGGAGAAAGATCAACGAACGAAAACATCTAGGAGCTCGAATTGCAGCAGCTCTAGCAGCAGGGAAGATCGAGTTAGAGTCCCTATATCGCATGAGGATGAGAGAATTGCAGCAGCTTCGGCATCAGGTAGGATCGAGCTAGAGTTCCTATATCACATGAAGATTAGAGAAGTGCAGCGTAGCATGAGAAGTGATAAGTGCAATTACATTAATGCGCTGACCACACAAGAAGAAGAAGCAGCAGCGAGGTGCGACAGCAGAACAGTTTACAGAATCACCAAAAAGCTTATAGTTGGCCGAAGCTCTACTCAACACCCAGTGAAAGGCTTAGACGGATCGTTGCTAATATCGGATGAAGATCAACTAAAGAGATGGAAGGAGCATTTTGCTTCGGTTATAAACCGAGTATTCGACAGCAATATGCACCCAAGTCAGACTGAAGTGTCCGTTGAAAGAAATTCCCGATTTCGCACCACATCGCCCCAGTAAGGATGAGATTATTACCGCGATCAAAGCACTGAAAACTAACAATGCTTGACTTGACTTGACGGCATACCCGTGGAACTTTTTCAAGCTGCGCCAACAGCATCGGCAGAGCTACTGTAGAAGAGGCATTCCGGATAAATTAATAGCAATTATTAAGGCTACATATGATGGGTCCACATGTCATGCTTGCATAGAGGAAGGCTGTCTGAGGAATTCGAAGTCCAAAGTGGGGTTCAGCAAGGCTGCATACTTTCACCAATACTGTTTCTTTTGGTGACTAGCGATGTGCTGAATGCAGCCTTATCAACAGGAAATGGAGGAATTCGATGGACTCTTACATCTGATCTCAAACACCTCGACTACGCCGATGATGTATGCCTTTTGTCTCACAGAATAATGGACTTTCACCAAATGACAGCATATGTTGAGAGGGAAGCAGACGTCGTTGGGCTACACCAAGCTACGACTGTTCCGTTCCAATGTTGAATCCGTGCTGCTATATGGATGTGATACCTGGAGAGTGATCACTATCACGAGGAAGCTGCAAGCGTTTGTCAATAGGTGCCTGCGCTACATCTTGAGGACATTCTGGCCAAACCGTATCTCTAACGAACAGCTCTATCAGAGAACGGGCCATGAACCTATAGACACAACCATACGACGACGAAAGTGGCAGTGGATTGGTCACACTCTTCGAAAGGGTGACAGATCTATAGCTAACCAAGCGATGCAATGAAACCCGCTTACCCAGGATGGCAGGATACGAGGCGGTCTTAGGAGTACGTGGCGCAGAACAGTGGAGAAGGAAGCACGGCAACTGGGAAAGAGTTGGAGGGCGCTGAGGCACATTTCCAGAAATTGTACACGATAGCGCGTAGGCATTGTAGAGTTCCTAGGACAAGGCCTAGTTTCTAACAACTGTACATGTTATTTTATGCCGTATCCGAAGGGCAGAGGGGTTTTGAGAATCTTTCTCATGCCAAATTTAGAAATTTAGTCCAAAATTGAGTTATTTTTCAACAGAATACCAAGGTTTCGATACTTATGCGAGTATGACGATGTATGAGTATGTGTTACAGTTTATCATGACATATGTACATACATATGTATCTACTTAAATATTCGAGCAGGGCTTAAAACACGTTTGTTTATCTTAATCCACTCCAAGTCAGTTAAATGTAGCTGACTAGATTATAACAGGACAATACTTGAAGAAATCTCTTGAAGAAAAAAAGATTTGTTCAAGCGTATTTCTTGACGTTTCTCAAGCTTTTGACAAGGTCTGGCACGAAGGCTTAAAATCTAAATTACGACAAGTTTTGCCAGAACACTTATATAATATTCTAAGAAACTACCTTACGAATAGAGTATTCCGTGTCAAATGTGGAAATGAATATTCGGATTTTAAGGAAATAATGGCTGGGGTGCCGCAAGGAAGTGTTCTTGGTCCACTTTTATATCTACTATACACTCGTGATATACCGCAAGTGGAAGGAACGAAGTTAGCCACTTTCGCCGACGATACTGCTATATTGGCAGTAGGTAAAACGGTCGAAGAGACTACCGAAAAATTGCAAAAGGCATTGAATAGAGTAAATGAATGGACAAAGGTTTGGCGAATCGCACTTAATGAGACCAAATCCGTGCATATAAATTTTACTAATAAGAAAATCAATTATTTGCCGATTTTTTCGAACTCGGTTCAAATTCCGTTCGCAAACGAGGCTAAATACCTTGGAATGACACTTGATGCAAAGCTTAAATGGAAATCGCATGTAAAGAAAAAACGCAAAGAACTAGAAAACAAATATAGAGATACGAGTATGTATTGGTTACTTGGAAAATATTCCAAACTTAATATAGAGAACAAACTGCTTTTGTACAAGCAAGTGCTAAAACCAGTATGGACTTATGGTATACAACTCTGGGGTTGTACCAAAATAAGTAATATAAATATTCTACAAACCTTTGAAAATAAAGTGCTAAGAGGAATTGTTAATGCGCCATGGTATATTAGAAATAACGATATCCACAGAGATCTCGGCATTAAAACAATCGTAGATGAAATTAGAAACTACGCGAGAAGGCATAAAATTCGACTAGAAAGTCACGTTAATATCACAGTCCTTCAAGTTTTGGATGAAAGTAATCTACTGCGCCGTCTTCAAAGAACTAAACCTCTAGACCTGGCGCGATAAGTAACCGCGTCTAAACTGCGGAACTAGCAGGAGTTTCTAATGGGAAGCTAACCTGCCAAATGTTCTTATTTCGTGAGAAGAAAACTGCTTGATAAGTCGAACACTTAGTTGTAGTAACAATAAAAACCAACAAATACAATAGTTTGTTGAAGGGAGGTTTTTTAGTGGGTAAGAATCCCACACTACTATGAGCACGCGCTGGCGATCCTCATAGTGTCTTTTTGAAGATTTTCACCTACCTTCGGAAAAAAAAAAGGGCAATACTTCGTTGGCTCCCTGATTACTAAAGAACTTTAGGCAACAAATCTGCTGATGAACTAGCTAGTATTAGCTCAAAATCTGCGATCATAAAATAAGAATCATATTTTAGCGTCAACTGGCCGTTTAATCGACTTATAAGATGCTATATGTGAACACATTACCTGTCCATTTCTGCCGCTACATTGTTTAAGGAGGTCTGTCTTCCTTAAAGAAACATGTTCGTCAGTGGGTTTTTAGAAATGGTGCCAAAATAAGTGGTTTAGTAGTAGTAGTTGAAAGAATAAGATGATTTCTGTAGGTTAAAGTCTAACAATATCTATTTTCAAACTTCAGGACGAGTCTCGTGAAAGTCGGTCCAAATCCTCAACCGACTATATAAATTTCGCCCTAGTGAAGTTTATCGTTAGTTTGATAAAGATGCCAGACTGACAAAGGAGATGATAGCGCATAAACTGGGCTTGAATGCCATGGCTGTGTCACGAATTTTAAATCATCACTTTAAATGTTCGAAGAATTCAGCTCGAGAACCACAAAAAAATTTTAATAGAGAGCAAAAAAAGGCTCCTGTTGGCTTTGCTCGATAATTTCTGGATAAATTTGAAAATGGGGAATTAAGCTGTTTCAATAAGATAGTTACAGGCAAGATCTACCTTATGATATCGATATCCAAACAGTAGTCAATGGTATGGCAAAGGACAAGCGATAAAAGTCACAATGTCGATGTCAGAGCGAAAATGGTCGCCGCTACCCCCCTCAAAATTGACCAGTTGGTATACTGCAACTCGCTTACCACATGTTTTTCAAAATTTAATAGGACATCGACAAAAAAGGAGCTGCGCTGTTACTCTTTGCACTACGACAATGCGCCTGCACACACTGTTGAAAAAACAACAACCATCAATGAAATTCACCCAGCACCTTATATTCCGGAGTCCGGACCTATCGCCGAGTTTTGTCTATTTCCAAAAAATAAATAAAAACATTTGAGGGAAAATCTTCACTCTAATGAGGAGTTCCAAAAAGAGAATTTTGAAAGCTGTTTTGAAAGATGGATGTATTGCAATAAATGGGAATTATGTGGAGAAATTAAAATAGGGGGAAATTAAATATCTGAGGTTTTACATTTTTTAAGTGTTTTATTATTTAATCAACTAATCGGGATTTTGTTAGTCCGAACGTATACCCGATTAAGACCATGAATTTACGTCTATTGACGAACATTACAGCTCTCTGCACCAAACAGTGAATACAAAAGCCTTTATATGAAAATGCATTTCTTTTACATACTTTGAAAATGTTCTGTATGTATTTTTTTTTTCCTTTAGACTCTTTTAGTTTTTCGAAATAGCTGAACCTTTTTCCCTTTCTCATGTCGCATGCTTTCACTTTTTATGTAATTCATATTTGCTTTAAATTCAATACTTCAACCGCAAATATTTACCTTTAACCGACAAACAACAAAAAAAGAGGTTCCTTTCCCTTGAAGTCGATGCGATGCATCTTCTCTTACCATATTCTCTTTTGGTAATTGGTTAGTCACGATAGATGCAGTCACAACCGCCTTCACGTACCAAATAACTTCAAAGAAGCTGTTGAGGGAAGGAAAGGGAAGCCTTTATAAACACGCGAAAACTTCAATATTTGGATTTCTTGAATAGTTTGACACACCAATGTGTGCTGTCTGTTGGTGATCGTGTCCTGTTTTAAAGTGACAAATGTAGTAAAATCTTTGAATTACGACCCCACGATCGAAGCTTCAGATTTCAACTATTAAATCAATAGGAGTTGATAGGAGACATTCCCTTGCTTCGAACTGAGTTCGTTTCTTGGAAAGTTCATTGCTTGACGAAACGTATTTAGGTATATGCACCATGGGAAAATACAAGTCTTATCAAATGTGACTAACATTTGAATCGTAGCTTTAACAAATCCCTCTCAGATGGCTGAGATAACATTTGGTCAAACATGTAACCACTTTGCTTTACTCTCCAAACTGCAAATTGCTAACTTATGGCCTGAAAGATAAGTTGTCTTGTGTTTTTTTCTTTTTACATTTTCGTTTGTTCAGTTTTAACTACCGGCCTTTAACCCGCAACTGAGTGGTAAAATGAGTCGTCGACTTGACTGGCTGCGTTCCTCTGCTATAAGATACGACATATGAGCAGCTTCGCCTCCTCGACTACGAGTGACTGTTGTATTTATTTTATCTTTTACCTATATGTACATACTA
This sequence comes from Chalcosyrphus nemorum, assembly GCA_949716465.1. NCBI lineage: Eukaryota > Metazoa > Arthropoda > Insecta > Diptera > Syrphidae > Chalcosyrphus > Chalcosyrphus nemorum. The sequence goes on from OX454335.1 coordinate 11,902,722, forward strand.
CGTTTCTATATACATCTACATGTACTACATGTTACAATATGGGACAAGTACGTCCCATTTGTTCCTGAAAATGTTTCATTTCGAATTGAATTTTGACAAAACTACATATTATAAGGAAGTGGAAAAAAAGTTACTATCAATCCTGTCTGCCTATCTGTCGACTGTGTCATGTACATACATATAATACATATACATATAAGTATGTACTTTAGTCTCGAGCAGAAATGGGAAAACGGATATTTTCTAAGCAATGTAGTTTTACGATAAGATATAAAATGGTAATTTTTGTTATAGCTCTGTTATTATTAATAGTAACTTGACAAAGGAAGTCTTGTTCGATCGATCAAATTGGAAATTTTAGAATCTTTTCAGATATGTAGGTAAGTATGTAGGTATATCCTAGAAAAGTGCATACACAGTTATTGTCCAACCCGTTCCTGATTTAATAGCTACTCTTAAAAAGTTCGGCTGTTATACGGCCATATGCGTCACTTTTTTCTTTAATATCAATGTTTATGATGGCACACTAGTTTGGTTCATATCGGATTAAAATTATTTAGAGATTTTTACGTAAAAAACTGAAAAGCTTTATCTTTTAAAATAACCACATACAGTAGGTGCAAGTACCCACGATGCTATCAAGCACTTTATTTAATTATTAACTTGTACGTACGACACTTGACTGTCAATTTGTGGTTAACAAGACACAAAATTACATAAAAAAAAAAAACAAATTAAAAACATATGAACCACTTTTTAATAGAGTTCGTCATAAAAAACACATTATTTTGTCTCTGTAGATGTATGGGACGTGCACCGATGTTGGTACCGTTTTGCTTACGACTACTTACGTTGACAATGGACATAAAATTATTGCAAGTTAGCGGTATAAAAGTTATTATTTTTGTTTATTATTACATCTTCTTTTTTCTCTTTAAAAGCTAGTTTTATTGGTCTTCTTTAATTTTGGTTGCTTATGAGTTGTCCTTCGTGGTAAATGTCGCCGTTGTAGTGTTATTTAACGAGTTTTTTATTTCATGATTGCCGCTTGCTGGGTTCTAAGAATTCGCACAAGACGATGTGATTTCTAGCTTAGTAGGGCAGTTGTTGTGTATAGAATAGGTAACTATCATACTGACAGATATCTTATACCCATAATTTTACTAATATTTTCTTAAATGCCACATTTTATTAAACAATAAATCTTGCTCACATTTTAATATTAATGGAAATTTATTGAATTTTAGACAAGAAATAGCCATATGTATTTCTAAAACCCGTTAAGAAGAAAAGTACCATTATACTTATTTTTAGCCGAAAACGTGGTACGCCATCTTATTGCATTTGTCCATACTAACTGCAACTTCTGTTGATCGTACGTAAAAAAGTTGCTTTATATCATTTTTAGGAAATTTTTCAGGCAAAAAATTTGCAAAAATTTTGAGAAAATTACATTTTAAGTAAAAAAATGGAACAAAAAATTTTCAAAACTTTGAGTTTAAGAAGCCATAACATTTTGTAGCTGCACAGATGTACCCAAAGTGTTTAGGACTTGTATGCGCTACTAAATTGTCTTTCCAAAATGTACAAAACCTTTTTTGTACCTATAGTTATAGCGTTTAAAGTGGCTACACCTCCAAATTAGAGGTCACCCACTTTGGTGGGCTATAATTTGAAATGGGATGAGAATAGACCCCCCCCCCCCTGCCATACAATTTTTTGTTCGGCTGAACTTCAGGAATCTCTTTTATAATCCTTTAGGATTTTACTGCTTAACTGGGACACCCTGTATTGGCGGAGAAGCTATTTATATATGTGCATGCGAAAGAGATAGGTCATCACACGATCCACTCATTTTCTCAAATTGTGCGGACGTGTATGGTATGTGTCATTTTTAAGAAACCCCATACTTTTTTATCAAATGTTATTATTTCCAAATTGTTTTTGGTTATAAGACTTTATTTTAATAAAAAGTAATCAAACTATTTTAACATTTTCGAACATTTTGGGATTAATAGGGTACATAAATTGGGTTTATGTATGTGTCACTGAAATCATTTTAAATGCTTGAAATGTTGACCAACAATTTTTTTAATTTAATTTTTTTTATTTAATATCTACTTGAAAATAAATCCATTATAACAAAAAAGCTTTATTTTACAATTAAATACGTAAAAAATATCCTTACAACAGCATGGTTTTGTATCTGGTAGATCCTGATTCTGTGGAATTTTGTTATCAAGTTGATGTAATATTTACCGATTTTAAAAAGGCTTTTTATATCATTCTTATAGACAAATTGCGTTTATTTGGCATCCATTCCATGCTGATTAAGTGAATTTCAAGTTACATTTCAAATAAAAAGCAGTTTGTAAGAATTGGCGGTGCGCAATCTAGGCTTATTAAAGTCTTATCTGGTGTCCCGAAAGAAAGTCACTTAGGGCCACTGCTTTTTAATATTTTTATTAATGATGAATTATACATTCACAGCTTAACTATGCAATCTGCCTGATGTATGCTAATGAACTTAAAATAATTTTGCGCGTTAAAAATATTTGTGATTGTAGAAATCTTCAAAATGATTTAAACACATTAATAAAGTGATCGTAATCAAATTACCTAGCATAAACAAATGCCATTTGTTTTCTGTTTACCACGTATTAGTTCCTGTTATCTTTAATTATACTATTTCTAGTACCAATCTTTCTCAAAAACTGAAGTTAAGGATCTTTGTGTGATTTTTGATCCGATTATGTAGTTGATAAAGCAAATTCTATGTTGGGAATTTGTGTTGAATTTTCCAACCCGTATGGTCTGAAGTTTTTTTTATGCCTCTTGTACGTTCTTTTCTTGAATATTGCTCTATAGTCTGGTGTCCAATCTACGTAAATTCTGTAGTAACTCAAAAACGGCAAAAATGCAGTTATATCTCTGCATCACTGAATGGCGAACAGACTTAGTCATTCATAATTTACAATAAATCTATGCGAATATACATAATATCATATATAAGATATTACTGAATACATGGATATAGATATCTTTTCAGGCTTGCGTTTGAATCGGGCAACTAAGTTAGGTAAATTTCCGACATTGGCTTGAGGTGTGGTACCGTTTTTCGGACCACCATGATAGTGCTTTTTTCTCAAATTTAATATTTCGGCTTCTAATGAGTAGATTTTGTGTTCATGTTTCATGAAAAAATTCACATTTAACTTGCACTTGTAAGTATGTATATACATATGTAAAGAATGTATATACATTCGCAAAGAAATTCTACCTCTAGGTTTTGATGGATTCTGACATCACCATTGTAGAGAAGTCAAAAAAAAAAAAAAATAAGTCTTCTTAACTCATTCCTTTCTTTAAAATTAGTTGATTAATATTTTGTTTTATTCCTCCAGATTAGATATATACATAGATATGTATGTATGCATTTGCAGTGCATGTTAATATACTTACTCGTAAACGTTTATAAGTATTTTTTTCCTTTTTTTTCCGAATCGAGTTTATTTTTTTTTCTATTATGTCTCCACAATAAATGTATGGCGCCGTTATTACTAGTATATAGTAATTAAATAGTTTTACCGAAGGGCTTAAAAATAATAATTTTCAATTAAGTTGATTTTCTAAATTCGTTGGGTGTTAACAAACGTTTCAGAACTTTTGATACGAAAAAAATATGGGATTGACGCCATTTGATTGAGAAAAAGTTACATTGGCCGTTTATTCAATAGTTTTAGTCATATGGTGCTCTTATGCAGTCGAAAATAAGACCACAAACGTTATAATGGGCGTTTTTCAAAAGAACCATACAATAGTAGTGTGCAAAAAGTAGATATCCGGTTTTTAGTATTCGTTACTTGAAATGAGTATCGGTACCGAATACTACTGAAAATAAGTATTCGGTACTGATACTCATTTACACACTGTCAAACACTAAGCCAAAGTACCACCATCGAAACCAATCTGTACACAAATCCAGAACTCAACCACCACGCTTTTTCCTTAGAGGCAAATATATTAAAAAACACATATGCATATGCAAACACACAACAACAGCACAATCCATCCCCCTCGTTTCTAATGTTCTACTTCTACTTTCTACATACTTCATTATTCTCTTCTCTCACACTTCTTGTTCCTCTGCCAAACGTTTCAATGTGATTTTTTTTTCTACACATACTCGCACTTAAACCACGGCAGTATCAAATACCACTACTCGAATGTTGTGATTCGTTATCAGAATCTTAATTCCAAACGTTCCAATTTGATTACTATCCCGCACAGAACATATAGGTACTACTCAATACTCAATACTCATACTCAAACTTCGTTACTAACGAATACTATTCCCCGAATGTTGTGATTCTTTTATTCCAAACGTTCCAGTTTGATTACTTTTCTGAACAGAACATATAGGTACTCAATACTCATACTCAAACTTCGTTAGTAACGAATACCACTACCCGAATGTTATGATTCTTTTACAGTAATCAGTATTCCAAAGGTTCCACTTTGATTACTTTTTCATAGAGAATATATACTCAATACTTAATACTCATACCCATACACAAACATTTATAAAATAAATATAGAATTTTTGAAAAAATATTTTAAGAATTTTGCATAAGTTAAAATGCCACATTTTACTAAACATTAAATCTTGCCAACATTACGATTTTGAAGACCTTTAGCCGAGAAATGGCCATATTTCCAAAACCAGCTAATAAGAAAAGTGCCGTTACATGTAACTCAAATTTGAAATTTGTTATCTCGAGTTAACAATAAATTCTGACATTACGATGATTCTCTATCTACTCAATAGAAGCTCAAAAAAGTAGGTCTGCGAATTCTGCCTGTGCATCTGTGTGTATGTACGCTGAACTGCAGCTTAAACGGCTGGGCCGAGTCGTTTCAAACTTCATATCTGAGCTCTTTAGGGTCCCCATTCGAGGCGAAACCGGAAATTTGTTCTAGCCCCGTTATTAACGGTACTTTACTTAAGGCCAGTTTCAGAAACAGACGATTTTCTCGAAAACAGCTCTAACGATTATGATTAAATTTCAAATTTGAGTTACATGTAACGGCACTTTTCTTATTAGCTGGTTTTGGAAATATGGCCATTTCTCGGCTAAAGGTCTTCAAAATCGTAATGTGGGCAAGATTTAATGTTTAGTAAAATGTGGCATTTTAACTTATGCAAAATTCTTAAAATATTTTTTCAAAAATTCTATATTTATTTTATAAATGTTTGAGTATGGGTATGAGTATTAAGTATTGAGTATATATTCTCTATGAAAAAGTAATCAAAGTGGAACCTTTGGAATACTGATTACTGTAAAAGAATCATAACATTCGGGTAGTGGTATTCGTTACTAACGAAGTTTGAGTATGAGTATTGAGTACCTATATGTTCTGTTCAGAAAAGTAATCAAACTGGAACGTTTGGAATAAAAGAATCACAACATTCGGGGAGTAGTATTCGTTAGTAATGAAGTTTGAGTATGAGTATTGAGTATTGAGTACCTATATGTTCTGTGCGGAATAGTAATCAAATTGGAACGTTTGGAATTAAGATTCTGATAACGAATCACAACATTCGAGTAGTGGTATTTGATACTGCCGTGGTTTAAGTGCGAGTATGTGTAGAAAAAAAAATCACATTGAAACGTTTGGCAGAGGAACAAGAAGTGTGAGAGAAGAGAATAATGAAGTATGTAGAAAGTAGAAGTAGAACATTAGAAACGAGGGGGATGGATTGTGCTGTTGTTGTGTGTTTGCATATGCATATGTGTTTTTTAATATATTTGCCTCTAAGGAAAAAGCGTGGTGGTTGAGTTCTGGATTTGTGTACAGATTGGTTTCGATGGTGGTACTTTGGCTTAGTGTTTGACAGTGTGTAAATGAGTATCAGTACCGAATACTTATTTTCAGTAGTATTCGGTACCGATACTCATTTCAAGTAACGAATACTAAAAACCGGATATCTACTTTTTGCACACTACTATTGTATGGTTCTTTTGAAAAACGCCCATTATAACGTTTGTGGTCTTATTTTCGACTGCATAAGAGCACCATATGACTAAAACTATTGAATAAACGGCCAAAGTAACTTTTTCTCAATCAAATGGCGTCAATCCCATATTTTTTTCGTATCAAAAGTTCTGAAACGTTTGTTAACACCCAACGAATTTAGAAAATCAACTTAATTGAAAATTATTATTTTTAAGCCCTTCGGTAAAACTATTTAATTACTATATACTAGTAATAACGGCGCCATACATTTATTGTGGAGACATAATAGAAAAAAGAATAAACTCGATTCGGAAAAAAAAGAAAAAACATACTTATAAACGTTTACGAGTAAGTATATTAACATGCACTGCAAATGCATACATACATATCTATGTATATATCTAATCTGGAGGAATAAAACAAAATATTAATCAACTAATTTTAAAGAAAGGAATGAGTTAAGAAGACTTATTTTTTTTTTTTTTTTGACTTCTCTACAATGGTGATGTCAGAATCCATCAAAACCTAGAGGTAGAATTTCTTTGCGAATGTATATACATTCTTTACATATGTATATACATACTTACAAGTGCAAGTTAAATGTGAATTTTTTCATGAAACATGAACACAAAATCTACTCATTAGAAGCCGAAATATTAAATTTGAGAAAAAAGCACTATCATGGTGGTCCGAAAAACGGTACCACACCTCAAGCCAATGTCGGAAATTTACCTAACTTAGTTGCCCGATTCAAACGCAAGCCTGAAAAGATATCTATATCCATGTATTCAGTAATATCTTATATATGATATTATGTATATTCGCATAGATTTATTGTAAATTATGAATGACTAAGTCTGTTCGCCATTCAGTGATGCAGAGATATAACTGCATTTTTGCCGTTTTTGAGTTACTACAGAATTTACGTAGATTGGACACCAGACTATAGAGCAATATTCAAGAAAAGAACGTACAAGAGGCATAAAAAAAACTTCAGACCATACGGGTTGGAAAATTCAACACAAATTCCCAACATAGAATTTGCTTTATCAACTACATAATCGGATCAAAAATCACACAAAGATCCTTAACTTCAGTTTTTGAGAAAGATTGGTACTAGAAATAGTATAATTAAAGATAACAGGAACTAATACGTGGTAAACAGAAAACAAATGGCATTTGTTTATGCTAGGTAATTTGATTACGATCACTTTATTAATGTGTTTAAATCATTTTGAAGATTTCTACAATCACAAATATTTTTAACGCGCAAAATTATTTTAAGTTCATTAGCATACATCAGGCAGATTGCATAGTTAAGCTGTGAATGTATAATTCATCATTAATAAAAATATTAAAAAGCAGTGGCCCTAAGTGACTTTCTTTCGGGACACCAGATAAGACTTTAATAAGCCTAGATTGCGCACCGCCAATTCTTACAAACTGCTTTTTATTTGAAATGTAACTTGAAATTCACTTAATCAGCATGGAATGGATGCCAAATAAACGCAATTTGTCTATAAGAATGATATAAAAAGCCTTTTTAAAATCGGTAAATATTACATCAACTTGATAACAAAATTCCACAGAATCAGGATCTACCAGATACAAATCCATGCTGTTGTAAGGATATTTTTTACGTATTTAATTGTAAAATAAAGCTTTTTTGTTATAATGGATTTATTTTCAAGTAGATATTAAATAAAAAAAATTAAATTAAAAAAATTGTTGGTCAACATTTCAAGCATTTAAAATGATTTCAGTGACACATACATAAACCCAATTTATGTACCCTATTAATCCCAAAATGTTCGAAAATGTTAAAATAGTTTGATTACTTTTTATTAAAATAAAGTCTTATAACCAAAAACAATTTGGAAATAATAACATTTGATAAAAAAGTATGGGGTTTCTTAAAAATGACACATACCATACACGTCCGCACAATTTGAGAAAATGAGTGGATCGTGTGATGACCTATCTCTTTCGCATGCACATATATAAATAGCTTCTCCGCCAATACAGGGTGTCCCAGTTAAGCAGTATAATCCTAAAGGATTATAAAAGAGATTCCTGAAGTTCAGCCGAACAAAAAATTGTATGGCAGGGGGGGGGGGGGTCTATTCTCATCCCATTTCAAATTATAGCCCACCAAAGTGGGTGACCTCTAATTTGGAGGTGTAGCCACTTTAAACGCTATAACTATAGGTACAAAAAAGGTTTTGTACATTTTGGAAAGACAATTTAGTAGCGCATACAAGTCCTAAACACTTTGGGTACATCTGTGCAGCTACAAAATGTTATGGCTTCTTAAACTCAAAGTTTTGAAAATTTTTTGTTCCATTTTTTTACTTAAAATGTAATTTTCTCAAAATTTTTGCAAATTTTTTGCCTGAAAAATTTCCTAAAAATGATATAAAGCAACTTTTTTACGTACGATCAACAGAAGTTGCAGTTAGTATGGACAAATGCAATAAGATGGCGTACCACGTTTTCGGCTAAAAATAAGTATAATGGTACTTTTCTTCTTAACGGGTTTTAGAAATACATATGGCTATTTCTTGTCTAAAATTCAATAAATTTCCATTAATATTAAAATGTGAGCAAGATTTATTGTTTAATAAAATGTGGCATTTAAGAAAATATTAGTAAAATTATGGGTATAAGATATCTGTCAGTATGATAGTTACCTATTCTATACACAACAACTGCCCTACTAAGCTAGAAATCACATCGTCTTGTGCGAATTCTTAGAACCCAGCAAGCGGCAATCATGAAACAAAAAACTCGTTAAATAACACTACAATGGCGACATTTACCACGAAGGACAACTCAATTTATTGTTATCTCGAGTTCTTATTTTTTTACAAATCCAATACATGCCCTATATTATAGGTGCAAGTAAAAATTAGGCAAGTATGAGGACGGCCTCGTGCAATAGTGTTCCGGACGTTTTATATTGTCATCAAATATAAGACAATATCTATATACTCGTACATACATATATGTATGTATGTACAATTCCTTTGGGGTGAAGCTCGATGACGTTATTACTTGATAACTGCTGGACCGATTTTCATGATCCTTTTTTTAATTTGTTGCTGTACTTTAGGTTTATAGAGAAAAAAAATTAGGAAATTCGCATTTTTGCATTTTTCGCATTTTACAAAGCATAGTTGGCGTTGGGGGTGTCGATATATGACAGTTGATTTGTATGCGCCATATTTTGTATATATGTAAATACCTATCAATGAATTCGTTTCGGTTAATAATTAGGTATTAAATTTCAAAGTTTGAATGTTTAGTTAAGTCTGCGTTACATTAAATTCAACTACCTCAAGGCGCACGACATATTTGCAGTCTGGTGGCCAACGTTTACAGACAAATAAGAATGCAAAACGCATTTATGCAGGGTCCTGCTAGTTCGTCATATTTTGCAACACTGATTTCGATATGAACAATATAATGTAGGTACTATGTGAGTAAAAGTTGAAATTCTTCTATCAAATGGTAAAACCAAAAATACGTATTTAGGTATATCACGGTAATACTGTGCTGAGATTTCAGTCCATTTTTACTTGCACATTTGATATAAAACATGTATTGAATTCGTGAAAAATTTGGAACTCGAGATATTAAACAATTCTGACATTACGATGATAGAGAAGCTCGTTATAATGTGTCTGCCGATTCTGTTTGTCTGTCTGTATGACTAAACGAGTGAACCAATATACTTCAAACTTCATTTTAGGGAGCTATTGCATGGCTCCTAAAGGGGACATTGAAAATTTCGTTCTAGCCCTACTACTAGAGTTACTTCAGGTAGGGCCATTTTCACAAAAAGGGAGTTTTTTCGGAAATAGTTTCAACGATTTGAATAAAACTGTATATTTCAGTTAGTTGTTTTGTTGTTAGTAAAACATGAGCAAATTTTGACATGAAAAAAATATAGCATTTAGAGTTTTAAAAATAAAAAAATATATTCTTCAAACAATTCTATGTTTCGTAAAACTTTTACTTTTTTGGTAAACAAACTTTGTCAGAAAAATATTTCTTACATATACATATGTATAGTATATAAAAAAACATTTTTTTTTTTCTGCCCTTTATACAAGGTGCCCTAAAAGTGCCCCCAAAATAAAATTCTTTGCGCCATCCTGTGCGTGCTCCGAAGCGCGAAATCGACATCTCACCAAACTGCTTTCGCAACAAAGTCATCGGTATTATTCCATTGACAGTTACGTGCTGGCCGGCTTTGTGCTTGAAAATATTTGGATAGAGGATTCCGCTAGTCCATAAGCCATACCAAACCTTTGATACGCTTTGATGTAAGGTGGCTCCTCATTCTTTTCGGGTAGGTCTTAACTTCACTTCCACCCTTCGACCAGTCTAGTTCATTCCCCCCCAGTCTAGTTCTTTACTAAGGCTGTTACAAACCATATGCATTCGATACGAGTATTTTATTTCATACCAGTACGTGATGTATACGCTTATAGCAAAAGTAGCTATAACCGAACCGAGAAAAAAGTCGATTCCGCAAGTAGAAAACTGTTTACCACAAGCGCGAAAAATTATAAAGTGTAACAAAAAGCTGTAGATAGTAATTTGAAGCCTTAACTATTGTGTCCTCTACTTTTATAATAAAAGTGTTAACTTGACTGAAGAAATTTTTAATACAAACGATGTTTAATACATAATAGGTTATTCTGCTACTTTTTTTAAAAAAAGTACAAATGATATTATCTACACGAGTTATTTTTAAACGAATTAAAAGTGAGGAATATTTTAACTTATCCATTAATTTTTTATTTTTGTTTGTTGTGATCTAGCCTTAAGCCTTGGGTTGTGAAATTGATTGGATATGTCTGGGACTTGAGCAGGAAACCTCGCATTCACTCATTCACCGTACCAGTATTATTATGACATGGCATTCAAATTTTAGTTTGCTTAAATTCGTTTTAACGAGCATTTCCTAAAAATGATATAAAGCAACTTTTTTACGTACGATCAACAGAAGTTGCAGTTAGTATGGACAAATGCAATAAGATGGCGTACCACGTTTTCGGCTAAAAATAAGTATAATGGTACTTTACTTCTTAACGGGTTTTAGAAATACATATGGCTATTTCTTGTCTAAAATTCAATAAATTTCCATTAATATTAAAATGTGAGCAAGATTTATTGTTTAATAAAATGTGGCATTTAAGAAAATATTAGTAAAATTATGGGTATAAGATATCTGTCAGTATGATAGTTACCTATTCTATACACAACAACTGCCCTACTAAGCTAGAAATCACATCGTCTTGTGCGAATTCTTAGAACCCAGCAAGCGGCAATCATGAAACAAAAAACTCGTTAAATAACACTACAATGGCGACATTTACCACGAAGGACAACTCAATTTATTGTTATCTCGAGTTCTTATTTTTTTACAAATCCAATACATGCCCTATATTATAGGTGCAAGTAAAAATTAGGCAAGTATGAGGACGGCCTCGTGCAATAGTGTTCCGGACGTTTTATATTGTCATCAAATATAAGACAATATCTATATACATACATATATGTATGTATGTATAATTGCTTTGGGGTGAAGCTCGATGACGTTATTAGTTGATAACTGCTGGACCGATTTTCATGATCCTTTTTTTAATTTGTTGCTGTACTTTAGGTTTATAGAGAAAAAAATATTAGGAAATTCGCATTTTTTTGCATTTTTCGCATTTTACGAAGCATAGTTGGCGTTGGGGGTGTCGATATATGACAGTTGATTTGTATGCGCCATATTTTGTATATATGTAAATACCTATCAATGAATTCGTTTCGGTTAATAATTAGGTATTAAATTTCAAAGTTTGAATGTTTAGTTAAGTCTGCGTTACATTAAATTCAACTACCTCAAGGCGCACGACATATTTGCAGTCTGGTGGCCAACGTTTACAGACAAATAAGAATGCAAAACGCATTTATGCAGGGTCCTGCTAGTTCGTCATATTTTGCAACACTGATTTCGATATGAACAATATAATGTAGGTACTATGTGAGTAAAAGTTGAAATTCTTCTATCAAATGGTAAAACCAAAAATACGTATTTAGGTATATCACGGTAATACTGTGCTGAGATTTCAGTCCATTTTTACTTGCACATTTGATATAAAACATGTATTGAATTCGTGAAAAATTTGGAACTCGAGATATTAAACAATTCTGACATTACGATGATAGAGAAGCTCGTTATAATGTGTCTGCCGATTCTGTTTGTCTGTCTGTATGACTAAACGAGTGAACCAATATACTTCAAACTTCATTTTAGGGAGCTATTGCATGGCTCCTAAAGGGGACATTGAAAATTTCGTTCTAGCCCTACTACTAGAGTTACTTCAGGTAGGGCCATTTTCACAAAAAGGGAGTTTTTTCGGAAATAGTTTCAACGATTTGAATAAAACTGTATATTTCAGTTAGTTGTTTTGTTGTTAGTAAAACATGAGCAAATTTTGACATGAAAAAAATATAGCATTTAGAGTTTTAAAAATAAAAAAATATATTCTTCAAACAATTCTATATTTCTTTTTTCTATATTACTTCTTTGGTAAACAAACTTTGTCAGAAAAATATTTCTTACATATACATATGTATGTATAGTATATAAAAAAACATTTTTTTTTCTGCCATTTATACAAGGTGCCCTAAAAGTGCCCCCAAAATAAAATTCTTTGCGCCATCCTGTGCGTGCTCCGAAGCGCGAAATCGACATCTCACCAAACTGCTTTCGCAACAAAGTCATCGGTATTATTCCATTGACAGTTACGTGCTGGCCGGCTTTGTGCTTGAAAATATTTGGATAGAGGATTCCGCTAGTCCATAAGCCATACCAAACCTTTGATATGCTTTGATGTAAGGTGGCTCCTCATTCTTTTCGGGTAGGTCTTAACTTCACTTCCACCCTTTGACCAGTCTAGTTCATTCCCCCCCTGTCTAGTTCTTTACTAGGGCTGTTACAAACCATATGCATTCGATACGAGTATTTTATTTCATACCAGTACGTGATGTATACGCTTATAGCAAAAGTAGCTATAACCGAACCGAGAAAAAAGTCGATTCCGCAAGTAGAAAACTGTTTACCACAAGCGCGAAAAATTACAAAGTGTAACAAAAAGCTGTAGATAGTAATTTGAAGCCTTAACTATTGTGTCCTCTACTTTTATAATAAAAGTGTTAACTTGACTGAAGAAATTTTTAATACAAACGATGTTTAATACATAATAGGTTATTCTGCTACTTTTTTTAAAAAAAAGTACAAACGATATTATCTACACGAGTTATTTTTAAACGAATTAAAAGTGAGGAATATTTTAACTTATCCATTAATTTTTTTTTTGTTTGTTGTGATCTAGCCTTAAGCCTTGGGTTGTGAAATTGATTGGATATGTCTGTGACTTGAACAGGAAACCTCGCATTCACTCATTCACCGTACCAGTATTATTATGACATGGCATTCAAATTTTAGTTTGCTTAAATTCTTTTTAACGAGCATTTCCACGCAATGACAAACACAGCTTGAACAAAAAAAAAACCGAGAGTACCCTCATGTCATAAGATTATGTCTACCAAACTGTCTCGAATCTTTCATATTCCAATAAATCGATTCGATTTAAGAATATTTCTACTAGCTAAGACGTGTCTGCTGCATAGTCAATTCTGATCACTCGGATATGTTCATTGTACATATTTTCATACTCAATTACACAAAAGATACCTCAGATATATAATGGGTCCAATTATATATTTCATAGAAGACAATGCAATACCTTACAAGCTTAAAGTAGGCTACACACTATCAGTTTTGAACTGACATTCCTGGACTGTCATTTCTCATCATTTCATTCCAGGCTATACACTATCATTCCAGGTTTGTCATTTTTTCGAAGGTTTTCTCCTTTTTACTTGCACCTATGATATAGGGCAAGTATTGGATTCGTGCAAAAATTCGAACTCGAGATAACAATGAATTCTGACATTACGATGATAGAGAAGCTCGAAAAAGTAGGTCTGCCGATTCTGTCTGTCTGTCTGTCTGTCTGTCTGTCTGTCTGTCCGTCACTCTGTATGTATGTACGCTCGACTACAGCCCAAACGGGTAAACCGATTTCCTTCAAACTTCATATCTGGGGTCTGTTGTGTATTCTCCAGAGGGGAAATTGGAATTTTCGTTCTAGCCCTATTATTAACGGTACTTTACTTAAGGCCAATTTTACAAAAACATGATTTTCTCGAAAACGGCTCTAACGATTTTGATTAAATTTCATATTCGAGTTAGTCTGGGCAAATGCTATAAGATGGCGTACCACGTTTTTGGCTAAAAATACGTATAACGGTACTTTTCTTATTAACTGGTTTTAGAAATATGGCTATTTCTCGGCTAAAACTCAATGGATTTCCATCAAAATTGAAATGTGGGCAAGATTAAATGTTTAATAATATATGCCATTTAAACTTATACAAAATTGAAAAAAAAAATTTTCAAAAATCTATTGTAATTTTTTTTTTTTTTAAATTTATTTCCAACTACCAGCATATATGTAGGTGCAAGTACGTACGACCCAGTCGTGCACATTTTTTTTGTTCATTGTTCGGTTTGTCTTCTTTGGGCGCAGGCAAAAATTTTTACGCACTGTAATCTAATTCGAAAGATCCGGGACACAGAAGCCTGGACTATCAAATATGACCCTCGCTCGACTTGCGACAAATGCCAAATCATGAAATCTACCTGCACATCATACATATACATGCATCATTCTCCGTCATTCCCGCAAAATCCACGAAAAATTTCAACCCTCATCATTCTCGCCATCAGTTCCATCCTCAATTATCATTTCGACCTACACACTATCATTTTTCCATCAGTCCAGCAAGAATGTCAGTTGAAAAATGATAGTGTGTAGCCTACTTAACGACAGAATTCTGTTCGATCTTATACTCACCTCTGGGTACTTTATTCCCACCACGAATTTAATCTGAGCTGACAATTGACATCCTCAACATGACACGCTGCCGCGGCAACATAAATAATCTCACTCTCGAACTTTGTTTTTCTCACCCTGTCTCTGTGGGCGACTCAAGTCAAAGCACCCAAGAGACATCAAAACAATAAAAAAGTAAAAGTCTTCTTTTGGCATGGGTACCCTGCAGTTGACATAGAAAACTTAATCTACAACTGACTGCACAGAGCAGTACACAAAAACGCTGGGCACACAAAACTTACGTTATTATTGTGTGGCTTATGTCGAGTCTTCGCGTTCGTCGTCATTATCCTGTTGCGAGTTAACTACAACGCCACCAGCATCCCAAAACAATGAGTTATTAAAGGCAGCCGCACAGCGCACAGATCATGCATAATTAATGTCCCGACTCCAG
The DNA here is from genome assembly GCA_949716465.1 of Chalcosyrphus nemorum. NCBI lineage: Eukaryota > Metazoa > Arthropoda > Insecta > Diptera > Syrphidae > Chalcosyrphus > Chalcosyrphus nemorum. Next base: position 11,918,157 of record OX454335.1, read on the forward strand.
AAATTCACACAGACTCTCAGAGAGTCGTCCTCTTTGGGTAGAAATGTATATGCTTGCCAGCTGAGCACTGCTAAACACTAACCAACCGGTGTGTTGAAGTGGCGTGGCAGCTTTTCAATGCGGCTAGTTCCACAACTGACCTCGTTTTCCTACATCGACGAGGCATCGCGAGGAAATCTTGTTCCACCACTCTGGCCTGATGCACTATGTAAGCCTAGGTATCGATATAGATACGCTTAGATATGGAGATTTGCCCACTCTCGGTTTCATTTTGGTCGAAGTTGCGGCATGGCTGGTGCGTCTCTCTCTCCCGATATCGAATTCTATCCGAAACTAGTCACAGATGCTGGAGATATCTGTATCTGCATCAATAAATATAATGCATGTATCTACCGGAGCTTCAAACCAGAAAAGATACAACAAAGGCAGCCATCTAGCACGCTATCCATTTGCCACCAGTAGCTTCTAAGATCGACGACCTAAGGCAGAGTGTTGAGCAATCAAAAGAATTTTCCACTGCAGCTCCGTCTGCTGGATGCGAAAAGCGAACGTGAGTGGTAGTGCAATTAGATACAATAAACTCAATACAAAAAAGTGGAACATTGAACCTAGGTAGCCGGTATGAAAGGTACCATCCGGACGGTTTTCCGTTGAATGAATGATTTTTACTTGCACCTATAATATAGGGCAAGTATTGGATTCGTGCAAAAATTCGAACTCGAGATAACAATGAATTCTGACATTACGATGATAGAGAAGCTCGAAAAAGTAGGTCTGCCGATTCTGTCTGTCTGTCTGTCTGTCTGTCTGTCTGTCTGTCCGTCACTCTGTATGTATGTACGCTCGACTACAGCCCAAACGGGTAAACCGATTTCCTTCAAACTTCATATCTGGGGTCTGTTGTGTATTCTCCAGAGGGGAAATTGGAATTTTCGTTCTAGCCCTATTATTAACGGTACTTTACTTAAGGCCAATTTTACAAAAACATGATTTTCTCGAAAACGGCTCTAACGATTTTGATTAAATTTCATATTCGAGTTAGTCTGGGCAAATGCTATAAGATGGCGTACCACGTTTTTGGCTAAAAATACGTATAACGGTACTTTTCTTATTAACTGGTTTTAGAAATATGGCTATTTCTCGGCTAAAACTCAATGGATTTCCATCAAAATTGAAATGTGGGCAAGATTAAATGTTTAATAATATATGCCATTTAAACTTATACAAAATTGAAAAAAAAAATTTTCAAAAATCTATTGTAATTTTTTTTTTTTTTAAATTTATTTCCAACTACCAGCATATATGTAGGTGCAAGTACGTACGACCCAGTCGTGCACATTTTTTTTTGTCGATTGTCGCGGACTTCCTGCTGAAGCAACACGTACGTTATGAGTTTTTTTATGGATATGACCTGGTGCCCAGATTTTTTGAGCTTTTATCTTATGGCGGCATCGCAACAGTTACAGTTCAAATTAAAAATCTAATAAAACGACAAGAAACCAACCACTTTAGGGCATTACCCCAAAGACAAACCCGCAAGTGTACAACGAGAGCAAGAACCTTTTAAGTAGACCGGTTGATCGTCGTCGCCGTTTGACGGGGTTTTTCTTTATAAATTCTTTCGAATATGTCACAGGTAAAGAGCAGTACACACGGTCAGCAGCGGCTTATCTTTTGGCTACAGTGACTTTTAGGGGTCAGTTTCTACCTATATGGTTGAGGAAATGTCAAATTTTTCGTCGTGCTCTGGAAAGAAGATCTTTCTTGATGATGATTTGATGAGATGCATTCATTCTGTTGTTGAACATGATGTGATGCATGTGATGCATTTAAAAAACCGACTGGATTGTTAGGTTTCCCAGAGATTCTGTAACCGGATGCGATTACACTGCAATTTAATTGTGATGCTGTGGAACTTTAAGTTGATATATGTAAGTATGTACATAATACATGGGGGCAATGTACTTCAAAACGGATATTTTGTTGTGTTAATGCGGCTAACTCACTTAGGCATTAGTAGCTGGTTACATTTATCAACCAATCGTTTTTTACCCATTACCGTTGCCAAATTAAGCTATGGATGTCTCACTTCGATATTATTTCATAGTCAGAATTGTTTATTGAATTGTTCTTGTTGGTTTATTGAATTTTCGCTGCTGAAAACCTTAAGAACTATTGAATTGCGTTCTTATGTTTTGCGTACACAATAAGTGGATAAAATATTCCGGAAACGAATTTCATTTCTTGGGCGCTTTGTTTGAAGGGCCAAGCGTATTTTTATCGTTACATCTGATATATAAATCTAAAAGAATATTTTTTCTAAGCAAATCTGTTGAAAAAAAATTTAGTAAAACCATCAGAAGGCTTTGAAAATGTGTGAAAATAGCCGCTCGTTCTATACAGGATCTTCCGTTTTTAATATCTGAAATTAAATTAACTTACTTACTTACCTACATACTCGTACATACACCGAATGTAACTTCTTTTGATTCTGCCTTCTGTAGGTATGAATTTATCAATCAATTGATCTGTTTATAACTATGCCCTACAACGAAAATCATGTCATGATTTTAACATAACCAATTTTTCGCATTGCTTTGTTTGATTAGGTGCATATTGCATTTTAGGAATTTCTGTCAGCACTTTAAATGACATGCACATCATCAGCGGCTTTAACTACTGCACGATGGAGTTGCCTTCAGATCGTTATCACATACCAAACGAACATCACATAACATTATGTAATTAATTCTTCGTCTACCAAACCGTCTGCCATTACTCACAACACCAACACCAACTCACACTTAACACAAATACGACAAAGTCGCTCCAATTGACCATTATACCATAGATAGATGCTCAATCTTAGGTAACACACAGCACATAGCACTGTGATGCACCCCATCATGCATTTCCGCTGGTACGAGTAGAACTTGCAACGCGCCGGTACTTCGTTTTCGTTCCGGGATTTTAGCTTTTGGATTCTTTGCGCGCGATTCGTAGGCCGTTTTTTGTCTTCTTTGCAGATCTTTGTGTTTCGTCTAGTCTTCGTTTGTTTACTATAGTGCTTCTCTTCCACTACCACATGGCACGTTGTTGTTTTGTTAAGGTGGATGGAAATTTAGGTCAAACATTATTTAAATGGACAAACGAACGCTGGTACGCCGTGCGATGCCGTATGCACACACTTAGTCGGGCGAGCGATCGCGCGCGCGTAGCTATGATATAATCGGCGACGTCTCTCCGCTTAAAGTCAAATGTTGCGCAACGTCCACAATGGCATAGCTGCCGAAGAAAGTCAGGCCTGGTAGTGGTGTGCTAGACAAGAGAGACGAACTATTTGGTCAGTGCGCTGGCCAGTTCTCTTTTTGAAACACATACACACTTGAGAAGTGGACGATGGTCTTAGATGGATTGTCTGCATGCCAGCAGCAGTGGTGGTATGTGCCATATCCATCATATGTTGTGTGCATTGCAGCTGCATCGTTGTCGTACAGCTTGAGGAGGAACATAGTATGACAGGTGATGAATGGTCCAATGTTTCTTCTGTTGCTTCTACAAAATTTTATCTTCTGTTGTTGGGTGTGGCGGCAGTAAAGTGCTTACTTTGGACTTTACCTGAAATTTTTATTTGGTTTGCCATTTTTTGGGTGCTGTTGTGTTGGATTGGAAGGAGCATGTTTTGTTTAGTGGTGGCGGCGTGGACTAGCCCGCGGTCAATTTATTAACCACGCTGCATAGATAAGTTAGAGAAAAACAAAAAAAAAAGGAATAGGAAAAGAAAAAGTCTCGACAAGTCTTTTGGGCCAATTGCTCATCGGAGCGTGGCATGCAATTCGCCCGGGTTGCTTTCGGAACCGAAAAAAGTAAAATTAAACCGAAACCGACGATGGTCGGTGGGTGCATACTTCATTGGTTTGTGGGTGGGGACGTAAGGTGCACTTAGACTCTCGAATGGATAGGGTTTCATTTTTCTTTCTCGCTCCCTCATCTAGTGCTGGTGGTGGTAGTATTGCAAAAGAGTTCCTTTCGGTACTTAAGTCGGATCTAATCCATTCGGCGCAAGTGCTGCAAAAGGTACAAATAGTAGTGCACTCGGTTTATGTGAGATGCAAAGGAATTTTCATGAAGTGGAAAATGAGATTTGGTTATCGCACAGTGGAAATTAATGAAAGTGTATTTTTTAGACGACTGGAGAGAAGGTGACACCTTTCAGGCTAATAAAACTGAAATGTATATTTACTTGGAAAGGAATTGCGATAAGTAGTGCGATTCCTTAAGTAAGGAATTTACTTAAGTGCAAAAGGGAAGGAAATTCATTAAATGTTTAGCTGTATTTGTAGGATTAATATTTGTTTTAAGGTAGGTGAACTTCTTAACTACCTCGAAATTATAGTTGTCAAAAGCGACGTTCTGCCCAATGTTTTTAACAGATAAATTTTTGTTTGTTAATAACATAACGTATGTATATGTACTTCGTCTTGTCCTCGTTCACTTCAAGACCAACTCCTCTACGACGACGGCTTGCCAGGATCTTCCTATGATGTCAATATCGTCTGCATATTCCAGCAGTTGGACGGATTTGTAAAAGATAGCGCCTTCCGTGTTGACAGCTGCCCTGTGAACTATCTGCTCCAACACAATATCGAAGAAGTCACATGACAGCGAATCTCCTTGCCTAAATCCGATGCACGTTTGAAAGATCTCCGAACAGTTGTTTCCAGCGTTACGCGACATTTCTGGATAAATTTTTCCGGTATCCCGAATTGGGCCATCGCCTGGTAGAGCTCAAGACGATGAATGCTGTTATAGACGGCTTTAAAGTGTGATGAAAAGGTGGTGGCTCTTTTCCAGGATTTGTTTGAGTGTGAAAGTTCGGTCTATTGACATAATTGGTTGATGACTTAATGCATGCACTCTACCAAGACATCATCTCCGTATTTATAGAGTTCAGCTGGAAGCCCATCAGAGCCAGCGGCTTTGTTGTTCTTCAGTTTATCTGAAGAAGTGGTGGGGGCGTTGATTCTGCATTGACTGGAGGTGGGTTCTCTTCTTGCCCTATCACTTTCTATTTGCTGGCCGTTAAGCAACTGCTGGAAGTGTTGCTTAAAGATATAAACAATTCCCTGTGCGTCGGTGACTTCGTTATTTTGAAGAGCCCGCGTTCCGGGCAAGCAGCAGCTTAGCTTTCCTATAAAATTTCCGGATGTTGATGCGCTCGGGAGACTCCTCGATATCCTTGAGCTGGGAAACTGCGTGGTCCCTTTTCTTTTTACGCAGGATTCTCTTATCTTCCTTTTTATTCTGGTCCGGTACTCCTCTCTCGATGCTCTCATCATCATTTTAAGGGCTCTTCCTTGGTGGTGGTTGTTAGCCAAGGGTGGTCCACCACCATCCTTACAGACCTAATCAAATCGAAGTAGCTCATGTAATGTGTTCTCCAAATCGTCCATAGATTCCATCTAGAGAATCATCCGCCTTCTATCCTCGTTCTGAGGGCTCTTGTTAGACTTCTGAGATGCAGTACTCGTTCAGGTCAACAAGAGATGCTTCGTCCGGTCCTACATGAGTGCTGAAGTTTACCCAGATGTGCTCGCTCGATGACTACATCGTTAGCCCACTACTATGTAGCTATCCAGAGGGCACCACGTGGAGGTGATGATGCGACATTTTGCGGGCGAACTTAAAAAAATTACACTTTTTCAGTCCCGATTTTTAAGGACTTAGTATACAAAATTTCATTATCATAGCTCCAAATTTAAGGCCCAAAAACTAGTGACAGATGGACGGACATACAGACTGACGGACAAACGGATGGACGGACATGGCTAAATCGATTCGGCTAGTGATGCTCATGCCTTTCTTATGTAATAACCTACATACATACAGTTGCGGTCAAAATAATAGTAGTGGAAGTTAAAATAAATTTATAAGAACTGTTTCTTCCTGTGTTGTTTGGAGACAAATTTAATGGTCAAACGAAGTCAAAATTGTTTTGTGTGGTAAAAAGAGGATCTCGTCTATACGTAAGAAGGCCTTGGAAAACAAAATACAGCCTCAGTTCACAACAAAATCAATAAAACATGAAGGACCCAGCATTATGGCTTGGGCATGTTTTTCTTTTTATGGTCCTAGCTCCATCTACCGAATCGACAAAGTTAATTTTATATCGTCCAAATTTTAAAGGAAACCATGTTACAGGACAATCACCCAAAGCATATCAGCAAACTTACTAAGCAGTGGTTTCAGGCTAACAGGGTGAACGTAATGCAATGATCTGGACAATCCCAAACCTCAACCTGATTGACAATCTTTGGTGCAATGTCAAAAAGGATGTTGCTGGTGTTAAACCATATAACAGTAATGAACTTTGGGCTGCTGAGCAACAGTCATGGAGGTCAGAATCAGTAGAAACGTCAACTCCATGCAACGACGTTGTGCTGCAGATGAGTCTAAAAGAGGTCATCGAACCAAGTATTATTTATAGCAAGAAATACGATCTTTAATTCATGGCATAAATTTGAACTAAATTCGAATTTTTGTTACATTTAGAAAAAGATATTCAGTGCACTACTATTTTTTTGACCGTCCATTTTCCGATACTTCTGAAGATATTTTAAATTATTTTATTTAGTGTAACATTTAAGGCATAATTTTGTTTCTGATATTAAAGCTTGAAAAAAATTAACAAAAAAAAAAAAAATAACATTCAATCATTCAAAGCGAATGGATTTATTTACTTGAAATTTTTCTTATTACATGAGTTGCACTACTATTATTTTGACCGCAGCTGTACATACCTACTACAAAAAAAAAACATTCTAGATTAGTAGATAGGTAAATAGAAACCCCTTTATCCGTCTGCAAATTTTGTAATTCATATCAAGCTGTGCCATGATAGATTTCATTGTTTGAAATCTATCTCGTTCGGAATTGTCCTCATTTTCATTGTCTCCACTTTTTAATGTTCCCTCTCAACTCTAATCAAAATAAACTTCCAAGTGCCTGGCAATCAAAAGAACCAGAAAACCGGTCTGGTCCCTTCATGATCACCACCATCGTCATTGCGCCATCATCATCCATCTCTTGACAAAAATCAACCCACGATCTCCGAAAAAATTGGTGCCTGAAGAAAACAATACTTTCCTGATCTTCGTTAAGGCGCTACTGTCGAATGCAGCTTGCATCGTTGTTGTCATCGTGGTCGCCGACAACGTCGTCGTGGGCACTCCAAACTATTTGTTTCTATTTTTATGAACTTGCACTATCGCCTCAGCAGCAGCGGGGCCGTTTAAGGAGTCACACACAGCTCCATCTAGTTGCATAGAAGATCCCCTTCCCCTGCTCTTTGTTACTCATTTCCATTACCTTTTTTCGTTTTGTTTTCCAGTTCGCATAATATGATTATAAAATCTGCACTTCATCGCACTGACCCACATTTGGCATACATAATGCCTTTCTTCTTCTGCTTCTTCTTCCTCCTAGTCTTTTATGTGCGGCTTTGGATCTCTTTCTCTCTCTCCTTCCAAACGAAGAACAAGATAATAAAATTAACAAACAAACGATCGGTGGAAAAACAGTTAAAGCAAATAACCATGCATGCACGATGCCCGTTTCTACTTGGATAGCTACCTTACATAGTAGGTATAGCTTCTTCTTTTTCACCTCTTATACAGTTTTCCTTCATGGATTTCTTTTGATAGACTTGTGGGCACGAAAGTGAAACTTCAATAAAAAATAAAAATACAACGAAAAAAAAAATCAAAATGAAATAAAAACTATTATGAAAGTTATGTAACGTGCTCAACACGCTGTGGCTGAAAAGAGCTTCTGTCTTCAGCTCTTCAGAGTTTTGGATGTTTTTCATTTTCTTTTTTGTTTTATGGTCTAACGCTGGATGAAGAAGGTGGCTGCTTTGCTTGTGGGATTTTGTGTTAGTTGCCAGCAGTGCTGCCACTTTGATTACCAGTCGTTTGTGGTCTTAGGAAAAATAGGTCAAATTTTTTTGCAAATAATATTTTTCATAACAAATTATTTTTTTTAAATAGAAATTACAAAGGAATATCTTTTACAATATTCACTCACATACTTTATCTGAGAAACTCAATTTATATTTAGAGAAGCTCTGATGGGTAGTACCATATTTTACGAGTGTCGCCAAACGCTTATGCAACGTTAATTCAAATGTGTTTTCACACATATCCAGGTTTGTGTACAAGATGAATCGTTTTAAAAAAAAGTGTCCAATCCTGTATATTAAATAGGTACTCTTGCGTCTTTTCAAATTGTAACAAAGAGAGCGCCATCTGGTCATTGGAATAAGCACTAAAAACATAATGGTTTGAATATTCGAATGTTGCACCACACTTAGTACATTTTCAAAGCGCCATCTAGTACGTAATAAATAAACTTCGAGATAATCATATCAATACACATTTGGCGGATAGTTCCTACAGTACACGTTCGAAATAGTGATCTAAATAAATCCAGGCCTGTTTTTTGAGTGCAGTGAACATGTTCATCGTAAAAAGCACGAGTTTTCGTCAGAAAATTTTAAAGTTAGGTATTTGGTCAAATTCTTTTCGGTTCAAATACGTATACCACATACACGAATTATTGTTCAAATATGAATAACTAATTTAATTTTATTATGTATAATGCGACTCTAACACCACGCAATATTCACTTTATATTTATATTTACTTTATATAACGCTATAGTCTAATTGTTAATAAATTAAGAACAAAATAATAATAATTACTCATTTACAAAAAAGAGTTAGCTAATGAGGGTCAGTTGGTCGCCTTTTAAGTCCCCGTCCGTCTTCTTGAGATTTATTGGTCGAATAACGTGCTGATATCGTTGTCAGCATGCGAAAGGTCTCTTGTTAAGTATCTCGCGCTAGTTTTTATGATTTCCTCCCTGACTGTTGGAATTTGAAGGTCGTGATGTATATCATTAACTGTATTTTAATATGCATTACAACAATAGCCGTGTTTTATTATCACCCAAGATCCATATGGATCATTAATTTCTATGCATTACAACAACAGTACGAGATCTTGCTCTCTATCAGGATCTTTTTTCGAGATCCGAATTGCTAGTTCATGCTATTTCTCACTAGGTTACATTTTCATTCATGACTGTAGTGTAATTGTCCATGATAGTCAAATATCCATGCTGCCAGATTAGAATATGTATACTATTAGCAAAACAAACGTTATTCAATTTATTTGTATGTTCAAATAAATTAATATTCAGCAGTTATTAACAATGAATAATAACTTTGAATTTCTAAAACCTTGTAAGTGATTATTAACCATTTCAAATCCGGTAAAATTATTTTCTTAAAAAAATCAAATGCATCAAATTCTCATTAAAAAAAAAACAAATATTCAGTCGCATGGCAACTTCGTGCTTAATGAACTTTTCAGAAGTCACATTCTAAGAGAAGCTTTTACCACAACCCAGAACCTAAACTTTTCGTGGATCTGGACTGTTTTATTTTCATCGTGTGATCTATATAGATCTTGGGTGGTAATAAAACACGGCTAATAGTACGAGATGTTGCTCTCTATCAGGATCTCTATTCGCGATCCAGATAGCTAGTTCATGCTATTTCTCACTAGGTTAAATTTTCATTCGTGACTGTAGTGTAATTGTCCATGATAGTTAAATATCCATGTTGCCAGATTAGAATATATATGTATCAGAGATCTGCAGCGGTATACCGCATTCATTCGAACACCGCATGTATACTCGTTGTTTCTTCGACGCAAACTCATTCATACTTGGTAAAATATTTTATCTTCATCGCATTGACTGCAAACCGGTTTTATGTTGCGATCATTTATTCATACTTACTCAAAGACTATGCGGTGTTTGATAATTTTTTCCCAGATCAAACCGATGGATGAGAAAAAAACGGTGCGAATGTAAACCCGCACCGCAATTCCTGCGATAGATCTGCATATGTATTTAGAACCGGTAGTACAAGATCTGAGTGTGATCTTGTACTACCGGTTATGAGCAGCGATGCCAGATGTGGGGAAATTTCCCCATTTTGGGGAATTTTTGAGTCAATGGGGAAAATGGGGAAAAATGGTCTTCAAATGGGGAAAAAACCGATGTCACACAAAATGTTAATTTCACATAAATATTAAAAAGCATTACACTAATAATTAGTTTCCAACTAAAAATGAAAAAAGAAATTAACTTGTTTAAGAAACTCAAGCGGTTGAATGTTAAATAAATTTCGAGCTGAACACAACCTACAATATCATATCTCACTGACTTCAACCGAATCGAAATCAACTGTCAAATGCGCAGATTTGCACATTCAAATTCAAAACAAAACACCGTCATTCACAAAACAAAGAAAGTTTCTCCGTTGCTATTGTGTTTATACCCTATCCCAAGGGTATATTAAGTTGGATACATAGTTTGTAACATAGAGAAATATTACAGTTAGACCCATTAAAATATATGTATATATAAATGATCAGCATCACTAGCCGAGTCGATTGAGCTATGTCCGTCCGTCTGTGTGTCACCAGTTTTTGGGCCTTACATTTTGAGCTAGATCGATGAAATTTTTGTATACAAGGTCCTCGCAGAAGTAAGCAATACAAGTGTAAAAAAGTGGGCGTACTTTTCAAAAAACTTACTTTTTTCAGTATTTTTATAAAAACTTTTTTAAGCACATAGGTAAATATTTTTCTACCCGACATATACTCCATACAAAGTATACGGCCACTCCCACGTTTTAGGGGCGTTTTTGTCCAAAAACTGATTTTCGACAGTTTCAAAATTATAGCACCTTTTAGGAACAAAATACAGTATATGCTGAACATTTTTTGAAATCTGGCCACTACCACGCCCAGTTATTGAGAAAATTCATATTTTGGAGTCATTTTATAAGATATTTGAAAAAAGTTGCTTAAGCACCAATATACGGTGGAAGAAGAAGCTAAGTGTATAGGAAAGGGATAGGGTATCAAACGATCCGCTCGAGAGAGATTGTAGCATTTTCATATGTTTTAATTACTATTTTTGTTTCAATAAAAGAAAATGAAATTGTTTTTGTTTTAAATTATCCTTTTGAAGTCATTAATTGTATGTTAGAAAAGAATTAAAATGGGGAAAAAACGCTTACTGAATGGGGAAATTTAAGAAAAAAAAATGGGGAATTTCATCAAAAAAAATCTGGCATCACTGGTTATGAGTAACAAGACCACCGCAAACACCGCACCTACACTCATTTGTTAAAATGACTCAAAGATAAGATTTTTGTTTCGTCTTCCTTCAAGACTCTGTGTACTCTTTTTTTCACAAGGGGTCGTGTATACGGGTTAAAGTGTATACTTTTGATCTACTTCCACTTATTGTACAATTTTTTTATCTTTTGTTTTGTGGTAGTAGGAAACAGAGTATATCTACTTACAGTGAGTAGGGACACTCTCCGCACACATGTAAATGCTACTACTACACGAAAAACACCTAAAAAAAACGTACAATAAGCGAAAAGAGGTAAAAAGTATTGATTTCAACCCTTATGTGCGATCTCTTATAATGAAAAGAGAACATAACATAATTTGCCAGCACGATCTCATACGGCTCTATGTGTAAGATACATAAATGAGATTTTCCCATAATGCTTTTTTAAACCGCGGTCTGGAGTTACTGTCAGAGCCGTAGTGTTTTTCCTCTCCATACTAGTATGAGTTGAAGTACTCAGGTTGACCAGCTTTGCCTTCGTAAAGTATGTTTTGTTTTTGTTTTTCTTGTCAATGGTTATTGAATATATAGGCTTAATTATGGATTTCAAAATTATAAGATACGCAATTTTGCATTCTAGAACATATAATTGAACTTTTTTGCTGTACTTTGACATCGTTGTATATTATATTTGATGATTTTAAGTTTTATTCTAAAACATTTTTGTGTGCTGAATTCTGTAGCAAACGGTCACACTAATGATGAAGTCAAACTAAAGGGAGGGTTGTGTACATTTTTTCGCATGTAGTTTTAAAGGCGATCTGAAGATGAATTGTTATCAGTTGTTGGATAACTTAAATCGGAAAAATAACGGGTGTCACGTGTGTAAGGCATAATGAAGTATGCAGATCGATATAATTCATCGTACGATAGACAAAGTTCTAATACACATTTGGCGGATAGTTCCTACAGTACACGTTCGAAATAGTGATCTAAATAAATCCAGGCCTGTTTTTTGAGTGCAGTGAACATGTTCATCGTAAAAAGCACGAGTTTTCGTCAGAAAATTTTAAAGTTAGGTATTTGGTCAAATTCTTTTCGGTTCAAATACGTATACCACATACACGAATTATTGTTCAAATATGAATAACTAATTTAATTTTATTATGTATAATGCGACTCTAACACCACGCAATATTCACTTTATATTTATATTTACTTTATATAACGCTATAGTCTAATTGTTAATAAATTAAGAACAAAATAATAATAATTACTCATTTACAAAAAAGAGTTAGCTAATGAGGGTCAGTTGGTCGCCTTTTAAGTCCCCGTCCGTCTTCTTGAGATTTATTGGTCGAATAACGTGCTGATATCGTTGTCAGCATGCGAAAGGTCTCTTGTTAAGTATCTCGCGCTGGTTTTTATGATTTCCTCCCTGACTGTTGGAATTTGAAGGTCGTGATGTATATCATTAACTGTATTTTAATATGCATTACAACAATAGCCGTGTTTTATTATCACCCAAGATCCATATGGATCATTAATTTCTATGCATTACAACAACAGTACGAGATCTTGCTCTCTATCAGGATCTTTTTTCGAGATCCGAATTGCTAGTTCATGCTATTTCTCACTAGGTTACATTTTCATTCATGACTGTAGTGTAATTGTCCATGATAGTCAAATATCCATGCTGCCAGATTAGAATATGTATACTATTAGCAAAACAAACGTTATTCAATTTATTTGTATGTTCAAATAAATTAATATTCAGCAGTTATTAACAATGAATAATAACTTTGAATTTCTAAAACCTTGTAAGTGATTATTAACCATTTCAAATCCGGTAAAATTATTTTCTTAAAAAAATCAAATGCATCAAATTCTCATTAAAAAAAAAACAAATATTCAGTCGCATGGCAACTTCGTGCTTAATGAACTTTTCAGAAGTCACATTCTAAGAGAAGCTTTTACCACAACCCAGAACCTAAACTTTTCGTGGATCTGGACTGTTTTATTTTCATCGTGTGATCTATATAGATCTTGGGTGGTAATAAAACACGGCTAATAGTACGAGATGTTGCTCTCTATCAGGATCTCTATTCGCGATCCAGATAGCTAGTTCATGCTATTTCTCACTAGGTTAAATTTTCATTCGTGACTGTAGTGTAATTGTCCATGATAGTTAAATATCCATGTTGCCAGATTAGAATATATATGTATCAGAGATCTGCAGCGGTATACCGCATTCATTCGAACACCGCATGTATACTCGTTGTTTCTTCGACGCAAACTCATTCATACTTGGTAAAATATTTTATCTTCATCGCATTGACTGCAAACCGGTTTTATGTTGCGATCATTTATTCATACTTACTCAAAGACTATGCGGTGTTTGATAATTTTTTCCCAGATCAAACCGATGGATGAGAAAAAAACGGTGCGAATGTAAACCCGCACCGCAATTCCTGCGATAGATCTGCATATGTATTTAGAACCGGTAGTACAAGATCTGAGTGTGATCTTGTACTACCGGTTATGAGCAGCGATGCCAGATGTGGGGAAATTTCCCCATTTTGGGGAATTTTTGAGTCAATGGGGAAAATGGGGAAAAATGGTCTTCAAATGGGGAAAAAACCGATGTCACACAAAATGTTAATTTCACATAAATATTAAAAAGCATTACACTAATAATTAGTTTCCAACTAAAAATGAAAAAAGAAATTAACTTGTTTAAGAAACTCAAGCGGTTGAATGTTAAATAAATTTCGAGCTGAACACAACCTACAATATCATATCTCACTGACTTCAACCGAATCGAAATCAACTGTCAAATGCGCAGATTTGCACATTCAAATTCAAAACAAAACACCGTCATTCACAAAACAAAGAAAGTTTCTCCGTTGCTATTGTGTTTATACCCTATCCCAAGGGTATATTAAGTTGGATACATAGTTTGTAACATAGAGAAATATTACAGTTAGACCCATTAAAATATATGTATATATAAATGATCAGCATCACTAGCCGAGTCGATTGAGCTATGTCCGTCCGTCTGTGTGTCACCAGTTTTTGGGCCTTACATTTTGAGCTAGATCGATGAAATTTTTGTATACAAGGTCCTCGCAGAAGTAAGCAATACAAGTGTAAAAAAGTGGGCGTACTTTTCAAAAAACTTACTTTTTTCAGTATTTTTATAAAAACTTTTTTAAGCACATAGGTAAATATTTTTCTACCCGACATATACTCCATACAAAGTATACGGCCACTCCCACGTTTTAGGGGCGTTTTTGTCCAAAAACTGATTTTCGACAGTTTCAAAATTATAGCACCTTTTAGGAACAAAATACAGTATATGCTGAACATTTTTTGAAATCTGGCCACTACCACGCCCAGTTATTGAGAAAATTCATATTTTGGAGTCATTTTATAAGATATTTGAAAAAAGTTGCTTAAGCACCAATATACGGTGGAAGAAGAAGCTAAGTGTATAGGAAAGGGATAGGGTATCAAACGATCCGCTCGAGAGAGATTGTAGCATTTTCATATGTTTTAATTACTATTTTTGTTTCAATAAAAGAAAATGAAATTGTTTTTGTTTTAAATTATCCTTTTGAAGTCATTAATTGTATGTTAGAAAAGAATTAAAATGGGGAAAAAACGCTTACTGAATGGGGAAATTTAAGAAAAAAAAATGGGGAATTTCATCAAAAAAAATCTGGCATCACTGGTTATGAGTAACAAGACCACCGCAAACACCGCAACTACACTCATTTGTTAAAATGACTCAAAGATAAGATTTTTGTTTCGTCTTCCTTCAAGACTCTGTGTACTCTTTTTTTCACAAGGGGTCGTGTATACGGGTTAAAGTGTATACTTTTGATCTACTTCCACTTATTGTACAATTTTTTTATCTTTTGTTTTGTGGTAGTAGGAAACAGAGTATATCTACTTACAGTGAGTAGGGACACTCTCCGCACACATGTAAATGCTACTACTACACGAAAAACACCTAAAAAAAACGTACAATAAGCGAAAAGAGGTAAAAAGTATTGATTTCAACCCTTATGTGCGATCTCTTATAATGAAAAGAGAACATAACATAATTTGCCAGCACGATCTCATACGGCTCTATGTGTAAGATACATAAATGAGATTTTCCCATAATGCTTTTTTAAACCGCGGTCTGGAGTTACTGTCAGAGCCGTAGTGTTTTTCCTCTCCATACTAGTATGAGTTGAAGTACTCAGGTTGACCAGCTTTGCCTTCGTAAAGTATGTTTTGTTTTTGTTTTTCTTGTCAATGGTTATTGAATATATAGGCTTAATTATGGATTTCAAAATTATAAGATACGCAATTTTGCATTCTAGAACATATAATTGAACTTTTTTGCTGTACTTTGACATCGTTGTATATTATATTTGATGATTTTAAGTTTTATTCTAAAACATTTTTGTGTGCTGAATTCTGTAGCAAACGGTCACACTAATGATGAAGTCAAACTAAAGGGAGGGTTGTGTACATTTTTTCGCATGTAGTTTTAAAGGCGATCTGAAGATGAATTGTTATCAGTTGTTGGATAACTTAAATCGGAAAAATAACGGGTGTCACGTGTGTAAGGCATAATGAAGTATGCAGATCGATATAATTCATCGTACGATAGACAAAGTTCTAATATGCTTATAATAAATGATAATGAAAATAATGATTAACTTCTATTATGTTTTTTTTTTTTTCAAATATGTTATGCCGTTTTTACTTGCACCTATAATATAGGGCAAGTATTGGATTCGTGCAAAAATTCGAACTCGAGATAACAATGAATTCTGACATTACGATGATAGAGAAGCTCGAAAAAGTGGGTCTGCCGATTCTGTCTGTCTGTCTGTCTGTCTGTCCGTCACTCTGTATGTATGTACGCTCGACTACAGCTCAAACGGGTGGACCGATTTCCTTCAAACTTCATATCTGGGGTCTGTGGTGTATTCTCCAGAGGGGAAATTGGAATTTTAGTTCTAGCCCTATTATTAACGGTACTTTACTTAAGGCCAATTTTACAAAAACATGATTTTCTCGAAAACGGCTCTAACGATTTTGATTAAATTTCATATTCGAGTTAGTCTGGGCAAATGCTATAAGATGGCGTACCACGTTTTTGGCTAAAAATACGTATAACAGTACTTTTCTTATTAACTGGTTTTAGAAATATGGCTATTTCTCGGCTAAAACTCAATGGATTTCCATCAAAATTGAAATGTGGGCAAGATTAAATGTTTAATAATATATGCCATTTAAACTTATACAAAATTAAAAAAAAATTTTTTTCAAAAATCTATTGCAATTTTTTTTTTTAAATTCATTTCCAACTACCAGCATATATGTAGGTGCAAGTACGTACGACCCAGTCGTGCACATTTTTTTACTCAAATTTCGTCTTATATTGCACCCCTTTACTCAACTTTTTAAAATAAGCAATAAAATGTATTGCAGTACAAACGACGTAATTCTTAAGATGAGAAAATCCTATTGTTTTATTCCTTTTTATTACGAGGTCGAAATTTATGTAATTTTGTTTTCAATGCTCCGTTAGAGTAGGTTCATGTTAAAAAACAAATGACAATGTCAAGTGAACAGCGAAAGATTTCCGCCAAGTGTTTATAAATTTGTAAGCGAAGACAAATCGTTAGCGGATATCTTGATAAAAGGCCTGTGGGAAAGCATACAAAAACCAGAAATCGTCGATTATCTGTGGAGATCAGGCCATCCACGCTAATTAAATAAAAGGGATGAAGAGCCGTTCATAACACTGTCCGGAAAATTAACACAACCGCTTCTAAAATTGTATACCCGAGCACGAGTTTAACATATTGTTAAACAATTTAATAAAGACAGTAAAAAAAAACTAGCAACAAACATAAATATTTGACTGATGAGAAATTATTATTTTTTTTTTTTGGAGTCATCCTGTGCCAAATTTCGAACCAGTTTTTCTTTTCTTTTATCCCTTTTTCACTACAGCACTTCATATTGCCGTCTATTTCTCGTGTCTGTGAGAGTATAATTGTGAACTGATAAGAAACACGTGGAGAGTGTCCCTACTCATTATGGATATACTCTGGTAGGAAATGCATATAGGTAGAGAGAGTGTCCCTACTCATTATAATGGATATACTCTGTCTTTGGATCCTAGTTGCGGTGTATGCGGTGTTTTTGTTAGTCATTAGTGGTGTGCAATTTGATTACTTTTGAGTACCGAATGATTACTGATTACTCAATATTCAGTATTCGGTATTTGGTATTCGGTATCCAATACTCGATATCCCAGAGACCGAACCTAATTGACCCATTTAAAAAAAAAAAAAAAGGCGGATAAAACAGGTATTTGTGGCCCAATTTAATTGGTGGTGCAAAGTGCTTGTTTTTCTCTACAATCTATTTTTTTTGGGCCAATGAAACTTCATTTAAAATGTACTAACACCATATTCAAAAACAAGGACTCATATGTAAGTATGTACATATATTATTTTGGACTCAAGTCTACTCACCTCCAAATATGTAAACACTTAGTAAAGTAGTAATCAAATTAAACTGAACATGTACTGAATGCCTTACCAAAGATAACAACACTCGAGTCCTGATATTCGTTACTGACAATGTTTGAGTATGGGTATGAGTATTAAGTATTGAGTATATATTCTCTATCCAAAAGTAATCAAAGTGGAACCTTTGGAATACTGATTACTGTAAAAGAATCACAACATTCGGGTAATGGTATTCGTTAGTAACCAAGTTTGAATATGAGTATTGAGTACCTATATGTTCTGTGCAGAAAAGTAATCAAATTGGAACGTTTGGAATTAAGATTCTGATAAGGAATCACAACATTCGAGTTACTGCCGTGGTTTAAGTGCGAGTATGCTGTAGAAAAAAATAATCACATTGAAACGTTTGGTAGAGGAACAAGAAGTGTGAGAGGAGAGAATAATGGAGTATGTAGAAAGTAGAAGTAGAATATAAGAAACGAGGGGGATGGATTGTGCTGTTGTTGTGTGTTTGCATGTGCATATGTGTGTTTTATATATTTGCCTCTAAAGTAGGCTACACACTATCATTTTTGAAATGACATTCCTGGACTGTCATTTCTCATCATTTCATTCCAGGCTATACACTGTCATTCAAGGTTTGTCATTTTTTCGAAGGTTTTCTCATTTTTTCTTGTTCATTGTTCGGTTTGTCTTCTTTGGGCGCAGACGGATATTTTTTTTTTGAAAAATGAATGATAAAGAAATTGCGTGTGTGAGTATTATTATTGTACTAACAAAAAAAAAAAAAACATAAATCGGAAAAGTGTGTGAAAAAGTGGCAAATTTTTACGCACTGTAATCTAATTCGAAAGATCCGGGACACAGAAGCCTGGACTATCAAATATGACCCTCGCTCGACTAGCGACAAATGCCAAATCATGAAATTTACCTACACATCATACACATACATGCATCATTCTCCGTCATTCCAGCAAAATCCACGAAAAATTTCAACCCTTATGATTCTCGCCATCAGTTCCATCCTCAATTATCATTTCTACCTACACACTGTCATTTTTCCATAATTCCAGCAAGAATGTCAGTTCAAAAATGATAGTGTGTAGCCTACTTAAGGAAAAAGCGTGGTGGTTGAGTTCTGGATTTGTGTACAGATTGGTTTCGATGGTGGTACTTTGGTTTAGTGTTTGACTGTGTGTAAATGAGTATCAGTACCGAATACTATTTTTCAGTAGTATTCGGTACCGATGCTCATTTCAAGTAACGAATACTAAAAACCGGATACCTACTTTTTGCACACTACTAGCTTGGAGTAGATGTGAAAGATAAATCATCAATCAGTTTCTTAATGTCTGAACCTACAAATTTGCCTTCCTTATCAGGTCATTGGGCCTTAAGAGGCCTCCACCCAGAATTCGAGCAAAAAGCGAAAATTTAGCATTTTCAAAACAACGCCTTTCGGCCAATAGTAAACCGGTGGTAACGTTTATTATGGCATATTAAAGAATGGGATTTAATCTAAGTTTCGAGCCGGAATTTTGAAAAAAATATTTTATTGTTGTTTTATTTAAAATATACTCCTCCTAGATAAAAAAATATTATAGGGACATATTATCTAACTGTTGGGATGGTCAAATAAAACATTTTTGGACTATTTGCTGAGTACAATACGATTGGACGGTTTCGAATATTAGCGTGGGCGAACATCGTGACACGTGATTTTTATATATAAAGAAGATTATCGCCAAGGTACTTTAATTGATTCGATGATCTCGATTTAGACACTACAACGTGATTGCCTGCTGTAACTCTTACAGTTTCCATAACTCGTGTGCTACTGATTAGTACTACCGGCGCCTTTTCGTCTACCAGTCGTAGATCCATGCTTACTAACCACTCCTGTACCATCCCGATGGCTTCATTGCAGTCATGTTCTAACTCAGTTTGGCCACTATAACGATCGTTACATACATATATCGTCCACGAGGCTAATTATTTTCCAGGATTTGAATTTGTAGACGTAGTACGGAGCCCTGGGGATACCGCCTGTGGCATTATACTGCCATATCCCGCCGTCGATATTGTAGTGCAGCATTCTATTTGTAGAACAGTTCGTCATTATCTTCTGTAGGTAGTCAGGTATTCTCTTGGCAGTAAGTCTTCGAAAAATTTTGCTCCAGTTTGCAGTGTTAAAGGCTTTTTTAATATGCGATGTTTACTCCACCCTTCTATTGCCTTCCTTTTATACCTTTTCGGTGTATATATAACTTCGTCGATGGCGTCGATCGAACGAGCCTTGCGGAAACCATACTGCCGATCTGCGTGGCCCCCTCTTCATCGATCTGCAGTCTGTCACTTATTATGCGCTCCACGTTTTACCAATCATGCCCAGCATGCAGAAAGAGCTATACAATGAGGGATTTTGTTGCAGTTTATTACCTTCTGGTAAAATAACTATTCTTTGTTTCTTCTTGTGAAATACTCCTTCATTTAGGTAAGCAAAGATGTAGGGGGGCCTGTTAAGTGCTGATTTTAATGCAGACTTAGAAAACTTCACCTACTGTGAGGAAGGGTATTGGTAGTGCAGTTGTTGTACTTCTTTTTGTTTTTTTAAAAGACAATGTCCAGAAAGGATCCCAATCATAATCCTAACTTGTGATCTCCCTAGCTTAATGATTTACACTGATCTTTTATGGTTGATCTCTGCCCACAGAGCTTTGAATACTATCTATATTAGTCCATCTGCGGTTGGCCCACTTTTCAAAAAATCCGCTTTTTTCAGTATTTTTATATAAAACTTGAAAAAACTTACCTAAGCAAATAGGTAGGTATCATTTTACTCTACAAATCTTCTATACATTATATTCGGCCACGCCCACATTTTCGGGGCGTTTTTATAAAAAAAAAAGGTTTTTCGACGTTTTTATTAGAACATTATCAGTCCTAAGGAACAAAATGCAGTATATGTTGGAAAAAATTAAATCCGCCTACTACCACGCCCACTTATTGAGAAAATTCGTGTTTTGGAATAGTTTGATAAGATATTAAAAAAAAAACTGTATACAGGAAAGGGATAGGGTATCATACGATCCGCTCTAGTTTGTAGCTCTCTTTGATGGAAGAAAAGTTTTGTTTTTGTTAGAGAGGGTCTCCCTGATTTCGTAGAAGCTTTTCCTGCTTTCGGAGATTAAATCAGTAGACGTATGAGTGCCACTGCAATTTTCCCACTTGATTACATACAGTCGTCGGTGGGATGATTTTCAGAGCAGTTTGCACAATGTGTCTTAATGTGGCAATTCTTTACCATGATGAAAATGTTGAGTGTGATGAATAATTTGACAGTGACAGTTTAATGATTAATGAAAGAGTGCGTTCACAAATTAAATTCAAAGTTGTCAAGTCCCTATTGGACAACCCTTTATCTAAAACTGTTTGTAAGTTGTCGAAAAATAATTTGACATTTACAACATTGAAACTTGTTGCTCTGAAAAGGCTAGTCGGTTGACCCCAATTGACAAATCTTAGCGTCTCTTCATGAACGATGAGAACTAATTTTCTCTAGCTAAAGAGTTCACGTCCCCCTGTGGCGGCCTCCTTATTCCATAGAATACACTGCCAATTCCTACGCCAATTTTCTTATTTCTTTAGATGAGAATCCTAATTTTTTTTTGTTACCGAGAGTAGATGAAAAATCTTCAAAAAGACACTATTAAGACCGAAAGTTTTATTTTACGAGATTAAAACGCCAGGTAATTTTCGCGGTTATTTTGTAGTTTATCGAGCTAGGTCGAAAGGCTTTGTTCTTTGTAGACGGCGTAATAGATGTCGCTCATATAAGAGTTGTAGAACCGTATTATTCACGTGGCCTCCTATCCGGTTCTTGTGTTTTCGAGCAAAGGTTTTTATTTTATCTTCCACGATAGCTAATCCAAGATATCTGTGGATACCGTTGTTTCTTATGTACCACGGTGCATTCAAAAATTCTCTAAGCACTTTATTTTCAAAGGTTTGTAAAATATTGTAATTGGTTTTCTTGGTACAATCCCAGACTTGTATACCACGTCCAGACCGGTTTATGCAGTTGCCTATATAAAAGCAGTTTGTTCTCTATACTAAGTTTGGCATACTTTCCAGGTAACCAGTACATTTCTCTTTACTTGGGTCCATTCATTCACCATATTCAATGCTTCTTGCAATTTTTCGGTGGTTTTTTCGATAGTTTTGCCTATTGCTAAAATAGCAGTGTCATCGGCAAAGGTACCTAATGTTGTACAATAGATACAAGAGCGGACATAGTACACTTCCTTGTGATACTATATACCAGCAGCTATTTCTTTAAATTGTGAGTAATCATTTCCGTGTTTTACCGAAAGAGCCTATTCGAGAGGTATGATACCAATATATCATATATTTAAGTGATTTTGGCAAAATTTGTCGGAACTTGTACTCTTAGCCATCATGCCACACCTTGTCAAAAGCTTGAGAAACATCTAGAAATACATTTGAACAAACTTTTTTTTCTTCAAAAGCTTTTTCAATTACATCGGTTATTTTATGTACCTGATTAATAGTAGAATGTTTGCATCTGACTCCGAATTGCTGACCAGGGATAAGATCGCTTTCTTCTATAACTGGCTGTAAACGGTTGAGTAATATCCGTCGAAGGCTTTAGACATAATCGGAAGAAGAGTGGTAGGTATATATAATTTCTTCTCATTTGGTGGTTTACCGGGTTTTGATACCATTTTCGCTACTTTCGACTGACTTGGAACATACTTTAGTCTTAGAGCGGCGTTTATAATATGCAGAAATTTAGGTAAAGCTTTCCTAGGCAATTCTTTAAGAAACTCTCCTGTAATTAAGTCGTATCCAGGAACTGTTTTAGTCCTCAATTTTTTTATTTCTTGTCTAAGTTCAGTTAACGTTACACTTGCCATTGTGTATTTGTCAGATGATCACTTGACTTTAACGTTTCTTCTAGGTGAGCTGCAAATAAAACTGCTTTCTCATTATCATCTCTGGCCCATTCCTCATTATTTGTCGCGATTGGTGGGGATGGGACTTGCGTTTTTCTTATGCCTTTAACCACTTTCCAAAGTGAATAATTGGAGTATTTTTCCGCGGTAAGAGTTTTTGAAGGTACATTTCTATTGTTCAGTTTTCAAAATCCTTTATAGTTTTATTCACCATTTTTAGTTTAGTTTCACCATTTCTTTAATCTCTTGAAGATATTTAAGGACGTAGTTTTCTTTGCTTTTGTCTTAGTGTTGGAGTATTATTCCATGCGGCACACTGTATTATATCAACCAAGCGATCGACTTCCTTTTTAAGCTCATAAGGCGTCTTGAGTGATGCATTTAGATCTGTATTTTCTGAGGCATTCCCAATTGGTTTTGCAGTTAGTTAGTCTGGCTGGTACTTCCTATCTAATCTGGGTTCCGCTCATTGTTAAAATTACTGGCGAATGATCAGCGGACAAGTCTTTTTTATTTGTATACAAATGTGAGGCATGCCACAACAAAGAAATCTATCAGATCGAGTATTTTGTTGCTATCTGTTGGCCAGTAAGTTGGTTTACCGGTCGAGTAAAAATCACGACCATATCTCATACCCGCATCGTAAGGTACTCTACCTTTTTGTGAGGTATATCTCGACCCCAAAAGGTGTGTTTTGCGTTAGAGTCACCACCGATTCCAAAACGTGGTGTAAGTGAGTTAAAAATGTTAATGAAATCACTTTTTTGAAGCACGATTCTGTTTAAACAATATATAGACGAGATATTAAAAGAAAAATGCCTATTTCTTACGCGTACAGTGCAAACTTGCATAGAACTAATCTCGGCTTTTAGTTTTGGTGAATGATCGATACTGTCTTTTATGAATAGTGATGAACCACCTTTAAGGCAGCCGATGCCGTAGTTTAAGCGTATGATAACTTTTCTTTGCAATTTTCTTTAATAATTCTTGACTTGATCTGATTCGATTGTTGTGAAACCTGATGATGTGATTTCATAAGCTTATGACGCCTTTTATGTAACTCTTTAGCTACTTCGCAGCCTCGATAATTAGCCGGGTGGTTTCCCTTGCAGTTAATACATGCTGGTGGTGTTTGCTTGTACATGCCACAATCTTTAGATAAGTGCTTGCCGGCGCATTTAACACATCGCGGTTCTTTTTTACAATATGCTTGGGTGTGATTAAATCCTTGGCAACGCTTACACTGAGGTATTGTCTTAGTGTTTTTACGAACTGTTTTTTCTAATTTATCAAACGTAAGCATAAACATATGAAAATGCTACAATCCGCCTGGAGCGGATCGTGTTATACCCTATCCCTTTTCCATACAAATGTAATAGCTCCTTTCTCCACTAATATATTGTACTTTTTTGAAATAATTTTTTGTTTTTAATTTCTTATAAAATTGGTCCAAAACTTGAATTTTCTCCAACAGTGGGCATGGTAGTGGGCGGAGTTTGAAATTTTTTCAACATATATTAAATTTTGTTCCTAAGAAGTGATATTACTTACCTATTCTAATTAAACCACAGAAAAATAGATTTTTGTTAAGAAAAACGCTTTAAAGAGTAGGCGTGGCCATATACAATGTAGAGGCAATTTGTAGAGTAAGTGAATAACTGTATAATTGCCCTTTGTTAAGTTTCATGTAAAATTACTGAAAAAAGTAAATTTTTCGAAAAGTGGGCGTGTCAGTGGGCGCCTTTTGAAGATTTTTACACTTGTTCTGTTCCGATGTTCAAAGACCTCGCATACAAAGTTTCATTGTCCTAGCTCAAAATTTAAGGCCCAAAAACTGGTGACAGACAGACGGACATGGCTCAATCGAAACGGCTATTGATACTGATCATTTATATATGTAGTTTATTGGGTCTGTCTGCAATATTTCTCTATGTTACAAGCTATGTATCAAACTTAATATACCCTTAGGATATGGCATAAAAAGAGGCATTCCCCGCTTTACCCTGGTTTCCTCACCATCCAATTGCTGTTTTTACACCCTATCCTAAGGGTATATTAAGTATTTGGTAAATATCTTGGTGGTGGTGGTCTTACTACTCTTGTTGCTTTTAAAAAGGGTCGCAAAAGAGCAATAAATGGTTCTCCCGTAGAATCCGTAGAGCCGAACTCCGAAGAGGGTGGATTTTCCAGTGAACCTGGACTGCCACCTGGGGTACTAATATCTTTCGTTTTGTTTATTGCATGTTTGCTTAGTTTGTTAGTTGAACTAACGATGGATTTTAGTCGCCTTTTACGACAGGCATGCCTATCTCAGGTATATTCTGATCCCTACCTGAAGGGGGAACAGCTTTTATATCCCATAGTTAGTGTTTTATTTCTGCTTGCTGGACTTTTGTCTTTCCATACCTTATCAGAGAAACATAGCATAGATAATTTTTTTTTTTGCAGCGGCATCGATGGATAAATCATTGTTATTTACGCCATCGCTTGTTGGTCTTTTGATTATCTATTGGTTTTTCTCTTTCTAGTGCGAGGCATACTTCAATATAAAAGTGATAACTGATATTAAATCAAGCTGACATTTAGCATTAAAGTACACCTGGGGACAGGTGTAACATGTTACAATTGTCCCCAAACGGGAATGTTACAACCGTCTTTTGTGCCTTTTCTACACAAAATACATGTTGTCTGCTTTATTACAAATGTCCGGAGTCAAAACAAGACACAAAAAGTGGAGGCACTGAATTACTATAGAAAATGAAATGGGCACGAGTACTATACTTAGGTGCCAAAAATTGATAACGTTTTTTGTAGAGGGGTCAAAACAAGCAGTTTATACTATCGGAGGAGGGGTTAGTTAAAAATTATTACAAAACAACGGCAACACTTACAATAAAGTACTATACCGATTTTGAAAGCCAGAAACCTGTTCTCTACTCCCAAATTTAAATTAAATAATTTATGTTAATAGTTTTTGAAAAATTTAACAATTCACTCACACTTGACACACAGAATCGGCAGACCCAGTTTTCGAGCTTCTATATCATCGTAATGTCAGAATTCATAGTTATCTCGAGTTCGAATTTTTTCGCGAATCCAACATACACATGTATGTATATGTACATAGGTACAAGTAAAAAGGGTTAACTTAGAGTGTGCTGTCTAACCCTGCCCCGAGTTGGACATTTACAAAGGAAGTGTATGATTGTTTCTTGCTCGTTGGCGTTATTCTATGTAGCTGCGGCAGTGAGCAATAAACCTAATGCCCATTCTGTCCGCATGAGTACCACTGGGCCAGTGATCAGTTACCCCTGGGTAATTGCACCAGTTTGTGATGACACATTGGGACTGATGTATGTATGTACATATGTACTTACATACAATATTATATTAATCCAATACAAAATACAAAATGTTTGTCTCCGTCATAGTATTATCTAATGATTGATTTTCTTTTTTAAATATAGACGAAACATACAATATTATCCTAATCCTAATTATAAAATATGTTTAAATTTGCATTGAATTACCACAAACACAGAAGTTCAAAAAATGATTTCGTTAGAGTGATAACATACTCACGCACGGCATTGCAACAATACCCACTGTCTCTACTGAAGAAAAATGTGGGCGATGTTTTAAATAAATGTTTTGATCATTGCTCAGCTTCAGGACAGCGTAGAATCTCAAAGGATAATCGTGGTTCACCCGATAGGATGTCATTTACAGGAAGAGATTTTGCCTTTTAAAAGTGTTAAAATTATTATAATGTTACTTGTTAATATATTTATAATGATAATAATAATAAAAATTTACCACATGGGTTATCGGGAATTCTTTTTCCCACGGAATTTTTCCCATATTCGATAAATTGGTATCGGGAAATTTTTTCGAAATTAAAGGGAAAAACTACGTACCGCCATTTTTTTTGTTTTGGAAAATTTCATGCCTTTTCCCTTGGAATATTCCCCTGTTATTTAGCTGTCGGAATTGAAAACAGAAACGGCAATGTAAGTTGATATTTACCAAAAAAAAAATATGTTGTCTATTGAATTATTCGAAGGTCGAATTCATCAAATGAATTGAATTGGTAAATAGAATCAACAAACCTTAGTCTCATGTCATTGTCAAAAACCTTCATTGGGTCTTCTGAATTAAGAGGAAAACCAAATAAAAACAAGAAAACAACCTACAAGTAAGACATTTAAACTGTAGTATCCTTTTTTATTATAACATAAATGTGTGTTTTATGTTGTAGAAATTATTTTGACATGGTAATCGTCTATGCAGCTTAGTACTACAGGAATTTTGTATTTTTCAAAAAAGGTTAAAATAGTTTTCTTTTTTTCTTCTTCGCAGAACTGCATTCTAATCCATTCCGGGAAAATTTTGCTCTCGAAAAAAAGCAACACGTTAGAAAGCACTTCTGCAAATGAAGATTGAGTTAAAACCACATCATGGTCTTTTCCTACTGCTGTCAAACACGCACTTAGTTTGACAATAGCAGGAATGGCGATTGGCTTCTTAGCTTGAGGCAAAAAATCAGACAGCATATTAATTAAATGTTTAAACAATGGCTTATTTACTCTATAGTAATGGTGGAATCTACAGAACAAAAGGATAATGAAATACAATTATTATTCTATTAAATATCTATGCTTACCAGTGTTTCTGGTAGCTCTAATGGATTCGAATGATCCCTTAAACTACGCCTTATTAATCTCTGCTCACATCTTTGCCTTTGCTCTAATTCATCCATTAAAAATAAAACAGATATTCTTCGCATTATGGATTACTTTTTTAACTATATCACCGAACAAAATACAAAACAATTATTTTGTTATTTACTCTAAATCACTTTTCAAATATTTAGAAACCAAAGTTCGAATATTTATATATCCGCAATCCGATAGTAGGAATGCGTTCCCGGGAACGGAAAAATTCCGAGGGAAAAATATTTCCAAAGGAATTCCCTATAACCCCCATTAAGCAGCATTACGAAGATACTTTCCAAGGAAAAGCTTCTGTTATTGAATTCTTATCAACATGGATTTTAGAAAAAATATAGGTTCTGGAAATGGACAAAATATGTAGAACTCACTGAAGGCTGAGCAAAAAAAAATTGGAGAGAAAACTAGTTGGGTCTTCTGTGTTGCACCAATCTTCTTCTGTCTTCTGTGTTGTACCAATGTTACAGTAAAAATAAAAAACGAAAATCCACTTACAAGATTGCAAAATACTTTACATACCTTGTTCTTGAAATTCCATTATAAATAATTTGCGTAAATCCACGTTTTCACTTAATAAATTGCACTTTGAACTGAGCTCTTATTATATACAGGGTGTCCCAGTTAAGCGGTATAATCGTTTAAGGGGAGATTCCTGAAGTTCTGCCGAACAAAAAAATGTATGGCAGGGGGGGTCTATTTTCACCCCATTTCAAGTTATAGCCCCCCAAAGTGGGTTACCTCTAATTTGGAGGTGTAGCCATTTTTAACGCTATAGCTTCTAAACTATTATTGGTACAAAAAAGATTTTGTGCATTTTGGAAAGACAATTTAGTAGCGGACACAAGTCCTAAACACTTTAGGTACATCTATGCAGCCACAAAAAAGTTATGGCTTCTTAAACTCAAAATTATGAAAATTTGTTGTTCCATTTTTTTACTTAAAATGCATTTTTCTCAAAATTTTTACTTAGTAAATTTTAATTTTTTTTTTTAAATTTTTATCCCTGAAAAATTTCCTAAAAATTATGTGAAGCAACTTTTTTACGTACGATCAACAGAAGTTGCAGTAAAAGCCATTTTTTGTCACACAAAAATGGTCAAACAAAATTAAGTGAGGATAATAAACTAACATACCTATGAGCAATGCAGTTAAAAGTTAATTGTCAAATAGGAAAAAAGAGCGTAACAAAGAATTATCACAGCTTTTTGACCATTTTTGTGTGACAAAAAATGGCCGCTACTAAATTGTCTTTCCAAAATGTACAAAACCTTCTTTGTACCAATAATAGTTTAGAAGTTATAGCGTTAAAAGTGGCTACACCTCCAAATTAGAGGTCACCCACTTTGGGGGGCTATAACTTGAAATGGGGTGAGAATAGACCCCCCCTGCCATACATTTTTTTGTTCGGCAGAACTTCAGGATTATACCGCTTAACTGGGACACCCTGTATATTTATACCCTATCCTAAGGGTATATTAAGTCTGATACATAGTTTGTAACATAGAGAAATATTGCAGACAGACCCAATAAAGTATAAATATAAAACAAATGAAAAGGCTACAATCCGTCTAGTGCGGATCGTATGATACCCTATCCCTTTCCTGTACACAAACTTTTTTTTATATATTATCACATTACTCCAAAATATGAATTTTCTCAATAAGTGGGGGTGGTAATGGACGGATTTTAATTTGTTGTCAATATATTATACTGTATTTTGTTCCTTAGAAGTGATATTGTTCGAATAAAAACGTCAAAAACCGTTTTTTTGATAAAAACGCCCCTAAAATGTAGGCGTGGTCGAATAAAATGTATGGAAGATTTGTGGAGTAAAAATATATCTACCTATTTACTTAAGTAAGTTTTTTCGATTTTCATATGAAAATACTGAAAAAAATGAGTTTTTTGAAAAGTGGGCGGATCTTGAAAATTTTAACACTTGTATTGCTTACTTTTGCAAGGACCTCGTATACAAAATTTCATTCATTTCAAATTTCACCTAGCTCAAAATTTAAGGCCAAAGTGAAAAGTGAAAGCATGTGTTCACTGCCTTAATATTTTTCTAGTTTTTTTTTTCTTGTGGTAGAGACTTAATGCACAATATCATAAGCACACCTTTTACATTTTCTACATTTCGCACCAAATCTAAATGAAACCAGGGGATTCACCTAAAAGTTAACAGAGGCTCGAATAAGGAAATTGAAAACCATCTCTTTAGTAGTGTCACAAATAACCTACACATATTAGATAGTCCACTTCGAGGGGCCGTCTCATTAAATTAAAAACTGTTTAATGTTTTTAATATGTTTTTTTAGTGTTCCGGACCTTAAAAAGGAAAGACGGAACACTTATGGGTTTGATACGGTGTCTGTCTGTCCGTCAGTCTGTCACAGCCCTGTAACTTTTGAACCGTTAGACAAAGAGAGCTGAAACTTTCGCTATGTATACATTATGTTGAAGCCCGAACAAGATGGCGGAAATGAATTTCATTTTGGGTGCCCTTTTTTGGGCAACACAAATTTTTTGTTTCATATCATGTGGCATATCAAATTAAAGAGAATTTTCCAAGGGCTCCATATATGAAATAAATATTTTTTTCTGACAAAATTTGTTGAACAAAAAAGCTTGTCAAACATTTCAAAAATCAAACTAAAATTTTTTTTTAACTTTGGGGTTTTTTCAAAAATATTTTTTTCTTAAATTTTTAAAACTCTAAATGCTGTACTCCTTCGGATGTCAAGTATTGCCAATGTTTTGCTTTACTTAAACCATTAAATAAGCAAAGTACCGTTACATGCATTTTTATCCAAAAGGTTAGTACGCCTAAACTAACTGAAATATGAAATTTTATCAAAATCGTTTAAACCATTTTGGAAAAAACTCCGTGTTTGTGAAAATGGCACTACGAGAAGGAGCTCTAAGAGTAGGGCTAGAACACAAATTTCAATGTCGCCTTTAGTGGCCATGCAATAGCTCCCTAACATGAAATTTGAAGTATGTAAATTGATTCACTCGTCATACAGACAGAAAAACAAAATCGACAGACACACTATAAAGAGCTTCTCTATCAACGTAATTTCGGAATTGTTTAATATCTCGAGTTCCAATTTTTGCACGAATACAATACATGTTTTATATCGAAAGTGCAAATTAAAATGGACTGGAATGTCAGCACAGTATTACTAGAACATACCTACGTACTTTTGATTTTACGACTTGATAGAGTTGATAAGAAATTACATTGTTCATATCAAAACCAGTGTTAGATGCACCTATGTATGATGTGGATAAATTGCCTTCTATTTAATGATAATATAAAATGTCCGGAACACTATTGCACGAGGCCCTCCTCGCACTTGTCCAATTTTTTTTTTTTTTTTCGTGTCTATTTTAGGATATTATTACTAGGATATTGCGTTAAAGCTTGTTTTTGTTTTAGTTTACTTATTAGCGGTGTGCGTTGAATTTATAAGGAAATGGATTATTAATTTCAAACATCTTTCGATCCATGTTTGGTCCGCACTCGAGCACTAAAATGGAAGTATGTTGAAGTGTTCGCAAAGTTCATTGCATCGAAAAATTGCTTTGACATCGACTCATGTGATATTGAATCTTCGATCAATTTACTTCTTTTAACAAATATGTAACCGATGGCAAGATTCAATCATGGAAAGAAAACAGCGTTACCTACTACTGACAAACGATGGGTGGAATGTTTTCAACAATTTAAAAAAACAAGTATTGCCCACAATCATAAAGTTGAGATGGTCTCATACATTCTTTGTTTGCCAAGAACATCAGCCTCTGTTAAGAGAGTGTTCTCTTTAAGAAATAAGCGATAAATGGAGCACTGATAAAAGCCGGTTGAGCATTGCAACTTCAAAGGGCCAGCCAAAAATGCTTGAAGAAATAGCATGTGATGGAAAATACACATTTAAGAAACGCGACAATAATGATGAAAGCACGTATTATTTAAATAATCTATTAAAATAATATACATATATGCATTCCATATTTAATAAATAAAGCTAAGACATTTAAAAAAATTGTGTACCGAAATTGGCCTTGCAAAAGGTGGTCACCCTAGGTATTACTATTCTCTGTCGTGAATTTTCACTGCTCTTATTCCATCAGCTCGTTATTTTAAATTAAACAAACTCCAACTAAATTATTCGATTTTATTTCAGAAAAAAATATTAAATAGAGTTGACAAGGAATTTACTTTTTTTGGTTCTTATTCACTTTGAAAAAATAAATGTTCTTACAAACAATATGATGCAAAATAATGTAAAAAAATGAACAAAGTTTTGAAAAGCAGAAAAATTAAATTAAATAAAAAACAATAATATTATTAAAATAAAAACTCTTCAAAATCTTTGGGTGATAACTTGACTTGACTAAGCACAATGAAATTGGGATGACAATATTTTTTATTTTTTATGAAATGCAATACACTTTGTCTTACTATTTGTTTAAGACTATTTTCAATAGGAGTTTATTTTGAGAGTTCGTTTCTTCCCTTATCGCACTACTTTTTCAGTCTTTATCTGGTATCAAATTAATTGGACTGAGTATCTGCAGAAGAGACTTACATATTAATAGGTAGTATATAATTTTTAATACTCTTAACTAGTTTTAATGATCAAGATGATGACTGGGTGCAAGTAAGATAGAGATAGATGAAGTTATGCTATATAATTTAGTGAAATTAAAAAATACATTTGAGTTAAGGCAGGGAGAAAGAACGTCCTTTACGAACTTTGGAACTTTTAACGCTTTTATTTAGTTTGACACATGATAGAGCACATGTTATACACACTCTCCTTCAACTTCTTCGTTCATTTCTGGATCGAATTCGTCATCAGCTGTGGCCTCTTGATACTGTTGGTATTCGGAGACTAAGTCGTTCATATTACTCTCGGCTTCGGTGAATTCCATTTCATCCATACCCTCTCCAGTGTACCAATGCAAGAAAGCCTTGCGCCTGAACATGGCTGAGAATTGTTCCGAAATTCGTTTGAAAAGCTCCTGGATGGCAGTTGTGTTTCCAATGAAGGTAGAGGACATTTTTAGACCCTTTGGAGGGATGTCACAGACAGCAGTCTTGACATTGTTTGGGATCCATTCAACGAAGTAACTACTGTTTTTGTTTTGTACGGCAAGCATTTGTTCGTCAACTTCCTTCATGGACATTCGTCCGCGGAAGACCGCTGCGACTGTTAGATAGCGTCCATGACGTGGATCACATGCGGCCATCATGTTCTTGGCATCAAACATTTGTTGAGTAAGTTCAGGAACGGTCAAGGCACGATATTGTTGGGATCCACGAGAAGTAAGCGGCGCGAAACCTGGCATGAAGAAATGCAAACGTGGGAAGGGAACCATGTTGACGGCTAGCTTACGAAGATCGGCATTTAGTTGTCCCGGGAATCGTAAGCAAGTTGTCACACCAGACATCGTCAACGAAACTAAATGATTTAGGTCACCATAGCTGGGGTTTGATACCTTTAGGGTGCGGAAACAGATGTCGTAAAGTGCTTCATTGTCGATACAGTATGTCTCGTCCGTATTCTCTACCAACTGATGGATGGAAAGAGTTGCGTTGTATGGCTCCACTACAGTGTCAGACACCTTGGGCGAAGGTACCACAGAGTATGTGTTCATAATTCGATCGGGATATTCCTCGCGGATTTTCGATATGAGAAGGGTACCCATACCTGAACCTGTACCACCACCAAGTGAGTGCGTCAATTGAAAGCCCTAAAAAACGGGAAAGTAACCATCAAACTTGAGTCTTTTGATAGAATTGTGTCAAACTTACCTGCAAACAATCGCAGTTCTCGCATTCCTTACGCACTACATCAAGAACATTGTCCACAAGCTCGGCTCCTTCTGTATAGTGTCCTTTAGCCCAGTTGTTGCCAGCTCCTGATTGACCAAAGACGAAGTTGTCAGGTCGGAAAAGTTGTCCATATTCACCGGAACGCACAGCCTCCATGGTGCCGGGCTCCAAGTCAAGCAATATCGCACGTGGAACATATTTACCACCTGATGAACGCGTCACCGCTGAAAATGGATAGAAGCCGTTAAGATTCATCAATCATTAGCTCAAACAACTCAATTGAAGGGTGCACACAGGTGTAAAACTGTGACTAACTGTCCCACTGATTGGGCGATTCCCTATGCCTGGCACGTTTTATTTGCGTCCCCTTACAAAGGAAGTCCATAAAATTCCCAAAGTTCCCCCCTAAAAATGGGCAACCCATTCGACGACGACTAAGACAACAGTGTTTTGCATACGTTGCCTCCTCCGACGGCAAAAATAATTTTTTACACGATGAAACTCACGTAATGAATCATTCGCGAGAATGTGCTACCATCGTATGAGATATGGACTTTTCGTTTCAATTGCCTCGGAGAATGCACTTCGAGTGCATTTTTGGAGTCTCGAAACCGTGAGGGAATTCATTTGAATTTTCATTAAGATTGGGTATCTTTTTTTTTTAACTCGCCTACCATAAAAAGCAATAAAGACACTTAGCACATACCTGAAGCCTCGTTGTAATATACGCTAACTCTTTCCAGCTGCAGGTCACTGTCACCATGGTAGATTCCGTTTGAGTCGATTCCATGCTCCTCGGAAATGATTTCCCAGAACTAAAACGAAAAGCGCATAAAATACATTCGGATTAAGATTTATTTTGGAATTAATTATTTCAGAGAAGATAAAAAATTAATTTGTTTGCCTGTCTTATAGTGAAAACTTTACAGAAGCAAAAGAAATATGCCGTCGAGACAGTGTATGGATATCTCGCACTTCAGCTCGAAGAAGCTACTCCCTATTTGCAAATCGAATTGAGTGTGTTTCATGGATTGGTGTAAGGTGTAGATAAAGACTAACAGCCTGTACCACTGAACAACAAGTACTTCTTTAGCAAGGAAAATTTGACAACTACATATTTAAAATGTGCGTTGGTAAATCATGCAATGATGTTGTGTTGTCTCAACAGTTGTCGTATTTCACTTATTTAACAAGTAATTGGTGTTTTAAGGTACAGGCCCCAAATGTTAATTACAACTCTACCGAGGACTTGCAATTTTTGTCTTAGTTTAATTTTAAGAGAACAATTACTTAGGTATATATATGTAGAAATTTATAAATATTTACCCCAAACTTAATTATGTACTCAGTAATTTTTATGTAGGTACATACATAAAATTAAATCTAACTTATATGAGCTAATGATTCTTGGTTCAGTTCATATAACCGAAAAGTTCATATATTGGAACCGTGTACTGTACAGTATAAGATAGTTTTTGTTTAAAATGGCTTAGATATATTTATTTAGTATATATTTATTTACTCCAGTTAATTTACAAAAGATTCAGTTCAGCTCGGTTGAAAAAGTTGGATAGTTTTGTTTGGACAGATTTTTTTTTTACATAAAAACACATAGTGGAAAACACCTTCCGCCAACTACCGATATTGCTTCTTTGATTTTTAAACAACCGAACCTAATTGCAATTCCAAATACAAATGAAACAGAAGAAATCGTTAAAAAAATAATGGCCGTTCATATATGTACCTACATATTGGAATATTTCATTTAACTGAGGGTTCATATAAGTGAGACTTTATTTTATATGAATATATGTGGATGTAATTTCATAATTTCGTTCAATTAATTAAACTTCAGTTCTAATTAGAATTAAGTACTTTATTCTTGCATGTTTGTTCTACAAGTATTAGCTTTTTATACCCTATCCTAAGGGTATATTAAGTTTGATACATAGTTTGTAACATAGAGAAATATTACAGATAGGCCTAATAAAGTATATATATAAATGATCAGCATTAGTAGCCGAGTCGATTGAGCTATGTCCGTCCATCCGTCTGTGTGTCACCAGTTTTTGGGCCTTAAATTTTGAGCTAGATCGATGAAATTTTGTATACTAGGTCCTTGCAGAAGTAAGCAATACAAGTGTAAACATTTTTAAAATTCGCCCACTGACACGCCCACTTTTCAAAATAATCACCTTTTTCACTCTTTTTATATGAAACTCGAAAAAACTTAATTGAACACTTTTAAGGGGCGTTTACTTAAACAAATTAGTTTTCGAGTAAAAATATTAGTTTATAGGGCAAAATAGAATATTTTGTGAATACATTTTCCACCGCCCACTGACACGACCAAATAAGATAGGGATAGGGTATCATACGATCCGCTCCAGGCGGATTGTAGCATTTTTTTACTGGTTTTTATACCAATTAAAGGTAATATTGTTCGCTTAATCGTCTTAAAATCGGAAATCAAAATTATCAATGATGCACTTCAATGATAGATGTCACTGGACCCTAAGAAATATTTTATAAAAAGGCGATTCTAAAAAAATGACGTTGAACGTTTTTAAAAAAATCAAGATTTAAAAAAAAGCACTCTAAATAAATTGTTTTTGCGCTTCAAAAAGTGTCCACAAAATGAAATTCATTGGCACCATTTTATGCGGACTCCCACATAATGTATCCCTACTGAAAGTTTCAGCTCTCTATGTCCAACGGTTCAAAAGTTACAACGCTGTGACCGACCGATGAACAGACGGACAGATAGATAGATCTTATCATACCAGCCTTTCCTTTTAAGGTCCATAACACTAAAAAAGCGTTTGATAGACATCCAAGAGCCATCGAAGAGTTCAAATCAAAAGCAGTTTACACCTTGATAGAGTAATTCATTAATTGTTTATTATTTATTGCATTCATTAATTATTTGCATGGAGGAAATAGGAAAAGTGGCGGGCATCAGGTATTCTTTGCTTACAAGGTGCAGTTATAAGTAAATGTCAAATTTCCTACAATGAGCATTTGATGAGGGGATGTTTTGATCGGAAATGGGTACGATATTAATTCAAAATCTATGATCCAGAGAACCAGCCTCTTCCAAACATTTAATTAATGGAATAGTGCTTGCCAAATTCAAAAAGATAAAATATGCGACTTATGATCAATAGAAGAAGAATGCTGCTTTTCTTACAGAATTATGCAAAAAAGGAAGGACTTGTCTTTATTTTGAAATTTCTCAAACGATAGCACTGATAAATTGTGAAGCAACTTGTGATAATGGCCAGGAGCCCATTACAAGCAAGATAGAAGATGATCGCTTCTGTTGGTATTATCATGTTCAAAAGAGAGGTAATGTTAAAAAAGTGACTGTTTAAACTACATAATTCACTAATTTCCTTTTGATAGGTACGTAGGTATAGTATATTAATTTAAGTTATAGTCAGTTAGATTTTGTTCACCAGTTACTTTCGTTTAAATGCACGTTCTTTCTTTTAAAATTAAGACAGATTAAATTTACTTTTGCACAAGCCGCAAAATAATTCGCATCGATAACTCAGTAATTAATATAACCGGCAGTAAATCGATATGTCGACACTGTTAGCAATACATCACAAATTTCTCATTCGACAAATAATGGAAGCAGTTCAGCATTTAACTTTCCAGCGATTTGTTTAATTGCGTGCACTTCGGCATTATGCGCTCGAACATGTTTGTCGTAAGAGTGTATCCAGTACGCATAGTCAGCGCTACTCAGAAGATTCACACATCGTATGTATGTCGCACCAATTACGCTTGTATTTCTAAGTCATAACCAATTACTCTCATTACAATATCTAGAATGTTTCTCGAAACTGACAAGGATAAGTCAATGTGTACGAGAAAAAAAAAATAGATAATCTCCCGGCAGACGTGATCAGCTTACGGATCGTATGCGTACTTAGTGCTCCAACTAAACAATTAGCCCCCAAAGTTGT
Organism: Chalcosyrphus nemorum; assembly: GCA_949716465.1. Lineage (NCBI taxonomy): Eukaryota > Metazoa > Arthropoda > Insecta > Diptera > Syrphidae > Chalcosyrphus > Chalcosyrphus nemorum. Next base: position 11,955,441 of record OX454335.1, read on the forward strand.
CTTGGTTCATTGAGAACCGCTTTTTCGTTAAGCCTGTCTAAGCTTCCAGATACAGTGCGACAATGTTGTCTCGGTCGACATGTCCACACAAACATCACTTGATTGCGCACACCGAATTTGGTAAGCAACAAAATATATTCATTTAATGTTAAAAAGAAATTGGGAGCACCTGATTGCGCACGTAATGTGCAATTAAGCTCGATTTATACGCACAGATGCAAATGTCCTCCGAATCGGGGTTGACTTGAGTTTGCGTTTTATTTATATTTGTTTTCTGAGGGAATAAATCCAAAACCAAATCCACTTCGAGATTCCAAATTTGGGAGACAAAACTATATAACAAGCACACAGCATAGCAAAGCGACACATGAGGACAGTGAGCTGCTGCTATTTAAAACAAAATATATATATATCACCAAGGGGAGCGCTTAAATCTATTTTCGATGCGTTATTTTCCCTTGAGGATCCTCAAAGTGATCTTATAGGCATCCCGGTGCAATTCAAAAATATCATCGCTAAGCTAAATCAGGGCTTGTGGTGGGGGAGACCGAACTGTGGAGTGACATGTAGTCGGGTGTTCCGCGTATGTATCTATGCTATTTTCGGATGCCGACGACGGCTTTGGGTGTTAATTGAAATACACTATGTGGAGTCACTTGGTTTGGGAGTAGAATTTTCGTATTCTTAAATATATTTCTTTTATTATGATTAACAACTTCCTTAATATTGGTGCCGTGGAGGACGACCTTAAAAAAGAAGTTTTTTTGTTTAAATTGGATGAAGAGATTTTAATTGCCTGACAAGATCAGTCAATTTGATTTGCTGCCTCGTGCTTTGTGAAGTGTTTGAGTTTGAGATCTCAATATAATAGGTACATATGTCACTTTTGATCGCCAAAGGAAAACTGGCGCCAAAGTGCAGTGAGATGGGTAGTCGATTTTTATTTTATAAAGATAACGCTTTTAGTATCTCAATGACAGAAAGTCAAGTAACAGTCGTAAAAACAGGTCCATTCTAAAAATGTTATTTTCCGAAATTCTAAAGGTACATAGGTACATACATACATAATATATCACGGGATATTTTATGACTGATTTACTTTTGAAATTATACTTAGTATAATCGCTCGGATATTTTAAACCTTTCTATGTAGCTTTAGTCGTCAGCTGAATTATAAGCAAGATTCTGTTTTTGAAATATTTAGATTCGATAAGAATAAAGTCCAATGAATGAGCAACTGATTTTTTTTTTTTTCAACTGCACAAACAAAGCAATCGATTAACACTCAAAATATAGACTTTAGCGAATATGTATTTCTTCCTAACTCCTTATCATTCTCATAGATTTGTTGCGTAGTCATATTTATTTAATGATTTTGTGTTGGAAGAAACAAAAATGAGTAATTTAAGTTTACCCAATTAGTGAACAAAATGTGAGAAACTATGGAAATATGTATATGAGTGCAAACATACATATGTATGGATTTAAGAAAAACACACATAAGCTGTTGTCAAGAATGTTACCTCCAAGTTTTGCAGGAATGTTTAGCTGCGCCAGCCTCAAAAATTTGACCGACCACTATAAAAGGTCAGTGACCGTATAGGTATATATTTTTTATGTTTTTTATAGATATGCATACCTATGCACAAACTTGAGAACTTTACAATAATGTGAATTAAGGGACGTACATACTTTTACTCATGCTTCCGATGTCGTGCTCATACTTCATATCTTGTATTTTGCACATCACGGCAGAAGATCAGTAACTGTAACTGTATTTACTACTTATTAAAAATATAAATGTTTGGTTATAATACATTAGACTGAGTGACAATAAACTAATGGTAAATGGTAATGGTCGGTAAAATTTGACCGACCACTATAAAAGGTCAGTGACCGTATAGGTATATATTTTTTATGTTTTTTATAGATATGCATACCTATGCACAAACTTGAGAACTTTACAATAATGTGAATTAAGGGACGTACATACTTTTACTCATGCTTCCGATGTCGTGCTCATACTTCATATCTTGTATTTTGCACATCACGGCAGAAGATCAGTAACTGTAACTGTATTTACTACTTATTAAAAATATAAATGTTTGGTTATAATACATTAGACTGAGTGACAATAAACTAATGGTAAAGCACTTCCAATCCTTATTAAACTCTTGTGACCATAATAAGAAAAAATATATGCCCTTGGGCAAATAATTATTAAATATTATTTTTATTAAAATTGACTTTACCGCTGAAAAGTTCTACAGTTAAAAGTAGATCTTTAGTGTAGATTTGATGTTCATCTATGTATGTAAAATTAATATAATACTCGTACATACTTCTGCTTAATTCCTAGATCTGTACATGTCATTTGAGATTTCTTCATTAGCGGCCTTCATATGTATATGTAATTACTAGGTACATACGTAAATATAAAGGTGCACATACATAATACGAATACGCGAAAAAACTGAAGGGGGAATAATTGTCCTTACGTTCATTGTTCGTATGATCTTTTCAAAAGCAAAATCTGTCTTTATATAATAATATGCTTTTTTGAGTTAATTTCACTCATCTTGATCTATGTATGTTTGTACATATATTATATGTTTCTTGAAATTGTTATGGTCTACTCCAATGACGTATTTTTTTAAGAGCAACATGTTTGGCAAAGGTGTAGTCGGTAGTATATCCGCAAAAAGATATCACTAAAACATCGCAGCACATCAGCTAGTACGAGTAAAGTAGACATGTTAAGTCTAATTGCATTTATAATTAATTTCATATAAAATGAAAAAAATAATATTACACAAGTAAAATAATAAATAAATAATTTCACGTCATACCTATCTTTTATTGGTTATCTACGTACATATGTATGTCTTCATCTAATCGCAGTCCGCAGAATTTTAACATTTGGTCTACTACTCCTATAAATACCAAGAGACTTTCTCTTACGACAATCCTTTCAAAATTAATTAATTTTCAACCAGTTTTGTACTTCTTCTTCGTGTCGTGTCAAGCGATCTTCCCCTTCATAGGTACGCTATTAAAAAAAAATTACTCATACTCCTTCATCCATAGTACAAAGCCAAAAGGAATTTTGTTCACTTAGATACTTGTAATTAAAAAACAATAAAATTTCTACTTCTTTTATGATTCCCAGAGTTTCTACTCTTGGCTTTGCCTGCGCGCCCTCTTTTCCACTTTCTACAGAAAAAAAAACAGTGCTCGACGCCTTTCACATGGATCTTTGAACTCCGATTCTAGGTTAAGTTCAATGGCTGTACGACGAGACAATACGCTACACATGTGGTAAATAATCTTGTAAATTTAGCAAGCGAGAGGAAATACAAGGCACCTAATTAAAGACGTCTTGAACTTTTATTAATCACATTCCGAATGTGCATTTAAAATACATTTCTCCGCTTCGCATACGATCATGATCTTAAACAGATACTGTACTCCGTACCTCTCAAGTACTAGATACTCTTTGTTATTATTGACAGATTATGAGTTTTCATCACAACCTATGTGTCTGCGTCTTCTCTTCGGTTCAGTTACTAAGTGAAATTCAGTGGCTGTTGAGTATGTGTTTTTTGGCAGATACTTGACGTTGACATAATGGTATCTCATTCAAGACAGTGTTACCTCTGAAAATTTTCGGAAGTGGTCCTGAAAAGGGTCCCTGCCGTAAGAAAAGGGGCACATACATATAAAATTGAAGAACCAAATTTAGCGAACAAAATAATACTTGCCTTATTTACTTTTTTTTTTCTTTTCTTAAAAAAATAATTATCAAAATACAAAAAGAGCAAGAAATATAAAGTTGTGATTTAAATTCAGTCAAAATCTGTTTTAAAGACCTTCAAGGGACCGAAGAATTTAGTCGTTATAAGTATTTTGACTGTGTTTACATTCAGTTTTTCGGAATGGAATTCCTTTACTTTCTATTCTGTATGTATGTGAAGCAAAAATCACTTACTACTTGAATGTATGCATCTGTTCAAAGGGCGAGTAAATGATCATTTTTTTGGCGTTGGAACAAATACATCAACACAAATCGGTTAAATGAGAAATGAATGTGTCAATTCTGTGCCAATTCGCGAAAAGGGTACAAAAAGGGTCGTATATTTCAAAAAGGGTCAAATTTCGATGATTTTCGAAAAGGGGGGTCCAAGGGTCCGATGCATCAAAAAGTGGTCAATTTGCCCCTAAAGGGTCCGAAAGGTAACGCTGATTCAAGATAGACTTTTTTTTATGTTGACTCTTAATTACGTGTGAGGGTAATTTACACTTTGCTTACGAGTACAAAACTCCATAATTAAGCTGGTATTCGCAGTGAGGCGCTGTAGCGCACCACATAGGCCATTGCTCCCCTACCAGAGACAAAAAAATGAAACAAAATAAAAACGAAATTCAGAAATGAAAAAAAGGAAAATTGGAAATTCTATTTCTGGAGCTTCTTCACCCAACGCACCACCGAGTAAATAAGTCTGCTGTTACACTGCTGCGCTCAGTTAAATTTAATGCCAAAATAAATTAAAAATAAACTGATCCAAAAAGAGAAGAACACTTTTCTTATTTTGAAAGATACTTTTTCTCCCCTCTTTTGGTATCTGCGTTTGGATGAATTTTTTTTTTTTTTTTTTTGGGAAAAGAGGCTAGAAGGAAACATGGAATCCAACCAAGCGTTTAGTCTAATTTAGAAAAAAATTCAATCAAAAACAGCAGATATGGTAGAAAGGCTTTACAAAACATACAGATTATGCCTAAAATGGAATGTCAATTGAACAGTATAGATCATTAGATCGCCATGATCGTTAAACTTAATTGCATGGAAAAATCAAGTTGGTTTGTGATTTGATGTAAGTACTTATAGAAATACAGATTTTTACATTCGAAAGACTTTAGAATCGAGCTTTGATAATGTTTGATTCGTAGCTTTGTGGTTTACTAACAAAGCCTATACTAGATAGCTTTATTGAATCGTATTACTGGCACTCACTTTAAGAGCCACATAGCATGAACTGCTGAAGTAGTAATGTGTGTCTGAAAATACATTTCTCAAAGTTATCTATACTGCGTAAATGTGAGACGCTTTTGCTAAGTGTAGATTAAAAACTTGAGAAGCTGTTATTATTTAGAGAAATTTAGTTCTTCGAAGTAACAGACAGTTGATGCAAATTATTCAGACCCATTAATTGCATGAACGATGTGCCTTAGGTTTAAGCCTTCAAGGCTTAGATCGCGATAGGCTCCTCTTGTATACATATTATAGCCTTATAATCCTACTTAACTTAACATAACCTATTGAGACGTATGTTTGTACTTCATAAAAGTCCATATAATATGACGTAAACGCTAAAAGACAGTATTTACCTACTGTAAAAATAAAAATTTGCTATAGTAGAAAAACTGTCGTTAAAGGTCTAGGAGAGGTTTGTAAATATTGATTCCGAAAGAGCCCTTTTCGAGACATTGCACTCTAAAACACGCGGGTTGTTACGGCGAAAATTTGTCCGAATATAAGCATACAGTTGCAAAAGGGGTATTACACGATATGTTCAGGTCGCCAACATACATATGCTGAATTGCTAACAAATTTATCAACAAATACCTTTTAGCGTACATATAATGGCAGAAATTCAATAGACGATTCAATAGACCTTCAAACAATTTCTTTTTAGTGTTGCGGACCTTAAAAGGAAAGACGGAGCAATCATGGTTTTGATACGGTGGCTGTCTGTCCTTCTGTCCGTCAGTCTGTCACAGCCCTGTAACTTTTGAACCGTTAGACGTAGAGAGCTGAAACTTTCGCTATGTATACCTACATTAGGTGGAAACCCGCACAAGATGGTGGCTATGAATTTCATTTTGGGGGCACTTTTTTGGGTACCTTGTATGAAAGGCAAACAAAAAAAAATTATTTTGCATTCCATCATGTGGAATATCAAATTGAAGAGAATTTTACAAATGTCTCCATATATATAAGACAATTTTTTTTCTGACAAAATTTGTTCAACAAAAAAGCTTGACAAACATTTGAAAAATGTTGTCCCCCAACCCCTAGTGACCAGACCGCTAAATTGTGTAGATTGTGGAATAAATATGAAAATTTCCTTCTCATGAACTTTTTGAGAAAAATTAAAAATAGTTATATAGTTTATAGTTACCCCACTGTATCTCTCCTTGTTTTCATGTAATCCAAAAAATATGTACACCAAGTCATCAAGAAACTCCATTCAGTTAAAAATTAAAAATTTCGTCCAAGTCCGCCAGGTATTTCTCGAGTTACAGATTTTAGAAAACTGCATGGAATTCCCATTATTCTCTTTTCTGGCTGCTACTTCATTCAATTTTGATTTCTCAAAAAATAAATAGCTTGCACGAAATTTTTTTTTTTTAAACATCTCCTTTTGTGAAAATGGCTCTAAGTCAGTGGCGTAATGTGGGTTAGGGTCGCCCGGGGAGACCCAATATAAGCCGGCCCTATTAATTTTTTCACACACTAAAAATACAAAAAAAACCTTTTTCTATGGTTTAAACCAGTCACACATGTATGTATGTCAATATACTTGGTGAAATTTCACTTCAAAATTTTGTCAACTGTTACTCGTACTACTTTCTAGCAAGTGGAGCAAAAATGAAACCGCAAATTTAAACTTTTCCCATTATGATTACTTTCCGATTCCAGAAATTCTGACCTCAGGATATCAAATAAATAACGGTAATTCGTATTAAACTTTAATTAGGTACGCTAAGAAAAGCAAAAACAAAATAAATTATTCGCACGAACTCCAGTCTCCATTCGCATCCGCAGCAGCAAATGTGGAGCTTCCGCATGTATTTTGATATCTGCAACTGCATCAGCAATAAACAATGCCAATCTTCATGCTTGTGGAAAAACTTTGAATTTTGTATTGAGGTATTACCATTGCGACCTACTGAGACCCTCGCTAAGTACAAATTTTTACACCAGTGACCAAGGAAAAAGTTAACCAAGTTATTTTGAAGATGAGAGATACTGAAAATGACGCTTCGAGTTCTCTAAATTCTGGGGGTTAAAAGAATGAGAATACTAAATTATTCTGAAAATACGGAACAACTAGCAAAATCCATCTTGCCATGATGTTTGATTCGTCAAGTGAGGATGAGAGTCAAGAAACACCAGAACATGGTAGCGCTGACGCAATACTGCAGAAGGAATTACTTTTTTACCGCAAAAAAGGGCCTATATGAAATCCACTTAAATGGTGGAGGGTTCATCGAAAGAATTGAAAATATTATCAACAATGGTGCGCGGATTTTTATCACTATTACCAGGCAGTGTTCGTAATCAAAAGTTGTTCAGTAGCGCAGGTTTATTTTATGAACCTTTGCGAAACAGAATGGAACCTGATAAAGCGGCGATATTGCCGTGCCGTGGCGCAGTGTTTAGTGCGTTGGACTACTGCGCAAGGGGTTCCAAGTTCGGATCCAGAAAAATACCATCAAAAGTTTTTCCACGGCCCCACCTCTTCCGATTGTCTGACGAACATTCAAGAGTATTACTGTCATGAGAAAGCTTCTCAAAACCTTCTGTATGTGCAGAAATGTGCTGCTTACGGTCTGATATTTATTTTTATCACTTTTCATTACATATAATACACCAATTTTTAACTTTAATTATTAAACAATTCTAATGTAGATATTGAACATTACTACCATTTAATCTGCATTCCCATCCCCATCCGCCGATAAGTAGGAAGCTTTAAAAATCCGCATCCGCATGTTGAAATATCTGAATCCGCAACATCCCTTCCCTAGTACTGTGTTATAATTTGTGTGTGCTGTACAGGGTTGTCATTCCTGATAAAATGTAGTTACATGCTATGGAGCAGCGTTCATTGGATTTTGTTGTTAAGCTAAAACAACACAAGGAATGCCTGATTACTTAATGCTTAATATTAACCGCTCCAACTTGCCGGCCCTAGCAAGGTGTATGTATGGCTGTGTCAGGTTTCTTAAAAATAAGAAACGTTTACCTAATATGTGTTAACATTGATGAAATTAGAAGATGAGGAAACAAAGTCAAAAAGATTTTAAAATAAAACAAAGACATTCCAGGAACCGTCGGTAATGATGACTTCCTCATGAGCAGCTGTCGGATGATAGTCTACTAATGAATACTAAATTTGAATAGAATGTGTGTATTTTTGAAGTTCAATTGAATTCTTCCAAACACGAGTTATATGTAAGATGCAGAGTAGCGGCGTTATATTTAAAATGTCAATGATCTTCTCACAGTAGGGTAGTTATTCATATTCTAAATAAGTTCTTTCACATATAAATTTATAAGAATAAATAATATTGAAGTAATTATCGTCGTATATCTAGTTCTAAACTTTAGAAACGATTATTCAAACGGTCCAATATAATCTATTCCTCACATTCAGCATTTAATAGCGGAACGGGATTACGAGACTTTCTTTGCTAGAGCCAAAATCGCCTCTTTAATCCCCGATAGTCAATAAATCTACAAAAAACGAAATTATTCCCTGAGGCTGCGTTGAAAATTTAAATTTATTGGGTCTCATGTGGGAGAGTATACTGAGCTGGAGAACTTATAAAAACTTTTAGTACGAGTAAAAGTTATATTTTGGTTTATGTACCCACAGACCAATATAAAAATCGATGCGTATAAGTTTCAGTTTTCACTATTTTCATATGAAACTCGAAAAAACTTACTTGAGCAAATATGTAGATATCCACTTAACCTACAAATCGTTTATACATTGTATATGACCACGCCCACCTTTTAGGGGCGTTTACTTCAAAAATTAATTTTCGAGTAAAAATATTAGTTTATAGGGCAAAATAGAAAATTTTGTGAATACATATTCCATCGCCCACAGACACGACCAAATAATATAGGGATAGGGTATCATACGATTCGCTCCAGGCGGATTGTAGCATTTTTCACTGGTTAAAATAGGATCCGATTTTCATTTCCTGAAATAATTCTTTTGATATTACGCGTTTTTATTTGAAATTTTGATTTCATAAAATATATTTGATGTCCATGTGGTGTGCGGTATAATCACAAGACAATAGGGAATCAATCAAATCTAGTTATCAGAATTTTGAATTAATGAACCCTATATGTATGTATGTAATATGTACGACTAGGCAGCGTCACACCGCATTGAAGAAACAACACCTATGTAATTGCATGATTTGATCTTTATCATTGAAACAGACAAGCCTTTCACACTTCCCGGAAGTATTTATGTATATAAATATGTATGAATGTACCTCAAAGCAAATACCTATTTTGTCTCAGCCAAATTAAGACCCATTGCATTAATACTGTCACTTTTATTTTTCGCAGACAATCTACAGGAACTGTCGCCAGAAGTAGGTATGAATTAATTTTTAATAATTATCTTTGCACTGTGTGAGTCTTCTTCCCGTTGTTCTAGTTAAAAAGATAACCAAAAGTAGCCCCTTTCACCCGTTTATACAAAGCGTGCGCGATTCCAAAGAAGAGTTCTTTTTTTTTTTTTATCTATAGTGTACAATCAAATTCGTGGGAAATCCGTGTGACTATGAACATTTCACTCCACTTTTTTTTGTAATGAAACCAATACAAATTCGTTATGTCTGATTAAGAACTTCCTTGGAAGCCTGTTAACATTTTCTTGTCTCAAATTACAGGAAGTCTTGTGTTGTGTGCCAGGCACTCGAACAGCGGTTAATTTAGGAAAAAGGATGTCCGAATTTATTTTCGCCATGCGGCCATAAAAGTTACACACAATTTGTATAATTAAATGCACATGCGGTTTTTTATTCATCGATGATGACTCACGGTTTTTTTTTAACACAAAGAACTCTTATCTGTCGGATTGGGTTTCTCTATTGAATCAGATACTCATAATAGCGTGAATTTTCCAGAGTGAAATCTCAACGCCTTGCACTAATAAACAGTAATAATTTATTTAGATTTTGCATGCATGCGTCCACACAAGCCATATGGTACAAATGGTCGAGATATTTTTATACAGATATTTTCCTCGAAAGATAAGGTGTTATACATATGTATGTACATAGGTACATATGTGTATGTATATTCTCCAAATCTTCTTTACGTTTTATAGACGTAATTAGTTGTGTAGGAAATTTTATACTGATTAAGACTGCCAATAAAGCCCATTAAAAATTGGACAAGGTTTTTGTTTTAATTTTTCAATGTCATGTAGCTACATATCAATTTAATGCTATCTTTCCTTTATCTTTAAGAGGAAAAAGAAAGAAAGAAAGCCTAGGCCAATGACTTCCCGCTTTCAAGGCGTCTTCTGTTAAAGAAGCTTACAAAAAAACTCATCATTATTTGGATCTATGTAGCTCATCATGCACGAATGCATTTCATAATTACACACTTGAAGAGAGGAATTATTTAATGAGAATAGGGATAGACAACAACAAAGATTAATAGAAAGAAAAATAAAAATGAAGAGCGAAGAAGATACAATGTACCACTTGTACTATGTATGCATGTGGTACATGTAGAAAGATCACTTTCTGGGAATGGTTCCAGACGTTTTTATTTTCTGTTTTTTTATGAAAAACTTCATTCCATAATGAGCGGTACTTTTGTTTTAGAGGGCTTTTCGGTTTAATTTGAGATTATCATTCTTTAGAACAAATCTTGTGCGTAGATGGGTTGAACAGTCTACATCGTTTAATTTGTTTCCTACAAATTTGGGGGCTAGTTAATTTCAATGAAGAATACTTCCTATTTAATTGGACTTAATGTATTATAAGTCAGAAATTTTACAAAATGTATCTGAAGTATAGTTGTATACGAAAGAGTTCAACTTTTTAAGCATTGTTTTCTTCTATTTGCATTATCACTTTGGATGAGATTATAAATTGCGCTCATGAACTTCATATAACTAGCATAGCTTTCACATTTGGCGCCCTTTTGATTACAGTTATTTTGTTAATAATCAATTTCTTTCATTATACATATTTATGTATGTACATATATAAATCTCTTACGATCTTGTGAGGTGCTTCCAGTATCTTGCATGGTTACTAGTCAGCCTGGTGAATTCACCGGTTTGAGCTCAAGAGAATCGATAAGGGATCTGGTCCTCACTTAAGCCAACCAATAACTAATATTTGTACATTTGTTTAATTCAGGGCTTGTTTTACATTTACTTTTGATTTACTTTTTGGTGCTACTCCCATGATCTCTTAATAAATATGGCAATATATACTGAGTGTGGTAATGTAGACTCTTAGACTTTACTCAGATAGCACAACTTGGGTAACATTTTTCTGAGATTCCATTTTCAAATGCTCACTTGGAATTGATTCCTAACCTGGTAGTAAATATAAAGTTGATCCTTAAAGCAGAGTATTGTGTTATTACGGTCTAAACCCTTTTAATGTTTTGTTAAAATTCTCATTATCTGAACATGTATGTACATTATTATCACTTAACTCATATAATCTCAAACAAATACGGATAATTACCATAAATATACATATGAAGCTATCTATTTTATATGTATGGATGTGTATATACTCTGCAGCCATTCCAAACTCATAATAAAAATCTTATATCAACACGACCACCAATACCACCCATTTAGTTCTAACTACCCTTCGGCTTTAACCACCACGTTTCGAATAGTTCTTCTTCTGTCTGCTGCACAAGTAGAATTATCTCTTAGATATTTATTTGCTTCGCTATATTTAATTTTTTATAATTCTAATTTTCTCTGCAGAAAAGTGTTGAAATTGATGGAGAAACAAAAGTATCATTAAACTCACCTTAGCACCGATTTGATTGCCACACTGACCGGCTTGCAAATGAACGATTTCCCTCATATTTTTTAGATATATATTTTTCTAATTAAGAAAAAAACTAACAAAAAACAGCGCGCGAGCGAATTAAAACAAAAAATATAAAAGAATGATCGAAAAAGAGCGACAAAGTACGAACAACGTTGGAGCACGATCAGCTACTGACTGACTGAGGAGTTCTGTTGGAATAATGAGGCTCGTCCGAAGACACCGATAAAATATTCGGAAAATTAGATTCTTAGGCAGTGCCGAGATACATATGAAAATGAAAAACACACTCGAATCGATAATTCGCTTGTACACTCCTCTGTAAGTAGTATCAACTCGCTCTGGGGGTCGTTGTTAACCTAGCTTCAATCTTTGGGTGAATATACACGAGATATATTAACTTAAAAAAAACACACACGCAAGTTGAAGAATTAAAAATGAAATAAAAAAGAATCAAAATTAATAGCGGGCACCCAAGGAGAACACACAACCGAACTGCAGCTCGTCACTTTCTGGAATGATGAACCTCGCCGCGTATCCAGTACAAAACAGTAGCTGCTAGCTAGCTATAGGGGCGCTAATACTACATATGTATACACTTGGATTGTTAGATTGGGTTGGGTCGAAAGCGAGAGCCATGCTTAGATATATGTATATCTATATGTATATATCTTCAATCTAGTATATATCTTAATCTATACATATGTACATGAAATACTGCTCTTGTACTTTGACTTAAGTCGACATGAAATAACTTCCTTTCGCTCTGTTCATTGGATTTTCGTTTCTGTCTTCGTACTTTTTGCGTTTTGTTCCTGTTTTCCCCTTAACTTTTAAATTTATTACTGTAAATTAATTTTTTTTAGCTTTTTTTGCCTGGTTTCTTTTCTTTTAGTTGCTTTTTGACATGGCATTTGTACATATGATTCAGAGAAATAGCTATGGGTATCTCATGGATATTAAGTGTTTTTATGCATGTTAAGTTCCTATTCTATATAAACTAATGAACTGGGGTTTTAAATTTTCAATATATCTTATACAGAACGCAAAATTGCACACATTTTTTTTCAAATTTATTTTGAGATTTAAAGTTGGGGAACCTTAAAAATAGAATGTGTATGTCCCATACAGAGATACACCTAAAAGGGCGTTTAGGGGATAACTAAATGCACCTAATAATTTTTGCGTGCATCCCGCAAAAACAGTTTAGAATAGATTTTAATTGGGAGAAAATTGACGGGAAGAGAAGGTATCCATTTTTTGTATGTTGAAGGATGTGTGCATTATTTTTGCACATTCGACCCGGTTTTAAATTTTGTGCGTGTGCGGTGAAGTCCGCAAGTGTGTTATGTGAATTCGTTAAAAATTTATATTTAAGTTTGAAATGTGAGCCGTAAAAGCAATCACATAGATATTTCACTTTTGGATGAGACACAATCACGATACCAATTCATTACCGTAATAGTCTTGTAATACCTTTCTCCCAAGAACTAAAAAGTTTCATCTCTCTTCATAATATAAACTTTATTAAATTTAAAAGCCATTACAGTGTGAGCTATCTGTAACGAATCATCTATGGATCTTAAAATTATTTCGATGTAGAGACGTTTCTTTATAGAGAACAAACTGATCGATTTTCATTTTCGAATTTTACATTAGCTAATTTGCCTTAATTGAAAAGAACTATCCCCAGTAAGAAAGGAGAATTTTAGTAATATTCCGCAGAATCAAAAATTTTTGAAGCCGCAATAGATCTAATAAAGTAACCAAAAAATGTATCCTTTTGATCACCTTAAAAACTCAGATAAGGAGAACGCACTTAAAATTATAACTACTTACTATTTGTTAGCTACTTGGAGTATCGCTAATAACTCGATCTTATTGCTCCGTTTACATAAAAGTAATAACACTGATCACTTATAATAATCTGTTTTTTAAACTTGAATTGAAATTATAGAGCAACATCAAACAATTTAAGTTTTACCGAATAAAAAACAAAGAAAATAAGAGAAAAGCAGGAATAGACCTGCAGCACAATAAATTACGACAAATGGATCTTTATATGTTTATCAATGTCATATCTTATTACCTATTATTTTTATCAGCACTATGAATATGCACTATATAAAGCTAAGTGGCAAAATGCGTTTTTTCTCTACCGCCTGTAATTTTCAACCAATTTAATGTATTGTAGCCCCTTCCGCCAAAAAATTGCCAACTGTTTTTCCAAAATCTTATAAAACTACTCTTAAATTTAAAAAAAAAAAAAAGCGAATCGTGTTATACGCTATCCCTTTCCTATATACCAATGTTTGAGGCCTTTTCCACAAAAAAATTGCCTACATTTTTATAAAGAATTTTCTTTATAAAATTACTCCAAAGAATTTTATTTCAAAAAAGGGGCGTGGTAGTGGGCGGATTTTTCAAATATTTTAAAATATATTCAAGATTGCTTCTAAGGATTGATATTATTTGATTGAAATCTACGTAAAATTGTTTTTAAAAAAAAACGCCCCTAAAATATGGACGGGGACGTATACAATATATGGAAGATTTGTGGGGTAAATGAATATGTACATATTTGCTTAAGTGAGTTTTTTCGAGTTTCATATAAAAGTACTGGAAAAAAGTGATTTTTTTCGAAAATGCGTGTCAGTTGGCTAAGGACTTCGTATACAAAATTTCATCAACCTAGCTCAATACCTAGCTTATACCCTTCGGATAGGGTATACAAAAAGTGGGCATGGTGGTATACATACATGGTATGTATGAAAATTTGTTTTTTAGGAAAACCGAACTTAAAAGTGGGTTTGGCTATACTCAATGTGTGGATGATTTGTAGAGCAAGTTTGAAGAAAGTTTTTACGAGTTTTATGTAAAAATACTGAAAAAAGTGAATTATATGAAAAAGAGGTTAAAAAATGTTTACACGTGTAATGTCATTGTTCAATGTAGAACACAATACAACGTAATATTATATATTTATATAGATTGAAAAAAAAAACACAAAATCTAAAAATGTCAATGGATATACATAGGTATACTTACGTATGTAAGTGTAAAGTATTAAAAGGAATCTGGAATGACATACATACATTTAGACATTTCGATGGTCCCATGCAAAACTATACTAAGTGCAAATTATGCTTTTTTTCAGGAAAGAACTTCAAAGTTAGTTGAGTATAACTTTTTTCATACTTAATAGATTTCCGAGCAAAATACGAGTACATTAATCATTTTATTATATTTATCATTTTTGGATTTACAAACTTGCACCTATATCCATAATTTTTTTCTGCAGCTAAGATCCATAAAACTAACAATTAACTAATATACTTTTTTAGAGTGAAACTTAGATAAGTTGGCTCTAATTAAAGTACCATTATTACCAACTTTATCCAAAAACGTGGTACGCTATCTCATATGACTTCAGAAAATTAGTCCAAATCTGAAAATTACCAACACTGTATTAGCCGTATACATGCAAATGGCATTTTGTTAAGGTGGCTATAAGCAAAGTAGCCTTTTTAATTGACCAATGACGTGGTACGCCATTTAATAGAGCTTTACTAAACTTAGTTAGTTAGTCTTTATTTAGCTTCGTACAGCCATTTGAAACATTTACATTATTTACATTTTTAAATTATATGTAGACTAATAGTATAAAAAACAGTATAAGGGATATAAGAAATGATGAAATGAAAACAAATATATATATTTTTTTTGTTTAGTTCACATTAGCCCTAAGGTGATCAATAATTTTTCTTTTAAAATTATGGTAATATGTTTCAGCTTTCAAGTAGGTGGGTAAACTGTTGAAGGCTTGAAATCCCGTATAAGGCATTGCTCGCTGGCCTCTAGCTGTTCTTGCTCTCCGCACTCTTAGGTTTCCTGTACTTCTCAAGTTATACGACGTTCGGGCACGTTCCGTTCTTAATTTTATGAACAAATAGCATTGCACATATGTAAAATCTTTGGTTTATGCTTAACCAGTTTAAAGCGTTTAGCATAAATGTTATATTAATGTTATGAGTGTATCTATTATTTATTTAATTATATATAATTATACGCATTGCTTTATTTTGTAGAACTTTTAATCTGTAAATTTGGTATTGCACCCAAAAAAAAGATGCTGTAAGAATAGAGTAAAACGCTGTAGATTCTACTGCATTCATTGTCAGAATCGACCCGACAATTTTCGTTGTAAATTTTACAGAGGGGTGGTTGTAAATTTAACAATCTAGTTGTGAAAATAACAGCTAAAATTGTCGATTTCACAGCACTTTGCCGTCGAACAGCTGTAGAACAGCTGTAGAAAAAACAACAATTTGCATGTAAAAAAAAAATCGCTTTCATAGCACCACATAAGCTTAAAGTTCTAATTTATTGGTATGGTGCGAGAAATGGAGTGGAAATAGCTTTTACAATCCAATTAGATGGTTCTTGTCCAAGAAATACTTAGTGTGTGTTTAAACCGAATCATATAATTCAATTTACTTACAAAATGTGAAAAATGTTTGGATCTGGCTGGGGTTGAACTTGGAACCTCTTAGTCGGCGACTGCATACACTACCACAACGCCACGGCCTCTGAAAATTATCATGCGAATATTCTCAAATGGTATCTACTTTTTACGTTTTCGTAATAGATGCTGAATCTACAACTTGTTGTAATTTCTACAGCTCCTGCTGTAGTTACTACAGTAGTAGATTCTACAACATTTTGATGTAGATTTTACAAATTCATATCTGTAGATTTAACAGCCGAAATTGACAACGCGCTGTTGATTTTACAATTGGGGGTTGTAGTTGATTTAACAATTTTGCTGTAGAAATGACTGCATTCGCTGTAAAATCTACAAAAAATTATTAATTTAACCAGATTCGCTGTTAAATACACAAATCTACAAGGAATTGTTAAATCTACTGCCTTCAATTGTAAAATCTACAGCGCTTTTTTTTTTGGGTGCATAGTTTAAACACGTTTCACAAGAATGATTTGCTCTGAAACCTGATTGATGAGCTTAGGAAATGTATTTGTATTTTTTTAAGTATTTTTTCATTCCTTCCAGGATTCAGGAAAAATTCCTGTGGTCAAAGGAGTTATGATACGCACGAGAACAGGACCAATAACATCTATATTATCTTTTAATATCTTGACATTCAGGAAGTTATAGTAATTTTTTTGGTTTATGTCTTTTATTGCAGTGGTTATATCTTGTTGTGTTATAGTTCTGAATCTAAATTTAATAGTCCACTCATCAATTAAATTTACATATTCTAAATATATCACAGATTGACTCAATTCTACTACACTTTGGATAAAAAATTTATTAAATTCCTCGAATAATATTGCTCTTTCATTTATTTTTTCTCCATTTTGGAATGTCACTTCAACTATAGTGTTATCTTTGGCTTTGTTCAGTACATACTTTTTTAGTTGTCTCCACATGTCCTTTTGCGTGTTTGCAAATTTCTCCCTACGCTCAGTGAGCAAGTCGACGGTGCCCTCAAGATCCTGGTTAGGTGGTCTAAGACATGCGGCCTTACCGTCAACCCCCAGAAAACTGAATTGGTTTTATTTACCAACAGAAGGAAAATCCCTCGGTTCAGCACACCCTCTGTGGGAAGCATTCCCCTCAGCCTATCCGACAGCGCAAAATACCTGGGTATCATTTTAGACAGAAAACTCACCTGGAGACCTAACATAAATGAAAGAGTCAAAAAGGCGAACATAGCCTTTTACACGTGCAGCAGAATTTTTGGGAAGACCTGGGGACCCTCTCCACAAACAATTCTCTGGATGTACACGGCTATCTAAGACCCATCCTGACATATGGCAGCCTAGTATGGTGGCCAGCTTTAAACAAATCCACCTACCTGAAGGATCTCACTAAAGTACAAAGACTAGCGTGTATTGGTTCCACTAGTGCGATGAGAACTACTCCAACGGCGGGTCTTGAGGCTATTCTCAACCTGCCTCCACTAGACATCTACCTACATAAGATCAAAAACAGCCATCAGTGCCTTAAGAATTAGTCAGACCGCGTGCTGGAAGTCAAGTACGATAGGGCACGCGACTATCCTCGGCAGATTCTTCGGCCATGCACCCAAAACAGACTACACTACGCCTTACCTTGACTTCAAAACACCATTTACCTCAGCTAACCCTAGCAGAGATGAATGGAAAGACAGCCGCATACCAAATGCCGAATCCATAGCTGTTTACACTGATGGATCGAAAATGGACACCGTTTTAGGATCCGGAATTTTCTCCGAATCACTGGGTATATCCAGATCTATACGACTCCCAGACCACAGCAGTGTTTTCCAAGCGGAGGTCCTGGCAACAGCGGCCCGTGAGTCTGCCGTAAGAGCAATACTGCCAGAAGGTATCACTTTCTTTATCGACAGCCAGGCAGCTATCAAAGCAATTACTGCCATAGAAATAAAATCCAAGCTTGTGAAGTGCTGTCGCTCTTGGAACACAGCACAAGGTTCTACTCTGCTGGGTCCCGGGGCACGAGGGCGTCCCGGGAAATGTAAGGGCAGATGAATTGGCAAGGAAAGCTTCATCGGACCCACTTGAACTAACTGACCTCTCCATAAGCACCCCGCCCTGCACTCTCAGGTTCGAGGCAGAGAGGCTGGCTATGAGAGAGGCGAACTTGAGATGGAAGTCCATAGACACTTGCAAAACTGCAAAACAACTATGGCCAACTTTTGACAAAGCAAGGACCGAGAGAATTATCCGCAAGGACAGACGTTCACTGTCCTTACTCGTGGGGATACTCACGGGCCACAACACTCTGCGGTACCACCTAAGGAAATTACGTCGGACGGAAGAAGAACTCTGTAGAGGATGCGGCGATGAGGAGATTATAGAGGACACTACCCACTTCCTCTGCCAGTGCTCTGGACTCCAACATTCCAGGTACAAACTCGGCAAGCACTTCTTTCAGGATTTAGGAGAACTCTCCAATGTTAATACCGACATGTTACTGAACTTCATCAGAACATCAGGATGGTTTGTATACAAGGATAACGAGTAAGTACAACCATGGGAGGTTTGTCGCAGATATTTATGGGTTAAATGGGCAAGGGGTACTTTTTATAAGCCCCTATGGGTAACACAATGGGTCAGTGCTGACCTGATTGCGGCGGAGGTATTTTGTGTCCTCTGCCAACCCGCATACCTAACCTAACCTTTTTCATATTTGCAATACTTAATGAGTTTTTTTTTTTTTTTTGGTTATATGATCTTTATTGCATTGTATTATCACTTCTTTTGTTTCATGATCACTTATATTTAAATTTGAGTTCACACACGCACTTACATATTGTATATTATTTGTCAAGACATAGTCAATCATAGTTCTTGAAGAAGATGAAATTCTGGTCGGTTCAGTGCTAGCTACGGATAGATTACTGTCATTCAATATTTCAGCCACACTTTTAAACTAGTTTAAATATGAAATTTTCGAACAAATTGGTTAAACCCCTAAATCCTTAAAAAAGTACCTTTATTACCACTTTTGGCCAAAAAAAATGTTAGGCCATTTTATAGCATTTTCGATTTTTAATCCAATGTGAGAACTTTAATAAAATAAAATCAGTTTTCAAGAAAATCCTCTTTTAGCCAAATTGGTCATAAGTAGCGTTACATTTTAAGCCAAAATGTGGTAAGTCATCTTATTGCACGTTTCTGTACTAGTCTCAGTGTAGAATTTAAACCAAATCGTTTGAGCCCTTTTTGCGCAAATCAGGTTTTTACAAAAATATTTTTAAGTAAAGTACTGTTGTTAACAATTTTGGAAAGAAATTATTTATGTCATCTGATTGGAATTTTTCAATCTTAATTGAATATGAGATTTAGTCAAATTCGTTAGAGACGTTTTCGAAAAAATCTATTTCCCATCCAATGATCATCGATTTCATAAAGGAATGTAACCAACACATATAAATTTAGTACCATAACTAACTATAATAGGCCCTGAAGTTGCTCATTATAATTTTTATTTGGAAAATTAATTCGTTTTAGGGAAACCAAGGCAGCAATAATTGCTGATAATAAGTTCCTAATAAGAAGTATTTCGTAATAAAGAAAATTTTTATAAGAAATTGAATTCATGAAACAATTTCAAGGGAAAGAGCCTATCGAATCCTTCCTTATAAAGAGAAATTTGTTATAAAGGATTGTTTTAGATTGAATAGGAATTTAATATGAATATTTTTGAGGTATTTCAGTGGCATGTGAGCTTATGTGCGATCAAGATCTAATGTAATGTCCCATTAGTTTTTAACTGACATCAAAACACAGATGCGTTTTTGGATAGATTTTCGCTTGGGTGAGCGAATCTGTCAAACCACACGAAGTTGACTGTCAATTTAGTTCGCCTATGCTATGTACATTTAAACATTACTATAGGCATTGTTACCTATATTTTCCACTGAAATTCCATTTTGGGTTTTTTAAGAAAAACTCATTACCAACATTTTATTGCCAACTAACTAAGAAAATGTATCACATTTCAAATCCATTGTTAAGTCTCCTTTAGTTTTCCGGACTTAAAAAAGACTTATGGAATCTACATTCCGTCTGGAACGGAAATAAAATAACTGCAAACCAGAGATTTTCTCTAAAAGTGGGAGTGGCAGTGGGCGGATTTTGACAATATTCCAAAAACAATGACTTTGTCACCAATAATTAATATTATATATTTCAATAAAATAAAAACAAAAACATTGCTGTATAAAAAAACATCCCCAAAATAATAATATTATGCGGAAACCTTGCAAGAGATGTCGACAGCTGGTTTCATTATCTGTAGGTACATTGTGTTGTATTGTAGCACCTTGTATAAAGACAAACAAACAGATGTCAGATAGGTATGATATGAAAGAGAAATTCGCAAGCGTTAATTTTTGAAATATTTTCCTCAAAAATTTTGACGAAAAGAAAGATTGAAACATTTTTGGAAAACGTTATTCTTCCTTACATAACATAGACTAAATCAGATAAATTTAGTTGAGTATCTTTTCAGTATATTTTCAATACTCAAATAAAAATTTGCTGTTTTTCAAAAGTTGCTGTAAAGAAAGTATGTTTGGGTATACCTACATATATATGTAACTTATTCATATTTGTTCCGGAGTCATTCATTCACTTTTTTACATCGGAACAAACAACCTCATCGTTTTACTCAAATTCCAAAATGCAAATTTTGACAACATAAAAATAGGTATGCTTTACTTGGGACTATTTTCGGTGAAAATTCGTTAACCCAAATAAACCTTTAAATGAAGATCATTATACAGAAATGCATATGTTTTTGCGGCTCATCCAATTCGTTTCATGTGATTGTGATGCTAACTATTTTGTGTTCCAAAAAAGGGCAACATACAAGAATACACAGGTTCGAGATAAAAAAAAGTGTACTCCTACGGGACAATGTATCTTCTCTTGTAACCACATCATGCAATTCTCGTTGTATCCTCCCAAAACAAAGCTGAGGATAAGAAAAAAAAAATCAAAACATCTCTGGGGACAAGACAAGGCGGTCGTGCAACCCATTTTTTGGAATCTCCAGACCATGTGCCCACTTTTTTTCAAAGAAACACAAGAAATACTTTCCAGATCTGCCTACATCGCACATGGGAGTATTTCCATCAAAAACCTGGCGAAAAGTCGATTTTCTAAAAACTAAAATTGACAACTAAAAACTTGGTATAGCGAATGCTAAATACACATGGGTCAGTATGCTCTTCTTGTTATACCCTATCCTAAGGGTGTATTAAGTTTGACACATAGTTTGTAACATAGAGAAATATTTAAGATAGACCACATAAAGTATATATATAAATGATCAGCATCACTAGCCGAGTCGATCTAGCCATGTCCGTCCGTCCGTCCGTCTGTCTGTCACCAGTTTTTGGGCCTTAAATTTTGAGGTAGGTCGATGAAATTTTGTATACAAGGTCCTTGCAAAAGTAAGCAATACAAGTGTAAAAATTTTTAAAATCCGTCCACTGACGCCCATCTTTAAAAAAAATCACCTTTTATCACTATTTTCATACGAAACTCGAAAAAACTTACTTGAGCAAATATGTAGATATCCACTTAATCTACAAATCGTCTTTACATTGTATATGACCACGCCCACTTTTTAGGGGCGTTTACTTCAAAAATTAATTTTCGAGTAAAAATATTAGTTTATAGGGCAAAATAGAAAATTTTGTGAATACATTTTCCACCGCCCAGTGACACGACCAAATAAGATAGGGTATCATACGATCCGCTCCAGGCGGATTGTAGCACTTTTTCACTGGTTTTTTCTGTTGTAGATCCTGTGTTGTTATAAAAGGAGTTCAAAGTCAGCAGTTGAATCTACTGCGATTATATTTCAATGTGTACTACTATGTTAGGAGTTGTTCAATAAGTGATATCGAAGTGTTGTGATAGAAAATAACAAAATTAAATGCAAAATTCTGCTTCAGATGCGTATTTACAATTTCAATTTTGGAAATATTAGGCAGTGTTTTTTGTTTCAATTTGGGCTTAAAAGCAAGATCAGTGGCATTGTCATTCTGCTCCTACGTGCTCTTTACAGTATTGCGAGTCAAAGAGTTTTTCACTTTTGTGTAAAGTGAAACTTACTGGTGTTAGTTGTTTAATTTTTTTATGTTATCAGGCCTCGTCAACCAGAGTGCAGTTTTTAAGACGCGGTGAGATTGTTTTACGATACGGAGTGTATCGTACAGACAAGGGTGGTTTTAATACAACGCCCTTTTCAACGCGCGTCTGAATTCAACGCGGCATAAAAACGCGCTCTGTTTGACGAGGCTTTAAATTTAGATTGCGGAGGAACGATTTTATGCGAGCAGAAACATTTCGACAGGTTGATGTTGACCTTTTAATAAATTTACGCATTCTTAATGAGAATGTTACGTGAATGTTTATGCTAAAAATTATTTATGTAGAGTCCGTTTCAAATCACTATGCAACTTCCAGCGCAGGTTTTCTCTTTCCCAGGCATTCTCTATTGTGTACACGCAAAAATAAAGAAAAACGTATGAAAAGGCTACAATTCGTCTAGAGCGAATCGTTTGATACCCTATCCCTTTCCTGTATACAAAAGTTTTTTTCAATGTCTTATCAAATTTGCTCAGTAAGTGGGCGTGGTAGATTTAATTTTTTTTTTTCAAATATACTGCATTTTGTTCCTTAGAACTGATAATGTTCTAATAAACACGTCGAAAAGCCGTTTTTTTAAATAAAAACGCCCCTAAAATGTAGGCGTGGCCCAATACAACGTATGGAAGATTTGTAGAGTAAAAAGATATCTACCTATTTGCTTACGTAAGTATTTTCGAGTTTCATATAATAATACTGAAAAAGTGAATTTTTTGAAAAGTGGGCGTGTCAGTGGGCGGATTTCAAAAAATTTTACACTTGTATTGCTTACTTTTGCAAGGACCTCGTATACAAAATTCCATCGACCTAGCTCAACATTTAAGGCCCAAAAACTGGTGACACAAATCCGAAAACAGAGTGGGGAAAAAATGCATTGATATGAATGTAGAAAACAGTTTAATTTATTTTTATTGAACAAGGCAGTGTCGATTTTACGAAGAGTAATAAAAGCTCTGTGGGAGTAATGACAACTTTCGCAGAGCATATGCATTTGTGTGGCAAATAGAAAATAATGTGACGAAGGAAGGCTAAGGTGCGTGCGCAATTATTATGCGCCAAACAATGTAATAAAATCTGGAAAGAAACGAGGAAAGTTCAGTCGTTTCGTAAATATAACTTTCCAGAAGAAAATGAAAGCATACATTTCCATGCTCTCTCTGCGCAACTTTGTATTTGCATACATATGTAGGAATTGTTTGATCAAATCAGATTTTTAGAAACCCTTCTGCTCATTGCATATAAGCTCCCAATATAAAAATTGCTATTACGAAGACTGGAGGACAAAGCGGCATGCAATATTCGATAAATTCAAATTCAGTGAGAATTTAAAAATAAACTTGGTCTTATTGTGTATTTTCAACGTGCTGATTTTAGCAACACATATGACGGAAATACAAGTCGAAACATCCAAAACTTGCCGCTGAAATAACGCGAATAGATAGACCGCTTTAATATCATT
The DNA here is from genome assembly GCA_949716465.1 of Chalcosyrphus nemorum. NCBI lineage: Eukaryota > Metazoa > Arthropoda > Insecta > Diptera > Syrphidae > Chalcosyrphus > Chalcosyrphus nemorum. Next base: position 11,979,439 of record OX454335.1, read on the forward strand.
TCACAGACTAATTCAAGTGGATTTAAGATTGATGCTGGTAAATTTGGGTTGTACACTATGGATGCAACTAGGCTTTATATCAAGTTATATCAATGGTACCTTATGACTCCAGACATACAAGATTCCTAAAGCATGGACCTTATCTATTGGTCAACTATCAGAAAAACCATCGGAATTGTAAGTTTAAATATTACGCCAGGAAAGTAAGAGTCCCCAAATGATTTCTTCTTAGCTCTGATCCACTCATAACCTGTCTCACAAAGTCGCTAACGTAACCAAGACTGATTGTCTTTCCAATGAGACCCTAAAACTTCTCCTTCCAGAAGATTCAATTACAACTAACGCGAAAATGATGCCTCTTTGTGACATTAGCGAAGATTCATGGGCAGAATCAAGCGATTAATTTTACTACTATGACAAAAATAACATCAATTACCCTAATATGCTAACCATACCAGATTTGCTGGCATTTATTTGTATTAAAACTAATCTAAAATAAAAAAAAAAAAAAAAACAACGACATTTTTAGATAGGTTTCTGATGCAAATACTCCTATGTACGTCGTCGTTTCGCCCTTTTTCCTGTTTTTTAGTCGATTCTTCTTTTTGTTTTTGAAATTGAGAATACACCTACATTATGTATGTATGTATATACATAAAACTGGATCTCGTTATCGGTTTCAGATTACTCTTTTTCGCCAGAATATTCTGAGTAGGTACATGAATGTTTGGGCGTCTCCTTAAGGAAAAAAAATAATATAAGCAAAATTAACCGTCTTAATGTACATATCTTCTCAGATCAATAATGACGCCACAATGACATGCGTTGGTCTCTCTCCGCTTTATGACGATGATGATCTCGATCATGATCACGAAGGTTAATTTGGTACACACATTTTGTTTCCCCCACAAAGAACCAACATTTGCACAATTGTTACTGTGGCTAGTGAATAAAAAGTATTCACTTAATTTTAATTCTGATTTAAAGTTGAATTAACGCAACCGCTCGGTAAAAAATACATTCTACGTGCGTATATTGTTGATGATACAACTTCAATGAATAATAAACATCAGAGATTGTGCGTATGTTTATATTTTTATTTTTAGAAGACGATGAGTAAGACGTCCTTCGAAGTATGTATTGTAATTGCACTTGGAGTTAATTGAGTTGCCATCGGATGCGATAAATAGAACTATAGGCCTGCCAAGAGATTGTAACGTGTATAAAAATTTGCCCATATGAATAAAAAGTGAGTACGTACCTGCCAGATTTTGTGTAGGGTAAACTGTCCCACAGTGAATCATTTAGGTTTACAGAACCTACCTTCTCATAAGAAAAAAACGAAGCGAAGAGATCCTTTATGTTATGAACTTAGGTATGTAAACATTATTCCTATCTTTGGCCCTATCATAATTAAAGGCACCACACTAGCTTCTTCCAGCGAGGTCAAATCTTATATCTACATTTACATAGAATATATATATATATAATATATATTCATATATAAATATTCATATAAATGTATAATACATATACATATATGGAATCGTGATTTGTTCGGATTGGAACCAAATTGGATACTTCCTCTGTGGGTTTGTTCGGAAAATGGCTTTGGCGCAAATTTCGTTTTCAGTTCAATTTAATTACCATTGTTCATAAGTTTAAGTGCCATCTTGTTGCATACATTAAATTGTGGTCACTCTTTGATTTTGACCAAAATGCATTGAGTATCAACCAAGGAATTTCATATATAGGTATATTTCATATACCTGTTAAAAGGCAAAGCATTTGACAAGACTAACTAAAATATGAAGTTTAGTCAAAATCGTTATACCTACCTGTTTTCGAATAAACCGATTTACTGTTAAGTTAAGGCTTTAAGTAAAGTACCGTTTAAAGTAATTTTGTAAAAAAACATTCTACATATTTTATAAGATTTCACAAAACAAACATTATAATAAGATTTAAACAAATCATTAGAGCCATTTAAAAACAATTTTAGAGCAATTTAGCTATAATCTCTTTTCCCTTAGGAAAGTACTGTTATTATTATAGGAAATTGTAAAGTACCACTAGTATGAGGGCTAAAAAAAAATCAATTTAGCCTCTAGAAATTACCCCACAGACCTCATACCAATTTTAATCTAAAGCTGTTCATCTGTTTAGGCTGTAGCCTCACTGGCAGACAGAAAGAATATTAAGACTCATTTTCTTCGACTACTATATAAAGTTTATGTCAGAATTAATCAAAATATCGAGATAGAAAATGTTCGTGAATCCAAAACTTTCCCTATACTACGCATCGGGGCAAATAAAAATTGTTGCTCCTGTGGAAAATTACTGAATTTCTCCTTTGTTCAATATACAAATAAGGTGGAGCCGCAAGCACTGATTGCCTAAGTCTAAGAATAAAAATGTCTTAAAAAATTTCCCCATTTTGTGATCGCTTTTTCTTAAAATTTTCCCCCATTTCGGCTCCATGTAAAATACAATAAATGTCTTTTTTTTACGACTCCCGAAATATGGGCTTACGCAACTGAAACATCTATCAGCAATTATGTCAGTAAATGTCAGTATCTCATAAGCGGCTTGAGCTTGTTAATTTGTTTCCTATAGCATGTCATAATTTGCTCGGCATTTTTTTATACCCTATCCTAAGGGTATATTAAGTTTGATACATAGTTTGTAACATAGAGAAATCTTACAGATAGACCCAATAAAGTATATATATAAATGATCAGCATCACTAGCCGAGTCGATTGAGCTATGTCCGTCCGTCCGTCTGTCCGTCCGTCTGTCCGTCCGTCTGTCCGTCCGTCTGTCCGTCCGTCTGTCCGTCCGTCTGTCCGTCCGTCCGTCCGTCTGTGTGTCACCAGTTTTTGGGCCTTAAATTTTGAGCTAGGTTGATGAAATTTTGTATACGAGGTCTTTGGAAAAGTAAGCAATACAAGTGTAAAAATTTTTAAAATCCGCCCACTGACACGCCCACTTTTAAAAAAAATCACTTTTTTTCACTATTTTCATATGAAACTCGAAAAAACTTACTTGAGCAAATATGTAGATATCCACTTAATCTACAAATCGTCTGAACGTTGTATATGGCCACGCCCACTTTTAAGGGGCGTTTACTTCAAAAATTAATTTTCGAGTAAAAATATTAGTTTATAGGGCAAAATAGAAAATTTTGTGAATACATTTTCCACCACCCACTAACACGACCAAATAAGATAGGGATAGGGTATCATACGATTCGCTCCAGGCGGATTGTAGCATTTTTCACTGTTTTTTTTTTTTTTTTGTATGAAATGTAGTGCTATGTTTATACCCTATCCTAAGGGTATATTAAGTTTGATACATAGTTTGTAACATAGAGAAATATTATAGATAGACCAAATAAAGTATATATATAAATGATCAGCATCACTAGCCGAGTCGATTGAGCTATGTCCGTCCGTCTGTCCGTCCGTCCGTCCGTCTGTGTGTCACCAGTTTTTGGGCCTTAAATTTTGAGCTAGGTTGATGAAATTTTGTATACGAGGTCTTTGAAAAAGTAAGCAATACAAGTGTAAAAATTTTTAAAATCCGCCCACTGACACGCCCACTTTTCAAAAAAATCACTTTTTTCACTATTTTCATATGAAACTCGAAAAAACCACTTAATCTACAAATCGTCTATACATTGTATATGGCCACGCCCATTTTTTAGGGGCGTTTACTTCAAAAAATTAATTTTCGAGTAAAAATATTAGTTTATAGGGCAAAATAGAAAATTTTGTGAATACATTTTCCACCGCCCACTGACACGACCAAATAAGATAGGGATAGGGTATCATACGATCCGCTCCAGGCGGATTGTAGCATTTTTTCACTGGTTTTATGTTGAAAAACAACCAAGGAACCATAATTGCATCATACCCAACATACTTAATAAAGTTCCAGTTATTCCATTTTTAGACCACTTTTCCCCAAATTCCCCATCCAATAATAAGTTCCCCAAAATCGAGAAAAAATTTATATCATATCATCGCATTTTTTACATACTTAATAATCATTATGTGTCAGTTCTGTGTGAAAAGGACAGGAAGTTTGTTTTTAAGAAAAGCAAAGCATTTTTATACCCTATCCTAAGGGTATATTAAGTTTGATACATAGTTTGTAACATAGAGAAATCTTACAGATAGACCCAATAAAGTATATATATAAATGATCAGCATCACTAGCCGAGTCGATTGAGCTATGTCCGTCCGTCCGTCTGTCCGTCCGTCTGTCCGTCCGTCTGTCCGTCCGTCTGTCCGTCCGTCCGTCCGTCCGTCTGTGTGTCACCAGTTTTTGGGCCTTAAATTTTGAGCTAGGTTGATGAAATTTTGTATACGAGGTCTTTGGAAAAGTAAGCAATACAAGTGTAAAAATTTTTAAAATCCGCCCACTGACACGCCCACTTTTAAAAAAAATCACTTTTTTTCACTATTTTCATATGAAACTCGAAAAAACTTACTTGAGCAAATATGTTTTTGTTTTAGTTTACTTATTAGCGGTGTGCGTTGAATTTATAAGGAAATGGATTATTAATTTCAAACATCTTTCGATCCATGTTTGGTCCGCACTCGACCACTAAAATGGAAGTATGTTGAAGTGTTTACAAAGTTCATTGCATCGAAAAATTGCTTTGACATCGACTCATGTGATATTGAATCTTCGAGCAATTTACTTCTTTTAACAAATATGTTAAATCATGGAAAGAAAACAGCGTTACCTACTACGGACAAACGATGGGTGGAATGTTTTCAACAACTTAAAAAAACCAGTGAAAAATGCTACAATCCGCCTGGAGCGGATCGTATGATACCCTATCCCTATCTTATTTGGTCGTTTCAGTGGGCGGTGGAAAATGTATTCACAAAATTTTCTATTTTGCCCTATAAACTTATATTTTTACTCGAAAATTAATTTTTTGAAGTAAACGCCCCTAAAAAGTGGGCGTGGCTATATACAATGTATGGACGATTTGTAGATTAAGTGGATATATACATATTTGCTTAAGTAAGTTTTTTCGAGTTTCATATGAAAATAGTGAAAAAATGTGATTTTTTGAAAAGTGGGCGTGTCAGTGGGCGGATTTTAAAAATTTTTACACTTGTATTGCTTACTTTTCCAAAGACCTCGTATACAAAATTCCATCAACCTAGCTCAAAATTTAAGGCCCGAAAACTGGTGACACACAGACGGACGGACGGACGGACGGACAGACGGACGGATGGACATAGCTCAATCGACTCGGCTAGTGATGCTGATCATTTATATATATACTTTATTGGGTCTATCTGTAATATTTCTCTATGTTACAAACTATGTATCAAACTTAATATACCCTTAGGATAGGGTATAACCAGTGAAAAAGTGCTACAATCCGCCTGGAGCGGATCGTATGATACCCTATCCCTATCTTATTTGGTCGTTTCAGTGGGCGGTGGAAAATGTACTCACAAAATGTTCTATTTTGCCCTATAAACTAATATTTTTACTCGAAAATTAATTTTTGAAGTAAACGCCCCTAAAAAGTGGGCGTGGCCATATACAATGTATAGACAATTTGTAGAATAAGTGGATATCTACATATCCTTAAGTAAGTTTTTTCAAGTTTCATATGAAAATAGTGAAAAAAGGTGATTTTTTTGAAAAGTGGGCGTGTCAGTGGGCGGATTTTAAAAATTTTTACACTTGTATTGCTTACTTTTCCAAGGACCTCGTATACAAAATTTCATCAACCTAGCTCAAAATTTAAGGCCCAAAAACTGGTGACACACGGACGGACGGACGGACATGGCTCAATCGACTCGGCTACTGATGCTGATCATATATATATATACTTTATGTAGTCTATCTTTAATATTTCTCTATGTTACAAACTATGTATCAAACTTAATATACCCTTAGGATAGGGTATAACCAGTGAAAAAATGCTACAATCCGCCTGGAGCGGATCGTATGATCCTATCCCTATCTTATTTGGTCGTGTCAGTGGGCGGTGGAAAATTTATTAAAACCAGTGAAAAATGCTACAATCCGCCTGAAGCGAATCGTATGATACCCTATCCCTATCTTATATGATCGTGTCAAAATTTTCTATTTTGCCCTATAAACTAATATTTTTACTCGAAAATTAATTTTTGAAGTAAACGCCCCTAAAAAGTGGGCGTGGTCATATACAATGTATAGACGATTTGTAGGTTAAGTGGATATCTACATATTTGCTCAAGTAAGTTTTTTCGAGTTTCATATGAAAATAGTGGAAAAAAGTGATTTATTTGAAAAGTGGGCGTGTCAGTGGGCGGATTTTAAAAATTTTTACACTTGTATTGCTTACTTTTACAAAGACCTCGTATACAAAATTTCATCAACCTAGCTCAAAATTTAAGGCCCAAAAACTGGTGACATACGGACGGACGGACGGACGGACAGACGGACGGACGGACGGACGGACGGACGGACGGACGGACATGGCTTAATCGACTCGGCTATTGCTGCTGATCATTTATATATATACTTTGTTGGGTCTATCTTTAATATTTCTCTATGTTACAAACTATGTGTCAAACTTAATATACCCTTAGGATAGGGTATAAAAATTTGTTATTTTGCCCTATAAACTAATATTTTTACTCGAAAATTAATTTTTGAAGTAAACGACCCTAAAAAGTGGGCGTGGCCATATACAACGTATAGACGATTTGTAGATTAAGTGGATATCTACATATTTGCTCAAGTAAGTTTTTTCGAGTTTCATATGAAAATAGTGAAAAAAAGTGATTTTTTTTTTAAAAGTGGGCGTGTCAGTGGGCGGATTTTAAAAGTTTTTACACTTGTATTGCTTACTTTTCCAAAGACCTCGTATACAAAATTTCATCAACCTAGCTCAAAATTTAAGGCCCAAAAACTGGTGACACACAGACGGACGGACGGACATAGCTCAATCGACTCGGCTAGTGATGCTGATCATTTATATATATACTTTATTGGGTCTATCTGTAATATTTCTCTATGTTACAAACTATGTATCAAACTTAATATACCCTTAGGATAGGGTATAAATATGTGTATATAAATATCTATCAATGAATTCGTTTCGATTAATAATTAGGTAGGCATTCAATTTCAAAGTTCGAATGTTCAATCAAGCCTGCGTCACATTAAAATCAACTACGTCAAAGCACACAACATATTTGCAGTCTGGTGGCCAATGGTTACGGGCAAAACGGAGTTATGCCGGGTCCAGCTAGTAAATAAATAAAAAACGCCAATTATACTTCACGCCTGCCAAAGGTTAAACTACTGAGAATTCGGACATATGTAAATGCTTACTATTTTTTACTTGCACCTACAACTTAGGGCAAGAATTAGATTCGTGCAGATTTTCGATCCCGAGATTTTGGTGAATTATGGACATAACCATAATAGAGAAGTACGAAAAAGTAGGTCTGCAGATACCTGTCTGTCTGTGCACGAAGCTGTTTATACCCTATCCTAAGGGTATATTAAGTTTGATACATAGTTTGTAACATAGAGAAATATTACAGATAGACCCAATAAAGTATATATATAAATGATCAGCATCACTAGCCGAGTCGATTGAGCTATGTCCGTCCGTCCGTCTGTCCGTCCGTCTGTCCGTCCGTCCGTCCGTCCGTCTGTGTGTCACCAGTTTTTGGGCCTTAAATTTTGAGCTAGGTTGATGAAATTTTGTATACGAGGTCTTTGGAAAAGTAAGCAATACAAGTGTAAAAATTTTTAAAATCCGCCCACTGACACGCCCACTTTTCAAAAAAAAAATCACTTTTTTTCACTATTTTCATATGAAACTCGAAAAAACTTACTTGAGCAAATATGTAGATATCCACTTAATCTACAAATCGTCTATACGTTGTATATGGCCACGCCCACTTTTTAGGGTCGTTTACTTCAAAAATTAATTTTCGAGTAAAAATATTAGTTTATAGGGCAAAATAACAAATTTTTTTTAATAAATTTTCCACCGCCCACTGACACGACCAAATAAGATAGGGATAGGATCATACGATCCGCTCCAGGCGGATTGTAGCATTTTTTCACTGGTTATACCCTATCCTAAGGGTATATTAAGTTTGATACATAGTTTGTAACATAGAGAAATATTAAAGATAGACTACATAAAGTATATATATAAATGATCAGCATCAGTAGCCGAGTCGATTGAGCCATGTCCGTCCGTCCGTCCGTGTGTCACCAGTTTTTGGGCCTTAAATTTTGAGCTAGGTTGAAGAAATTTTGTATACGAGGTCCTTGGAAAAGTAAGCAATACAAGTGTAAAAATTTTTAAAATCCGCCCACTGACACGCCCACTTTTCAAAAAAATCACCTTTTTTCACTATTTTCATATGAAACTTGAAAAAACTTACTTAAGGATACGTAGATATCCACTTATTCTACAAATTGTCTATACATTGTATATGGCCACGCCCACTTTTTAGGGGCGTTTACTTCAAAAATTAATTTTCGAGTAAAAATATTAGTTTATAGGGCAAAATAGAACATTTTGTGAGTACATTTTCCACCGCCCACTGAAACGACCAAATAAGATAGGGATAGGGTATCATACGATCCGCTCCAGGCGGATTGTAGCACTTTTTCACTGGTTTTACTTGTTTTGCAAGCCATTGTACATTGTTATATTTTATTTTCAAATTTCAAGCTGGAAAGCAAAAACAACAAGCAACAAATGTCAATTCACAGCAGCAGACTTAAGTACATGTTAAAATACTTGGAAAATCCGCCCACTTTTTGAAATAAAATTGTTTTGGAGTAGTTTTATAAAAAAAAAATTAAACACAAATTTAGGCAAGTTTTTTTTTGGAAAAGGCTACATAAGTCTCTATATAGGAAAGGAAAGGTTATTACACCATCCGCTCCAGGCGGAGTGTAGCATTTTCATAAAACCTCTCAAACCTTGGAAAAGTACCGTTAATAATAGGGCTAAAGCAAAATTTCAATTTTTCCTCTATGTATTACCCAACAGACCCTAGATATGAAGATTGATCAAAATAGATTGAAAACCAGTGAAAAATGCTACAATCCGCCTGGAGCGGATCGTATGATACCCTATCCCTATCTTATTTGGTCGTTTCAGTGGCCGGTGGAAAATGTATTCACAAAATTTTCTATTTTGCCCTATAAACTTATATTTTTACTCGAAAATTAATTTTTTGAAGTAAACGCCCCTAAAAAGTGGGCGTGGCTATATACAATGTATGGACGATTTGTAGACTAAGTGGATATATACATATTTGCTCAAGTAAGTTTTTTCGAGTTTCATATGAAAATAGTGAAAAAATGTGATTTTTTGAAAAGTGGGCGTGTCAGTGGGCGGATTTTAAAAATTTTTACACTTGTATTGCTTACTTTTCCAAAGACCTCGTATACAAAATTTCATCAACCTAGCTCAAAATTTAAGGCCCAAAAACTGGTGACACACAGACGGACGGACGGACCTACGTACTTTTGATTTTACGACTTGATAGAGTTGATAAGAAATTACATTGTTCATATCAAAACCAGTGTTAGGTGCACCTATGTATGATGTGGATAAATTGCCTTCTATTTAATGATAATATAAAATGTCCGGAACACTATTGCACGAGGCCCTCCTCGCACTTGTCCAATTTTTTTTTTTTTTTCGTGTCTATTTTAGGATATTATTACTAGGATATTGCGTTAAAGCTTGTTTTTGTTTTAGTTTACTTATTAGCGGTGTGCGTTGAATTTATAAGGAAATGGATTATTAATTTCAAACATCTTTCGATCCATGTTTGGTCCGCACTCGACCACTAAAATGGAAGTATGTTGAAGTGTTTACAAAGTTCATTGCATCGAAAAATTGCTTTGACATCGACTCATGTGATATTGAATCTTCGAGCAATTTACTTCTTTTAACAAATATGTAACCGATGGCAAGATTCAATCATGGAAAGAAAACAGCGTTACCTACTACGGACAAACGATGGGTGGAATGTTTTCAACAACTTAAAAAAACCAGTGAAAAATGCTACAATCCGCCTGGAGCGGATCGTATGATACCCTATCCCTATCTTATTTGGTCGTTTCAGTGGGCGGTGGAAAATGTATTCACAAAATTTTCTATTTTGCCCTATAAACTTATATTTTTACTCGAAAATTAATTTTTTGAAGTAAACGCCCCTAAAAAGTGGGCGTGGCTATATACAATGTATGGACGATTTGTAGATTAAGTGGATATATACATATTTGCTTAAGTAAGTTTTTTCGAGTTTCATATGAAAATAGTGAAAAAAGGTGATTTTTTTGAAAAGTGGGCGTGTCAGTGGGCGGATTTTAAAAATTTTTACACTTGTATTGCTTACTTTTCCAAGGACCTCGTATACAAAATTTCTTCAACCTAGCTCAAAATTTAAGGCCCAAAAACTGGTGACACACGGACGGACGGACGGACATGGCTCAATCGACTCGGCTACTGATGCTGATCATTTATATATATACTTTATGTAGTCTATCTTTAATATTTCTCTATGTTACAAACTATGTATCAAACTTAATATACCCTTAGGATAGGGTATAACCAGTGAAAAAATGCTACAATCCGCCTGGAGCGGATCGTATGATCCTATCCCTATCTTATTTGGTCGTGTCAGTGGGCGGTGGAAAATTTATTAAAAAAATTTGTTATTTTGCCCTATAAACTAATATTTTTACTCGAAAATTAATTTTTGAAGTAAACGACCCTAAAAAGTGGGCGTGGCCATATACAACGTATAGACGATTTGTAGATTAAGTGGATATCTACATATTTGCTCAAGTAAGTTTTTTCGAGTTTCATATGAAAATAGTGAAAAAAAGTGATTTTTTTTTTGAAAAGTGGGCGTGTCAGTGGGCGGATTTTAAAAATTTTTACACTTGTATTGCTTACTTTTCCAAAGACCTCGTATACAAAATTTCATCAACCTAGCTCAAAATTTAAGGCCCAAAAACTGGTGACACACAGACGGACGGACGGACGGACGGACAGACGGACGGACAGACGGACGGACGGACATAGCTCAATCGACTCGGCTAGTGATGCTGATCATTTATATATATACTTTATTGGGTCTATCTGTAATATTTCTCTATGTTACAAACTATGTATCAAACTTAATATACCCTTAGGATAGGGTATAAACAGCTTCGTGCACAGACAGACAGGTATCTGCAGACCTACTTTTTCGTACTTCTCTATTATGGTTATGTCCATAATTCACCAAAATCTCGGGATCGAAAATCTGCACGAATCTAATTCTTGCCCTAAGTTGTAGGTGCAAGTAAAAAATAGTAAGCATTTACATATGTCCGAATTCTCAGTAGTTTAACCTTTGGCAGGCGTGCAGTATAATTGGCGTTTTTTATTTATTTACTAGCTGGACCCGGCATAACTCCGTTTTGCCCGTAACCATTGGCCACCAGACTGCAAATATGTTGTGTGCTTTGACGTAGTTGATTTTAATGTGACGCAGGCTTGATTGAACATTCGAACTTTGAAATTGAATGCCTACCTAATTATTAATCGAAACGAATTCATTGATAGATATTTATATACACATATTTATACCCTATCCTAAGGGTATATTAAGTTTGATACATAGTTTGTAACATAGAGAAATATTACAGATAGACCCAATAAAGTATATATATAAATGATCAGCATCACTAGCCGAGTCGATTGAGCTATGTCCGTCCGTCCGTCTGTGTGTCACCAGTTTTTGGGCCTTAAATTTTGAGCTAGGTTGATGAAATTTTGTATACGAGGTCTTTGGAAAAGTAAGCAATACAAGTGTAAAAACTTTTAAAATCCGCCCACTGACACGCCCACTTTTAAAAAAAAAATCACTTTTTTTCACTATTTTCATATGAAACTCGAAAAAACTTACTTGAGCAAATATGTAGATATCCACTTAATCTACAAATCGTCTATACGTTGTATATGGCCACGCCCACTTTTTAGGGTCGTTTACTTCAAAAATTAATTTTCGAGTAAAAATATTAGTTTATAGGGCAAAATAACAAATTTTTATACCCTATCCTAAGGGTATATTAAGTTTGACACATAGTTTGTAACATAGAGAAATATTAAAGATAGACCCAACAAAGTATATATATAAATGATCAGCATCAGTAGCCGAGTCGATTGAGCCATGTCCGTCCGTCCGTCCGTGTGTCACCAGTTTTTGGGCCTTAAATTTTGAGCTAGGTTGATGAAATTTTGTATACGAGGTCCTTGGAAAAGTAAGCAATACAAGTGTAAAAATTTTTAAAATCCGCCCACTGACACGCCCACTTTTCAAAAAAATCACCTTTTTTCACTATTTTCATATGAAACTTGAAAAAACTTACTTAAGGATATGTAGATATCCACTTATTCTACAAATTGTCTATACATTGTATATGGCCACGCCCACTTTTTAGGGGCGTTTACTTCAAAAATTAATTTTCGAGTAAAAATATTAGTTTATAGGGCAAAATAGAACATTTTGTGAGTACATTTTCCACCGCCCACTGAAACGACCAAATAAGATAGGGATAGGGTATCATACGATCCGCTCCAGGCGGATTGTAGCACTTTTTCACTGGTTATACCCTATCCTAAGGGTATATTAAGTTTGATACATAGTTTGTAACATAGAGAAATATTACAGATAGACCCAATAAAGTATATATATAAATGATCAGCATCACTAGCCGAGTCGATTGAGCTATGTCCATCCGTCCGTCTGTCCGTCCGTCCGTCCGTCCGTCTGTGTGTCACCAGTTTTCGGGCCTTAAATTTTGAGCTAGGTTGATGGAATTTTGTATACGAGGTCTTTGGAAAAGTAAGCAATACAAGTGTAAAAATTTTTAAAATCCGCCCACTGACACTCCCACTTTTCAAAAAATCACATTTTTTCACTATTTTCATATGAAACTCGAAAAAACTTACTTAAGCAAATATGTATATATCCACTTAATCTACAAATCGTCCATACATTGTATATAGCCACGCCCACTTTTTAGGGGCGTTTACTTCAAAAAATTAATTTTCGAGTAAAAATATAAGTTTATAGGGCAAAATAGAAAATTTTGTGAATACATTTTCCACCGCCCACTGAAACGACCAAATAAGATAGGGATAGGGTATCATACGATCCGCTCCAGGCGGATTGTAGCATTTTTCACTGGTTTTTTTAAGTTGTTGAAAACATTCCACCCATCGTTTGTCCGTAGTAGGTAACGCTGTTTTCTTTCCATGATTGAATCTTGCCATCGGTTACATATTTGTTAAAAGAAGTAAATTGCTCGAAGATTCAATATCACATGAGTCGATGTCAAAGCAATTTTTCGATGCAATGAACTTTGTAAACACTTCAACATACTTCCATTTTAGTGGTCGAGTGCGGACCAAACATGGATCGAAAGATGTTTGAAATTAATAATCCATTTCCTTATAAATTCAACGCACACCGCTAATAAGTAAACTAAAACAAAAACATATTTGCTCAAGTAAGTTTTTTCGAGTTTCATATGAAAATAGTGAAAAAAAGTGATTTTTTTTAAAAGTGGGCGTGTCAGTGGGCGGATTTTAAAAATTTTTACACTTGTATTGCTTACTTTTCCAAAGACCTCGTATACAAAATTTCATCAACCTAGCTCAAAATTTAAGGCCCAAAAACTGGTGACACACAGACGGACGGACGGACGGACGGACAGACGGACGGACAGACGGACGGACAGACGGACGGACAGACGGACGGACGGACATAGCTCAATCGACTCGGCTAGTGATGCTGATCATTTATATATATACTTTATTGGGTCTATCTGTAAGATTTCTCTATGTTACAAACTATGTATCAAACTTAATATACCCTTAGGATAGGGTATAACAAGCTTTAACGCAATATCCTAGTAATAATATCCTAAAATAGACACGAAAAAAAAAAAAATTGGACAAGTGCGAGGAGGGCCTCGTGCAATAGTGTTCCGGACATTTTATATTATCATTAAATAGAAGGAAATTTATCCACATCATACATAGGTGCACCTAACACTGGTTTTGATATGAACAATGTAATTTCTTATCAACTCTATCAAGTCGTAAAATCAAAAGTACGTAGGTATGTTCTAGTAATACTGTGCTGACATTCCAGTCCATTTTAATTTGCACTTTCGATATAAAACATGTATTGTATTCGTGCAAAAATTGGAACTCGAGATATTAAACAATTCCGAAATTACGTTGATAGAGAAGCTCTTTATAGTGTGTCTGCCGATTTTGTTTTTCTGTCTGTATGACGAGTGAATCAATTTACATACATACAATACAAGTGTAAAAATTTTTAAAATCCGCCCACTGACACGCCCACTTTTCAAAAAAATCACTTTTTTTCACTATTTTCATATGAAACTCGAAAAAACCACTTAATCTACAAATCGTCTATACATTGTATATGGCCACGCCCATTTTTTAGGGGCGTTTACTTCAAAAATTAATTTTCGAGTAAAAATATTAGTTTATAGGGCAAAATAGAAAATTTTGTGAGTACATTTTCCACCGCCCACTGAAACGACCAAATAAGATAGGGATAGGGTATCATACGATCCGCTCCAGGCGGATTGTAGCACTTTTTCACTGGTTTTATTTCATTTAAATAATTTAAAAAAAGTTAGTCTATATACATAATTACAAATCTATATACCTACGTACTGATTGTTATAAGTAAATAGGCTGCATGAAGAAACACAATAGAAATTATGAAAATCTGTGAGAAGTAAGTAGGTACAAAGACAACATTCGACATTTTGTTTCATTCAAATAGTAGCCATTCAAGTGTTGCTAACTCAACGGCTTTACTGGAGTGCTTTATGGTAAGCGACATTTTTGGTTTTTTTGTCTGGAGCATACACAAATAAAGCCGATGGTTTGCCGACACGTGAGCACGCTACATATAATTGACCATGCGAAAAACATGGATTCTCCAAATTCAGGCCGAAAACATTAAAGGATTGGCCCTGAGATTTATAAATCGTCATTGCGAACGCCAATCTTACTGGAAATTATAGTCGTTTAAAATTAAAAGGAATATCTCTTGTTATCAAAGGAATGCAAGGAATGAACACATTTTCCCCCGAATATTTTCCATTTAGAATTGTTGCTTCTAAGAGATTCGGCTCCAAATTCTTAACTGCAAGTCTGGTGCGTTGGTTGATTCAATATGTAACCGAACCATTTTTGGTTTGTAAATTAGGCGGTGGAAATCCAGGTATGTCCAAAGAATTCAAAAACTCCGTCGGATAATTTACGACATCTTCTTGATTGGTGATGGAATCAACTGATTTACAGGTTACACAATCTCCGGGAATTTGCAAATGAATGGCAAAATTTAATGTGTTGACGTCGTTTTTTTTTTTTTTGCGGTTTGGATTGCGCGTTCACTGAGCCAAGCGTGATTACGATGGTTTCGATTGACTTCGGGAAACACATTGTCGATGAGAGCCGTTTGTGAGTCCACGAATTGGCAGAAATCGTTGCGAAACGTTATTAGCCCTGTCATCGCATCTACTGGAGCTTTTCCGTTACCGATTTCTAACAATTGCTTTGAAAAGTGTTCAGCACTTTCATCATTTTGAAGCTGAACTCTCATATTCGTAGTCAATGACAATATTTTGACGTGTCTCCACAACGATGATGCCTTCAGGCAAGCATTGAGCTCATCTGCAGCAGTCCCACGGGGAATCACTGGCAACGTTTGTCTGAAGTCTCCAGCCAATAGAATCATTATACCGCCAAAAATATTGTTGTTGCGTCGAATATCTTACAGTGAGATGTTAAGTGCTACAATTGATTTCTTGTGCGCCATTGTACATTCGTCCCAAACAATCAGTTTGCATTCAATCAACAGTTTTCCTATTGCACTGTTGCGGGTGATGTTTCACGTTGGAGTTTCCGTTGTATTCAAATTCAATGGCAATTTGAGTGCGGAATGTGCAGTACGTCCTCCGTCTAATAGCGTCGCTGCCAATGCGGATGATGCGAGAGTTTGTGCAACGTCAGCTCGTGATCGAATCGCGGCCAGAATAAGCGAAATAACGAATCCCGTTCCACCTGGCGCATCCAGGAAAAAGATCCCACCAGTGTTGTTGTCCACCGATTGTATCAATGCTTCGTAAGCATTTTTTTGTTTATCATTTAGCAATGGTAGTCGTACATTAGATTGAAACATTTCTTGCAGCAGGTTTAATTCTTGATCTAATGCATCATGCATGGGTCGATTCAACGCAATCATGTCAACCTGAGTTAAAAGTTTATTTGCTATCGCCATGCACAAATCCTCAACGGCAATCAGTCCTTTGTTGTATATTTCGTCACACATTGGCATTTCCGGATTGTGCAAGGAATTTCTTACGCGATGCAATATGTCTTCGCACATGTCGTCCTTGAATTTGTTCCATTGAGTCGGATGGCATGTAGTCAAAATGATGGCGAACAGCGTTCTTATTTGATGCGCATTTGATGTGGCCACGGAATCAGCCATTGTTTGTTCCCATTGGGAATCGTTCTCCAATAAACCGTTCGTAAATGTGTGAATGATTGTGGGCCATGTCCGTTAATCAATAGCAAGCGTAAGTAGAAACATTCAACATTCGATGGATGAACAGTGTAAATGCGTCCAAGCGCATCTGTTGAGAACACCTGACCAATTCGCTACAGGAACTCCTTGTTTTCGACGCTGAAATGTTTTCGTTGACTGATTCCAAGTGTAGTATTTGGGCATGTCACCATACAACAATGTAGCGGCAAATGGGTCAGTTGCACATATCTCAAAGAAACTTGTCAGCGTGGTTGACGGTGGTCTGACCGCTCGTTCAGCCGTTGCTGCATTGAAATACACGCGTTGACCGTTTTCCAAATGAACCGCTAAGTGGACAACTGAGGGATGTCGTTCGTGTATTGCGAAAGAGAATAAACGTCACAGCGCCTCACTGGTGTTCACATATCGGCCCATTTGATATTGGTATACTTCATCAGTGGCATTTGCACAACCAACTTCAAACACTGCCATGTCACTGCCCTTAGTTACATATTTGCACAAATATTTGACTGATTTTGCAGAATGACAACTTTCAAAGTTTACGTGTGCATTAAAAATGCAAGATAACAATGGGCAATACGGCACAACGAACTCGTTTCCAATCTCAATCTCCCGAATCTGACGATGAACTTTCACTTTCACAACGATTGTTCGGCCATTATTGTCCTTTGAGCGTCGTCGATAAACTGGATATCCATCGGCCCCTGTTACCGTTTCAGCTACTAATGGTCGTGGGTACCGTTTCGAGCATTTTCCATCAACCAAGCAGGATGATTTTGTATTTAATGCGCCACACGGTCCATGAACCATCTGCGTTCTGACAATCTCGCGCAGTTCTGGATCAGCGATTGGGTCGGGGATTTCAGCTGATATGATATGGTTACTTCATCAGATCGTAATTTGTTAATCAGCCAAATCAGAATATGTGCGTGGGGTAGACCGCGTTTCTGCCACTCAACCGAATACATCCAACACCGTGTAATGCAGAACACTCGATTCTTCACGATCGCATCCATCATCACCTTCAACTTCAGCTTGAATACTCTCGCAATTATATCGTGACGGTCTTCCGGTTTTTGTCCTTGATACAATTCCCTTTTAATTTCGTTCCACTTCGGATTACACGTAAAAGTGACAAATAAGTCCGGAGTTCCGTAGTTGCGTACATATGCCATTGCGTCTTGTGGGTATTCGTGCATATGGTGAGGACTTCCAACATAATTCGATGGCAAAATCACCAGTTGCCCAAGACTCTGCGCATTTCCATCAGTGTTTACAGCATCTCGTAAGTGGATGTAATCGTCGCACCTTAGCTTTGCCTGGTTCAGTTTAATGAACAGAAGTCGCTCACTCTCAACTTTTACATACATATCGACCGCATATTGTTGAAATAAAAGACGACACTTCAAAATGATATTCTCATCATACAGACGATGCATCATTCGATAGGTGTAGTAGTTCATGGAGCAAAGATTTTTATTGGTCGGAAGGCCTGCAAATACGAAATTAAACATAAGAAAAGGCTACAATCCGTCTAGAGCGGATCGTATGATACCCTATCCCTTTCCTGTATACAAACTTTTTTTTTAATATCTTATCACATTACTCCAAAACATGAATTTTCTCAATAAGTGGGTGTGGTAGTGGGCGGATTTTAATTTTTTGTTAATATATACTGTATTTTGTTCCTTAAAAGTGATATTGTTGGAATAAAAACGTCGAAGACAGTTTTTTGATAAAAACGCCCCTAAAATGTAGGCGTGGTCGAATATAATGTATGGAATATTTGTAGAGTAGAAATATGTATATCTAGCTATTTACTTAAGTAAATTTTTTCGAGTTTCATATGAAAATACTGAAAAAAAATATTTTTTTTAAAAGTGGGCGTGTCAGTGGGCGGATTTCTAAAATGTTTACACTTGTATTGCTTACTTTTGCAAGGACCTCGTATACAAAATGTCATCGACCTAGCTCAATATTTAAGGCCCAAAAACTGGTGACACACAGACGGACGGATGGACATAGCTCAATCGACTCGGCTAGTGATGCTGATCATTTATATATATACTTTATAGGGTCTATCTGTAATATTTCTCTACGTTACAAACTATGTATCAAACTTAATATACCCTTAGGATAGGGTATAAACAGTTGAAGGATAAAGTGTTAATTAACGTTTTACCTGTAATTGGATTGAGCATTTTCATCGTAAACATAGCAATCAAAGCGTTGTTTCCATTAAAGAATTGCTGCAACTGTCGAATGACGTTTTTAGTAGGCATGAAACCAGTTTCTTCAATGATTTTTGTTGCGAACGAAGTCATACGGAGACAGTTGTTGTACTGTCGAATGTTATTTAGAAAATCATGCGATTCAAACAATGATTTCAATAGCTCCGGAGGTGCATCTAATGGAACCAATTTTATTTTGCCACTCGCGCAGCAAAGGCCAGGGGTTTCGCCTTTGATTTCAGCGCGTTGTAAAAAAATCTACAAATCTATTGGTTCATACCGAAATGCCAGTCGATCGTATGTCGGCAACGATTCGCGTCTTGTTACTCTTCGATTTGAACTTGTTTGCTCTCTCCCAGCAGCAGTACGATTTGACGCAGTCCTTATGCGATGCACTCTCTCAAATTGCTTGCCTGTTCATTTGGTCTTATGCGATGTCCCATACTGTCGACGTCTCTATGTGCTTCGCGTTCTTCTTCAGTTAGGCTTCGTTGATATATTTCTTGTCGTCTTGCTTGCCTTGTTTGTCGGCCAATGTTTGCCCGCATTGGTCTAGGCATTTTCAAAAAATCACTTAAATTTACTTTTTAATAACTATTTTTTAAACGTTTAAACTTTTCATATTTAATTCTTACCTTAGTCAATTTTATAAAATCGGTGAAAAAAAAATCAAAAATCAACACTAACCTGAAATTCAAGATATACCTACTCAATTCCCTTTTTTGAATGAAAATAATATCGCACATACAAAACAACTTTGTCATAGTTGTCATGTCACCCAACGCCAACTATCCTGAAATTCAAGATTCACTCAATTTGAAATAATATCGTGCATCGCATACAAAACAACTTTGTCAAATATATCAAAATGAGCATTTGCATTGCACAAATTCATAAACCCATTTATGGATGAACAATGGCCGTAGTTAGTTCGTGAGTGAGCTACTTTAAAGAATCGTTGATTTCTTAATCCAGCAGTTGGTATATTTTTATTTAGAAGTCCTAAAATATCAGGCGAATCAATTTCACCAATAAGAACTCTGTGGAGAAAAATGGTTCTATAGTCTGTCCAACATAAATTGTCAGTACAGGGAAGATAGGGATGTTTGTCTCTCATTCGCACTCGTTTGTTTTCCGTAAGGTGCTACTCTAACAAAAGCTCTTACAGGGTTGCCGCAGTATCATTTCAAACCAGGAAAAATGTGAAAGAATATTATGTAGGGTTCCCGTCCTGTTTTTTTAGATTGAAATTTTCATTTAATTTGTTTTATTAATAAAATATAAAACAAATAATTCACGACTTAAAAATATAAATTGCACAATACTTCTTCAAAAAAAAACAATTTGAAAACAGTTCTTAAAAAACTACCCGTCTTAACACCCAGGGATAAAAAAAAAACTGTATCTATTTTTTGGCAACGAAATAAGAACTCAAAGGCTATCCCCCTGTATTATGTTTTTGTACGAGAACGGAACTAAATGTCGTACATCCTGTAATAAAGCAATTAATTCTTAAGTCATACATTGAAATAAGATAAAATACAAGAAAACCCAGTCTTGAAAAATCTCGACAATTAAAAATCACTTCCTGCAATAAAGCAATAAAAGTTATGTACATACATATGTACATATCCTTCTTCTGTGTTCTGTTCAGATATGCGCAAGGATATAAGATGACCAAATTGACCTGCTTCTGTAATATTTTATTGCTTAAAAATATTACAACTATGCAATGTTGGTCAAAAATATTTTTGGCCGAGTTTATGTATATACACTGGCGGCATTATCAAAGAATTTTTTTTGATTCATGAGAGGCGAATCGGCAAAGGTCCAATTTTTTATCCATTGAAATGCAAAAATTGTCAATTAATTTTCCTATAATGGAAACAAATTATATAGAATACTGAAAAAATTTATATTATTCACTCACTGCATTGCTTCAAAGTAAAAATTAAACTTCCTATTTTACCAATTGCGTATTTTATGTAGGTAAAACGTAATGAAAATTGAACCCAAAAAGAGAAAAAAATGTATGCGTACCTACAAAGTGCAAAACATTAAAACATTTTAGAATAGAAAACATCTTACAATTTTGTAACTGCATTTTAACGTATTTTCAACACATTAAAAGAAACATGATGGTAATGCTTATCAAAAAAGAACTTTTTTCAAAGCTCTAAAACCAAAAGCTCCTTAATAGAAACCCAAGGAAAAAAAACTGAACGAGTTACAAAACGGACACTGGTAACTCTGAAGGAACATGAAAATAAATAGGGGTTGAAATGCAGCAGCCAATCAGCGCACACCAAATGGATATTCACAGGCGGGTATACACATTTTATGCGGGGTTCCTCTCAATTTAGTATGGTGCAAAAATATGACACGCTACTGATCTCTCCCATAAGACGTGTACTGACAATTTATGTTGGACAGACTATAGCTACCTCTCTTCTAATTTTCAGCGGCTCTAACCTAATCAGCTTTAGTCTTGATTCGTAGGAGTGTAACGTGATTGGGTCAACCCAGGGAAGTCCTCTAAAGACGAACCTCAAAAATCTTTTTTGGATAACTTCAATTTTAAGGACGTGTACATTATAATATGGATACGAAACAATTGACGCATATTCCAAAATAGACCTAACAAAGGATACATATATGTAACATTATAATGACGTAAAGGTTGGTAAATTAAATAGCATAACGTCTTATCATTCGCCAAGCTCTATTAGCCTTATTAGTGATAAGTTCAATATGTTTAGTGTAGGAAAGTTTAGAGTCAAGCAAGACTCCCAAATCCTTGATTTGAGAGACTCGATAAATTTCTTTATTACCAATTGTGTAGTTAATTGTAAGGGGCGATTTATGACGTGTAAAGGATATAACCGAACATTTACTAACGTTAAGGGACAAGAAGTTTTTAGAACACCAAAGATGAAATTTCTGCAAATTCATATTTAGTATTTGGAAGTTGTTGGTGATTTTCCCAGAAGTAAACAATTTAAAGTCATCTGCGAACATTAAAATATTACATTGAGGTATAAATTCAACAATATCGTTAACAAACAAAATAAAGAGGAGAGGACCAAAGTGGCTTCCTTGCGGGACTACAGAAGTAACTACGATTTTATTTGAAATTGTGTTACAGAACTTTACAAATTGGTATCTATTACATAAATATGATGATAACCAATCAACAAAGGAAATCGGAAAACCCAGGCGTTTAAGCTTGAAAAGCAATAGGCTATGATCTACACGATCAAATGCCTTACTAAAGTCCGTGTACACGGCATCAACTTGGTTTCCTTTGCTTATTTCGGAGACAACAACATTTGTAAATAGGGTTGGATTTGTTACAGTCGAGCGCTGTTTAACAAATTCATGTTGATTATTACAAATTAATAACTTACAGCAATAACTAAGTCTTTCCGTAACTAATTTGTCAAATAATTTAGGAATTGCAGATTGATAGCATATACCTCGGTAATTTTCAATTTTATTTTTCCTACCAGACTTATGTAAATATGGTTATTATAAAAGAATTTTTCCAAACAGAAGGGAATGTAGATGACTTACGAGTAAATGATAAATTAAAAATGTAACATAGAATTTTGTGTAGGGGTTGGACACAATTTTTTAGAAAAGCAGAGGGTAGACCGTCAGGTCCGGCGTTAAAATTTGATTCCAACTCCAACAAACATTTCAGTGTACGTTCCTCAGAAACATCAATGGAATTGAACTGTTAGATTCAGTGAGATAACTAAAGAAGTTTTCATAAATATTTGAGACTTTATCTGCATAAACAGATTGGAAAAAATTTCCGAATTTGTTGCATATTGTTATCGAGGAATCGAAGGATTCATCCTTGTAGGAAAGAGAATTCGGATAACCATCGGATTTATTTTTCATGTTAATAAAATTCCAAAATTTATTTGGGTTTGATTTAATATTAGTTTCAATATTTTTGATATATATAAGGTAAGCATGATAAAGGGAATGCTTGAATACAGACTTCATTTTTACATAATATAAGTAGTCCTCGTTTACTAAACTTTTACGCTATCTCCTATAAGCTCTATTCTTTTGAGATTTAAGGAAATAAATAATTTCATTATCCCAAGGGCAGGAATCAGCCGAAGAATTTCGGATGCGAATAGCAGGCACATGTTTATAGATTATTTCTTTAATGACCCGATAAAATTCGGAACATAAATCATTCCAATCAATCAGTCATAATTCCTAAGTTCATCACAAATAGCAGCATAATTAGCACTATTGAAATCAAACTTAAAAGAATCAGAAATATTGAACTTATTAATATAAAAATTAGAATGCAAATAAAGTGATGGATGATACATATCTTCCGGGACAAGAGGTGTAAGGCTTCTGGAGACGAAACTATCATTGCTGTTACTGGTGAAGATAAGGTCCAGCATACGATCTTGATGATTTTTTATGTGGTTAACCTGAAGTAAACCCAGTGATTGCAGTGTATCTACAATATCAGCTCTAGATCCATACAAGGCATTACTAGGACTTAAGAATGTGCAGTCCGCATCAGCAGAGGTCCATTTAATTTTCGAATGGTTGAAATCACCAAGAATGTAAATTTTGTCCAGGGCAGTTAAACATGTATCAATGAAGCGGAAAGCATCTATGTAAGTATCTAGTCACTACTGACGGTTGAGATTTCGGTGGAATGTAGACACATACAATATATACTTTTGAAGATGTTGTGAGATCAATTCTGCTGCAGCATATTTCAATATCGGAGAAATTACTCAGGTCAACTTCACTTGGCTTAAAGACTTCTTTTATTGCAATCATTACTCCACCAAAAAGATCTTTATTACTATCCTGTATAGAACGATCACAACGATTAACTGAAAAGCTGCGTGGTAAAAGTACGTCATTATGAAAACTGTCAAACTTTCAGTGATAACAATAATGTCCGAGGAACAGCTGTGGACGCTTAGTAAAAATTTAGTGCACTTCGTCCTAAGTCCCCTTACGTTTTGATAGAAGATTGCAATTTCTGTAAGTTTTTTGACGAGGTCGTTGACTGGGCCTGTTTACGAACTCTTTAACAAGTATGTTTTTTGGCGAAAAATCTGGATTAACGATAATCTTTCCAGTAGATATAGGGGCTATAAGTTTAAATGATGAGGAAATACGTCCTTGTAAATTGTCCGCTGTTAAACTCTGGCATATAATGCTAGGTGTATCAATATTTTTTTAATAATGTAATCTATTATATCAGAAGGTTTTGTTCCATATTCCAGACGAAATAAAAATATAGTAAAAGGCGGAGGTACGACCCTTAAAGTACAAGTATCAGTGTTAAATGTACTTATTGGACTATTATTACTTATAGCAGTTTCATCGTTTGAAATAAATGGATATAGTAAAGACGAAGAATATGTCTTCGTATATTCACGATATATGTGCAGGTGAAGGATCAGCTATTGAATTTGTGTTTGAACGAAGAACTCTCTTTTGCTGCGGTAGTTCCAATTGAATTAGAGGTAGGAAACTCGTTGAGCATGTTGGGACAACTTTATTCTGCTTAGGATGGCTGTAGCGGAAGAACAGTTAAGTCGTTGTTCTTTTGTTTCATTTGAGATTTTTGTTTTTGCTGCATATTCGGTTTTTGTACTTGTTGATAGTGTTGTTTCTGTTGCTGTTGTTGAAGTAGTTGTTCTTGTGTGAGCTGCAGTTGACTTTGTTGCTGGTTTAGTTGTTTCTGTTGAGCCAGTACAATTCGTTGTTGATCATTGTTGGGTTGATGTTCATGCAGCAAACGATCAATATTATTGAATCCCTCCAATAATTTTTGTTTACAAGAGGTATCAAATGCAAACACCTCACTAATTTCAGCGAATATAGCTGATAAATTGTTGAACGTTTTTTGTAGTTTTATGATCTTCCAATGCAAGACGTCAGCCGATATACTGTGATGTTTTTCACAGTAGAAGAAAAGTCCAGGTGTTGACACACTTTTATCTATGTCTTTACCTTTTATATTAATGCATTTAGCATGTATCAAATATTTCTACCAGATTAAAAATCGCAAGGCAGCGGTTGATGTCCAGATAAAGGACCGTAAGGTTGGTGTACCGAATAGCAAATATCATTACCAAGAAGAGAAGTTGGTTTAAGTATAAGTATATAATACAAATTCAAATGGAGTAGAATCTGATTTGCTAGATGGCAGAACATGTACTAAATATTGTACTCACACGTCCGGGTAAGTGAAATCACCAATGTTGGTCTGCAGTTGAACAGGCGAATGAAAGTAATTTCCAAATTAATCACTCAAAAATGGTTTAGCTGAAGTAATGGGAAGAGAGAACACAATTTATTGTATAGACTCAATTGCATATATGGCAACATGAACACACACTAAAGTGAACTCACCAGGGGAAGATGAGTCAAAAAAATTAACGGCCGAGATAGAAACAAATACACCGCAAAATTAATGTAGGTTAAAGAGAACCACTCAAATAAGTTCATCTGTTTTATATATCAGAGACTTTTATTATATATATAGGCTTACACTTATGTAGCTTAAATTTTCCAAGTATATCGTACCTATACAAAATTTCATTGACCTAGCTCAAAAGGTCCTACCCTGGTTATATTTAAATCACTTGCTTGTAGCGCCACCTATCGGAACAAATTTCACAGAAACCTTCTCTTGTCAGTACCCAAGATTACCTGAAAATTTGAGTTCGATGGGTTAGTTGGTTTCACTTTCAGAGTCCATATAATTCATATATATAACAACGCCATCTATCAGAATTAAAACTATACTATCTTTCAAGCTGGAAGCAACCATTTTTATACACATTCACAAAATTTTATTTAAATCGGACGAAGATCGTGACACGTGATTTTTATATATAAAGAAGATCATCGCCAAGGTACTTTAATTAAATCGATGATCCCGATTCATACACTACAACGTGATTGCCCGCGGTAACTCTTACAGTTTCCATAACTCGTGTGCTACTGATTAGTACTACCTGCACCTTTTCGTCAACCAATCGTAGATCCATGCTTACTAACCACTCCTGTACTGCCATATCCCGCCGTCGATATTGTAGTGCAGTATTCTATTTGTAGAACAGTTCGTTATTATCTTCTGTAGGTAGTCAGGTATTCTCTTGGCAGTAAGTCCTCGAAAAATTTTGCTCCAGTTTGCAGTGTTAAAGGCTTTTTTAATATGCAGCGTGATAATTGCGATGTTTACTCCACCCTTCTATTGCCTTCCTTTTATACTTTTTCGGTGTATATATGACTTCGTCGATGGCGTCGATCGAACGAGCCTTGCGGAAACCATACTGCCGATCTGCGTGGCCCCCTCTTCATCGATCTGCAGTCTGTCACTTATTATGCGCTCCACGTTTTACCAATCATGCCCAGCATGCAGAAAGAGCTATACAATGAGGTATTTTGTTGTAGTTTATTACCTTCTAGTAAAATAACTATTCTTTGTTTCTTCCACTGCTTGGGAAATACTTCTTCCTTTAGGTAAGCAAAGATGTAGGGGGGGCCTGTTAAGTGCTGATTTTAATGCAGACTTAGAAAACTTAATCTACTGTGAGGAAGGGTATTGGTAGTGCAGTTGTTGTACTTCTTTTTGTTTTTTTAAAAGACAATGTCCAGAAAGGATCCCAATCATAATCCTAACTTGTGATCTCCCTAGCTTAATGATTTACACTGATCTTTTATGGTTGATCTCTGCCCACAGAGCTTTGGATACCATATGCCCATCTATATTAGCCCATCTGCGGTTGGCCAAGTTGTGTGGGCAGTTGGTGATATCTCTCTTGGCAACAGGGTTGCTAGAAACTCTAAAGCTTTAGGCGCCCAATACCTAAAATTTTGTAGGCCCAGATCGTTGCCCGATAAGTAGCCCAAATGCCGTAATTTTTTTTTTTCAATAAAGTTTTTATTATGTACACTTTAAGAACAAGAAATAAACATTTCAATTTTCTCAAATAGAGACATACATAAAAATACATAAGAAACTTGTGACTTCATTTGTTATGGATGGAAAATTCTAAATAAATAAATTATTTAATAGTCACCTAAGTAAGTTAAGGTTACCTGCAAGGCAACATATTATGTAAATATTTTATTATACCCTATCCTAAGGGTATATTAAGCTTGATACATAGTTTGTAACATAGAGAAATATTAAGGATAGACCACATTAAGTATATACATATATAAATGATCAGCATCAGTAGCCGAGTCGATTGAGCCATGTCCGTCTGTCCGTGTGTCACCAGTTTTTGGGCCTTAAATTTTGAGCTAGGTTGATGAAATTTTGTATACGAGGTCCTTGGAAAAGTAAGCAATACAAGTGTAAAAAAATTTAAAATCCGCCCACTGCCATGCCCACTTATTGAGAAAATTTGTGTTTTGGAGAAGTTTTATAAAATATTTGAAAAAAGTTGCTTAGGAAGTATATTTTTATACCCTATCCTAAGGGTATATTAAGTTTGACACATAGTTTGTAACATAGAGAAATATATAAGATAGACCCAACAAAGTATATATATAAATGATCAGCATCAATAGCCGAGTCGATTAAGCCATGTCCGTCCGTCCGTATGTCACCAGTTTTTGGGCCTTAAATTTTGAGCTAGGTTGATGAAATTTTGTATACGAGGTCTTTGTAAAAGTAAGCAATACAAGTGTAAAAATTTTTAAAATCCGCCCACTGACACGCCCACTTTTCACAAAAATTAACTTTTTTCACTATTTTCATATGAAACTCGAAAAAACTTACTTGAGCAAATATGTAGATATCCACTTAACCTACAAATCCTCTATACATTGTATATGACCACGCCCACTTTTTAGGGGCGTTTACTTCAAAAATTAATTTTCGAGTAAAAATATTAGTTTATAGGGCGAAATAGAAAATTTTGTGAATACATTTTCCACCGCCCACTGACACGACCAAATAAGATAGGGATAGGGTATCATACGATTCGCTCCAGGCGGATTGTAGCATTTTTCACTGGTTTTTTCATATTTTTCCCACTTTCATTACAAAAATGCAAACGGTGTCGATATTTCAGTGAATTCGAATCAATGCACAAAAAAAGGAAATGCTACATTCCGCCTGGAGCAGATCGTGTGATACCCTATCCCTTTCCTACATATGTATATACAGCTATACATATGTTTATAGGTATGACTATGCATTTTGCCACCAAAAACTTGCATAAATTTGTGTCTATTTTTTTTTTTTATAAAATCACACCAAAGCAATTATTTTTTCAAAAAGTGGGCGTGTTGACGGGCGGGTTTCAAAAATAATTGATCATGTACACAAGTCTGCTCCTTTTTAGAAAACCGCCCCTAAAAAGTGGGCGTGGCCATATACAATGTATAGGCGATTTGTAGATTAAGTGAATATCTATATATTTGCCGAAGTAAGTTTTTTCGAGTTTTATATCAAATAACTGAAAAAAGTGATTTTTTTCGAAAAGTGGGCGTGTCAGTGGGCGGACTTTAACATTTTTAACACTTGTATTGTTTACTTTTTCAAGGACATCGTATACAAAATTTCAATAACCTAGCTTAAAATTTAAGTCCAAAAACTGGTGACACACGGACGGACAGACATGGCTGAATCGACTCGGCTTGTGTTGCTGATCATTTATATATACACTTTATGTGGTCTATCTTTAATAATTCTCTATGTTACACACTATGTATCAAACTTAATATACCCTTAGGATAGGGTAAAATGTTAGCTAGTACCTATATTAAGTAACGACATCTTCATATTCGTCAGAGAATGAAAATGAATACAAAGTTATGCAAATGAAGTAAGAACAAATTACTGTGACGTCATGAAAACCAAAAGTAATTAATGAAATTAATTTTTCAAAATGGTTAAACTATTAATGAAAAGTCGTCCAAAATCGGAAATGGAAAATTGATATCGCCCAAATTGCATTGGACGCGCAAATTTTGAATTTTCATCGTGATTTTTGAATAAAGATAGCCAAATTTACGATAAATCGCCCAATCTGGCAACCGTGCTTGGCAACGCATAGCGGTGCCCTGATGCTGCTCAGTCTATCGGCACATTCGTTACCCTTATTATCACAGTGTTCAGGTACCCAGCATAATCTTACACGATTCTGCGTGAAGATTGAGCATTGCGCGGCAATCCCTGACTAGCTCAGATTTAATGACATAGGACTTTAGCGCTTTATGCGCAGCCTGATTGTCAATGAAAATGGTGATATCCTTACCGGATATTGATCCCATCTCAAGTAGTTCGGTGGCTCTAAGCACAGCTAGAACCCTCGGCCTCGTTGTACCGCCATCAACTTCTCTTTTATGTACCGTTTGGTGGTAGCCTTCTACCATACTAGAGCTCCATACGGGAGTATATGTCTAACTATCGTGACTGGTCTAAGGCCCCACTTCTTCCCTGTTCCTTCCCTTCCCTTCCCTGTCAAACAGATGTAAAGGGCGTTGTATGCCTTTCGAACCCTTTCCTCCGTGTTTTCGATCTAACACAATACCAAGATATTTGGCCTTGTCGGCGAGAGTAAGTTCCACATTATCATGCTTAGGTAGGTTGGTTATCATGCTTAGGTGGTATCTTTTGCTTGAGAACAGTACCAGTTCCGTTATTTTGGGGTTGACGTTAAGTCCCTTGTCCACCTTTTAAGCCTCGTAAGGGCTGATTCTAACCAGTCACTTAGAGTGTTCAAGAATTTTCCCTGAACCAATATGACCACGTCATCAGCATAAGCCGTAACGCTAATGCTCACATCGCAGAGTTCCGTTAGAACACCGTCGATTACTAGAACCCAGAGAAGCGGGGAGATGACACCTACCCCCCAGAGAGCCTCTAGTAACGTGTTTCCTTATGGAGCTGCTGCCCATGGTAGAATTTAAATAAATTATGCACCCATAACCCACCTAGGCGGGAAAATATTCTACAACATTTAAGCATATACATATGTAGTTCCCCAATCTTACAGAGGATTGAAGGAAATAAGGCCGCATTTGGCATTGTTTCTTTTTCTTATTAAGGGCCTTGAGAGACAAATGGTGACAAGTTTGTGTATGCGCCAGTCTATCAGGACATAAGTCTACAATGCAAAAACAGTCGAGTATGTATGGGGGCATGCTTAAAATCTATGTGAAACATAGAAACATATAAGGAATGCTTCGTTCGTTTAGCTAACAGTATGGATAACTTATTTGATGTAAGTTGTGCAGAGCTTAAAATGAAAGACGAAGCTTTTTTCTCGATTACTTTATTGCAACTGATCACAGATCGCTAATTAACAAATATCGAACACTAGGCTAATATACCAAAAAGCTTAGTACATAAGTTCACGTTAACTTAACATAACTTTATAATCATACGAGACAATTAGATGTAGGTTTGTATAATGATTACAGAAATGATATTTCATTATATAAAGTAAAGCGAATATGTAGGTGCATAAGGTTTGTGAATAAAAGGTGTATTGAATTTGATCTCTTACATTGATTTTCTCTGTAGAGACACCCTTCTAAATATCCTTCAGCATCACTCCAATTCCGCCTAGCCACTGTCCCTTCTCTTTTGACCCTCTCGCATTAGATTTGATGTTCTGCAGTTGTTAAGTTTAGTTTAAGTATAAAGCTTGTATTAAGCTTGAAAATAAATACATATAATAAATGAAACTCTCTTTACACCCAACTTAACACCTACTCCAGCATACCCTTCATGCACATTCGACTGCTTATGCATTATGGACCTATGTACACCGAAAGAAAAAACATTGGTTGAATCAAACACGTAACATTTTTAACTAATAATGTGCTTAAAATTGTCAAATCAAATACGAATGTGATTAAAACAAACAAGGCGTCATGTTTGAATCAACTACTTTGACATTGTTGATAAATATTTTCGAAAGAATCACAGACATGTTTAATTTAAACATTTCTGGTTGTTTCAAAAATGGTTTCATTATCAATTTACAACGTCATTGTTGATTTCATTGTTAAACAACAATAGATATGATAAATTTATAATTTTGGCCCTATAAAAATAATTGGATTATAAGCGTTTTCAATCAACCACATTTCTTATAAATTAACCATATTCGTGGTGCGACAATCACGATTATTGTGCAATTTAAGGTACATAAACATCAATCTAAATCTGAGCAAATAATTTTAATCCTGAAAACATTGTCATAGTATCATGAACGTGATCATTTCTTATTACAGAAATGCCTGTAAGTGCCGTGCATAACGGATAATATACAAACCAAGAATGTGTAGTTCCAATCAAGCACAAACATTGTTGGAGAATCACGAACATATTCAAATTGACATGTTTTCATATTAAAGCAACCACGAAAGTCGCGACGGATAACGGAATATTCGTTTATGTATATTGCTCGTCCTGCAAAAATATTCACTTTTCAGCAATAAGTGCCAGGGTAAGGACGCATTTTTTGCAGTTTGTGAATAAGTGATATACATAATTGTTCAACATAATTATTCAAAATCAATCAGGTAAAAAATAGTCTGTACATATGTACACAGAATAAGAGGGCTAAATTTGTTTTTAGTTTTAGTTTTAATTTTAGCTTTAAAAAGCTTTTTATTTTAAGAAATTTAAACAACTTAATGGTAGACAAAAACGCTTAAAACTAGCTTAAAGAATACATAAATCTTATACTAACTTACTGGCTCTATACGAGCGCTCTAAGCTAAACTTATTTTTTTTTAATACTATGTCTCATGGTACACGTAGTTGGGGTAATAAGCCCCGGAGATCAGGTTATTCATCGAGGTCATTGCTCTTGCAATGTGCCTTCGAGTCATCTTGATTAGGAAATTGCCCACTCTTATCAGATTCGCTTTGTTGTAAAGGATCTCGTTGGAATAGAATCTTATGTACTGAGACTCTGGTGTTCTGTATAGGTGAAGGCAAGCCCGAAGGCAGGCCCTTTCAAACTCCCGAATCCTTTTCATCCTGCTTGCCCCTATGTTGAACCACACAGGATATCCATATGCGATCATGGGCCGAATAAGGGCCATGTAGCAGATTAATTTCACCCTTGCATCGAGTTGGCTGCTATAAAAGAGCCTCTTTGTAAGAGCGAAAGCGCCTCGGGCTCTGGTTAGAGCAATATCTACATGTTTATTAAAATATAGATATTGGTCTAGCCAAATCCCCAGGTATCTGACTACATTTTGACAAGCAAGTGGACGTCCGTGCTCTCCAATAATAGAGAACATTCGCCAATTCTTCCTGGTATCCCTAGAGGCCCCAGACAACGGCGTTCTGAAAGAATGGTTTCAAACTTCTGGAAGTTGATCCTAGTGTAAACCCATTGCATTTCATTGGCAAGGATGTCAATAGGTATCATCCCAGCTATGACACAGGCTGCTTCGTCCGAAATTGTTCGGAAACTGCAAATTGTTCTGATTGCGCAGAGCCTGTAAGCAGACGTAAGTTTCCTCCTTAATTCCTTTGTTGAGAGTGCAGCCGCCCAAACTGGGGCAGCTTACAGAAGGATGGAGCTCACCACTTTGGAAAGCAAGATTCTCCTTGCGTATCCAGGCCCTCCGATGTTTGGCAGCATCCGAGAGAGCGCTGCCTGCATCTGTGACGCCTTTTTGCTAGAATACTCCACATGTACTTTAAATTTTAACCTGTTGTCGAGCATGACTCCTAGGTATTTTAGTGCCTCTTTAGACCGGATTGTGCAGTTTCCGATCCGTAAACTTGCATATTCCGCAGTCGTTCTGCTGGTTATTAGGGTGGCTTCTGTTTTGTGCTCAGCTAGTTCGAGGTCGGCTGAGTCAAGCCAATATTTAATCCTGGAGACTGCCTCATTCGTGGCGGACTCTATCTCATGGATATGCTTCGCAACAATCACCACGGGGATATCGTCAGCGAAACCGATCACTTTAACTCCTTGCGGTAGCGTTAGGCCCAAAACACCGTCGTACATGATATTCCACAGAAGTGGTCCTAGGACTGACGCCTGCGGAACTCCCGCAGTGATATTATAGTACTTTACGCCATCGTCCGTCTGGTATCTAAGCTTTCTATCAGCAAATTAGTTTGCGACTATCTTTAATAGGGACTCTAGGCCATTCATTCTGGCCAGGGATCTACCAATGCATGTCCAGTTGGCAGAGTTAAAAGCGTTTTTAACGTCTAATGTTAATACTGCGCAGTATTTCTTTGCGCCTCCTTTCCATCTACTCCCTTGTATTGCTTCGGCTGCTGTATCTACTACCGTCTTTATGGCATCGACGGTAGAACGCGATTTTCTGAAGCCATACTGGGCGTCTGACAACGCTCCTGTTTCCTCTACCGCTGATAGTAGTCTGCTATATAAGATGCGTTCAAGGATTTTTCCCAGTGTATCTAGCAGGCATATTGGTCGATATTGGTTCTATATATTGGTTCTCCTGGTGGTTTATTTCCCTTAGGTAGCAACACCAGATGCTGAAGTTTCCAT
The DNA here is from genome assembly GCA_949716465.1 of Chalcosyrphus nemorum. Lineage (NCBI taxonomy): Eukaryota > Metazoa > Arthropoda > Insecta > Diptera > Syrphidae > Chalcosyrphus > Chalcosyrphus nemorum. The sequence continues at coordinate 12,012,856 of OX454335.1, forward strand.
GGTTTAGGGAAGATCCCCTCCTCAAGGCACCCTTGCATCGTTGTTATAAACAGGTCCGGTCTCTTATGGACGGCTGCCTTAATAGCGATATTTGGAATGCCGTCAGGTCCAGGCGCTTTATTGTCTCCTATTTTCCTGCATGCTTCGTAAAGCTCCTACGTTGTGATTTCCGGAATATGTTCCGGAGTTGTTACCCTCATGGGGGTGGGTTCCGTAGTTTATCTATAGGGGAATAGATGCTCAACTATTGTATTCAGCATTTGTGGGGACTTACTACTCTTCAGTTTCTTTGTCAATATCCGATACGCCAGTCCCCAGGGATTAATATCTGCTTCGTTGCATAATTGTTTGAAGCATCTTGCCTTGCTCTCCTTGATAGCTTTATCGAGGTCGCGTCTTGCCAGTCTGAACGTAGATAGTGGTTATTGCTTGAATCAGACGATGCGATAGTGCCTCTGCTGATCCGTAACTATCTGTAAGGTCGATGTCCATCATTTCTTCGAACGTGTCTTTGTCGAAGGATGCTTCTTTCCATTTCGGTCCTGTTAGTTTGGGGCGCTGCCTGGGCTTCTCATTGTCAACGTTGAATATTATCGCTTGGTGGTCGCTGTGTGTATTCTTCGCTTACCCGCCATTTTGTTTTGCATAGGAGTGAGTTACTCATGAAGGTGATGTCTATAATAGATCCTTTACCTGCTTTACGGAAAGTGTTTTTTGTGCCGTTGTTCGCTAGACTAATGTAAGCTTCGAGAAGGGCTCTGCCTCTTTTGTCCGTGGTCCTGCTGCCCCATTCTATAGCCCAAGCGTTGAAGTCACCACCGATAACCATTGGGTGTTTTCCTCGCGCATCAGTTACAATTTCGTCCAACAGCTTCAGGTAGTCACTGTGTGTAAGACTAGTGGGTGCGTAGCAGCTGTAGAAGTGGATGCCGTTTATTCTTGTTACGAAGTAATTCGCCGGACCCCCAATTTTCTGCAAAGCGTGGTGTCCGCAGGTCCATATCGCTGCTTTCTTGGAGTTGTCATCTAGCCAGCTACAGCCATCCAAGGATTTGTACGGTTCGCTGATAAGGGCAACATCAATTTTCTTTTCCCTCGTCGTTTGGGCCAGCAGATCCTGTGTGGCCGCACAATGGTTAAGATTTATTTGTATGACCTTCATCATTGTTTACTACTTAGGGCTTTTTGAAATACCGGACATCTGGTACTACCAGCTATGTGCACAGCGTTCTTCGGGTCGGTTGTTTTGCACCAAAAACATATTGGGTCCTTTGTACAGTTCTTGGCTATGTGACCTTCTTCTCCACATTTTCTACACTGTTTGGAGCGGTCTTCCTCGTTCTTGTACTGGCGCGCCGTATGGCCAAATTCTAGGCACCTAAAGCATTTTATTAGCTCTGTGCGCACACGTATGCGGCAATTCACCCAGCCAATTTTAATCCTGCCCGCCTTTAACATAACGCTTGCACTTTCAGCAGGCAAACTTATTTCCTTATTCCTTATTCCTTAGGCTTATGATATCGGCTTCGCGTATCTCGTTCAGTTCGAACTGGCGTTTAATCGCTTCGAATGTCTTCTTTTGTCGTGACCTCGTCGATATCCTTGATTTCTACGGTGCTTCGGTGTGTTAGCATACGAACTTCCGCATCCGCGGCGAGAGTTTCGGTTATCATACCCTTGAAAATCTCTGCTTTTCCACCAGTTTCATTTAGTTGAAACAGATTTCCTTTTTGTGTTCGTCTGATCTTCGTCACAGCTTCACCGAGATTGCTTAACTTGGGATCCGCCTTAACCCTGCGGAGTATTTCCGCGTACGACATTTCTTCCCTTGTTGCCACCACAATTGCAACAGGTCGTGTTTTTTCCTTGATGCGCGTACTTTGCTTATTAGGGTCCTTTTTATTTTCCTTAGGGACGTTTGACCGGGCCTTGTTGACATTGATTGATGCCGGTGTGTGGTCGCTTGTGGTCTGTTTGGCTTTAGCGGTCCCGGCAGTCTTTTGAAGCTTTGAAGTGCCTTTCTCTGCTATATACTCGCTCTGTGGACCAGCTTTGCTCCGGGGTGCCTTGATCCGCTCGTCTGGGAGCGGCTTATGTTGGCGCTTGGAGGTAGGAGTTTCTCGCATTGGTTCTGGGCCTCTTTTCGACTCTTTTACCATTTTTAGCCATGGAGATGTCTGAGAGGCATTGTTTTGGCCATGTCATCGTACATCTCTATGGCTGACAGCTCGTAGAGGGCCTTGATGCTTGCGATGGCGTCTCTCATTTGTTAGTTAATGGAGCTCTTCTTAACATCTTCCACCATTTCCACCAAACTTTTGATTTGTTCACCCATTTTGTGGAAGGCCGATGGTTGGGTGGTTGGTTGTACTTCAGGCGCCGAGCAACACTCCTTGCCCACTTGTGGCGTTAGGGTTTTCTCTACTGGTGACCTTCGCACCCTAGAACTCCTCAGGAAGGGGTTTATTGTTTTCTGCTCGGATACTCCGTTTTTTTTTTTAAGTTTTTGGTTGTAATCATTTCAAAGTGGTCCCCATTCAAGGTCGTTATCAATGTTAGGATGTGTAGTTACCTAATGATCCCATGGTTGTCTGTGCAAGCAGTGAGGCCATGCTAAGGTTGACACAAGCCCTTATGGGGTCTTATGCCAGAGCCAGATCGGAATTAAACAGGAATGTTACATCTGTTCCTACACCACCAACTTAATGGCGACGAAAACATTGAGCGTTCCTTGAGGCCTGCCAAGGTTTTAACGGGACGGGGGCGCTTGTAGCATTAGCCTGAGAGCCGTTTCAACGGGATTTCACTCCCGCTTACTAAGGTAACAGAATACTACAAGCGTCAGCCCTCAAAGCTTCAAATCCGAATCGTTGTTTCCAGTATTCCGTAACTAAGACCTTACTGGGCTCGGTCATAATGCCGATGGCAATATCATTTTGCTGAGATCACTCTCAGCGTATGAGCAAAAATCGAAGGCCTTCTCCAAGTCAACCAAGCAGGCACCCATGCATTGTTTCTTATTTTGGTTCCATTGGATATCCGACACGAGTTTAGACGCGGCATGAATAGTATCATGCCCCGCCTTAACACCGAATTGGTTATCCGGAACAATTTTACACTTTCTCCAATACCTTGCTGATGTTCGGAAGGAGACTTATAGACCGGAGATTTGCCGGATTGGAACTGTCTTCTCCCCTTTTTGGGATTGGCTGAATCACCGCTGTTTTCCAATGCTCTGGATAATGGGCATTATTCAGAGCATTGTTGAACAGGGTGGCGTAAATGTCTACCGCTACTAGAGGAAGATGTCGAAGCACAATTTTCGATATTCCATCGATTCCCACTGATTTCTTCTTTCTCAGTGATTCAAAGATCGCTTGAAGTTCTACCTTCGATATGTTGGGGGCATGAATCCCTTCAATGGCAATGACATTGTTTGCAACATTGTCATCATTGAACCTGGTGAAGCCAGTTTTCTCTGATTGCCAATGCTGCAAATCATATCGAAGGCGGGAGTTGTGCGCAAGGACTCTATTCTCCAGGTCGTGGTTCGGGCGAATGCAAGCATTTACCTTATACACGTCCTCGAAAATAGTTCCTATAGACTCTACCTTCTGCTGCGGATCTTCAATCATGTAAAAGTCGTCATCATCGATGGCGTACCTTGGATCTATTCCTGCTGCTGTAAGTAATTGTTCGTTGTTCGTAGTCCGAGGAATCTTCAGACACGGAAGTTCGTTGACATCGTTCCTCCGAAATATTTTATTAATCTGGGGGACTCGGGTTATCAGACTTGATAGCCCGAAACTTATTACCCCAGTGCAAATTAGCTGACATCCTATAATTTGCTCTAATTAATACTTGGAGATTCTTTATCAACGACTTCAGAGTCCTAACCTCTGAGTTTTGTCTGTCAGTAAACTGCCTATGCAAGTTTTTTAATCTTGTCAGCAGTCTACTTTCTTGTACGTGCAGTGCGTCGATTGCGTTGCGGTAAACATTGTCAGTTGGTCGATACCGAGGTATAGTACTGCCCATCGTTCGTTTAATTGTCTCGTCCATTTGTTTAAGGTAGCTGTCAATCTCCTCATTTGACAGATTCCTGTTGGATGGTTGGTCGAGCGAATTCGAGGAGAGTGCTCTTGTTAAGTCTCGGAAAAAGTGAAGCCAACGAGTCTCACTATAGTTGTAGGAGTATGTTTGGACAAACTCTTCCAGTTCCGCGATTTCGTTGGGAATAGTTATTTCGGCAATAAGTCCGCAATGGTCACTATCATACACGAACGTGGTCAGACAGTTTATTGTTTGTCAGTCAGTTGTAACCGCTCGTCGAACAGGAGTAGATCCAGATAGGAGCCGCTTCTGGGAAACGACAGACTATCTGTAGCATTCAAATCGAGCCGAAACTCGACATTGTGTTGACCGCACCAATTAAGTAGTGAGTTCCCCCTAGTATTTGGTGTTTGAATCTCTATGTTTGGCGTTCAAATCTCCGGCCATGAGGAAATAATTCTCCCCCACGAATATCGAATCGAATCTTTCCACTACGGAAATGGATGCACACAATACACGCTTCTAGCTCCCGGAACCTACGCACTTCACCACTGTACACGGCCTTATACCTTAGTTCTTTTCGAATGAAGATCGCAACACCGCATCCACGAGTGGAGTTGGGTCGGTCTCTTCTTACGACATTATATTTACTGTGCCGTAACTTGCGTTTCTGCGTTAGCTTAGTTTCGCTAACCAGACACACATAAGGGTTTTGGTCGTCGAGCAACTTAAAAAGCGAATTCTTTCGTTCGATCCTAATCAATGAATTCACATTCACCGCAAGGATCTTCAGGGATTCCCAATTCGCGGCCGTACCCATTACGAATGACGTTGCGCTAGGTTCGGCAGAAGCGCGTATATCTGGTCCACTGATCTAGTTGTTGTAGCTGGAACTGACCAACCCGCCCCTGAATTTGGAGCAGGATGGTTAGCAAGTCGCCTTCAGGTGCCCTAGGCACTCGGGCCTGTGCAGCTACCTTTTGTACAGTGCTCGTCCTACCTGACGCCATTTGGGCGTAGGTAACCCCGATAACTTGCGGTGTGTCCTGAATTCCTGCACAGTACACACATGAGCTGGCTCTTTTCTGCCACTCCTTCCTTACCCAGAGTGCAGTCCTCAGTTTTGGGGAACATTGCGCACTTCACACATCGAGGCTGCATATCGCAGTTCGACGCGGCATGCCCGAACCTTTGGTAGCGAACGCATTAAATAATGCCCTCGCTGCGCCTTATTTTGTCCCATGATACAACCTGGTTAGTAGTTTCTGGTAGTTTCGTATTCTCCCTTTTGGCCCTCACTGTGGTGAAAGGGTTTACTCCCACGAACGTGAGATTGTCGTACTGAAATTCCTGGAGCATCTTAAGGAGCTCCTCTGGTTCGGTGAACGGATCCAACCCCTTCAGCAGCATTGTTTGCCGCTTTTCCCCCTTCGGGGTGAATGAGAAGAACTCCGTCGTCGATCCTCTCAATAAATTTTTAATATAATGGTAATTTCGAATATAGTTGCATTGTATGGTGTGTTTAGTTTAATTATATCTTTTAATGGTAAATTTATTGCCTATGGCCGACTTACATAATTAAATTGTGTCTATAAGCTCCATCTTGTACACATTAATAGGTGGTATTCGCACTTTTGTTGCTTTGTTTTGCTGCTGTTGTTGTTGTGTCTGCTGCGGTTGTTTCTTCGGCTGTTGCTGTTGTTGTTTCGGCTGTTGTTGTTGTTTCGGCTGTTGCTCTTGCTGTTTTTTCGACTGCTCCTTTGGGTGCTGTTGCTGCTGCTTGGTTTGTTGATGCTGTTTCTGGTTTTGCTGCTGATGTTTGATTCCCTCTTGCTGTATCATCACAATCTGCTGCATTTGTGAATTCGGATGTTTTTTTGTTGCTGTGGCTGTTTTTGCTGTGTTTGAGAGAACTCCAGAGCCCTTTGACGCTCCACCTCTCGCCTTGCATTTTTTTGGCCTTAATGGCCAGCACCTGTGGCTGGAGCTGCTCAATACTGCTTGTAAGGCTCTCCAGCTCGTAGTCCTCATCATCGGAGTCAGTTTGAGCTAATGGGGCGAAGGAATTGTTTGCCCAGATACATCCTTGTTCTCGTTCGTTTTGGTCATTATCCACCGCTTCCATGTCTTGCGGGGAAGCCGTGATCGGCAGCTTTCTTGCGGACGCCGAACGAGTGGCTCGCTTTATGTTTTTAGTCGGCTTCGTTTTCCTCCTCCTCTTTCCATAATTGCTGGCTGGTATTGGTATTGGTGATGACTGTACCGCCACCGCCACTTAATTCGGCCGCCATTCCCACAACTGGGAGTAGGGGTCTTTCCGCACTCATCACGTTGATTTCCAACTATTAATTATTTGTTTATTTATGTACTTTCGTTTTTTGTTTTTTTTTACGTTGATTTTTATGTCACTAAAAAGTTTTATTTTATATTGTTTTTTTTTTAGGGTTTTTTTTTTTATTCTTTTTTCCTTTTTAGCCAGACCGAACCGTGGCTTCGCGCTTTCTGGTATTAGTATTTTCCCACAAACCCACGCTTTTGCCTTGCGGAGTATTCATCACTAATCGCGTGATTATAAAACACGTGTGTACTGCACAAAACACTAGTCAGTATAAGCAAAGACTATATAATATTATAAGACGTCGAACGTAGAACAAAATTTTTGCTCGATTTTTTTGTTCTAGCACCCACCAATGGGTGCAGCAACATTTCAAATACATATAATATCAACAAATTAATATAAATTGTTGTTGTTTTTTTTTTAGAAACCTAGATACATTCAAATGTTTCAAATATACATTAGTTTACCTCGAAACGGCAAGTCGACTGGTTATGGGAGGGTGTACTTTAACCTTCAGTTTTTGTTTACAATGATGTTGCTAAGCAACAAGAAATAAATAATAAAAGAAAAATCAAAATTTAAAAAGATACGTATGCGTCCTTTCTCTGTATTGGTTGAATCTTAAGGTGTGTGCGCTTTTTCTAATTTTTCTTCGAGGCAAGAAAATTTAAGATTTCAATTCTCAAATTCAATTCGAATGTCTACTACCTGCAAAAAGCCGTTAGGCTACAGTATTAACTTTTTTTCCAGTGAAATTTCAGGAAAGTAAGCTGCTGTTGAGTGTGTTTAAAGAGTTAAAAATCTAATTTTCTTAAAAACTGTTTGGTAATTTGTGATTAAATTTACAATTCGGTCATATTAAAAATATTCTGCAGAACAGTCTATGTACTTTGAATTTCTGGCATAACAATACCTACAAGCTAAAGATGGAATTAAGCTGTACTTTGGCTTTTACATGAACGATAAGCTTATGTCTAGAAGATTTGACGTGAAATATCATTGACTAAACGAAACATGTACATATTTGACTTGGTGCCACTTTTGTGGTCCATGTATTAATCCAATTTTCCAACTGTGAAAAAAATTTAAAATTGAAAGGTAGTTTGAATGCCGATTGTGCTGTTTTGCCATCAAAAAGTGTTCAACAGTGTTCAACTAGTGCTTATTTCGTGAATGGTAACACTTAGCTCATGTCTGATTTGACAGATAATTAGTTTTATCCTTCCGCTGAACGAATATGGTTGTGGATACGATTGAACAACGCTGGGAAATATTGCGACATTACTTTGAAAATCATGGTAATGTTGCAGAATGTGTGCGAAAATTGCGTACGGATTTTGGAAGAAGAGAAGCACCGTCAGCTCCGTATGTTCGTTAACTTGTAAAAAAAGTGAAAGAAACTGGCATCCTCATCGATAAACCAAAGCGTGAAAGGCCAAAAACAGTGCGTACACCCGAGAAAATTGCTGCTGGAGCAGAAAGTGTGCGTGATGCGCCATCAACATCAATTCACCGTCGTTCTCAACAATTGAACATTTCGGAGACATCATTGAGAGGAATTTTGCATAAAGACCTTGGTATGACGCCATACAAAGTCCAATTGGTTCAGGAGTTGAAGCCAACTGACGATCCAATGCGTTTTCGCTTCGCTAAGTGGCCTGTGATCGACTTAGAGAAGATGCCGATTCTGCAAAAAAAAATTATCTTTTCAGATGAAGCTCATTTTGATCTTGGCGGGTATGTAAACAAGCAAAATTGGCGCATTTGGGGCTCAGAAAACCCGCACGCATACATTGAAAAGCCGATACACCCAAAACGAGTCACTGTTTGGTGCGGATTTTGGTCCAGAGGCATAATTGGGCCATTTTTCTTCGAAAATGAGCAAGGAGTGGCCGTTACAGTCAATGGCGATCGTTATCGGGCCATGTTGAACGAATTTTTGTTCACAAAAATTGAAGAGGAGGATATTGGCAACATTTGGTTTCAACAGGACGGCGCTACGTGCCACACAGCCGAAGCTACACTCGATGTTTGTTTTGATCGCATTATCAGCCGCAGAGCTGATGTCGTTTGGCTACCTCGGAGCTGCGATTTGACACCGTTGGACTAATATTTGTGGGGTGCCGTAAAAGATAAGTGTTACGCCGACAAGCCAGAGACAATTGACGCTTTAAAGGACAATATTCGTGAAGCCATTGGTGAAATACAGCTGCACACAATCGATAATGTGCTTAAAAATTGGACCGATCGTGTGGGCTACTGCATGGCCAGCCGAGGCAGCCATTTGAATGAAATTATTTTCCATTATTAACCGGAAGGATTGTACTTTCAAATAAAAAAAATAAATTTGAGAAAATATTCAGTAGTTTGTTTTTTATAGCATTTTCAAAAAAAAAAAGTTATTTGGCGGACCCTTTAGTATTTTTCAATACATTGTTGCAATATTTAATACCAAAAATTCCACTATGATAAGTTCCTTTATTCAAAAAAATTGAAATTTGACTACTTCTCTAGGGCAAAATATTAATAACGCACACTTGGCAAAAGTGTCGAATACTTAAGCTGGGAGTGATGTTTTTTTTTTTTTTTTGGGTTCACCATCCGCTATCACTCATGAATGTTACTCTTCAGCTTTGCTTCAGCTGCCGAGATAGCAGGTTTTCAAGATAATTACAATAATTAATAATTCTTAAACAGTGTTTAAAATGAGTGAAGCCTAGGCATTAATAGTTATTAATAAGATTGTTAGTGATAGAAAAAAAAAACAAATTAAAGAAAAATGTCAACACAAATATTGGATGAAAGATTGGCTACAAAAAAGGCAAAAGTTTACCCATGAAAACCTTTTAAAGGAACTTGAGGTAACCTCTCCAATAGATTACAAAAATTTTCTTAGAATGGATCATCAAACATTCACAGAGTTGCTGGACATGGTAGCACCGTTAATACAAAAGAAAGACACGGCAATGAGAGATTCTATATCACCCAATCAACGCCTTTCAGCAACATTACGATTTCTTGTTACTGGACAAAATTTCGAGGAGTTAAAATTCGCTACAGCGATTTCTCCGCAAAGCCTTGGGAGGATTGTCATGGAGACTTGTGAGGCAATTATTTGTGTATTGAGGAGTAATATAAAGGTACATACATATATAAAGATAAACACATGTCAAAACATATAAGTTATTGCACTTATTGCCTTTTTTGTACAGTTGCCAACCAATGAAAATGAGTGGAAAGGAATAGCTGGTGATTTTGAACGTACTTGGAACTTCCCACGTTGTATAGGCGCGATAGACGGAAAGCATATTCAAATAACAAAGCCAGCTAATTCCGGTTCATATTATTTTAATTATAAGAAAACATTTAGTAAATGCAAATTATGAATTTATAATGGTTGATGTTGGGGCGAACAGCAGAGTGTCTGATGCTGGAATTTTTTCAGACGCAATATTTTTTAAAAAATTAGAAAAAGAACAGCTTTCTATTCCTAAACCGGAAGCTTTGCCTAACACCGATGAAAATATCGTTACACTTATGCAAAATTTAATGAAGCCGTATTCGAGAATCAGTTTGAACTCCGAACAGTTAATTTACAATTATCGCGTATCAAGAGCTCGGCGTATTGTCGAAAACGCTTTCGGAATTTTGGTAGCAAGATTTAGAATCCTATTACACACCATCAATTTAGATCCAAAAAAAGTTGCTGTAATCGTACTAGCTTGTTGTCATTTACACAATTTCATAAGAGCAAAAAAGAGAGGTTGTTATCAAAGAAGAGAAGTTGATTTTGAAGATGTTGTTACTGGAGGCAAGGCGATTAGAGATCTGAAACCAACCAACTCATTAATCTCAAACCTAAAGCCAGATATAATAATTCCAAGTCTTCTGCTTAAAAAATAAGAAAAAAATTTGGTTACTACTTTAATAACAAGGGTTCTGTACCATGGCAATTCAATAGGTTCTAACAAAAATGTTGTTGATTTAATCCTTTCATGTCCCACTTAATCTGAGTAGTGAAAAATTGTTCCTTTCATTAAATAAATTATATTTATTGGTATTGAGTATCAAACAAAAAATCTTTTACAGATGAGTACGATGATTCATTTATAACTTCATCTGATATAATTTGAACCTTCTGCCTTGGTTGAGAAATTCTTCCTGCAGCAACATCACTGTATGTGGATAACCGAGAATCAACGAAACGGAAAGATGAGGATGGTCGCGATGATGTTGAATTACTAGGCGTTGAACAAAAATAAGGTGTTGATTGTGGTTGTGGGAGTCTCCCCAGCAATCCCTGCTAGAGTATTTCGTCCATCGCCCTTTTAGCATGTATCTGCTGATCTGCCGCAAGTTGTCTAAACAGCGCTGCCCACGCCCTCCCATAAATTTCAGCGTCATCGTTCATATTTTTTAAATGATCAACAGCAGCTTGTAGAAAGTGGTCGGACTCGTCAATGTCTTTTCTTTTTTTATATTTCGAGTTTTTTATCGAAATTACTTCCGGCAGGTCCTAAACAATTTTCATGTATTAATAATGTGATGTTAATATATAAAAACATATGGAAACTTTACAATCCGTTCGGAATGCATACTTATTGAGCTCGTAGTATCGTCAGTGTTGCCGCAAGTACAGATTCCGTCCTCAGGTCTTTCCTGGTCATTCAAAAAATTAAGTTCTTCGAAATACCAGAGGGACGGCACGTATATATCTTCCACTCCCGCACCAGACTTCTCACTTTGAAGTACTTTTTACTTGCACCTATAATATAGGGCAAGTATTGGATTCGTGCAAAAATTCGAACTCGAGATAACAATGAATTCTGACATTACGATGATAGAGAAGCTCGAAAAAGTGGGTCTGCCGATTCTGTCTGTCTGTCGGTCTGTCTGTCTGTCTGTCTGTGTGTATGTACGCTGGACTGCAGCCTAAACGGCTGGACCGATTTGCTTCAAACTTCATATCTGAGCTCTGTAGGGTCGCAATTCGAGGCGAAATTTTCACAAAAAGACGATTTTCTCGAAAACGGCTCTAACGATTTTGATTAAATTTCATATTCGAGTTAGTCTGGGCAAATGCTATAAGATGACGTACCACGTTTTTGCCTAAAAATACGTATAATGGTACTTTTCTTATTAACTGGTTTTAAAAATATGGCTATTTCTCGGCTAAAACTCAATGGATTTCCATCAAAATTGAAATGTGGGCATGATTAAATGTTTAATAATATATGCCATTAAAACTTATACAAAATTAAAAAAAAAAAATTTCAAAAATCTATTGCAAATTTTTATTTTTTTTAAATTCATTTCCAACTACCAGCATATATGTAGGTGCAAGTACGTACGACCCAGTCGTGCACATTTTTTTATTTCTTAAAAAGTGGGGATAAAAATAAACAATCTGCCTCCACTGGGAAGCGAACAATTGATTCGGTTCTCGAACAAAACAAAACAGATAAATTGGAGACAGAAAATTGAAAAATGTTGACGAAACATTTGAATGTATCCGCCGCAAGAAACAATAACAACAACATGGATGTTTCGGTAAACAAGAAACATTTTAGTCGTTTAGCTACATATTGCTAAAAAATCGAGCAAATAAAAACATGGAACACAAATTTGTTCTGCGTGCGAAGTCTTATAGTATTACATAGTCTTTGCTGACATCAAAACTGTTGATACTCTCTTACCGTTTGGGCGTCACCCGCCACAGAGTTTTGAAAAGCCATTTAAGGTGGAACAAAAATTTCGTAAATGGTGAGTCAAATTTTATTCAAAATATTTGTATACGAGTATTATTAATAAAATGTGCTGTATTTTTTTCCAAAGACCTCCTATACTAAATTTCATCAACCTAGCTAAAGGACACAAGGACGGCGGCGATGGCTCCAGCGACTTGGCTAGTGATGCCTTCCGTCTAGCCCAAAATTAAGGACTAAAAACTGTTGACACCCGGCCGGACGGTAATGGCTTAATTGACTCGGCTATTGATGCTGATCATTTATACATATACTTTATGTGGTCTTTCTTTAATATTTATCTATGTTACAAAATATATGTGTGATAAACCGGATTATAAGTGTTTAAACTAGCTTCTCACAACTATACATGTTCTGCGTGGTATAGTACATTTCTGCACATACAGAAGGGACCTACAGTTTTATGCCGTATCTGAAGGGCAGAGGGGTTTTGAGAGGCTTTCTCATGACAGTAATACTCTTGAATGTTTGTCAATACTCGGAAGTGTACTATTGTATTTTTTCTGGATTCGAACTTGGAACCCCTTGCGCAGAAGTCTAACGCACTAACCACTGAGCCAAGGCACCCACGGAGAAATAACAACACTTAAGTATGTGATAAAATAAGCATGGACATTTTTCACGAAGCACGCAATCTCTACAATGCAATAGTTGGTTAACAATGATCATTTTAATTCAAGCACAGGTATTTTTGAACAAACACGTTCATGTTTAAAGTGACACTGTCGCCGTTTCTTTCATCGCGGATTTTAGCAGAAATATGTTGGTTCAACTATGCTTCGTGATCACTTAAACATGAAATCGACAATGGCGTAATTAATTTAACCAAGGAAAATTTTATTGTTTTTGAAAAAAAAATCAACAATGCTATATTTGTTGAATTAACAATGGCCATTGGTTGACGCAAAATCAAATAAGGTTCGTAACTTGATTTTAGCAACGTTTTTCTTTCGGTGTACATGTTATGTATATAAACCGATTTTCACTCATTCGACTTCGTCGCTTTGCTAAGCGCATGTCAATAACTATCAGGCAAACTATTTACTTCACTAAAATTTGAGCATACTTAAAAATTGTGGACGTAGGAAGCTATAACCATTATTTTAAGATTTCCATTATGTTTAATTGATAAAGAAATAAAATAAAAAAATATGAAAATGCAACAATCCGTCTAGAGCGGATCCTTTTTCTAAGTGTTTTTTTTTTTGCAAATTATTCCTAAACATTTGTTTTCTCAAAAACTGGGCATGGTAATGGGCGGATTTTGAAATTTGTTCAACATATATTAAATATTGTTCCTAAGAAGCGATTTTTTTCAACGGAAACGCCGAAAAAAGGTTTTTTTAAGAAAATGTTAAAATCCACCCACTGACACGCCCACTTCGAAAAATTCAGTTTTTTCTACCCTACACATCTCCCATACAATGTGTACGGTCACGCCTACTTTTCAGAGGCGTTTTTCCTAAAAAAAATGTTTTTCTACAGTTTCTTTACAATAATATCATTTCTTAAGAACAAAATACAATATTTGTTGAAAATTTTTCAAAACCAGTCCACTACTATGCGTGTCAGTGGGCGGATATTAAAAATTTCGAATGCAAAATTTAATTGTCCTAGCTCAAAATTTAAGGCTCAATAATTAGTGACAGAGAGACGGACGGACAGACGGATGGACGGGGCTCAATCGAATTAGCTGTTGATACTGATCATTTATATCTTCTAATATATAAAAATCTCGTGTCACAATGTTCGTTCCCATACTCCTCCGAAACGGCTTGACCGATTCTTATGAAATTGTTTATGCATATTCAGTAAGTCTGAGAATCGGCTACTATCTATTTTTCAAAACTCTAAATGATAAGGGGTGTCTACCTTTTTATACCCTATCCTAATTATACCCTATCCTAAGGGTATATTAAGTTTGATACATAGTTTGTAACATAGAGAAATATTACAGATAGACCCAATAAAGTATATATATAAATGATCAGCATCACTAGCCGAGTCGATTGAGCTATGTCCGTCCGTCCGTCCGTCTGTCGGTCCGTCCGTCCGTATGTCACCAGTTTTTGGGCCTTAAATTTTGAGCTAGGTTGATGAAATTTTGTATACGAGGTCTTCGGAAAAGTAAGCAATACAAGTGTAAAAAATTTTAAAATCCGCCCACTGACACGCCCACTTTTCAAAAAAATCACTTTTTTCACTATTTTTATATGAAACTCGAAAAAACTTACTTGGGCAAATATGTAGATATACACTTAATCTACAAATCGTCTATACATTGTATATGGCCACGCTCACTTTTTAGGGGCGTTTACTTCAAAAATTAATTTTCGAGTAAAAATATTAGTTTATAAGGCAAAATAGAAAATTTTGTGAATACATTTTCCACCGCCCACTGACACGACCAAATAAGATAGGGATAGGGTATCATACGATTCGCTCCAGGCGAATTGTAGCATTTTTCACTGGTTTTTTATTTTTTTGATATTTTTTTTTTTTAATTTTTTTATTAAATAAATAAATAAATATTAACCCGTAAGCAGCCCATAGAGGGCCAAGGGCTAGCTTCTTACAACTGTACATGTTGTGCGTGGTATACATTTCAGCACATACAGAAGGGACCTACAGTTTTATGCCGTATCCGAAGGGCAGAGGGGTTTTGAGCAGCTCTCTCATGACAGTAATACTCTTGAATGTTTGTCAGACACTCGGAAGAGGTGAGGCCGTGAAAAAAACTTTCGATGGTATTTTTCTGGATTCGAACATAGAACCCTTTGCGCAGTAGTCCAACGCACTAACCACTGAGCCACTTCACATAACCACTTTTATTATGTGGCATTAAAAAATACATACAACCCTAAATTTTCACTTTTCTTTCACCAACCCCTGCTTTTTAATAGTCATTTTCATAATTTTATCATTTTTCATCCCGCTCGATAACATTCAGTGTTCGGTCTTTGCTGCAATTGCAGTAGATCTACTGCGATTTTGAAAAATATTTAAAATCTGCTGCGCCACTTCGCTTGACTTGAAATCTACTGCGATTTTTGAACCAGATTCGCTGTTAAATACACAAATCTACAAGGAATTGTTAAATCTACTGCCTTCAATTGTAAAATCTACAGCGCTTTTTTTTTGGGTGTGAAGACACATTTTTATTATCCCGCTTAAAAAATAGATGTTTTATTATTAAAAATCGAGCGATTATGAAGATTATTATTGAAAAAGTGGGATTATAAGAAATGGGTTTGAAAGCTGGATTTTAAAAACGGAATTTTCAAAAACAGCATTTTAAAAAGTAGGATAGCGTTCGTAACCCGAAATTAACATAATAATGAGTTTCAATGTGCCAGGGAAATCAAAAAGACCAACAATATTTTAAACAAATTCCTACTTGTAGATTTTCGTACTAACTGGCCGTTAAAAGTTAAAACCGTCTCGTTTTGAGTAGAAGCTTTCGATTACTCTTTGTAAGTGATGTAGTGCTATCGATTCTAACATTCTTCGCATCTAGCATTACGATAGACACCATAGATCAAGATTCCTTCAATTGGTCAGGGATTCCTGACTTTAGCCATCAACTCCGTTAATAGAACTGTTTATACATACAGATACATCTGAGATGTCTTCTCCTCGATTATAATACCCCAGTGCAAAATCATTCATTTTAAATTTCAACAGTCGGCCCTCGCATCGTCCAACCTAACCGACGGCAGTGGGGGATTCGGGTACATAAATAAATATCAATCCGGTACTTTATCGCACATTTTCCCGCGCTTTCGCCGCCCAACTGTGTACCAAGTACTTGTATTCCTATCTCGCGACCAGCTCTACTGACACACGCCACTGCCAATTGCCAACGCCAAGCGCATTTTCTGTCTGGAATGATAATGATAATCCCATCTCTTTTTGCAAGAAATTTTGTATCTCATCGATTCCAGGCAGAGAGACACTATATCATTGTATGTAGCTGTGTCCGTCAGCTAGCAGCGACCCACCCTCACCCCTATGGAAAGTATTCCACACTGAGCTTTGTGATTGCGTGTGAATGCGCTTTTATTCTCCGTCTATTTGATTAATTTTTTTTTCGTTTAATTTTTTCCTGTGGCACGATTTTTGTTGTTGGTTGGGCATTTTAGGAAATTGCTTGCTCGTTCGAGCGCTCTGGGAATTATTGCACTTGTGCAAACCCATTTGTGGCCGGGAATTGGATTCGTAAACTAATCTCCATTGGAATGTGAAAGCATTCGTTGGCTAATTACGTGCACGTCGCCACCCAATCAAACCACCACCCAATTGAATTGACTACCCTTATTTCTTCCTTTTAGAAGGGTGTTGATGTTGATGGTATGATGTCGAGCAATGAAATTTAAATTTTTAATTGAATTTACATGTTAAAATTTTGTAGAATTTTTTTTTTATAGCGAAAAAATATTTATGTAAATTGTATGTACATACCTACATACATACATATGTACATATGTATGTATACTTATATTTAATCACCCAGCAATTGTGTGCTTCGGCTCATGGGAGATCATACACCTGCGGTGAGCTAAATTCTAAACGAAAGAATAGAGTTGCAGGTACACAAGCAAGCTAGCCAAACCCGTGCTCTAAATTCATTATCCCAAGATACACACCAACCATTAATTAAAATATGTTTATGTAGGTATGTAGGTACATTATTGTCAAAGAAATTTTTGGTTTGACGGTAGTGTAGTGGAACCGCGAGCCATCAACATCAGCATCGCTAACTTTGCATTTGACAGTTTTGTAATTAACTGCACGCATTGGATTCCTGCAACAGGATTACTGCAGGATAGCGTTGCTTATGCAGGGTAAATAAACGATATAGGATTGGGAGCACCACTATTATGCATAAGAATTCACATCATGTTCGGGGACTCTGAGTGTGGATGACAGCCCACATTGTGTGTTTGGATTGCCAGAGTTTGGAAGGTAATTAGATTGGCGCGCTGTAAATAGTTTGGCATTGATTCGTATTGTTTGCTGCCTGATAAGCAATGGCAAATAATAGGGGTTCGATCAGTTTAAATAATTGCATGAAAACTATTGATTTTTGTTGTTTTGGAGTGGAAATTATTCATAGAAGGCGAATACAATGTGCGGTTATGAATTTTGGACAGTGATGTGCTATTCCAAAGGCCCGTCGATAAAGTTTTGATTATATGAATGGAAGATCGATTAAGTGAGCATTAAGTCAGACTTACATAGTATGTTAATACTTAAGTTCAATAGAAGTGTTTTACTTATTTGAAGAAACAAAAACCTGTACCTTCTCTCAGTAAAAATGGTGTTTGTTCGTATCAAAAAGTAAAAAATAATAAGCAAATACTATGCCATAAGGTGGCCGAGAAATCGAAGGCCTTCCTTAAAATATGACAGATATGAAAATTTCTTATGTCCACAATCTAAAGGGGCCTCTACTTTTTTCCTTATTGAGCTCAGTTTCTGATCAGCATGTAATAAGTTCAGTCGTGTTTTGATTCTTGGTGATTGGGTATGTAATTTTTTTCAGTGAATTCTCAAGCTATAACTTTTTTTTGTTTTAAGTGTTTAAAAGTGAGAATACAAAAATGAAACGAACAGATTAATAGTGTTTTTTATTAGTTGTGACCCTTTTACGTAAGTATAAAATAATAAACTTTTTAAAAGCGTAAATATACACCCAAAAAAAAGGTACTGTAAAAATAGAGTAAAACGCTGTAGATTCTACTGCATTCATTGTCAGAATCGACCCGACAATTTTCGTTGTAAATTTTACAGAGGGGTGGTTGTAAATTTAACAATCTAGTTGTTAGATTTCACAGCACTTTGCCGTCGAACAGCTGTAGAAACAACAACAATTTGCATGTAAAAAAAAATCGTTTTCACAGAGCACCACTTAAGGTTAAAGTTCTAATTTATTGGTATGTGTGTTTAAACCGAATTATATAATTTAATTTACTTACAAAATGTGAAAAATGTTTGGATCTGGCTGGGGTTGAACGTGGAACCTCTCACTCGGCGACTGCATACAATCCCACAACGCCATGGCCGCTAAAAATTATTAAGCGAATATTCTCAAATGGTATCTACTTTTTACGTTTTCGTAATAGATGCTGAATCTACAACTTGTTGTAATTTCTACAGCTCCTGCTGTAGTTACTACAGTAAATAGCTGTAGATTCTACAACATTTTGATGTAGATTTTACAAAGTTATATCTGTAGATTTAACAGCCGAAATTGACAACGCGCTGTTGATTTTACAATTGGGGATTGTAGTTGATTTAACAACTTTGTTGTAAATATGAATGCATTCGCTGTAAAATCTACAAAAATTTGTTAATTTAACCTGATTCGCTGTTAAATACACAAATCTACAATGAATTGTTAAATCTACTGCCTTCAGTTGTAAAATTTACAGCGCTTTTTTTTGGGTGTAATGCATGTATTAAAGGAGGTTTCGATACGTTTCGCTTAGGAGATAAATTTAAATTATCGAAACTTCATCCTTTCACTGTTTTACTTAGTTTTTATAGGTCGAAACCTCCTTCTTTAAAGTCGGAAGCTCCTACAAACTAGGGGGTTTTGTCACGTTTTCCTTATTTAGAAATTCATCAAAAACTCTGAGAGCACTTAAAGTTGCTTTATGTAATAAATTAAATCTTAATAAAGTAAAATTTACATATACATATACAGTTTTGATGGTAAATGGATGTACCTAGTTTTTAACAATATCCGTTAACGTGTCAGAATTAAAATAGTAACTTCTCGGTTTCGAAAACGACTCATGTATGTTCACATATATATGTACATATATGAATGTAGATGTTATTTTAAATAGTATTTTAAAATGGAATCATTTTCAGCACTTATGTGCGACCGGATCTCTCGTTAGCCTAAACATTTTACTTTGTCTCAGTAGTATTACAAGAGCCCTCGAAAAGATTCGGTGGAATCTATAGATCCTAATCCTAATGAAACAACGGCAGCGCTCTTACCTTCGAAGCGGGATACTGAAGCCGGTTTTTGTACCGTCTTTTGGTCCAAGGGGCTAAGAGCAAGAAACTGGGCCTCCAGGCTGATAATCGACCTTACAACGTGAAAATTCTAATTATGAGAGAGAAGATATCTCTTTAGTAGTAAAACAACACGGAACGTCCATGGCTGCTGTTCAAAATCTTTAGTCTATACTCTCGTAGTACAATGCAGAGATTACTGCGATCCAGGAGATGACCTAGCTGCGACATTTACTATAACTGCCACTAAACACTACACTTGTTAGTATGTCGATTTGCCATGGGATATCGGCTCCGATCAAAAGTCATTGATTTTAAGCCGATAATCCGCATTGGAGCTACATTGTACAACATCAGTCTGATAACTGCAAATGCCCCTACCGACGGAGATGAAGGCTCTGCAAAGGAGAAATTTAGCTAATGGAACATGTCCGGGCTACAATGTAAAAATATCAAATTTGCATTTCCAGCCAAAAATCATCAGAGCCGTTTTTCATAAAAATATTTTTTGTAAAATATAAAATTTGCGCTAACTGCGCTAAGAATCTTAGGGCTATGATGCGATCTTGAACTTATGAAATGTATTGTTTTAAGATGCAAAGTCATTTGATGATTGTATGAAGTGAAATCTAAAAAAAACAAACAACTAAGAATTAGATTTTGCATTGAATTGT
Source organism: Chalcosyrphus nemorum (assembly GCA_949716465.1). Lineage (NCBI taxonomy): Eukaryota > Metazoa > Arthropoda > Insecta > Diptera > Syrphidae > Chalcosyrphus > Chalcosyrphus nemorum. Next base: position 12,032,715 of record OX454335.1, read on the forward strand.
GCATTATGAAGTTTAAAGCAATTCAGTCTAGATGTGCTGCAATCTTGTGCACATACGAGTACTCTCAGAGAGATTAACATATTTGGCCCAAGTCAACGGCGTTTAGAAAAGAATGTTTTTAGAGTTGATCTGAAGGTTCCAGCCGTCGCAATAATGCTGAATCTTATCGAAGTCACCCTGCAAGAAATTTCTACTCTATCAAATAGTCGCGTTCTAAAAAAATTCTATCAGATCAGCCGAGTAAATATTCAAAACGAAGACGAAGATAGAACTGTTGGACCACGCAAAACTTAGCGAACAACAGGTGAGATGTGCGGCAGTTTAGGAAAGAGATGCCCCTTCTTACTGACAGTATATAATATACGTATACGTTACGTATATGCAGTAACGTAACGTAACAGTCCGACATTGTATTCAGATGAATTTGAACAGGATAGAATGACGTTAAACATCAGGGCAAGACTTCTGAGCATTTACTCGAAAATTGTTGTAGAGGGCAAAAAAATCACTCAATTCCTTAGATACACTATACTCAAAGTGTTTTGTATATATGTACATAGGTACATAGATATTTCAAATTTGCATTGTCCTTTCGACAACTTCGACGAATTCTAAGATTCACATCTGCTTTCTTCAGTAATATATGCTTATATTTTTTATCGTTTTTTCCATAGAATAAAATATTTCTAAAGCCACAATACTAGATCTAATAAACTAACAAAAATATTGATCCTTTTATACATTATTACACTTGCTATAAAATGTTCACCTTAAAAACACAGATTAGGAGATCGCACTAAAAATTATAAGCACTATATGTTTGCTACTTGGAGTATCGCGAATAAATCGATCTTATTGTCCCGTTTACCCAGAAGTTATAATACTGATCATTTATTATAAAATTTTAGAGCAACATCAAATAATGTTTCTTTTACCTATTATTTTGATCCGGTAAAAACTGAGTTCCCCTAACACTTAGGGCTGCAGCACAATAAATTACAACAAATTAATCTTCATATGCTCATCAATATCATACCTTATTACCTATTATTTTGATCAACACTATACATATGTACTATATAAAACTTAGTGGCAAAATGCGTACTTTTCTTTCTACCGCCCGTAATTTAGTCGATTTTTGAAAATGTAGATAATTACTGTATAAAGAAAAGATGAAGTAAATTAGTAATTAGATTTATTAGTATTTGGAATACTTTACAGAACTCATGTTCGCAATTTAACAATAAAATATAATTAAAAAATTCCATTTCATTTAGTATAAATTAAATTAAAGCACACTAAAATTTAAAATTAAAGCTAACTCAAATTAACAAATTCAACACAAATTTTTTAAATCGTCCAAGGTTTTGTTCATCTTTGATAATATTAATCTAACCGATGTAAACTTGTGGCATATCAATATACTTCCCATTGTTTAATTATTGAGCTTTTGAAATCGTTCAATATGCGTTTGATTGCAACATGAATATAGAATTGAGGAGCAATATTCAAAATGTGATCTGATCATTGTATTAAGTATTTTAACGGCAGTCAAAGTACAGACTTTATTGCGAGTTCTTTTAAAGAAACCGTTTTGCCTATCTTTCTGCAAATGTATTCGATATACTCGTGAAATTTAAGGTCACAGTCAATAATGATACCCAAATATTTAATGCTATTAACTTTTTCAATAGTTATACCATTTATTTCTATTCTCGTTTCACTATTCGAATTCCATTTGGTTTTATTTTCGTTTAATTTTAACTTATTCATTTTAATCCATAAAATGAAGTTTAGCAATATCATTCATTAGTTTCGATTTACACTATCCAGCATCGGTACCTTCCGCATATATCAGCGTATCGTCAGCATAAATTAGCTTAAATTAATTAACAAGGCACCTAAAAATCTGGAAACAGAGCTATAATTTTTGTTTTGGTTCCCTTTCGCTTCCACTTGTTAATTGCGAAATTAACCGCACTTTCACAGGAGTAATTTTTCCTAAATCCCATTTTCAGTGAGTTTACTGGACGGAATTCTTCACATTTTTTGGTTTTTGCAATTTTTACAACCAGTGTTATCATTGAATCTTTCCATGAGTCAGGAAAGACTCCATCCATCAGAGATTTGCTCACTATTCCCAGAAGTATCGGTCCTAATGTTACTTCAAATTACTTCACGGCATGTTGCTTGTGTGATATAGTTGACATATTGCACTTTATCTATGGAGATGTTTATACCTTCTACACTTTTTATTAAAAATTCGTTAAATTTATTGGCAATTTCGTTGTTGTTTTCATACTCTTTATCGTTGAAGAAGACATTACTGATTTTATTCCCACATTTGCTTTTGCCCGTTTGATAGATTTATTTTATATATATGAATATGTGCATGGGGTAGACCGCGTTTCATCCAACACAGTGTAATGCCGAACACTCGATTCTTCACGATCGCATCCATTATCACCTTCAACTTCAGCTTGAATACTGTCGCAATTATATCGTGACGGTCTTCTGGTTTTTGTCCTTGATATAATTCCCTTTTAATTTCGTTTCACTTCGGATTACACGTAAAAGTGACAAATAAGTCCGGAGTTTCGTAGTTGCGTACATATGCCATTGCGTCTTGTGTATATGGCGAGGACTTCTAACATGAATCGATGGAAAAATCACCAGTTGTCCAAGATTCAGCGCATTTCCATCAGTGTTTACAGCATTGGCACAAAATAGTCATCGCTCCAATATGAAAAATCGCATCACCACCATAGTTTTCCATTGGTTCATACCGAAATGCCAACGATTCGCGTCTTGTCACTCTTCGATTTGAACTTGTTTGCTCTCTTCCAGTCCTTATGCGATGAACTCTCAAATTGCTTGCCTATTGATTTGGTCGTATGCGATACCCCATACTGTCGACGTCTCTATGTGCTTCGCGTTCTTCTTCAGTTAGGCTTCGTTGTTTATATGTATTTCTTGTCGTCGGCCAATGTTTGCGCGTATTGGTCTTGGCATTTTCAAAAAAAATCACTTAAATTTACTTATTAATAACTATTATTTCCACGTTTAAGCTTTTCATATTTAATTCTTACCTTAGTCAATTTTATAAAAATGATGAACAAAATCAAAAATCAACACTAACCTGAACAATTTCCTTTTTTGAATCAAAATAATATCGCGCATACAAAACAACTTTCTCATAATATCGTCACCCCCAACGCCAACTATCCTGAAATTCAAGTTTCACTCAATTTACTTTTGAAATAAAATAATATCACACATCCCATACAAAACAACTTTGTCAAATATCGATACCCCAACGCCAACTATGTTTTGTAAAATGCGAAAAATGCAAAAAATGCAAATTTTACAAATGTTCTTTCTCTATAAACCTAAAGTTCAGCAATGCGAACAAAATAAAAAATTGGGTAAGTGCGAGGAGGGCCTCGTGCAATAGTGTTCCGGACATTTTATATTGTCATTAAATAGAAGGCAATTTATTCATATCCCGCATAGGTACACCTAATACTGGTTTTGATATGAATAATGTAATGTCTTGTGCGTAGGTATGTCCTAGTAATACTGAGCTGAGAGTGAGTTAACTTACACTTTCAATATAAAACATGGCGTACCAAGCTTTTGGATAAAAATGAATGTAACGGTACTTTGCTTGTTAAATGGTTTAAGTAAAGCAAAACACTGGCAATACTTGACATGCGAAGGAATACAGCATTTAGAGTTTTAAAAATTAAAAAAAAAGAAATATTTTTGAAAAAAAAAACAAAATTAAAAAAAAATTAGTTTTTTAAACTTATTTAGTTTTCAAAAGCAGCATAGACCTAACATATACGATCCATTCGTGCAAATGACTTAGTTTTTGAAAAATCGAAATCGAATGCAGTAGCAGCAAGAGAAGAGCTTATAGGGAAGTCCATGCGCTCTTCTAAAATCTGTAACTCGGAAACTACTTAGCGGATTTAGATGAAACTTAAACTTTTCAAATGTTTGGCGAGCTTTTTTGTTCAACAAATTTTGCCAGAAAAAATATTTCGTACATATATGGAGCCCTTGCATTCTCTCTTTAATTTCTCTTTAATTTGATATGCCACATGATGGGGAACAAAATAATTTTTTTTTGCCCTTCATACAAGGTGCCCAAAAAAGGGCTCCCAAAATGAAATTCATTGCCGCCACCTTGTGCAGGCTTCCACATAATGTATACATAGCGAAAGTTTCAGCTCTCTATGTCTATCGGTTCAAAAGTTACAGGGCTGTGACAGACTGACGGACAGACAGACACCGTATCAAACCCATAAGTGTTCCGTCTTACCTTTTAAGGTCCGGAACACTAAAAAGAATCTTGAAAATCGGTCCAGCGGTTATCGAGTTATAACGTCATCGAGCTTCACCCCGAAGGAATTATGTATATACATATATAGAAGAAGAAGATTATTCACTTCTGGCGTTCATTATCTTTGCTTTATATATGTTTTTATAGGTTTATATTCACTTGATGATCTATATGTATTAACTAGGCTAGTTCTTTCATATTTTTAAATTTTCTGATTTTTTTGTAATCGCAGTTCGGTATTAAACCGTCTTTGTATTAGTCGCAGTTTTTTTTTTACGAAGGAATTAAGAGATACATAGTGTCTTTTAAACAATCTTCTAGTATTTTCGAATTATCGTGAATGTTAGTTGCGTTGCTATACTGTCCACTTCCACTTACATTGAGTTCCATCGAAAAAAGTTCTTTACGATATTCTAAAAAATACTGCTTGATTTTTAGTTAAAACTTCATTATTATCTATCTCAACTGTAATATCTATCGATTCGTAATCCGAAATTGTATTGCTTGTATTAACGTTTGCTGTTATATACGGCATGTTAGTTATCACAAGATCAATTAATGTTTTTGAGGTTTGTGTGACTCGTGTATTCCGTTATTATTTGTTTTAAGTTATTGTCATTTCAGACGCTATTTATATTGCGTTGCTACACGTCGTTTTAACACCAATTAATGTTAAAATCACCCGCTATCATTATTTCACTTATTGATTCTGTTAGTACATATATTTCGAAATTTTCTAAGAAAAAATTATTGCAAAATTCCCTACCAGAACTTTGGAGGTTTATAAATTGCACAAATCACTAAATTTAAATTATTATATTTACAACTGCATGCTAATAACCAGAATTTTGAGTCTCTTGCATTTTCTAAAATTTTTGTAATTTTCCACTTATTTTTAAAGTATAAGCTATATAACGTGTTGAATTAGAGTTGCATCTGATATTATCATAACAACCAATCAATCGATCTCTCCATCTTCAATATCTGCTGTTATATGCGTTTCAGTTAATATTAAAAGATCCCATTTAAATTGCTTTATTGATACTTTAATTTCTTCAAAAGTTTATGTAGCTCATCCGCCAAAAAACTTACCACTTTTTTTCCAATTTCTTAAAAAATTACTCCAAAACACTTTTTTCAAAAAGTAGACATGGTAGTGGGCGAATTTTAAAAATCGCTGGATATGTATGCAGCTTCGCTTGATGTAATTTAAAAAAAAAGGGTTTTAAGAAAACCGCCCCTTAAAGTGGGTGTGGCTATCATCAATGTTTTGATGATTCGTTGAGCAAGTTAATATCTACATATTTACTGAAGAAAGTTTTTCGAGTTTCGAAATTTCGTCAACTTAGCGCCCAAAAGCGAAAATAATTTTGTACACACATACAAAGACTGTATATATGTATGTAGCAGTGGCGTGGCGTCCTTATAACCCGATTCCTACCGACTTACCTTTTCAAATTCGACCTTTCAACATTCAACAATGCTTACTAAATTCCAAGCAACATGAATCCCAATAAATCACTCTGCCATTCATTCTACTACGCACTCATTCATACACACCAACTCCACACATCACACACAAGCAATAGCAACAAAAATAACCCGAAATAAGTCGGGTACGGGTTATAAAATTTCTCGCAGAATAGAACAAATTTTTCTTTCCTTTTTCTTCCCTTACTATTCACTGTGTTTGACACCTCTCTATTCAATACACGCTCTCTTATGCAAAAAAATAACCCGCTTTTCTCCGAGTTATTTGGTGAATTTAGTATGTATCTTGATCTTGAATGCTGGTCTCATGTATCAGGTGTATCAAGTGGGGAAGGTAGGGATATGTTTCTGTTGAAAAAGCCTAACAATAATACGTTTTTCTTCGAGTTATTTGGTGAATTTCGTAGCAATCTTGCTGCGCTAATGTATCAGGTGTATCGAGTGGGGAAAGTAGGGATATGTTTCTGTTGAAAAAGCCTAACAATAATACGTTTTTCTTCGAGTTATTTGGTGAATTTCGTAGCCATCTCGCTCCGCTGATGTATCAGGTGTATCGAGTGTTAAAAAAATTAGTTTACTAAAAAAAACCATTTTGATAAGCAGATCTGCATTACACGAAATAATTTCAGATAAACATTTGCAATTTGCTTTGGGGGTGACTTATTTTTTTTCGACTTACCATTTGAAATTATCCACGCCACGCCACTGGTATATAAAAGCCTTGGTATTGTCGTCACCTTTAATAGCAAATTTCCAGAAACAGAATCGGTTCACACATTACAGAGAACATCCTATTATATTATGTATATGTATGTATGTATATATGTATGTACATGCCTACAAATTTCAATTGCAAACTATTAAAGTTCGAATAAAAGCAATTCGTAATTTTAATCAAGTGTGTCTGCAACTCGAATCTTTTAGGTACCTACCATTCCTCACCTCCGCCCAGATCATCGTGAGATTTATCGCATCCAAAGTCCCATAATCTCAAACCAATTTATATCATGGGATACATACATATGTATGTACGTACTTGTACATCGTATCCCCGCTCCTCAAGGCTGCTCAAATATTGGTCCAAGAAAATTACCAAATCCGATACATTATCCATAAATTGAAACCAAAGCTGGATACAGCAGAACATGCCACACGCCGCCAGTATGCCCAGCTAGTAGTGGTAATGGTTTGGGCTACTGCCATTGTATTGAAACAGCTGCAAGAATCTGTCGTCGCGCATAAATCCCTGAAAAGGCACAATAAAACACCACATTTTCCAGATTTTCCACTGGGTCAGCAGGAAAATGTCACACCAACCACCAACCCCCTGCACTACACCAAATCGCTTAATAATCTCCCACAATCGATTAGCAATAAAAATGACAAAACTCCGCACTTGGCTGCTGCTATTGCGGTGAGCGGATGCTAAATACAGCCCTACCACCCCTAAACCTCCTGGGAGCAGATCCAAAAAAACCTGCTGAACGGTGGTCTGGTTTGGGTGGCAAAAGTAAAACAAAAAAGACGAAACAGCCAATAAATAACAGCACTTCTGTCATTTATCCACATAACTTGCACCAGTGCCGCACAAGAAACAGAGATTCCGGGCCCGCACAAATTAAAGAAAACCAAATGGAGTGCCATTTGGCAATCGAATACGTACGCACAAATAAAAAAACACAAGTCGAACGATAAAAACAAGCAAAAAGGACGAAAAATCGACAGAAAAAAGTTGAACAAAAAATATTGGAAAACACCACCAACAGCCGGTAGCAGCAACTTCAAAAAGTTCAAATCTACAGGAGCAATTATAAGGAAGGCGGGGTGCACACCTGTAAACAATGTATTCTTCTGCTGCGACTGTTGGGTGTGTCGTCCTACCACCCTACCAATTACTTGAGTTTCCCGCCAGATGCTGCCTTCATGTGCAAAAGGTACGACAAACATAGGAAAAATGAAAAAACATCCAGCCAAACGCTTTCAGATACAAAAGTATCTACGAGCCCGTTCTGTACCGCTAAGTACCCAGTGAAAGTGTGTGCGCAAGCAGTGCCCTCTGTATGGCACATTTACAAAAATCTATAACCATAAATTCGGATTATTCCCGTTTTCCCAAACGAAGGGCATTAAGAACGATATGACAAATTTATCACCACCGCCCTCAGAGATTTTTTTCAGCTCCTTTTTGTTTTATGCTGAGATAGTCTACACAGCAACCAAGTATGTATGTATGTATGTTAGCCCGGCTTTAATTCAATATTTGAGTTTCAATGCCAAATGCGTCATAATGGTCGACATCTCTGTTAGGAATGGATGGGGTGTGATTCTACCCCAAATCCAAATGAATCGTAAAACTGCCATAATTTTCATTTCGGACGAAAGCAGTTTTTTTAGTTTTTTCCCCGATCGGCATTGGACGTCTAACGAAGACTTATTACGACAAAAATTTGCGTGTAAATTTGTAAAAATTAAAAACATTTGCGCGGCACCAAGCAACATCATTGAAGTTGGCATCTCCACCCACTTTTAGAGTTCTCATAAAAGTTTTGTGATAATTGCGTTCTGCTTCGGCGGAATGCGCGACCGGTGCGGTGGGTCTGTTCTCTCGTCGTCGTCGGTTTTATTGACGGTAGAAAATTTTAATGATGGCAAAATATGTCACATACACACCCAGCCAATGGGCGAGATGCTGCTGATGCTCATAAACACCAAATCGAGGTAATGTTAAACAGCCGGCAGGCAGTTATCCTGAACCGGGGGTGGGTGGACAATGGGTGCTGACGAATGTGGGAGCGTGAGTGGCTCTTGTTTGGATAATTAATGAGCATGACTGGAATATAGGCACCGCGCCGCTGCCGTCTTGTATTCGAATTGGGTGATGATAAATATATTTTTCGAGTTTTTTTTCTGTTTTTTTGAGAAGCGTCAGAGGAATTTTCTTTTTATATACATAAGTGTTTAGGCAATGAATTGACAAATTTCGAATTATAGTTGTGGCGGACATGGTATGTGGAATGATGAATTCACTGAGGAATGCTAATGCAGTACAAATACGGGATAAAAGCCATAGCATGAAAATACTCGTATTCATTTTGAGCTACCTGTTTAATGTATGTACATACAAGGGTTCCCAACCAGGCAGGCAATCGTCATTAAATTATGACAATATATTACTACTTTACTTATATCCTGTATCTCCTTGTGGGTCCTGAGGCCAACAATGCCTACGCGCCATCGTGTGCGATTTCTGGAAATGTACCTCAGTTCTCCACAACCTTAAGGTGTAGCGTAGGCACCTATTGACAGATGTTTGCAGCTTGATATTGACGATCACTCTCCAAATACCACATCTATATAGCAGCAAGGAAACTGTGGATAGCATCCCAAACGCAGATTTTGCTTTGCCTATTCGGCTGGCTGTATCCAATTCGGTTCCACCATCCGTTGAGACAATACTCCCAAAGTATTGGAAACTCTCTACTCTCTCAACCGTTTGTCCAGCAATACATAAAAGAATCGATGAGTTTGGTCCTAGGCTGATCATTTTTGTTTTTCCCGATTCAATTTTCGGCCCAACGACGTCTGCTTCCCTCTCCACATTTGCTATCATTTGGTTAAGGTCCATTATTCTGTGAGACATAAATTATCGGCGTAGTCGAGGTGTTTGAGTTCAGATGAAAAGAGTCCATCGAATTCCTTCATTTCCTGTTGATAAGACCGCATTCAGCACAACGCTAATCACCAATAAAACCAGTGAAAAGTGCTACAATCCGCCGGGAGCGAATCGTATGATACCCTACTTCTATCTTATTTGGTCGTGTCAGTGGGCGGTGGAAAATGTATTCACAAAATTTTCTATTTTGCCCTATAAACTAATATTTTTAATCGAAAATTAATTTTGGAAGTAAACGCCCCTAAAAAGTGGGCGTGGTCATATACATTGTATAGACGATTTGTAGATTAAGTGAATATCTACATATTTGCTCAAGTAAGGGCCGATTTTTCAATCGTCAGATAAGTAATCAGATAAGACTTAACAGTCAGATAACACAAAAATACATTTTTCAATATGCGTATAGCACCTATTCTAGATATATATCAGTTATCTGCCGAATAAAATTATCTGGTGATCAGTAAGGGCCGATTTTTCAATCGTCAGATAAGTAATCAGATAAGACTTAACAGTCAGATAACACAAAAATACATTTTTCAATATGCGTATAGCACCTATTCTAGATATATATCAGTTATCTGCCGAATAAAATTATCTGGTGATCAGTAAGCTGGATAAACTTTAACTGACTGTATATGAACTGTCAAAAGTCAGAATTTTAAATTTAATTTAATTTTTGTAAAAAATATGGATTTTTTCGATATTTGCTATTGAAGAAGAGAATGACGTATTCAAATACTTCAATTCACCCTTAAGAAAGCACCACCAGTGCAATGAGGGTCAATGTTTTCCATATTTTTTTAGCTTTCAAAATTTGTAAATACCGAAACTTTTCAAATTGAAGTGCCAGATAATGTGAAAAATAGTCTGCTAGCTCTAACATATACGATTGTCACTGTATCTATCTCTTTTTCATTCCAGTTTCGTGAAGTTAGACACAATTGAGCTTGACAAAATCGTCAATTACAATCTAGGAGTTATTCGATGATTGAAAAACTAAGATCTACTTATCTAGTAGATAAAGAGTGGAATACATTTATTCGTTAGACAGCAATCAGACTGTTTAACTGACGATTGAAAAATTGGCCCTAAGTTTTTTCGAGTTTCATATGAAAATAGTGAAAAAAGTTAATTTTTGTGAAAAGTGGGCGTGTCAGTGGGCGGATTTTAAAAATTGTTACACTTGTATTGCTTACTTTTACAAAGACCTCGTATTCAAAATTTCATCAACCTAGCTCAAAATTTAAGGCCCAAAAACTGGTGACATACGGACGGGCGGACGAACGGACGGACGGACATGGCTTAATCGAATCGGCTATTGATGCTGATCATTTATATATATACTTTGTTGGGTCTATCTTTAATATATCTCTATGTTACAAACTATGTGTCAAACTTAATATACCCTTAGGATAGGGTTTAAACAGTATTGGTGAAAGTATTGTTGTGTAGCTGAACTAAAGAAAAGCACTCCATCTGCAAAGTCATGCAAATTATTAAATGTACACACATCGCTAGAAGCAGCGACAGCACAGCCTTAGAATGGAATTAATTAATTAACATATGGAAATGCTACAATCCGTCTGGAGCGGATCGTGTGATACCCTATCCCTTCCCTAAATACATACATGTTAGAGTAAAAGAAGAAATAGTAATATGACTGTTAGAACAAAACAAAGTAACCAAAGTAAAGCTGACAACCAGCGTCCCCACTTACACTACAATTGAAGTGTTTCACTTCACTTTTTCAGCTTTTGAACATTTTCACTACGCCACTACGAAAAATTCCAAAACACTACGATTTGAGAAAAAAAATATGGTATTAAAAACATTAAATAATTCTAGTACAATGTCTTAACGAGAGATGTTTTTCGACTACTAACAACATAAAGACTAAATTAAGAAACAAATTATATATAAAAACAGTGAATAACCTACTTTTTTCTAAAGGTCTACTTTTGGAAAATAAAAGTACGTTTGACCCACTATCAAAATTAAGATCTTTTGTGAACCAATACCGATTTATTGATGGCAAATTCGTTAAAAAATATGTCAGAATTGATTATCACTTCAATTTACTGTGAAACACTACGATTTTTGGAGCTATTCACTACAACTTGGAAAAAATTAAGTGGGGACACTGCTGAAAACTGATTGTCTACTGAGACTATTTTTTTTTTTTTTTAATAAACCGAAACAAAATTTTTCCTCGCATCATTTTTATGACAGAGTACGTTCATCTTTTTAACCACCTTTAATTCATAGGGCTGATGATAGGTCAGTTGTTTCAGTTAAACGCACGCGTGAAGATGACGACATACGATGCTTAAGATGTGAAAAGAAAGGTCACATTAAAACCAAATGTAATGAAAAAATGGCGTTAACTGATACTGTTAAAAAGGTTAACGATAATATCAACAAAATTGCCAATTGTACATTCTGTGGCAAATCAGGACATGAAGAAACTACCTGTTGGGCAAAAGAAAGGGCTAAGCGACGTAATGACGAGATCGAAGAAATTACAAATAATTAAAACAAGGTAAGAAATGTTTTATAAATAGGTACAATTTATGAACAAGCTTAAGATTGCCTCTGACTCACAAAGTTTAAAGAAGTTTTAAAGCTAAAGATATTTTTTTTGTTTAAAAAAAAGGGATAGAATTCATGAACAAGCGGATGATTGCCTCTGAGTCATGATATTCTAAATGTAAATGTTTGAAAGTTGGACAAAACAGCTTAACAAGAAATGTTTTATAAATAGGTACAATTTATGAACAAGCCTAAGATAGCCCGAGTCATGATGTTCGGAAGAATCGTTATGTTTATATGGAGGCCAAGATTAAGATTGCCTCTGACCCATAATACGTAACGGATTAAGTCCTGATTTCAAGCCTCTGAGTCTAACTTCAAGGTCGTTGGAGTTAGAACATGCACAGTTCTATTATAGTAAACGATTAATGTTGGGGTGAACTTAGAGGTAGCAAACTTAAGGTTGAATCTGAATTGTGGTTTTGTATTTACCATGTGAAATAAAAATACCATTGTTTGCAGAAATAATTGCTATTTTTGTGTTTCTTACTAGAGCGAAGACAACATGAGATGTACTAGGAAAAGAAAAACGAATGAAATGTGTGAAATTAATTGTGTTTGTATCTGAATTAAAAAAAAAAATGAACGCGAGAGTTGTGATTATTGTCCTTCGAGAGCGATGACATCGCAGGATGGCCGTGTTAGAGTAAAAGAAGAAATAGTAACACGACTGTTAGAACAAAACAAAGTAACCTGGCAGGGCTTACAACTGATTGTCTACTGAGTACGTTTTTTTTTTTAATGAACAAGTTACTCTCTCCTTATTGTTTTGAGCAAAAATGTAGAGCGTGGGCAAATCTGCACAGAGTTGGAAATCGTTATTATAAATGGTGGTCGTGCGCATAATTGTTAAGGAAATTTTAACATACATTTTTTTTTTCTTTTTTTTTTATACATAACCTGAATTTTCCAAAAGTGGACGTGGTAGTGGGCGGATTTTGAAAATTTTTCAACATACACTGAATTTTGTTCTTAAGAAGTTATACTATTTGAATGAAACCATCAAAAAACAGTTTATTGATAAAAGCCCATAAGAAGTGGGTGTGGCCATATACAATAAATTGAAGATTTGTAAAGTAGATCGATATCTATATATTTGGTTTAGTAAATTTTATCGAGTTTCATATAAAATTACTGAAAAAAGCTGAATTTTTCAAAAAAGTGGGCGTGTCAGTGGGCGGATTTTGAAAATGTTTACACTTGTTCTGTCCCCGATTTCCAAGGACTTCGTATATAAGATTTCATTGTCCTAGCTCAAAAATTAAAGCCCAAAAACCTTGGACAGACGGCCGGACGGGCATGGCTCAATCGAATCGGCCGTTGATACTGATCATATATATATATACTTTATTGGGTCTGTCTGCAATATTCCTCTATGTTACAAACTATGTGTCAAACTTAGTATACCGTTAGGATAGGGTATAAACAGCGTGCACTATCTTGGTATTATATTATCTTTGTCCCTATGCACTAATAAATCTACTACATTATATAAATTATATGGAAGAGTACTTCTACTTGACTATGTAGCTTGCCGCGGTGTAGAAGCTTAGTTGGTCAAAGATTGCTCCCCCGACGAGATCGAAGCTAAAATAAAGTCAGCGTGCCACAACAACCTGTCAAAGGTGAAGCGGCGAAGCGAAACCGCTCCCAAGAGACAATCAAGTCTGTCTTGCTCAAAGGAGCAAGGACTGTCAGCGAGGTTGTCAGAGACGACTTCCAGGTTGCCCTTGTGGACGAGCTCTCTACTAACGGCAAGACAGTGGCGGAAGTCTGGGGAGCCATATAGGTCAAACTATTCGAAATGGTCATTGACCACATAATGAACAAGCAAGGAGGGCCACTGCCCTGTTTTGACTCAGCTGAAGTCATAAGGGGGTATAGGGTCATCAAATGCGAGGACCCTTTCTCCAAGGAATTTCTTAGCGATAAACTCATGCGATGATACCATGGATGACTGGAAGGTTGTCAAGGCAGAGGACCGAAACCACTGCCACAATCACAACCACACAATCCAATGAAAACCCCAATGCTGAAAGTCGTACAGATTAATTTGCATCACTCAAGTACTGCTACAGATGATCTGATGTTTTTTTCAGGGAGGAAAACATCTACATCAGCATTGTCCAAGAACCATGGGTTAACGGCTCCCACATAGGAGATAACCACTATAACCTCTTTTACAACCGGAAAAACATAAACCGTGGTAAGCCAAGGACCTGTATTCTAGCTAAAAAACATATCAAAGTTTTTATATGTCCAAATTTTTATCTCATCTGATTTAATTGTCGTTAAAATAAAGAACGCAGGCGCAGGCACACGACCGACCAGCACCGCCGGATGAACTGCATGAACTGACGATGGCCATATCCGGAAAATCAAGTTGCGACGCTAACTCCAGTCACGTGTTATGGCGCAGCTCAGAAAGCAACGAACGAGGTGAGTCTTTGTTTGATTATATACTTTTAAATAACTTCGGTACGGATAATTTTATAGGTTGGAAAGATCTTATAGATGTCACTCTTATAAATAACAGCAGTAGTATCAAAGTTGTTGATTGGAGAGTGTCCGATCTGAAATCCTTCTCAGACAATAATTGGATACTCTTTAACATAGACTTAAGATACAACTCCCCGAACCTTTCAGAAACCCCCAAAGAATTGACTGGGCTAAGTGCAGCCAAATCGTCAAGTCCAAACTAAATAATATCACCAATCAAATAATAATCTCTGCTATAGAACTAGACACTAGGGTACAGGCTTTCGAAAAAGCTTTCGATACTGCATTCAAAGTTGCGTGTTCGGTCAAACGTAGGAAATAAACCCTGCCTCCATGGTGGAACAAAGAACTCTTGAACTTCAGGACAATGACTACTGGCAACCTTATCAAGTATGCCTTAAAAATATAAACGCGCTAAAAATCAATCCTGGATAGCGTACTGTAAACCCATCGAGATCCTTAAAGATTCTGCTAGGCTCATTAAAATCTTATCTAAAGATCGTTCCAGTCCATCTCTCCTGGAAAAGCTAAATGGAAACTGGACTGAATCAACCGCAGAATCTCAAGAGATTCTAGTACAAACCCACTTTCCCGGCTGCAAAGATCGCCTCTCAGAACCCATCGGTTCACAACATCAACAGTCAGTCAGCTTAGGACTACATTACACCCATTATTAGGGAGGAAAATATTTCGCTCCATAAACAGTCAGGCCTTGTCTGTATTCTACTCATAATGCTACAGAAGCTGCATGACGTGGCAATAGCATGGCTAACACCGATTTATAGGAGCTGCATTCTAAATAACCACGTACCCAACTCTTGCAGACAAGTGAGAATAGTCTTGCAAAGATAGCCTCTCAGAACCCATCGGTTCACAACATCAACAGTCAGTCAGCTTAGGAATACATTACACCCATTATTATGGAGGAAAAGATTTCGCTCCATAAACAGTCAGGCCTTGTCGGTATTCTACCCATAATGCTACAGAAGCTGCGTGACGTGGCAATAGCATGGCTAACACCGATTTATAGGAGCTGCATTCTAAATAACCACGTACCCAACTCTTGCAGACAAGTGAGAGTAGTCTTATTCCGAAAGCAGGCAGACGTGAACGATTTCAGACCAATTAGTCTATTCTCATTTGTATTGAAAACCCTCTAAAGAGTTCTAGCCAGCCATTTGCGGAGCACGATAGTTGACACCGCGCTATCCAAATCACAGCACGCATACCTCAAAGTAAGATCTTTAGAGACAGCTCTTCACGAGTAGTGCGTACAATAGAAACATCCATACACTACAAAGAATACACTTTAGCTACCTTTCTAGATAGATTGCGAATAAAATATTATCCCAGCCAATGGATAATCTCTATGCTCAACACCAGAATCATTCAGGCAATACTAGCAAACAGCAGTATAACAAAGTTCGCCAGTAGAGGAACACCCCAAGGCGGCATTATTTCACCTCTTCTATGGCTAATAGGAGGGTAAAATGTCGCATCTTCACCTCCTCGTGGTGCCCTCTGGTTAGCTACATAGTAGTGAACTAACGATGAGCGTATGCCAAATTTGTCTACCCATGTGTAGCTGAACACATCTGGGTGACCTTTAGCACTCATGTAGAACCGGACGAGGCTTCTCTTGTTGACCTGAACGAGTACTACGTCTCAGAAGTCTAACAAGAGCCCTCAGAAGGAGGATAGAAGGCGGATGAATTCTCTAAATGGAATCAACGGCGGAATTCATGGACGGTTTGGCGAACACCTTACATGAGCTACTTCGACATATTCGAAGCTCAGGTCTGTAAGGATTTCCATGACTTCATCAGGGTTATGGAATAGAGATGGTGGCGGATGAACCCTAAATGGGTCAACGGCAGCGTTCGCACCTCCGAAGTGAGCTACTGATGTCGGTCTCTCAGATCGGCCCTGGGTCCTAGCGGCTAAGACCCATGGAACTGGCCCTCCAGGTTGGGGGTTGTGCCGCCGGGGTAACTTCCCTACCACGTAAAAAGAACTATAGTTATGAGAGAGACATCCGCCTCGGACTAATCGACTTTGCAGCAGCTCGTAATACGGTGATAAGTAGCAGTAGGTTTCCTAGGCTTTCCTTTGACGGTCGAACACGCAACCAGATCGACCGCGTGCTAATCGACGCAAGACACGCATCCAACGTCTTGGATGTGCGTACCTTTCGAGGGGCAAACGTTGACTCTGACCACTTCTTGTTGCAGCTGAATTCAGAGCCCGACTGTCCAACGAGAAGAAGCTGCGAGCAGTCAAGAAAAACAAGCTTAACGTTGGACGCCTTAAGGCCCCGACCCATAGAATCCGTCGACGTCCGTCGACGTCGATCCGTTGTGCGTTGACGTTGAAGTTGACGTATTGCCGGATAGAACAGTCCTATAGAATCCGTCACAACCGTTGACAGTTTCTTTAATTCTCTCTCTGCTTCCACCAATGAAAATGCGTACTCTCAATTTTCTTATGCGTGAACTTCAATATGTGAATGTGTGAACTTAAATACGTGAATGTGTGTTCTGACAACGGATCGACGGATTGAAAAAGTAGAAAGTAAACCTACTTTGTCCGTCGAAGTTCATCCATCCGTTGGTTATGGGCCGCCTCCCATAAGGTTGTGTGTATTTTATCGAGCTGTCAGTTAACGTCGACGGAACAGCGGATCGACGGATTCTATGGGTTGGGCACTTTAGCACGTCAGAATCAGTCAGAGCCTATAAAGAGCACCAGGCCGAGAAACTCTCGGCAGTGCATTCACCCACCACAAACGCTAACAACCAGTGGACCGAATACCGCAACATCATCCACATTACTGGATATCTACATATTTGCTCAAGTAAGTTTTTTCGAGTTTCATATGAAAATAGTGAAAAAAGGTGATTTTTTTGGAAAGTGGGTGGATTTTAAAAAATTTTACACTTGTATTGCTTACTTTTCCAAAGACCTCGTATACAAAATTTCATCAACCTAGCTCAAAATTTAAGGCCTAAAAACTGGTGACACGCAGACGGACGGACGGACTCAATCGACTCGGCTAGTGATGCTAATCATTTATATATGTATATACTTTATTGGGTCTATCTGTAGGATTTCTCTATGTTACAAACTATGTATCAAACTTAATATACCCTTAGGATAGGGTATAAAAATGGTAAATGAGTCTTTTGTAATGTAGTTACATACATATTGAGCGTGTTTCCACCACTTCAGTAATCCAGCTGTTAGAATATTTTTGCATCTAGCATCATCCAGGACAAAAAGTTTACTAGATTTTAGTGAATTCTATCGAGGGGAACGTTCCTTTCATGAAACGTAGTAAATCAAAGTAAGTACATAAGTGAAAACAAATCAGTTCAAACTAAAAGTACTCGTCAATTTTGATCACTTTTACGGTTAATTACTTTTTTATTCTCGCGAACCTTATCGTCTTCTAGCGGGTTTAAACGAATTCCTGGGGTATGGAACGTGGCCATTATCAAAAAAGTTCATTCATTACACAACTGAGTAAATTGTGTAATAAAATAATATCTAAAGAACCTTTCCACATTGATGATTTTTTTCGTTACTTGTACAGAAGAATACGAGAAACAAATCGTGTATTAGAGGTAGTTTTGTGCCTTCATGTTCAAAGTTGAAAATATGCAACATTGCACATAGCATATTTTTTTTACTTATAGGCAATTTGAGCTAGATTTAGCATAAAATATGCCAAAATGACATCACTGGTGAGAAATGTAGAGAAAAAATAAGGAAATTTTTGTTGCCAAATGCGAAAACAGAGTGGGGAAAAAATGCTTAAATTCATATCCAACATGTAGAAAGGTGTTTTATTTATTTTTATTGAATTGGGCAATGTCAACTTTATGAAAAGTAATGAAAGCTGACAACTTTCGCAGAGCATATAATGCATAGTTTTTGTATGGAAAATAATTAAGAATCTGAAGAAGTAAATGGAAAAACACGAAACCTATGGAAAAGGGGTGTTCACGAATATTGTGTGCAAATCGGTATCATAAAATAAGGAAGGAAACGAGTAAAGTTCAGCCGTTTCGTAAATATCACTTTCCAGAGCAATTTTATATTAATTAAGCGCAGCGGACTCTAATATGTATCAAAAAGCCATTTAATGGTACAGCCAGACTGGTTCCCACGAAAATTGCGAAAAACCAGGCGATCTTCGATCAAAAATCGTTTTATTTTTATTTTAACATTAGAAATTTTAACTATTTTTTATATTATCTAAATCAATTTACATTTTTCAAATACCAACTTTTTAAGAAAATTTCAAATATTTAGCAACCCTGGTATGACTTTTGGTAAAAAGTATCACCCAGAATTCGTGGTACCGACTCTTAAGCACGATGGAAGCAGTATAATGATCTAGGGATTCATGGGTGCCAGCGGTATGGGTATAATGCATGTGGATGATGGTGGAAGAGACTCGCGAAAGTACATAAATGTGTTGAAAGATGTGCTTCAACTGTCTTTTTTCCAACATTTTTAGGGACACCAACATGAAAAATGCCAAATTCCAACAAGAGAATGCACCCTGCCACAAATTAGTTCTACCTATGAAGTGACTTAAGGACAATAATACATACCTGCTTAACAGGCTCAGTACCGAATCTGAACCTTATAGACCTTTTATGGTACATTCTAAATCGAAGGATCGAGGAGCACCGTTTACATCAAAAGAAGTACTTAAAAATGTGTTACAGCAAGTTTGGAGTGATATTTTATTGGAAGAGTGTCGTATACGCAGTTTGCACTATGCCCAAGAAACTTACTAAAGTTATAACTGCCCAACAAAATATTAATTATCTTCTATATATATGTATAATTCTTTCGGAGTGAAGCTCGATGACATTATAACTCGATAACCGCCGGACCGATTTTCATGATTCTTTTTTTATTTTGTTCGTATTGCTGTACTTTAGGTTAATAGAGAAATAAAATTTAGGAAATTTGCAATTTTTGCATTTTTCGCATTTTACAAAACATAGTTGTCATTGGGGGGGTGTCGATATGTGACAGTTGATTTGTACATATGTGCGATATTTGTATATAAACATCTATCAATGAATTCGTTTCGATCAATAATTAGGTATTAAATTTCAAAGTTTGAATGTTCAGTCAAGCCTGCGTCAGAAATCATTGAGCCTACGTTACATTTAATTCAACTACGTCGAAGCGCACGACATATTTGCAGACTGGTGGCCAACGGTTGCGGGCAAAACGGAGTTATGCAGGGTCCAGCTAGTCTCTAATAAAAATATTTAAATCATATCTGCTTACTTTTGTTTCAATAAATTTTTTGTTTTTTGAAGATATGTATAACGATAACGTGCCTCATTCTTTTGGCCAAGGCTGTATGTATTTTTTTCCATATCTTATCGACTGCTAGAGCTTCATTGCATTAAACATTATAGCTTGTTTTTTATTATTTTCTCTCAGAGTTCCTAGCTAAGTGTGGATTTTTCCTAGATTATAAGTTGTATATTTTGGGTTATGACCCTGTTTGAGAAACACACAATGGGCCTCTACACTTTTAAAATGATTGGAGTACATATTTATTTTGATTAAGATACCACTGAATTGATCTGAATTACTACTTCTACTCTAGCATACTAGGTACCTCATTTCATTAATCTCTTAAGAGGTCACATTTCCCCTAAAAAATTTCAGTTAAAGTGTCCATTAGTCCATTTATCATTTTATGCCCTCATCGTCAACACATTGCCCCGGTCGGCTGCTTCGTCTTGTATAAAAACATAACATGAATAAGTGCTTACGAGCAAACCAACTTGTGCATGTGTGTGTTTGCTAATTCTACCGGTATCCAAACAACAGGACACTGTGTGTACAGTTACCAGGAACCTTCCCAATCGTTGTCACCATCCCGAACGCTTCAAGTGATAAAAAACTAAAAATAAAAATATATACACGCCCCATCACAGAAGGATAAGAGCAAGACAGGAAGAGCAAAAAAATCGAAATAATCATAAACAAGCGCAAGGATAACAACAACACACTCGTCGAAACATCGGGAAGGACTATAGAGTGGGTGGCGGACTGGATAGTGTGCAGGGGATTCAGAAAAGGACATTCATCCATTTCGCACCGATGGTTTGTGGGCGCTCTATAGCGATTTAATCTCATTGGAAAGCGCCCAACAGCTGCGACTGCAAAGCTTTCGAATTATTGGGAAATTTAATTTTTCCCATGCGTGTTCGAGAACAAACTAGGAGATGGAGACAGCGAAGGCACGAGTTTTTCTCTCCAACACACACAACGCCGATCTGTTCTAGAATGTCCCTTTGGCCATGATCGAATTCAGTGACAAATCGGGTGATTAGAGTCTGTCTCGGAATCATTGCACACACTTAATAGTTATATTCTGTTCGTTTTCTTTTTTGTATGCACTATGTACTACATACCACATATTTCTGTTATTGTTATAGAATGCAAAAGGTTTTATTTTTCGGCCAACATAACCACCCTACATCCTCAATCGTGTGCTAAAGTACCGTGGCAGCCTGGCCACTTGCTAAAAATCCATTTTACAACGTGAAATGAATAGTTCCAGGGAAATGATTCGTGTGAATCGTGCATTTGGGGTTCAGGAGGAACTCTCCCACAACCAAACAACTTATTGTGGAAGCAGGACTTGAGAGGGTGGCATTGGACTTGGACAAGGTGCTGCTTTTCCCATTAGTCATTGGGAAAAATATATTCCAAAAAATGTTTTATTATATTCGCTGCGTTTAAAGTGGAATATAACGTGTGGGGAAATAAATGGTAGTTGGTGGGTTTTTGTTTTTATTATATTTTGCAGGATATTTTATCTCGTGTGTTCCTATGTTGTTGTTGTTGTTTTTTTTCATTTTATGATGTCTCAGGGATTTATAACCATTGAAAGAGAAAAAATATTCTTTGTGAAACTCCTTTTGATGAGGCTTAGAGGCTTGGATGAATTCGTTAGCATTGTTTTATCGGTCATTTTATGTCCACTTGAATAGTTATTATACGAAGGGTATAATAACTATTCAAAGTTTATGAAATATAAAATTATCTTTTCTATAGATATGTTCATATGCACATACAGATGTATGTTCGTTTTCTTTCCAAAAATTTGTTGTAACGTTATATTTATTTTACAGTTGTTCTGTAAGAAAAGGGGTCGAATTACCGCATCAGTTATCGAGTAATTGATAAATGTCGATTTGGCATGGCCGCTCAAGAATCGAGTATCGAGTATCGAAATTTGGCATTCTGACATCAGTGATCGAGTATTTTTTTATTCGACAGGGTTTGTGTTGACGAGCTGATGTAAGAAATGTAAGAATTTCTCCATTTTTCGTATATTTTTTGTAGTTTAAATTTGAAAAAATAAACTTTAAATAAAGCATGAGTTGGGAAACATATTCTAATGAAATTATTGTGTACAATACGTACACAGAATTTTATAAATACAAAGTTCGGTATTATTCGTTAAACGTCTTCGTCCATCCCCTGACCAGCGTCCCCACTTACACTACAATTGAAGTGTTTCACTTCACTTTTTCAGCTTTTGAACATTTTCACTACGCCACTACGAAAAATTCCAAAACACTACGATTTGAGAAAAAAAATATGGTATTAAAAACATTAAATAATTCTAGTACAATGTCTTAACGAGAGATGTTTTTCGACTACTAACAACATAAAGACTAAATTAAGAAACAAATTATATATAAAAACAGTGAATAACCTACTTTTTTCTAAAGGTCTACTTTTGGAAAATAAAAGTACGTTTGACCCACTATCAAAATTAAGATCTTTTGTGAACCAATACCGATTTATTGATGGCAAATTCGTTAAAAAATGTGTCAGAATTGATTATCACTTCAATTTACTGTGAAACACTACGATTTTTGGAGATATTCACTACAACTTGGAAAAAATTAAGTGGGGACACTGCCCCTGACTCCGAAGATGAAAAATAAAGAATTTATGTCTACCATTTTTAATTATAGACTCAATATAAACAATCATTTTACTCACAAAAATGTATGCTTTTGACATTTGTCAGGCATCTCAATTCAATATATCGTAGTAGAATTGTAATAGTACAATTTTCAATGAGAACTCGATACGTGACTATTCTTATGTGATCATCAAAATGTAGCTAGTCGATCACTCGAGACCGTATAGATTTCAGAAACTCGTTAACTGATGTCGCAATTCGACCCCAGACTTCCAAGACCTACTCTTTTTCTGCTTTTAAAGACACATAATTTGTCTATATAATTTTAATCGAACTATTGTCCACAGAAGAAATAAATGATCTTATTATGATCATCAATTCTTAATTTTTTAAAACGACGTTACAGCGAAGACATTCAACGTTAAGCGAGGTATGGTAACAATAATACGTTTTCGACGTTATAGCGAAACAACGTTGCGTGGGGTCATGTTACGGCCACGTATAGGGTATACCTGTACTTTACTTAAGGCTAATTTCAACAAATCCAGTACGATCCAGTCGTGCACTTTATTTTTAACAAAGAACCTTTCTTCTTTAGGTCAGATTATGATTCGAAGCTCAAGAACAGTTTACTACTACTGGTCCACCTGCAGGATTATTTTTTCATCTGCTTTTTTTTTTTTTTTTAAAGTCGCATTTGTACATGCAGTACTATGGGTCTTTTACCTGTTCGCAGTTTGTAGATTATTTTTAGATTATTCGCTGTTACATAATTCTTGTAAATCGTAAACTTGTACATTTCACAACTTTTGTGAATATCCTGAAGGCTCAACCATAATGGATCTCAATGGGATTAACCTTAAGGCAAAAACCAACGAAAAGCCCACTCAATCCGTTCCGGACATATAATATTGTCATTATACATATTATACTGTCAGCAGACAGTATTATTCATATCCTGCATAGGCACACCTAATATTGGTTCTGATATTATGAACAATGTAATGTCTAGTTCGTACGTACATATGTGAATTCGTGAAAAAATTGGAACTCGAGATATTAAACAATTCTGAAATTACGTTGATAGAGAAGCTCGTTATAGTGTGCTGCCGATTCTGTTTGTCTGTCTGTATGACTAAACGAGTGAATCAATTAACTTCAAACTTCATGTTAGGGAGCTATTGCATGGCCCCCAAAGGGGACATTACTTCACGTAGCGCCATTTTCACAAACACGAGGTTTTCTCGAAAATGGTTTCAACGATTTTGATAAAATTTCATATTTCAATTAGTTTAGGCGTTTAAGCTTTAGGATAAAAATGCATGCAACAGTACTTTGCTTGTTAACTGCTTTAAGTAATGTAAAACACGAGCAATACTTGACATGCGAAAGAATACAGCATTTAGAGCTTTAAAAATTTAAGTAAAAAAAAAAAATAAAAAAACAAAGTTAAAAAATTGATAGTTTTTTTTTAAATTTATTTAGTTTTCAACAGCAGCATAGGGCTAACATATACGATGCATTCGTGCAAATTACTTAGATTTAGAAAAATCGAAATCGTATGAAGTAGCAGCAAGAGAAGAGAATATAGGGAAGTCCGTGCGCTCTTCTAAAATCTGTAACTCGATAACTACTTGGCGGATTTAGATGAAACTTAAAATTTGAGCCAATCGTAGTATCAATCAATGATCTTCTGTAAAAAATATTTGGATAACATGAAAACTGCGGGAGATACAGTGGGGTAATTAGATAACCCATTTTTTTTACTTTTTTAAAAAATATATATAAGATACAGGAATTTTCGTATTTCTTCCGCAATCTACACAAAATTCTACGGATCTCCAATATTTTTCATATTTTTACCAGTTATGGTCTGGCCGCTAAAGTAATTTACCGATTGGGGATTGGAAAAAGGATGTTGGTAGCATTGTTTTTATCGACGAATAGGATTTAGCGGGGATAGTTGTCCCCGCTAACTTAAGCGGGTTTACGCTACCGTCTTGTTGTAATCAAAACGTACATTTTTGAGCTAGCGTATTAATACTCTGTGCTACAATCTTTATTTTTAGTGTTCCGGACCTTAAAAGGAAAGACGGAACACTTATTGGTTTGATACGGTGTCTGTCTGTCCGTTTGTCCGTCCGTATATTGTTTCCCATCATGTGGCATATCAAATTAAAGAGAATTTCCCAAGGGCTCCATATATGTATGTAAGAAATATTTTTTTCTGACAAAATTTGTTGAACGAAAAAGCTTGCCAAACATTTGAAAAATACAAAGCAAAGTACCGCTACATGCATTTTTTCCCAAAAGCTTGGTACACCTAAGCTATCTGAAATATGAAATTGTATCAAAATCGTTGAAACCATTTTCGAGAAAACTCCGTGTTTGTGACAATGGCGCTACGTGAAGGAGCTCTAAGAGTAGGCCTAGAACAAAAATTTCAATGTCCTCTTTAGTGGCCATGCAATAGCTCCCTACCGTGAAGTTTGGAGTAAATTAATTCACTCGTCATACAGACAGACAAACAGGAACGGCAGACACACTATAACGAGCTTCTCTATCAACGTAATTTCAGAATTGTTTAATATCTCGAGTTCCAATTTTTGCACGAATTCAATATATGTATGTTATCAAAAGTGCAAGTTAAAAGGGACTGTAATCTCAGCACAGTATTACTAGGAGATATGTTCCTACATGCTAGACATTAAATTGTTCGTACCAAAACCAGTATTAAGTGTTCCTATGCAGGATATGAATACTTGATATTCCCTTCTATTTTAGGACAATATAAAATTTCCGGAACACTATTACACGAGGCCCGCCTCGCACTTGCCCAATTTTTAAAAATGGCAGTCAATCTTTGTTGAAGGTTAATTGTTCCACACCTTCTTAATGTTTTGAAAAAGCTCATCAGCATTTATGAATTTTTGGTTTTGAATGTCCTTTTGACGTCGGCCCAAAAGTTTTGAATAAGGTTTAAGGCGAAACTTTGAGCGGACCATACCAAAACATTAGTCCTTTTATCCATAAGTCACGCTTCACAGCCCGTGAATTATGCTTAGGATCTTTGTCGTGTTGGACAACACACGTTACTGGAATGAATTCAAAAGAATATGGTTTCATTGTGTTCTCTAATATGTTTTATAGACGTGTTAATCCATTCGACTCCTTAAAAGAACTAAAGGATTAAGAGCTAACAATGAGCGGGCCAAGATAATGCTACCCAATTCCTTCAATTATCTTTCCTCCCCCATGCTTTATGGTCTAAAAACGTTTACTTTAGATCCAAATCTTCGATGGAGGACGCCTTATATATACTTTTCCATCTGATCCGCTCAATTTGAACTTGGATTCGTTGCTCTAAAGAACTTTTTTTCTCCAATAGTTTTCCCAAGTGAGATTTTGCAAAACACAGTCTCTTTCTTAGGTTCTTCGTCGAAATATGCGGTTTTTAGCAGGTTATGCCTCCACGAAGACTTTGCTCTAAGACATGAAGCCTAATAGTCCTGGCCAAGAATTCTTGATGGATTTGGGGTGCAATAGTCTCCCTAATTTTTGTTGACGTCAAAAAAGATTCGCTCTTCTTGTCCGACAAATCAGTCTGTTTGTCACCCGATTTTCTTTCTTTTGGGGTATATCTATTGCACAATTTGTAGAGATATGGCATTATTCTACCTTACTACTGAAAAATATTATAAGATGGTAACAAGTATCACAGGTTTAAATAATAATTGAAGAAAAACATGATGTGTTTTAAAAAAAAAACCTTCATTAAATTGTAGTGGGTATTTTGTCCGGGGAGGAGAGAAGGAGTGGTGTAACAAGAACGTAACGAAGCAATGATTACAGGTCGAAGTTACAATAATAGTAAGATAATTGATGTAAATATATAAGTAGATAAACAAAATTAAACGAATACATAAATAAATATACAAGTAAAAAAATATATAAAAAAATAAATAAAAGGATAAATATATTAACAAAAATGGAACAAATAAATAAATCAATAAATAAATATAGGACTGAAAATAAATAAATACTAATATATGACTGTGGATAAATAAATATATATAAAAAAATTATAAATAAATAAATACAGATAAATATGTAAGGAATAAATAAATAGATAAATAAAAACGAGATCAATTTATTAGTCAGTTGTTAAATTACTCCTGATATCAAATCATTGTCTGACGAGCTGCAAGACCAACAATATCGTTGATACAATCTTTCTTTTAGACATGTCATGTAATTCGTCAGTTAAAAAATGCTTGGCATGACACAGGACTATATTTTTCTGGTAAAAAATATAGCCTGAGTTTTTGAAGATAGTGCAACCAAATGTATCATCTCCGAAAATAGCAACCTCACAGTTATCAAGTCGAAGGAAATCGTATGTATATATACCTATATTATACAGGATTAGACCAATGCCTTGAGACATTTGAAGATTCCCAACTATAACTTTGAACGATCGACCCGGTAGAAAGGATTTGATGATATTAATTATTTGTATTGAAAAATTTAATCTAAGAACTTTATGTAGTAGACCATTGTGCCACACTGTATCAAAAGCCTTCTCAACATCAAGAAGTACCATACCCGTGCTGTTTCCTGCGCAAAAAATAGTTTTATGTGTTTAGTTATCCGATGGATTTGATGTATGGTCGAATGATGGGGTCTAAAGCCAAATTGCTCTGGAGGTAATATATTAATTGCACTAATATGAACAGAAGGTTGTTTTTGTATTACTTTTTCTAGACACTCACTTAGGTGACTATATAAGCTAATTGGCCTGTAACTTTAAAATAGGAACTACCTTAGCACATTTCCGAGCATTGGGAAAATATCCAATTGGGCAGATTCTTGATAAAAATATTCTTAACCCCATCAAATCCAGGAGACCTCGAGTTCCTAAGATCACGAATGACTGATTGTATGCTATTATAAGTAATAGTATCACTTCCAATGTCAACAACATGAGCGTTGATCAAATCAATGGATTGTTACTGTACTGACTAGATTACTTGAACTAGAGTGGTTAGCATGAAATGCATTCGCTAAAGCATTTGACTTATCAGCGCTAGAGAGCATATGCTCATTATCGTCTCTTAGAGCTGAAATGGGGCAATTTTTCTTTTTGATAACTTTAGGAATATTCCAAAATTAATTCGTTCAAAACTACTGGTTGAGTAAACAGTTCGTGGACGCTGGTAAGGTAAATATCCAAAGTAAAAGGGTTTCTCCGACTGTCCGAAGGAATGAACGTAAGATGAGGAAGATATAGAAAACGAAAGGGGTGGCTTTAGTTTAAATCCGCTAGAATGTTTCCCCATGAGTTACCTCTATAACAGCCCCAAGTCCTATGTCTACAATTAAAAGTGGGAAGTTGTTGTTGTCCGTCGGTTCAGTGGTTGGGGTGGTGTTGTACTTGTTGGTCCACACGTTCGATAAGTTGTTTGGGTTCCTCGCTGGTGGAACTCATGTGTTGGTGAGAGTGCTCCTTCGTTGAGTTTTTAAAGCGGGAAAGTGTTTTTTGTACCTCTCTTTGTTGGAAGAATTTGTTTTTTTGTTAGAATGTCTCTCTCTTCAGTTTCCTACGTTCAGTTTCCTTCAGTACACTCATTGTCATAAATTACCCAGTCTTGGCATACAATCTGTACATGTACATTTACATTTTCAGTGATTTCATCAAAAACTTTTTTCTAATACAATTGAGACGTGTTTATACCCTATCCCATACAAACTCCTTCTATGACGAATTTCTCTTCATAACGAATAATTTGCTGGCCCCTTCCCCTTGAAGTTTTTTTATCTATCCTATGGGTATATTAACTTTGATTTGAGAAATATTAAAGATAGGCCAAATAAAGTACCTATATTAGTGGCGTGGAGTGAAATTTCAATAGAGGGAAGCCGATTAAAGTTTTAAGTAAAATGTTTTAGTCAAGACCATTTCGTTCTTTTTCGAAACTTAAGGTATGCAACTCAAGCCACCTTTACTTTCAATTCATGTACAAAACTACACCAAACAACTTAAATAATAAGCTCAGAAATTCTATAAAAGAATTCAAGAATGAGTCTTTAAAAACTTACCTTAGCAGTCTTACAAATGATGCTAGTACTCGCTCTGGAAGGCAACAAAGAAAATGAATCGACCAATTGCCCATATTCCTCCAGTAAAAAAAGAAGGTAACTGGACAAAAAGCAGCCAAGAGAAAGAAAACACTTTTTCAGAGTATTTTGAGGACGTCTTCAAACCCTATGAAGATAAAAGTTACCAAGGAATCGAAGGAAGGTGCGAAGAAGATCGACCAATTCGATCGGTAACAGCTAAAGAACTTGCCAAAGAAAAGAAAGAAAATATAAATATAAAAAAGGTTTGGGTCAGGTCAGGGTTTGATTTGATTACAGGGGAAATCTTAAAACAATTCCCACAAAATGGTTTAAAAAACTAGCGCAGATTATAAATGCTGCATTTAAGTTGAAATATGTGCCAAGCATGTGGAAGGTCGCGGAGGTAATAATGATCCCAAAACCAGGCAAACCACCAAGCGAATTAAACTCATATCGCCCAATATCGATACTACCAATATTGTCAAAGTTATTTGAAAAAAATGCTGGTAAAACGCCAGCAAAAAATAATCGATGAAAAATCGCTACTCCCAAATCACCAATTTGGATTTAGAAATAAGCACTCTACAATTGATCAAGTGCATAGAATTACAGATAAGATCGAAAAAGCATTTGAAGAGAAAAATGTGTGCTCTACAATATTTCTTAATATAGCACAAGCTTTCGATAAAGTCTGGCACAAAGGACTGATACACAAATTACAAAAACAACTGCCTATGCAGTATTCGACAATTCTGGAGATTTATATATCAGATCGATTCTTCAGAAATAAACAAGATACAGAATACTCATACAGAATTCTCTGCAATTAAATAAGACTTTTACTATACGCGAATGATATTAACAGCGTGTCTGATACCCCGGTTATTTGTCGATCAGCAATATTGTCTTTTGCAGATTGATGCTTTTAGATGATTCATTAAAAAACCTAGCAATACTATGTATTAATAAAGCAAATAAAAATAAATGCACGACTGGGTCTTTCTAACTGGAAGTAGATAATCTATCTATAATCAAGTAGATAAAATATACCTCACCTGTTTGCACGTATTTGTACTAGTCACAGTGTGGTATTTAAGCGAAATCGTTTGAGCCGTTTTCGCGTAAGTCGGATTTTTGCAACAAAAAACTAAGTAAAGTACCGTCGTTAACAATTTTGGTAAACAGTTTTTAAAGTCATCTGACTGAAATTTCTCAATCTAAATCGATTTGATCAAAATCGTTAGATCCGTTTTCAAGAAAATGCAATTTTTATAAAATTGGCCCTAAGTAAAGTACCGTTGATATAGGGGCAAGAACAAAAATTTCAATTTTCCCTTAGGGATTATCCCAACGACCCTAGATATGAAGTTTGATCAAAATCCGTCCGAATCCGGACGGGTGTCCAGGCTGTAGCTTCGTGCACACACAGACAGACGGTTTCAAATTCACTAAAATCTCGAGATCGAAAATCTGCACGAATCCAAAATAATTCATGAATGTTTTCTACCGATTTCGACAACATAACATGAGCATAACAAATTTTCAAATTCAAAAATAAATTATAGTTTAAGAAATGCACTTCGACTCAGTGCATTATCCAAAAACCCGATTTTCGCAGCTAATTTTGTTGCTTACATGTCTACAATGAAAAAAAAAACTAAAACATTTCTCTTCCACCCATAAATCATCCACCAATAATGAGGTACTGCTCTTTCCTCATAACGCCATCAATCTAGACCACGGGACCGATACCCTTAGGCGTAATACACCCTCAAATCATCAAACAGTCTTTTCCATGTTTAACAGTTTGTTTAAAGTGTTTAAGGGGGACCTGAGGACCTTGTCCAGTACCAAAAACGGCCATCTGGCAGAAAACGGTAAATTTTGATATCATCAGACCAAATTACATAAAAAACAAAAAAAATGGATTCCGCCAAAGTGACCAAATAATCAGAAATTGAGAATTTTCGATTACTAAACATCAAATGTACAGTTTTCATGTCTTTTCAAAAAAGCTTTTCCTGACCGAACATTTTTGGCTGACAACGGTGGCTTCTTCTTTTCTTTATCTTTCTAGCCTACTTTATTTAAAGCCCATCGAACAGTCCAAACAATCACTTTCTGCGCCAGTAACCAGATGCCATCCCTTATTACAGTCATTGTACCTGCCACTAAAAACCTCCCAATGTGTCTCGCATCCCTATCCGCAATTTTTTCGGTCTTCCTCTCTTGTGAACAAGAGCCTCCTGCAAAATTGAAGCATCTTTTTGTTCTCAAGACGGACATGGGGCTTATTTTTAATAGTTTTGCGATTACTCTATTACATTTCCCTTCTATCAACAAATTTACAGTCCTTTTTTATTTCTGCCCTTAAACTTCTCATTTTCGAAAATTGTTTTGTAGAAACTACCGAGCAGTTCTAAATAATGCCACCAAGTGATGAATACATTATAAAAAAAAACGCAAGCGCGTGAAAAACTTAGGGACTCAGTGAAAATTAAAAGCATTGAGGAAGAAAACGGCGAACACCGTACCAAGCTTACCGAAATTGAACTGCTCTGCCGAGAGCTTAAGAAAGAGGTGGACTTATTAAGGAAAGAAAATAATGCCTTAAGAAACATGTGTCTACAAAAGGCAAATGCAGCTAGCCCACACCGCTCATATAGTCATGAATACCATACTGATGAATAAGAGCTAGCACGGGAAACGAATTGGATCGAAAAGGAAAGACGCAAAAAAACGCAAAAAACGCAAAGCAGGTTCCTCACCTGAAGTCGAGCCACAAAAATATGAAAAAAACAAAGATTTACCAGAAAATCGGTTTCAAAAGAAATCACGTCCTCCGCCACCGATTAACGTCATTGGAATTACGGACTATAACAAGTTGCTCTGCCTCCTTGAAAGTACTGTAACATCACAGTTTAAGGTCACGTCTTTCCGTAACAATATGTGGAAAATTAACGTTGATGATGCCGAAGGTTACCGAGCAGTATCCCGTAAATTGAATACCGAAAAAATTCAGTGGTATACTTATGAAAACAAGTCAGAAAGACCAATGCGTGTAATAGCAAGGGGACTTCACCCCTCGTGCACTAAGGAAGATATTATGAACGACCTTAAAGACAAAGGCTTTAACATTCTTGATGCCGTTAATATTATCAAAAAGGAAAAGGAACACTCTGAGGGCGATCAGGATAAATTAGTTAAGCGTGGACTTCCACTATTTATGCTAAGTTTTGATAAAGGCGAAAAAAGGATTGAATATATGGTATTAAGACTATTCTTAACATCCAGATCAATCCCGCAGTGTAAGCGTTGCCAAGGCTTCAACCATACGCAGACTTATTGCCAGAAAGAACCGCGTTGCGTGAAATGCGCAGTTAAACATCTATCGAAAGAGTGTCAAACAAATAAGCAGACGCCAGCAACTTGTAAAAACTGCCAAGGAAAGCATCCAGCGAACTATCGGGGTTGCGAAGTAGCGAAAGAGCTCCAAAAAAGACGCGATACGCTTAAAAATTCCATGCGAAATACGAAACCAAGTATATCCAAAACTGCTACCAAAAAAGCAGCGAAAAATATAAAATCCACCAATACTGACTTAAAGCCGGTAAATGAAAAAAAAACCTAAAACTAGCACAGAAAATGTGAGAATCAAGTTCATCGAACACTGGCGTGCAGTCTTATGCCCAAGCGGTGACATACATGACTGAGAACTCACGGGTACCCAGCGCGAAAAACCATCGTAACAGTAACGTAAATACTTCCGGTCGAGTTGTGACATTGGAAAACAATGAAAGGGACAGTACACAAGACCCTGTATCCCACGTGCTTTCCATAATTCTTGCAAAGCTCGAAGAGCAATGCAAAATTAATAAATTAGTTTTCGAAAGAATAGTTGCTCTTGAAAACAGCTTACAGAACACGCGTAATCATAACAGAATATGAAAGAACCGCTTAAAATTGTTACATGGAACGCCATTCAAAGACTCGACGAGTTAGAAATATTTATACGAGAAAAAGATATTGATATTTGCCTGGTCTGTGAAACCCATCTGACAAAATTATCGTGCGTCAATATAAGGGGATATAACGTGTACCACGCTTTCCACCCATCGGAAAGGGCCAGAGGCGGATCATCTTTGTTTATAAAAGAATGTATTGAACACTCAGCAGAAGTAAAAATTGAATTAGAATCAATGCAAGTAAGCACGGTTCGCGTTAGAAATAGACATTTCACATTCACTGTTTCGTCTATATATTGCCCATCGCGCTGTAAGGTTGAGGAAAGGGATTTCACAAACATTTTTAACTTCCTTAAACCAAATTTTATTATTGGTGGCGACTTCAACGCGAAACACCCTTTCTGGAGTTCAAGGCACGCCTCTCAGAAAGGTAGGGTGCTCTATAATGCGGGTATGCAAAACGGTTGCAATTTTCACTCGACGGGTAAACCAACATATTGGCCGACTGATAGAAATAAGATACCGGATCTGATCGATTTCTTTGTTGTTAAAGAAATATCAGGCAACTTTATAAAAGTTGAAGAAAGCTTTGACCTCTCCTCTGATCATTCTCCAATCATTATGACCGTAAGCGAAGCTCTAATTAAAAAAGAAAGAATGGCCAGATTAACCAGCGCGAGAACTAATTGGAGTAACTTCAAAAAAGATATAGAAGTAAATATCGATCTGAGGGTATCTCTTAAAACACCGTATGAACTTGAAATAGAAGTTGATCGGTTCGTTGAAATCTTACAAAGTGCCGCGTGGAAAAATACTCCAAAGCAAAAGAAAACGCCGGTCAGTAATGTTCAAACTTATCCCGTGGAAATACAAGAGATGATTAAAGAAAAGAGAAAAGCGCGTAAGAAATGGCAACAAAGTCGGGCTCCGTAGCATAAATCACACCTTAATCGGTTGTGCAACTCACTAAAAAAGGCTATTAAAGATCTAAAAAACAAAGAAATAGAAACTTACCTTGAAAACTTATCGGCAGAAAAAGATTCGAATTATTCGCTTTGGAAAGCTATAAAGGGTATTAAAAAGCCTATAATACAAACCGCACCAATCAGGAAAAATCAATACGAATGGGCCAGGCATGATAAAGAAAAAGCACAAATTTTTGCAATGCATTTGGAAGATACTTTTAAGCCATTTGATGGACAAGCTCTTGCTCAAGATGCAAATACGCCGGATATAGACAATATTGCAATAAGATATGCAACACTAACCGAACTTAAGGACGAAATTAAGAAACTCAAACCCAAGAAAGCTCTTGGATACGACTTAATCACGGGAGAGGTTCTTAAGGCACTGCCAATAAAAGCGTTAATTAAGCTTCTGTTTATTATAAACGCCGCGCTTAGACTTGAATATATTCCCAGTCAATGGAAAGTTGCGGAAGTGATAATGGTTCTTAAGCCCGGTAAACCACCAAATGAAAAATCGTCTTATAGACCAATTTCACTTCTTTCAATTATATCCAAAGTATTCGAGAGAATATTGATTAGACGAATACAGCCGATAATAGAAGAAAAGCATCTCATCCCGGATCATCAATTCGGATTCAGCAGTAAGCATTCTACAGTTGACAAGTACATAGAATAACAGATGTAATCGAAAGATCTCTTGAAGAAAAAAAGATTTGTTCAAGTGTATTTCTTGACGTTTCTCAAGCTTTTGACAAGGTCTGGCACGAAGGCTTAAAATTTAAATTACGACAAGTTTTGCCAGAACACTTATATAATATTCTAAGAAACTACCTTACGAATAGAGTATACCGTGTCAAATGTGGAAATGAATATTCGGATTTTAAGGAAATAATGGCTGGGGTGCCGCAAGGAAGTGTTCTTGGTCCACTTTTATATCTACTATACACTCGTGATATACCACAAGTGGAAGGAACGAAGTTAGCCACTTTCGCCGACGATACTGCTATATTGGCAGTAGGTAAAACGGTCGAAGAGACTAGCGAAAAATGAATGGACAAAGGTTTGGCGAATCGCACTTAATGAGACCAAATCTGTGCATGTAAATTTTACTAATAAGAAAATCAATTATTTGCCGATTTTTTCGAACTCGGTTCAAATTCCGTTCGCAAACGAGGCTAAATACCTTGGAATGACACTTGATGCAAAGCTTAAATGGAAATCGCATGTAAAGAAAAAACGCAAAGAACTAGAAAATAAATATAGAGATATGTATTGGTTACTTGGAAAATATTCCAAACTTAATATAGAGAACAAACTGCTTTTGCACAAGCAAGTGCTAAAACCAGTATGGACTTATGGTATACAACTCTGGGGTTGTACCAAAATAAGTAATATAAACATTCTACAAACCTTTGAAAACAAAGTGCTAAGAGGAATTGTTAATGCGCCATGGTATATTAGAAATAACGATATCCACAGAGATCTCGGCATTAAAACAATCGTAGATGAAATTAGAAACTACGCGAGAAAACATAAAATTCGACTAGAAAGTCACGTTAATATCGCAGTCCTTCAAGTTTTGGATGAAAGTAATCTACTGCGCCGTCTTCAAAGAACTAAACCTCTAGACCTGGCGCGATAAGTAACCGCGTCTAAACTGCGGAACTAGCAGGAGTTTCTAATGGGAAGCTAACCTGCCAAATGTTCTTATTTCGTGAGAAGAAAACTGCTTGATAAGTCGAACACTTAGTTGTAGTAACAATAAAAATCAACAAATACAATAGTTTGTTGAAGGGATGTTTTTTAGTGTGTAAGAATCCCACACTACTATGAGCACGCGCTGGCGATCCTCATAGTGTCTTTTTGAAGATTTTCACCTACCCTCGGAAAAAAAAAAAATAAAAAAAAATACTTATGAAAAGAAGTTAGAAAGACCAATGCGTGTTGTTACAAGAGGACTTCACCACTCGTGCACTAAGGAAGACATTATAAACGACCTTAAAGGCAAAGGCTTTAACATTCTTGATGCCGTCAATATTATCAAAAAGGAAAAGGAACACTCTGAGGGCGATCAGGATAAATTAGTTAAGCGTGGACTTCCACTATTTATGCTAAGTTTTGATAAAGGCGAAAAAAGGATTGAATATATGGTATTA
Organism: Chalcosyrphus nemorum; assembly: GCA_949716465.1. NCBI lineage: Eukaryota > Metazoa > Arthropoda > Insecta > Diptera > Syrphidae > Chalcosyrphus > Chalcosyrphus nemorum. The sequence continues at coordinate 12,068,508 of OX454335.1, forward strand.
AGACTATTCTTAACATCCAGATCAATCCCGCAGTGTAAGCGTTGCCAAGGCTTCAACCATACGCAGACTTATTGCCAGAAAGAACCGCGTTGCGTGAAATGCGCAGTTAAACATCTATCGAAAGAGTGTCAAACAAATAAGCAGACGCCAGCAACTTGTATAAACTGCCAAGGAAAGCATCCAGCGAACTATCGAGGTTGCGAAGTAGCGAAAGAGCTACGAAAAAGGCGCGATACGCTTAAAAAGTCCATGCGAAATACAAAACAAATTATATCCAAATCTGCTACCAAAAAATACAATATCCGCCAATACTGACTTAAATCCGGAAAATGAAGAAAAACCGTAAACTATCACAGAGAAGGTGACAGAATCAAGCTCATCGAACACTGGTGTGCAGTCTTATGCCCAAGCGGTGACATACATGACAGAGAACTCACGGGTATCCAACGTAAAAAACCATCGAAACATTAGCGTAAAGACTTCCGGTCGAGTTGTGACATTGGAAAGTAATGAAAGCGACAGTACACAAGGCCCTGTATCTCACGTGCTTTCCATAATTCTTGCAAAGCTTGAAGAGCAATGCAGAACTAATAAATTAGTTTTCGAAAGAATAGTTGCTCTTGAAAACAGCATACAGAACACGCGTAATCAAAACAGAATATGAAAGAAACGCTTAAAATTCTTACATGGAACGCCAACGGGCTCATACAAAGACTCGTAGAGTTAGAAATATTTATACGAGAAAAAGATATTGATATTTGCTTGGTCTATGAAAACAATCTGACAAAACTATCGTGCATCAATATAAGGGGATATAACGTGTACCACGCTTTCCACCCATCGGAAAGGGCCAGAGGCGGATCATCTTTGTTTATAAAAGAATGTATTGAACACTCAGCAGAAGTAAAAATTGAATTAGAATCAATGCAAGTAAGCACGGTTCGCGTTAGAAATAGACATTTCACATTCACTGTTTCGTCTATATATTGCCCATCGCGCTGTAAGGTTGAGGAAAGGGATTTCACAAACATTTTTAACTTCCTTAAACCAAATTTTATTATTGGTGGCGACTTCAACGCGAAACACCCTTTCTGGGGTTCAAGGCACGCCTCTCAGAAAGGTAGGGTGCTCTATAATGCGGGTATGCAAAACGGTTGCAATTTTCACTCGACGGGTAAACCAACATATTGGCCGACTGATAGAAATAAGATACCGGATCTGATCGATTTCTTTGTTGTTAAAGGAATATCAGGCAACTTTATAAAAGTTGAAGAAAGCTTTGACCTCTCCTCTGATCATTCTCCAATCATTATGACCGTAAGTGAAGCTCTACATAAAACATATGAAAAGGCTACAATCCGTCTAGAGCGGATCGTATGATACCCTATCCCTTTTCTTTATACAAACTTTTTTTTTGAATATCTTATCAAATTAATTCAAAACATAAATTTTCTCAATAAGTGGGTGTGGTAGTGGGCGGACTTAATTTTTTTTTTCAATATATACTGAATTTTGTTCCTTAGCAATGACATTGTTCGAATAAAAACGTCAAAAACTGTTTTTTGATAAAAACTCCCCTGAAATGTAGGCGTGGTCGAATAAAATGTATAAAAGATTTAAAAAGTAGAAATGTATCTACCTATTTACTTAAGTAAGTTTTTTCGAGTTTCATATGAAAATACTGAAAAAAAATGAATTTTTTGAAAAGTGAGCGTGTCAGTGGGCGGATTTTGAAAATGTTTACAATTGTACTGCTTGCTTTTGCAAGGACATTGTATACAAAATTTCATCGACCTAGCTCAAAATTTAATGCCAAAAAACTGGTGACAGACAGACGGACGGACCGACATGGCTAGATCGACTCGGCTAGTGTTGCTGATCATTTATATATATACTTTATTGGGTCTATCTTCAATATTTCTCTATGTTACAAACTATGTATCAAACTTAATATACCCATAGGATAGGGTATAAAAAGAAAGACTGGTCAGATTAACCAGCGCGAGAACTAATTGGGATAGCTTCAAAAAAGATATAGAAGTAAAAATCGATCTGAGGGTATCTCTTAAAACTCCGTATGAACTTGAAATAGAAGTTGATCGGTTCGTTGAAATCTCACAAAGTGCCGCGGGGAAAATACTCCAAGGCAAAGGAAAACGCCCGTCAGTAATGTTGAAACTTATCCCGTGGAAATACAAGAGATGATTAAGGAAAAGAGAAAAGCGCGTAAGAAATGGCAACAAAGTCGGGCTCCGCAGCATAAATCACACCTTAATCGTTTGTGCAACTCACTCAAAAAATAAAGAAATAGAAACTTGCCTTGAAAGCTTATCGGCAGAAAAAGATTCGAATTATTCGCTTTGGAAAGCTGTAATAGGTATTAAAAAGCCTATAATACAAACCGCACCAATCAGGAAAAAACAATACGAATGGGCCAGACATGATAAAGAAAAAACACAATTTTTTGCAACGCATTGCATTTGGAAGATACTTTTAAGACATTTGATGGACAAGCTCTTGTTCAAGATTGAAATACGTCGGATATAGACAATATTGCTATAAGAAATCCAACACCGAACCGAACTTAAGGAAGAAATAAAGGAACTCAAACCCAAGAAAGCTCCTGGGAAGATTATTTCACATACGTGTCGATCGGCTTATGAACGAATCTCTGTATTTAACGGTACGTCCGAAGTTGGGCTGGAGGGTGAACTGATGTGCATTCGAAGCATGACGCGTATTGCGGGTTAAATTTTGAGGGGTAGGTAGAATGCAACTGGCTATATCGCTGGAGCATTTTTGATGGAAAAAGCGATAAAATAGGGAAAGACATGAGACATTTCGTCTATGTTCTAGAGATACTATGGAGTTAATAATGTTTCTAACACCTATGAGTTTAAGCGCACGCTTTTGAATCCTGTCTAGTAGGTCTTAGGTGCACCTGACCAGATGTGGGCGTTGTATTCGGCGGATATATGCCTTGTAAATTGTGGCCAGATCAGACGGGGTAAAGTATTTCTTGCACCGCTTAAGGAATCCTAGACATTTTGCTGCATTTTTGGCGACTTCGAATATGTGATCGTTCCAACGGAGATGGTTGTTGATACACATACCAAGAATAGCAAGTCTTTCGGTTTCTGCGATGCAAGTACCATTCATGGATAATGGTTGGGAGGTCTGGTTACGCTTGAGTGACAGTAGACAGCATTGTGTTTTGGATGCATTAAATTCCACTCTGTTGGATGAACCCCATATGATTATGCTGTCTAGATCGGAATTTAATGAGTTTAACCAAAGACTATATAATATTATAAGATGTCGCACGTAGAACAAAATTTTTGCTGTTTTTTTTTTAGTTTGCCGCGAAACGGCAAGCCGGCTGCTTATGGGAGGGTGTACTTTAACCTTCAGCTTTTGTTCACAATGATGTTGCTAAGCAACAAGAAATAAACAATAAAAGAAAAATCAAAATTTAAAAAGATACGTATACGTCCTTTCTTTGTATTAATTTTTTTGTTTTTTTTTTTTTTTATTACAGAGGGTAGGTGAAAAATCTTCAAAAAGACACTATGAGGACCGTAAAACGCTTGCTCATAGTAGTGTGGGATTTTTACCCACTAAAAAAACCTCCCTTCATTATATTTCTTATTACTGCAACTAAGTATTGACTTATCAAACAGCTTTTATTTAATGAGATTAAAACGTTTGGCAGGTAATTTTCCATAGAAAGGTCCTGCATGTACCGACAAATTAACGCGGTTGTAGTTTATCGAGCTAGGTCGAAAGGCATTGTTCTTTGTAGACGGCGTAATTGATGTCGCTCATCTAAGAGTTGTAGAACCGTATTATTCACGTGACCTTCTAATCGGTTCTTGTGTTTTCGAGCAAAAGTTTTGATTTCGTCTTCCACGGTGGCAATTTTGAGATCTCTATGGATATCATTGTTTCTTATATACCACGGTGCATTCAAGATTTCTCTTAGCACTTTATTTTCAAAAGTTTGTAAAATATTGCAATTGGTTTTCTTGGTACAACCCCAGAGTTGTATACCATACGTCCAGACCGGTTTAAGCACTTGCTTATATAAAAGCAGTTTGTTACGTATACTAAGTTTAGAATACTTTCCAAGTAACCAGTACATTTCCCTGTATTTTTTTTCTAGTTCTTGCGTTTTTTTTTTCACATGCGTCTTCCATTTCAATTTTGCGTCAAGCGTCATGCCGAGGTATTTAGCCTCATTTGCAAATGGAATTTGAACCGCGTTGACAAAGATAGGTAAATTATTGATTTTTCTATGGGTAAAATTTACATGAACAGATTTAGTTTCGTTGAGCGCGATACGCCAAACTGGTGTCCATTCATTCACCCTATTCAATGCGTCTTGCAATTTTTCGGTGGTTTCTTCGATAGTTTTGCCTGTTGCCAAAATGGCAGTGTCATCGGCAAAGATACCTAAAGTGGTTCCTTCTTCTTGTGGAATATCACGAGTGTACAATAGATACAAGAGCGGACCTAGTACACTTCCTTGTGGTACTCCAGCAGATATTTCTTTAAATTGTGAGTAGTCATTTCTGTGTTTTACACGAAAGAGTCTATTCGCGAGGTATGACACCAATATGTCATATAAGTGTTTTGGCAGAACATGTCGCAACTTGTACTTTAAACCATCGTGCCACACCTTGTCAAAAGCTTGAGAAACGTCTAGAAATACGCTTGAACAAACTTGTTTTTCTTCAAAAGCTTTTTCAATTACATCGGTTATTCTATGTACCTGATCAATTGTAGAATGTTTGCATCTAAATCCGAATTGATGATCAGGGATAAGACCTTTTTCTTCTATAACTGGCTGTAACTTACTTACTTACTTTAATCCTTTAACCCCTCGGGGGGCATAGGGCGTCAACAACGCCTGCGCGCCATCTTGTTCGTAGTTCTGCAACGCGTTTGAGCTCGTATAAAGCTGTTCATTGGAGATACGGATCGGCCAAAAGATCCTCAAGATGATTCTTAAACATTTGTTTACAATGGTGTCCACTTTCCAAGTACTGCACCCATAAAGCAGTACCGATTCTACGTTGGAGCGAAACAGTCGTAGCTTGGTTCTTAAACTGACAACATTGCTTTTCCAGATGGTGGACAGCATGCCGAACGCAGCATTGCTCAGGGCTTTTGTTTTGGCTGTGTTAATTTTGAGCCCTACTTTGTTTGCCTCAGCTTCTAGATTCTGGACCATAAGATGGAGGTCCATTATCCGATGTGAAAGTAGACAAACAACGTCAGCGTAGTCTAGGTGTTTGAGGTAAGATGTCATAGTCCAGCGAATTCCATGATTTCCTGATAACTGGCTGTAAGCGATAGAGTAATATCCTTTCAAAGATTTTAGACATAATCGGCAAAAGCGAAATAGGTCTATATGATTTTTTCTCATTCGGTGGTTTACCGGGTTTTGGGACCATTATAACTTCCGCTACTTTCCATTGACTTGGAACATATTTTAGTCTTAGGGCGGCGTTTACAATGTGCAGATATTTAGTTAAAGCTTTCTTGGGCAATTCTTTGAGAAGCTCTCCTGTAATTAAGACGTATCCAGGAGCTTTTTTAGGTTTCAATTTCTTTATTTCTTGCCTAAGTTCAGTTAAAGTTACACTTGCTAAGGCGTAGTTGTCAGACGTTATATCCGATGCATTGATGTTTTCAATGAGCGGTTGACCATCAAACGGCTTAAACGTTTCTTCAAGGTGGGCTGCAAATAATTCTGCTTTCTCCTTATCATCTCTAGCCCATTCCCCATTATTTGTTGCGATTGGCGGAGAGGGGATTTGCGGTTTCCACCACTTTCCAGAGTGAATAATTGGAGTCTTTTTCCGCTGTAAGATTTTCGAGGTACATTTCTATTGTACGGTTTTTAAAATCCTTTATGGTTTTCTTTAACAAGTTGCACAAATGATTTACTTTCGTTTTATGCTGCGGGCAGCGAGTTTGTTGCCATCTTTTCCGCGCTTTCCTTTTCTCTTTTACCATTTTTGTAATTTCTGGAGGATATTTAAGTGCGTCGTTCTCTTTCGTTTGCCTTAGTGCTGGAGTATTATTCCACGCGGCACACTGTATTATATCAACGAAGCGATCGACTTCAATTTCAAGCTCATAAGGCGTCTTGAGTGATGCATTTAGTTCTGTATTTTCTTCTATATATTTTCTGAGGCATTCCCAATTGGTTTTACCGTTAGTTAATCTGGCTGGTACTTCCTTTCTAATCAGGGTTTCGCTCATTGTCAAAATTACTGGTGAATGATACGACGACAAGTCATAACTCTCTTCAATTTGCGTGCAAATGCGAAGCATACCTTTCGCGACGAAGAAATCTATCAGGTCGGGTAATTTGTTGCTGTCTGTTGGCCAGTAAGTTGGCTTACCGGTCGAGTAAAAATCACAACCATATCCCTTGCCCGCTTCGAAAAGCACTCTACCTTTTTGTGAGGTACATCTCGAACCCCAAAAGGTGTGTTTGGCGTTAAAGTCACCACCGATTACAAAACGTGGCGCAAGTGAGTTAAAAATGTTAATGAAATCACTTTTTTCAAGCACGATTCTATTTAAACAATAAATAGACGAGATATTAAAAGAATAATGTCTATTTCTTACGCGTACAGTGCAAACTTGCATTGAATTAAGCTCGACTTTTGGTTCTGGTGTATGTTCGATAGTGTCTTTTATGAAAAGTGACGAACCACCTCTTGCTCTTTCCGATGGAAATTTCGCAATTTTTTCTTTAATAATTATTTGCTTGATCTTATTTGACTGATCCGAAACCCGATGATGTGATTTCGTAAACTTATCACGCCTTTTTTGTAGCTCTTTAGCTACTTCGCAGCCTCGATAATTAGCCGGTGGTTTCCCTTGCAGTTAATACAAGCTGGTGGTGTTTGCTTGTTCATGCCACAATCTTTGGATAAGTGTTTGCCAGCGCATTTAACACATCGCGGTTCTTTTTTACAATAAGCTTGGGTGTGATGAAATCCTTGGCAACGCTTACACTGAGGTATTGTCCTATTGATTTTATGAACGGGTTCGATTTTAACGACCATGTTCAGTATAGTTTTTATTTCATAGATTTTTTCTATGTTTTCTAATTTATCAAACGTAAGCATAAAAAGAGGCAGTCCCCGCTTTACCGTAGTTTCCTCACCGTCCAATTGCTGTTTTTCTCGTTTGACGATGTTGACAGCATCAATGATTTTGAGACTTTTATTTTTCAAGTCATTGATGACATCTTCTTTTGAGCATGAAGCATGGAGACCTCTAGCTACTACTCGTATCGGTCTTTCTGATTTATTTTCGTATGTGAACCATTGAATTTGTTCGGCGTTCAGTTTGCTTGATACTAAGCGGTAGCTGTCAGAGTCTTTAATCATGACTTTCCACTGATTATTGTTAGCAGCTATGACTTTAAAGTCAGATGTCAACAATGTCTTTAGAATTGTATGTAATTTATTATAATCAACAATTCCAATCACATTTATTGGTGGCGGTAAACGTTCTTTTCGTTTCATGCCGTTTGGTTGAGAGTTTTTTTTTCTGGCTGTTCTCTCGCAATCGGGCTTTTTGGAGTGTTCTCACGTCGAGTTATAACTTCCGGCGAGGACTTGGCTTTGCGTTTTTTGCCAGGTCGTTTTTTTAGAATCCAATCGGTTTCTCGACCTAATTCTTCTTCGTCGGTTCTATAGTCAACGTTAGGACTATTGTTTTCACTGGTAACAAACACATTACTAGGTTCTTCTTTTAGAACTTTGTTTTCTGCCTTAAGTTCATCTATTTCTTTTTTGAGCTCTACGCAGAGGAGCTCCATTTTATTCAGTCTAGCTCGGAGTTCAATATTTTCCTCACTCAGACTATTTAATTTCACTGAAGTCTGCTGATCGTGCGCCGACATTTGATATGTCGTCGGACTTCTAGTTCCGCACGTAATTGGTAAAGATCTTGATGGTGGCGATCTTACTACCCTTGTTCCTTTTTTAAAAGGGTTGCATAAAAGCAATAAATGGCTTTCCCCAGAATCCTTAAAGCCAACCTCCGTAGACGGTGGATTTTATAGTGAACCTGGACTGCCCCCTGCGGTACAACTACCTTTTGTTTTGTTCATTGCATGTTTTTTTTTTTTTTTTTTTTATTTTGTTAGTAGACTAACGATGGATTTTAGTCGCCTTTTACGACAGGCATGCCTACCTCAGGTATATTCTGACCCCTACCTGAAGGGGGTATTATTAATTGAATTTTAAGGTGTGTGCTTTTTTAATTTTTCTTCGAGGCAAGAAAATTTAAGATTTCATTTCTCAAATTCAATTCGAATTTCCATTACCTGCAAAAAGACGTTAAAATACAGTATTAACGTTTTTTTCACAGAAATTTCAGTAAAGTAAACTGCTCTTGAGTGTGTTTAAAGAGTTAAAATCTAGTTTTCTTAAAAATAGTTTGGTAATTTGTGATTAAATTTACAATTCGGTCATATTAAAAATATTCTGCAGAGTTGCCTATGTACTTTGAATTTCTGGCTTAACAGTACCTATAAGCTAAAAATGGAATTAAGCTGTACTTTGGCTTTTACATGAACGATAAGCTTATGCCTAGAAGATACATATTTGACTTGGGGCCTGTAACACTATTAAAATTTACCATATTGTGGTCCATGTATTAATCCAATTTATTTCAGATCTCGGTAATTTCATCCATTTTTTTCGAAACACAGAGAAATATTGAAAATAGATCAGCACTACTACCCGAGTTCATCTTTTTGTCAACAGTTTTTGGGCCTAAGGTTTTAAGTAGGACAATGAAATTTTGTATACAAAGTCTTTGGATATCTAAACAGAACGAGTATAACAATTTTTAAAGTACCAGGCCTACAATATCATCAATAACAAAATAGATATGGAGGTATATATACATATATTTACCTTTATGTTGCAATTTAGGTAGCAAGTTGCCTGCTTGATGGTGCACCTAGCTCTTAACTTTTATGTCCGCATAAAGCTGCACTCTAAAGCTCTATAAGATGTCATTTGAGAAGCATTATGTTGACTGTAAGTGGAAAGTGGCAATTAGACTGTAGAGCGGTTCAGACGCAACAAATCTTGCTGTCACTTCCATTCTTCTATTTCTAGACCTCACGTACCATAGTAGCAGCCTCTATTAAGGAGACAAAGTTTTATCATGCAAAAATTGGCTTTGCCTAATTTGAGCATATAAACATGGTTATTGTATGCTTACAGACATTTTTGCATTCTCTACTTACTAAGTTATTTAAACAACTATATAATTAGGTCCACGAAAGATTGAAACAAGTTAAAAATTCTGCAGCACAACTTAGAACCACTGGGATAAATTCGGCCTTATTACTTCCGAACTACTACACAAAGAGCCACGCAAGACAACCTAACTTACTCAAGTGCTACAAACCAGTCCACTCAGGAGACATGCGTGGTTATTGTTCAACTAGTACCAATAACATATTTAAAAAAAATGTGTTCTAAATGCGTCCCAGATGATATAGTGTTTTTCAATACATTGTTGCAATATTTAATTCCAAAAATTCCACTATGATAAGTTCCTTTATTCAAAAAAATTGAAATTTGACTACTCCTCTAGGGAAAAATATTAATAACGCACACTTGGCAAAAGTGTCGAACACTTACTCAGAAAATATGTAGCCTTACACAATAATTTTTCGACTTTGTTTTTTTTTTTATTTCTTAAAAAGTGGGGATAAAAATAAACAATCTGCCTCCACTGGGAAGCGAACAATTGATTCGGTTCTCGAACAAAACAAAACAGATAAATTGGAGATAGAAAATTGAAAAATGTTGACGATTGTGATTTTGATACATGTTGCTAAAAAATCTAGCAAATAAAAACATGGAACACAAATTTGTTCTGCGTTCGAAGTCTTATAGTATTATATAGTCTTTGGTTTAACATACGTTGCCGTTCCTCTTCTACGACCGAAGAGCAGGGACGTGAGTTAGGGAACGAATATGTAAAACTGACGATACTGTCATCAGCGAAGGAATGGATTGGATTAGAGGTAGCAGACAAGAGGTCATTAATAAAAATGAGAAAGAGAGTCGGAGACAGAACTGAGCCCTGGGGAACACCAGCATTTATGTGGTGGATATCAGACTTGAAGCCATCCAATTCGACTTGTATTGAACGCCCCGAAAGGTAATTTCTAATCCAATTAAGAAGAGATTCATCGATGCCAAATTCTGTCAAATGCCTTTGAAATATCAAGTGCAACTATCTTTGATTCGCCAAAGTGATGAAGAGATTGGTTTCACTTCTCGGTGAGATATGCCATCAAATCACCAGAGAACCTGTTGCTACGAAAACCATACTGCCGGTCATTGAGGAGTTTTCGTAAATCAAGATATTTCATGAGCTGACGATTTATCAGCGTTCCATGACCTTGGAAAGAAGGGACGTAAGTGCAATGGGTCGATATTTGGTTGGAGAGGAGGATTCGCCTTTTTTAGGTACAGGCTGGACAAATGCAGTTTTCCATCTACTCGGAAAGAGTCCAGAATAGTAGGACAGACAGAAAAGCTTACGCAGAGGCTTTGTCAGCGTTGAAGTGGACTTGTCCCATAGAAGAATCTACGCTTTCGAGCACAGAGCCAGACATAGCACTATTTTGCTGTGTAGAATTAGGTGCGAATTGTGCAGCAAACAGATTGGCTTTGTCTAAGGAGCTGACAGCTGGAATGTCATTGTAAATGAGTGTTGGGATGGCAGATGAGGCAGAATTTTTAATGTTTTTGACGAATGACCAAAAATTTTTAATACCTTTGGGACACTGTAGAATTTTTTGCCTCAATTTTTATAGGAATTTAACACGTTGAATGTGGGCATTGCAGTCATTTCTGGCTTGTTTAAATTTCTTTCGGTTTTCCTCAGATTTGTTGGCTTTATAAGCCCGACAACTTACTTCTTTTACCCTGATAGCCTCTTTACAGCTTTATTCTGTTAGGCATAAAGTCATTCATACCTAAGAGAATCGTGTCGGTAATCATATCAGCGGCGGCATCCACGTCACTATCGAGGAATCATAGTGACCAGTAAAAACTCCTAAAAAGTTTATAAGGCCGTCCCAGTTGGCTTTCTCGTATCGCCACTTTTCTTTTAGGAGTTTGTTCTTTAACTGCGTGGTCGGAGTACGAGAATTTAGCTGATATGATGTTATGGTCAGATCGGCTTAGAGGTGCTAATACTAATAATCTATGGTGTATTTATCAGGGTGAGAGGTAAGAAACAAGTCAAGAGTGTTGGCGGAGTGACTTACAATGTCCGGTAGACGTGTTGGCTCATTTACAAGCTGAGTTGTATCAAGTTGCATGTACAATTACTGAAAAAAGTGGGCGTGGCATTGGGCGGATTTAAAATTATTTTTTTTTTTTTTTTTTTTCGTGGGTAGGTAAAAACCTTCATAGGCACTACGAGGACCGGCCGCGCGTGCTGATAGTAGTGTGAGATTCTTTCTCACTAAAAAACCTCCCATTTCCGGCTAGACTACGACTAAGTTCCCTTAACAAGTAGTTCACGCTTCTATAGTAATCGTGTTTGGCACTCGATTCTCCTTCGTATCGTAATGTTTATAGGTTCCTGGCCCGTTCTCGTATAAAGCTGTTCATTGGAGATACGGTTCGGCCAAAAGATCCTCAAGATGATTCTTAAACATTTGTTTACAATGGTGTCCACTTTCCAAGTACTGCACCCATAAAGCAGTACCGATTCTACGTTGGAGCGAAACAGTCGTAGCTTGGTTCTTAAGCTGATAACATTGCTTTTCCAGATGGTGGACAGCATGCCGAACGCAGCTTTGGCCTTCCCGATTCTGCTGCACACATCTAGTTCAGTGCCACCACGGTTTGCCGAGACCACACTTCCTAGGTATAGAAAGTTGTCAACTTTCTCGACTTCCTGTCCGGCAATGTTAAGTTGCGTGCTGGTGTCAGAAGTGCTTAGGGCTTTTGTTTTGGCCGTGTTAATTTTGAGCCCTACTTTGTTTGCCTCAGCTTCTAGATTCTGGACCATAAGATGGAGGTCCATTATCCGATGTGAAAGTAGACAAACATCGTCAGCGTAGTCTAGGTGTTTGAGGTAAGATGTCATAGTCCAGCGAATTCCATGATTTCCTTCCGTCAATGCTGCACGGAGAACATCACTGATAACCACTAAAAATAACAGCGGTGACAGTATGCATCCTTGACGTACTCCGCTTTGGACTTCAAATTCTTCTGACACCTTGCCATTGTGCAAGACGTGACACTTACTGCCCTCATACGTAGCCTTAATAATAGGAATGAGTTTTTCTGGGATACCTCTCCTGCGCAAGGCCAACCAGATAGCATCTCTATTCAAACTGTCAAAGGCCTTCTCGAAGTCGATAAACAGCAGATGTAGCGGAGACCTGTACTCAACGCATTGCTCGATTATGATCCTTAAGGTATTAATATGGTCGATCCAGGAGGATCCAGCACGAAAGCCTGCTTGTTCGACGTCGAGAGTAGAATCTAAATGCTCCCTGATCCTTTCCAGAATTATTCTTGCAGTTATTTTGGCTACGGCTGGCAGAACACAAATACCTCTCCAGTTTCCACAATCCATCAGGTTTCCCTTTTTCGGAAGTTTGATGATCATCCCTCTTTTCCACTCCTGTGGAAACTCTTCGCTATCCCAAGCTCTCCGTATTAGCGGATGCAGCAAATCTGCCGATATATTTGGCGCCGCTTGAAATAGTTCGGCAGGGATGCCATCAATACCAACCGCTTTGTTTTTCTTGAGGGACCTGATCGCTGTTATGATTTCGTTCGTACTGGGAGGTGCGGTGCGGATTCGGGAATTTGTTGCTTCGGAATGCTCATTAAAATTTGAGAACATATCGACATCGCCTAAGTGGTTTAATACTGTGGCGAAATGTTCTCTCCATCTAACGAGCTGATCCTCATCCGAAATCAGAAGGCTGCCATCTAGACTTTTCACCGGGTGTTGTTTGGAGCTCCGACCACCAGTGAGCTCCTTGGTGATACTATAAACAGTCCTACTGTCGCATCTGTTCGCTGCTTCTTCAGCCATTGAAGCCAGTGTGTCGCTGCACTTCTTTCTTCTTCACACGATATTGGGTTTCTAGCTCGGTTTTCTCCACTGCTGAGGCGGCTGCAATCCGAGCCTTTATTGCTGTACGCTCTTCGATCCGTCTCCAGGTATCTGCTGAAAGCCATGTGCGGTGGTGTTTCTGCCTCTTGCCGACGTAGGCGCTTGCCCCCGTTGCAAAAGCATTTTTCACAGCATTCCAGTGGTCATCCATGCTCTCCTGTAATGATCTGCTGATTACTTCTGCTTGTAAGGCAAGGTGGTCCCTGAACTGTTGGCGCACTTGGGGAACCTTGAGCCTGTCAGTATTATACCTGGCGTTGTTTAGCAAGTTTGAGCGGTTACTATTGACAGATGCAGTGCGAAGGCGTAAATGAGCTATCATAAGATGGTGATCGCGTTCCTGTCCGATGTCCGCTCCACGTCTGTTTCGGACATCTAGGAGACAATTTCTAAAGCGGCGGCTGATCGCAATGTGGTCGATCTGGTTGGATGATCGCTGCCTGTCAGTCGAGACCCAAGTGATCTTGTGGCAGGTGTTATGCTCAAACAGCGTACCTCCAATGACTAGGCGGTTGGTATTGCAGAAGTCCACAAACCGCTCACCGTTGTCGTTTCGGTCTCCAAGGCCGTGAACTCCCATCACGTGTTTGAGCATAGTGTTGTCGCTACCTACCTTGGAATTAAGATCCCCCATCACAATTACGATGTCTCCGTTTAGTGTCTGGTTGAAGACGGCGCCTAAATGACTGTAAAAATTATCTTTTATATCCTCAGCTGCGTCATCGGTCGGAGCGTAGCACTGTATTATGGTGACCTTCCTTACTCTACTCTGAAACCTGGCCGTCAATATCCGGTCGCTGTGGGGCTTCCAGGATATGAGGCTTTTTCGCGCTGCTGGAGTTAACACCAGTCCCACTCCAGACCTCCGTGAACTTCCAGCTGGCTTACCAGAGTAGAGCATGACAGTGCTTTTTGTTGGGGAGATGTATTCCCCAGCGTCAAACCATCTTATTTCGCTCAACCCTAGGATGTCTATTTTATATCGTGTGAATTCGCGCTCCATTTGGAGGAATCTGGCGTTATAAGGCCCTTCATGAAGTGAGTCCAGGAGGGTCTTAACGTTCCAGGATCCGATCGTTGTCCGTTGTCGATAGCCAAAGGTCGTCAACAAGTTTTCCGTCCGTATCCGAGGCGTATTGTTGCGTTTCGGAGCAATATGAATTTTTACAGTTGAGGCTCGCTGGGCCCCAGACCAACCGACACTAATCCTGTTTTTTGGCGCAGGAAACTCGCCATTCGTCCTCTCCCGTTAGCAATTTCCGAAGAAATTCCCAGATGGCACCACGAGGAGGTGGGAGTAGGGCTTACTAACAGAGCTGCTAGGTGTTCGGCTGCAGTGGCTCTTTCTCGCTACTTAATGAAACAGCACCTATCGGGAGATGCTGCTCCTACGAGGCCTTTGTTAGTCGTTCGCCATCCGTCGGTCACGGCTGCGATTCCTAAATCTCGATGTAAGTCGCTATTTCTTATGTACCATGGAGCATCTACGATTGCTCTTAGTGTCTTATTTTGAAAAGTTTCTAAAATAGATATATTGCTTGGTTTAGTACAGCCCCAAAGTTGTATACCGTACGTCCAAGATGGTTTTAGCACTTGCTTATACAAAAGCAGTTTGTTATATACGCTTAATTTCGAAGATCGTCCGATAAGCCAATTCATTTCTCGTAGCTTGATTTCGAGCTCGTCGCGTTTCTTTTTAACGTGTGGCTTCCACTTAAGTTTTGCGTCTAGGGTCATGCCTAGATATTTCGCCTCGTTTGCGTACGGGATTTGTACCGAGTTAATAAAGAGTGGTAAGTTGTTTACCCTTTTTTGTAAGTAAAATTTACATGCGTTGATTTAGTCTCGTTAAGGACGATTCGCCAGGTCTTCGTCCACTTGCATATTTTGTCCAAAGCGCGTTGGAGTTTTCCCGTTGATAATTCGACTGTTTTATCCGTGGCGAGGATTGCCGTGTCGTCGGCGAATGTGGCTACAGTCGTTGTCTCATCTTGAGGTACGTCTCTTGTATACAGCAAAAACAGTGTTGGACCGAGAACGCTTCCTTGCGGAACACCGGCGTGTATTTCTTTGAATTCCGAGTATTCGCTCCCGTATCTCACACGAAAGAGTCTATCGTCAAGATAAGACTCTAGGAGTTCATTCATTTTTACAGGCAAAACTTTCCCTAGCTTATATTTCAGGCATTCGTGCCATACTTTGTCAAATGCTTGGGATACGTCAAGAAAAGCGGTAGAACATATCATTTTTGCTTCTAAGGCTTTATCAATTTCATTAGTTATTCGATAGACCTGGTCAATTGTTGAGTGTTTGACCCTAAAGCCAAATTGGTGATCCGGGATCAATCGTCTTTCTTCAATTATTGGTTGCAGTCGTTTGAGCACAAGTTTCTCGAAGTCCTTTGATATTATGGGCAAAAGCGAAATAGGTCGATATGATTTTTTGTCGTGCGGGCATTTTCCCGGTTTCGGAACCATTATTACTTCTGCGACTTTCCATTTCCTTGGAACGTATGAAATTCTCATTGAGGCGTTTATGATGTAGAGGAGCTTCACTAGCGCTTTCTTCGGTAACTCCTTTAAAATTTCCCCAGTAATTAAGTCATAGCCCGGCGCTTTGTTATTCTTCAAGTTTCGTAACGTTTGACGAAGTTCAGACAGTGACACGTTTTTCATTTATAGTTGTCCAGTACCGAATTGGGACTGAGATCGTCGACCAATGGTTCCCCGTCAAATGGTTTGAACGTTTCTTCTAGGTGGTCTGCGAATACATCTGCTTTTTCTTTGTCGCCTTTTATCCATTCGCCGTTGGCTTTTCTTATTGGCGCCGAGTGCATTATGGGCTTCTTAATGGACTTCACGGCTTTCCAAAGTGAGTAGTTCGATCCTCTATCGGCAGTCAAACTTACAAGGTAAGCGGTGGTCTCGCGACTTTTAAAATCTTGAAGTAAGTGCTTTAATTCGTTAGATAGGCTGTTCAAGATGGCTTTATCTGGAGGTGCTCGCGATCGCTGCCATCTCTTTCGCGCTTTTCTCTTTTCGCGTATGAGCTCTTCTATTTCGCGCGGGTATGTTGTTCCGCTATTCGATACTGAGTTCCTCCGGAGAGAAGTATTATTCCACGCAGCGCTCTGAATAACTCTCACGAGTTTTTCTATTTCGTCTTCTATTTCTAGCGGCGTTTTTAGTGGTACATTCAAGGCTATGTTTTCTTTACAGTATTTTCTAAAGCCGTCCCAGTCGGTGTTGCTGTTAGTTAATCTAGGCGCTCTTTCTTTTTTTGCTAGGCTTCCGCCGATTTTCAAAAGAACTGCCGAGTGATCTGAGCAGAGATCATAGCATTCTTCTACGTTCGTAAGGTATCGAGGTACCCCTTTTGTGATGAAGAACTCAACGAGGTCAGGTAATTTATTTCTGTCGTTTGGCCAATATGTTGGCTTTCCCGTCGATAAGAAGACCACGCTACGTTTCGAAGTTGCTTTGAGGAGTACTCTGCCTCTTGTTGAATTGCATCGTGAACCCGAAAAAGTGTTTTTCGCGTTAAAATCCCCGCCGATGATAAAGTTTGACCCAAGTGAGTCAAAGAGGGGAGTAAGATCGTCATCCGCCAACCTATACTTCGGAGGAAAATAAATCGTCGCGATATTGTTATCTAGGTGCCTCAATTTCACGGAGACTGAGCTAATTTGCATTGAGTCAAGTTCAATTTCGGCGTTTTTGGAGTGCTTAATGCAGTCTTTGATGTAAAGGGATGAACCGCCTCTCAAATTTTCTGAAGGATGATGCGCATGATAATCGATGTAACCTTTAATTTTGGGCCCCGATCCCTTCTTACAATGAGTTTCCATAATTAGGCAAACGTCAATATTGTTCTTCCGCAGAAATACTTCTAGTTCTTCGATTTTGTGCGATAGGCCATTTGCATTCCATGTAAGTATTTTTATTAGCTTCATATTCATGATTTGTTATTCGTTCTGCGAGGTTTAAACTCTAGCTCGCTCAGTTTGTCAAAGATTACTTGATTAACTTTAGTTTGTTGCTCAAGCTTTTCTAATATCATAACTAATATATGAGATACCGAATCCGTTGTGGCAGGTTCTGGTCTATTTTCACGTGACGCGACCTGTGCGTACGATCTTGGGCCAATAAGCATTGATGTACCTTTTGTACTTGGACCGGCGGCGTTTTCTTGTGGATTTTTTACTTTTTCCTTTACCGATCTCGTTCTTCTGACCGATTTCGGGGTTTTCGGCTTGTCAGCTTTTGGACGTCTCGGAGTTGTGGTGACCTTATCTTCAGTACGTTTCTTTAGAGTTTCATGCCGTTTTTGTACCTCTATGGCGATTTCGCAACCTCGGTAACTCGCTGGATGACTTCCCTTACAATTGGCACAAACCGCTGGAGCCTGAGTGCTAACGTCGCAATCTTTCGAAAGATGTTCACCGGCGCATTTTACACATCTCGGTTGTTTCTGGCAGTACGCTTGAGTATGTCGGAAGCCTTGACATCGCTTACATTGAGGTACTAGTCTGTTGCCCTTCCGCTTGGGCTCGATTTTGACCTTGATGTTGAGGATTGCTTTTATCTTATATATTTTAAAAATGTTTGCATTTGTATTGCTTACTTTTCCAAAGACCTCATATACAAAATTTCATTAGCCTAGCTCAAAATTTAAGCCCTAAAAACTGGTGACATGCGGACGGACGGACAGACGGACAGACGGACGGACATTGCTCAATTGACTCGGCTACTGATGCTGATCACTTATATATATGTACTTTATGTGGTCTATCTTCAATATTTCTCTATGTTGCAAACTATGCGTCAAACTTAATATACCCTTAGGATAGGGTATAAAGACATATGAAAAGGCTACAATCCGTCTAGAGCGGATCGTATGATTCCCCTTTCCTTTTCGTGTATACAAATTTTTTATATGGTTTTTGCTTTAAACAAATGGAGGAGCAGTAACAACATGACGGAAGAGTCGATACGATTCACGTCAAAAAAATATCTGCAAATGTGTTTCGTTTGCAGTACTGTCAGCAGTACTGGAAGCAGAATTTCTGCACATGTGTTTTGGGCACTACTGCTTACAGAAATTATATCCCATGGATAGTAAACATACTTGTAGAGTAGTTAAGTATTTTAGGACTGCAGTACAAGAACCATTACCTTGTACTATTTTTGTTTACTAAGGAATTGTACATGTACTTAAAAATTTCAAGTACCAGTACCGGGACTTGTACGAAAGAATTGTTCTTGTACTTAAAAAAAAAATAGTACGAGGTAATGGTACTTGTATTTGTACTGCAGTCCCAAAATACTTAATAACTTTACAACTTTGATTAAGAGTAAGTGATTGGTGAGATAAATAAGTGGGTGCCGTGGTTCAGTGGTTAGTACGTTGGGCTACTGCACAAGAGGTTCCAAGTTCGAGTCCAAGAATCTTTATAAATACGTCATTAAAGAAAAAAAGGTAGTACAAAAAAGTATTACCAAGATACTGAAAAATTTGTAAAATTTTAAAAAGTTCTACTCGCTTCCAAGATCGCTCCTTGGAGTGGATTGATCTTTGAGTTTTTAGACAGTTGCTTGGAAAAATAAGATTAAAATTATAATTCTTATTTATAATCTTCTAATCAGTACTTTATTTGGAATCTTTAACTAATAGTTAATTAACAAAATATAATAATTAGCATTAGCATCAAACATAAAAAACCTTGTATTAAAAACAGAACCCCCTGTCATTTGCGATGGCTTTTCTGCTTCTAGTTCATCTTTTGTCTAAATTTTAAAAAGGCACAGCACGTCGTTAGAATTTAATAACACTTAATCTAAGCCTCTAATCTCCCAATCCCTTCCCCGTGGCCCCGTGGGAACTTATTTTACAATCTCGCTTTTCCTGTTTGTAAATCATCAAATTGACTTGGAGTCAGTTCCCGATATATACCGTCCTTATTCAAATAGTATACAGGATCCTTAACTTTGGTAATATCGAAACCTTCAACTTGTAAATCACGTTTTTTAAGCTTGAATGTAGCTGTCTTTGGCATTTCGGAAAGCAGTCGAATGAAAAGAGGCTGTGCATAAGCGGGTAAGCTGCCTCGTATGCCCGCTGAAAGTTGATGAAGGTCGACCTTACGATCGGGATCAACAATACCTGCCATACCGGCTTTACCTTCGATATGAGGAACCTGCAAAAGAAATGCTATATTACCAGAAGTCGCGATCGATTACGCATAAGTTGGTTTACTTACATCAACACCATAAACCACACAATCCTGTAAGCCTACAACGTTTGTGATAATCGCTTCCACCTCTGAAGTGGCTACATTTTCTCCTCTCCAACGGAATGTATCTCCCATTCGATCTTTGAAGTAGAAATAGCCCAGAATATCTTTGACCAAGATGTCACCTGAATTGAAATAGAGGTCACCGTCTTGGAACACATCGCGTATGAGTTTCTTTTCGGTAGCTTTTTTATCAGCGTAACCACTGAACGCATTAACAGCACGTTTGGGGTTTATTTTCCCAATAAATACACCAGGCTCGCCGGGTTTGCACTTTATACAACGCCCACTGGGAGTGCGAATAGGTTCGCCTGTATCTTCATCGCACCTGATAAGGATGACAGGATGGATTTTTTCACCCCAAACTGGAACAAAGCCAATGGCCCCAACTTGATTGTCCACATTAGCTGAAAAAGATAAAGGAATAGCCTATAAATATTGATTTATTAAATTGGACGTATGAGTATGACTCTTATGCTCCTGTATTGCAATATGTACTTAACACTATTATTTTCGTCTTTTTAACTTCCAATTGCCAAAGCCCCACATCAAGTATCTTTTAAAATTACCTACATATGTATCTATATTCTATTCTATCTATAGAAGAACAAAACAATACACATCAAAATGTTCTGGAACTTATTTAATATTAATCTATTGAAATCGAGAACGTGGTCAATCATATTATTAAACTATTACTACCTACATATGTAGATACAAATAAACAGTACTAACTTCCATATATTGTCTTAATTGAATTGTATAAACAAGATAGGCGGTATCGCTGCAAGCGACATTTCGCGGCATGCAATCGATTAGTTCATGGGAACAAAAAGTGTGCAAGATACATGTACATATTGTATATATAAAATTGCTTTTGACATGCAGTTATTTTAAAGCGCGACAGTATTTAATTGCTAAGAATATCCCGATGTCAAAGCTACATGACATGCTACTCACAAGTCGATGGGATTAAGTGATATGTTAATGTTGATAGCATTTGAAATTTTAATATGCTTTGGATAGAACTAATGAGAAATATAATACAAATGCCTTAACCAATTTCATAGAAAAAATCATAGATTCTACTTAGCTATCATTCGCACTAAAAACTTGTTTCATAGTATCGAAGGTAGGGCTGAGTCAGATAAGGTGTTGATGCTGAGAAATAATACCAGCTACAAAGTCAATTATTCGGCAGAGCCATCCAACCATCTATTGCGATAAGCTTTAGAAATTGTCCCTTTGATGTCCGAAACAGATACGGTGCTGACATCATACAAGAATGAGATATCTATCTTATGTTAGCTTAAATACTTCTTCGTTCTGGTACTGATCCCGCAAACAACGATGGTTCAAAATTGCTTAACATTAAGAGGTCTAATACCGACATATTCAGCGAACTCTAAGTCCTCCATTTTCGTCGTCGCGTGGTTATGTTTATAGGTCTATGGCCCGTTCTCTGATAAAGCTGTTCGTTAAAGATATATATTACATAAAGCGTTAACTCACTTTGTCAATTTAATCAAGATTAATCCCAGAGTGCAGCATTGGAATTCTGCTTTATTTGTTTGAAGGTACTTAAAATGGACACAAAAATTTAAAAATTACTTATCGCCAAACAGGATTCAAGTTGGGCTGAAGATATCGATGACCGAAAATCACAGTCTGCAACGGTTTTGGTATTTAGTATCACACTTACCGCCTGTGCTAGGCGAGCAACGTATTACAAACTTTTAGTAACTGACTTACAAGATAATGATATACCAATTGTTATTTTTACGGATAGTCAAAGTTGGCTAATTACAAAGGCAAGTGAACTCGTTCAAAAAATCTTCACAACCATTAGCACAACATTCGTGAGTCAATTACTGATGGGATAGTTACCTTGGAGTATCTTTCAACCGACAAAATGCTGGCAAATGCCCTAACTAAGCCTAGAACGGTAGCTAAATATTATTATTGTTTTACAAATCTATTAGATTATAATCTATTCTATTTAATTCAATGAAAAGAAATTTATATTTTAATTTTCAAAAATCTACATACATGATTTTTTGTTTGAATTAACTTTACTTAATTGTACAAAATGAAATATTTAATTTAATATACAATTTTATTTTCAAAAAAAAACCCGAGCTTAACTTAACTGATACTTTTGTATCCACGAAAGTGATACTTTTTAATCTTTATTTCGATGTGATACTTCGGTTTCTTTAAAATGCCCATTTTGATACTTTCTTAATTCCGTCCCCTTATCCACTGAACTGGGTTATCATTCCGTCATTTTTTAATATTATACATATTTAAATATTTGTTTAGTTAACGTGAAGCCGAATTGGATGGATGGATGTTTTGTAAAAGAATTAAGAATATTCAGGTTATTTAAAGTACTATCGATTTTGTTTTTTTTTTTTTAATATTAACAAAATAATAATAGTAATATCAGTTTTCCTCATAATTCCCATTATGATACGTTATGCTACTTTTTTTTCCTTACAAATTCCTGTACAAATACAAAACATGAGTTTTTTATGCCAATTACTATCACCTTTTTCAAAGTAAATATATATATGTTTGTATGTACCAGCTACTGTTATATATTTAATCTCTAGATTAAATAAATTAAGAAACCCTAGCGTATATTTATTCAAAAATAAACATTTCCGTACTAATCAAAGTGAGCAAGATCAGGCTACGTTTATCTTTATAGAAACCGTGATTAATGTAATATCATTGAAAGTAAAAAAATGTATGTATGCAAGTATGTACGTATAGTAGGACCTAATCGAACCAATTTGTTTTGAAACTCACCTAAATTTGAGTTTCCTTCTGTAGATCCGTAAAGTTCACCAATTTCAGAAATATTAAATCTTGACGTGAACTGTGACCAAATCTGTGGTCTTAATCCATTTCCATACATGAGTCTCACCGAATGCTTAGTATCATCTGGCTTCGATGGAGTCGATAGCAAGTAGCGACACAATTCTCCAATATACTGTGCTACCGTGCAATTGTATTTTATACAATCAGTCCAAAAGTTTGAGGCGGAGAATTTTTTCCTTAACGCCATTGTAACGCCATGGAGAAATAAATTACCAACACCTACAATACCACCTGCTGTGTGGTAGAGTGGCAGTGGATTATAAATGATATCATCATCACGAATGTTGACCATTTCATGTACTGCTACAGCCATGAACATGTATCTATAAGAAAGTGATACAAAAGGGATTTTAGTTGAGAAGTCTGTTCATAAGAATTCAGATAGAAACCTCAAATGTGTAATGACAGCTGCTTTAGGCATACCCGTCGTTCCTGAGGTATATATGTATACCATTTTGTCCTTTGGGCTACCATCGGCAATATCCTGAGTTAGGTCAGTTGGTTTGTGCGATTTTAATTCTGAAATTAAATCTGTTGCGCGGTCAACAATGATAAATTTATCAGAATCTCTCTGCTCTGCATCACTGTACTGGTAGAGTTTGAGGTTTTTTATCTCATCGTCGCTTAGTATGTCAGTTAGAGCTGAAACCAGTTCAGTACCAAAGATGATGGCCTTACAATTAGCTGCTTTTATAGAATGCAGAAGGGTTTCTTTTCGTAGATTTGAGTTTATTAAGGCCGATACTACACCTATTTTCGATAAGCCCAGCCATATGCAGGAATACTCTGGTCTTGTCTCCATCAGTAAGGCTATCGAATCGCCACGTTTGTAACCCTTCGATTTGAAGAATGAAGCTATCTTATTACTAAAATCTTCTATGTCCTGGAATGTTAGCACCCTATCCTCCATTATAAAGGCAGGCTTTTCTGGATGTATTTTAATGAATGTTTGAAAAACTCTAGGGACTGTCCATTTCTTCCATTCAAACTTTATTAGAATGTATTGAATTTTAAAGAAGCGATAAGCAGCTCTACAAAAATTGATAGTATTAAAAAAAATTATAATATGGGCTAAAAATATAAATAAACTCACGTTAGATCCCTTGGTAATGTTGTTACCACAGCATATACATGGGTTGGTCTGTTTCCTGTAGCTAGAAACACAGTGATTCCCAATACTAATACACATAGTGGAGGATTTTCCTTTACTATAGCCGAAAGTGCCAGACCTATTAGACAGGTAAATAGGAGCGTTGCGTTACGCTGCTTAAAATTCAATTCCAGCAACATCTTGAGAGTAAAATTTTATGGAACTGCTTCAGCTTCTACCAGCTAAAATAATAATAATAAAAAAACTTATCAGTGCTTTCTAAGTTATGTGATAATAATACTGCAAGAAGATAAGCTGGAGTGTAGCTATCACAAAACGCCTGGCAAGTTACAAAATGTATACATATGAGATTTGATTTGATTTAAAGTAGTCAATAGTAAGGTAGACGCACTTGTTACAGTAATTGTAGACGTGCGATATTGTTTTTATCAAATTAAATTCGATATGTGTGCATACCGACACAGAAATAGAATATAGACATTGTAATATTTGGACGATTTCAGTTTTTCGGTAATGAATTAGCGATTTGGAAAAAGCACATCTGACTTCTTCCTACAATAGTATTTAATACAATTGAGGCAAAAGCTTTAATTTACATTTGTATAGCTCTCTACATAATAATAATAACAAATGAAATATAATAGGGAGAATTACCTATTGGATTTTTCAAAAAAAAATCGGGCTCAATATTACAATCTATTCTGACATAACGATAATATCAAAAATGTAGGTTGCTAAAACAACTTTTAGCAATCTAATTTATTTTGCTTTAATAATATTTGTGAAAAATAAAATCATTCCATTTTTGTCATCAAAATAACGTGTTTCAGTTTAAAGATAATTTTTCCATAGCTTTCCTATTAAATATTTTAACAAAAAGGCTGATGGCTGATGCTTTTGTAGCATCCCAACTCAGTTTCTTACGGATAAAATTAGAATATGAAGCCAACGGTCGAGCAAACAGAAGCGGGTTTCATCTAGATACATGCGTAACGGCCAGGTTAAGCTCAGTCGATATAACGTACGGTTCGTTTCTGGTGTAATTACCGGCCATTGTGCCATTAGCCTTCACGAAGAGCGACTTGTTGTGTGGCATAATGACTATTACGAGTTGCAGAGACGAAGAAGACATCGAATCTATTTGTCATCTGTTGTGTGAATGTCCTGCCCTATCCGTCAGAAGAAATAGAACTCTTGGTAGTCATCTCTTCTCGAAGTTGGAGAACTTAGGCAATGTTGAGTTAATGGACCTCCTGATATTCATATCACTCTCTGGCTGGTTCTAACTGAGGACGTTCTTTGCAGTGTTCCTAGGGTTAAATCCATCCATCCCATCTACATAACCTAACCTAAAGACATTTTAAAGAAAACAACAATATTTTTAGAACTTTATTGATTCCAACTTAAAACACTCTCGATACCAACTAATAAGCACAGATCATCACAATCCCTTCCAGTCATGTACATTACGAATACCAAAATGTCCGTTTCCCAATATGAAGCAAAGCTAAGAAACTTGTCTTGAGCCCTTGTAACACTTGTACTCAACACTGAACATAACAAGCTGGATCAAAGCCGATAAAGTTAATAACTTTTTGTCAGTCTCATCTCCAACTAGCAACATTAACAGAGAACGGTCCACGAAGCACACGAAAATTAGAGTTATACGAAAACAAATTGAGCGGTGGATGAACACACTCTGCATTTAAATGGAACCCACTCAGAGAGGCAGAATAGTAATACGCCCAAGGCAAGCAGGGTGTAATACAGTCAAGTAGGAATCTATCACTTTCAAAATGAGTCGGAGACAGGTAAATTATTCAAACGCGCTTCTTTTTGCTTCAACGAGTTTCTATTTCTGTCAAAAAGAAAAAATGCTACATCATATGTGAACACATTTATAGGAAACGGTATTGTAGAAAAAATGAAATAATGTTTGTTTGAATTTGTTTTATAATTTGTATGCTTTGAATAAAATTCTGCTATATATACTAGCTTTTTGATCTTTATGGAGATTTGAAATTACCTCACACGCTGGCTCAACTTGCCCCGATAGTGAGGCTAGTTGGATCACTTGGTCTTGGCGGATTTTAGACAATACATATTATTCTTCTGCTATTACATATTTAAACTTTTTTTTAAATTACACATGGAAATTAATTCTAATTCTTCAATTATTTATAAGTAGGTTTATATTTATGAGACCACCAAAAAAACATGCCCAATTAGTGCCGCCTTACCCTTAGTTACGTATGTAGATATGTGTATATGTAAGTATATCTCGCTAGTTCGTCTTTCAACCATAGATTAATTAATATCACTGGATTGATTCAATTTACTTATTTTAAATAACATGATCTGTCTTCCTGTGACTGTTTAGTTCAGTACTTTAATAACGAACTACATACAGTGATTACAAAATTAGGTTTTCTGAAATACGAGGTCATTCAATGTATTTAATACATACTAGTATATAAAAAAATATATAATGACATATTTAAACCACAAAAAAAGTCTGTTAAATATAATTATATGCCTTTGCATGTATTTAAAACCTCAACAGAGAGTTAAAGATTGTTTACTTATCACTGCCGGAGTCTCAACACCATTCTTATCACCTGTCATTTAATTTATCTATTATCTAATAATAATATGATATATTTTTCGTATCAGGTGTACATGACAAAATCCTATTTGGTGACTAATGTGAAAGCCAGGGTCTTACGAGTTGCAACTAAGCGTTTCACATAGTAAATTTTTTAAGAAAAGTAATCAAACCGAACCAACTCTTTAAACATAAAAAAAACAATTCGAAGAAATAATGACAAAGCAAAATATATTCTTGTGAGTAGGTTCAAAGTTCCACATAATTATATGGAATTAGGTGTTAACTCTGACGGAGATACTACTGCCGGCATTATGAATAAACAAATTAAATTTTGCATTTGTTTTTTTTTTCTTTCTTTTTTTTTTCTTTTTAAGCAGATAGCTGCATAAAGGCGGTGAACGACTGACTGATAACCTTAACGTGCATGAGATACAAATCACATTTATTCCCAACAAATTTACTACAATTCAGAAAGAATAAGTAGAGCGAAACGTATAGACGAAAGTAAATAAAAGTAAAAGTGTATATGTATGTATATTAAAAAAAATATTTTCTACCGTCATGATTGCGAAATTTGTATCATGAACGTGTTTTAAAATTAATATACCTAAGAAGAAAATATGTGATTATTGTTGGCTTAAGATTTTGTTTTAGATCTATATGGGACTTCTTTCCTCGGAAGCCACAACTTCTACTACATTAGTGGCCAGTTATAGCTGTCATTGAACATTTTTATTTCCGATTTTAAGATGATTCGGTAAACAATTGTTCAATTGTAGAACTTACAAAAAAAAATAATTCTAATTAAAGAACTAAAATTTTCTTTATATCTGCATTAATGCTGGTAGGTAAAATCAAAAATCGAAACCACACCGGAGTGAAACCAGTGCTGACACTAAGAAAAAATATGTGCACGACTGGGTCGTACGTACTTGCACCTATATGCTGTTAGTTAGAAATGCATCAATTTTTAATAAAAAAAAAAATTGAAAAAATATTTTTAAAAATTTTGCATAAGTTTAAATGCCACATTTTATTACACATTTAATCCTGCCCACATTTCGATTTTGATAAAAATCCATTGAGTTTTAGCCGAGAAATAGCCATGTTTCTAAAATCAGTTAATAAGAAAAGTACCGTTATACGTATTTTTAGCCAAAAACGTGGTACGCCATCTTATAGCATTTGTCTAGACTAACTCGAATATGAAATTTAATCAAAATCGTTCGAGCCGTTTTCGAGAAAATCGTCTTTTTGTGAAATTGGCCTTAAGTAAAGTACCGTTCATAACAGGGCTAGAACAAAAATTCCGATTTCGCCTCGAATTGCGACCCTACAGAGCTCAGATATGAAGTTTGAAGCAAATCGGTCCAGCCGTTTAGGCTGCAGTCCAGCGTACATACACACAGACAGACAGACAGACCGACAGACAGACAGACAGACAGACAGACAGAATCGGCAGACCCACTTTTTCGAGCTTCTCTATCATCGTAATGTCAGAATTCATTGTTATCTCGAGTTCGAATTTTTGCACGAATCCAATACTTGCCCTATATTATAGGTGCAAGTAAAAATTAAATACGTCCATAATATGTAGATTTTTTTTAAATCTTAGTTTCCTTTGCAATTTTAGTACGATTCTATTCTAATCAAATTCAAAAACCCATACGAGGAAATGAGCACTGCTTGTGTAACAGTGTAACATATGTAGGGTAGACTGGGTACGGTTGAAAAAAAATTTCTACTATCGACTATAGCATTGGCATTAATACGATTAGCAATGATGGAGTTAGGTGAAATGAAAGATAAATATTTTTTTTTATTAATGCACAGTTTTTTTTTGAGTTCAAAGTATGCTTTTTAAGCGATACATAAATTTTGAAGAAAAAAGTCATTTTGTTTCAACTGTCCCCATACCAGGGGTGTCCCCATGTTGAAATGAAATGAAATCTTACGTTGTATCGTATTTAATTCATTTTTTATTTGAAAAAATGACACACTTTAACAATATTTTATCTGTTCGTATAATATGGTTCCAAACAAATTAGCCAATAGTACTCATCGTCTTCTGAACATGAAGATTCTTCTGGGGTTTTATTTTTTTAAGTTTTCGTAGTCTTTTATTGTATTATATATTCCAGTTGTCCAGAAATCTGGCTTGTAAGTTTGTCGATGTTAACGCTATTGGCATAGCCGATGCCACAATTCCAGGAATGTCGTAGATCGTCATTGTTTTGCCTGAATGATTTCTCATCCAGATGTCACAAGTCGAGTTCACTGCTTTTTTGAGTGGGCCATAAGCGAAACAATCAAGAGGCTGAAGCTTGTGCGGAAAATCTCATAGTGCACTGTTGTTCTCCTCCGGAAGTATCTCGCTGTCGAATCAATCTTAGCAGAGTGCTGTAATAATTCACTCTGTGGGTATTTGCTAAATTCCGCAATCAACTCCCTGCCTTCACCTGGTCATAATCCGCTTTGTAGGCTGACAAGTCCAGATTTCCTCTCGTAGTCTTCCTTACACGTACTCGGGGCATCTTTAACACACAAAAAAGTGTAAACACATTGTTTCAACCGTCTCCATAAAAAGTGTTTCAACCGTCCTTAGCCTCGTTTTTCAACAAAAATAAATTCCAAAATAACATACACAACAAAGAAACGTTTCTGGATATCACTTTATTATATTCAAAGCTCTTTTCTGCACACAAAAAAATAACACTCAACTCTCTCACTTGAATACAACTCACACAACAAGGAAAAATAAAAAAACAAAAAAACTTACTTTTACTTGTCAAAAAAATTAAGACCTCCCTGTCCACAACCGAGCAATGCGACGATCACAGCAAGACTCAATATCGTGAATAAACTGGTTTCTGCTCAATTCTCTCTCAATACTCATACAGATTGCGCGAACTGTTTCTGAGATATTTGCGTTGTGTCAACCGTCCTGTGTTTCAACCGTACCCAATCTACCCTACATAAGTCGGCGTCGTGGAAGTGAATATTTAGATTAAAAATATGTTCGTTGCATTTTTTATTCGTGAATGTGATTATTTGAGTTCTAGAAATGCTAACTTTTTGATTGTATGTATGTAGTTCATCCTTCAAAAATCATAGCAAAATTTTTGAAATCTGTTTTATTAACCATAGTTAATACATGGTGGAAATAGCACAACAGCTAATCGATTGATTCCATTTATGGATATCAAATCTACAACTTATTATAATTTCTATAACAGTTGTAGTTACTGTATTAAATTGCTATAGATACCACCAAATACTGATGCAAATTTTACAAATTTAGATCTTTGCATTTGACAACACACAGTCAATTACAAACACATAGAGAATGAGAAAATTTATTTGAAAAGTGAAAGCATTCTCTCTAAAACTTGTAATAGGTAATTTGTGCATTTTGACAGATTTTTTGATCATATGCAGACACCTACAGTTAACTACAAGATTTAATGCTAGAAAATGTAAGATTCACAACGCATATTTATTTATTGAAGCTTAGTACAAACTGTAACTCGAAGTTGGGATTAAAGAAAGGAACCAATAAGCTTTGGAAATTTGGGAAGACTTCTAAAACCAGTTAATAAGCAAAGTAACGTTATACGCTTGTTTAGCCAAAAACGTAGTACGCTACTTTTTGTTAAGTTGGGTTACCGTTCTAAGCAATTTTTGCCAAAAATTTGGTTCGCTATTTTATTAGACTTTACAAGACAAGCGTAAATATAAAATTTAAACAAAATCTTTAGACCCGTTATTTAGCTATAAGTCTGTGGCAATAAGTTAAAGTAGCTTATGTCTAATTTTTCAGTAGAGGCAAAAGAAGTTTTAAAAATTTGTTTAAAAAAAAGTGCTGAAGCTAGGACCATAAAAATGGATCACAAAATTCTATTTTATTTAATTCTATTTTGTGATCCATTTTTATGGTCCTAGCTTCAGCACTTTTTTTTAAACAAATTTTTAAACTTCTTTTGCCTCTACTGAAAAATTAGACACAAGCTACTTTAACTTATTGCCACAGAAGTAAACTAACATTGTTAACACTTTTGGCGAATAATTTGGTACGCCATCTTACAAATCTTTGCAAAATTATTCGAAGTAGGAAATTAAAAAAAATATCGTAGGAACCGTTTTCCAGGAAATATGTTTTTTGTTATATTGGCCTTAACCCGTTTTTGGCCAGTGCCAGAGATCCTGTATCCTTGGGTCCTGATTTTCTCAAATACATGCTATTTTGTTTCAAATATCATATTTTCATAGATACAATCTTAAAAAATTTTCTAATTTTTGTGTTATAGACTGGTATGGACGCACCATTGGCTGAAAATGGGTCCTACTTTCCTACTCCCATACATAGCTCCTTATTCCACTTTGAAAGGTCTTATATAACTACTCCAAACACGAATTTTGTCAGAAAGTGGGCGTGGTAGCGGGCGGATTTAATTTTCTTTTTAAATTTACTGTATTTTGTTCCTAAGATGTGATATTAATGTAATAAATTGTCGAAAAACTATTTTTTTTTAATAACGCCCCTTAAACGTAGGCGTGGCCATACATAATGTATGGGAGATATGTAGAGTAACGGAATATCTACAAATTTGCTTGAGTAAATGTTATCAAGTTTCAGATAAAGGTACTGAAAAAAACACATTTTTCAAAAACATTTGAACATGTACTCAAGTCTGCTCCTAAGAATTGATATTATTTAATTTAAATCGAAGAAAAACTGTTTTTTTTTTGTTATCTAGAAACCCGTCCCTGTTACAACCTATGTATTGAACTTAATATACCATTTGGATAGGGTATAATCAGACACTTATTATTATTTTTATTTCACATATGGTAGTGTATGACCGTATTATTATAATTTAATATCCTTCGAAGCAGCGTGGGTTAACACCTAGATAATAAATTACGTAAATGTATCATATTAGAAGTGATTTTTTCAAAGGCTGTGTCATTTCCGTTTTAAATTACTTTACCTTCGCATGCCATTTGATTTTAGTATTGACCCTACCCATTAGAACTGTTCTGTGCTTTTGCTTAGCCTTTGCTTTCCTTAGGGTAAGACTTCTTGTAACTATGTTTTAAGTGATTAACATTCTGGCAACCTTATCCTATTGGTTTTATACATCATCAACCCAGAATAATCCCGCATACGCGATCGATTTAGCCATTCGATTACTAACATCTTATAATCATATAAAACCTTTATCATTGATCACCTTTGACGTTAAAGAAACACTGAAATTCATATCGACGACTCCCTTACACATTACTCACTTACATTACTTCTTTTTCAGAACAAAAATCTTAACTTAAAATCATATTAAAGTTAACGTTTGTAGTACCTAATACATATCTAGATAGGAAGATACATACCTCGTTTGTAGTGACCAAAATTTTGCAGAGCAATTTATTAAAACGAGACCAAACGTGAAAAGCTTTCTTTGACTTAAGATGACACTACGGCAAACCTGGGAGAAAAACAGGAAACCAAATAGGCAGATTAGATAACATAGGATCATCGACTATAAGTTGCTTGCTACAACGAAACTCATATTTTAGAAATAGAAGCTTATTTGGCGCTCAACTGGGTTGATAAAAAGTGATTCATTTAGAGGTATCTGCTTTTTTTGCCTATGGGTTTTTCGACAGATGAAGTGTGGGTCGTGCTAACATGTCATGGCATTCCCTTAATAATCCGGCAGGGTGAACGATGAACCCAAATTTCACCTTCGGTATCATTCAATCCGTTCAGAGGGAATCGTCCATTTCTCGGCACTGTGAATGAAGTTCACTTGATTGTTTATAACTGGTTTACGGTTATGCCCATACCAAAATATGTATATGTACATATATGTGTTTTGCATATATGATATCTCTACATTTTTCGTGAATTTTCATAAATATTACCGGAATGTTCTGTTATTTAAGGAATATAATATATCCATATAGCCCATTTTTGTTTATATACGCCATTTTTGTTTATTTTTTGCAGCAACTTTTAGTTTGTTTATTTTATTTTCGCACACCTGTGACAGTGGAAAATACATCCAACACTGACCAGGTGACTTTTGAAGTTAAATAATGTGATTGTTAATACAGATCATCCGGTGGATTGAATGGTACCGACTAAAAGTGAACGCGGATCGAATAGGTAAAGTGAATCTCAGATCCGCCGGATTGAATGAGTCAGTTTTGTTTGCCATTTCATCATGAAAAGCGCAGCACAGCGCCTGGCGGCCTGTTTTCTATGTACTGCCTTAAATTGCGGCACGTGATCTGCAGGACATTTCCTACCAAAAAGACGGCACTACTTGCCATACAACCAGTGAAATCATTGCTTTATCGCAAGAAGAAACGTTTAATTTCGGTCTTTGGGCAAATGAATTGGTCGCCATCTCTAGACTTTTTCCTCTGAAGCTTTATAAATTTCAAAGTCTATTAATTGAAGCATGGTACTATTGAGAAATTGGAAGTCAACATTACTCGAAATGCCGGGACGCCTCATCAAAATTTTGAAAATTAATTTCTTAATAAAGAGGTATCACTGTTATATAATCTGATGTCACGGCTTTTTTTGAAGTTAAGATATTAGTGCTCCTTTCTTAAAAGTGATTATGACTAATTTATTTCGTTTACGAGACTCTTAGTTTAAGACTTTTTGGTGAATACCGGCCTATGATTTTAAATTGGATTCTAATAATGCTCCCATTTTCATATACCCATGACAGCATATTGTGGTTAGTTTACGAATATCAAACATATACCATCTAGGCTCCAATTTAATAGACATTTCATTGTTAAAACAATTTCGAATTAATATTCATCGAGTCTATCACAAATTAGGCAATGACCCAATAAGACCTTGGGTACTCAAGTTTATTGAATATATACATATGTATGTAAATATATATATTACAACTGTCTGATAGGCCGAACTAAGGTTTGACTTAAGGTTGACCAATGAACACGTTCTTCAATTCTAAAAGTAGTTGGTATATATTGAATGTCGAAGAAACGAGGGATTTTATGTTATATCCAAGACTAGTAATTCTATTTCAATAAAATAAGATTGCGTACTTTAGGTATAGACATGATAAGATTATAATGGACCATTATTTTTGTATGCCTACACATATTAATTTTATTTGTTGACGTAAAAGTCGTCACCTAATTTCCATTGCTTATCAGCAATATTTAAAATAATAATCACATCAATTACACTATGAATATCATTTGATACAAAATAAAACACAATAATTAATAAAACTACTGAGCGCGCTCACTTTTAATAAACTTTATCTGTTGACATTACACCATATAAGGCTACTCAGTCAGACGTGATAACATAATACAACAAAAGAGCTCAACACAATTTTTAAACAAAAACACTGATTAGCTATCTCACGTCATCGAACTCACCTCTGCCTTTTTATTTTATGCTTTACTTTAAGGCGAATACTAATAAGAAATTTTACTCGCGTTTCTGACACAGTTTTTGTTCGATTTGTTTTCAATCAAAGGTCATCTAATCGACCAACAAACTCTGACTGAATATGAGCATGCTTCAAGGATAAGCTTGATATTTTTCTTAATGAAGATTCATAAGTATCGTGAACAATCATCATTCAATTAATACACGAAATAAAGCCCACACGACTTTAATTTACAAACTATAAAACGACGGAACAAAAAAAAAGAATAGAGAAATACATACTCTTACTCGTATAACTTAATTCGAAGCTGATTAATAAACTCTAGTTATAGTACCTATGTAGTCCAACTATGCCTACATGCCCTCGGAGCGTGAAAAGTGCTTTCACTATCATCTACCTCTTGTGGTTATATGTTTTTGGACTTTAATTTAAAGTCCTTTGAAATTTACATGAATAAATCAATAAACAAATTTATTTTGCAAAATTAGTAACACTATCTGTGAATTCATTTGAACTTTTATCATTTGAACAGTGTCCGCAAATTTCACTCATATACTCGTAGTAGATAAAATAAGATTTTTGTGTATACAATGGGTGCCGACGCTAATCGTCCGACCTTTGCCATAGATTGGATAGTTCGCAAGGTATTTTTCATCATTGTTTATGGTAGACTTCCGCGGATTAACGAAACGTGGCTATCTAAATAGATAGATAAACATAGTACAGATAGTACATTGAAACAAAACTGAAATAAGTCTCTATGAATTGAAATGTCTTAGTAAATAAAAAACCTCAATAAGTATCTGTTATGCCTCTCACATTTTTTAGTGCAGAAAATATAGTGTGATTTATCAACAAATTGTGGCAATTTAATAATGTCTGGAGGAGGTAGTACAGCACATGATTATGACACAATTTTTGTTTACTAAAAGCACAATACAGGGCTAAAGTATTAAGATTTACGCACATAAACGATATATTCTTAAATGGAGTTTCCTGCAGTTATTTAGAATACGAACATCATGATCAAATGCATTATTTCCATCTATTATATTTATATATTTAGTGTTCCGGACCTTTTTCAACTGCCTGCTAGTTTGTTATTACTAGAAGGCAATATTAATCATGTCTGGAAAGCGATTTATTTCGAACATAACTAGGGTCTGTTGCAAGCTCCACCTTTATTCTAACGTTAATATTAACGGAATTTTACTTAGGGCAAATTTGATAAAAAGGAGCTCCAACGATTTTTAATAAATTTCATACTTAAGTTAGTTTAGGCCAATACTAAAAGATGGCGTACCGAGTTTTTGGCTAAAAATGCATGTAATGGTACTTCGCTTATACGCTTATACACTGGTTTTGGAAAAATGACAAAAACGGTTGATAAATACATGGACTTAGGTCAAAATCAAAACGCGAGCAATATTTAACATGCATGCAGAATATGGCATTCAAAGTTTTGAAAACTAAAAGAAAATAATTTTTCGAAGATAGCAATAAAAAATATATTATATATATGTTATGTAGGTACATATTCAAAACTAAATTACATATCAATGTGATATAGTCCAAATGTAATTTTTAAATCACTATCGAATGATAAGAAAATAATGATTTAATTCTATAATCTTTTATTGAAAACTACTCTACGGATTTGGATGAAATGTAGAATTTTTTTTGTTAATACTATTGGGATTACAGAAAAATAGGAAGAGGTACAGTGGAGTGCCTATATACCCATAAACTGTATTATATAAAGGTTTTTCCGTAATTATAATTATAATTTTGCGTATCTCCAATATATTCGTATATATAATAATTAATATTAATACTTATCAAATGTTTATCAAGCTTTTTGTTCGACAATTTTTTTCCGAAAAAAATATTACCTAACTATATGGAGGCTAAAATTCTCTTTAAATTAATATGCCACATGATGGAAAGCAAAAAGGGAAGACGGAGAGACAGATACGGTATCAAACCGATACATGTGCGTTTGACAAAGTTTTTTAAAAATTATGCAGAACAAAACGTGAAAAAATAAAAAAATTTAATTAAAAAAAAATCCTATTCCAACAATTTTACTTTATACATACTTACTTAAAATTAAAATAAGTATATATAAATATGTAAATATTTACCTATTCTATAAATTGTGCCTGGGGTGGGGGTGTTTTCTTAAAAACTGTCAGTTTTTCACGCCGAACCTGGTGACATCTTAGAGCCATATTATTTAATTCAGATGTAAATCAGATTTAAAAGCATTTTTTCAACCCGAAAATTTAAGCCACATTTCTTAAATCCGATAATTTAAACACTATGTTTATTGTAAAGGGTTTCAGTTTGTGTTAAATCAGTGAATATTACGAAACCAGCATAAGTCGATTTATGGCAAAATTGAGCTAATGACATCTTGCAAACTCCTACTTTCTGTTCATATGCCATATTTTTTGTGTCGATATCTCTAACGGTTATAATGTTATAGCTAAATGAATAATAACACTACCTACGTATGTATGTACACTTAATCAATAGAAATATTGAATTTAAAATAAACAGGCATAAAAGCTTAAGTCAAGTTTTTGCAAAAAAAAATCGCATTATTTAAAGGAAAATATGAAAAATGATTCTACAAGAAAATTAACTGCTTAATTTACTGTGTTTTAGTCAATTGTTTGCTCAGCCTCTTAAGTCACATCAATCCAATGTTTAAAACTAGATTCCTGAAAAGTTACAAAAAATAACTTACGTTGATTTTTCTTTTTGCCACAAAATTATTATTGGGTCAACCTTAAATATTGCTCTAACTTTGTGTCAAAATTAACAAGAAGTCTATTTCAAGTCAAAATACAATACGAACTCGTGCGTGAAGACGTAGTGTAATGTAGTCGCCTGAGAACCGCTTAAATCAGGTGGTGGCTGACTGTGGGTTACTTTTATCTTCCGAGAAATTTTTAACTGTCCCTTTCGTTCTTGAGATATATACTTCTTAGTCATCAGTCCCTAGACTCCAAGTGATAGTTTTATTATTACGTTCATAGTTTAATGATGTGACAATATAATATTTCCTTATGTTTCTGACTACAGTAAAAATACGGTTTTCCGAATTTAAATTATAATTTATTTCTTGCATTAAGTATTTAATTTGAATTAAAACGACTTTGAAATTCACGGATGGGCTTATTTCTTGTCTATGCATATCGGCAATTAAATTGAACAATAAGTTTTTATATTCTATTGAAATGAAATGCACCGACTCACTGTACATATAATTATCACAGTAACCACACCACCCGTTGCGAATATACCAAAATTGACAGATAAGACGTCATATTCACTTCAGAGTCTAGGGAATGTTTATCGCAAACAAAAGGCGACCAAGTTGTACATGAACGTGGTGTGATTGCGCCCCCCATCAATCCGCGTGTTTTGTGGCCCTGTGTGTGGGTGTATTTTGTCAAACTAGAAACGATAGAACCAACAAAAAAGATAAACGACAACAATCCAATGTTGCTATTGTATTTTATGCAGCAAAATACAATGGACGTTATATCTGTTTGCCCGTTGCCGCACCATGTCGGTGTTAGATACAATATTTAAATGAACTGTGAATGGAATAAGAATATGTGGTTGGACCTTGACACTTGGCGTGAATTAAAGAGAAAAAAAACAGCTTGAATGGTGTGTTCGTCTCCAATTGCCAGAGCAACCCACATTCTAATGTTTATTTGGAATATTCCATGCAAAATTCTCCGAAAAGAATATATTTTAAATGGATTTTTCCCTACCGATTTGAGTAGTCAGATTGTATCCAGGGATTATCTGTCAACAAATTTCCAACACACTGCACTTCACGTTCACTGCGCGGAATCCAACTCGAATTAGGTAGATGAGGAAAACAAAACAACGCGATTCTAAACCACACTACACAACCGATCGCTTCCACTCTCTGACAGTGACTAATTCGCGTCGCGTACAAAGTTGGCTGTATGAGTTCCGTCCGTCTGTCCAGATAAAAAATGTGTTCTCTTAAAACGCTGAACAGCTCTAGTCTAGAGTAAATCGCTTGCTTTGATCAAATTGAGTCTAACCGGTGCTCACACATACATAGGTATATTTAATGTTTTGGTTGTTTAAAATGCATGCCCGCTCGCGAAACCGCAGATCGAACTCAAGTTGCGACTTTTGGATCGGGTTAGACTGATTACGCAATCACGGCCGTCACTACTCTAATGATAAGGAATTATTTGAATTTATTATTTGACAGGAACTGACAGCTATATCGCGAATTACTTGGGGGTATCTATAAACTTTGATTATAATAGAGTGAATATGTGTGCACATACACATGTACATATGTATAGCTATGTATAGTGTGACGTGATAGAACGTATGCTTAGTTGAGGGAGAAAGATTAAATAAATTGGTTTCACATACTGCGAGATGGAAGGAGGGGGCTAGGAATCGGTTGATGGTCATTCAGTTGTCTATCAGGAATCGATAGTGGAGAAGTGGAAGTAAATACTGCATCACCTGGTGATCGGTTGATTTCGCTCAACCCTTCAATGCATTGTGTTGCAGATATGCATCGGGTGACCAGATCCATGCCCACGAAGAAGAGGACACGTTTAAAAATCTCAAATGAAATATTTAAGATAGAAAAGACTACCAAAGTAAGAAATATATTGTTATGCCTGGTTTGGCTATACACTGAAGAAAAAAAGAGTTCACTACCTGTCGTCGGGCCGGATGTATTTTGGGTCAGGAACCTCCGGTATTTCCTTGGACTTTTGTTGCAGAGGAATTATGTAGCACAACACTTCTAGTGTTGCAAAAAGAACAATCAACACCAAGTATAGAATGACACAAGACAACACTTTTGTGTTGTAAAGAAAAACAATCCACGAAATGTCTTTAGCAAATCAATCAAATAATCATACACTTTTTATACAAATGATAGTTCTTTATTAGGTTGTAAAAATAAACTCAGCTACGATACGTATGTGTTCCCAGAAGGGCGGAAAATCAAACTTAAAAATTGACATGCAATTTGAACTGCTATTTATAGGCAAAATTTGCTGACGCCGCTGCTCTGTGGTGCTCGTGCATAATGTGCTGATAATGCGTCTGGTAATTTCGGATGTCAGCGTCCCGTTACACTCATGATCCATAACACGTCCCCCTTTCAGACACATCTAAGGATATTTTATCCTGAGATTGGGCTTAGGCGACCTTAATTCAAGGTCATCTGCCGATGTAGATTGCTCCGGTGTACTTGCAACGCCTAACCTTACTTCAGGGGTAACTCTGTTCTTTCTGTTAAAGCATTTATTAAAGAGGGTTATTGTTGTCCTTCCAGATCCGCGGTTACATTTCCAGATAACATAGCTTATTGCGATTAGACTCAGGACTCCAGATATTGACATCAGTACACCTTGTGTTCGTTCCGGTATTTGCCGAAGGGCTTTTGACCAAAAACTTCGTTGATTTTGAATTTCGGAGGTCATATCCTGTAGTTCATGGATATCTTTCGCTGTAATTTTTGACATCGGTTCCTGTTTGATTGCTATTTCGTGTAATTTTACGTTGATGCAGCAGTCTTCCAAATCGCCATATGAATACTTGTCTCTTATAGATATTTCATTGCCAACACCTAAGGTTCTTATTGTCATGTCATATGTTTCTAGTTTACAATCATTATTAATTACAATTATGCCTGTACCAAAAAGTTTTCCTGTTTCTGTTTCATTTTGACATTTACATTTAACATTGGTTTCTTCAGTTATTGTGTACAAAAAAGAATTATCTTTGATCTTATGAAATATTTCAATTTGCGAGTTTACAATTTGTGCATTGCAGTTTTCAGCTTTGTTCCTCATAAAGATACTTATTTCACAATTCGAATCACTTAAAGTACTACGTAATAATTGAGGGCTACAAACATGTATTTTATTAAATATATTACAATCGTCTAGCTTTTCCTTTAATACATATTCTTCTCTGTTTTTGTTGATAATTAGGTATTTATTACTTAAAGTTAAGATTACAATTCCGTTTGTTACTATCTTTGGGAGAGTAATTGTTTCATATAGGTACGTCAAAGGTTTCTTTTGTAACTGTTGGGGCATGAATTATAAAGATAATAGTACGGTCTTTAGTGAACGCTTTGATCTCTAACATTTTTAAAATTTCCGCGTAGTTCTCTAAATTTGGTTCTATTGCAAATATATTATTGTGTTCAGATTCTCTTAGTTCGTTTAGTAAGTCGGAAGGCTCAATGATACGCGGATGCAAAATTCCAGATTGAATAAATAAAAGACTGTCAATTATTTGTTCTATCTCAAGTTCAAGTCGCATAATCTTATGATTGATTCTGTTAGATATTTCATCATAATAGGAAGCTAAAGTGATAGTTCGATTAAGATTGTCCTCCCGAGTATTAACCCTATTGATCTCATCAATAACTTCATTGATTTTCTTCAACGTTACATTTGCATTCTTTACGCTTTCAAGTACTTGTTTATTTAGATGGCTCATTACTTTTACGTTTTCTTCCATACCGTTCTTTATTCTGATTTCATTCTCTGAAATGCTTTGAATTACTGTCGAGTAATATTCAGCATCCTCGTTGTCCATCGTTCCAAATAAGACCTTAAGACCTGAACCTATTACATTAACTAGACCTCGTTTTGTTCTTTTCGGTTTTCCTATTATGCCTGAAATTATGCCAATTCTATGATCTGCTTTAGCTATCTCTTGTTTCGCTGATTTTTGAAATTGTTTACACTCTGTTTTAGATTCTATACAAATGTTGTCTATTGAATTAATCATGTTTCTAATGTTAAAACTTGTCTGCTCCAAAATGGTTATATCTAAATGTGCTATTAATGTTAATTTACTATTTATTTCTTTTCCATCTCCGATGTGGTTGAAGTATATCCCGGTATGTTTCTGAAGATCTTTTATTACTAAGTTCCCTGCGTTTGTCGTGGAGACGCACGAGATCCTGAAAAATATGGTTTGACATTAGCTTTGTTGAATTTCTGTTGCTTGTTTTGAAGTTTTACGACTACGTGATTATCGTGTACTTCTAGAATAGGAAACGGACCTTTATATGTACTCAATAATTTTCCTTTTCTTTCATTGCGTATAACTACCTTTTGACCTGCTTTATATTCTATTGATTTGCCTAATTTTTTGTCGTACCTTAATTTCGATTTTTGCTTGCATTTTCTTGTATTTTCCTTAACGACTTCTTGTTTTTCAAAGAGATTTGATTTTAGTTCATCGACGTAGTCATAAATGGTTTTTTCGTTAACTGTGTCTACCGCGCTGGGTCTGTTTACTTCAAATCCGAATACTATTTCGTAAGGCGTATAGCCTGTGGTGTTATGAACTGTGCTATTATAGCAAAATCCTGCATATGGCATTTGTTTGTGCCATTCTCTCAGTTGGTTTAGTTGCCTTCCTGTGGACTTAAGATACTCTAACAGCCTACAATGGGCTCTTTCTACGCTCCCATTGGCTTGTGGATAGGCTACGCTGGTTGTTATGTGACTGATACCGAGCAATTCGCAGAATTCTTTGAAAAGACCATTACAGAATTCTAGTCCATTGTCAGATAGAATAATTTTGGGCATTCCAAAATTCACTATCCATTCTTCCATTATTGCACGAGCGACAGTGCCCATCTCTTTGTTTTTTAAGGGAATAAACTTAATGAATTTGGAAAGGTCGTCCTGGATTGTAAGGCCAAATTTAAACCCATCTTCTGTTTCTTGTAAAGGTCCTATAAGATCTACCATAATCTTCTCTAGAGCCCTGTCCGCTGACGTAACAATTTTCATGGGGTTCCTTGTAGGAGCTCTATTAACCTTTTCTGTTTGGCATTGAGGACAATTTTTTACAAAATACTCTATATCTTTTTGCATGCCTTTCCACTTAAATTTCTTTCTAATTCTTGTGTAAGTTGCCTTTTGGCCCGTGTATCCTCCTAGCAGTCCCTCATGATACTCTTTTATTATGGCTAGTCTCCTTTCGGAGTCTAATACTTCTTCTTTATTATCTGAAACATTTTCCTCTCTGTCACTAGGATGTTCATTTTGCGATATAACGTCGTCTTCTTGGTTGTCTTCGATATTCTCTATTATGCTATCATCTCTTATGTTCCTATTCTCTTCTAACAAATTGCCTTCATTTGTGATTTCGTTATTATTTTCTATATTTTCTCTAACCTCATTATTTACTTCAATGCCCTCTTCTTCCAACAAACTCATCAAGTCCTGCCATGTTTCTTCTCTTTCCTTTTCTGTTATTCTAACATTTCTACTAAGCTCATCGGCTACAACATTATCCTTACCTTTTTTATAAACAATAGTGTAATCAAATTCCTCTAATTTGAGGCGCCATCTCACGAGGCGACTACCAGGATCTTTTACCTTGAACAACCACGTTAGAGGTCTGTGGTCGGTTTGGATAATAAATTTTGTTCCGTAGATGTACGGTCGAAATTGTTTTGTAGCCCATACGATGGCTAGACACTCTTTCTCGGTCGTGCTGTAGTTAATCTCAGCTCTGTTCAACGTTCGACTAACAAAGTGTACTGGTAAATCTTTACCGTTGCTCTCTTGACTAAGCACTGCACCAATACCTTTATTAGAGGCATCTGTTGTTATGATAAATGTTTTACCATAGTCTGGGTACTGTAGTATGGGATGTGTTGTTATTAATTCCTTTAGTTTATTAAATGCTTCTTCCTGATCTTGGGTCCAGATAAATTCAGCATCCTTTTTTAACAATTTGTTCAACGGCTCAGCGACTTTGCTAAAATTCTTAATGAATTTTCTGTAATACCCTATCATTCCAAGGAATGACTTTATTCCTCTAGGGTTTTTTGGTGCTTCCATTCGTTTAATACTTTCTACCTTCCCTGGATCGGGTTTGACACCCTCATCGGTGATTACATGCCCTAAGTATGAGACTTCCTTCCTAAGGAACTCACACTTATCAGGCTGCAATTTGAGGTTTGCCTTTCGCAGTTGCTCGAAAACTTCCACTAACTTTTCATTATGCTCCTGTAGGTTCTTTCCGTATACTACGATGTCATCTAAGTAGACGAAGCATCTGATTCCCTGCAGACCCGCCAGAACTGTATTCATCAGTCTCTGGAAACAGGCCGGAGCATTTTTTAAACCAAACGGCATTCTTGTATACTCGAAATGGCCGTATGGAGTACTAAATGCTGTCTTTTCGATGTCCTCTTCGTCCATTGGGATTTGGTGAAAGCCGGACGTTAAATCCAGGGTTGAAAAATATTTGGCTTTTCCCAATTGGTCGAGGATCTCGTTTATGTTCGGTAGGGGGTAATTGTCCGAAATAGTCAAGTCGTTTAGCTTGCGGTAGTCAATTACCATCCGCCACTTTTTTATACCGCTTGCGTCTGACTTTTTGGGAACTATCCATAGCGGGGAGCTCCAGGGAGAACTGCTATTTTGAATTATTCCATCTTCTTTTAATTTTCCTATCTGTTTACGAACTTCTTCATCGTGTACCTTAGGGTACCTGTAGGTTTTGGTGAAAACAGGTTCACAATCATTTCGTGTCCGTATTTTATGTTTTATGATAGAAGTTTTAGACAATTTTTCGTTTTCGGTACTGAAGATGTCATTATATTTTTTTACAATTTCGATTAGGCTTTCTTTTTCCTCTCTATTTAAATGGTCCGTTCGGACGTTACCCGACACTATCTGAGATCTACCTTTAGAAATTTCAAATTCACTTAAATTTTTTCCTGCGATCCTAACATTCTTTAAGTTAAATGGCTTGTCAGTAGTATTAACTATCGAGACTAGACATTTTCCATCATTGTTCAGCGTGACACAATTTGGAACTATGATACCCCCGGTAATTTCCTGTCTGGGTACCATAATTTCATTGTTTAAACTACTATCAATTTCAACTGTTCTAAAAACTTCAGACCTTTCTTTTATAATAAATTCTTCTCTTAGAAATCGTAAAGGTATCTTTCCATATTTTCCACTAATAATATTTTCCTCATAATTGATCGAGAAACCGCCGTCTCTTAAGAAGTGATTTCCGATCAATCCATCGTATTCTCCCAATAAATTATTTTCTATTACTTGGAGCTTAATATTCGCAGGTCTAGATTTTCCAACTAGGGGGGCAAATCTAATTTCTAATTTCGTTTCGCCTAAAGTTTCACGTATCTTCCCGCCTATTCCACTGAATTTCGTTTTATTTGCTGTATTCACATCATCCTTGTAGACACAATTTGCCTTGATGAGTGATATTTCGGCTCCCGTGTCGACTATAAGTTTCTTAATTTCCCCATTGATTTCTACTAAAATATGAGGGCTTTCTGAGTTATCAAAAACTCTAAGCTGC
Organism: Chalcosyrphus nemorum; assembly: GCA_949716465.1. Taxonomy (NCBI): domain Eukaryota; kingdom Metazoa; phylum Arthropoda; class Insecta; order Diptera; family Syrphidae; genus Chalcosyrphus; species Chalcosyrphus nemorum. The sequence continues at coordinate 12,112,469 of OX454335.1, forward strand.
CCTGGTGCCTCACCTACCATGCAGCTTACTGAAAATTTCTCTCTTTATATTGGACTCCGTTTGAAGTTGAAGGCTGATCCGGATTTTGTCTAAACGGATTTACATTTGCTCTATTTTGTTTTTTCTTAGGGGACCTACAGTTTCGAGCGATGTGACCTGGTTTGTCGCAATTAAAGCACAGCTTTTCCTGATAATTTATCTTAGCCAAATTCCTATTCGTGTAATCTTTCTGAGTATTGGATCTAAATAGATTGATCCGCTGTTCTTCCTCAGAAGCAAACTTACTTGCCTCTGCAAGATTTTTGGGGCGCTGCGTTATGACGTACGTGGATAATCGTTCCCGAAGACCTTTTATAAAAACCGATAAAGTCTCACTTTGGATATACTCTATTTGGCCATCTTTGTGTTCCTTTTTCACGCCCGCAAGCTTACTTTGGAGGAGACGTCTTTGTAATGTCTCAACTCGCTGTACGTAATGTACCACGGATTCGTCCCTATTCTGCCTGATTGAAATTAATTCTCTGTGCAGTTGTAGAGCGCTGTGAGGCTCTCTAAATACTGTTAATAATTCTTCTTTTAACGTTTCCCAGTCTGGAATTTCTTTGTTCATCAGAATTGTTGTGGCATTGCCACGAATTTTTGTTTTGATGTACTTAAAAAGTACGTTCTTCTGTGCCTCGGATGCCAATTCGATGGCATCATCGCACGAATCGATGAAGGTAAAGACCTCATCGCTTGTACCATTGAAGGTAGGAATGAAGGAGATTAACACGCTAATAGGAACTTCCGACATAACCGAACTATCACTGTTAACTAGCTCTCTATTATCAACTTCGTTGTCTGAATAGTAACTTTCACCTGCGTCAACTTCACTACTGTTTTCTGATAATTCGTTAGTATTTAAGTTTAACGCACTTAATGATGCACGGAGATTCGAAAACATTAAAAAAAATGTATATTTTTCTAAAGGCCGTAGATTTTTATATTCACTTGAGTATACAAAACAATCACTTTACAATAAAATTTACTCACATAAATAACACTATAAGCTCCATGAATCCCTCGCAGTTGTTGTAGTGGTATCCCACCGCTGCCACCAAAAAAATGTGTTATGCCTGGTTTGGCTATACACTGAAGAAAAAAAGAGTTCACTACCTGTCGTCGGGCCGGATGTGGTTTGGGTCAGGAACCTCCGGTATTTCCTTGGACTTTTGTTGCAGAGGAATTATGTAGCACAACACTTCTAGTGTTGCAAAAAGAACAATCAACACCAAGTATAGAATGACACAAGACAACACTTTTGTGTTGTAAAGAAAAACAATCCACGAAATGTCTTTAGCAAATCAATCGAATAATCATACACTTTTTATACAAATGATAGTTCTTTATTAGGTTGTAAAAATAAACTCAGCTACGATACGTATGTGTTCCCAGAAGGGCGGAAAATCAAACTTAAAAATTGACATGCAATTTGAACTGCTATTTATAGGCAAAATTTGCTGACGCCGCTGCTCTGTGGTGCTCGTGCATAATGTGCTGATAATGCGTCTGGTAATTTCGGATGTCAGCGTCCCGTTACACTCATGATCCATAACAATATATTTTATTTTAGTTCATCAAAACAAAAACAAAAAACATAAATTTTAACAAATTCAAGTAAGTCTATTATATACATATATGTACATATATGTACAGTGTTGGCCAAAACTAAAGCAACTTAAACACAGACAACAAACACATGAGTAAAATTGCTTAAGTGAAAATATGTTCCTTAAAATTTTTATGTAGGAATGTAGTGGTTACATTCCAAAATTAGATTATGAAAAAAAAATCCATTTATTTATAACAAAAACAAAGAAAAAACAAATAATACTAAAATATGCCGATTTTCAGCTGCACAAAACTAAAGCAACTCCATACCAAAATTGTATTTATATTCAAATTCGTTGTGTTAAACTCAATATTTTAGTGCAAAAACATTATTTCAGATCACCGCTGCACACCTCCTAGGCATACTCTCCAAAATATTTTAAATTACGGAACTGGGGATATTATTCCATGCCTCCTTGACCTGAGTGAAAAGGCCCCCCTATTTCGATATGTATCCCCAACTATTCTCCGATCTACGACCTCCAAGAGGTTTTCTATAGCATAAAGTTCCTTAGAACATTCCATAATCCCAAATTTTCTATCCTGAAACCAATTTTTTACAAGTTTTAAGGTATGTTTAGGTGCGGTATACTGTGGAAGTACGCATTTCAAAGGCAACTCCTCTTCGACATGTGGCAACATAACGCCTTACAGGATAGTTTTGTACACAAATTGGTTCACAATTCCATCTATTTTATGAATTGGGCCAATTCCATATCTATGGAAGCATCTCCAGACCACGACATGGCCTCCTCCATGTTTGACCATACCCATCGAATATCGAGAAGTAGGTGCTTTATTGCTGAGCCGGCTAAGACGTCGAAATCCATCCGATCTCTTAATATTGAATTTGTATTCATCAGAAAATAGAGCTGACTTCCTTTTAGACACTGTCCAGTTGATGTTGCCAGTTGTAAATTTGAATTAAGCCGTTCTGTTTTTGACCGAAATAAAAGGTTTCTTCACGACACTGAAAAATGAAAGACCACCATTCACTGCCCTTCGACGAATCGTTCTGGTGCGGAAATTCATGTTCAATTCGTATCTCAACTCTCAGATGACATGAATAGATTGCTCCTAATCTTTCTTATCACATATTTATCTTCCCAGTGCATCCTAACTCCTAGCCTGCCACCTCGATGAATCATTTTGACGGATTTGCTGGCCTTATAATATTTAATTAAACGACGTTTCACTGATTTATGAATATAATATAGCATAGATTTACTTGTGTAATTCCATATTCAAAATCAGATTTTTTTTTAGTCCGTTCAGAATACTATTCCTTGCCATTTTTACAAAATAAGTTAGAGCAGCTTCTTATGTCTTCTACACCAAAATTATACCCGAAAATCGTCCAATTTTTTCCTGTTTGTTCATTGGCAGCATTTCTATAGCAGTATATACTCAAAACAACGGTTAATTTTTGTTTTCCGTATCAGAAAATCGTTTTTTGAAGAAAGAAACGAAAAGTTGCTTTAGTTTTGGCCAGCCGAAAATGGACCTTAATTCAGTTTTGTATTTATTGTTTTTTTAATTTACTCATAAGAGTGTTTACTGATTCTATATACTAATCTGTAATATTCAGAGATATCGGGAAAAATAAATATAAAAATATTCTGGCTCATACGCACTTGTTAGATCTTAAAACAATTGTGAGGTGTATTAGTTGCTTTAGTTTTGGCCAACACTGTATGTAAATAATTCCTTCGGGGTGAAGCTCAACTCGATAACCGCTGGACCGATTTCCATGATTCTGTTTTTATTTTGTTCGAATTGCTGTACTTTAGGTTTATAGAGAAATAAAATTTAGAGAATTTGCATTTTTTTGTATTTTTCGCATTTTACAAAACATTTATTCCCTTTTAGGCCTCCAGTACGCCTACGCGGCATTGTGTACAGTTTCTCGTGTACTGTGCTACACGCTACATCTTTCGCTCATTATGCAACATTTTACTATAACGTCTACCTTATACCTATATTATATTTCTTTTCTAACTCTCAAAATTATTAACTTTCATTTGCAAACTTTTTTGTATTGGAATCGATGAGCCTTGGGGCAGAAAATAGAAAAATATAAATATTCTTGAATCTATGAATATTTGAATGGCACGAAAACACATAAATGGGGCACTGAATTTTCGTGTTTGGATTATAGGTCCGAAAGACCCTTTTGCTGTTGACATGGATGGATGGAGCACATCGTCAACCACCAAAAGAAATAGTATGTGTGAAAGAATGCAACCTTGTCTTACCCAAAATTGGATCACGAATTCATCAGACAGCTTTCACCAGTGCAGGGCGTGACATTTTGGTCCAGTATATATAGCATTGATAATAGCAGATACCTTTCTAGTTTTCACACTACATAAAATTTTCTTTCAAATCGTGTCCATCCCCCCTGTGGGGTGAAACGAAAAGTGAAAAACATCAAAATGAACTGTGATGGTGATGATTATGATGTTTCACAACAGCGCCATGCACATGAAACATGTTTTGAAACTACAGCATCAAATCAAATTGTTTTGATTTTCTTGAAACATTTTTTAAAACCACAAGTTTTGTGTATAAACCTAGCCATACACGGAAAACATTGCTTGAAATACCAACACTCCTTAAAACTCGTTTTGTTCGCTTAACGTCTGTCATTGAAATTTTAAGTTTTGATTCCGAAATTTGAAGGGGGAAGTTGGTAGACCATAGGCGAATTATCTTCACTCTTAACTTAAATAAAGAAAAACCTAAGCTCTTCCGGAGTCTTAAGAAGTCAAACAGTTATTCCCGCAATCGGCCATAAATACTCCAATATTGGGAAATCAGTCGAGGTCTTGGTTAACTCTCTGAAAGAATTGCTAGAGTAAGAGCGCGAATTAGAGTTAGGACAACTAAGGGTTAAAAGTAGAGAAATTTTCAACAGAGTTAAGATAAGGAAAAGAACGGAAGACAGAAAAAATTCAACAGTTTGGATATGACTTCATAACTCTACGTAAAAGCGAACGAACGTCCTTAGCCCAACAGTATGCAGCCACTTTCTTCGTAAACGAATACCGGGATGCTCCATTTACTTTGAAAGAGCCACTACAGGTAATAACGAGTTTAAAAAACAACAAGGCTCCGGGAGAACACCGCATAGCTTTTGAGTGGTTCAAAAATTTACTCGAATATATGCAACGGTGAATATATCACAAAGTTTCCGGGAATCTGTAACACTCCCACACTCTTCTGCTCTACACTTCGGTCATAAAACCGATACTCACTAATGGGGTAATTGTCTGGTGGACGGCGCTAGAAAAAGCTATAAATTGCAATATTCTTAGTAAGGTCCAGCGCTCAGCCTGTATGTGCATAAGCGGTGCACTACACCCTCTGATGCACTGGACGTTTTATTCCACCTTTTACCTCTCGATATATTCGGCAAGCAAATGGCAGCGAGTGCCGCCTTTCGCCTTGAAATTACAATTACAATTACAGAACCTCCTCAGAAAATACCGACTACACCACCCCATACCTAAACGTTGACAAGAAATTTTTCGTCAGCATTCCCTCCAGATCAGACTGGAGTGAGAATGGCTTCATAGAAGATAAGGCGATACACTTCTATACTAACGGTTCAAAGACTAAGGGTCGAGTGGAGGGCAGTGTCTTTTCAGAAAACCTTAATCTTAAGTTCTCATTCCGTGTACCAAACCAATGTAGCGTGTTCAGGGCGTAGACTATGGCGATCAAAGAAGTCTTATCGTTGCTTAAGAAAAACGTGAATAAAGATATCCATATCTTTTCAGATAGCCAAGCTGCCATCAAATCCCTGGACTCTATTTCTATATCTTCTTTCTCGATCGTCTCTTACGGAGATGGCAGAGCAGTTCAATATTCATCTGTGTTGGGTGCCGGGGCATAGAGATATTCCAGGGTACTGTAAGGATGATGAACTCGCCAAAATATGAACAACCTTACCCATGCTACCAGAAAAGGGCACCATAGGTATACCAATCGCTACATGTAAGCAAAAATTCAAGCTGGATGCAATCGAGAGTACAAATCTTAGGTGGGCAAGTGGTACAACATGTCTAGAGACTAAACAAATTTGGCCTAAGCTGGATTTGAAACGTTATAAGACTTTGATTTCTTTTGATTGAGGTGTCATCACTGGACACTGTCTAATAGTCAAGCATGCAACAAGGCTAGGCCTTTTCGCAAACGACTTTTGCAGAAGCTGCAGGGATAAGAAAGAGAAGGAAACCATTCCTCACCTTCTTTGTGTCTGCCCAGCTCTCTCCCATAGAAGGCTGCCCCACTTAGGAGCTTCATACTATAACGACTAAGAAGATCTAAATAATATAGACATAAAAAGTCTCTTACACTTCATAAGAAGCTCAAATGGTTCTAACGAATATTGGAGAATAAGGATCCATACTCAGTGGTATCAGAATGGACCTATTTCTGGTCCAAGTGTGCCGGCGCTCTAAGCTGGCAGCCACTACCAACCAACCAACCATAATACTCCCATTACCATTAGAGGCATGTCGTTTTAAAACAGTTCGGCTTAAATATTTGGAACATGCTTACACAATGGGTTACAAATAATGTAGTTCTACACGAATCTCACGAATAATTGCCCGTGGTTCCGCTCCGCGTGGACTACAAAATTAATTTTAACTCTCGAATAAATCGATCTTATTGCTCCGTTCAAGCTACCGTTAACACTGTTGCTATTTTGACTGCTTTCCAGTCCGATCTGACTGGAATTTTAGCTGGAAGATTTTTTAGCATTGGCCGAGTTCCCAACACCTCGCTGCTAGAATACTTTTGCACCGGGATGACAGATTTGTCGCGAACGAATCTAGCGGCCTCTAGTACAACATGTGTCATCCCGGTGCAAAAGTATTCTAGCAGCTAGATTAGCGAAGTGTTGGGATTGCGGCCATTCAGCCACTTCCACTTATCACCATCACAACGTATAAATGTATATTTCGCACGACCACAAGCATTATGATCATTACAAATCAGTTGAGATTTAGCGATTGCTGCTTCAACTTCCTTATGTACCGTCTAAAGTAACAAATAAAATTGGTATGTAGGTATACAAAAGCAGCAAAACAGTCTACGACAAAGATACAAATAATAAAGAAACGAAACTAAATCTGTTCATTTAAATTTTACGTATAGAAAAGTTAATAATTTTTCTATCTTTGTCAACTCAGTTCAAATTGCAAATGAGGCTATATGTATATACCTCGGTATGACGCTGGACGCAAAATTAAAATGGAAGCCGCATGTGAACAAAAAGCGCATATGGTATACAACTCTGGGGTTGTACCAAAAAAAACAATTACAATATTTTACAAACTTTTGAAAATAAAGTGATTACAGAAATTTTGAATGCACCGTGGTACATAAAAAACAACGATATCCATAGAGATCTTGGATTAGCTACCGTGGAAGACGAAATCAAAACCTTTGCTCCAAAACACAAGAACCGGTTAGAAGGGGGGCAAGTGAATAATACGGTTCTACAACTCTTAGTTGAGCGACATCTATTACGCCGTATACAAAGAACAAAGCCCTTCGACCTAGCTCGATAAATTACAACCGGTACATGCAGGACCTTTCGATGGAAAATTACCTGTCAAACGTTTAAATCTCGTTAAAAAAAATGTTGATAGTCAATACTTAGTTGCAGTAGTAAGAAATAAGTTGAAGGGAGGTTTTTTTTAGGCGTTAAAAACACAAACTACTATGAGCACGCGTTTACGGTCCTCATAGAGTCTTTTTAAAAGTTTTCACCTACCATCGGTAAAAAAAAGCATTCATTCTAATCATCAATATTATTTTCTCCCTCACACACAATACCTACGTCTAAATAAGTGAATGAACGACGAACGCGACGGTAAAAAACCAATTCAATACAGTTTTTGGGACTGATAAATATTGTACTAAGCCAATAAAAAATACAAAATGTTTTTCCCTTACAGCGTTTATATGTATGCAGGATTGCAGCCAGGGTTCAACACGGATTGAAATTCATATAAACGCATCGAATTGAAATGGGGTTAACTAAAACCAGTGAAAAAATGCTACAATCCGCCTGGAGCGGATCGTATGATACCCTATCCCTATCTTATTTGGTTGTGTCTAAGGGCGGTGGAAAATGTATTTACAAAATTTTCTATTTTGTCCTATGAACTAATATTTTTACTCGAAAATTAATTTTTGAAGTAAACGCCCCTAAAAAGTGGATATCTGCATATTTGCTCAAGTAAGTTTTTCGAGTTTCATATGAAAATAGTGAAAAAGTTGATTTGTTTGAAAAGTGGGCGTGTCAGTGGACGGATTTTAAAAATGTTTACACTTGTATTGCTTACTTTTCCAAAGACCTCGTATACAAAATTTCATCGACCTAGCTCAAAATTTAAGGCCCAAAAACTGGTGACACACAGACGGACGGACATAGCTCAATCGACTCAGCTAGTGATGCTGATCATTTATATATATACTTTATTGGGTCTATCTGTAATATTTCTCTATGTTACAAACTATGTATCAAACTTAATATACCCTTAGGATAGGGTATAATTAGGATAGGGTATAATAATGATCAGCATTCATACAGCAAAATTCATTAATTTTTAAGAAAAAATCATGTATTTTATGTACAGATGCTTAAAATAAAATTCTGCTTATACCCTATCCTAAGGGTATATTAAGTTTGATACATAGTTTGTAACATAGGGAAATATTAAAGATATACCACATAAAGTATATATATAAATGATCAGCATCAGTAGCCAAGTCGATTGAGCCATGTCCGTCCGTCCGTATGTCACCAGTTTTTGGGCCTTAAATTTTGAGCTAGGTTGGTGAAATTTTGTATACGAAGTCTTACGAGAAGTAAGCAATATAAGTGTAAAAATTTGCAAAATCCGCCCACTGACACGCCCACTTTTCGAAAAAATCTTTTTTAGGGCCCAGTTCCGAACGGAGCATCCGGATACCTGGCGCCCTCCGGATTAAGCAGCCGTGCCTGCATACTGCGGATCTCTGTGCAGGTTCACCCCATTACTTCCTAAATACCAAAAAAATAATAATGCTAACAAATCTGCCGACGAATTATGCAATGAATCGATTAACAGGAACGAACCTACCGATGCTCTGGTGTCTAAACCTGGCGAGGGTAACGGATGTGAAGCTAACACCGTCAAAGCTCTGGCTCTTAAGCCTGGCTGCAGTGGTGTTGGTGGAGCTGAATCTACCAATTCTTTGGTGAAAAAACCTGGCGGGAGTAGGGTAGTTGCAGTTACAACGAAGTCTAAGCCTGATTCGTCTGGCCTCGCACCAAAGTCGGTTTCTTTACCTACTGCGGTACGAGGGGTCAACCCCCAACCTAAGTCTCCTTCTGAGGGACCGAAGAGACGTATGACTTCGAGCAAGCGTCTTGTCGTTCTGCTCAGCTCCACCGTAGGAAAACATCCCCTACTGAGTTTTTATGGGTCGACCAACCGAGCTGCATTCAGCAAAGGGAAAGTCGCTCCCGCTTCGAACCCTGAAGGCGTGATCAATCCTTCCACCTCCATGGTGAACCGTACGGCCTCTGGTAAGCGGTTAAACACCAGCTCTCCAACCCCAGGACCTTCAATTTCGGCGGTGGTAGCTCGACAAGCTCCGGCAGGTCGGACTGTAAAACCCGCCAAAAACAATTACAGGATGAGACGTGAACTCTCGCGCCAACTCATGAGAATCGAGTCCATCCCTGAATTCACCAGGTCCTGTTTGTCGGACGCGCGAATCGCTTGTATGGATTACAAGCAGGCTGGATGCGCTCAAAAAGCACTCTGGGGACGCCTCAGCCAAGCGGCAACGCTCGGTGGAGGTACCTTACAACAGCCCTAAAAAGCTTAAAACAGACCCTGAATCGGGATGCACACCACTCAATTTGGGGTAGCTCAGACATAAACGACCGAGGTGAGGAGCTTTTCAATTTTGTAGTTAGTTCTAATTTGTTAATATGCAATAGAGGTTCCAAACCCACCTTTGTCACCCGCAATTGACAAGAGGTGCTTGACATCACACTTGTCTCTGTTATTCTTGCCAATTCGATGACGGACTGGAAGGTGTTAGAGGAGCACTCTTTCTCTGACCACCGTTATCTTCAATTTGGTCTTATCGACCCACAACCATTCCAGGTTAAGACTAGAAACATTAAACGAACCAATTGAGCTCTTTATAGAAAATAACTAATCAGATTCCTCCCCCCTGAGTTGCCGGTCTCTCTTTGCTCAGCAGAGCTTGATGTTGCGGTGGGAGTGCTGACAGAGGCTCTTAACAAATCTCTGAACAAAGCCTGTGCTTTCTCACGAACCAATTGAGCTCTTTATAGAAAATCACTAATCAGATTCCTCCCCCCTGAGTTGCCGGTCTCTCTTTGCTCAGCAGAGCTTGATGCTGCGGTGGGAGTGCTGACAGAGGCTCTTAACAAATCTCTGAACAAAGCCTGTCCTTTCAGCACTCCACGTGCCAAAAAAAAGCCCCCCTGGTGGAATGCCAATCTGGGACGCCTTAGAGCCAATTGCCGGCAGCTCTTTAACAAAGCTAAACGCTCCAAAGCTAGCGCGCATTGAGACTCTTATAAGTTGTCCCTCAGCGTCTACAAAAAAAACTCTAAGGAAGGAGCAGCGCAGCTCCTGGAGACTCTTCTGTGACACTATTGATGAGTCCTCTGGGGCGTACAGGTTACGCAAGATTCTATCCAAAGAGCCAGCAACACTAAGCTACCTGTTAAGACCAGATGGTCAGTGGACCTACTCTTGGATGCTTACTTCCCGGGCAGCTCCCCTGCTGTTGATGTTCATCCTTCTGGTGTCGTTAACCACCAGATGAGCATCGACCCCTCGAGTATAATTACTCCTGAAAATATCCGCTGGGCAGTAATTAGCTTCAAACCCTACAAAATGCCTGGTCCTGATGGCTTCATTCCGGCCGAGCTCCAGCAGTCCTTTGATATTATTCAGCGCTGGCTGTACTCTATCCTGGGGGAAGCTTGAAGCTTGTCTATATTCCCAGTTTATGGACTGAGGTCAATGTAGCCTGCATTCCCAAGGTAGGTAGGATTTCTCATACTAGTCCTAAGGATCTCCGACCTATCAGTCTGTCATCTTTCCTTCTAAAAACCCTGGAAAGACTGATTGATATCGATCTACGTGGCTCAATTGATCCGCGCCTACACTCTCCATCCCGACATGCTTACTGCAAAGGAAAATCGGTGGAGACCGCCCTACATGTATTAACACGTGTTATCGAACGATCTCTAAATATCAAAGAATTCTCCCTTGTAACCTTCTTAGATATAGAAGGAGCCTTCAACAACGTCATTCCATGTGCAATTATTCAAGCATTGGACAAACCGGGGGTTGAAGCTGGGTTTATGGTGTTGATTGATCAGATGCTAACCAGCAGGATCATCAACACATACCAGGGCCCTGCATCGGCTCGTAGAACTGTCAACCGTGGTACTCCCCAGGGGGGTGTCTTATCACTTAGACTTAACTTTCTCTGGGAAATTCCCAGATACTCTCAGGGACCTCACAGATAACGGCCTCAAACTGCTCACTACTTGGGCCCCCCAATGTGGACTTGGGGTCAATCCTCAAAAGACCGAACTGGTCCTCTTCACAAGGAAATATAACATCATTATTATAGACCCCCACGTTAAACGGCACTAAGCTTGTTTTTTCCGACAAAGCCAAATTCTAGGGTCTCATTTTGGACAGGAAACTCAGCTGGAAAGCCAACATTATAGAACGTGTCAAGGAGGCCAGCATTGCCCTGTACTCATGTAAAAGAGCGATTGGTACAAGATGGGGACTAAAAACTCACTTCACCCTCTGGCTATATACGTCTGTCGTCAGACCTATATTTCTTTATAGCGTGCCCGTCTGGTGGACAGCTCTTCAAAAGACTGTTAACCTCTCTCTCCTGAGAAAAGTTCAAAGAGCTACATGTATTTGCATATGTGGAGCCCTAAGAACTGCTCCTTCCACAGGTCTAGGTACCATTCTTCACCTACTGCCACTAGACATCGTAAGCAAACAAATAGCGGCCTCAACCGCAACCCGTTTGTCGGCCTCTTCCCAGTGGCTTCATTGATGTAACCATCGACTACACCCCCGCTAAACTCAGCTTTGGTCATAACTTCCGCACATCAATCCCAGGTCGTGAAACATAGTCTTATGTGGAGCAAGTGGATGTCGGAACGATTCACATCTACACTGATCGATCTAAGACCTCAGACGAAGTTGATGGTGGTGTATACTCCTCTATGCTTAACTTAAGCATCTCCTTCCGCCTCCCTGATCATTGTAGCGTTTTTCAGGCGGAAATTATGGCAATTAAAGAAGCCACATTTAATTTTATGTCCTGGCTGAAGTGTAATGTACTATCTGCCACGGATATTAGCATTTGCACGGACAGTCAGGCAGCCATTAAATCTCTGAAATCACCCACAACCACATCAACGGTCGTAAAAGATTGCCGTTCATCTCTGATGGAGATCTCGGAACAATATAACATTCACCTATGCTGGGTGCCAGGCCATAGGGATATTCCAGGGAACTGTAAGGCTGATGAAATTGCCAAACTTGGCACTACCCTCCCAACTGAATCCGCAAGGACGGGAATTGGCATGCCAATTGCTACCTGTAATCACCTGCTCAAACTTGATGCTATAAGGAAGGCCAATGCTCGCTGGGCTCATTTCCCCTTTAGGATCTCGAGAGAGCTCTGGCCTAACCTTAACCAGAAACGTTCAAAAGAACTGTTGACTCTGAAGCGTCCAGACTTGAGCACCATTATTGGTGTCCTCACGGGACACTGCCTAATTGGCATGCACGCTAGACGTCTGGGCCTCCCATCTAACGATTGTCGGAGTTGTAGGGACGAGGAGGAAGAAGAAACGATTCCCCATCTTCTCTGCAACTGCCCTGCCCTAGCGTCAAGAAGAAACCTCCACCTGGGGTCCTTCTTCTTTGACGACCTCTGTGACCTGACTGGTGTACCCATCAAGCACCTTCTACGCTTTATTAAAAGCTCCGGTTGGTTCTCATGATTCAGTGGCAGAACCTCTTCTAAGTGTAATTGTGTCTGGTAATCTATTTGTACTGGTCTTCTGTCTCTCACTGTAGTGTCGTAGTTTATAGTAATTGGCTGTGGTTATTGCAGATCCGGTGGTATCACAATGGGCCTTTTAGGCCTAAGTGAGCTGGTGCCCATCTGTATCTGGGCGCTAGCTGCCACGCTAACCTAACCTAACCTATATGGCCCCACCCACATTTTAGAAATAATATCAATCCTTAGAAGCAAACTTGAGTATATGTTAAAATATTTGAAAAATCCGCCTTTTGGAGTAATTTTATAAAAAAAAAATTCTTTATAAAAATTTTGGCAATTTTTTTGTGGAAAAGGCTACTCACATTGGTATATAGGAAAGGGATAGGGTATCACACGATTCGCTCTAGGCCAAGTGGAGCATTTTTATATGTTTTTGCTACTACTAGTAACTACTACGGTCTTGTACACCCTTGATTAATAATAAATTTCGTTGATGTAACGAAAGATTCATTATTTTAGGAATACGTCATTTATTTATGAACGACTGTTCATCGATCTGTTAGGGATCTGCATGGCGATTGATCGGGAAACTACTGACTGTCCAAAACATGGATTGGACCAGTACCGCAACAATCAAGTTCGTAATGTAGTGTTTGCTTTACCTCCTCGTGGTGGTCCCCGGGCAACTACATGTATAAACCCTTATACACGTAGGCCAAAATTGCAAGTGCGAGATTGTCTAGGGTCTTATGCCTAGACTAGGTAACCTGGACCAGCAAATCCGCGTTACCGAAATCAACGAAAGCTACGGAAACCGACACAATGCCTCGGATAAGGACTGACAACAAGTTCGTAATGTAAGGTTTGCTTTACCTCCTCGTGGTGGTCCCCGGGCAACTACATGTATAAACCCTTATACACGTAGGCCAAAATTGCAAGTGCGAGATTGTCTAGGGTCTTATGCCTAGACTAGGTAACCTGGACCAGCAAATCCGCGTTACCGACATCAACGAAAGCTACGGAAACCGACACAATGCCTCGGATAAGGACTGACAATACGTTGACCACCTTTGGATATCGTACCCGGACAAAGATTGGTTTCTGGAACGTGAAGACGCTCCTTGACTCTCAGAGTGAAGGACCTCAGAACGCCAGATTCCTTCAACTAGAGCATGAGTTCATGCGATATAAGCTGGACATATTGGGAGTAAGTGAGATAAGATGGTTAGATTCGGGTGAGTACCAACCCCCAACGCGTAACACTGTACTACTCTGCTCCGGAAGACCAACTGGAAGCCCCCGTGGATATGGAGTTGGACTGATGTTAACACCTACAGCACGCAGAGGCCTAATCTCCTGGCTGCCACACGGTGACAGGATTTTAACGGCCAGATTCCGGACGAGAGTACGTCGCGTCACCATTATACAGTGTTACGCACCCACGGATGGTTCGTCTGAGGAAGAAAAGGAGACCTTCTACAACCAGCTGGGAGCTGTTTATGATGCAACACCCAACGGCGACATTGTCATTGTGATGGGGGACTTGAATGCCAAGGTAGGCAGCGAGAACGAAGGGCTCAAACATGTTATGGCACGGATTAGGCAACCGCAATGAGAACGGCGAAAGATTTGTTGACTTCTGCAACGCAAATCGTCTTGTCATAGGTGGCACCATGTTTGAGCACAAGACCTGCCATAAAATCAGTTGGGTGTCAACTGACAGGCAAGCAACTTCAACCAAATTGACCATTTTGCTATCAGTCGCCGTTTTAGAAGTAGTCTTCTAGACGTCCGAAATAGGCGAGGAGCGGACATTGGGTTGGTACGAGATCACCATCTTATGATAGCTACTGTCCAATTACGCACTGCTGCCGTTGTGGCGCCAGGTCTTCGACGTAAACCGACTGAGAGTTCCCACAGTGCGCCAAGAACTAAGGGACCATCTCTCACGTGGAGTGGAAACAATCAGCAGCTCACTGCCAACCACCATTCAGACCATTGGTGTGCTGTGAAAACTGTTTTCACATCAGGTGCTGAAAGGATTGTCGGTCGATCGCAGGGAAACCATAGCGCGTGGCTTTCCGAGGATACCTGGTGAAGGATCAACGAATGCAAACAGCTAAAAGCTCGAATTGCAGCAGCTCCAGCAGCAGGGAGGATCGAGCTAGAGTCCATGTATCGCATGAAGATGAGAGAAGTGCAGCGTAGCGTGAGACGTGACAAGCGCAATTACATCAACGAAAGCAGAAGAAGCAGCAGCAAGTTGTGACAGCAGAACCGTTTACAGAATCACCAAAGAGCTCATAGGTGGCCGAAGCTCTACTCAACACCCAGTGAAAGGCTTAGACGGTTCGTTGCTAGTATCGGATGAGGATCAACTGAAGAGATGGAAGGAGCATTTTGCTTCGGTTCTAAACCGAGTATTCGCCAGCAATATGCACCAAAGTCAGACTGAAGTGTCCGTAGAAAGAAATTCCCGAATTCGCACCACAATCCCCAGTAAGGAAGAGATTATTACTGCGATCAAAGCACTGAAAACCAACAAGGCAGTAGGACTTGACGGCATACCCGCGGAACTTTTTCAAGCTGCTACTATTCCCACTTGTCGGGAGAACATGGGAAGCCGAGAGTTTTCCGGATGAGTGGAAGAAGGGAATGATCGTCAAGCTCCCTAAAAAAGGTAATCTAATGCAGTGCGAAAACTGGAGAGGTATCTGCGTGCTGCCTGCTGTGGCCAAGATAATAGCTAAAATAATCTTGGAGCGAATCAAAGACCAGCTTGAAGACACACTCGACGCCGAACAAGCAGGTTTCCGATCTAGATCCTCCTGTGTCGACCACATCAACACCTTGCGGATTATCATCGAGCAGTGTGTTGAATATCGATCACCACTTCACCTGCTGTTCATCGATTTTGAAAAGGCGTTTGATAGTGTCAATCGGGAATTTATTTGGCGTGCCTTGCGCAGGAGAAGCATACCGGATAAATTAATAGCAATTATTAAGGCTACATATGATGAGTTCAAAGTGGCGTTCGACAAGGCGGCATACTTTCACCAATACTGTTCTTATTGGTGATTAGCGATGTGCTGAATGCAGCCTTATCAACAGCAATTGGAGGAATTCGATGGACTCTTCCATCTGAACTCAAGCACCTCGAATACGCCCATGATGTATGCCTTCTGTCTCACAGAATAATGGACCTCCACCAAATGACAGCCAATGTGGAGAGCGAAGCAGGCGTCGTTGGGCTGAAAATCAACTCGGCAAAAACAAAAATCATCAGCCTGAGACCGAACTCATCAACTCATGTATGCATTGCTGGACAAATAGTTGAGACAGTAGAGAGTTTCCAATACCTTGGGAGTATTGTCTCAACTGATGGCGGAACCGAACTGGATATAGCCAGCCGAATAGGTAAAGCAAAATCTGCGTTTGGAATGCTATCTACAGTTTGGCAAAGTAATGCAATTAGCCTAAACACTAAGCTACGATTGTTCCGTTCCAACGAATCCGTGCTGCTTTATGGATGTGGTACCTGAAGAGTGACCGTCACTATCACTAAGAAGCTGCAAGCGTTTGCCAATAGGTGCCTACGCTACATCTTAAGGATATTCTGGCCAAACCGTATCTCTAACGAACAGCTTTATCAGAGAACGGGCCATGAACCTACAGGCACAACCATACGACGACGAAAGTGGCAGTGGATTGGTCACACTCTCCGAAAGGGTGACAGATCCATGGCTAGCCAAGCGATGCAATGGAACCCACTTACCCAGGATTGTAGGATACGCGGCGGTCCTAGGAGTACGTGGCGCAGAACAGTGGAGAAGGAAGCACGGCAACTGGAAAAGAGTTGGGGTGACGAGAGGCATATTTCCAGAAACCGCACACGATGGCGCGTTAGTGTTGTGGAGGCCCTAGGACCCACAAGGGGATACAGGATTTAAGTAAGTAAGTAAGTTCGTCGAGCCAACGAAGCCCATCTCTTAATTTAATAAAAAATTAATTTAATTAATGAGCACTTTTGTTTTATTTACGTACGTTATTGGTTGAGTGTAGATAGGAGGTGTAAAACAATACAAAAACGCACCCTTTTTTGGTTGCAAATGGGTGTTCCCCAACAATGAATTAAGTTTCTAGGAATGGTATTAATGGTGAAAGTGATAGAGCAACAGAATAAGTGCTGCTAAATTAATAAGTCTGAAAACGCACTAGCTAAATTTTTACTCGAAAATACAATAAAGTGCACGACTGAATCGTACGTACTTGCACCTATATGCTGGTACATACATAGTTGAAATTGGAAATGAAAAAAATTTTAATAAAAAAAAAAAATAGCAGTAATAAATTGTTGGAGAAACATTTTTAAAAAATTTGTATAAGTTTAAATGCCATATATTATTAAACATTAAATCTTGACCACGTTTCGTTGATGAGAAAGATATCAGCTCTTGCCAGGAACACAAATTACAATAATTTATGTAACTGGATGCTGGCTGCCTTTTTTTGTTTATTGTTTTTTTTTTTTTTTTTTTGTAACTACAGCAAATTATATTTACAAGATTCTTTCGAAGGGCTGCCCTTTCCTCTTGAATGATTTCGATAAAAAGCAAACACAAACCGATATTGAAACTGAAACCGAATAACCCCTCGGGGCAGCAACCGGTGGGGGTGGTGTATTGTGCAGGTCTCTCCCAAACGGTGGAAAATCCACCAGGTCCATTCTGGCATTGTTTTCGTCAAAATATTTTCACCAAAATCCAGCATCATATCTTGACCACGTTTCGGTTTTGATGGAAATCCATTGAGTTTTAGCCGATAAATAGCCATTTGTCTAAAACCACCTATTAAGAAAAGTACCGTTATACGTAGTTTTAGCCAAAAACATGAAATTTAATCAAAATCGTTAGAGCTGTTTTCGAGAAAACTGTCTTGTTGTGAAATTAGTCTAAAGTAAAGTACCGTTACTAACAGGGCTAGAAAAACAATTCCTATTTCGTCTCGAGTGGTGACCCTACAGAGCTCAGATATGAAGTTTGAAGCAAATCGGCCCAGCCATTTAGGCTGCAGTTCTTCGTACATACAGACAGTCAAAGTTAACCGAATCCCGGCAGATCTGACCGGTTGCCAGGCAATATGCGAACACTGCAAATAGGTAACTAGATTTGTAGTTTTTTTCTATTATATTGGGAAGAAAGAAATCCAAGTTCGGATATAATTACAATCAGTTAGGTAATTACTGTGGTCTGTCAAATTCCATACCTAATGGTAGTTTAAAGTTTTGCACTTTGGTGGGTACAATAATTCCATGAGTATACACTTGCATTGGCATGTTTTTATTATTATTCATTCACACAATATACATATGTACATACAAAAATCGGGTCCATCGGAAGTCCCTTAAAAACCTATTCGATTCGTAGCTGTCCAAGTCAGGAAAGGCCATCATCATCAGTATTCGACAGGGATGACAACAGCACCACCAAAAGCGTATACAAAATATTTTCTCAAAAACTTCACACATTCTCGTAAGGGTGCCGATTTTCTCCCGCCCCTTCACTTGCCTAGCCACCACTATCCCCTACGCATCAAGCACAATGGATTTCCGAAAATTATTATGTCGCCGCCATCACAATACATAGCTAACCACCACTGCTGAACTGCCGCCACCGGCAGCGACATCAATCACCTCTGTCAGTGACAAGGACTCTTTAGTAGTTATGAAGCAACCCACCAATGGCCCACTCGCGGGCCTTAGAGTAGGGAATGTTCTCCCGATAGATCCACTTGGCTTAAGCTTTTTGTTGCTCCCTTAAACACATACCTACATACACTACCTACTCCTACTCTTACCAGTCCTGCCGGTGATTCCCAAGTAATTGGAATTAAAACGAAGATGAGAAAGATATCTGCTCTTGCCAGGAACACAAATTACAATAATTTCATATGTGACTGGATGCTGGCTGCCTTTTTTTGTTTATTGTTTTTTTTTTTTTTGTAACTACAGCAAATTATATTTACAAGATTCTTTCGAAGGGCTGCCCTTTCCTCTTGAATGGTTTGGATAAAAAGCAAACACAAACCGATATTGAAACTGAAACCGAATAACCCCTCAGGGCAGCAACCGGTGGGGGTGGTGTATTGTGCAAGTCTCTCCCAAGCGGTGGAAAATCCATCAAGCTGAACCATCTCGAAACCCCCTTTTTGGTACAGGTCCATTCTGGCATTGTTTTCGTCAAAATATTTTCACCAAAATCCAGCATCATGTCGTACGAGAGTTGTCGTCGACGATAGTTTTCCTCGATGGTTAAATGGTTTTATACTTAAAATTTCACCCCAATTGGCCTCGGAGGAGATACCCACAACATCTATGGAGTAGCTGAGGTAACACATCCATACCACTATCATCCCTTGTCGAAACACAGGGGAATGTGGAAGCGTGGTACTGGCGCTGTTGGTGATTGTGAAACCTTATTTTGGTTCAATCAACATCTGGTACTGATTTCAAAGAGAACGAGAACCTTCTATGGTGGCTTCTCTGAAATACATACATGGGGCGCCTACCTTCCACATTCAGTGGGGAAACCCCGGGATGCTAAAAGAGAGAATATACATACATACATATGTATACTTTGTATTTGTGCATGTACATAGAGGCATACAGTTTTGCAGAGCGTAACATGTGTCAATTACAGAATTTAATGCGTTTGGCAGCCTTTTGCTTGCTAGGGGTGCATATTCTTACCTGTGGATGTAGGTGATGATGGGATTGATAGGGGTGGGATGGGCGGGTAACATGGCTAAAGATAAAAGCATTTTGTTCTCTAGCCGTCATTTGTTTGCTATTTTGGTTACTTTTGTTTTGTTACGACCCACGAGTTGGGTGGCACTTAGATATTTTGTTGTGGGTGGCGTTATTGGTGGCGTTAAAAAGTTTATTTTGCCACAATTGGGCGACACAAATTTTGAAATTTATTAATATATTTATTTTACTCCAAACTATTGAGTATCCGTTCTTGAATTTGATCAGAATGTTGCATGGCGATCGTCTTGCAGGCTGTGACAGTAGGCATTTTAGACTTATTTCACTTACGCCTTTATAAGGAACATATATAAATACATTCAAATAATGAAACAATAAATTCGAACTGTTCGTTTTCACTCAAAAGATCCGAAAATCCTCCGAAAGCCTTCACAAATATTCATATTTTTCGAACTGAATTTATAGCGGTTTGGTGGAAATCTAGCCCTTTGTTGACTGACGTATTTACTTACTTAAAGTGTATCTATTCGAAAGCAAAATAAAAACATATGAAAAGGCTACAATCCATTTGGAGCGGATCGTATGATACCCTATCCCTTTCCTATGCACATACTAGCTCCTTCTTCCACCAATATACTTTCTTAAGCAACTTTTTTTCAAATATTTTATAAAACTACTCCAAAACACAAATTTTCTCAATGAGTGGGCGTGGTAGTGGGCGGATTTTGTAAATTCTTCAACATATACTGTATTTTGCTCCCAAGAAGTGCTATTATTTCGATAAAACATTCAAAAAACATTTTTTTGATAAAAAAATGCCCCTAAAAACTGGGCGTGGCCATACACAATGTACCGAAGATATGTAGGGTAAGAGAATATCTACATATTACATTTAGTAAGTTTTATCGAGTTTCATGTAAAATTACTGAAAAAAGTGATTTTTTCGAAAAGTGGGTGTGGCAGTAGGCGGATTTTAAATTTTTTTTACACTTGTATTGCTTACTTTTTCAAGGACCTCGTACACAAAATTTCATCGACCTAGCTCAAAATTTAAGGTCCAAAAACTGGTGACACACAGACGGACGGACATAGTTCAATCGACTCGGCTACTGATGCTGATTCTTTTATATATATGCTTTATGTGGTCTATCTTCAATATTTCTCTATGTTACAAACTATGTATCAAACTTAATATACCCTTAGGATAGGGTATAAAGAGAGTTAAAAAATATACAATGAAAAATTTTATTTTTATAAATAATCATCAAATTTCGTCCGTAGGGGCACTGTTGGCGTTTTGGTAGGATTCTACCAAACTTGGTAGGTCTTTTCGGCTTTGGTAGGCTTTAATTCGATTTGGCGAGTTTTTTTACATCTCTTAGGCCTATAAGATAAACACTTTTTAACAATTGTCATTCAAAACTGAAATAATTTCCAATTAATTTAAAAACATTTGTGTCAAATAAAAGTACACATGTAAACAGAAATTAATTAAATCAAATCGACTAAGTGCATTATCTTTATTTTTATTGTGGCTCTACATATTTCACATATTTATGGGGCAAACATATTTGAACTAAGGGCATGGACGCTAATTCACGTAGTCATGATTTGTATATGGTGCACCCATAATGACTTTTCAGTTAGTGTCGTCAGCAATTAGGAGCTCTTGGATTTTGACAGCGCGAGCAGAATTTTCTTTCAATTATGAAATTAGCTCTCGCAAGTTTAATGCAATTACGGTTGAATGTTTGTGAACCTAAAATTATATTTAGCGTTAGCGAAGGAACGGAGAGGAACGAAACGAAAGAAAAAACCGCTCTTGATTTATAGGATTTGACTATATTAATTTTTCAGGAAAGCCTTGGTAGGTTTTTCTCTCGTTTGGTGGGTTTTATTGGATAGGTTGGTAGGAATTTTTTAACTACTAATAACTAATAACGATGAAATACGTATGTACATACATATTTTGGTATGTACTCACAACTAACCCAACCATTATAATTTATTTATCAGGCATCATTGGGCCAATAAAACATTTGGTTGAATAGACCCGTTTACTATAGGCAAAACTTAGATTGTAGAGAAAAATAAGCACCACTAATTAAATTGGACCACACATACCTGTTTCATCAGCTTTTATCGATACCGGAGTTTACAGCTCGCATGGACAACCCTATAGTACTCAAACCTTTAACAAGGTTTTACTACACTTAGCGCTTATTTTCACAGATGAAAAAAAAAATTAACGAAAATAATCTTAATTTAATTGGATATTATATCCCTTGGGCAAAAACTATCAAATATCTGGGCATCACCTTTGACAAAACCCTACAAAGGCGTACTTAACAAAGCTGTATTTCTAATAAAAACTTTATATCCATTTATAAATAGGAGATTTAAACTCAATCTTGAGAATAAGCTTCACGCTCTTATAGTATATGGCAGGCGCAGTTTGGTAATTATGAACACAAACATATCAATAAGCTACAAATTATGCAGAACAAGATCCTTAAAATGATTCCTGTCTTACCTTGACGTTTCTCCACCTCTGAGTGACATATTACATCAAACGTGAACTACATATGTGGTAGACAAGAACACACAGAAAAAAATAAAGTAATGAACGGGGAAATTCATTAATTTTTAAGAAAATCATGTATTTAATGTACAGATTCTTAAAACAAAATTCTAGTTTTATGATCAATTTATTAATTGTATGAGACCGCGTTGCAGCTCTCTATGTTTAACGGTTCAAAACCTATAGGCCTGTGACAGACTGACGGACAGACGGACCGCCAGACAGATACCGTATCAAACCCATAAGTGTTCCGTCTTTCCTTTCAAGGTACGGAACACTAAAAAATGATTCATTAAGAAGAACCTGTGTGCACCATTTGAGAATAAAATAAATAAATAAATATTAGGCCGTAAGCAGCCCATAGAGGGCCAAGGCCTAGCTTCTCACAACTGTACGTATTGTGCGTGGTATACATTTCTGTACGTACAGAAGGGACCTACAGTTTTATGCCGTATCCGAAGGGCAGGGGGGTTTTTGAGAAGCTTTCTCATGACAGTAAATACTCTTGGATGTTTGTCAGACGCTCGCAAGAGGTGGGGCCGTGAAAAAAACTTTGGTGGTATTTTCCTGGATTCGAACTCGGATCCCCTTGCGCAGTAGTCCAACGCACTAACCAATGAGCCACGGCACCACGCACCATTTGAGAATATTCCTACAAAAATTTTCAGTGGGGATAAGGGGCGGACCTACCATACGTGCAGAATGTGCAAATGCACAGGGCGTCAAGACCTTGGGGGCGAAGCATTGTAATACAAAAAAATGCATTTCTAAACGCTGCGCTGTCTCAACGAAATTATTTTCTAAAAATACAAATTACTTCATTTCAGCTGTTCACACAAAAGACCATTCTCACACACCAGAAACTAGTTCGAATAAAACCGAAATACAATATCCCCCCAGGAATGTGCAGGGTAATTTCTTGCGCAACTAGTTCGAATAGAACCGAAATGAGAAATCCACCAGCACTGTGCAGTATAATTTCTTGCATAACCAGTTCGAATAAAACCGAAATAAAAAAATCCCAACAGATCTGTGCAGGATAATTTCTTGCAAAAGCACACAAAAATTTTCATAGAAAAAAATCTCAAAACAATAAACTCAATACGTAATTCCTAAGGAATCATTTGAGTGAAAATGTGCAGCTTTTATTTCTGCACCTATGAGGTTTACTCATTTGAGAAATTTGTTTGATAAGAGAATGTATAAAGCGACCCATACACAGCACATAACTGCGCACACTGGCCTGTTGTCGATTCACTGAAAATCGTACTCTATGGATTTGTGTACGATTTTAATGTCAGACACGATGCTAGTAAAATCAAATCAAAAAGTTGGGTTTTCGGTGTCGATTGATGTGTGATGTGTGTGGTGAAGGCAACGCTGGCGGGGGTAACTTATGAAGCCAAGACTGAAAATGGGGGCGCTCAGGGTAAGGCTTGCACAGGGCGCTCAATTGACTCGGGCCAGCCCTGGTGGGGATGGTAGTGTTTCCAATCGTCGAGTAAGAGGTTCCGTGATCAAGTCCCAGCCACAAAAAATTAATTTTCACACTAACTGCAATTTTAAAATTTGGTTTAACTAACACTATGTATATTCAACACAAAAATGTAAAAAAATATTGTAAATTTACAGACGAAGCAAAATCGGTATAGCAACGCTTCTTTAGTTTTGACAACAACCAACCAATAACAACCCCACCCAAGGAGAATTGTGTAAAAAAATAGCGTTCCGGGCATTTTATATTGTCATTAAATAGAAGGAATAGAATACTTATATCCTGCATAGGCACACCTAATACTGGTTTTGATATGAACAATGTAATGTCTAGTACGTTAGATTTTCCTAGTAATATTGTGCTGAGATCCCAGTCCATTTCAACTTGCACTTTCAATATAAAGCATGTAAAAATTGGAACTCGGGATATTAAACAATTCTTAAATTACGTTGATTATGATAATTTTCTTTCGAATTCTTGTTATAATTTGTATGCTTTAAATAGAGTTTTGTTATATCTCTGCTGAAAAGGTAAACTATCTTAGGTCGATTTAAGTGAATTTTTAACAGTTTACTGCAAAAGATTCCCCTATTCAATACGCGTAGTTGTACCAAACCCTCGTCCTTGTATCTTAATTGTATGCTGAGTTATAGAAAATCAAAATCATCTTAAGTTGATAAAAATGCGTATTAACATTTAATAAATTATCTTAAATACCCATAAGATGATATACTACTTGTAAAAAAACGTATTATTTCAGTTAAGATATTTTGTTCAAAATATAATTAGCATTTCCTGAAACGCTAAAGCATCTAATGTCGATATATAATTGTTTTGGTCAAAATATACTTGGCACTTCCTGAAAAGCTAAAACATCTTATGTCAATATAAGATTGTTTGCTCTGTGTAAGTTACTAAAAGTTGTGTACCTAACTCGAATTAAGATAAAATGCATGTGAAATATAATCAAATGTGTGAAAAAGTAAACTATCTTAAGTCTACTTAGGATGATATTCAAATTAAAAAAAAGAAGATATTTCTCAGATTTACGTCGATATAATATATTTTCCAGGTGCTACCAGATGCACCGTTACCAAATAACAGTTAACTTAAGATGTTATTTCAGTGCAGTGCAGATAGCAGTCAGAGTGGTTTATAGTTGCCTGTCGTGTCTATATCAAAAGTGATTGTAATAACAGAGCACAGAATTTAAAGCCAGTATTTATAACGGTAATTTTTGTTAGTAAATTATTATAAATAAAACAAAATAAATGTCATTTTTATACATAGTTCCGAAAATTGTTAGTAAATTATTATAAATAAAACAAAATAAATGTCATTTTTATACATAGTTCCGAAAAGAGTTTTTGTGGTATACTAGAGTGTCAAATAATAAAAATTTAAGGGTCATAATCTACATACATACCTACTCATTCATTAGAACGGTAATTATTTATTATTAATATTTACCATATATTATAGTAGGTAATGCGCATAAACATTTTGAAAACATTTCAGGAATTATGTATAGCAAGAATTATTCTCGCGCAGCTGCCATTCTTCGAATGGTAAATGCTAAAAATGAGGAGCAAATAGGACAAGATAACGGAAATTCGGCCGTTGAAAATAAACGTTGCATGAAAGAACCATATGTTTCAAAAGCACCAACGAATCATGGACTGGAATTTTTAGCAGATAAAGTTTTTGATGATGACGTTGGAGGTCCAAGCTACTATCCCTATTCTATTGAAAGTTCGTCTGAATCTGAAAAGGAAGAGAATGCTGATCCAATTTTGGTTCAAATGGGCCAGGAGATTGAAAAACGGATAAACGGACAACTGGAATCATCTGAGTTGGAGACGCGTGCAGAAATGTCCTTAACGAACGCAGGAGAAAATGAGACACCTACGTCTAGAAAACGGAAAAGGAATACTGGTAAGGAATACGTAACAAAAAGTGGAAATATTATTAAAAAAAAACGTGTAAGGAACTTTCAAGTTGCCGGAAAATGTGCAAAAATCGGATTTCTTATGATAGCCAGAAAACTATTTTTGATGCATATTGGGCACTTGGAAGTCACAAGACTAGAGTTCAATATTTAAGTGGCTTAATAGAATCGAAACCCAAAAAGTCAGAATGCTTACAAAAAAAAGAAGGAAATAATCGAAACAGGACTCATTCAAATATTTACTTCTTAGAATATCAGGGAAATAGAACGAACGTTTGTCAGAAATGTTTTTTAACTACATTTTGTGACACAGAGCAAATAATTATAAAAACAATAGTAAAAAAAAAAAGGCAATCTGATTCAGGCGTCATTTCAATTGACCAAAGGAGTCATAATCCGGGGAACAAAATTCCGGAAGAAAAATTAATGAGGTCCATAGTCACATCAATAGTTTCCCTTTATACGAAAGTCACTATACTCGTACATGCTCTTCTCAAAAATATATAGCAAGCGACTTAAGCGTAAAAAAATGCATGAACTGTACTCTGAATCACATACAAATCCAGTTTCATATACCAAGTACAGGCATATATTTTCCACCACGTAGATCACTCCATCATAGAGCGTAAAAAGAAACGCACACATATCCAAATACACCATCCACGAGACTGGTATTTGTTTATATCTTCCGTGGGGCCGAAGCATGTTTTTGAAGTGGTAGAAATGTACCAAACTATGTTTTAGAATTTTTCAGCTGCCCTTAAAGACAAATTTTGTTGGAGAAAGGCAAATGAGAATGGCGAAATATTCAAATAGAGCAGTGTTAAGTGGCTCAGATATTCAAGAGAGTTTGGACGATTATACTTTTTTTTTTGAAAATGCTATAAAAAAAACTACTGAATATTTTCTCAAATTTCTTTTTTTATTTGAAAGTACCTACAATCCTTCCGGTTAATAATGGAAAATAATTTCATTCAAATGGCTGCCTCGGCTGGCTATGCAGTAGCTTCCACGATCGGTCCAATTTTTAAGCACATTATCGATTGTGTGCAGCTGTATTTCACCAATGGCTTCACGAATATTGTCCTTTAAAGCGTCAATTGTCTCTGGCTTGTCGGCGTAACACTTATCTTTTACGGCACCCCACAAATAATAGAATTTGGCGCATATGAGACCATATTATTAATGGCATAAAGAAGTCAATTGGTTATTCCTTCCATTGATCCTAGCTTCATTGATGTGTTATGAGTAGGTAGTTTGATATTTATCAGGCTACAAAAAAAAGTCATGTCCAACTAGTCCCGCCCTACCCTAATAATTTGTTGCAGAAATAGCTTAAATAAAAATATTTAAAAAATGATTGGAAAGCGAGAATTTTACTTACATTAATTAATTACAGATTTCTTAATTTTTTTTTAACAAACGCTACATAAATTTTTGTTTTTCGGGATCACGAACAACTAAAATCTAGAACGAAAATAATCTCGAAAATGCATTTTATAAATCAAAATGCAGAAAGTAAAAAAAATTAAAAAAGCATATCTAGAAAAAGAATCTCGAAAAGCTATTTTTATTGAGATTTTAATCCTTAATCATAAAAAACTTTGCATACTCCCAACCACGCACCTACACCAAATCCAACGAATTGATTTCAAATGAATTGGAATAAAAACATAATTTTGTAAAGCTAAATCGTGATTTTTGACCACTGTACTACGTCCTCGCATGCTCGTATGTACAAAGCAATCGAGATGTGAGATATTTTTCTTCAATATCCATTAAATTTTATTTTACAGATAGTTTGATCACATTAATGTTTGAAGATGATTTCTTGCATGTGGCCCATGCTTCTGGTGCGTACATAACTGAAATTCATATTTTAACACACTCATAGGAGTAAATCAGGCTGTATGTATTTCAGTTATTCGAAATCAACTTACGTGAAATTTGTTCACCTATCCGAGATCCGCTTTGCTTATTTTTATTTCAGATATCCGAGGTCCGCTTAAGTTATTCTAATCACAGAACATTCAATAAAACATTAACCGTCTATTCTTTCAATAAATTAAAAATTTATTTAACAAAATGAAACATTAAAAGTTCTAAAATTAATCACATATGTTTTTTTCTTCAATTACATTTAATTTTAATTTGAAGATTTTATAAAGAATATTTAAATTAGAAGCAAACTATTTATCCTAACCAAAAAGTATAAAAGCACTTTATTTTACCGATTAGATAAAAAGAAATATTAAAAATATTTACTTTAAATAGGTACACAATGATAAGTTCGTTTTTCGTTTAAGCATACACATCAAGGTAAGGTAAATAAGTGTATTGCACTGTTCTGCAATAAGTCTATCGGTTATAAATGAAAAATATAACTTATAATAATTTAAAGTACAAAAACAAATAGCTTAATGGACGAGCGATAAGAAATAGCTGCCGCGCATAAAAAAAATTAAATCATGCCATATACACAGAATTTACAATTAAAATAAATAAAATATATTAAGTTTCTTTTATTGATTTTTCTTATACCGCTAAATAACATTAATTAATATCCTTAAAAGTCTTCAATAACCACGTGACCCTCCACGAAGTTGGTATTCAACTATTTTTCATCCATATGATAAACGAAAAAAAAATCTGACTGAAAAGTGCATTGGATTTTACACACATTTAATGATTTTTTATGCTTGTGTAATATAAGTATACTATATAAATTATAATAATAAACAAAAATATTTTTTAGTTTGAGAGTTTAATTTGACTAGCACAAGTACTTTTTTTTCGGTTTCATCATGCGAATGCGTCATTTGGAGCTACTTCCGGAATTTACACCATTTGGGACTAGAGAGGAGGAGCTTGATTGACTTGAGGGTGGCTGTGTCGATGTGGATGATTGTGATGGAGTGGGTGGTGAACGAGTCAGTGTACCGCGAATACTCGCCGATAGAGCAATAACCTGCTGTGATGGATGTTTGGCAGCGACATCTGAACGTGAGCTGCCGCAAATCTGTTGAACAATAAGAAATCTAGCACAACTAACAATTATGAATTTCCATGTTTCATTACCTGATGATGATGTTCCCAGTCCTTGTGCTGACAGAATGCTCCACAATAGCGGGCTAAATTGCAGCCGGAACAGGTTTCTGTTGCTTTTCGTCCACAATTCCAACAAGCCTAAAGCACAAAAATGGGTTGTATTTTTAGTTGACATTCTAGTTTGTAACTACTATTTGGAATACATTTTTAGATTAACATTTACATTTACGCTTTGTATTAGGTTAGGTTGTGAGGATGTGTGTGAAGCATAGAATTTATCATATGCACGAAAGGTCTATTGATTGTGCTTACAGTTTGTATTTCAATTATGTAAATAACAGTACTCAATTTATCATTTTCCTTAGTACAACTCTATATTTAAGGGCTTGTTGTTTTTTTTTTTCTTGGAGCACAAAGTAAAAAAGTTGACTTACATTCTGTCCAGTTGTTATGGATGGTGATTTGTTATCTAGATCTCGTTCATTTGGATTACGACTCATTTCCACAAAGAACTTTTCCATGCGCAGTCGTTCTTGGGCCATAACTTCAGCAGCTCGAGTCTCAGCTGATGCCACGGCTCTTTGGATTTCGATGCATGCTTGACGTTTGACCTACATATATATTTTAATCCGTTTAAATCTCATATTTTTTATCAATTTATTTGTGCCTTACCTGATTAACCGCTTCTTCAGCATTCCGCTTGAATTCAGCGACTTTTTCTTCAGTTTGGCGGCGAATTTCCAGAACCGCCGCCGATGAGGCCTCCGCAAAACTATTGGGCTGTGGATCCACACCTCTTTGCTGAAGAATGGTTATTGCTCGCTTAGTTTTGTCCACCATAGCTGATATGCAGTTAAGCATAGTATGAATATTTTTCCACTCCTCTTCGCCACCCATGCGGCTGATGCGTTGAGACTCAACAGCAGCACGCATATCCCTTTCGTCTCTGTGATTTGGCTAAAAAATACAATCGGGTTAAAGGCTGTAACTGGACGAAGTGCCAAACTTTACCTTATCTAGCATTCCACCGAATCCACTTTCACCCTGGCTGCTTGCACCACTGCCAGGATATTCAAAGAGCGATGACGGTTGACCGGCAACATAGCCACTTGGCGGAGCGTTGTGCGTGTGCAATCTTTTTACCGCTGGATACATGTAGTCATTCCATTCTTGGACTCCGTTGTGGTGCTCCATGATGGAGTCTGATGAACGCCTTTTGAAAACCAAGCCATTACCATTAGATACTGAACTACCAGATGATGAGTCAAGTTGAATAAAGATATCTTGATACTCGGATGGGCCATGATTGAACTCCATGACAGCGTTTTCATTCGTCGTCACATACTGGAGAGGAGTCTGTAAGCAGGACATTCGAAGGATGGAACTTGTGCATATTTTAGCGAAAGACTTACCTGATTTGTGGCTCTAGAGAGAGCTACTATTTCCCGTTGAAGCATCGAGATATGACTTTTGAGCAATGGAATGACATAAGGTCGCAGTGGAAGATTTATAGCCTCTTGCAGTGCTATTCGAAATTCTTCAATTGAAATACCACCACTCTGTGTAAAAGAGAAAATTTACATTTAACGGACACACATCGATAAGAAGGTTGTTGTCAACCTTACCCCTAACGACAGAACCAACGCCCGCACTCGCTCACTAACCTCCGGATGCACATCCTGTGCCAGTTGCACCAGTGAGCCGAGAAACTTTCTAATCTTTCCCAAAAGTCTCGCCTGCTCGACATGTGCCGTCGGAGGTGGTGGTGGTGGAGGCGTGGTTGTAGCACCATTCACTACTGGTGAAGAGCTGGAATTACGATTTGGTCTTGGAGGTGGTGCCAGACTAGAGTGATGTATCTGCGGTGACATGGGTGAACGGGGAGCAACTGCTCGTGCACTTTCTGGTGAATCTGGTGTCCGACAATTGTCCTTGCACGCATTAGCACCTGCAAATGGGTTTGTGTAAATTTTAATGTAATGAAGATTGAATTTATTACAAAATATATCCGAGAAAACCTCAAAATCCTTCGTACCATGTTTTAGAAACCCACAAACCAATTGCAAACAGACCTGCATCACATCCATTATGCATCCTTATGCTCTCTTTCTCTATCTCTGTCGCTGTGTCGTATCTGGTATCAGATTTGTGTGGAAATCACACAGATTGAAATGCAAACACATGTTTCAACATTATGGATCGCAAATATTGCAACAGCAGCGGTAGTTGTAGAATGCATTTTGTACTGTATTGTACAACCTGCAAATCGATGTCATTTGGTATATTTTCTAGCATGAATCTCTATGTATGTGTATATTGATATAGAGTACGGCTTTCCTATGCGTATGGCCTAGGGTGGGTTGATATTTACATTGCAAGTCCTTTCAGTCCCTTCTATGTTTTAGTCGAGTAATAATGGTCAACACATATGTCAGGGAGGGTTTTAAATATTCACGCAAATATCAAGATTTTCTAAAAGTGATAAGGAACCTGGGTGAAGCAGATAAAAATAGCTTCTGGTTGTGTCTTTTAATTGAACTTTCAATTTGTAAGTAGTTTTTGGAAGCCTAAAACTGTTTTAAACGGACCGAATAATTTTTTTTTCGATATCCTACATATATTTACATACATATATGTTATGTTGTCGTTGGCTAGAAAAATTATTCAAAGTAAAACAATACAAAAAAAAAGTACGCGTGTTGGCTGTACATACATACCGTGATATCGTTATAAACCTTTTTAGCCAAAAACTCCATTTATAGCAGTTTGCAAAAATATGAAATTTTGACAAAATCGTAGGAACTTTTCATTAAAACCATTTTTTCTTTTTGTAAAATTGCCGCTAAGTAAAGTACCGCTAATACCTATTAGGGCTAGAACAAAACTTTCGAGTTTGCCTCTACGGATTACCCCACGGACCTCACCCCACCACCGTTTAGTCTGTAGCATAGCTGACAGACAGACAGATAGAATTGCCAAACTCAATTTTTTCGACTTCTCTGTAAAGGTAATGTAAAAATTTATTAAAATCTCGAGTTTGAAAATGTTGACTAAATTTGGATTCCACATAGACAATGTGATGTATGTACTATGTACATATGTGGGTAAAAATTTAAATATTTAGAAACTCTACCAATCTCTATGACTAAAAGGACGGGCCTACAGACATATATTATGTCCTAATGTCTTGTTCATTACCAACAATATAGAGAAAGAATTGAATTTGTGAAGAACTAGGTTGAAATTGTCTTTCTATCCTTATTATTAACATTTCTTTCTTAAATCGGTGATTGTTAAAACAAGATAACAAGTGAAAAGAATAATAAAAAAAAAATATTTTTGTTTTTCCTAAAATTATAATATATCCGTAGTAAATCCTAGTGGATAAGGAATAGCAGCATTGAAAAATGCCCTGACTGAGTGGCTTTATTGCATTGCGGATTTTACCTTTAGATATCAATATTAATGAATTGTACTGTGCGGGTTGCACTGGATTTAATAAATCTTAAACAAAAGGCTTTAACGATTTGACAAATATAATTTTCGCATTAAAAACTTTAGTGACAATTCTCAAGCAAGCCTCTTATTTGAGGGCTGTAGGTCCTGTTTCTGGTTATGCGAACGAGTTGAGCACTAAAACCTATGGACACGGACAGTGCTTCTAAATTATTGGGTGAAATGGCTTAGACTCACGGTGGAATCTATCGGTTAGTCCAATTTAAATAAAAAATGTATACACCTTACTCTTCAAATAACACTAAAGGAAGTACTCTAAAGGTGTCAAATCGAAATACCTTGGACGCCGAACAACATCTCCTCTAACCTCTACATAAATGAGGACCATATGTTGACTTCCGCGATGAATTAAGCTCCCTGGCTGCTTTTCAGCATTTTCGCTCACAGTCATAATGTTTTTGCGTGTGCTCGAGTATGACCCGATACCCATCCAGTTTCTTCAAAACGCTTCACCAATGCACAAATAGGGCGATTATGACTGAAAATCATTTGATAACTTATGATATTTAGTTCCATCGTCAGCAAAGAATAACTCATGTACTTTGGGGTTCCCCACTTTGCCTTCAAGCAGATAATGAAGTACTGCAATAGCAAAGGACTGAGGGCATCTTGTTCAGCGGGAACAATACCGTTCAATGTCAAGCAACTGCATCAAAATGAGCTACTTGAAACATCTGGAGTCAAAGTCGTCGCCTATGCAGACGATGTAGTACTGATGGGTACGGGCGAATTTCTCTTGGTTAGGTGGTCTAAGACATGTGGCCTTACCGTCAACCCCCAGAAAACTGAATTGGTTTTATTTACCAACAGAAGGAAAATCCCTCGGTTCAGCACACCCTCTGTGGGAAGCATTCCCCTCAGCCTATCCGACAGCGCAAAATACCTGGGTATCATTTTAGACAGAAAACTCACCTGGAGACCTAGCATAAATGAAAGAGTCAAAAAGGCCAACATAGCCTTCTACACGTGCAGCAGAATTTTTGGGAAGACCTGGGGACCCTATCATAAGACCCATCCTGACATATGGCAGCCTAGTATGGTGGCCAGCTTTAAACAAATCCACCTACCTGAAGGATCTCACTAAAGTACAAAGACTAGCGTGCATTGGTTCCACTAGTGCGATGAGAACTACTCCAATGGCGGGTCTTGAGGCTATTCTCAACCTGCCTCCGCTAGACATCTACATGAGATCAAAAGCAGCCATCAGTGCCTTAAGAATAAGTCAGACCGCGTGCTGGAAGTCAAGTACGATAGGGCACGCGACCATCCTCGGCAGATTTTTGGCCATACACCCAAAACAGACTACACTACGCCTTACCTTGACTTCAAAACACCATTTACCTCAGCTTACCCTAGCAGAGATGAATGGAAAGACAGCCGCATACCAAATGCCGAATCCATAGCTGTTTACACTGATGGATCGAAATACAATACAATTGTAAAAAAAATTTAAAATCCGCCCACTGACACGCCCACATTTCAAAAAATTCACTTTTTCCAGTATTTTTATATGAAATTCGAAAAAAACTTACTTAAGCAAATAGATAGATATCTTTTTAATCTACAAATCTTCCATACATTATTTTCGGCCACGCCTACATTTTAGGGGCGTTTTTATAAAAAAAAACGGTTTTTTGATGTTGTTATTAGAACAATATCAGTTCTAAGGAACAGGGTGCAGTATATATTGAAAAAAATTTGAGTCCGCCTAGTACCCCGCCCACTTATTGAGAAAATTCGTGTTTTGGAGTCATTTGATATGGAAAAAAACTTTTTTACACAGGAAAGGGATAGGGTATCATACGATCCGCTCTAGACGGATTGTAGTCTTTTCATATGTTTTCATATACATTTCCAATTTTGTGTGTTTTGTTGTATTTAGTAATTTGCTTCCTGGCGTCGGCACTCAATTGCATAAGATTTGGAGTTTAAAAAGGTTTTTTTTCATAATATAGTCTATCTTTAATAGTTGTGAAAACAAACAAAAAATCCTGTATTTCAGATATTTCTTTTTTTCCAGAATATGTAGAATATTAAGATCTTAACATTTGTTGTCTATACAAAAATGTGATATATTTTTAATTTTTTTTTCTTGTCAATAAAGAATATATACTTGTTTTTGAGCACTGAATTGCTTTAAAGAAAAATGTGGTTCAGAAAAACTTATTTTATTCAATAAAAACCTTCAGGGAAATATAAAGGGAATTTTGGCGAGATACGGAGGGAAATAAGGCGAAAACAAGACTTTTTCGAGGTAAAAATCATCCCAATGTCCATACCAATGGGTTTCTATTGAGGGGCTTTTGGTTTTAGAGCTTTGAAAAAATTTCTTTAGGATAAGTGTTACCGTGGCGATCTTGTTTTGATCTGATATATTATTTCTTTTAATGTGTGGAAAATAAGTAAAAATGCAGTTAAAAAATTGTAAGATGTTTTCTATTCTAAAATCTTTTAATGTTTTTCACTTTGTACGCATACATTTTTCTGTTTCTTTGGGTCCAATTTTCAATACGTTGAAAAATACATAAAATAGGAAATGGGTACAATAGGACGTTTACTTTTTACTTTCAAGCAATGCAGTGAGTGAGTGATTTAAAATTCTTTAGCATTTTTCTACATTATTTGTTTGATCAACGAAAAAGATTGATAGCTTTCAATATTAGTTAGTCATTTTAGGAAAATTAATTGACAATTTTTGCATTTTAATTGATAAACAATGGGACCTTTGCCGATTCGTCTCTCATGAATCAAAAAAAAAAAAAAATTTCACTAATGCCGCCAGTGTATATGCATAGATTCGGAAAAAGATATTTTTGACCAACAATGCATAATTAGAATATTTTACGCAATAAAATACTTCAGAAGCCCATCTCAACAGAACACAGAAAAAGGGTATGTATGTCATATCTTTTATTGCTATATTGCAGGAAGTGTTTTTCAAAAGTCGAGATTTTTCAAGTGTTTTATAAATAAAAAAATTCAATGAAAATTTCAATCAAAAAAAACAGAACGGCAACCCTACATAAAATATTTTCACATTTCTTATAGTTTGAAATGTTCCTGCGGCAACCCTTACGGGAAACAAAAGAGTGCGAATGAGAGACAAACATCCCTACCTTCCCAGTACTGACAATTTATGTTGGACAGAGTATAGTATCTAATTTATTACAGTTTATTACGTTAGTAAGTTAATTTGGGTATTTTAAGTCTTTTTTTATTAATTAAAGTTTTTTGGTCAATGGGAAAAAAAAGGAAAAAAAATAGCGTAAGTAAAATAATAATAAAACTTTGGAAAGAAGGAAGTCAATAAACCTAAATTAGTTATAAGTCGACAGGAGTTCTTACATCTAACCTCCATCGAGGCTGACTTGCAGATAAAAGCGATATCTGTGGCCTATTTCACCATATACATGTTTCAACTACACATTTGTGCTTGTGGAACTTGACTATAAATTTGTAATCTCATGTTTATTTTCAAGTGTATTTTTGTGAAGCTTGCACATGGTGAAATGAAATTGACAAGCTATTCCACAAATTTTATGGAAAAATGCTTATGAATCACAATTTGTAATTTGGTGCAATTATTGGAATTGCTAGCAAGGCAAAATGCCGGATTTTCTGTTTTTAAAAAGCTACAAATATCAAGGGAATGTTTCTCAAAAAGTTTCGTGTTGATACTGCTCGGCAAATTCTGAAAAAGCTTTGTTACCACGAATAAATACCAACAAATGAAAAATCGACTTCCTCCTTTGTACAATAGATACAAAAAATACTTCCGTTTTCCAAAAGTATTATTTATTTATTTATTCTGAATCGCAAGGGTGACAAAATGACAACACTTCTAGATTGCACGACTTTTTTAATCAACTTTTACAATCTTGCGTAAATCATGCAAATATTAGTTCCAAAAGTATTCGGAAATTAAAATCAGCGACACCACAACTGTATATACTAGTTAAGTGAGCGCTTCTAAATGTATGATGCATATATGCTACAGTATGAATTGTAGGTTTAACTCTTTTCCCCCCGTTCGTCACCAACTTCACCGTACCAATTACGGCTATTTTAAAACAGTCTCCGACTTCCGTATTCGTTCCAGTATATCCTTCCTTAGAAATTCTCTCTCTTCTTCCTGATCTCTCCGCTCAAAATTCTACATCTGTTAGTCTTAAATTAGTTTAAGTTTCTTTAATAATTACTTGCATATTTATTAATTAAGTAATTAATTAAGTGGGCCCTAGGACCCGGTCAATTAAAAAACAAAAACCAAATATATTTCTATTTATGTAAATAAAAATGAAATGTTGTTCGTTCGTCATCACTTGAGAACGGGTAGACCGATTTGGCTCCTTTTTTCACAAAATGTTCGTAATAGTTCGAATGAGGTTCTTACGGAAAGAAAAATTTTAAAAGATGTCTTGAAAATATGAAAATTGGGGAAAAACTGAAAGTGCTTTGTATGAAATATTGTATCCAATCCATGAGCGAAACTTTTCAAAATTCGCACACTTACATGCCTTTTTTTTAAGTAATTTAACATTAAATTGAAAAAACTTACACAAGCAAATGTGTAGATATTCGCTTCCTCCACAAATCCTTCGTACCTATATTGCGTATAGCCACGCCCACCTTCTAGTTTAGTAACACTTATATATTTTAGTTCGCAAGTTCGCAACATTTCTTATTAGTAATACATATTGATTTTCGCTGTGAGTAAAGAAAGGGCAGAACAACGTCTACCGGACCAGCTAGTATATATGTTTAGGTATATACATGTTATATATGTTAGAATTAAGTAACAGCTTGTACTTGCCTTTAGTTAATAAATAAATATATTTGGTTACTTCAATATTTTGAAAATTAATTTAAACCAAAGCCCTACACAACTCAGCTTAGATACAGACTTTCGTTACTGCATATAACGTGCATTAGCGACTTCATACTCATCCACACCTTTAGCTCCCAACCTCATTGCAAAGCTATTTTGATGCGGACATACAATAACAATTAAAAAAAGTTAAAAATTAATTAAATATCTGAGAACTCCTGTTTCTCCAACTAGTTAATAAACTTTTCGAAATATCCAACAAGCTAAAAATATATGTTAAACGTAAACGCAGACTTTTATTTCCTTATTTTCTGATTCTGATTCGTTATATTACTTATCATAAAAGCAAGACTGAAGATTATATTTTGCAAAATAAAATCGTTTGAAAATGTGCTTGACCTCTATCATTTATAGATGTTTTTTTTAGCTGATAGACGAATGAACGCAGACTTTTACTATCCACTGTAGGTTCATGGTACAATATACCAGTAGGTTGATGGTTTCGCTTCGTCGTTGATTTTTCTTTACAGGTGAATCTAAAAGTTTCGAGGCGCAACATCAAACATATTGCCACATGTAATACATATGGTCACTCTCATTTTTAATGAAAATTTTCATATACAACATATAGAGAGCAAAAAATATACACACATTTGTGTTTGGAATACATATGTATGTGACATCATCTAAAATCATAACTATGAAACATACGTTGAGATCAAAGTTGCTACCCTCACAATTTTTTTTTCGTCGTATTTGAACTGGAATACACAATTAAAATCGTCGTAATCTTTTATCGAAAATGGATAAAACATTTGTTAAGCTGGTATATTTAAAGCTTTCCAAAAAGAACACATCATTGTTTTCAAATCACACATTCTTTCATTTCATCTCTCAATTAAGGGCAAATGCCCAAATTTCAAATGATTTTCCAACGCTATTTCTAATGCCCTGTCTTCTTCATTGCACCCCTTTAAACTTCGAATACTTTCAAACTAAATAAAAAAAGGATATAAAATAAACATTCCATTCATACACTTTTGTCATAGGAGAAAAGAGATTCTGGGTTGAGTAGACGACAACTCGGACAAAACTTCACTGTCGACTAGCACAAACAAGACTTGTACTTCGCCAGCTGGTCTCATTGGGAAAATTTCCCATTAGCTTGTCCAAACAGCATCGAATTTCTTAGTCTTTCTCCTGTTCCTATGAACTACATCAATGTGCTGCAAATAGATGAGCAATGGGGGTGAGAGGAAGTTGTGAGAAAATAATCCTTTCGGGCAGTAGAGTTGCCATGTGCCATGTAGAAAAGTTTCTGTGATGTCTGTACCCGGCTCTCTGTACACACAAATGACGAACTTAAGTGAGTAGGCCGTAGGTCATGCATGTGCATTGCACGAGTTCAACTCTGCAAAAAGTTCTCTTTAACGAACACAATTTGCATGCATCGCCAGTTGTTTTTCTCAAGAATTGAGAACCATCTGTTTTGGGCATGAATCCTGTGCACCTTTTCTCGAAAGGGGACAACTTTTTCAATGCAGAAGGACACAAGTGTAGATTAACATCACCGCAAGAACTATATGAACATACATACATATGTATGTATAAACTGACTGGCCGTCCCCAGTCTTACAATTGTTGGACTATTAAACGGTGCGTGCTGCGCCGTATGTACACCAACAGTAAAGCCTCCTCAAGCGTCAACATATTTTATCCCTTCGATTCCATTCCATCACATCACAGTACACACAAGCACACACAGAGAAATAGAGATGATTCTGCTAAAGTTCTACGATGGGAATGTGAACATCCTTTGTGAATTTATGAGCAACGCTCCAAGGATACAAGGATGCCACCCCAGCCCATCTCATTTTTAACCGGATTTTTGCACCCTCCCACTCCGTGTGCCCCATGAATGAAAGAAAATACGACTCGTTGTTGCACATCATCCTGCAGGAACAGAGAGAGGTCCATCGTGAGACAACAAGCACATTCTGTCTTCAAGGATGGTTGGCCGTCAACAAAGCGAATCCTAATGGGCCATGGCAGAAGCCGTAGTGACGACGAGTTATGATGTAACATGCTAGGAACATATCAAAATATTTTCGCAGCTCTTACCCTCGGCACTGAAAGTGTGTGGGTGGATTTTTTGTAAACCGATAGAGGGATGAAGTAAAACCTGTGTAGACAAAAGGAACATGAAAAA
Source organism: Chalcosyrphus nemorum (assembly GCA_949716465.1). Lineage (NCBI taxonomy): Eukaryota > Metazoa > Arthropoda > Insecta > Diptera > Syrphidae > Chalcosyrphus > Chalcosyrphus nemorum. The sequence continues at coordinate 12,151,610 of OX454335.1, forward strand.
AGAAAAAGAAAATAGCTCTTTAGTACAGTGGGAATTTTGCATACTGGACACCTGTCAATTGAAGGGCTGAGTGTAGAATAAAAGAGATTGATTTAAACGTCGTCGTGTTGTCGTGCACCTCTCTGCTCTGTGTGTTCTTGATCTTTAAAGTAGGTGGGCGTAGGGTTGGGTGGTTTGTCTGTGGAAATTAATCATGTTGATGGGAACCGAACCAGTGCGTTCTGACAAGGGTTGTTGCATGAATAAGGGTTTGCTGTTTGCATGAATCGGACGGGGGTGTTTTCTCTATTTTTGTTGTTCTGTAAATTATTCGCTTACCTTTGCTTCGTCGATTGTTTGTGGTTGCTGTGGCTTCAAATGCGTCTTTGTCAGTTATTTCTTCTTTGATTATTGCCTTTCCATCTAGCGCCATCTGGGAATAAGAAATAACAAGACCAAAATAAAAATAAAAATAATTTGTAATAAAAGGAAGTAATTATAAAATTATGTTTAACATTATAATCTTTAAGGGCTTAGTAGCTGATTTGGGATATATCAGATTTTCTCTACTATACTTTTACTTGCGCCTATAACATAGGGCAAGGATTGGACTCGTGTAGATTTTCGATCTCGATATTTTGATTAACTTCATAACATTATCTTTAGTGCTCTTGATTCTATCTTAATGCTATACGCATTAAAGCGATTAATACCCATTGTTCACGGGAACCCGGGTATTTCAGTTATCGGGTACCTACCCGATGGCTACATATGTATGTCCTTCAAATGACTAATTTAATCAAAGAACATACTATCATATATCAAGTACCCAACACCTTGTGAGTAAACTCGGGAATTTCCAATCAACTAACATAGCAAATATCTTACCAAAACTGTTAACAACAGTACCTAGGTACTTTACTTAAGAGGACATTTTACAAAAAGGTGATTTGGGCTCAAACAATTTCGTTTAAATTTTAACATTAAATTACTCCTTAGTAGGATGGTTGTTCAAAAACAGCCAAAAACCACGGAATTATGTAACACCTTTTTTTCATTTTAAACTTATTTTCCCAGTCATTCGGAAATTGCAAAAGGAACATCACCAATGGAGAACCTCCTGTTTCACAAAAAAAAAAGGTTTATGCCGATTTGCCTGTGACCTAAAAGGTAGCTCCATACGGAATAACAACAACTCGTCTCTGATACATTAAGATTTCCTACAGTTCAGGAAGGATCCTATTATACTGTTATACTCCAATCGAAAACGGTGCTGAAGATTAAATGAACAATTTCTTTAACCAATTTGGAACCGTCTACAACCAAACTTCATAATATTGAAGTGGGATTTGAACAGCATCCGTCAAGGTCAACAACTAAAAATCAATTCCACGTTCACTACCAACAAGGATCCCCAAGGAATCGCTCATGCTTATTTTTAAATTCGAATGAATAGTCAATTCTTTCTATTCATTCGAAAGATTTTTGTATATTTTGAGATCCGTTTGATTTGTGTTCTTTGAGTTTGAACTCTTCTCTTTCTTATTGAAATATTTTTATTAGTTAAACTTTGACGAGATTAAAGACGAAATTTAAGTAATACCTTTTATTAAAATCGAGCACGAAATCTGTCACTACATTACTCAGAAAAAATAAAAAGGAATGCAATCATCATCGTGTAAATGAAATTTGTGACCTGAATGGATCCCCACTGGGACCTTTGCTTTCGTGGTGTTTTAGCTTCTTTACAATACCACAAAACATGCCATGCTGAAACATTCCTTAGAAATGCGTTAAATCTTCACAAATTCAAAAACACTTTTTGTATATGTCCTATAGTTATATGTCAATTGCAAAACTCTGTCATTAAATGTTTTTTTACCACAGTTTATGTTTGGTTCTGCCTACAGACATTATACCTGTTATAGCAGAAACACGTTAACACAGCAAAAGCATCTTTACTCTTACACGTAAATGCCCAACCATAATTGTATTAGGCGTGTGATAGCTAATGTCATAGTTGAACGGAAATTCAAAAAAGTTCATACAGCTAAATTCATTAAATTTCAAGAAAAATTCATTTATTTTATGTACGAATTCTTAAAACAAAATTCTGGTTTTATGATAAATTCATTAATCGTATGAAATCGTGTTCATAAAATTAAATTAATAGCAATTATTAAGGCTACATATGATGTGTCCACATGTCATGTCTTGCACAGAGGGAGGCTGTCTGAGGAATTCGAAGTCCAAAGTGGGGTTCGACAAGGCGGCATACTTTCACCAATACTGTTCTTATTGGTGATTAGCGATGTGCTGAATGCAGCCTTATCAACAGCAATTGGAGGAATTCGATGGACTCTTCCATCTGAACTCAAGCACCTCGACTACGCCCATGATGTATGCCTTCTGTCTCACAGAATAATGGACCTCCACCAAATGACAGCCAATGTGGAGAGCGAAGCAGGCGTCGTTGGGCTGAAAATCAACTCGGCAAAAACAACCAGTGAAAAATGCTACAATTCGCCTGGAGCGAATCGTATGATACCCTATCCCTATCTTATTTGGTCGTGTCAGTGGGCGGTGGAAAATGTATTCACACAATTTTCTATTTTGCCTTATAAACTAATATTTTTACTCGAAAATTAATTTTTGAAGTAAACGCCCCTAAAAAGTGGGCGTGGCCATATACAATGCATAGACGATTTGTAGATTAAGTGAATATCTACATATTTGCCCAAGTAAGTTTTTTCGAGTTTCATATGAAAATAGTGAAAAAAAGTGTTTTTTTTTGAAAAGTGGGCGTGTCAGTGGGCGGATTTTAAAAATTTTTACACTTGTATTGCTTACTTTTCCGAAGACCTCGTATACAAAATTTCATCAACCTAGCTCAAAATTTAAGGCCCAAAAACTGGTGACACACAGACGGACGGACAGACGGACGGACAGACGGACGGACGGACATAGCTCAATCGACTCGGCTAGTGATGCTGATCATTTATATATATACTTTATTGGGTCTATCTGTAATATTTCTCTATGTTACAAACTATGTATCAAACTTAATATACCCTTAGGATAGGGTATAAAAATGATCAGCCTGAGACCGAACTCATCAACTCATGTATGCATTGCTGGACAAATAGTTGAGAAATAGAGATTTTCCAATACCTTGGGAGTATTATCTCAACCGATGGCGGAACCGAACTGGATATAGCCAGCCGAATAGGTAAAGCAAAATCTGCGCTTGGAATGCTACAGTTTGGCAAAGTAATGCAATTAGCCTAAACACCAAGCTACGACTGTTCCGTTCCAACGTTGAATCTGTGCTGCTATATGGATGTGGGAAAGAGTTGGGGTGAGCTGAGGCATATTTCCAGAAATCGCACACGATGGCGCGTAGGCGTTGTAGAGGCCCTAGAACCCACAAGGGGATACGGGATTTAAGTAAGTAAAGTGAAGAGTGTTTAAAAAAATATTTGTATAGGATATTTATTATATTAAAGAAAAATGATTCATGAAAAAAGTCTCTGCGCACTAAAAGTAAATACCATTTGAGAATATTCGTACGAAAATCTTCAGTGGTGGTGGTGTCATCCAATGAATTTTTACACTTAGTACAATTTTAAATCAAAAAATCAATACAACAACGCGCCTATATTTTGGACAACAACCAGCTAATAACAACCCCACGCAAGCAGAATTGAGTGAAAACGAACTCCACCATACATATCTACATATGTAGTCTCTCTCACCACACTGTTTATACCCTATCCTAATTATACCCTATCCTAAGGGTATATTAAGTTTGATACATAGTTTGTAACATATAGAAATATTACAGATAGACCCAATAAAGTATATATATAAATGATCAGCATCACTAGCCGAGTCGATTGAGCTATGTCCGTCCGTCCGTCCGTCCGTCCGTCCGTCCGTCTGTGTGTCACCAGTTTTTGGGCCTTAAATTTTGAGCTAGGTTGATGAAATTTTGTATACGAGGTCTTTGGAAAAGTAAGCAATACAAGTGTAAAATTTTTTAAAATCCGCCCACTGACACGCCCACTTTTCAAAAAAATCACTTTTTTCACTATTTTCATATGAAACTCGAAAAAACTTACTTGAGCAAATATGTAGATATTCACTTAATCTACAAATCGTCTATACATTGTATATGGCCACGCCCATTTTTTAGGGGCGTTTGCTTCAAAAATTAATTTTCGAGTAAAAATATTAGTTTATAGGGCAAAATAGAAAATTTTGTGAATACATTTTTCACCGCCCACTGACACGACCAAATCAGATAGGGATAGGGTATCATACGATTCGCTCCAGGCGGATTGTAGCATTTTTCACTGTTTTTTTCTGTTGATGAAAAAATGCATGAGAACAATGAATCGATGCATTAAGTCTAAGAACGTTTTCTTATATCTACACTAATGTTTCACTAACCCGAATCAAGTTTAATCCGAATATCGCGCTAATCCGAACTGCAATTTTTTCTCATTATGTACTCTACAATCCGAACCTATCCCGATTGTACGCTGTAATCCGAATTCTAAAGAAAAAAACATAAAAAAACGCATTGATTTTCACAGTAACTCATTCTCATCATTTATTCCTACTTTCCGGCTTCTTGTTTAGGTTTTATAAAAATATACACGTATTTATAACGGTTTTAAAGAGCAATAAATATATTTTTTTCGTTAAATAACCAGCTTATCCTATATTCATTATTCCGAATAATTCGATAATCCGAATACCCCCTTGCTCAATTATTATCCGATTAGGGAGACATTACTGTATTCGTAAGCAACTTATAAATGTCATTCATTAATATCATTCACAGGTTCTTACATTTCATGAGCAATTTTTAGCTGTATATATTTAAAAAATTATGAACTGAGATTTATTAACTGTATGAATTCGATGTTTAGCTATTTTTAATGAATTTTTTATTGCACGAGTCAGCTAGTTACTGCTTTTTGCTTTAATTATTTTTTTCTGCTGTGAACGAAAATTTAATCCTATATTGAGTGTTTATGATACTGTGCTTTTTGTACTTTTTCGAAAAATATACTACATAAAATCCTTTACTGGAGCCACGCAGTGGAATTTCACGTTAATGTTTTTTGGCTGCCTGATTGAGTTAAATCTACAACATAAATTTCCATCTTTTTACTTAAAACTGAACACACTCCTTCTTGAGATGGGTCTATAGAGACTGCACAAGACGGCTGCCGGCGTCAGTTTAAGTAAATCGGTGATGAGTGATCCTACTCTCCGCCTTCCTACTCCTACTCTCCGGCTTCTGGTTCTTCAGAACAGTTGGTGTTAGCACAAGTGCAACTGGAAATGGTTAAGAAATGTGAAGATGTGATGAATGGAAAAATGGATGAACTCCGTTGTATTTGCGTGGTGTTGTATAATAATGTTTGATGTTGTCAAACATAAATTTACAGTTTTAGTTTTAGTTTAGTTTTATTTTCACTATTTTTTTACAATCACTGTTCTTTTGCTGGCTCTATAAAAACGTTTCGCTTCCGTCTTAGCTACGGGTAGGTATTTATATATACATACGTATGCACAAACAGATGACAGGGCAGGAAAGAGTTGATTAAATCAACTACTTACAGTAAGACACACCTTTAATTCAGAAAACTAGTTTATTCGGAAAAGAAAAATTTTCGAGACAGTTTTCAATTTTTTACGTAAAAATTAAATTAACAAAAATTAAATGATATTTTATTAACACAGGCAAAGCTCGATTTGCACACCATGAAATCGAGAATGTGCGCAATTCGAATGCTCCCAAAATGATAACAAAATATGATGATTTTAAGAAATTGAAAACCAAAAACAACAACATCATTGCGTTAACTGAACTAACGGAGTATTTATGAAAAGTTATTATTGGTCCTCCAAAAATTTCCTATTCGAACTAAGCGCTCTATTTCCGCACAATTGTAGATCAAATTCTCTAAATACGCAACAACTGATCTGATGTGATTTTCGTGTTCACCAACATTTAATATTTTACTATTTGACGCACCTGCCTATGGAGTACCATTCAGTGTATTTGTATATGTATGTATGTATTATTTTGTTTGAAGTACAAAAAAAATAAATAAAAACAAGTAAACCAGTTCAATTATACTTCAAGAATAAAATTCTCAACCCGATTTTCTATTGAATTCATATTATACCTACTCATCTTGTTGAAAAAAAAACCTTGTCAGACGTTTAAATGAAATCGAAAAAGGTGTTCAAATTTCCATCGAAGAAGAAGAAAAACACATTTCGTCCTTTTTGAAATCACAAAAAAAATATTCTCTTTTTAAAAATCCCACACAGATACTCGCATAGACCCCCAGTATGGAACTCTTCAGAAAGTGTACAAAGCAAAAATTAGACATTCCATTAGGAGAAATCCCAATGTATGGCAAAGACATCTCTCACGATGCTTGAACAGAGAGGAGCTCCACATGGTGTTGTTGACATGCTCTCTATTCGTCATTCGCTTTTGAAAACGAAAAATGTATATCACAAAAAAATATGAGAAGTGTATGGGACAAATTTTTTTAAGAGGGCGGCAAAGAGGTTACAAGTACAAACAAAAAAGCGCTCCTGTCACCAGCAGACACCTTCAACTTGTTGGACAGAACCCAGAAGGGGCTTTAAAATCAAACGCAGAATTCATCACTCGTCATCACCACCCACCTCCGCAGTTTGGGGCGGGTGGGTTATTGAGTACTTTTGAAATATCGCAGATTGCGGTTGTTTATGTTTCGCACAAATCCGGGCATCTGGCCATGTGGCTGCGTGCGGTAGCCTGTCAATAAAAGGTGATGGCGCGCTATGAGGCGAAAAAGAAAACAAGAAACAGCCTGCGGAGAGAGATTACTCATGCAATTAGTTAAAATTACGAGATTTTCGTAATTCATGATGCTCTTAAGATGTTTTTCATTTTCTATGTAACTTGTGGTTTAGGAAACTGTTCTACCAGCTCGTCACAATAACCAGTTCGTGGTTTCAAACACTAGGTTTGGAAACATTTTTATTTGGGGATCTAATTTTATGACGTAAATCTAATATGGGTATCTATTTCGAGGTGACAAGGTAGAATATTTTAGTTGGATCTTGGAGTGACATCATGCACATAACTTCTGAACGTCAGACGTAATTCAAATTGTGTGGAAAAATTAAGTTTTTAACAAGTTCATATCTCGTGATACAGGCTAGTATATGTATATCTTTCAAGTTGTATTTTTTTCTAAAAGAGGGCATCATAGAAATCTAGTTATGTATCAAATACGTTAATAAGGATTCTAAACCGATTTCGTTTACTACTTTATTGCAATTCATCTTTTAATATCTATACACATGCCTTCAAACTTTTGATTTGACTATGCATAAGAATACAAAATACCTAACTGCTTGTAATGAATTTGGGTCTGGAAATCGACAAGCGAAATGTGGTCTGCAGAATAAGTGCAGTTCGAATAAGATAAGTGGAACAATTATTACAAAAAGGGCAAATCTGACTGCAGTCACGCAAAAAAATATCCGGTCTGCTGGCTATTATTTAAATACATTAATTACAGTAATGTCTCACTAATCCGAATCAACTTTATTCCAAATATCGTGCTAATCCGAACCTCTATTTTTTCTCATTATGTAATCTACAATCCGAACCTACGTCGATTTTTGTACGCTGTAATCCGAATTATTATTTATTTTGTATAAATTTAATCAACGAAGTTTCAACTGTATTAGCGCCTCACATGCCTCCTCTTCTCTCCTCTCAAGATCGAAAACTTGCTAAAATATATATTTAATGTATCTTTAATGATGTTTTGAACACGATTTAAAGAAGTTTTTTTGATGTAGCTTTTCCTTCCAATAATTATAATGAATCTGTGATACAATTGTTAATTGTTAAAAAATGTTAATAAATTTTTCAGTAGTAAGGTAGCAATAAACCATATCTCTGTAAATTGTGCAATCTAGTCTATAAGAACTGTACTATTTGAGCTACAATAAAGATATTTATCTATCTATATGCCTTGGTACCCAACTGCGAGTCACCGTATTGGCTCTGGAAAAAAACCAGTGAAAAAATGCTACAATCCGCCTGGAGCGGATCGTATGATACCCTATCCCTATCATATTTGGTCGTTTCAGTGGGCGGTGGAAAATGTATTCACAAAATTTTCTATTTTGCCCTATAAACTAATATTTTTACTCGAAAATTAATTTTTGAAGTAAACGCCCCTAAAAAGTGGGCGTGGCCATATACAATGTATAGACGATTTGTAGATAAAGTTGATATCTACATATTTTCCCAAGTAAGTTTTTTCGAGTTTCTTATGAAAATAGTGAAAAAAGGTGATTTTTTTGAAAAGTGGGCGTGTCAGTGGGCGGATTTTAAAATGCTTACTTTTCCAAGGACCTCGTATACAAAATTTCATCAACCTAGCTCAAAATTTAAGCCCTAAAAACTGGTGACATATGGACGGACAGACGGACGGACAGACGGACGGACATGGCTCAATCGACTCGGCTACTGATGCTGATCATTTATACATATATATACTGTATGTGGTCTATCTTCAATATTTCTCTATGTTACAAACTATGTATCAAACTTAATATACCCTTGGGATAGGGTATAAACAAAGGATTTGGAACTAGCTAGTTCTGCAAAATCTAACAATCACACGTATCATATTAGTGACATCTTTTCCAACAAGACTTAATTTAAATTCAATTGGAAGACTCAATGATATGGAAACGCAGCAAAATATTAAAAATCTATTGATTATAGGTACCTAGATACCAAATAAATAAGGTGCACCTACGCCTATCTACGGATTTTGCTTCAGGCGAATAGCAAAAAGTACAAATTTTATTAAAAAAAAAAAAAAAAAAACAATATACAGTGGTCGACATTCGTATGAGCGCACTAAATTTTTCGCAATAATTTCTAAACAAAAACATTTTAACCAATTTCAAAAATGAAAAATGTTGTTTTTATTTGTAAGTCATAGTTTTATTTCATTTTAGATACTTTTCCAGCGAGAACGCCCCAGAGATTTTCGATTGGATTGCAGTCAGGACTGCAAGCTGGCCAGTCAAGTAAGCGTATGTTTTTGCTCGCAAACCAATCTTTTGAAGCCCTGGAAAAATGAATTGATGCGTTATCCTGCTGAAAAATTACATCCTCCTCATCACGGCTTTGAAGATGTGGCACCAAAACATCTTCCAAAAGATTCGTGTACATTTCTGAGTTCATTCGTGTCGTAATGAAGCAGATGGGAAGCTTTCCATGTTGCGAGAATGCACCCCATACCATAACGCTTCCGCCGCCGAAGTTGCGTTTTGATCTGACCACACTGTGCTTACTTAAATCATGCCAGTAGCAGCTGTAGCAATCCGGCCCGTCTAAGTTAAATTTTTTTTCATCCAAAAAAAGTACTTTCTGCCACTCGGTTGTCCAAGACGTAGATTTTTTGGCAAAGTCCAGTCTCTTTTCTCTGTGGCTTGCAGTTAAACGTGGCTTTCCTTTGGGTTTTGTCCATTTTATGTTTGGACTGCTGCGCAAAACACGTGCAATGTGACGAGGTGTGACTGGAAGGCACTGGAAGGTCATTCTGGAAGAATGGGGAAAAATTACAGCCGAAGATGCAAAAAATCTAGTGGATTCCGTGCCTAGACGTCTACCAGAGGTATTACAAAGAAAAGGTTATCCAACAAGCTACTAGAGTATCATAAAAAAAATAGTTTTCTGTGCTCCAAACGTTTTGTACGCAGACTTTTGCGTGTGTGTTTATACCCTATCCTAAGTGTTATGTACATGCTTATCTGCATTCTTTCTAATTAATCCTATCCTCAGTTTCCTCAGTTTGGATACATGATATCCACATATCATACTTTGTATGATATTATTTCTTTAATTCATTTGCATACTCTGCAAATATCTTCAGTAGATATGTTTCTTCTTGTGAACGTCTACTGATCATTCGCTTTTGTGCACGCTCAGCACAAATCCACTCCATGCTATCCACCCACACACTTTACTCGTGCACTCTTGCACATTTTCATTCTTCTTCTAATTAATTTTTTGAAATAAAGTTAGTGTTAGCTCAACCATCAAGAAGAGAAGTGTTTCATTGGTACTCGTCCATAACAAATAGTGTTTCATTGGTACTCGTCCATAACAAATTGGTGTCAGAAGTAAAATAATAAAATAATTAAACCTAACCCGGCAAGAAGAATCAACGAATCAACGAATCAACGAATCAACGAATTAACGAATCAACAAATCAACAAATCAACAAATCAACAAATCTCCAAGTTCCAGAATATAAATTCAGTGCAAAAAAATAATGAAACTGTAAGTGTTTTATTTTTTTATGAAGCTGTAAGTGTTTGTTTTTTTATTTTTTTTTGTGTGTTCTAAGAAATATGTCGGTCGAAAATATAAATGCAATTGATAATCATAGCATCGACAATGATAATGCGTCATCCGTATCAGAGTCATCCGTGCAAGAAGTCACAAAATTGCCAATCACATTCTTAATTAAATTCATCAAACCATTTGATGGCAACCGTGACGAGCTAAGCTCTTTCATTTCCGATTGTAACAAAGTCTTTCAATTAGCGTCGACAAGTCAAAAATATGTCTTGCTCGACTACATAATCACGCAAATTTCTGGCAAAGCTAAAGCAGCTTGTGTCAACCGCACATTCTCAAATTGGGATGAGTTAAAATCGTTTCTTAAAACTATGTATCAAGATAAGAAACATTACTCCCAACTCTTGTGCGAGCTAACCACTCTTAAGCAAAATCAAAACGAAACAGTTTCTCAATTCGTATATCGGCTTGAAACATGCTTAAAAAGAACAATCAACGCAACGCAACAAAATTCAAGTTCAAACTCTTCTGAAATTCTCAATGGTAAATTAGAAATGTTAAACGAAATCGCGTTGAACAGATTTCTACATTTCACATTAACTCCTATCTCAAATGCTTTACGCATAAGGGATTTAAAATCACTTAACGAAGCAATATCTGTCGCAGTTGCAGAAGAACAAGTGCAAAATATGTATCATCAAAACAAGCATTTTACTAATAATTTTCGCCATTACTCTAAAATGAATCAAAACCCAAACTCATCTAACAATTTTAATCGTAAGCAATCAAAACAAGTGTATCAAGCTTCAAATACAAGTTCTACAAACTCTAATCATTCGAACTCTAATATCTCTAATCCGAGAATATTAAAATACTGCAAGTATTGTAAAAAGCAGGGTCATCTTATAGATGAATGTCGTAAAAGAATATATAATAATGAAAAGAAACAAGCGGAAAATAGTTCAAAAAACTTAGTTCAGGCTCCAATTTCGGTTACTCAACTGGGGTCGCGACACATAAACGAGGTAACCACGGAAAATTAATTGAAAATATTTTATTCTCTGAAACAAATTCATATGTTCTAGTTCCGTGTACTGATTCAAAAAATCATAATCTCAAACTCTTACTAGATACAGGAGCAAATATATCGATAGTAAAAGCTCGATCTCTTAAATCAGAAACTCTTGTCTATTGCAATGAACAAATCTTATTAAACGGAATAAGTCAAAATAATCCTATTCAAACTTCAGGGTATTCCAATCTAAATCTCAATTTCCCACAAAATTCACTTACATACAAGTTTCATGTACTGAATACCATATCAAATATTCCTTTCGATGGAATACTAGGGAATGATTTTCTTAAATCACAAGATGCAATTATTGATTACAAACTCCAACGACTTCTATTTCAAAAAGTGAACATTCCTATTAATTCTAATCACGTACCTTCACCAAATTCAAAAATTACCAAACTAGAACCTCGAACTGAAACACTAGTTTCAATCTTAATCTCAAATCCTGAATTAAAGGAAGGTATTATTCCAGAGCTATCTCTACAAGAAGGGGTATATCTGTCTAAAGCAATTACTAAAGTAAACTGTGAATCATACGCTCTAGCTTCCATTCTTAATACTACTGATAAACCTATAATTCTTAAAAATCTATCCTGTCAATTGGAACCATTATCGTCTCTATATCCAGTGACAGATACAGAACATAACTCAAATCGCCTCAAAAATCTACGAGCCAATTTAAGGCTCAATCACTTAAATAATGAAGAAACAGCTAATATCATAAATATATGTGAAGAATATAGTGATATATTTCACCTAGAAGGTGATATTCTTACGGCTACAACAGCCATTCAACATGAAATCAATACAAATAATTCAAGGCCTATAGCAGCCAAAACTTATCGTTATCCTGAAAAGCATAAAGCTGAAGTTAATAACCAAATTAAAAAAATGCTCAAGCAAGAAATTATAAAGCCGTCAGTATCTCCTTGGTCTGCCCCACTTTGGGTAGTACCGAAAAAACTTGACGCTACAGGTAAACAAAAATGGCGAGTCGTTGTCGACTATAGAAAGCTAAACAATGTCACAATTGGTGATGCTTATCCGCTCCCGAACATCGTTGATATTCTAGACCAACTAAGTCATTCCATTTATTTCACAACGCTAGATCTAGCATCTGGCTTTCATCAAATAAAAGTTAAGCCTAATGATCAACCAAAAACCGCTTTTTCCACTCCCGATGGCCACTTTGAATTCGTTCGAATGCCATTTGGGCTAAAAAATGCACCTTCGGTCTTTCAAAGACTAATGAATAATATCCTTACTGGATTACAAGGTTTGCAATGCTTCGTCTATTTAGACGACATAGTCATTTACGCATCCTCAATAAAAGATCACGAAGATAAACTTCGAAACGTATTTCAAAGGCTTCGAATAAATAATCTTAAACTGCAACCTGATAAATGTGAATTTGTGAGAAAAGAGGTTGTCTATCTCGGTCACATTATAACAAATAACGGAGTAAAACCAAATCCAGAAAAAATTAAAGTTATTTCCGAATTTCCAATTCCAGTGAATGTTAAAGATGTTAAATCTTTCTTGGGCCTAGCCGGCTACTATAGAAGATTCATCGAAAACTTTTCAAAAATAACTCGACCCTTAACTAATCTTTTAAAAAAAGATGCTATATTTAAGTGGTGTTCTGAACAGCAATTATCATTCGATATGCTCAAGCTGAAACTAACCTCCGAACCAATATTGCAGTACCCAGATTTTACTAAGGATTTCGTATTAACTACGGATGCGTCCAATTTTGCAATTGGTGCTGTTCTTAGTCAGGGGGAAGTGGGTTCCGATTTGCCTATTTCTTACGCTAGTAGGACTCTTAATAGAGCAGAATCTAATTATAGCACAACTGAGCGAGAGCTGTTAGCTATCATCTGGTCCGTTAATCACTTTCGTCCATATTTGTACGGTAGACATTTTAAAATAGTAACTGACCATCGACCTTTGGTTTGGTTATTCAATGTTAAAGATCCAGGTTCAAAACTCATTCGATGGAGATTAAAACTTGAACAATATGATTATGAAATTTGTTATAAACCAGGTCGCATTAATATGAACGCTGACTGTCTATCACGTATTACACATAATAATTCTAATACAATACTTTATACTGAATCAAAAGAATCCTTCGAAGATTATGTGAAATTCTATTATCAGTCATTAAATCCAACAATACATGATTTCTCAGAAAGCTCTGATAACATTCTAAAATCTTCTACTCATATAGCATACTTTACTGCTATTGATCTCGACAAAGAAAATCCTTATACTGAATCAATACTATCGTCATCCACAAACTCAGAAATCATAACCAATTCTCATCATGAATTATTCTCTATATCTAAATCAAAACGTAAAAATGAAAAATCGTTCTATCATTGTTTTGTAAAACATTTGTACTTTGAAAAACCTACATATTCCGATTTCTTCTATACAACGCAAAATTTAAAAATTCAATTAGAAAAGGATTATGTCAAATCAATTTCTATCGCTAATCCGGTTGATAGTTTCAATCAATTCAGTTATGAGAAATGCAAACAAATTATCTTATTCGTCTTCCGGAATTCTAAAATCAAAATCATAATGTATAACAACATAGTTGTAAACCCATCCACGGAACAAATTCCCATAATTCTACACGAAAATCATGACAATCCACTTTCAGGACATTGTGGCTATCACAAAATGCTAAGACGAATTTCTTTAAGATATAAATGGCCTAATATGAGAAAAGATATCAAGAAATATATAAAGAATTGTACTTCTTGTCAAGTTAATAAAACAATGAGGAAGAAACATAAAGCTCCATTAGAAATAACAAGTACTAGCACCCAACCGTTTGAAAAACTAGCTTTAGATATAGTCGGTCCATTACCATTATGCGAAGATGGTTTCAAATACATTCTCACTATGCAGGATGATCTCACAAAGTTTTCTTACGCAATTCCTTTAATTAACCATGAAGCTAAAACTGTTGCAGAAAATCTTATAAATTTTATAACAATGTTTGGTATCCCCAAAACTATCCTTACTGATCAGGGATCAGATTTCACTTCAGAATTAATGAAAAATGTATCGAAATTACTCCACATAAAACAAATATTTGCTACTGCATATCATCCTCAAACTAACGGCGCGTTAGAACGTTCTCACTCAACTCTTAAAGATTACTTAAAACACTTTATAAATAGCAATCAGACCGATTGGAATAAATTTATTGCTCTAGCAATGTTCTCATACAATACCAGTGTTCATTCTTCCACCAAACTAACTCCTTATGAATTAGTGTTTGGTCACAAACCAATTCTTCCTAGTTCCATTACATCAAAACCAGAATTCAAATATACCTATGATTCATACTACGATCAACTTAAATATAGGTTGAATAAAACTCATCAAATAGCTCGCGAAAACTTGCTATCTTCAAAAATAACTTCGAAAAAATATTATGATAAAAATGTTCACTCCCCTAAATACGAAGTAGGTGATCAAGTTTACTTAGAATCTAATGAAGTCAAAGTTGGTAAAACTAAAAAGCTAAGTCCAAACTACAAAGGACCTTTTAAAATAACTAAAATTCATCAAAATCAAAATGCCACAATCAAAATCAAAAATAAATTTGTTCGTGTTCATGTAAACAGACTAAAACCTTTATCTTCTCTTCCAGATTTATCATCATTTTGATAAATGAAGTCCTATCTTTTGAGATTGATCCTATAAAAACCAGTAGTGGTTTATTTTACGAACAGATAGGTCATGCAAAATTCTATTCTGATAATTGGGAATTAATCGTATATACAAATATTTCTTTTTATTCAAGGAAATTAAATAACATTGAACGAGTATTTCAACAAACGCAATTATTATGCCCTACAGAACTTCCAAAAGTTTACACTTTTCATTGCTCTCAAACTCTAAAATTTTTATCTATGAAAATTCATAAACTGTTCCAAAAACAAGAAACTCTATCTCACCTATTGAATCATTCGCCGAACGATAAAAGAACAAAACGTGGTATATTTAATGGCGGTGGTTATGTATTAAACTGGCTTTTTGGAACTCCTGATGCAGATGATGCACAATATTATAGCGATGCAATAAAACAATTTGAACAAGATGACAAAAACTTACAAAAATTAATGAAAGAACAAATACAAGTAATTACAAGTACTATTTCAAATTTTAACGATTCTATTCATTCTTTAAAAATACACGAAGAAACTTTTAATGTTAATATTCAAAAATTAAATACATTTATAGAAAATTTTGAAGAATCCAAGAACTCTATTGAAAATTCTGTTATTATACTAGATCATGTAAATTACTTAACTTATATTGCTAATGAACTCGATGAACAATTTGATCTTTTAATTGATGCAATCTTACTTGTTAAAGCTAATATTATACATCCATGTATTATTTCTCCTAAAAATTTTATAAATGAACTCAATAATAATTTAAAAATGTTAACAAATGGTAAAATGTTTCCATTACCTCTTAATTATAACTTTGCTTATAAACTATTAGATATAAGTACACTAAAAGCATTCTTTTCTGATGAACGATTAATATTTGTAATTCAAATACCTTTGACATCTGATCAATTTTATAATGTTTATAAACTTATTCCACTACCAACTCTTCAAGTAAATTCAACTTATGTTTATATTGAACCAACATTTAAATTTATTGCCTTGTCAAATAATAAGCAATCATATAAGCAGTTAGATAATTTCGATTACTGTAAAAAAATATCCGAAGAAGATTTCATCTGTCAGAATCAACTCGTATATTCCACCGTGGACAAACCTATATGCGAAACATCTCTTCTTACTACAGCGAATAATAAACTACCTGAAACATGTAAAGTAAATACCATCAAAGGACTCATTGAAGTATGGCAGCCCCTTAAATTTAATAAGTGGATCTTTGTACTAAGTGAACCACAGAGAATTACTATTGACTGTCCAAATGAAGAAATATTTGACGAAATCATACAACATACTGGAATACTAAAGCTTCAGGAAGGTTGTCGTGCTTACTCCAGACTAGTTCAACTAATCGCTACCAGCAAAATAATCACAGAATATCAAAATATTATTCCGAGTATCAATATTCTTGAAGACGACTGTTGTTCTAAGACTTCTACAAACAAAACGATTTCCCTTCATCTTTCTCCCATTCATTTAACAAATATAAAACTTGATGATCTGAAACATGCTACACATCGACTGCGAGTAATTGATGATCAAATCGATCATATGTTGGGAAAACATAATATAATTCAACATGGAAATTGGTTCATAATTATACTTAAGGTACTCGCTTTTATTATCATATGCTATATTTTGCATAAAATATTCTCCTGTGTTGGACTATACACATTATTTCGATTGTTATGCTGTAAACGCAATCGACACGATACTACACCGGGATGTCTTGTCAATATCTATAATCAATGTTTCGACTCCTCATCTTCAAACAACCATCCTCAACCTATGTTAACTTTACAACCAATACGAGAACAACCAGAAAACGTTTTATCAACCTACCGATTAACAGAACGACCTCCAAGGAATCGTACTACTCACATATCATCCAGGCGCTCGATTTCCAGTTCCCGAGACAGCTTATCACCAGGATTTTCTACATCCGATTAAAACCTTATTGCAGAAATTTAAATATCTTAACACTTAATTTTAAAGTTATCATTCTAATATGAACTATAACCGAAACTATAACACTTTCTTACTATTGTTAATAAGTATATTAAAATTAAGATTCAACCTATGTTTTAATTAAGTTAGTTGTACGGAGAAAATTGTAACCTTTTAGTTATTTCTGTCTCTGTCCATTCAAAAAAAAAAAAAAACTTACAATTTTCTTTCTAAGAAGGGAGGTGTTATGTACATGCTTATCTGCATTCTTTCTAATTAATCCTATCCTCAGTTTCCTCAGTTTGGATACATGATATCCACATATCATACTTTGTATGATATTATTTCTTTAATTCATTTGCATACTCTGCAAATATCTTCAGTAGATATGTTTCTTCTTGTGAACGTCTACTGATCATTCGCTTTTGTGCACGCTCAGCACAAATCCACTCCATGCTATCCACCCACACACTTTACTCGTGCACTCTTGCACATTTTCATTCTTCTTCTAATTAATTTTTTGAAATAAAGTTAGTGTTAGCTCAACCATCAAGAAGAGAAGTGTTTCATTGGTACTCGTCCATAACAAATAGTGTTTCATTGGTACTCGTCCATAACATAAGGGTATATTAAGTTTGATACATAGTTTGTAACATAGAGAAATATTACAGATAGACCCAATAAAGTATATATATAAATGATCAGCATCACTAGCCGAGTCGATTGAGCTATGTCCGTCCGTCTGTCCGTCCGTCTGTCCGTCCGTCTGTGTGTCACCAGTTTTTGGGCCTTAAATTTTGAGCTAGGTTGATGAAATTTTGTATACGAGGCCTTTGGAAAAGTAAGCAATACAAGTGTAAAAATTTTTAAAATCCGCCCACTGCCACGCCCACTTTTCAAAAAAACACTTTTTTTCACTATTTTCATATGAAACTCGAAAAAACTTACTTGGGCAAATATGTAGATATCCACTTAATCTACAAATCGTTCATACATTGTATATAGACACGCCCACTTTTTAGGGGCGTTTACTTCAAAAAATTAATTTTCGAGTAAAAATATTAGTTTATAGGGCAAAATAGAAAATTTTGTGAATACATTTTCCACCACCATTTTCCACTGACACGAGCAAATAAGATAGGGATAGGGTATCATACGATCCGCTCCAAGCGGATTGTAGCATTTTTTCACTGGTTTTTGATATATTTTGTACACTAAAACCGCAAGTATCCGAAGTGTCCGGATACTAGAACTGTCCGGGTACTAGTGCCTTTACCCTACAGACGAAAAATATGTATTCTTTTTATACCCTATCCCAAGGGTATATTAAGTTTGATACATAGTTTGTAACATAGAGAAATATTGAAGATAGACCACATAAAGTATATATATAAATGATAAGCATCAGTAGCCTAGTCGATTGAGCCATGTCCGTCCGTCTGTCCGTCTGTCCGTCTGTCCGTCTGTCCGTCCGTCCGTCCGTCCGTATGTCACCAGTTTTTAGGGCTTAAATTTTGAGCTAGGTTGATGTATATGATGTATACGAGGTCCTTGGAAAAGTAAGCAATACAAGTGTAAAAATTTTTAAAATCCGCCCACTGCCACGCCCACTTTTCAAAAAAACACTTTTTTTCACTATTTTCATATGAAACTCGAAAAAACTTACTTGGGCAAATATGTAGATATCCACTTAATCTACAAATCGTTCATACATTGTATATAGACACGCCCACTTTTTAGGGGCGTTTACTTCAAAAATTAATTTTCGAGTAAGAATATGAGTTTATAGGGCAAAATAGAAAATTTTGTGGATACATTTTCCACCGCCCACTGACACGACCAAATAAGTTAGGTATAGGGTATCATACGATCCGGTCCAGGCGGATTGTAGCATTTTTTCACTGGTTTAATGAACATTTTAAGAGATAAGCAAAAAATATCGCTCGATATAACGAACACTTTCGTTTAAGTGAACATCTTCAAACATTATATCATTCGTTATATTGGACGTCCACTGTATTAAGCATATTAACGGCCCTAAGGTTAGCAAAAGACTTATCTTCCAAACATGCTACTTACTGAATGTAGTTATAGTCTATCAAGTGAAAATGAAAGTCACTAAACTGATGCGACGACCTTTTGTCTTCATTAACTATGCATCGTCACTTATGTACATATGTAACAGCCGCTGTATATCGATTGATACCATTCTTCTGGTTTATTTGCCAACTACGGTCACTAGCATCGGTTACATGAAAAATTTCAATTTCATTCATCCTTGAAAGATCCTTTCACATCACACAATCGCGGAGTACCAGCAACATTTGGCAATGCCTAACCGTGTGCACTCTAATTTACTCACTCTCAAACCCACACGCACGTGGCAAAAGAACGTAAAGAACGTAAAGAACTAAAAAGGGATATCTTCAATACCTCGCTTTTGCAATGAATGGGAACAGCTGGTGAATCTTCCCGACACCTGTGTCCATCGCAGGATAGTATTATGAAATACGGTATCCCCCATATGCATCTCCTTTAATGCATGTGTGTATGTGAGTGTTATGTGAGGCAGTAGAAAAAAATGTCTGTAACAGGCAGGACCAGAAGTCAACCGGAATAGTAAATATCTATTACTTTACCACATTGTCCTTGTGCGGTGTGGGTTTGTCTTCTGTGCCAACCGCCAGCAGCAGTAGCAGCTGAAAACATACAACCACTGCAGACATATTGCGGCGGTATGTGTTCGTATCCTTGCTCGTTTCTGTATATGCATGTAACCGACACATCAGAGTTAAAAAGGACATGCGGCATTCACATTTACCAAAAAGCAAGCACAGTCCAGCTGCATTGAAAACAAAAAGAATAATTCCAAAGAAACTGAAAACGAAAGATAAAGAAAGAGGTTACTGCACGTCCAAGTTCAGCAGGCACACACGTGTTGAAGTTGAACTTTAAACGTTTTGCAGGAACCCAAACTATGTACTATTCCTTGTGTTGTAAAAGCCTAATTGCATCTTTTTCCAGTAGTAGTTGGTCCCGTTTAACTTGGCGTACCCTGTTTTGCACCAAACAAACTACATATATACATACATACATAAAGGATGGAAAGGATTCTTCTTTTTTGTCCTCCGAAATCGTTGGTCACATTCCACACATTTGCAGTACGTGTCGCAGATGTTGGCACGTGTTCCATCGTTGGAATTCAATTAAAAAAGCTAGTAGCAGCAAAAAACCTTTGCCACAGGTGTAGTTAATTGCTGCAACCTTTTTCCGCCAAAAGTCACAGAAACACATCCGCCCACACCAGCGCTAGTTGTCGTTGGTGGCAGAAAATCATCATATTCTAATTTGTAGGAAGATAACGACTTGACAGTCGTCGTCATTCACAAATAATTTGACAATTAAGTAGTAAGAGCCAAATTTGCTTCGTATGTATGTACATATATACGTCATCACAATGTACATGTAGGTATTAATAATTACCCCGGAAATAATAGGTTCAAAGGAATTCATGGTCGTACTTTGTGCGTGACACATGTTGGTGGCGAGTTGCGCCAAAGGGAGTCCAAAAATGAAACGTAGGTATATGAACAACAACAAAATCAGTCCACAGCGTTTTGTATGTTGTGACGATAAATGACGCCCCAACTTGACATATAATAACTGTGTGAACACATCCCTTATGTAAATCAAACTCCTGTCTCCAAAGGGGGGGGGAATTGAAAATGTTGGTTTGAGGTTTCATGTTATGTGCTTTTGAGAAAACTCCACAAGAGATGCGAACCGCTCTTTGTTTGTGTTTAAGTGATGCATAAAGCATAATGCATAATATTGTTATTTTACTGGAGGAGAGTAAGAGAGATAACTTAGGCTAAAAAACTAAAATGGTTTTATGTCTTCTAGTTTTTGAGAAAATTTAAAATTACTAAAACTACTTTTTATGAGATTCTTGTAATTTTCTGATGAGTACTGTTCTGTCAATGAAGAGTATTGATGACATAGGCGCCTGCCTGATGAAAAGCACATATCCCGAGCTTGAGGGGGACCTGCCGCATGTGAAAATCCCTTAATTCCGCAAAGTGTGCCACCCGGGTACTGTTAATTAAGAAAACTTTAAAAAAATTCACAGTTTATAGAACCTACTTCTGGTTTCTTATGTGAATAATTATGGCGACTTTGAGTTATTAAATCAGTAGTAAATCCCATGAACAGCTCAATTTGTATAGGGGGGCCTTATTTCCTGCGGCGTAATTTCGCAGCGCCGTAATTAACGGTATTTTACTTAAGACCGTTTTCGAGACAGTCATTCGTCCGTCTGGAGCGGATCGTGTGACACAAATACATATGTACATTCTCATATAACTAATTCTTCCCCCAATATACCCTTTTTCAAATTTGTCATAAAATTACTCCAAAACTTAAATTTTCTCAAAAAGTGTCGGGTAGTTGGCGGATTTTAAAAATCTTTCAACGTACATATGTATACTACATTTAGTTCCTAAAAAGTGATATTACTTTGATGAAACCGTCAAAAAATAGATTTTTGATAAAAAAAAACGCCTCTGAAATGTAGGCGTGGCCGTACACAATGTATGGAAGATATGTAGGGTAAAAGAATATCTGCATATTCGCTTAAGTAAGTTCTATCGAGTTTCGTATAAAATTATTGAAAAAAGTGCAAAGTGGGCGTGTCAGTGGACGGATGTTGAAAATGTTTACACTTGTGCTGCTTCGTTTTTCAAGGACCTCGTATACAAAATTTAAGCGACCTAGCTCAAAATTTAAGGCCCAACAACTGGTAATAGACGGACGGACATGGCTAAATCGACTCGGCTAGTGCTGCTAATCATTTATTTGTATACTTTTTTGGGTCTATCTTTAATATTTCTCTATGTTACAAACTATGTGTCAAACTTAATATACCCCTAAGATAGAGTTTAAAAATTCAAGTAGGTCTAGGTATATTCGTAGAAGAATGAGATGAGATAGATGCGCCCCAGGCGCATTGTAGCATTTTCATATGTTTATTGTTTAATCCAAAATAGGAAAAAAAACTAAAAAAATATACATACATAAATATATTGTATGTTCATATATGTTTATAGCTATTTTGCTATTTTTCCATGGCAATCATCCTGATAAAAATCCCTCTTAAATTAAAATAGTTCATACCAATGCCTACTCCAGCCTACACTGTCTCCGCCGAAAGTGAAACTTCCTAAAAATACTCACAAAACACTAAACGTTTCATTGATGCTCTTAATATACCTACTTAGTAAAATATGTACATATTTCGAATCGACTGAGTTTAACAGCTCTCGTCGCAATTTGCCAAATGTTTCTCGCCGAGATGTATAGATACATACATACAAACATATTCTCACAAGTCTGTTTTTTTATTTTGAATTTTATTTTGTTTTACTTTTTCCCCTTTAATTTCTATCGCCATCTGTGAAACATCCGCGTACAAAACCAACAAGCTCTGCAATTGAGAATTCAGCTGCTGCAGCTGGCAATCATCACATAGGGAGGAACACGTTATGTATATATGTACATATGCGTACAGCAGCCTGAACCGAAATATTAACACGGACTATATCATACGAAGGAGGGTAAAATTTTTTATGAAAGAGATGTTTTACAGATTGCCGATCTTGATCACAGGAAAAAATAATTATATATAAATATTTGTATGCACATACAAATACCTACATATATGCTCATGTACATACTACAGAGTATTTAGATATGCACTAAACATATGAAAATGCTACAATCCGATTGTGTGATACCCTATCCCTATATACATATGTACATATGTATCTCCTTCTTCCCTCATTATACCTACATACATGTACTTCCTTGAAAAAGCTTTTATTTATAATTTCTTCTAAGATTACTGTAAGTTTTCTCAAAAAGCGGGCGTGGTATACATGTACACATATATATACCCACTTTATTGTAATATTTCTCTACGGTACAATCTATTCAAACTCAATATACCCTTAGGATACGGTATATTCTCTTATTTTATTAGACACCGCACACTGGGGCAAAATACTCATAAAGTTGGCATAAGGTCTTGCATGGGACCATCGTTATGGCATGGAGCTGTGTTCTGAGCTACCGTCAAATCCCTTCTTTTTTTTTGTCAGAAAGCACATTAAAAAAAAAATTACGAACAAATTCGCAAATATTCACAATTTTTTTTTCAGTTTTTCAACAACAGTAAATCCGAGGTTTTGGTGTATTCGGGCTTTCCTCAAATACTGAACTAAACACTTGGTTGGTTGGAGGGAAGTGGCTGCCAGCTGAGAAACGCCAACACACTTGGAACAGAATAAATGAAAAATCCTTCTACAGGAGAGAGCTGAGCAGACACAAAGAAGGTGGGGTCTTCTGCAAAATCGTTTGCTAAAAGGCCTAGCCATGTTGCGTGCTTGCCTATTAGACAGTGTCCAGTTATTAAACCTATTGTGATGAAAATATGCAACCTGTTGAGAGAAATCAAAGTCTTAGAGCGTTTTTAATCCAGCTTAGGCCAAATTTGTCTAGTAGCCACACATTTTATACCACTTGTCTACCTAAGATTTGTATTCTCGATTGCATCCAGTTTGAATTTTTGTTTACATGTAGCGATTTGTACACCTATAGGTATAGTGCCTTTTTGCGGCATGATGGGTAAGTTTATTTCTATTCTGGCGAGTTCATCGGCCTTAGAGTTCTCTGGAATTTCCCTATGCCCCGGCACCCGGTACCCAACACAGGTGAATGTTGAACTACTCAGCCATCTCCGTAAGAGACGATCGGCCTTCGAGGTTTTCTGAGAAAATACCGCCCCAACTCCATCCTTAGTCTTTGAACCGTTTAACTAAATACTTGCTCTTTGTGAATCCCCGATTCCATTGTTCTTTACCCCACTTCAAAGTTTGACATTTGATTCGACTTTTTCACATTTCGAAAATCGAATTAAGCGTGAATACTGAATATGTAAAAATATTTTTTAACTTCACAACTTCAAAGATCGGGAATTGACCCCAGGGATGCAGAACACATTATGAAGTTAACCGGTTTCAATAGTAAGACAAAGTACAGATATATAAATTAAATTTGCATTAATTTAAAATATCAAACAAATTTTATTATTTTTTGGAGGTTAGCACCTCTTTATTCATTGAATTCCAATTAAGAACTAAACTAATGACAACATCACAAATAAACTAATTTCCTTAATTTCCAGAATCACTATAAATTCATGTTAAAATTAAAACACGATAATAGGGAAATTATTTGTATTTATTGTTTATTTTAAGGTGCAAAGGATTCTCTTCTTCAAAGCCCTCGGCGTTGTAAGTTGTCTATCTTCATTACTTTTCTACGTTTCAAATGTTGCCTCAAGTCTTATAATAAGGCCTGTGGGATTTTAGAATTCAATATTCTCTCAATAGAGTGTACTGCAGCTATCACTATCATTGAGTTCAAATTTATCGAAACCCTTGTTATCAGTAATGGGTCGTAAGCATTACTATTTTAATTAAAGAAATGGTTGAGTTCTTCGGTGAGTATTTGCAGTGAAATTTTATTACTTTTCAATTCCACAGTAATTTTAATTAAAATTGCCAGCAATTGTAACTAGTAGTTAAAATTATATATAAATATTTGTAATTAGTAATTAAAATGAAATGACTAAAATTCTAGCAACCTTTTTAATTACATAAGCTCAACACCTTATAGTATAAAAGAATAAATGACTTAATTTTGCACCTTTCAGATCGTTCTATGAGACTGCCTCATTTTTCGAATACATTAATTACTGAATTTAAAGAACTTCCGCAGATATTTTCATTTAATTACAGTTTTAACTTCTCGGCTACAATTCCAATTGCGGTGTAATTGCACTGCAATATAATTGATATTTGATTAAACGTTTAAAATTTAATTTAGTTTGTTAAAAAGAATGTGTTGGAAAGAAGGTCATTAGACCTTTATGTATCGTATCTTGCACTTTGTCTAGCTCAAGAATATACTTTTACAGACAAGTGAAAGAAGTAATATCCCAGCTTTGTCTCAAAGGGTGAGCGGTTTTCCAACCTACTCTTCCAAATAGAGCGGACTTCTCTGTATTTACGTTGACAATTGGCATCTTATCCTTATTATTTCTTAGCTTGGATTCTGAATAGACGGTTTTTTATTAAGAAAATGTACATAAGTAGGAACTAATTAATGATGCACTGCTTATTAATTATTATCATTACAAAAAAACAAATCTCGAAACTTTGCCTTTGTGAACTTTGAAACCAAACGATAAAATCCGCGTGCACCCACTATCTCATTAAAAACCATTTACTCAATTTTTTCATATTTACTTGTCTTCCTCAGATCACCATGAACTCTACGAAAAATTGAAACAAAACAATGGCAAATAAGCGAACATAACGAAATCAATGGGCACATCACTTGGCGCTTGTTTTTCAACACTACACTCGCCTAGCATTACCCATCCATCGTTTTGCCTGGCCTTTAACTCAGTCCATGTGTTACTCACAAAATCTAATACAACTTCGACATTTAAAGCAGCTGTCCAGAGCAAAAGGCAGCCAAAAACAGTACGGTTCCTTCAAAATAGCCCCCATCTCGTTGGAAAAATACCCCGCGCACCATATGCCTGCCAGTAGCAGCAGTACTCTCTCACTGGCCAAGCAGTGTATTATTATAATTTTTTTCCATTTCATCCACCCCAAAGAGCGCACTTCTACCCGCCGCCGCGCACAGCCAACACAAACGTGTGCACACTTAAAAAGAATCTGCTTCAGACATTTTCAAGCATCTGTGCTTCATCTGGCTTCTGTGCTGCTGTAGTCATGGGCACAACGAAGAAGGCGAGATGGTGAAACCTCTAGAATCACTGCAGCGAGATTACAGTCAAATCTGTGTGTGTTGTGTGTGCCTGAGCGCCTTGTGTTCCTGATGGATGCCTGATGTTGTGTGTGCACATCATGGTGCTTGGCAACATTTGGCAAAGCAATATTAGACGACTTCCTTTTCCCCAAAAACGAGTGGGTGGCTGTTGTTTTTCATTCTTTCTTGCCCAGAAAAGCCTATTCAGATATATAACTCACTTAGCCGAGGACAAGCAGAGCATTTCTTGATTGTTTCGGCAAAGCAGAAGCAGCAGCTTAACAACATCAAACACCTGGTGGCTCCCTAAAGAAGATATAAAAATCACAAAAAAAAAACAAGGAATGAAAAATCAACTCACCCTCAAAGTGCGAGGGTGGTAAGAAATTAAATGTTCTTTATTCAGATTGACAAACATTTGTGTGTACCAAACGCATTCGCTGCCGACTACACGGGGTTGTAGGGGGGTGGTGTTGATTGGCACCTAAGGGTGGTGGGTGGTGGACACATACAGAAGTAATTTTCCTGTGGCCCCTTGCGGGTACTAATCTCATGAAAAACTTCCACTTTGGCAAAAAGGTAATAAGAGAAATGTCATGAACACTCGGCGATGGATTTTTCACCACCAGCACCACCACTACCGTTGTCTTCGCCATCCCCCTTAACCCTGGAACCACATCTGCTACTACAAAGGGGGGCGACTGCAGAGGAGAAGGCACCAGCAGTTGGTTGGACTGTGTTGTGTTTCTCTGTGCCTCTTGTGTTTGGGGGTAGTTTACGAAGAATTCGACTCCTTGACAGTGTATGGGGGGTGGGAGTGGGTTTTTGGATAAAGAGGATAACAGCTGAATGCTTGGAACAAAACAAAAACGGTGAAAAAATCGAAAATATTGTTAGCGGCAGAAGAAGGGAATATTTTGTGTGTTTGGCAGTGGCAAGGCATACACACACAAACACACGTAATGCGCCTTTAGGGCGCTCAGATCGCTCCACTCACTACTATCTCTGGCTCAAATGTCAGCTGACATTTGCAGATAAAGCATACACAAAGAGAGAGGTTGGGTTATTTTTCCAGCAGGGGAGCATGTTCGTTGAATGTCGAGTCTATAATTGTTCGAATTGGATTGAGAGATTTGGTAACACACGCGCACAGGTGGGCTTGACATACCAGCGCCCAGATATGTACATTTTCGTTTATAATCTTGGCAGGAGACTTGTCCCGTCATGTTTTTAATAAATGGGGATCTTAAGGGAAATTTGTAGTCTTTATTTTAAAATAATGCGGCTGTTGCTGCATAAGTTATATGGGTTACATCACTTTGATCGGTTGCAGGAGAGTAACGACAGGTGAACTATTACAAACTGAGTGTGCTCTGAAAAGTGTGTTTTCCGATTGAAGAATTTTGTAAAAAAAACATTGTAACCTTTTCGCAGTTGCATAAAAGTTGTTTATGTTATTCTAAAGATGGAGAGTTTTCTTTTCTTTCACTTCATGGTTTTGACATATACAAAGAAATATAAAAATATATGTATTTATATACATATGTAGAAAGGTGAACGACATGACTTCCTTATAAGAAAATGTATTTCGAGAAATTGGAAACATAATTTTAAACTGTGCTAATAGTTGTTGTAATATGTAATTGAAAATGAAGGTGTCTTATTGCGATATGAATGTGCATACATAATGGAAAATAATATTGCATCTGGGAAATAGTAAGAATGGGTCGGAAACTAGACTAATTGAATTTGTATCGGAGGCGTATGTACTTAAACCACTCCTTTTTTGATGCCCGGTTGCCGTTTACTTATACGCGCTTATTCGTCAGTCGAAACTCTATTTTTCACCTTGCTGTTATTGCTTGTTACAATTCTTAATTCAAGAAAGTGGTATGATTGACGTACGTATGTATGTATATGTATGTATATGGGTGAAATCGCCATGCTGTTATTGTTTACCCAATAAATTAATGAGTTCACTAGATTGTTCGGTGTATGTATACGTACCGAGAGTTTTGTTAAGACAAAGGCTCGCTTTATCACTTAAACGTCCTAATTAAATAATATGTAACTATTTTTAATTCATAGTATGACAAAAAAACATTAACATATTCAATTCCATAGAGAATAAATATCGAATACCAACTGTATTTTTGTTACAAGCCCTAATATTTTATCTGAAATGACAAATTTCAAAAGCAAGTGCTGCCAACCTTCACAAATCAGGATCCGAGCTGTTTTGTTCTTCTGATCTAGTCCTAATCAGATCATGTGGTAATAGTAGAATTGTACAAGTACAATTTTTAATAAGCACTCGGTACGTGACTGTGCTTATGTGATCATCCCAATGTAGTTAGTCGATCACCCCTGGTATACTATGTAACTACTTACTTAAATTTTTTTTTTTTTTTTTTTACCGAGGGTAGGTGAAAAATCTTCAAAAAGACACTATGAGGACCGTAAAACGCTTGGTCATAGTAGTGTGGGATTTTTACCCACTAAAAAAACGTCCCTTCATTATATTTCTTATTACTGCAACTAAGTATTGACTTATCAAACAGTTTTTATTTAATGAGATTAAAACGTTTGGCAGGTAATTTTCCATTGGAAGGTCCTGCATATACCGACAAATTAACGCGGTTGTAGTTTATCGAACTACAACCAACAACGTCGAAAGGCGTTGTTCTTTGTAGACGGCGTAATAGATGTCGCTCATCTAAGAGTTGTAGAACCGTATTATTCACGTGACCTTCTAATCGGTTCTTGTGTTTTCGAGCAAAAGTTTTGATTTCGTCTTCCACGGAGGCGATTTCGAGATCTCTATGGATATCGTTGTTTCTTATATACCACGGTGCATTCAAGATTTCTCTTAGCACTTTATTTTCAAAAGTTTGTAAAATATTGCAGTTGGTTTTCTTGGTACAACCCCAGAGTTGTATACCATACGTCCAGACCGGTTTAAGCACTTGCTTATGTAAAAGCAGTTTGTTATGTATACGAAGTTTCGAATACTTTCCAAGTAACCAGTACTTTTCCCTGTATTTGCTTTTTAGTTCTTTGCGTTTTTTTTCACATGCGTCTTCCATTTCAATTTTGCGTCAAGCGTCATGCCGAGGTATTTAGCCTCATTTGCAAATGGAATTTGAACCGCGTTGACAAAGATAGGTAAATTATTGATTTTTCTACAGGTAAAATTTACATGAACAGATTTAGTTTCGTTGAGCGTTATACGCCAAACTTGTGTCCATTCATTCACCCTATTCAATGCGTCTTGCAATTTTTCGGTGGTTTCTTCGATAGTTTTGCCTGTTGCCAAAATGGCAGTGTCGTCGGCAAAGGTACCTAAAGTGGTTCCTTCTTCTTGTGGAATATCACAAGTGTACAATAGATACAAGAGCGGACCTAGTACACTTCCTTGTGGTACTCCAGCAGATATTTCTTTAAATTGTGAGTAGTCATTTCCGTGTTTTACACGAAAGAGTCTATTCGCGAGGTATGACACCAATATTTCATATAAGTGTTTTGGCAGAACTTATCGCAACTTGTACTTTAAGCCGTCGTGCCACACCTTGTCAAAAGCTTGAGAAACGTCTAGAAATACGCTTGAACAAACTTGTTTTTCTTCAAAAGCTTTTTCAATTACATCAGTTATTCTATGTACCTGATCAATTGTAGAATGTTTGTATCTAAATCCGAATTGTTGATCAGGGATAAGATCTTTTTCTTCTATACCTGGCTGTAAGCGATTGAGTAATATCCTTTCAAAGATTTTAGACATAATCGGCAAAAGCGAAATAGGTCTATATGATTTTTTCTCATTCGGTGGTTTACCGGGTTTTGGGACCATTATAACTTCCGCTACTTTCTATTGACTTGGAACATATTTTAGTCTTAGGGCGGCGTTTACAATGTGCAGAAATTTAGTTAAAGCTTTCTTGGACAATTCTTTGAGAAGCTCTCCTGTAATTAAGTCGTATCCAGAGGCTTTTCTAGGTTTCAATTTCTTTATTTCTTGCCTAAGTTCAGTTAACGTTACACTTGCTAAGGCGTGGTTGTCAGATGTTATATCCGATGCATTAATGTTTTCAATGAGCGGTTGACCATCAAACGGCTTAAATGTTTCTTCAAGGTGGGCTGCAAATAATTCTGCTTTCTCCTTATCATCTCTAGCCCATTCCCCATTATTTGTTGCGATTGGCGGAGAGGGGATTTGCGGTTTTTTTATGCCTTTGACCACTTTCCAGAGTGAATAATTGGAGTCTTTATCCGCTGTAAGACTTTCGAGGTACATTTCTATTGTACGGTTTTTAAAATCCTTTATGGTTTTCTTTAACAAGTTGCTCAAATGATTTACTTTCGCTTTATGCTGCGGGCAGCGGGTTTGTTGCCATCTTTTCCGCGGTTTCCTTTTCTCTTTTACCATTTCTGTAATTTCTGGAGGATATTTAAGTGCGTAGTTCTCTTGCGTTTGCCTTAGTGCTGGAGTATTATTCCACGCGGCATACTGTATTATATCAACGAATCGATCGACTTCAATTTCAAGCTCATAAGGCGTCTTGAGTGATGCATTTAGTTCTGTATTTTCTTCTATATATTTTCTGAGGCATTTTCAATTGGTTTTACCGTTAGTTAATCTGGCTGGTACTTCCTTTCTAATCAGGGTTTTCGCTCATTGTCAAAATTACTTGCGAATGATACGACGACAAGTCATAACTCTCTTCAATTTGCGTGCAAATGCGAAGCATAGCTTTCGCGACGAAGAAATCTATCAGGTCGGGTATTTTGTTTCTGTCTGTTGGCCAGTAAGTTGGCTTACCGGTCGAGTAAAAATCACACCCATATCCCATGTCCGCTTCGAAAAGCACTCTACCTTTTTGTGAGGTACATCTCGAACCCCAAAAGGTGTGTTTGGCGTTAAAGTCACCACCGATTACAAAACGTGGCGCAAGTGAGTTAAAAATGTTAATGAAATCACTCTTTTCAAGCACGATTCTATTTAAACAATAAATAGACGAGATATTAAAAGAATAATGTCTATTTCTTACGCGTACAGTGCAAACTTGCATTGAATTAAGCTCGACTTTTGGTTCTGGTGTATGTTCGATAGTGTCTTTTATGAAAAGTGACGAACCACCTCTTGCTCTTTCCGATGGATGGAAAGCGTGATACCCACAATAGCCTTTAATGTTAGCATACGAGTACAATTGTTTCGTCATATGAGTTTCAGATATTAAACATATATCAATATTGTTTTCGCGTATAAATATTTCAAGCTCGTCGAGTTTTTGCAGGAGCCCATTAGCATTCCAATTAAGTATTTTGAGCATCTTTTTCATATTCTTCGTGATGTCTGGGTGCGACGAACATTATTTTCAAGTTTAACTAATCTATCGAAAATAACTTTGTTCGTTTTAGTTTGCTCTTCGAGTTTGGCAAGAATAATTTAAAAGACCTGAGATACTGGGTCTTGCGAACTATTATTTTTACTGCATTCTACTTTCGTGGCTTAAACGTAAGTTTGTACATTGCTGTCAGGTGACTTTTCTATTGTGATTTTTGGTTTAGGGGTTTTAGGCTTTACTTCACTACCCGATTTCAAGGCCGTAATATTCGAAGCCGTAGTTTCAGCGTATGATAACTTTTCTTTCGCAATTTTTTCTTTAATAATTATTGGCTTGATCTTATTCGATTGTTCTGAAACCCGATGATGTGATTTGATAAACTTATCACGCCTTTTTGGTAACTCTTTAGCTACTTCGCAGCCTCGATAATTATCCGGGTGGTTTCCCTTGCAGTTAATACAAGCTGGTGGTGTTTGCTTGTTCATGCCACAATCTTTGGATAAGTGTTTGCCAGCGCATTTAACACATCGCGGTTCTTTTTTACAATACGTTTGCGTGTGATTGTATCCTTGGCAACGCTTACATTGAGGTATAGTCCTAGTGTTCTTACGAACGGGTTCGATTTTAGCGGCCATGTTCAGTATAGTTTTTATTTCATAGATTTTTTCTATGTTTTCTAATTTATCAAACGTGAGCATAAAAAGAGGCAGTCCCAGAGGCAGTTCTTTTTCTGGCTGTTCTCTCGCAATCGGGCTTTTTGGAATGTTCTTACGTCGGGTTATAACTTCCGGCGAGGACTTGGCTTTGCGTTTTTTGCCAGGTCGTTTTTTTAGGATCCAATCGGTTCCTCGACCTAATTCTTCTTCGTCGGTTCTATAGTCAACGTTAGGACTATTGTTTTCACTGGTAACAATCACATTACTAGGTTTTTCTTTTAGAACTTTGTTTTCTGACTTAAGTTCATCTATTTTTTTTTAGCTCTACGCAAAGGAGCTCCATTTTATTCAGTCTAGCTCGGAGTTCAATATTTTCCTCACTCAGACTATTTAATTTCACTGAAGTCCTCTGATCGTGCGCCGACATTTGAGATGTCGTCGGACTTCTAGTTCCGCACGTAATTGGTAAAGATCTTGATGGTGGTGATCTTACTACCCTTGTTCCTTTTTTAAAAGGGTCGCATAAAAGCAATAAATGGCTCTCCCCAGAATCCGTAGAGCCCACCTCCGTAGAGGGTGGATTTTCCAGTGAACCTGGACTGCCACCTGGGGTACAAATACCTTTTGTTTTGTTCATTGCATGTTTTTTTTTTTTTTATTTTGTTAGTAGACTAACGATGGATTTTAGTTGCCTTTTACGACAGGCATGGCTACCTCAGGTATATTCTGACCCCTACCTGAAGGGGGGAAACCGAAAGATCGTGGAAAATTGTTTCAATAGAATTATAATTGCCGAAAGTTATTGTCATCTACATGACTTCGTTAAGCGTGGGTAGCAACCGCCAAGCAAACCTTAAATAACAGAATGACTGATATACGTAAATTAAAGGCTCGGACCTAATGCGCTTAAAAGTCAAGGCAGTATTATTTGTTATGCTCATCGATTTTCGTCCTGAAATTAAAGGCTTGGATGATATTCTAACAACTCTATTAAAGTTTCTGGAGGGCAAAATGTCGCATCATTACCTCTTCGTGGTGCCCTCTGGATTGCTACATGGTAGTGAACTAACGATGAGCGTATGCTAAATCCGTCTACGCATGTGTAGCTGAACACTCGGATCTGCCCGGGCACATTTGGGTAAACTTTAGCACTCATGTAGGACCGGACGAGGCATCTCTTGTTGACCTGAACGAGTACTACGTCTCAGAAGTCTAACAAGAGCCCTCAGAAGGAGGATATAAGGCGGATTTCCATGACTTCATCAGAGTTATGGAATAGAGATGGTGGCGGATGAACCCTAAATGGGTCAACGGCAGCGCTCGCACATCCGAAGTGAACTACTGATGTCGGTCTCTCAGACCGGCCCTGGGTCCTAGGGGCTAAAACCCATGGAACTGGCCCTCCAGGTTGGGGGTTGTGCCTTCGGGGTAACTTCCCTACCACGTAAACAGAACTATAGTTATGAGAGAGACATCCGCCTCGGATAACAAAAACGATGCCCCTCATTTGGCTACTAGACCCGGAACGTCCACGGACCATGACTTACGAGTATGCACCTGGAATGTACAAACTCTGTACACTCCGGGTGCAGCTCAAAAACTTGAATCTGTCCTCTCGCAGTACAAAAAAAGACGTAGTTGCGACATTTATTACAGCTGCAACAAAAGACTGCACATGTTAGCATGCGGATTCGTCGTGGGAAATCAATTGATCAAGAATTATTAATTTTAAGCCGATAAGCGATCGTCTGGCTGTAATTTACATCAGAGACACATTTCTAAACATCAGCCTAATATGCGCACACGCCCCTACCGAAGAAGCTGAAGACCCTGTCAAGGAGAAATTTTACGACCTCCTGGACGATGTAAAAATCGTACTCAGGGACTTCAATGCCAAAATCGGTAAGGAAAACATCTTTGGCGAGATAGTCGGTAAATACAGCTTCCACTATTCGACAACAGACAACGGTTTCCGACTAATCGACTTTGCAGCAGATTATAATACGGTGATAAGTAGCACTAGGTTTCCTAGGCTAAGAATCCACACAGCAACCTGGCTTTACTTTGACGGTCGAATACGCAACCAGATCGACCACGTGCTAATCGACGCAAGGCACGCATCCAACATCTTGGATGTGCGTACCTTTCGAGGGGCAAACGTTGACTCTGACCACTATCTTGTTGCAGCTAAATTCAGAGCTCGACTGTCCAACGAGAAGAAGCTGCGAGCCGTCAAGAAATACAAGCCTAATGTTGGACGCCTTAGCACGTCAGAATCAATCAGAACCTACAAAGAGCACCAGGCCAAGAAACTCTCTGCGGTGCATTCACCCCCCACGTCTCGCGAGCGCAACAACATCCGGCAATTTTATCGAAAAGCAGCTGGCAGCTGGCTACAAGCCCGGAACGCAGGCTCTTCGAAATAGCGAAGGCAACCTAGTCACCGACGCACAGGGAATTGTGGATGTGTATAAGCAACACTTCCGGCAGTTGCTTAACGGGCAGCAAATAGAGAGAGTGATAGGGCAAGACGAGAACCCACCTCCAGTCATTGAAGAACCAACGCCTCCACCCAGTATTGAAGAAGTTAATGTAGCCATCCGAAAATTGAAGAACAACAAAGCCGCTGACTCTGATGGGCTTCCAGCTGAACTCTTTAAATACGGAGGTTATGTCTTGGTAGGGTGCATGCATCAAGTCATCAACCAAGTATGGGTGTAGGAACGCATGCCCGACAACTGGCGTATCAGCTCTATATGCCCCATCTTTAAAAAAGGCGATCCTATGCCTTGTAAGAACTACAATATCGTGTTTGAGCAGATAGTGCGCAGGGCAGGTGTCAACACGGAAGGCAATATCTTTCACAAATCCGTCCAACTGCTGGGATACGCAGACGATATTGACTTCATCGGAAGATCCCGGCAAGCCGTCGTAGAGGCATTTACGGCTATTGATGAGCAGGCGTAACGGGTTGGTCTTGAAGTGAATGAGGACAAGACAAAGTATATGTTATCAACAAACAAAAATTTATCTGTCCAAAACATTGGGCAGAACGTCACTGTTGATAGCTATAATTTCGAGGTAGTTAAGGAGTTCACCTACCTCGAAACAAATATTAATCCTACAAATGACACCTTTGTAGAGATCCGACGAAGAATAACTCTAGCAAACCGCTGCTACTTCGGTTTGGCGAAACAACTGGGTTCAAAACTCTTAATTCGACGGACCAAATTAATGCTCTATAGAACGCTCATCTTACCAGTCAGATAAGTAAGAAAGCTGAGCAAATATTGGGCACCT
Source organism: Chalcosyrphus nemorum (assembly GCA_949716465.1). Taxonomy (NCBI): domain Eukaryota; kingdom Metazoa; phylum Arthropoda; class Insecta; order Diptera; family Syrphidae; genus Chalcosyrphus; species Chalcosyrphus nemorum. Next base: position 12,186,940 of record OX454335.1, read on the forward strand.
TCGAGCTTAAAATACTCCGTCCCTTATGCGAGGAGGGCGAATGGAGGAGAAGGTACAACCGCGAACTCTATGAGCTGTACCAGGATATGCATGTAGTCCAAAAAGCCAAGATACGCAGACTACATTGGCTCGGCCACATCGAGCGAATGGACAACAATGCTCCAGCCAAGAGGATCTTCGAATCCCAGCCCCCAGGTTCGAGACGGCGAAGAAGACCAAACCTCCGGTACAAAGACCAAGCTGTCGCGGATGCCAGAAAACTGAAAAAAAAACTCTTCACAACTGGAAGCAGCGTGCTCGGGACCGCAGAGGATGGAAGGCAACGATGTCTCAGGCAGGGACTCTACAAGGGTCGGGAGCTCTTTAAGTAAGTAAGTATTAAAGTTTCTAATAAAATAATTAAATAGCAATTGCCTTACAATAAGATTGTAAAACAATTTGTTTCTGGCATTCCGTAAGAACAGTTTTAAAATGCCTTCCCTTCCGAGTCGAAATGACGAGTCCTCAGTAGGAAAATTTGAAATTACTCTGTGATAATGTAGGAAAAAACCTACCACATACATATGTCCCTCATAAAACTCACCAAACATTTATGTTCATCTTAATTTCCAACCGTAAAACACCCTTTCAATGCTTTATGTCAACTTACCACCAAATGTCACTCAACAACGGCAACATCTATGTCACTCAACAACGGCAAATAAAACGATACCGTTACATGTGGCACCGTAGCAATAATTTGCGGTATAGTATTCAAAATTTGCACAAAGTTCCCCCATAACCAGGATTGTAACTACCCTTATATGCACTTTTATATTGAACAACTGTGGTCTCAGAGAAATAACCCTTCTTTGGCAAGCTTTAAATAACGCAAGGAAGGCAAAAAATACTTCCCGACCCGCCCGTAATTGTTTAACTTTCGTACTTTTCTAATAACCATAAAACTATGCATCCGCCCTTAGTTGGGTTTTTATACTCTTTGCGGGTCTCATATGCGAGCTACCATTCACCTGTGCCTGCGGATGTCACATCATTAGTCTTCGTCTTTCTAGCTCTCTCTCGGTAGAACTCGGAGTATGTATGTATGTATGTGTATTTGTAGTAGGGCACCCCCACCTGACGTCCTGTTGTCGTCCTCGTCAACAGCAGGAGCAGACGAAACAAAATTGCTTACTAGCTAATCACGTGATTGATTGGTTGTGTGTGTTTAACGAGGAGGGTGCGAAAACCGTTCTTATGGTAGAGCCAATTTGTTCGCAAGAATACAACTCTGTTTCGTGGGGGTGGCATTGGTGGCGGTGGCAAAATCGAAGATGGGTGAGTGCCATGGTGTCGACATTTGACGAGTGTACTTTTCGTTTCGTCGTCGGAGTAGGAGTGGGAGTGGGAGCAGGAGGGTAGGGTTGCTAATTGGCTAGATATTTCCTGCTGGTGGTTTATGAGTTTGGAGTTGGATAGATGGATTACGCCAGGTGCGATTGCTTCACATTTGAGGGTGTTATTTTATTTTTCCATCGTGCACCTGATACAACGACAAATTGAGCTCCTGGACACTGGACAAATGGCCCCTCCACCAGCTACCTATTATCTGTCCACATTAATTGTTCATACTTTAGTGGGTCTTTTGGTTGCTGGCGTCATATGTATAGTGTCGGAAGGTTAAACAATATCCTTCTGGTTCAATTGAACTACAAGTGCAGTGTGTGTGCTGTCCAATTGTAGTCAGTAACACCGTTGCTCATAAATTTTGAATGCAAATTGAGCAAAATTGATTTAAGATTGGTCATGTTCATTAGGACAAAGCACACACTCGCACATACACACAATCTGACTAACTGTTGTTATCACTGCCAAAAGAGACAGAGCGAGAGAGAGTGGGAAATTTGGCCGACTTTGGCAGGTTGAACAGACAATTGGACGTGGCCAATTACACTTGTCATTTGCGTTTCTTGACAAGGGCATATGGAACACAACAACTTGTGCGGTGATTATTGTCCATGAATTATGATGACTGCACGGATGGCTTCATGTGTACTCAATGTGAACGTCTTTTGACTATTGGGTATCTAATAGAAATGCATACTTAATCGTGGGAACAAAATTATCGGATAGCAAGTGTTTGGAGAAAAAAATGCATTAAAAGTCAATAAAAAAATTACTAACAGAAATCAGTTCCAATGATACTTCGCCATAGTATAAAATAAAGTGCACGACTGGATCGTACGTACTTGCACCTATGTGCTGTTAGTTAAGACTGAACAATTTTTTTATAAAAAAAAATATAAAATTTTTAAAAAAAAATTTTTCAAGAAAATCGTCTTTTTGTGAAATTGGCCTTAAGTAAAGTACCGTTAATAGCAGGGCTAGAACAAAAATTCCGATTTCGCCTCGAATTGCGACCCTACAGAGCTCAGATATGAAGTTTGAAGCAAATCGGTCCAGCCGTTTAGGCTGCAGTCCAGCGTACATACACACAGACAGACAGACAGACAGACAGACCGACAGACAGACAGACAGAATCGGCAGACCCACTTTTTCGAGCTTCTCTATCATCGTAATGTCAGAATTCATTGTTATCTCGAGTTCGAATTTTTGCACGAATCCAATACTTGCCCTATATTATAGGTGCAAGTAAAAATGGGAGACTTACGCTTGGAAAATCACATTAAATCTTTTTATTCAGTTTTCGTTTTGGAAAATGCCATAAATAATTATCTTTGCATATCTTCTGGTGTTGTCCAATTTTATAAATACATTAGCTGGTCCGATAGATGTTGTTCTGCCCTTTCCATGGGCACCGATGAGTTTCATTTGGTTAAAGCATCAGCATAATTCATGGCATGGACAGAAGCGGTCTTTGGCCTGATTGGAGGATAGGCAAGTGGACCTAAAAATTGTCCCTCCATTCATTAAGCGAAAATTGCGATTTATTTGAATGAAGGACAATAAACTGATTGATGTATAGAATTAAATATTGTATCACTGGATCATATTCAAATGCCTTGTAGAGAGAGCCTTGTACATTTTTTGAATGCGCTGTCGAATTAGATGTCTGTTGTCGTCATTATTTTTGGTCAGAGTAAGGAAATTCAACATCAAACCCCATTTGGATCCAAAAGATTTTCGGACCCAACAGTATCATCGTACTAGCCCATGATAAATTTTCCAGGTTAAAGGGATACATTCGCTAGTCCAACAAAAGACAAGTTGATCTTTTTTCTACAACCACCAGAAACATACGGCTTTCAGAAAAAAAGTTTAGATCACGATATTCAAAGTTGTTTTCGACGAATACCAACGGTTGCGTTAGTGCCGGAGAAAGTGCTTGATTTCTAGTAAATCAAAAATTGCAACACGAAGATTTTCTAATCGGTGCAGATAAAAAATATAGTTGAAAAAAGAGCCTTAAGTTCAAAATGGTTTCGACGAATACCAACGGTTGCGTTAGTGCCGGAGAAAGTGCCTAGTTTCTCGTAAATGAATTGCCACACGAAGATTTTCTGATCGGTGCAGATAAAAAATATAGATGAAAAAAGAGTCTTGAGTTCTGAGGACTTTGTCTTTATTTAATGTAAAGTTTGCACAAACTATAGATGCAAGCAACTATAAATGAACCACTATTTAATACAATTTACGAGATAATGGATCTATTCCGAACCAACAACCCCTTTATGCAGTACCCCAGCTGTGTGTTAGATTTACCTACTAGCTGAAAACTTTTTAATATTTTGGGCTAAGTCAATGATATTTTGTGTACAAGGTCTTTAGAAAAGTAAGCAGTACAAGTGTTAACATTTCCAAAATTCGCCAACTGACACTTTTTGAAATATGTATTTTTTTCAGTAATTTTACATTTGATGGGAAAGGAAGTCTACCAAAAAGAATTCACAGAGATAATGGAAGGATACAAGAAACTAGCATGGAATTTCATATTTACCGCCGCCTCCAAATCTGAAGCCTGTACCTCATTTTGCAGTGGTCAATTCTGATAGCAAAGTCATCTCGAAAGGCCTACTCCCAAACTTTACATCGGTTTTTACCGCCGAAGCCTACGCCATTCTAAGTGCAATCAAAGTCCTCGATCGCCGCAATAGAAAATATTAATAATAATACAGATATTATAATATCTATTCGAAATAACCTTAAACAAGAAAAATATTAAGCTACTATGGGTTCCAGGTTACAGCGGTACCAAAGGGAACGAGCTCGCGGACACAGCGGCCCAAGAAGCAATTAACGTTCAATCCTAACGGAGAAAAAGTTGTGTATCCAAAAAACATTCCACCACAGTTAAAAGCATACATCAGACTAAGGATAGGCCACACCAACTTTACCCATAAACATCTTATGACAAAGGAACCACCACCAACATGCCAGTTATGCGCCGATAGACCAATGCTTACCATAAGTCACCTCCTAGTTTGCAAACAAATTAACGATACATGTAACGCATCTCTAACCAAAACCTCTTTAACCTCCTATTTCCAATTATATGACTTAATACTTAAAACTAAGTTAGTCCCCTAAATATGTACTATGTATGTATCTTACATCTTTATTTATGAATAGCCAAAAGCCCTAGCAGCTAGCGCTTATTTCCTCATTATGTGTTAACCATGTAATTAATTACCTGTTAATAAATTATAAAATACTGGAAAAAAAACATTCATTTGGGGATGACTAATATATACATATATAAGTGTATCAACCGCCCATTTCTGGATGAATGGGTTCGTCAACAAGCAAAATTCTGGAATTCGGAACGATAATTATCCACACGATATCCACCAATTTTCAGTACATCCAGAGAAAGTCACTGTTTGGTGTAGATTTTGAACCGGTGACATCATCGGTCCTTGGAGAACGAATTTGGCCAGGCCATCACCGTGAATGGTGAGCACTATCGGTTGATGATGGCACACAGTCCGTGCCACACAGCCCGTGCCACAATGAACATTTTGCACGAGCTATTTCCAAACATGGTTATCTCACGCGGAGGCGGTTTGAATTGGCCAGCGAGATCGTGTGATTTGACCTCGTAAGACTTCGTCTTGTGGAGTTTTCTTAAGTCACTGGTCTATGCCAATAAACCAAAAATCACCACTGCTCTCAAAGCCAATATAAGTCGCGAGGGAGATTTGAATGATTTATAGGTATTCCATACATAATGGTATACATTTAGATCTGTACCCCTCTTCCGACTCAACTTTCACCGCACTAACTATGGCTGCAACGAGCCAATAACCAGAATGCTGCACTTGGCTAACCGGCATAGCTCTTTTGATTTTCACTGCAGTAAATCTACTCTGCGAAACTCACTCACGTCCACCTCCTCTTCCTCTCCTCCTTAGTCCGTTATTGTTTTAAGTTATTTTTGAGTAGTTTAAAGCAATTTAATTAAATCCGTAGGGAAAAAAATAAATAAATAAAAATTTCAAAATAAAAAAAATTCAAATTGGATTTTTTTCTAAAAAGTAATTTTTAAACAGTAGCTAAAATATATATTTTAATCATGACGTGTTTTTTTCCCTAGTTCTTTCTCGAATTCGTTCTCAAATATAATTTTTTGATTGGGCCAAAATCTATAACGCTATATAGGGTAAAGGAGAGTTAACACAAATCTTAACTTTGACTTCTTCTTATTTTTTAACTATAAAAGTGAAAAGGTTTGGATTTATAAATAATGTAGATAATATTAAAAAAGATAGTAAAACTTCTCAAACATATTTATTACTGTGGATAATTGTTTTTTTAATTCTTAAAAAAGTTTGTTTTGCGCTAGTACCCGGACAGTAAAATTTAGTTTTAGTTTCAGAAGCCGGACACCAAAATTGATAAAACTTTTAACGCTTTCTTTCATTATTTAAACACTTCATACGACATTTATTCACTATTTTGTTAATTAACTATTCAAATAGTAAGTACATAACAATAAATATATGTATATGTATGTATTTATATACGTTCTTTTTATCTAAAGAAAGAATTCGTAAAATATATTCAATATATAGATAGTTTTATAAAATAAATTATGTCTAAATCACATTTTTTCAACAAATTGACATAATCAATACATAACGTGCATTATTTCCTCCTGGTTTATGCTCTTTAAATAGTCTTCCAGCTCTTTAAACCATTTTAAAATATTCTTTTTATGACGACGGTCCTGCCTTTGCTAATGCTTTCAGCTTCTCTCATAGCCAAAGAAGGTTATCTTTTATAAATCATTTGTTCCATGTTTTACCTGGTAGATCATCAAAGTGTTTCCTTTTCGATTTCTTAATTATTTTTTGCACCATATTAAGGAGATCACCAGTCTTTGACGGAAACACACATTTGAACATATCGGTGCACCACTCAGCAATTTAACTTTCTGCTCAGTGTTTAAGGTACGGGCCCCTTTTTTGTTCCTTTTTCACGAAATAGCCTTTTACCTTTCATGAAGAATTGATCGAAACAGACCATACATATTTGGCAGGTGCTTTTCTTAAACTCAAATTATTTATTTATTTTTTTATATTATTCGTCCGATTATTTTCTAAAACCCGTGTTAAACTGCCCCCCATTTTTAAGTAATTATATCTAAAAAATATGACATTTTTAACATTTTACACATTTTAATTCGTTAAAAAAACGATTTTTCGGATCCCAAACCTAATTTTTCAGTACCCGGCAAGTCGGTTTCTTAGTTAAAAAAACACTGTCCGAATACTGAAGTTAATAAAGAAACATACAATATTCCTTATTTATATTAACACATATGTAGGTATCGTTTAAAAGTATTAAAACATGAATTTTAAATTTGCATTAAAGTTTCATTACCTGGACGCTCTGTCCGGAAACTAAAATCAGTATAAAATTTGGGCTCCAGTATCCGGACACCAAATAATTTGCATAGAAATTAAGAAGTTTGTCTTTTTTTTTAATTGAGCACAGAAATTATTCATATTTAATTAAAATTAAACCTAATTTGATGTGCACATGCATTAAATAATGTTTAAAATACTAAGATTTTGAAATCTAAGGGTACTAGTGCCTCTACCTATACGCGAACGTTTGCAATCCCTCCTGAGACTTTATTTCTGTACCGATTTTAATGATTCTAACACTGATCGAAAGCTTATCTTTTGTATATGTGCCATCATTAATAAAATTCCTGAAAAAGTACAAATAAGTAAAGTAATTACCAAAAAACATTATTCCTAATGGTAGTATGCGGTTTTGATTTTTTTTTCATTCAATTCGATTAGGCACACTGTATTTGAAAAAAAACTTATGATACTTATGGTAGTTATGTACGTGTTTTTCAATGAAGTTATGTATAGTAAACATCTTTAGAGCGCATGGAAAGAGTTAAAATTTGATCGATTTTCACAGTTAGATTGATATAGAATAGAACAAGGATGTACATCACAGATAGCAGCATCTATTATGCTTTTGCCTTTTCTCACTTATAATACTATAGATCTGGAAGTATTTAGCTTTATGTACAGGGATCAAATTTCTTCTTTGATGCTACACCTATGTAGGCCCAGCTGCTTTGTCTTTGCTCGTTCGTACATTTCACATCATTTACAACCAAGTATTATACTTTCTAGTGGGTTAAGGCAGTCTTCCGATCTGTGATGAGGCTGTGAATGATATAAGACAGCGCCTGAAATTAGAGGCCTGCAAATTAATGCCAATTTTCATACAATTTTATCACAAGCGTAGTTATAAAATTCATGAGAGTTAAAGTAATTTCTGATTCTAGATTTTGTTCCACATTTAGCTTTAGATGTGTCCAATATGAGTAGATAGACATGACCACTGTATGCGTTAAGTTATTTTTCATTCAATACTTACTACGTTAGTAAATTTCTAAATTATCTAGTTGCAAGAAAGAAATAAAGACAAGACAAAACAAGGGAGACTTTAATTCTTCATGCCATCAAAATTTTTAAAATTTATCCACGCATTAAACACAAAGTACATATTATTACGCAAGAAACCCAAACTTTACGCGAATGTTTCGCGGGTTTCACTAGTTTATTAATAATCTTTATTTACCTAAAAGAAAGTCGAGTGTAGTCTACTGAAATAGTCAAAATTAACTATTAAACTGTTTATAGGAACCAGCAAATACACCGTATATTTTCAGTCATAAGCATTTAGATATTCAATATGTAGGTGTATGCGCACTTTATAGTTAAAAAGCCTAATATTCCGCTTGACAATTAATTGTACAAGTGAAAGGTAAATGAAGAAATTCCGGTTTTTATTTTCCAACTAGACAATACACTTAGGAACAGCGTTGAAACCAGTTTCCAACTAAAAATACGTCTACCTATCTACGACTACATACTATGAATTCAAACCCAAGTATCGGTCCCTGACCTAAGTTACACAGAATCCAACAGCATCTGTAGGTAGACGTAGAATAGGTAGGAGTTTCCTGAGTTCTCTGAAAACTGCACTCACTCTCTCTCCCTCAGGTAACAAAAAAAAAAAATTAACGTTGAACGTATTATGAAAGTCATAAATTGAAACACGCGCGCTTTAATCTAAACAATGGACTGCGGCGGCTCATAACACGTCTTACAAAACAGCAAAGAAAACACATTATCCACAAAACATCTGTGCGAAGATAAATAGTAATTATTCGCGCAAAGCAGTTGTGCGCCAAGTGGCACAGAAAAAGAAACATAGAAGAGCCGCAAAGAACCTTCGAACCACCTGCACAAATGTCTGGCAAAACCAGCCACCACCAGCACCAACCTGCGGCATAATTGTGTTGTATAATAGCAATGAGAGAGGTCTCTGGCCGACCGACAACACTATGGAAAGACAACTGCATTCCACAACAAAAAAAAAGACATTCCAATCCAAGCTGACTCACCATAATTAACCGGACAGATGATGCTTCTCGGTTCTGTATTCTGCTCTTGTCTCTTTGGTATCAGTTGCTGCTTAGATGTTTAATTGTCTGCACTTAGTGAGGTTTGAATGATCTGCTGTTATGAAATGCGCCAAAGTCGTACTTTATCTACTACCTATTTTATCTATTTAATCCCGAATTCGATTTTACCCGCGCGCGAGCGTTAATAGAAACGAACTTTTCGCATCTTCAGAGCGAAAACAACACGTGCTAACTGGAATACAATGCACTTCTTGTTTATTATCCTTTGGATTTTTTTATTTCTTTGTTTAAATTACACTTTTGTTTTGTTTACATTGCACACTAAACACTGCACCGGCAAAAATGTATCTCTCAGATAGAGGGTAATATTTGTATATCCCGCATACGTCCGAACCGTTCCACAGTCAAAATTCAACTAAAGTGCATTGCACAGCAAAATACCGATATTATATCGCCGTACAGTACAGTGTAGATAGATACACCAGCCGACAGTCGAGTATCTAAGTGCCTCCGCAGGAATTCTCTTTTATGCAGTACTATTTGTTGGACGTTGGTTTGGTAGACGAAATCCAACTACCCTGTGTGCTCCTCGTGCTAACGTCGATCTATTAGTATTTTTGGAAAATTGCTGGGCAGCTTTGGTTTCTCAACTTTCGAATTCAAAAGGTTCTCGTTAGTGTATTGGTGCGTGCGTGTGGGGGATGAAATTCTGGTTTGGAGTCTGCGCTATGTAGCGAACAGCTGTTGAGCAACGGGAACAACGACAAGAGTGTTGATAACAGACGAAGCGCCCATTCCACATGCATTTAGGGGCTTTGAGAATGGATAGATGGGACAGCCGGTGTTTCGAACGACCCCACAGCTGCTGGTGATGGCAGCAGGCTATAGAGAGATAGGGTCGAGAAGTGGGCGGCGAAGGGTGAGCGATATAAATTTGTATGTGTTCTCGCCAATTGTGCCACTATGGGCACCCTGTTTGTGTTTGGATAACTGCTACCGCTACTACTCACAGTACAGCAGCAGCTTCCAACATTTGTTGCGAATATTTGTCCGAACACATTCCGTTATGTCACTTCTTTGGTGTTGTGCTTTCTTTATTGTGCTCACTTCGAACAATGAGGGTGAGTGGGCGAATTGGTGGCGAGGTAAGGTGTTCCCGCAATCCTCCTGAGAATGATGGATGTTAGATGTATTTGATGCGACAATTTTGGGGGTTTGAAAATGATGCGGCCGTATGGACAGTGGCGTTTCGAATTAATGAGGTAGGTTAGTTTTCAAATGAAATTCAAATAATTCTTGTGCAGCAGTTCTGTGCGTTTCTAACGATGGGTGAGTTTATTAATGAAGATTTATTTTATATTGAAATATACATACCTAAGAACATAATTCGTTAAATATGTATGTACCTAGGTATTTATATATGTATTCGAAGATCCTTTTGGAATGAAATTCTAATAATTCTGAGCTATGTATGTATGTACATGTACCTACATATGTTCTACCGTGATGTACCTCGGCATATTATCACAATTGTTTAGGAGCCATCAGGGTTTTATACGTACATATGTATAATAGTTGGCGTATTATATACACCTTTTTTCGTGTAATAAAAGTGTAAATTATACATCTGAAAATATTGCTGGTGCATAAAAGTGCATAAGAGCAAGTAGGTAGGTACAGTGAAATCCGGATATAACGACGGTGAAGGGACCGGACTGAAATGGTCGTTATAGCCGAATGTCGCTATAACCGGGGTAAGAAAAATAATACATATTATGTAACTGAAAAAATGTATAAGAGTCAAAGACAAAAATATCAAATTGTTTTTACTTTTAGATAGTTTTTCACACTTTTATACAATTTTATAATCTTATAGACCTTTAAATACAGTATTATACATTTTATACATATTACATTATAAAACAATTTTATGCACTTTAGTACACTTTTATATGCATTTTTACGGTAAAATTTATAAAAACCAAAAAGTGTGACATTTAGCGTAGGAACCATAAACAGAAGTCAATAAAATATTAGGTTTTGAAATATACATTCGTATATACATACATATTCTAATTTACAAACGTAATATATAATAGTACTTCAACAGTTACATACCACACATTTCTGGCAGACCTACAATATGAGGAATCCATGGTATGTGCTGATTACACAATTTTATTTTAAAGTATTGATGATAGTATTGATAGTTTTCACAAAGTCTAATATATGTACATAGGTTTTTGATATTTATCAGATATATATTCACCACAAATATAGCCGAAACAATCTGAACTATGCACACAGCATCTTCTTGGCGTACTAAACTACAATTAAATATATTTTAGTGTACAATAAAAACGAAAGCCTAAGTTAAAATTGTAAATGAGGCAGCGGTGCCGTTTAAGATTTCGACAAAACTTTCCTTTTCAGAGGGCAAAAATAACAGGTTATTTCTAATTAAAAATTAATATTCAAACAAAAAACTCGCCCTATTAAAATAAATATTAATCCAATGATTTTAAAACATGAATATGTAAATAAAAAGCAGATTACATTTCGATTTTTGAAGAATTAGGGGGCAGTTATAGCTATAGATACCATTTAAAAGTAATATTATATGCTTAATCGGAAATGACAATTTTCAATTATACATTTCAATCATAGCTATAACCCCTTACAAAAGAAAAACATAACTTTCAGCTGCGAACTGCAATTATCAAATGCAAATATCAAACCAAGGATGTATTTCACAAGGATGTTAGATGGTAGCTAACGGTGAACAATGCTTTAAGGGTAAATGTCCCTAATATTAATAATAAGAAAACATGAAAAGAATATAACAGGAGAATTTGGAAAAATATGTTGTGGCCGCACTGAAATGAGGGTAGTTAGTTATAACTCAAAAACAAAAGCTGTTAGAGAAAAATTGTTGAAAAATATTTTTTTTGACCAATGAATAGAGAATAATTTCGTACGTCCACTTTCGAAACAGTATTAGTAATTATTTATCTAACAAATCATTTACAATAGATTGCAATAATCTGTCAGGAGTAAAAGTTACTTTATACAATTCAATTGATTATAATTAATTAGTGTTAGAAGTATTTAAGCTTGATTAAAACTATTTTCATATTAAGCAAGAAGGAAAAGGTAAATAAAAAAAATTCAATTAGTTTTCAAACGTTTATACACTAGCCAAGTTCTGCAGTAAAGTGACACCAAAGCGATTCGTACATTGCAGTCTTCTAATGCGAACAGGTAATGAATTCCATAAACGAACAGCATGAACGAAAAATTGTCTTTCGGATGTTTGGCAAAAGAACCTAGGTTGAATAATAGCAAAAGATCGCGATGATTTAGCAAGTTTTATCTTTGCAGATAGGTACTGAGGTTCTTTAGTAAGGATTGTTTTGCGTAAATACATTAGTGTAATATAATTAAAATAAGTGTGCAATGAGAAACCAAGGATCTTATTTACATGGGAAGAGACATGGTCATAACGTTTTAGTTCAAAAATATATCTAGTTATGTTGTCAAAAACAACGACAGTTGTTGCTTAGTTTCCGCGCTATGACAACAAAATATTTGACACCCGTATGTGATTAGTGGGACAATTACCGGTTTTACTAGTAGCAATCTTGTAAGTTGAGGAATAAAATGCTGTGACATCGATAAATTTGTCAGACAACCATATACCTCCCCAATTGTGGTACGCATATGATCATCCCATGTTAACAAAGGATTGAACCATATACCACGATTTTTATCTTTATCTCTGAATTCTAATTCAGTTAGCCCAAGAAAAATTTTTGGGAAATATCTTAAATCCAGTAGGTGTTTATGAATGACGACTTTTCATTAATAGTTAAAGTTCTTTAAAAACCGTTTTGAAATATTAATTCGTTAGTTACTTTTGGTTTTCATGACGTCACAGTAATTTGTTCTTATTTTATTTGCATAACTTTGTATTCATTTTCATTCTCTGACGAAGATGTCGTTACTTAATATAGCTAACATTTTACCGTACTGTACTCCTTTTTTTTCTGCATTGATTCGAATTCACTGAAATAACGACACCGTTTGAATTTTTGTAATGGGAAAGTGGGAACAAAATATAAAAAAAAAAAAAATAAAATATTTACATAATATGTTGCCTTGTAGGTAACTTTAACTTACTTAAGTGACTTCATTAAATAATTTATTTATTTAGATTTTTCTATCCATAACAAATGCATTTACAAGTTTCTTATGTATTTTTATGTATATCACTATTTGAACTTTATTGAAAAAAAAATTACGATATTTGGGCTACAAAATTTTAGGAATTGGGCACCTAAAGCTTTGGAGTTTCTGGCAACCCTGGTTGACGGTGTCAAATGCCTTGGAAATAGAGCTGTGTTTCCGTCGGAAGCCTGATTGATTTTTGCACAAAATTTTACTTCTATCTATAAAGTACGAGATTTGATTGTGGAAAAAGCAGTATAGAGATTGGCCTGTATTCAGGAGCAGAACAACCCATTCGTGCATTTTTTAATACCGGAATGATTTTAGCTGACTTCCAGGCAGAGGGAAAACACGACGTTTGGTGGACATTATTGAAAATATGAGCGATAATAGGGAGTAAATGGGGTAATATAATTTTAACAAAGTTAGGATGTAGGTATGTCATCAAAGCTTACAGATTTCGATTTAATATTTATTATAGGCTTAACAACATCACTTTGTCGGACACCAGAGAAGATAAAATGGTTTACGACCTCATAGGTGGAGAGGAAGTAAATGAATCAACATTTTCCATATCATAATTTTTCTTGTTACCTACTCCTATCTCGGGCAAGTTGCTCCATCTAGTTCTTTATGGCTGAATGCGACTGTATCGATTAGTAATGTGAAATCTCTTCGCTTGCCTAATCTTCGAGACATCGAAGAATATTGTACAGTTTAGGAAGCTTAAAACGCTTCCACCTGTTGTATGCTTGATCACGTTTATTTTTAAGAACCATGAAACAAAGTGATTTTTGGGTTTTGAGTGGAATGTGCTTGTTGTAGGTAAAGGGTACGTATATTGTTTTGAAGACAATTAACTTGTTCTTCGGGGGAAATCACAAAATAAATTTGTTGCCAGTTTACACTACGGATGTCCTGCTCTAAAAGATCAATATTTATGTTTGTAAGGTCTCTATAGGAAATGGATTGAGATAAAATATGGATGTTATTTTTAAGAATTCCAAATATTATATAGTGTTTAGAAAAAATAGGAGCGGATACTTGATTGTAAAAGAGAATTTGTTGACCTGAATTTGTTAGCAGTTTTGCAGAAATGCCCTCTTTCTCTGTGAACCATTTATTCCTTAGTATGTCGGAGCCTATCTTAAGGGCCAAACATAATCAACATTGGGAACCATAAGCTAATGTCATAATTGACCGAAATGCTTCCTTATGGTCTGTCAACTGCAACCACTGACCATAATATTTTTGACCTTATAGCCACCCGACAACACAATCTACAATTTTTGCCTCTCTCGTTGTTGGTTTTTAGTTTTCATTTTTCGCGTAAAAAATGGATAGAAGGAGAAATTTAAAAAAAAACAGAAATATGAGAGAAAACATTAATGCAGACACATGGTAGGTAGGTAGGTAATTTCTACCAACTGCCAAATTCGCATATGCAATGAGAGGCTGAGAGCGCTCTTTCTAATATTCGGTAATGTTTCCGAAAGTGACCGAAAACTAAACTAATCGACGCTGGGCTTATTATGTGTTGGCTCATAAGATCGTGCGTATTAGTGGGTTAACATCTGCGTGCATATGCAGCCAAATGCAGATCATTGCACAGGTATTTACCTAATGTGGCCTTTCAAATTTTGGCGAGTGCGGGGCACGTGCATAGTATTCTCTAGGGATTACCCCAGAGACCTTATTTACGAAGTTTGATCAAAATCGATTCATCCGTGTAGCCTCGCTGGACAGACAGATAGAGTTGCCAGATTCACTCTTTTCAACTTCTTTATGAAGGTAATGTAAACTCTAGACCGAACATTTGCTTAACATAATTTTTAGGAAATTTTTCAGGGATAAAAATTTCATAAAAAAAAATTATTATGTAAAAATTTTGAGAAAAATGCAATACAAGTGTAATTTTTAAAATCCGCCCACTGACACGCCCACTTTTCAAAAAAATCACCTTTTTCACTATTTTTATATGAAACTCGAAAAAACGTACTTGAGCAAATATGTAGATATCCACTTAATCTACAAATCGTACCGCCCACTGACACGACCAAATAAGATAGGGATAAGGTATCATACGATCCGCTTCAGGCGGATTGTAGCATTTTTTCACTGGTTTGACTTCCACTTCTTAAAAGTTTAAGGGAAATTGGTTTATTTCCTAAATATTAAAAATTCGGTTTAACAAATGGATGAAATCAGATTTTCAAAATACTTACACTTCTGTGTGTCCTTCCCTCTCGGCGCCACCGGCGGTCGGTTTGAAAATACCGGATTTTCAGTCATACAATTGAACTATATATGTATACACGATCCACTGAACTCATTTAGTTGTGGCGCTGAACGATCTACCTATACTTTAAACCCGACCATGACACTTGGGATGGAAGGAAACACTAAGCGTTTACAATATCAATTATCGCTAGTTGAGAAAATTAATTTATTAATTTACAACACTCGTAAACGTTTAAGAAACAGTGAGATAGAAAAATACAGAATTAGAAGCCCAATTACCTAGAAGTGGTTAAGATATTCGACAATTTTGGCAACATATATTTTGCGTTGGTTTGGAGATATGATAAAAAATTAAAAGATAAAAACACCAAAACAGATCTGTAATGCCCAAAAAACCTGTACATTGTTCCCTGAAAAAGTAATACCTATGTAAATACTATTGTTTGATATTTTATTGTTAAAGCATTTCTTACTACTCGGTTATATTCTCAATTTTGGATCGAATTTCTTTCAAAACAATTGTAAGCGGAATGCTTTGACATGCGAAATTTATCAACAAAATCCACATCGTCCCAATAATTGGAGTGATCTGTCCTCCATGTAATCATTTTTTCTCTCCTCACTCTGCCTATTATAAAATCTTCCGCGTCACTCATATCTTCAAAATCACCTTCCGGATCCGTGATCATTATAAAAAAAACAAAAAAAATTATTATTTTTAAAAATACACAAAATGGTCGTGTCTAGTGCTCTTCATGTTAAACGGCAGAATTCAGTAGTTTAACTTAAACGACTAGTTAAACTCCACTTTGGGCTTAAACGAGCACAATGAAACCCAAAAATTCTTAAACGGAAGTTTAAACCAAAACGAGAGTTTAAATTCCCACTGTGAAACTGGGCATTAAACACATTATATTACTATAAAATAAAGTGCACGACTGGGTCGTACGTACTTGCACATTTGTGCTGTTAGTTGGAAATGAATGAATGAAAAACAAAAAAAAAATTTATCATTCATAAAATTGAATGCCATATTTTTGTATTCATTAAATTTTGTTCGAATTTTGATATTCACCAAAATCCATTGAATGTTAACCGAGAAATGGCAATATTTTTAAAAACCAGTTAATAAATAATGTTGTAAGCCATTTTGTAGCATGTATCTAAACTCGATTCAGTATAAAGTTTAAGCAAAATCGGTGGAACCGTTTTCCAGCAAATCAGCTTTTTGCCTACTTGGCTATAGGTAAGTAAAGTACCGTTATTTACGCTTTTGTCTAAAAATGTGGTAAGCCATCTTATAGCACTTTACCAAATTAGCCGAAATATGAAATTTAAAAAAAAATCGTAGGAACCGTTTTTCAGCAAATAAGAGTTTTGTTAAATTGGCCTTAAGAATAACGTTAATATTAGGGCTAGAAGAAAAATTTCAATTTAGCTCTAGGGATTGCCCCACAGACTCTAGATATGAGGTTTGTTCAAAATCCGTTTACACGTTTAGGCTGTAGCCTCGCTAAGACAGACAGACAGACAGACATACAGACAGAATTTTCAGACCCACTTTTTTCGACTTCTCTATAAAGGTTATATCACAATTTATCAAAATCCCGAGCTCGAAAATTTCCACGAATCAAAAGCTTGACCTACCTATACTACGTACTGGTGCAAGTAAAAAAGCAAAAATTATAT
The DNA here is from genome assembly GCA_949716465.1 of Chalcosyrphus nemorum. Classification (NCBI taxonomy): domain Eukaryota; kingdom Metazoa; phylum Arthropoda; class Insecta; order Diptera; family Syrphidae; genus Chalcosyrphus; species Chalcosyrphus nemorum. The sequence continues at coordinate 12,203,996 of OX454335.1, forward strand.
AAATGAATTTACGAAACGACATAACCTATATTCAAAGTATAAATAGAATCATAAGGCAACAAAGGTAGTTGAATAAATTATTATGGAATTTACCTTTTAACTGTTTGTCAATTTATTCTTTTGAGCTCTTTTAAGTTTTAGCTCTGATAAAACACCTTCCGCTGCAAAACAACTATGAGACAAACTTAGTATGGCAGCGTTCACACAGTGTCGTAAATTTTGAAAATGTACGATACGAGGTCGTACAGCATAAATTTTCGTTGAAAAAATAAAAATTTGATACAACGAGTCAAATTTTTCGAAGGGGGGAAAGCCACAAGGTAGAGATTCCTCGTCCGATCCGACATATATGCTTTGAAGTTTACCCAGCTGTGCTTGTGCAGGTCTGAGTGTTCTACTACACATAAATCGCCAGACTCAGCTTACGCTCACCGTTAGCTTGCTATCAGATAGCTATCCAGCGGGTACCACGAGAAGGTGATGATGCGTTTTTGATGCATTTTTGCGTTTGCTGCATCATCACCTTCTCGTGGTACCCGCTGGATAGCTTGTGCCCTGCACAAGCACAGCTGGGTGAACTTCAAAGCATATATGTCGGATCGGACGAGGAATCTCTTGTTGACCTGATCGGCTGAAACATGCGTCTCAGATGTCTTACAAGAGTCCCTCAGAAGAAGGATGTTCAGCGGATGAATTCCCTCGATGGAATCAACGGTGGTGTCTACAGACTAGCGGATACCTTACTCGAGCTACTCTTACATATTTGGAGCTGAGGTCAGTAAGGTCTTTTAGTACTGAGGCAGGGTATTGAAAAAGAGATGGTGGCGGATGAGCCCTCAATGGGTCAACAAGGGCAGCGCTCGCATCCCCGAAATGGGCTACTGGCGTCGGTGAATCCACCCCCTTGTCCTCGGGGTTTCAAAACAAGAATCTGGTCCTCCTCGGGGTTGTGCAGTAGGGTTAACTTCCATACCACGTAGAATAAAAACCAGTTGCGAAGCGACCAACAGGACTTTCCGAGGAGCCAAAGTGGACTCGGATCATTACCTAGTTGTAGCCAAGGTACGGATACGAATATTCAGAATGGACCGAAATCAATGAAATACTACGAGGAAGTTTGACAACGAACGGCTACGTTTCATTTAATCTCAATCTCAGTCCTATGCCGCCAGCAGCAAACGCGGACGATCAGTGGCAACATTGCCAACAAGCCATTAGGACGCCACCTCTGATGTATTGGGTTTCACCCGGCCACCAAAACGAAACCCCTGATTTGACGAGGAATGCCGGCAAGCACATGTAGGCAAGGACTAGAGTTTCTCGCGAGCTCTACGAGCAGAGGAGAAAAGAGGAACATCGACTTCTCAGAATGAAAAAAAAGGAGCATGAGAAGCGCTCGATCTAGGAGATGGAAGGGCTCTATCGCAGAAATGATGTTCCAAAATTCTACAAAAAAAGGTAAACAGAACATGTCAGGGTTTCAAAGCCAGAACAGAAGCCTGCAGAGATAAAAATGGCAACTTAGTAGTAGAGTCGCAGTCGGTTTTGAGGATATGGAGGAAGCACTTCTGCAGACTGTTAAACGGCGATGATGACCAATATTCAGTTGTTAGGCAGAATGAACCATTCAACAGTGACGATGATAGTCAAGATTCCCGCCAACCCGTTTAGAAAGAAGTAAGGATAGCGATATCTAAACTCAAATCCAACAAAGCTGCTGGAGCCGACGGCCTTGCCGCCGAGCTATTCAAAGTAGGAGTGGAGGAGCTGGTAAGGAGCATGTAACAACTTATCTGCAAAATCGAAAGTATGCCCTACCAGAACCTCACCGTCGTTTGCCCGATCCTGAAGAAAGGAGATCCTCTGAATTGCGCCAATTATAGAGGTATAAGCGACTAAGATGGCTGGGTCATAAAGAGCGGTTGGAGCGTACCAGCGAAGAATGTCCTCGAAACCACCCCGGATGGACGGCGCAGTAGAGGACGACCTCGCGGTAGGTGGCGCAAACAAGTGGAGAGGGACATCAACCAACTTGACGTGCACAACTGGAGGGAACTAGCTCGTAACCGGGTTGGCTGTAGAGGTTTGTTGGTTGAGGCCCAGGTCCACCCCACAGTCGTAGCGCCACCTAAGTAAGTAAGTATCTCTAACGGTTATAAAGCTATAGCTAAATGAATATTAGCACCACATAAATGCACTTAAGCAGTATAAGTATTGAATTAAAAACATATAAGAATGCTACAATCGGTTTTGAGCCGTTTTCTGTATATAGCTCATTTTTCCACCAATACATGTATTTACTTGAAAATATGTAGCCCCTTCCACCAATAACTTGCATAAATTTGTATTTTAATTAATAATAAAATTAATCCAAAACAATTTTTTCCAAAAAATGGGCGTGGTAGGGCGCATTATAATTTTTTTTTTTTTTTTTTAATATTTACTCATATCTGCTCCTAAGAACTGATATTATTTGATTGAAATCGAAGAAAAACTGTTTTTTGTAGAAAACCGTCCTTAAAATCTGTGCGTGGCCATATACAATGTATGCAAGTTTTTTAGTGTACGAGAGTAAATATCTACATATTTGTTTTCGAAAGTGTTTTCGAGTTTCATATAAAAATACACAAAAAAAGTGTGATTTTTTTCCACAACTGGGCGTCTCAGTGGGTGGTTTTTAAAAATGTTTACACTTGTAATGCTTACTCTCACAAGCGCCTCCAGCTCTGCAGTAGGCGTAATTTTCATTGCCACCATACTGGTGATCCGTACGTGACAATTGGTCTTGCTATCGCCGTGTTAAGCCATAGCATCATTTTAGGGCTATAAACTTTTTTATCAATTACATTTCTAATATAAATTAAATAAATAAATTAAATGACTGAAAGCAAGTACTGGTTTCTTAAACCATGTTATAGTAATCTAGCAATTACTTTTAATGAAAAAATTAGTTAAATTTATTTTTTTATATGAGACTTTTGCTGGTGCATAATGCTATCCTGGCTTTGTCGATGGCTTTTTTAAATGAGAATTCCAACGAAGTTTTTATCTAGTGTAAGACCGAGGTATTTAACTTCCTTTGAGAATTCTATTGTTCCCCCAAAGAGTGTGGATTTAATCTGTCCGTTTTTCTCTTGTTAGTGAAGACAACTATGGTGCTCTTCTTGGGGTTGACACCAAGACCAACTTTAAGGCACCAATCAGCCACAAGGTTTAATGCCCTCTGGAGGAGGGCCTCTGCCTCTGATAAGTATCGCAATGTCGTCTGCGTAACCTTGGACACAGAAACCTTCATCACTGAATATCTTTAGAAGCCCACTGCATATTCTTTGTCTCTTATATTTGGTCGATAAGACTTTGGTAGTTCTGTTGGTCTACGACCAGCTTCGGTATGAATTTAACCGTAACTTCCCTCCAGCTTTTTGGAATATAACCCCAAACACAGCTGGTTCTAAATAAATTTATTAAGAATTGTATTAATTGGGGAGTTCCCTTTTGGAAAAGGGCGGGAAAAATTCCATCTTCTCCTGGGGATTTAAATAGAAGGAATGAGTTTATAGCCCATGTGATTTTGCTTTCATGACAAATTGCTTTGGATCTCTGCCAGTCGTCCCTGGTTGGTCTTCTGACCCTACTCTGCGGAGATTTTTTTTGGTGGATTAGAGTAGAGGTGGAGTTGGGGAAATGTGTATCTGTAGATCTTGGCCGTTTATTTCAAACATGATCTGACCATGATTCGACATGGAAGGTTCTGTCGAGACATACCAGTTATTGCAAAAGTTTTTTATGAATGAGGTGCTAAGGCCAGGTAAGCTAAGCATATGACAGTGTCTGTCTTACCTCCGGCAGTTGAAATCTCCACTAAAGCAGCTCCCAGATCTTTGGTAGTATTGGAATCAGTGTTGCCACAATGATACCAAAGTATCAAAAGTGATACTTTTTAATCTTAATTTGGACGTGATAACTCGGTTTCTGTAAAATACTATTTTGATACTTTTTAATTTCAACAACAAATTACTATAATATGCCAGGCTATACTTCAATATTCATTGAACTGTGAACCGAATAGGTGAAGTGCAACTGAAATCCGACGGATTCTACGATAGAGGTCATTATTTCGTAACTTTTTGATATTTTGTTTAAATATTCTTGTAGTTGACTTGGCGCCGGTTTGGATGGATAGATTTTTCTGTAAAAGAATTGAGAATATTCATGTTATTTTATGCATTATCGTTTGGCTTCATGTTTTTAATAATAACAAGAGAATAACAATAGCAGTTTTACTCATAATTCCTACTATGATACCTTTTGATACTTTTCCTCTGTCTGCGGAGATACTTTTTTCTAAAGTCTTGTGGCAACACTGATTGGAATAGCTTTAATATTTAAGTTATTAACTAGATACAAGCTCTAGGTCGACTCTCATTGGTTGAATCGTAGATTAACTCCCGTGATGATTTTTTTATTGAATAATTTTAAAATTTTAAATTTTAAAACATCTTTAGCAGCCTCAGTGGTGTTAGGGCATGTCTCCGGCGTTGAGGATGAACCTCCTGTCGTTTTTAAAGCTCTTCCTGCTGAACTGCTAGTGAAGGCAGTGCTATTGCCTGCTGCCTGACGCTTTGCTTGGGCATTTGCTCCAATAGTTGTTCCTGTTTTCAATGCGATCAGTCTCTGCTGAGCGGTGAACTTTGGATGTACCTTAGCTCTGTCCTCAGTTTCCGCTCTCAGAAAGCCTTTAATTCTGATCACTATCTGCGAGAAGTTCAGGAAAAGCTTACATCCTTGACTTATGTTGTAGTCCTAAGACTTTTCATCTACGCAGAAAGCGATGATTTCACCCCCGCTTTTGTCCTTCAAGACTCTGAAGACTCGCCATCCTTCGGTGTTAATATTGGCATTCTACCTCATTATCCTGGATAGGAATAGGAAGACTTTGATCATGAAGTCTTCTTTGGGGATGAAGGTGAAACATGTGAATGACTTGGGAATTTCATCACCCTGAGCCACTAGCAAGTTGGAACCTTCCCATGGTTTTATTCTCTTTACCGCTGACATGAGCAATTCCTTGGTTTCTGTATCATGGCATGTGAATGAGAGCCATCCGTCTCTCGCAACGGTAGCAACAAACTTGATTGTTGGACCATTTTTGTCATTTTTGTTTATTTCAGCTAATAAACTCTTTCTGACTAAGTGCATTTGTTGCGCTGTAAGAGTCTCTTCTAGGTGCATGGGGTGCATGATTGCAACTTTACATAGGGCCATTGTGTCCCTGTAGGACAGTCCTGATATATAGTGTTGCTCCTGTGCTACTCTCATTTGTTGTGCCACCTTGGAAGTACTCTTCTGGATCCCACTTGAACTTTGATGAGCTCCTGAGTGGGATTTAGGTTTGTTGGAGGGCCTAACGAGAGGTGATTTAGTGGGAACTTTTTGAAGATCTTTTGTTCCGCCGTTCTTTTGTTGCTGGGGCCGGCTTCCATGGCATCTTTCTTCCTTTGTACCGCTCCCTTTCCTGTTGTCTAGCCTCTTCAGGATTCATCCCATCCCTGATTTTGGCTGCAATGTGCCGTTTTTATGCCCCAGTGAAGTGTTCGTACTTCTGCTTGGGCCGACTATATCTGGGAGAACTGATGCTTTGTAGTGTTGTTGTCTGAGTATTAGCCGTTGAAGGTATGGAGATATTATCCATCTTCATAGCATTGCTTGGTACCATTGGTGCCTGAGCATGTTCGGTAGCAGATGAGATGATACCTCATGTAGTTGTCCCCGTGCTTGGGCTCAAACTAATGTTCATGATAATCACAATCCATTTGTAAATATATGTATGTACATATGTACAATGTACTTACATATGTATATGTGCTTTTATTCGTTACCTACCTACGTTTATAACTTCTTACAAGATATGTACATATGTGTTTGCATAGGAATACTATAAACACTGATACCATTTTCCATATTTGCATTGCTGCTGAGCTGTTTATTGAAATTTCATGCAAGGAATACTTACAGAATAAAATCTCTATTCCACTCCTTAGTAAATAGCATATGTATATGAAAAAATGCATAAATCAAAATCAAAATATATTTTATTCTTATTTTTTTCATTTAAAAATTCCATGTTTCTCAAAAAACAAAAAATAAAAAAAAAAACAATTTGCCACACATAACCATTCCGCCCAACTTCTGATCTCATTCTCAAGTGGAAATACAAAGATTTCCATATGTCAAAAATATTCAACTTTATAACACCCCACAACCGTCCCACTACGTATCTAGATACACTTGTTCGAACAGAAGGCATTACTCATGTGCTTACCGCAAAATATTATGAATTGCTGCTTTGAAAATTCATGTCGCCACTTTGTGAAAAGCAGAGCAGCAAGAACAGGCTGCCAACTGCCAGCAAATTCAATTGCTTGCATGGCTGCGCTGACGAAACCAAGCCATAGCCAAAAACACAGAGAAATAGGAATGCCGCACACAACTCTGTTGCCACTAATCGAAATCAAACAATGTGCCAGACACAAAACACCTGCTTGCCAGATGTTTGCAAACAAACTGTTTCATCATCGCCATAATCATAATCAACATCATCTCATCCACCCCCTGCTTTGTTTGTCATCATGATAAAGGTGGGGAAGTTATTTTGTCCCCTTTTCTTATCATGAAAAAGGAGCAAAAGCCCATGCTTCGGCTATTCTCAACTGTGCTTCAAGTGTTGACATTGGCGGACTGAAACTGTTGTTGGCACACAGGAGCCAAAGGACGTGTCTACGACGACAACGACGACAACTGACTCCTGGATTCCAACGTCAACAGCAGGGGGTGGAAATTTAAATTACAATGCAAATGGAATACACTAGATGGGTAGTGGGTCAAAAAAGGGGTAGTTGCAGGGACAACAAGGACTATAACAACGACGGTGACGACGACATACAATAGCGGGCGGCGGTAGTAGGTGCTATGTTCCTGCTGCTGCCTGTGATTGGTGAGCTTGAGTAATTAAATAATTTAATTCCGTTCCATTGAAAAAGAAATGAAGCCTGCCTGAAACAGCAGTAGCACCAGCACCAGCAGTCTCGGCACCAGCAAACAATCAACTGTCAACATCTCACTTGCCAGCCAATCCTACTTATACTATCGGTCCGGCATTGGTGTTGACTTTAAAGAACTTTGCAGATATTGGTATTTTATTGCACAAAAGCAATTTAATTACTGTTGCAATTAAATTTTCAATAAATACTCTGAATGGGTGGCTATTCATCAGGAACCGGGGAGTGGTTGTAGTGCCAGTGGCCATTTAAGATCTAGTTGCAGGAACGTCAAATTTGAATTGCAGGTGAATGTAAAATACAAAACGGACACCTGTTCCTTCATGTACGCTACATCTGCATCTCTCCTTAAGCAGCAGCTGCGCGCACTCGCTATTGTAGGAAACTAATACATATACCTATCCCTCTTTGTTGGTGTTTTCAATCAGTTTTTCTGAGCAGTTTCGCTGTTGACGCAGAAAACACCAATGTCTCACCTTGAAATGCTTTTTATTATAAATTTGCATTTGTACATATTTATGTATGTATGTACATAATATATAAGATAGTAGAGGTAGACAAACAAATTTTCCTCTTTTGGAAATAAAATATTAGTTAAAACGACTAAAATGAAAGCTGCTGTGAGTTCGACTGGTTTTTTAACGGTAAACTGTCTATCTGTATATTTTATAATATACATATATTATGTATCTTTGTACTTAGAATATCAGTTAAATTTTTGTTCGTTGACGCTATAGGTATTTTTTGTGTTTCCTGTTTATTATTGGTTTCCTGTGCGACGACTGGTCGCAGACATTTGACATTGTCGCTATGGGAGCTAAACTAGTGTAAACCGAATAATGTTATACAGTACAACCTCGATAATTCGAACTAATAGAAACCTACCTTAGTTTGAACCATGGAGGTTTTCGAATTTCTGGATACCATTTTCGCAGACAAACTTTCGCATTTCTGCTTTGTGGTTAAAAATTTATGTTACTGCTCAGCGCGGTTCATGGTAAAACGTTACACTTCAGCTTTTTAGAAAAAAAAAAAAAAAACCGAACATAAAGCTAGTTGACACCATATGAAAATTACCTACGCAACACACTTCAGCGAATAGATGGAGAAAATTCGAATTACAGAGTACAGATTTTGGCAAGCGTTCAAATTGTAAGATAAGTAAAGTAAAAAATTTGGTGTTCGAATTAGTGGAGCGTTCGAATTAACGAGTGTTCGAATGAGCGAGGTTTTACTGTATTATGTTAACATCACATTTGTTCTCACATCGTCAATTAACATTGACTTCGACCTATCACTTATAACGACCGAATTAGTCGGTCCCTTGAAGGAATATACAAATAAATATTGATTAAATACATAAATAAAGAAATAACTGAATAATTGAGTAGATAAATATAAAAATAAATAAATAAATATGTAAGTGAATAAATAAACGAGCAAATAAATAATTAAGTAATTAACCTATGGCCTATATAATTAATGGTAAATAGAAAAATAAATTAATAAATAAATAAGAATAAAGAGATGAACTTAATGAATAGTAGACAGTAATAAAATAGCTCTTTAGACTGCATGATCTGTAATCAATGTATTGTCAGCTCAGCAGCGTTGCCGTTGACTTTTCAAAAAATGTATCTTTATTTTGATTAAAATGTATCAAAGGTATCCAAAAACACATAGATTCATTTGTTAAAAACGGAATTAATAAAAAACCAGTGAAAAATGCTACAATCCGCCTGGAGCGAATCGTATGATACCCTATCCCTATCTTATTTGGTCGTGTTAGTGGGTGGTGGAAAATGTATTCACAATTTTTTTTATTTTGCCCTATAAACTAATATTTTTACTCGAAAATTAGTTTTTTAAGGTAAACGCCCCTAAAAGGTGGGCGTGGCCATATACAACGTATAGACGATTTGTAGATTAAGTGGATATCTACATATTTGCTCAAGTAAGTTTTTTTCGCGTTTCATACGAAAATAGTGAAAAAAAGTGATTTTTTGGAAAAGTGGGCGTGTCAGTGGGCGGATTTTAAAAATTTTTACACTTGTATTGCTTACTTTTCCAAAGACCTCGTATACAAAATTTCATCAACCTAGCTCAAAATTTAAGGCCCAAAAACTGGTGACACACAGACGGACGGACGGACGGACGGACATAGCTCAATCGACTCGGCTAGTGATGCTGATCATTTATATATATACTTTATTGGGTCTATCTGTAATATTTCTCTATGTTACAAACTATGTATCAAACTTAATATACCCTTAGGATAGGGTATAATTACATGTTCGTGAGAATGTATTGTATACCTACTTTTGTGCATGTAACTACAACTGGTTTATATATACATCATTCCTAAGAAATTTTTTCTCACCAAAGCCATAAAATAGTGTGATAATAATATAATACATGGGCTATTTATGGTGTAATTTATAGCCTACGTATTTACTACGTGTTTGGGCGTGTCAGTGGGCGGTGGAAAGTGTATTTACAAAATTTTCTATTTTGCCCGATAAACTAATATTTTTACTCGAAAATTAATTTTTTGAAGTAAACGCCCCTAAAAAGTGGGCGTGGCTATATACAATGTATGGACGATTTGTAGATTAAGTGGATATCTACATATTTGCTCGAGTAAGTTTTTTCGAGTTTCATATAAAAATAGTGAAAAAAGTTTTTTTTTTTTTAAAAGTGGGCGTGTCAGTGGGCGGATTTTAAAAATTTTTACACTTGTATTGCTTACTTTTCCAAGGAACTCGTATACAAAATTTCATCTATCTAACTCAAAATTTAAGGCCCGAAAACTGGTGACACACAGACGGACGGACGGACGGACAGACGGACGGACGGACAGACGGACGGACATAGCTCAATCGACTCGGCTAGTGATGCTGATCATTTATATATATACTTTATTGGGTCTATCTGTAATATTTTTCTATGTTACAAACTATGTATCAAACTTAATATACCCTTAGGATAGGGTATAAAAATGCGCCTAATACATCATTGATCGGTAGTATTTATTAACACGTGGTGAATAAGGAACTTTCTTAACTTTTCTATTAATTAACATATTTTAAGTGATTCTCCAAATTACATTAATTATTAATTATTCTATAGCTCATGTGATGTAAAAAGTCCACAAAAGGTGGGGATTATTTTCCTCCTGTTCGTCGCTCTGCAGCTCCTACAAAAGTTGAACGGGATGCCCACAGTCTCAGTCTGATGTGTCTAACAAAAAACCTATATACATATATGAACATATTAGACGACAAGCAGCTCATAGAGGGTCATGACCTAGCTTCTTGCAGCTATAACTGTGTCCGATATACATTTTAGAGCGTATAGAAGAAACCTAAGGTTTTATAGTGTCCAATCAGGTGTGGGCCTTAATTGTGAGCTAGGACAATGAAATTTTGTATACGAAGTCTATACTATAGGTATAAAATACACACCCAAAAAAAAATGCTGTAAAAATAGAGTAAAAGGCTGTAGATTCTACTGCATTCATTGTCAAAATCGACCCAATTTTCGTTGTACATTTTACAGAGGTGTGGTTGTAAATTTAACAATCTAGTTGTGAAAATGACAGCTAAAATTGTAGATTTCGCAGGACTTTGCCGTCGAACACCTGTAGAAACAACAACAATTTGCATGTAAAAAAAAATCGCTTTCATAGCACTGAAGCTTAAAGTTCTAATTTATTGGTAGGTATGGTGCGAGAACCGGGTTCAAATAGCTTTTACAATCCAATTATATGGTTCTTGTCCAAGAAATACACTTAGTGTGTGTTTAAACCGAATTATATAATTGCATTTACTTACAAAATGTGAAAAATGTTTGGATCTGGCTGGGCTGGTATCGTTCGAATATCCTCAAATGGTATCTACTTCTTATGTTTTCGTAATAGATGCCGAATCTACAACTTGTTGTAATTTCTACTGTTCCTGCTGTAGTTACCGCAGTAAATAGCTGTAGATTCTACAACATTTTGATGTGGATTTTACAAATTCATATCTGTAGATTTGACAGCCGAAATTGACAATGCGCTGTTGATTTTACAGTTGTGGATTGTAGTTGTTTTAACAACTTTGTTGTGGGAATGAATGCATTCGCTGTAAAATCTACAAAAATTTGTTTTGTGATTAAATCAAATCCCGGGGCATTTTTCGAGTTAACCTTCTCTTTTATTTCTGTGGCTATTTCCTTAGAAGATACTACTTACTACTGACTTCTCATATTCTCACTTTTCTTCTGTTTGTTGGATCATTATCTTCATATGGGTGAACGACGCTTTCAAGATATTTTTCCATTCTCTGATCTTTTTTCTGAGCGTAAAAAGTATTACTTAAAACTTTTAAGTCTATTTGTACCACTTGGCGCTCTCGACAATTGGCAGCGTTTACGAGCTCTCCTCTTTTCAAATATTATGTCGTCTTTTTCTTTTTACTTAACTATTTGATTCAGGCGTTGCAGCCCATGCAGGCTTTTGTATATTTAGGATAAAAGTATGTACAATGTACTTCACTTTAAAGTTCCTCTATTGTATCGATTGTTGTACTTAGATCGATGCATTCCTTCAGCGAATATCTGCAATACATATGTCCAGTCAGTTAGTTTGTTCATTAGACATTCATTATAATTTTATTACCAAGTGTAAGCAGGACAGATGTGTTGTCCGTTGTGCCTGGTTTTTTGATGTACACTTACAAGTTTCCCAATATCCAGAGGAGTCGAAATCACCATCTTATTCAGAGTGCAGGAAAAAAAAAAAAACTCTGCGTAAAAGTTCGTTTACACTACAGTATTGAATTTCGGTTTCTTGTGAGTTGTCCGATTACATATAAAGATGTCGAGTGTAGAAAAGAAACAAAGAATTGCAATTCTGCACAAATTGCTTAAATCATGGTCGCCTCCAAGCCAGCGTTACCTTTGGACCATTTAGGGGCAAATTGAGCCTTTTTTGATGACAAGAACACCCCCCCCCCCCCCCCCTTAAGAAAATTATCGAAATTTTTTGATGTAGGTAACCCTTTTTGCGAATTGGTACAGAATTGACAAATGCATTCATCGAAAAGAAATCTCGCTTTCTCATTTAACCGATTTGTACATTTTCTCGAACAGATGAATACATTCACGTAGAAAGTGCGTTTCGCACACTTCATAGATATTCATGTTTCTCATATCCCTTTGTTTCTATTCTTTCTTGTCCTGTGCAGTGTCGTGGTTGAGATTTCTGACCCATACTATCCGTATTAAATGTTTTTGAAGATGAGGAACTAGAAAAGTTTTTTCCTAACTTAAGTTTTATGCAGATGATTACAGTGGTGGCCACAGAATTAGAAACAACACTTTCCAGCCCATATTATTGAATAGTTCTTTTATTGTAAGCTGTAGTGTGATTAGCGATAACTGTTTTTAATTAACTGTTCATGTGTTTATATCTGGTATATAAGTACATGAACTCTAGAAGTTTTCAAATTGCCACAATTGTATAAAATGTGGCCGAGGTAGCAATTCATTCTGGACATATAATTAGAAACGACAATTTAAAGTAAAAGAAAATTTTATGAAACATATTTTTTTGTGATGTGAGATATTTTTCTTTGTTTGTTTTTTATTACTTTATTGATTTTAATTATTACATATTACAAAAATAATAAAAAAAAAATCTTGCACTCCCGACCTTCATAAACTAATCGTTCAGAGCTACCAAAATGGGAACGAGTCAATGGCACTGATGGCGCAAAGGTTTGATTATTCTACGAAGCTTGTTTTCGGTACAATGCAAGTTTTTAAGAAGATCGGGAGGTTTAAGAACCCCAAAAGAAATGAAATCGTGCGACAAACGGCACAAAAAGAAGACAGACTGCTTTGTCGGATAAGTAGAGCGAACTCGTTTTTGGCGTCAGCAAAAATTAGGAAGATCATTGCACCCCAAATCCGTCAAAAACTCTGAGTCAGGACCATTAGGCGTTGTCTCTTAGAGTAAGATCATCGTAGATGCATAACTTGCTAAAAACCGAATGTTCCGACGAAGAACCTAAGGAAGAGACTGAGTTTCACAAAATTGCACTTAGGAAAACCATTGGAGTTCTTGAAAAATGTTTTTTGAATCAACGAATCCAAGTTCAAATTGTTCGGATCAGATGGAAAAGTGTACGTTAGGCGTCCTCCAAGCAAAGAGTTGGATCTAAAGTACACGTTTAAGACCATAAAGCATGGAGGAGGAAATATAAAAGTCTGCGGTGCATTATCTTGGTCCGCTGTTGATCTTTTAGTTTGTTTAAGAGGTCGAATGGATCAATACGCTTATAAAACATATTAGAGAACACAAAGAAACCATATTCCTTTGAATTCATACCAGTAAGGGGTGTTTCCCAACACGACAAAGATCCTAACCATACTTCACGAGCTGTGATGCGATGGCTTATGGATAAAAAGTCTAATGTTTTGGTATGGCCCACTCAAAGTCCCGACTTAGAACTTATTGAAAACTTGTGGACCGATGTCAGAAGGACATTAGAAACCAAAAAAATCGAGAATGCTGATGATCTTTTCCAAAACACTAAGAAGGTGTGTACGAATACACCACCATCAAGATGCCACTCTTTAGTGGAAAATCTTCAACAAAGATTGACTGCCATTTCAACAAATAAAGACTATCGCACAAAGTGTCAATATTTTTAAGAAGTTTTGTAACCAATTTTCAAAGAATTCTAACTTTTTTGCTATCGTTTCTAATTATGTGGCCAAGTCGAAAACAAGTAAATTTTTTGTTTTTTAATTATTTTTTCTTAATACCTAATTTACATATTTGTTAATATGTTGCAAAAATATCTTATCCTGTGACTTTTATAAACAACCACTTATTTTTCTCGAAATCGTTTTAAATAGATGTATAATTCGCTTGTTAGAGTTTAAGAGACATCGTTTCTAATTATATGACCACCACTGTAGGTCTTGGATTGCAAAGATTAATTTATTTTTTTTTATTAATTTATAAGCTTAACTTTGTTAATAACAAATGAATTTCATGAAAATATACAAAATATTACTTGTTTTCCCAAATTTGTGACTTCAATTTCATATGGAACTCTTTTGTTTCGACAGGGACCGTTTTCATGACTCTTTCCGAAAATTTTGAAAGGTAGCACTGGTCCGATCTAGAGAAGTAAGGAATCTTTCAATGATTTATGGCGGTATCGATACAGTAGGTTAAGTATTGCCAGAGATGCCACTTATCTACGATATGTACATAATAGTCGTGTTTTATTATCACCCAAGATCTATGTACCTATACAGATCACACGATGAAAATAAAATAGTCCAGATCCACGAAAAGTTTATTTTTAGGTTGTGGTAAAAGCTTCTCTTAGATTGTGACGTTTAAAAAACTCATTAAGCATGAAATTGCCAAGCAACTGAATATTTTTATACCCTATTCTAAGGAAATACATATTAAGTTTGATACGTAGTTTGTATATATATAAATGACCAGCATCACTAGCGGAGTCGATTGAGCTATGTCCGTCCGTCCGTCTGTCTGTCTGTCCATCTGTGTGTCACCAGTTTTTGGGTCTTAAATTTAGGTCAATGAAATTTTTTATACGAGGTCCTTGCAAAAGTAAGCAATACAAGTGTACATATTTTTAAAATCCGCCCACTGACACACTTAATCAAATGGGTAGATATCTTTTTACTCTACAAATCTTTCATACATTATATTCGCCCACGCCTACATTTTAGGGGCGTTTTTATAAAAAAACTGTTTTTCGACGTTTTTATTAGAACATTATCAGTCCTAACGAACAAAATACAGTATATATTGAAAAAAAGAAATCCGCCTACTACCACGCCCACTTATATAGAAAATTCGTGTTTTGGAGTAATTTGATAAGATATTGAAAAAAACGTTTGTATACAGGAAAGTGATAGGGTATCATACGACCCGCTTTAGACAGATTGTAGCATTTTCATATGTTTTTTCTCAGTAAAATACGTTCTTCTTTTTTAAGAAAAGTATTTTGCCGGATTTGAAGTGGCAACTCAGCTCCAATCGTTACTGAACCATTTCTTATTACAGTGACGCCTGTAAGTGCCATGCATAACGGATAATATACAAACCAAGAACGTGTTGTTTCAATCAAGCACAAACCTTGTTGAAGAATCACGAACAATGTGAAAGTATCACGAACATATTCAAATCGACATGTTTTCATATTGAAACAACCACGAAAGTAGCGACGGATAACGGAATGTTCGTTTTATGTATATAGCTCGTCCTGTATGCATCTTGCAAAAATATTCGCTTTTCAGTAATAAGTGCCAGGGTAAGATCGTATTTTTTTATAGTTTGTGAATAAGTGATATAGTGATGTAATTGTTCAACCTACTTAATTGTTCAAATTCAATCAGCTAAGCAATAGTCTGTACATATGTACACAGAGTAAGAGAGCTAGATTTGTCTTTATAGAAACATTCTTCAAAATAACTTTTTTGTTTTAATCCGATAGATTTAGATATGCTGAGATCAAATCTGTTGGCATTCTCTTACCGTTTAGGCGTAGCCCACAGAATTTTAAAAGCCATTTAAGGTGGAACGAAAATTTCGTAAATGGTGAGTAAAATTTTATTCCAAATATTTTTATATTATTGATAAAATGTACTGTTATTTTTTTCCAAAACCTCGTATACAAATTTTCATCAACCTAGCTCATGGACACAAGGACGGGCGGACGTGGCTCCATCGACTTGGCTAGTGATGCCTTCCTACTAGCACTAAATTGAAGGCTTAAAAACTGTTGACAGACGGACGGAAGGACATGGCATTTATACATATGTATATATACTTTATGTGGTCTATCTTTAATATTTCTTTATGTTACAAACTATATATCATACTTAATATACCCTTAGTATAGGGTATAATAAAACCGGATTATAAGTGATAAGACAAAATATGGCTTTTAATTCAATTTTCAGATGGAAAACCATGATTGTGAGTATAAGAAAATTTACAAGATATAGTATTTTTACTACACAATGGCCGTGGGAAAATAACAACACTTACGTGATAAAATAAGCATGGACATTTTTAACGAATCACACAATCTTTACAATGCTTCAATAGTTGGTTAACAATGATCATTTTAATTCAAGCACAGGTATTTTTGAACAAACACTTTCATGTTTAAAGTAACACTGTCGCCGTGTTTCTTTCATCGCGGATTTTAGCACAAACATGTTGATTCAACTATGCTTCGTGGTCACATAAACACGAAATCGACAATGGCGTAGTTAATTTAACCAAGAAAAATTGTATCGTGTGCAACAATGCTACATTTGTTGAATTAACAATGACCATTGGGTGAAGCAAAATCAAATAATTTTCGTACTTTATTTTACCAACGTTTTTCTTTCGGTGCGTGAACAGTATGCAATACTTTTTGTTTCAAATGGATTAGAAATGAAATTACATATTTATTTACTCCTGTTAATTTACAAGAGTTTTAGTTAAGCTCGATTGAAAAACTTGTATATTTTTATTTGGACAGTTTTATACACAAAAACAGAATCACCTTCCGCCACCTACCGATATTGCCTCTTCGATTCAAAAACGAGTTTACTTACAATTCTAAATACAAATGAAACAAAAGAAAACATAAAAAAATACTTGGGGTATTCACGCTTCGTTGTATCTGGTCTTGTATCGGTGTAAAAGTGTAGAAGTGTAACTTTTTGATACACTAAAGCAACACTAAATACACTGGCTGTCATTTTGTTACACTTTTACACTTTAGCAATGCTCAAACCCTATTGTTACGGAGAGTGTAAAAGTGTAGCATTGAATTGAGAACATTTTTTTTGACAGCTACTTGTCGATAGAGGTTGTGTTATCGTTTGATTTGGCAGAAATATGGACGAGGAAAATGTGGCCATAGTTAAAAATCGTCGAAGGGAAAAGCCCACAGAAAAATGGAACGATAGAGAAAATTGTCTCATCAAGAAATCTTTGAAATATGCAGAAAAGTTAAAAAAAGGTGCTCCAAAGAAACTTACTTACTTAAAGGGCTCCCGACCCTTGTAGAGTCCCTGCCTGAGACATCGTTGCCTTCCATCCTCTGCGGTCCCGAGCACGGTGCTTCTTGTTGTGAAGACCAAGTTTTCTGGCATCCGCGACAGCTTGGTCTTTGTACCGGAGGTTCGGTCTTCTTCGCCGTCTCCATACGCTCGATGTGGCCGAGCCAATGTAGTCTGCGTATCTTAAATTTTTGGACTACATCCACATCCTGGTACAGCTCATAGAGTTCGCGGTTGTACCTTCTCCTCCATTCGCCCTCCTCGCATAAGGGACCTAATATTCGACGGAGTATTTTACGCTCAAAGGTGCACAATAATTGGTCAGCTTTCTTACTTATCTGACTGGTAAGATGAGCGTTCTATAGAGCATTAATTTGGTCCGTCGAGTTAGGAGTTTTGAACCCAGTTGTTTCGCCAAACCGAAGTAGCAGCGGTTTGTTAGGGTTATTCTTCGTCGGATCTCTACAAAGGTGTCATTTGTAGGATTAATATTTGTTCCGAGGTAGGTGAACTCTATCAACAGTGACGTTCTGCCCAATGTTTTGGACAGATAAATTTTTGTTTGTTGATAACATATACTTCGTCTTGTCCTCATTCACTTCAAGACCAACTCGTTTCGCCTGCTCATCAATAGCCGTAAATGCCTCTACGACGGCTTGCCGGGATCTTCCGATGATGTCAATATCGTCTGCGTATCCCACCAGTTGGACGGATTTGTGAAAGATATTGTCTTCCGTGTTGACACCTACCCTGCGCTCTATCTGCTCAAACACGATATTGAAGAAATCAAATGACAGCGCATCTCCTTGCCTGAATCCGGTGCACGTTTGGAAGAGCTCCGAAGAGTTGTTTCTAAATTGCACAGAGCATCGCGTGTTTTCCAGCGATACGCGACACATCTGGATAAGTTTTGTCGGTATCCCGAATTGGGCCATCGCCTGTTAGAGCTCGAGACGATGAATGCTGTCATAGGCGGCTTTAAAGTCGATGAAAAGGTGATGGGTTTCGACTTGAAATTCGTTGGTCTTTTCTAGGATTTGTCTGAGTGTGAAAATTTGGTCTATTGTCGATCTACTGGTACGTGCCGATTAGTGTGCTTTAGACGTTCACACAATACGTTGGACAGGATCTTATATGTGACATTTGACAGGGATATGCCTCGATAGTTCTTACAAGACATAGAATCGCCTTTTTTGAAGATGGGGCATATAAAGCTGATATTTCAGTCGTCGGGCATGCGTTCCTCCACCCATACTTGGTTGATGACTTGATGCATACACCCTACCAAGACATAACCTCCGTATTTAAAGAGTTCAGCTGGAAGCCCATCAGAGTCAGCGGCTTTGTTGTTCTTCAATTTTCGGATGGCTACATTAACTTCTTCAATACTGGGTGGAGGCGTTGGCTTTTCAATGACTGGAGGTGGGTTCTCATCTTGCCCTATCACTCTCTCTATTAGCTGCCCGTTAAGTAACTGCTGGAAGTGTTACTTAAACACATCAACAATTCCCTGTGCATCGGTGACTAGGTTGCCTTCGCCATTTCGAAGAGCCTGCGTTCCGGACTTGTAGCCAGCTGCCAGCTGCTTGGCTTTTCGATAAAACTGCCGGATGTTGTTGCGCTCGCGAGACTCCTCGATATCCTTGAGCTGGGAAACTGCGTGGTCCCTTTTCTTTTTACGCAGGATTCTCTTTTCTTCCCTTCTTCTGGTCCAAAACTCCTCTCTCGCTGCTCTTGTTTTGCGCTGCAGCGCTTTCTTGTGTGCATCTTCTGTCACCCTCTTCCGCTGTACGCACTCATCATCATACCAAGGGCTCCTCCTTGGAGGTGGTTGGTAGCCAAGGGTGGTCACGGCTACCTCTTTGATGATGTTGCGGTATTCGGTCCACTGATTGTTAGCGTTTGTGGTGGGTGAATGCACCGCAGAGAGTTTCTCGGCAAGGTGCTCTTTGTAGGCTCTGGCTCCTTCTGGCGTGCTAAGGCGTCCAACGTTAAGCTTGTTTTTCTTGACGGCTCGCAGCTTCTTCTCGTTGGACAGTCGAGCTCTGAATTTAGCTGCAACAAGAAAGTGGTCAGAGTCAACGTTTGTCCCTCGAAAGGTACGCACATTCAAGATGTTGGATTTGGATGCATGCCTTGCGTCGATTAGCACGTGGTCGATCTGGTTGCGTGTTCGACCGTCAAAGTAAAGCCAGGTTGCTGTGTGGATTCTTAGCCTAGGAAACCTAGTGCTACTTATCACCGTATTACGAGCTGCTGCAAAGTCCATTAGTCGGAAACCGTTGTTTGTTGTCGAATCGTGGAGGCTGTGTTTACCGACTATCCCGCCAAAGATGTTTTCCTTACCGATTTTGGCATTGAAGTCCCCGAGTACGATTTTTACATCGTACTCCGGACAGGCTCCGTAGGCTCCGTCCAGGAGGTTGTAAAATTTCTCCTTGACAGGGTCTTCAGCTTCTTCGGTAGGGGCGTGTGCGCATATTAGGCTGATGTTTAGAAATGTGGCTTTGATGTAAATTACAGCCAGACGATCGCTTATCGGCTTAAAATCAATAACTCTTAATCTGAGCCGATTTCCCACGACGAATCCGCATCCTAACATGTGCAGTCTTTTGTGGCAGCTGTAATAAATGTCGCAGCTACGTCTTTTTTTGTACTGCGAAAGGACAGATTCAAGTTTTTGAGCTGCACCCGGAGTGTACAGAGTTTGTACATTCCAGGTGCATACTCGTAAGTCATGGTCCGTGGACGTTCCGGGTCTAGTAGCCAAATGAGGGGCATCGTTTTTGTTATCCGAGACGGATGTCTCTCTCATAACTATAGTTCTGTTTACGTGGTAGGGAAGGTACCCCGAAGGCACAACCCCCAACCTGGAGGGCCAGTTCCATGGGTTTTAGCCCCTAGGACCCAGGGCCGGTCTGAGAGACCGACATCAGTTTTTGCCTTCCTTGCGTTATTTAAAGCTTGCCAAAGAAGGGTTATTTCTCTGAGACAACAGTTGTTCAATATAAAAGTGCATATAAGGGTAGTTACAATCCTGGTTATGGGGGAACTCCGTGCGAATTTTGAATACTATACCGAAAATTATTGCTACGGTGCCACATGTAACGGTATCATTTTATTTGGCCGACATAGATGTTGCCGTTGTTGAGTGACATTTGGTGGTAAGTTGACATAAAGCATTGAAAGGGTGTTTTACGGTTGGAAATTGAGATGAACATAAACGTTTGGTGAGTTTTATGAGGGACATATGTATGTGGTAGGTTTTTTCCTACATTATCACAGAGTAATTTCAATTTTAGTAAGGCAAATAACTGGAAGTACTGAGGACTCGTCATTTCGACTCGGAAGGGAAGGCATTTTAAAACTGTTCTTACGGAATGGCAGAAACAAATTGTTTTACAATCTTATTGTAAGGCAATTGCTATTTAATTATTTTATTAGAAACTTTAATACTTACTTACTTAAAGAGCTCCCCACCCTTGTAGAGTCCCTGCCTGAGACATCGTTCCTTCCATCCTCTGCGGTCCCGAGCACGCTGTTTCCAGTTGTGAAGACCCAGTTTTCTGGCATCCGCGACAGCTTGGTCTTTGTACCGGAGGTTTGGTCTTCTTCGCCGTCTCGAACCTGGGGGCTGGGATTCGAAGATCCTCTTGGCTGGAGCATTGTTGTCCATTCGCTCGATGTGGCCGAGCCAATGTAGTCTGCGTATCTTGGCTTCCACATCCTGGTACAGCTCATAGAGTTCGCGGTTGTACCTTCTCCTCCATTCGCCCTCCTCGCATAAGGGACCTAATATTCGCTATTTCGAAAAGCCTGCGTTCCGGGCTTGTAGCCAGCTGCCAGCTGCTTGGCTTTTCGATAAAATTGCCGGATGTTGTTGCGCTCGCGAGACTCCTCGATATCCTTGAGCTGGGAAACTGCGTGGTCCCTTTTTTTTACGCAGGATTCTCTTTTCTTCCCTTCTTGTGGTCCGATACTCCTCTCTCGCTGCTCTTGTTTTGAGCTGCAGCGCTTTCTTGTGTGCATCTTCTGTCACCCTCTTCCGCGGTACGCACTCATCATCATACCAAGGGCTACTCCTTGGAGGTGGTTGGAAGCCAAGGGTGGTCACGGCTACCTCTTTGATGATGTTGCGGTATTCGGTCCACTGGTTATTAGCGTTTGTGGGGGGTGAATGCACCGCAGAGAGTTTCTCGGCCAGGTGCTCTTTGCAGGCTCTGGCTCCTTCTGGCGTGCTAAGGCGTCCAACGTTAAGCTTGTTTTTCTTGACGGCTCGTAGCTTCTTTTCTTTGGACAGTCGAGCTCTGAATTTAGCTGCAACAAGAAAGTGGTCAGAGTCAACGTTTGTCCCTCGAAAGGTACGCACATTCAAGATGTTGGATTTGGATGCATGCCTTGCGTCGATTAGCACATGGTCGATCTGTTTGCGTGTTCGACCGTCAAAGTAAAGCCAGGTTGCTGTGTGGATTTTTAGCCTAGGAAACCTAGTGCTACTTATCACCGTATTACGAGCTGCTGCAAAGTCGATTAGTCGGAAACCGTTGTCTGTTGTCGAATCGTGGAGGCTGTACCGACTATCCCGCCAAAGTTGTTTTCCTTACCGATTTTGGCATTAAAGTCCCCGAGTACGATTTTTACATCGTACTCCGGACAGGCTCCGTTCAGGAGGTCGTAAAATTCCTCCTTGACAGGGTCTTCAGCTTCTTCGGTAGAGGCGTGTGCACATATTAGGCTGATGTTTTGAAATGTGGCTCTGATGCGAATTACAGCCAGACGATCGCTTATCGGCTTAAAATCAATGACTCTTGATCTGAGCCGATTTCCCACGACGAATCCGCATCCTAGCATGTGCAGTCTTTTGTGGCAGCTGTAATAAATGTCGCAGCTACGTCTTTTCTGCATACCTGATCCTATCCATCGTATCTCCTGGATCGCAGTAATATCTGCCTTGTACTGCGAGAGGACAGATTCAAGTTTTTGAGCTGCACCCGGGGTATACAGAGTTCGTACATTCCAGGTGCATACTCGTAAATCATGGTCCGTGGACGTTCCGGGTCTAATAGCCAAATGAGGGGGATCGTTCTTATTATCCGAGGCGGATGTCTCTCTCATAACTATATTTATTTTTACGTGGTAGGGAAGTTACCCCGACGACACAACCCCCAACCTGGAGGGCCAGTTCCATGAGTTTTTTTTAGGACCCAGGGCTGGTCTGAGAGACCGACATCAGTAGCTCACTTCGGAGGTACGAGCGCTGCCGTTGACCCATTTAGGGTTCATCCGCCACCATCTCTATTCCATAACCTTGATGAAGTCATGGAAGTCCTTATAGACCTGAGCTTCGAATATTTCGAAGTAGCTCATGTAAGGTGTTCGCCAAACCGTCCATGGATTCCGCCGTTGATTCCATCTAAAGTTCACCCAGATGTGCTCGCGCAGGTCCGAGTGTTTAGCTACACATGCGTGTAACGCTCATCGTTAGTTCACTACTATGTAGCTATCCAGAGGGCATCACGAGGAGGTGATGATGCGACATTTTACCCTCCAAATCAATTAGCAATGATGCAGGCTGAAAGGCATGCATTTTGCGAGAGTAAACTACAATTGGAACTTGTATTTTTTTCCAATAAGAAGAAAAAAATAAAAAAAAATAATTTTGATTTTATCGCTTTTTTTTGGCATTGCTTTTTATTTATAAAGTCACAAGTATTTTACAAACAAAAATTAGATGATTTTGACTTATGACTCAAAGTTGCTACAAATACGAAGTGCGTTCACTCTGATGTAAAAAAATACACTTTTACACTTTTACAAGACTAGATACAACGAAGCGTGAATACCCCTACTGTTCAAACAAATTAACTGTTTTTATTTCTAAACATTTTCAAGAAAAATTCACTTATAAGTGCGCGACTTATATTGGTTGATTTTATAATCAACCAAGTTCGAAATAAAAATAAAAAAAAAGACTTGGACTTTGGTTCGCGTCTTGCTCTTAGGAGCTGCTTTTTATTACTCTCTTCAAAATGTTCACGGAGTGTTCCGTCCACCGAACATTTGTCCAATCAGCATTTCCTACATTCGTTTCAATGTTCGAGCATTGAACCATCGACAACAGAATAATGCTTAACTTAGCATTTCCTGTTTTTGTTTATCGTACTTGGCCTTGATAAAGTCGATGTTGCAATGCTCGATCATTGCACTTGACGTTTGTGAATCGGAAATCCAAACGTAAGCATTTCAGGCTGATGGGGCAATGTTCGGTGCTGACGTAACTCCTCCCTCCTTAGTATTAAGATTCTCCTGAATCTTATTAAATATATTACAAAATTTTATTAGCAGAAATACAATTATTAACACTACAACAATAGAAGAACCTCCTATACTATAATTAACTAACTTATGATATTTTAATTCGTTAATAGCCTTAATATTCTCCTCTTGTCTTATCGCAATTTCTTCAAAAGTTAATTTATGTTCAGTTACAAGTGACTCTTCTGTATTAGGGATGACATATCTCTCTTTATATTCATATACATTGTTTTGGAATTTATTATTATCGAAATATACGGTACAATTGTTAAATGTTACAAAATAGTTTCCATTTAAAACATTTTTTCTTTTGTCACAGTTACTGTTTAACGTTTTGTTTTTTATATTTTTAAGGATTAGCAAGTTATTATCTAAAAGTATTATTTCTTCTTTCACATTTGTTATAAGGTCACATTTTTTTCAATATATACAATTTTTACTTAATTTTAATTCTTTTGTTGATTTGTTTTCTTTGAAAGTATAAGTTTGATTTAGTATCTCTACAACATATTCAAGCTCTGTATCTATTTCCTTATAGTCACTGTTTGGAATTGGAACAATTAATTTTTCCTCTGTTTGAATTATTGTTGTTGGTATATTAATTGCAAAAATTATATTATTATTATAAAATTTAGCTACTCCTAGTTTTATACATAAAAGTTTCTTAAAATCTATTTTATATTTTATTATTTCGTCGGCTGTAAGTATGTTAGGGTGTAAAACATTACTTCTTGCTGAAGCAATATTGTCTAGAATATGTTCTACTTTATTTCTTAAAATATGAACTTTAAGCATTAGGTCTAGGAAAAGAGTTTTCATTTGCAAGTGTTTATTTATTTCATCTACAGTATTGAGTTCTTTTATAATTTTATCTCTATCCGATATTATAGTGTTCTTCAATAGCATAAATGTTTCGTTAAAACTAGTATTTATTGTTATTTGTTTATTAACATTTTGAATAATTTCATGATTATTTGAATCTGTTATTGACAGATGGTTTTCGATAGCTTGTCTATCTTCATCGTTCATAGTTCCAAATAACCATTTAAATCCATTGCCTACGATATTTATTAAGCCTCGACGACTTCTGTGTATCATAATACTATTTATCATATGTTTCACTGCATTTATTTCATTGAGCAATACTTCTTTGTCATTATCGAGTTTTATAGTATACAAATTTGCCTCTAACTCATTGGTTAAATTCAAAATTTCTGTCGGATTTATTACATGAAGAATAATGTCGTATTCGCTAACTATTTCTACTAAATCAAGTTTTATTTCAGCATATCCTGTGTTTGTATCAATTTTTTCGATGGTCATTGCTTGATGTGTTAATGGAAGAAGGGTCAGAATTAAGATCCACACGAATGTCATCTGAAAATTTTAATGGTCTTTTAATGTTGCTTTCATGTACTCCCTTTAATGCATATTTCCTAAATTTTGGTTTTTCTTTATGTCTTAAACTAACATAGTTCTTTATAAAACCTTCACGTCGAGTTTCGTGGTAATCTTCTCTATTCCTATTGAGCTTACATAAAACATTATATTTTCTCTTATCTATTCTGTCCCTAATTGTTCTAACGTCAATGGTGCGATTTTCTACTTCTATAGGTTTAGCTTGGATAGTGGAGTGATAGGAATTGTTGTAGTATTCTACAGCTTTAAAGATTTGTTCTTTAATTGGTAACTTGTTTTCTAAATTTAAGGCTCTTATTCTTTCAGTTAGGGTACCATTAAGTCTTTCTATGTCTGCGTTCCCGGTATGGTTATTTGGTTTAGCGAAATGAATTTCTATTCCTTCATCCTTACAGAATTGCTTTATGTTAGTACCGTTGAATTCATTATCACATACAAGTTTTTTCATTTTCCCTTTAATGGAAATGAATTGCCTTAGTTTTTCAATTAGTGTCCTGTGGTTTCTATCTTCAAGGGGTAAGCTAATGGCATGTTTAGAGAATTTGTCGATAAAGTTAATAAAATTATGTTTACTGTTTGTGTAAACATCTACATGGATTATGTCATTTATATCTTTTGGAGTTTCTGTTAATTCAAATTTCTTTTTAATTGGGTTCCTGTCATATTTTGCAGCGGTACAGATGTCACAATTATTTATTACTTTGTTAATTAAAATTTTTAGATTTGGGAAATATACCTTACTTTTCATGCCCTCATAATTAGAAATCATTCCTGAATGGCCTGATTCTATTTTATGGAACAAAGATATTTGTTTTAAAGCTTCCTCTTCATCTTTTAAATCCTTTGCAAAATAGCTACATTTGACAAATTTAACATTAGGGTTTCTTAATTCGATTAGTTTCTTCTGCACAATGTTGTATAGTGAGTCGCTTAATTGACAATAAATTCCAATTTTACCTCTAGTTATATGTCTTCGGACAATATCAAATATTTGGTTAGGTATGTCATTTTTGTCAATAAATATTCTTTTGTGATTAAAAATATTTTCGATCTCTATTTCTTTTTGCTCCAGAATTATTATCTGAGTCTTAAATCTATTAACAACGGTTTCCAGGATTGGAATGTGATCATTACTATTCTCTTCTTGAGAATGAACAGTTGAGATTTCTAGGGATTCATTAGAATTAATATGTTCTTTGGCTTTTTCATTAGAAAGGTTACTAAATAAATTAATTTCATTTCTGTCATGATTAATTCTGCTAAGGAAGTCGGCTACCTTGTTTTCCTTGCCTTTTATATATTCTATTTTGATATCATACTCACCTAATTGTATCAGCCATCGTTGTAGCCTTGGGCTAATATTTTGACCGATATTTTTGGCTTGCAACCATTTTATTGGTTGATGATCTGTTTGCAGATCAAATTCTTTACCAAATAAGTAGGGTCTAAAATATTTTACTCCCCAAACAATTGCGAGTAACTCCTTCTCGATTGTGGAGTAATTTTTCTCGTGGTCATTCAGGGTACGAGATGCATAGCAAATAGGGTGACCATCTTGCGTCAGGACAGCTCCAAGTGCAAAATTGCTTGCATCTGTTATTAGCTTAAATCTTCTATTGAAATTTGGATATTTCAGAATAGGGTAATCTGTTATTACAGACTTAAGCTTTTTGTATGCCGCAATATAATTTGGATCATGAACATTAACTTTAGTATTTTTCTTTAAGTATTTGACCATTGGAACCGCAATTTTCGCATAATCCTTTACGAATTTTCGGTAAAAGCTGGTCATACCAATAAACGACTTAATTTGCCTCTGTGTTGTAGGCAATTTTAGATTTTGAATAACCGTAATTTTATTGGGATTGGGCTTAACTCCTTGTGGAGTGAGAATGTGACCTAAATATTCTGATTCTTTGTTAAGGAAATTGCACTTATCGATTTGAAGTTTAAGTCCAGATTTTTTCAATGTCTCGAAAATTTTTCCCAGACTGGTTATGTGTTCTTGTAATGACGTACTGAAAACAAGGATATCATCCATGTAGACGACACAGATCTTATTAATGAAATCTCTCAGAATGGAATTCATTAACCTTTGGAAGGTTGAAGGGGCGTTCTTCAGCTCGAAAGGCATTCTTACATATTCGTAGTGCCCATGAGGAGTGGAGAATGCTGTTTTTCTCCTATCTTCAGGCTTAACTAAAATTTGGTGGAAACCTTTAGCCAAGTCGAGAGTGGAAAAATATTGCGATTTTCCCAATTTATCTAATATTGTTTCAATATTAGGAATTGGAAACTTATCGCTAATGGTTACTTCATTTAATCGCCTATAGTCTATCACAATTCTCCATTTCTGTTTTCCCGAATTATCCTTCTTTTTTGAAACTATCCAAAGCGGACTGTTGTATGGAGAGTTACTTTCGACTATAATGCCTTGATTCAGCATGTCTTTTATTTGCTTTTCTATTTCGATCTCGTGAATTTTAGGGTACCTATAAATTTTTGTGTATATGGGGCTATCTGTAGTTGTAATGATCTCATGTTGTATCTCATGAGTAAAGGTTAACTGATCACCTTCTTTGTAAAATAAGGATTCATATTTTTTTAGAAGTTTTTGAAATTGGTTTTTTTCTTCGGCATTTAAATGATCTAAGTGTATGTCATTGTGTAATGCACCACTTTCAAGAGCACAAATGCTATTAATGTCAAATGGAAACTTATTGTGGAGAAGAATCAATTTATTTCCATTGACATCCAAATATTTATCTTCTAAATTTAATTTTGCCCCTAATGGTTTTAATACATTTAGTCCTAGGATTGCGTCATAATCTCTATGGGCTAAATCAACTATTCTCCATGTAATAGTTCCTTCCATACTAAACTCTGTTGGAATAGGAGTAATTATTTTATTCGTTACTCTTCCAATTCCAGTAATGGTTGAAAAATGTTCTGGGTGTTGTAGGGGAACTTCTTCGAAATCATTTAAAATTTTAGGCCTAATAACACTTGTCGTGGATCCTGTATCGATGAGACATCGTATTTTCTTTTTGTTGATTGTTAAAGCAATCAACGGAAGTTTGTTCTCCGAGGCTTTTGGTGAAAATTTACTTTGTCTTGGATATTTTCGATCGGCATCATCTCCTCCGCCGATATGTTATTTTTTCTTGGAGACTCTTCCTGCGAGTAATTTGTCTCTTGGATATTGTCAATTGACATCATCTCCTCCGCCGATGTGTTATTAGTTCTACGCGAAATTCTTGAATTTTGGAAATTTGGAGTTCTATAAGTGTTGCTAGAACTACTATGAGTTTGATTTCTTTGGACAATCGAATTTGGATTAGGAGCTTGAGAGCGAGTGAAATTTATCTGTGTTTGATTATTATTATAATTTAAGTTTCCTGTCCTATTTCTACCTCTTGCAAATCGCGAATTATAATTTAACACTTTTTGATGATTATTATTATTATTATTTTTTCTATGATGTACATCTATACATCTAAAGTCATCTAACAGTCTTAATCTAGCGTACTTATTATAAATTGCTATCATACTAGAATTTTCCTCAATGTGAGCCCTAATATTTCCATCTATTTTTTCGATCAATATTTCTGTAAGATCTCTATCTATATTGTCTGGCTTATAAATATCTGGTTTCCTATCATCGAACTCGTACATTTCGTTTAATTGATAGCTTATATTTCTAAATTCATTAAATAACTCACTTAAGTTACTAACCTTAACAGCACGGCAGTAATTGAAGAGTTCTGCGTAACTTCTATGGGGCTGGAAATGTTGCTTCAATCTGGTTGTTACGCTGCTCCAATCAGGGTTGTCTCCTAGCTGTCGAATGCATCTGCCAGCTTCTCCATGGATTTTCTCGTTGATGACGATCTGCAGTCCGAAGAATCGAAGATGGTGGTCATCGTTGCACAATAATGATGTCGTTTCCACCGACTTTATAAACGATGACAATGAATAATCGTCTGTTCCCTTAAATGGTTTCAAGTGTCTAAATTGTACCAAGACACTTTCGGGACTTAGTTGGATTAAAGGTCGTTGAGCTGGTTGTTGGGGTTGTTGCTGTGGCTGTTGTTGTTGTTGCTGCTGCTGCTGTTGTTGATATTGGCTTAGTTGTTGCTCCTGTTGCAGAATTATTCCTTGCAACTGCTGAATCTCGTTTCTCAACTCTTCCATTTCTAGTTCACTAAGATTGTGTCTATTACCGTCGAAAAGTTTATTTAACTGAACTCGCATTAGATACAAAATGAAGTTATTTGATATATTATGTTTTTTTTTTTTTTTTTCACTCTTTCACACCTCAATTATTAATTTCGGGTGGTGGAGGGGTTCGTGGAAGGTGAGCACTTTTTGTTTTGTTTTGTTTTTGAAAGTTTAATGCTAATATCTTCGGATATTAGAAGCACTATTTTTTTCCCGACTGCGCCACTTATATTGGTTGATTTTATAATCAACCAAGTTCGAAATAAAAATAAAAAAAAAGACTTGGACTTTGGTTCGCGTCTTGCTCTTAGGAGCTGCTTTTTATTACTCTCTTCAAAATGTTCACGGAGTGTTCCGTCCACCGAACATTTGTCCAATCAGCATTTCCTACATTCATTTCAATGTTCGAGCATTGAACCATCGACAACAGAATAATGCTTAACTTAGCATTTCCTGTTTTTGTTTATCGTACTTGGCCTTGATAAAGTCGATGTTGCAATGCTCGATCATTGCACTTGACGTTTGTGAATCGGAAATCCAAACGTAAGCATTTCAGGCTGATGGGGCAATGTTCGGTGCTGACGTAACTCGCGCAGTACATTTGTTGAAGTATCAGTTGATATACCGATGTATGTACATATTTAACTGAATTCCAGTATAAAATTTTTGGGCGGTTCATATATTGGAATATTTAATTTCACTGAGGGTTCATATACATAAGTGAGACTTTACTGTAATGTAATGTAAAAGTCTTATTCCATATGGAATAAAAGATTTAGAGACTTATTTATGCTCTGAAGCACATAGTGAATCAGGTCTTAGCGATGAACAAACATTTTCCACAAATGGACAATACAATATTACATTCCAGCCTTCCAAAGTAATCACTCTTTTACGTATTTGCACCGTGAATGTTAAAATTGCTGATAGAACGGACCATTACACACCTCAGTTATACTGATCATATTATGAGAAGGATCATATCATCTGAAATGCCGTTAAGAGAATTCAATTAAGATGATTGTTATACCATCATAAATACATACAGCTCTTCGGTAAATAGTAGATAGGAAAAAAAGAAATGCACCCACTTTTAAAACGGTTTACCTTAGCAAAATAAATCGAAACAAATCTAGTCTACATTATCTCTGTGAATGAGTTTCCAAAAAAAGTCATGTATTTGTTTTTTCCAAAACGTGAGTCAAATGTATATTCAGGCATCATCGACAGTTGATTCAATGTGCCCATTTTTTCCTGAGCAAGGAAAACACCCAAAAGTCTCCTTAGGCATTTTAATGTTGCCCAAGGTGCTTGTGCATAGTAACAGGCTGTTGCTACTGCTTTTTTCATACCATCTGCCCACCCACCCATCACCACAATCCGAAAACAAAATAAAATTAATGAATTGGCCGAAACGGTGGAAACAGTAGTCGGTTTCTTCTACTTAAGTACGAACCAACAGAATACACATACAGAACAAGAGCCCCCATCTGGAATCGCCTCCATCGAGTAATTCTGAAAATAGAAAAGCTCAAAACGCCAGCTTGGATTGACAGGCAACCCTCATTCTCACACAGGCTCGATGACGCCGCCACCGTTTGGGAAGGGACTGTGAGAATCGGCACAGCTGCTACTACCATGGGGATTATTTTCGGGCGTGCTGAAGAGACCCGGCTACAATCGAATCAAAAGGAGCTTTTTGCACCAACATCAGGGGGTAGACGGAGGGTGTTTCACATTCATGAACTGCTGAGGTTACTCTGTTTACACAGGGTGTGGGCTGCGGAGGTAGCTTTAAAGTGTAAAAACGACAAAAAAAACTAACAAAAACACAGCATACAACACATTTCTTTGATATTAGCAGCAGCTGCGACCTTCCGACGATATATATATTCGTTCTTCGGGGTGGCAGTGGTAACGGCGAATTGGCACTCTTATGCGGGTGCAACGATTAACTAGGAAAGGGGTGCGTTTTTTTGGTGAGAAATCGTTTGGAAGAGTTTTCACCGCCCGCCTCTCGTGGGTGTTTCGAAAGTTGGAACCAAAAATATTGTCAATCTTTTCTGTCGAGGGTATATGGGGCTTGGTTTATGTTTATTTTGTACTCATCTGCACATAATTAATTGAAATATATAGAAGATGTACGGCAGCTGTGATTCGATCCGTCGCTGGAGAGATAGTATGTAATGTACGTATGTATTTGCATGTGTTGTTCTTAGGATAATTGATTGCATTATCACATCGTTGGCAGAGATTCTTCTTCTTCTTACCTTATTGTAAAAGATGGTAAGTAATCCAAAGCAATCATCTCTATTGCCAGGCAAAAGGGTTTTATGCTGGTTCCTGGATGGCTCAAGTGTTGATTGCCTGAAATGATGATTTTATTCGCTATAACGAGCCGAAAACTGCTGAGGCTTCTTATTCAGGACGAGTTGCTTGCTTATGTGGGTGATATTGTTTTTGTTTTTTTTTTTTGTTTTTGTTCTTGTCGTCGCGTCGTGTTTTCCGCGACTTTTGGCGAAACATGGCACTGTCCTTGTTCATGTGTCAACGGATGGCTCGTTTGTATACCTACAAACAGAATTTTTTGCGTGGGGGCACATTTTGGTCGCGCAAAACACTGGTAATCAAATAACATGCAATTTTGGCGATGACAGCAGCGGTCGTGGTGATGGTTGGGGCTCTGATAAAATTTTATACCGCAGGATCGGGACACATCTCGTTAGGTGGTTGATGGCATCGAACCTTTCTGATGGGGTGAGTCAAAGCGCCACAGTTTAGAGCTTTTTGCCTTGTGGTTTAGAGTGGCATGGTTGAAGAATGGAAACGCGCCAATGGATGTGGTATGTTACTGTCGATTTAAAGCATCTATTGTGAAAATAACGTTCCAAATACCATCATACATAGGTATCTACTATCAAATTATATTAATTAAAACAACATTCAATAATTTTAGGTAACTGTGTGCCTATCTTTCATTGTAATCGACCTTATATGTATTTGTTTTGATTGATTGTTCAAAACTTTTTTAAACCCCTATCGCAAATATCAGTAAAACTGACTATATATTCCTAATGAACTAATAATAGAGATAGAGTGCAAAGGCTTACATAGAGCGAAACCCACCACATAAAATAGAAGAAAAGTTATAAGATTTTTCTATTGTTCTCATCCAAGTAGAAATTCATATCAATATTGTAGAGAAAATCTTATTAAAATCTTGATGAGCATTCTATATGAAAGCCACATATTTTTTAACAAGTTATCTTATTGCATTTCAATATGACGATTGACGGCTTCTTGAAACAATGTGAAAACTTTTTGAAAGTACATACATATGTATGTGAAAAACGCTTGAAAATAATATGGAAAGCTTCTTGAAAAATAATGTGAAAAACTTCTTGCTATGAAAAGGATCTTATAAAAAATTCCTCTGACTTACTGTTTGGTTTCATAAAGAAAACATGGAAGTCGGTTATAATTTTTTTATTTTTATTTTTTCAAAATACTATTTTTTGTTCTTAATATTTTACATATGTATGTACATATGCATACATACAATTATTTCCATGATGGCAATATACCATTTATCCATATCTCTATATGAATTTTTAAGCCCTTTCTAATAAATCTTTCCACAATGCAGTCAGTCATATCTAAGGAAACCACTTTTTGCAAAGCCAATTTCGGTACACGAAAGTTTTTAAAAGTCTTAGCTTTATTTATTAAATACATTATTAAATATGAATGCATATATATTACTTTAATAGATTATTTAAATATTATTATTATGTTATATTATTAATCATTATGTCGCGTTTCTTAAATGTAAGTATATTTTCCATCATATGCTATTTCAACCATTTTTGGCATGACATTTTTGTATTGTATCTAACGTACTGAAGGTCTTTCAAAGCTGCAATGCTCACCCGGCTTTTATCAGTGGTTCATATTTCGCTTATTAATTAAAGAGAACACTCCTTCAACAGTGGCTGGCAAGCAAAGAATGTATGCGACGATCTTAAGTTTATAATTGTGAGGGGAAGGCTTCTTTTTTTAAAGTGTTGAAAACATTCGATCCATCGTTTGACAGTAGCAACGTTGTTTTCTTCCCATGATTGAATCTTAGCAACGGTTACATATTTTTTAAAAAAGTAAATTGATCGAAAAGTTCAATATCACATGAGCCTATATCAAAGCAATTTCTTGATGCAATGAACTTTGCGTCAACATATTCCCATACCCAGCGAAGTGGACTATCTTATATGTATAGGTTATTTGTGACACTAATAATGGAATGGTTTTCAATTTCCTTATTTGTGCCTCTGATAACTTTTAGAGGAATCTCATGGTTTCTTTCAGAAAAATACACACACGAGAAAAATACATATTAAAGCCATGAACACACGTTTTCACGAGGGTATAATTTTTATAATTTTATAACACACTCATCGATACGTGCATTCACAATCAAATCTGAACTTAACTGAGCTCGACAACGCACAGTTTAAGAATATATGAAACATCTTTAAGTTTTAAGAAGATTTTCGTATGATCGTTTAAAGACGAACATATTTAATAAGTTTGACTTCTTAAAACCAAATAGTATTGTGGACTCCTCCCTTAGGCGGACACCTCCCTTAGTCGGACATTTTTGTATGTACGGAAGTGTACAGCTATAACAAAGACGGCTTCGTCTGATATGGTTCGAAAGGCGCTTATTATTCGTAGCGCGCAGAGTCTGTATGTTGACGATAATTTCCTTTTAGTTTCCTTCGTCTTTTATGCCTGCGCCCAGACTGGAGTAGCATATAGCAGAACTGATGTGACTACTCTGGAGAGTAAAATTCTTTTTGCGTACCCAGGACACCAATGTTGGGTAAGATGCATGAGAGAGCTCCTTGTATTTGTGATGCTTTTTTTGATAAATATTCCACGTGGGTTTTGAACTTCAGCTTGTTTTCCAGCATTACTCCAAGATATTTAACAACTTCTTTGGATCTGATTATTTGGTTACTAACCTGGAAGTTGGCAAACTCTACAGTTTTCCTGCTGGTTATAAGTACAGCTTCGGTTTTATGATCGGCAAATTCTTCTTGCGAGCCAATCTTGTATCCGGACAATTGCTTCGTTTGCAGCGAATCTGTTTAGCTCCTGTCACTACAGCAATGTCATCGGCGAATCCAATTACCGTTACCCCTCCAAGCAACACAAATCGTAGGACTCCGTCATACATGATGTTCTATAACAACGGGCCTAGGACCGATTCCTGTGGAACTCCCGCAGTAACGTTATAGTATTTTACTCCTTCATCTGTGTCATATCTGAGCTTCCTGTTGCTGAAGTAGCTCATCAGTATGCGTAGCAAGTTGTATGGTGTCATTCTTGCGAGTGATCCTTTGATGAATAAACAATTTGCCGAGTTAAGTGCATTTTTGACATCCAGCGTTACTACTGCACAGTATTCCTTTGTGCCATAGATTCATCTTTCCTCTGCGATGGCGTCCTTTGCGATGTCAACTACTGCTCTTATCACATCAACAGTAGATCGCATTTTTTAAAGCCAAATTGGTATTGGTATATATGTGTTAATACTGGTACTTTATATACATATCCAACTTAACAAAATGCCCTTTTTCTCGTAAGCGACTCAAACGACTTCGTTTAACTTTCACATTCTACCTACTATTTTAAAGTCACAGAAGATGGCGTACCATGTTTTTGGCAAAAAGCGCTAATAATGGTACTTTACTTACAGCCAACCTAACAATAAATCGGTTTTCTCGAAAACATCTCTAACGATTTTGATGAAATTTGATATTTGAATTGGTCAGTGCAAATTCTATAAGATGGCGTACCATGTTTTTGGCTAAAAATACGTATAATGGTAGTTTGCTTATTAGCTGGTTATAGAAATATGGCAATTTCTTGGTTAATACTCAATGGATGATGGTCAAATTTAACTTGTAAGTAAAATTTAATGTACACAAAAATATGGTATTTAAACTTATAAAGAATTAAAAACAATTTATATTATAATACGATTTTTTTTAAGTTGATTCATTTGTAACCAACAGCATAATGGTGCAAGTACGTACGACCCAGTTGTGAGTTCCAGATTCTTTAGAATCAAGCAGATTGATCTGGTTGGGTTTAGTGGGAACTTTAATCGGTGGCTGATTTCGTTTGGACTATCGTATTTAATAATAACAATAATGTAGGTTTCTGTACTGAAGCACAAGATAATCTTGTTCCTCCAATATACTGCGCTCTGTTTTAAAATCGATAATCCTGCTATCTGATTTAGTCTCTAAATCTTCTTCGGTAACTTTGAAATTTGCTAGACCTTTCCTGGTACAGATAGCGTTGGTGGACTCAGATGACAATGTCGAATGCTTGTGTTTCTTTAATCTCTATTGTTATTTGATGATTGATTCTTTTTAGTTCTTTTGTTGTTTGTTCATTATATTTGTATATTGTAGATCCTACGAGTATCTAGGAAAAACTACTAATTCACTATTATTTCATATTTTGAATCTGAAACTTTCAGAACAAAGGTCAGTCTAAAATTTTATATATAACACAAGCTTCCTTTCCAAATTTTGTCTAACAGTAATAATTATAATAGGGAGCTTCCAAGAATCGTAATGAATGATTAAAGATAAATTCAATCAATGGTCCAAATCTTACAACTGAAATTTAAGGAAATCTAAAGTTGCTCATATACCCTCCCTAAGGACATATCTTTAAACCACACATTTGCAAATGACACCCGGACATTGGTATAAACTTTTTAATTTATGAAGATTAATAAAAACACCGGTCCAGGACCAGCATTAAGCTTACTTACAATTCATTGTCCCCGCCCGACTAAGCAAAGTCAACGGAACTAAACCGCATCCGGTCTACTATGCACACACTCAGTGGAGGAGGGCACCCATCGTCCTCGGAGTGCACTCGGGGGCAATAATAACATCAACAGTGTGTGCGCCGAAGAATGGCTTTCTGGCAATGGCACTGGCAACGAGAAGGAACACAAACTATACTAGCAAACCAGTAGAACAGATGAAGCCCTGGCAGAACACATCACAGCCAGTGGCAATTAATTTCCATCGCAATTCAATGATTAAAATGGAGGTTTACTTAATCATTTTGCCAAAAACTTTTGCATCTGACAGTTTCATAATTAGGTATTCAAAATCTTTAATAATTCTCCTGCCGCCACTCGCAACCACCACTCTCTGTCTGTGTTTTTCTCTCCTGCGCTCTCTCTCTCTATGTCTCTCTATGTCTCTCTCTGACTCTATATGGTGGCCGAAGGGTGGTGGTTGGGGCGCCTCATGCAAATCCTCGAACTCCATAACAAACCTACAGTTCGAGGTGGATGGTATGTCTCTTTTGAACAACTGGCGTACATTTCTTGGTAATTGGGACGACCGGAGCCCGTACCCGACCGAACCGACCAAAAGAGAGTGAAAGAGCGCATTGAGAAAAATAAACATACTCAATATGGTGTACTCGCATCTCTACATCGCTTCACAATTTTCAAGCTTTCACAAACACACAAGACTCCACAGAGTTCTCAGGAGGGTTTTCTGGGAAATGCCATCCAAACCTGCTTTCTTGTGGTGGGGTAACCTATTGCTGCTGCTACTACTTCTGATGAAGATCTTGGAATGGGTCCCGTGGGGGTGACGTCGCATTTACATGTGAAATAGTAGCAGCAGCAGCAGAGCGAAAGGATAAAGGTTTCCTACATTTCTATTAATGTTCTCTATTTGGATGAAATTCTTTACCCCTATCCGAACAGACTGACAAACAGTGTGGAGCACTCACTCATAAAAAAAACGAATACGACTCAAAAGAGATTCCATAATCAGTCAAAGAAGGTCGCTGCAGATGGCACCGTCCTTAATTATGACATCAGTTTCCGATGAAGCGCACAATTCCGATGATTTAAGAGATGTTATTCAATATCCTTTTGGCTTTTATATTTTTATTTTCTTTCATTCCAGAGCATACTCCAGCTGCTTTTCTGTAACATACTGACATTGTGAGTGGTCTTTTCGCTTAGAATGATTCGATTGGTTAGTTATGAGCAAAGAGTCGGTTTTGTACTACTGGATAAAACAGGTGTGCGTAGTTTTTTTTTCATTCGTTACAGAAGGTCCCCTAAGGGGGTGCAAAAAGCTTATATATGGGAAAAAGGTCAACGGGTTGATGGAAATGATCGAATCCATTCAAGCTTGAATGATTCGTGAGTCAGCAAGGATGGTTTCATGATGCTTGTTATTCATAACCGTGTTATTGGACAGATTTTCATTTAACTAAACGAACTTGCATACGTAACTGGCGTAGACTATATCGAAGGAGATAACATCTGGTAATGTCTTGCAATTCGATTTGAGAGGGTGAAAGTTGACACCGATCACAGCTAGGGTGGAGAAAAAGAATTCGTAAGAGTTTTGCCTTTAAAGAAATGGAATTCCTCTTATGGATGTTCGAGCACTGATAGTACATAGAGGAATATACTTACGTACACCTACTAACTGCGCGAGAATTAGAAGTGTTTGACATGTGTTCGTATACGTACGTATTGCTTCTTAGAACCTTATTTGAAATTGTTTTGTTTTTATACCCTATCCTAAGGGTATATTAAGTTTGATACATAGTTTGTAACATAGAGAAATCTTACAGATAGACCCAATAAAGTATATATATAAATGATCAGCATCACTAGCCGAGTCGATTGAGCTATGTCCGTCCGTCCGTCTGTCCGTCCGTTCGTCCGTCTGTGTGTCACCAGTTTTTGGGCCTTAAATTTTGAGCTAAATCGATGAAATTTTGTATACGAGTTCCTTGGAAAAGTAAGCAATACAGGTGTAAAAATGTTTAAAATCCGCCCACTTTTCAAAAAAATCACCTTTTTTCACTATTTTTATATGAAACTCGAAAAAACTTACTTGTGCAAATATGTAGATATCCACTTAATCTACAAATCGTCCATACATTGTATATGGCCACGCCCACTTTTTAGGGGCGTTTATTTCAAAAAATTAATTTTCGAGTAAAAATATTTGTTTATAGGGCAAAATAGTCAAATTTTGTGAATACATTTTCCACCGCCCACTGACACGACCAAATAAGATAGGGATAGGGTATCATACGATCCGCTCCAGGCGGATTGTAGCATTTTTTCACTGGTTTACATTCCATAACATATCCGTACGTCACCAATTGTTGGCTCTACGTATTGAGCTAGGAGGCCAAAATTTCGTAAAGGAAAACAAGTTGAAGGAGAACAAGTGTAAATATTGCAAGTCACAAACACGCCTATATTCCCACTTTAAGACTAGTAGGTATTTAGAATACAAAACATACTAAAGTTAAACCCCTAAAAGGAGAAAAAATATCAGCAATCTTCTTCTTCTTTAGCCGACGATATGATCTGGAGTGGGAGGGCTGTGGGGTAAAACCCCCAGTAGCGAGTCCCCTTAAGGAAAATTTTAAGTTCGTTGCTCTCTTAAAATGATTTAATTAGATATATGAAAACAATTTTATCATTTAAAGAAAGCTTGATGTATTAATATTTGATATAATTAATAACTTTTTAAGTAAGTATAGGACTTGCATTAAACAATTTAAATAAAGTAGAAACTGAGACAAGAGCCAGTACTGAGCCGAAAAAACATTAATAAACGCAGGCCGGTTCAGACGTTCTTATGGCAATTTCAGGTCCCGTTTCAGAAACCTAAGGTACCACTTACGTCCAGGAAAGT
The DNA here is from genome assembly GCA_949716465.1 of Chalcosyrphus nemorum. Lineage (NCBI taxonomy): Eukaryota > Metazoa > Arthropoda > Insecta > Diptera > Syrphidae > Chalcosyrphus > Chalcosyrphus nemorum. The sequence continues at coordinate 12,242,880 of OX454335.1, forward strand.
TGTTTCTGAAAATAGTTTGCCTAGGGCAGGTATCTAGAAATTCCAATACCACATGTTTCCGTCATGGAAAGACTTGTGTAGTTTTCAAAAATCCATTTCACGATTACGGTCTCCTCTTCATTTGTGAGAATAGTCAAGGCTCCTTTTTGGGTTCTAAACGTTCGTTTGTGCAACCTATTTGGAAGTATTAAGAGGTCATTGCTTATATCTAAGAGAGATATCATAAGAGTTTTATGTATATGTATCATCCACGCCATATTTTCTTTTTGCGTCCATTTCCTTATTGGTAGATCTATGAGTTTTGAATGAATAACAAACGGAACGAATGAAAAAGGTTCCAAAATATAATTTTGTTTGAATTGTTAATTTTAAAAATATTTATACATATGTACTTCCAGGTTCAAAAAGTATAACATAAAACATAATTATAAAGTATTCTTTACAAATTACTAGCTTTGTTGTTTGTATTACAACTTTTCATATACAAACATCAATTGTTTGCGTCAGTTGACGGGTTTTTATAAATATCTAATTTGATCTTAAATCTAAAACGGACAAAAACGACATTGGCCACTTTCCCAACACTTCGCTAATCTAGCTGCTAAAATACTTTTGCACCGGGATGACAGATTTTGTCCTAGAGACCGTTAGATTCGTTTGATAAATTTTATAGCAAAGCGCAGAATTAATATACCCAAATACTTATCACATATTGCATAAAAACAATAACAAAACAATAATAAGAAGTGTTATTAGTAAAAACCCTACCTACATAAAATTTAAATTTTTATTGAAAATCGGATCATACCTGGAATTTGATTATTTTTTGATTAGCTCGCTGTTGGATTCCCTTATTTTTTCGTCCCAGTAACGAGCCCCCAAAAATTTTAATAAATAACTATTTTTTCTTACTTTTTCTCTTGAAATAATATGCATTGTTATTATTTTATTAAGCCTTAATTATGTAACTATAAGTTACAGACAATCACTTGCCTTCATGGTTAAAGTTTCTAGTTTCTTCAGAAATTTAACTAATTACACTTTTTTTTACTTACGAAACACTACTTAACACTTTGAATTGTTCTTACCAACTGAAGCCGAATTACTTTAAAAAAATAATAAGAAGCAAAGAAAAAATATAAGTGATTTTTTTGGTTAAAAAAGAATTATTGTCTGAAAGCCAGGGACTTAGCTTTTGAACCAAATTCATCCAGAGGGCTTGCTATTGGGGTAGGGGCTCGAATTAGAGTACTTTACCCCAATCCTGCATTCCTACTGGTCCGTCGTTGGGGTTCTTGTATAGTTAAGTTTTTGTTTTGTCAGCCTTTTTTTTGCGATTTTGTAGGAACGTTGATTGAAATTGCCCTTTTGGCGGTTGATGTACATATGTATGTCATCATCACAAGTTCTTCCGCTATTGATCATGGTTCCCAAATATTTAAACTTCTCGCACTTCACATTTCTATTCAAGTAAATGTCTGTCTGGTATAGGCCGATAAGGCTTAGAGAACAGGCAGTGCAAATACTGTTTTTATACCCTATCCTAAGGGTATAAATGATCAGTATCACCAGTTTTTGGGCCTTAAATTTTGAGCTAGGTTGATGAAATTTTGTATGCGAGGTCTTTGGAAAAGTAAGCAATACAAGTGTACAAATTTTTAAAATCCGCCCACTGACACGCCCACTTTTGAAAAAAATCACCTTTTTCACTATTTTCATATGAAACTCGAAAAAACTTACTTGAGCAAATATGTAGATATCCACTGAATCTACAAATCGTCCATACATTGCATATGGCCACGCCCACTTTTTAGGGGCGTTTACTTCAAAAAATGATTTTCGAGTAAAAATATTAGTTTATAGGGCAAAATACAAAATTTTGTGAATACTTTTCCACCGCCCACTGAAACGACCAAATAAGATAGGGATAGGGTATCATACGATCCGCTCCAGGCGGATTGTAGCATTTTTTCACTGGTGATGACATCAGTCAATCAATACCTACCAAGGTTTTTATGTATATACGGTCTTTGTAAGGTTTTTATGCATATTACGTATGTGTAGAACGAAAAAAATGTTAAAATTCTATTCGTTTTTTGGCCTTAAATTTTTGGGCTAAGTCAACTAAATTTTGTAATCTTTATAAAAGTTAGCAATACATGTTTTAAATCTGCCTACTGACATGCTCACTTAAAAAAAAAAAAAAACACTTTTTTCAGTATTTTTACATTTTTATTATAAAAGTAAGTAATACATGTGTCAACATGTTTTAAAGCCGCCTACTGACACGCTCACTTTAAAAACCAGTGAAAAAATGCTACAATCCGCCTGGAGCGGATCGTATGATACTCTATCCCTATCTTATTTGGTCGTGTCAGTGGGCGGTGGAAAGTGTATTTACAAAATTTTCTATTTTGCCCTATAAACAAAGATTTTTACTAGAAAATTCATTTTTTGAAATAAACGCCCCTAAAAAGTGGGCGTGGCCATATACAATGTATGGACGATTTGTAGATTAAGTGGATATCTATATATTTGCCCAAGTAAGTTTTTTCGAGTTTCATATAAAAATAGTGAAAAAAGGTGATTTTTTTTAAAAAGTGACACGCCCAAGTGGGCGGATTGTAAAAATTACACTTGTATTGCTTACTTTTCCAAGGAACTCGTATACAAAATTTCATCGATTTAGCTCAAAATTTAAGGCCCAAAAACTGGTGACACACAGACGGACGGACAGACGGACAGACGGACAGACGGACGGACATAGCTCAATCGACTCGGCTAGTGATGCTGATCATTTATATATATACTTTATTGGGTCTATCTGTAAGATTTCTCTATGTTACAAACTATGTATCAAACTTAATATACCCTTGGGATAGGGTATAAAAACAACACTTTTTTCAGTGAAAAATGCTACAATCCGCCTGGAGCGGATCGTATGATACCCTATCCCTATCTTATTTGGTCGTTTCAATGGGCGGTGGAAAATGTATTCACAAAATTTTCTATTTTGCCTTATAAACTAATATTTTTACTCGAAAATTTATTTTTGAAGTAAACGCCCCTAAAAAGTGGGCGTGGCCATATACAATGTATAGACGATTTGTAGATTAAGTGGATATCTACATATTTGCCCAAGTAAGTTTTTTCGAGTTTCATATGAAAATAGTGAAAAAAATTGTTTTTGTTGAAAAGTAGGCGTGTCAGTGGGCGGATTTTAAAAATTTTTACATTTGTATTGCTTACTTTTCCAAAGACCTCGTATACAAAATTTTATCAACCTAGCTCAAAATTTAAGGCCCAAAAACTGGTGACATACGGACGGACGGACGGACATGGCTTAATCGACTCGGGTAGTGATGCTGATCATTTATATATATACTTTATGTCTATACTTTTTGTCTATCTTCAATATTTCTCTATGTTACAAACTATGTATCAAACTTAATATACCCTTAGGACAGGGTATAAACAGAATCGGCAGACACACTATAACGAGCTTCTCTTTCAACGTGATTTCAGAATTGTTTAATATCTCGAGTTCCAATTTTTTCACGAGTTCAATACATGTTTTATATCGAAAGTGCAAGTTGAAATGGACTGGAATCTCAGCACAGTATTACTAGGACATACCTACGTAGTAGACATTATATCGTTCATATCAAAACCAGTATTAGGTGTGCCTATGCAGATATGAATTATATTGCCCCCAATTTAATGACAATATAAAATGTCTGTAACACTATTGCACGAGGTCCTCTTTCCACTTGCCCAATTTGTATACCCTATCCTAAGGGTATATTAAGTTTGATACATAGAGAAATATCAAAGATAGACCACATAAAGTATATATGTATATAAATGATCATCATCAGTAGCCGAGCCGATTGAACCATGTCCGTCCGTCCGTCCGTCCGTATGTCACCAGTTTTTAGGGCTTAAATTTTGAGCTAGGTTGATGAAATTTTGTATACGAGGTCCTTGGAAAAGTAAGCAATACAAGTGTAAAAATTTTTAAAATCCGCCTACTGCCACACCCACTTTTCGAAAAAATCACTTTTTTTGTAATTTTACACGAAACGATAAGGTAATATATAGATATTCTCTTACCCTATATATCTGCAGTATATCTTCAGTATGGGCCACGCCCAGTTTTTAGGGGCGGTTTTTTTTTTATCAAAAAAATGTTTTTTGAAGGTTTTATAGAAATAATAGCACTTCCTGGGAGCAAAATACAGTATATGTTGAAAAATTTACCAAATCCGCCCACTACCACGCCCACTTATTAAGAAAATTTGTGTTTTGGAATAGTTTTATAAAATATTTGAAAAAAAGTTGCTTAAGGAAGTATATTTGTGGAAGAAGGAACTAGTATGTGCGTAGGGAAGTGATAGGGTATCATACGATCCGCTCCAAACGGATTGTAGCCTTTTATATATTTTTAAACTTAAAATAATTCTGTATACGGTGAACCGACTTTCTTGTAAAAGACTGTGGCGAGCAGCACTCGACGACGACATTTTCACAAATAATCGCCCAAGAATTGCCGCTCAGCGTTACCATTCGGACCCTTTAGAGGCAAATTGACCATTTCTTGATGCTACGGACCATTGGACCCCCTTTTTTGAAAATCTTCGAAATTTAGCCCTTTTTGAAATATACGACCCTTTTCGGACCCTTTTTGCGAATTGGCACAGAATTGACACATTCATTTCTCTCTTAACCGATTTCCAACGCCAAAAAAATGTACATTTACTTGCCCTTTAAACAGATGCATACATTGACGTAGTAAGTGCTTTTCGTTCCGCATACCTACAGAATAGGAAGTTTAGGAATTCGATTCCAAAGAATTGAATGTAAATGCGGTCAAAATCACACCAAATTCTTCGGTCCCTTGAAGGTCGTTAAAACCGATTTTGACTGAATTGATAAGGCAAATATTATTTGTTTCGCTAAACTTTGTTTTTCAATTTTATATGGGCCCCTTTTCTTTCGGCGGGTAACACTGTTGCCGCTTAATAAATAGCCACTTGCCGCTCAGACTTTTTCCGCTCTGCCGCTTGTCGCTCAGAACGTGGCCTTAGCCTTGCTAATATCGGTTCTAAATCGAGTATTCGCCAGCAATATGCACCAAAGTCAGACTGAATTGTCCGTAGAAAGAAATTCCCGAATTCGCACCACAACCCCCCAGTAAGGATGAGATTATTACCGCGATCAAAGCACTGAAAACCAACACGGCGGTAGGACTTGAAGTAAAAATACCCGCGGAACTTTTTCAAGCTGCGCCAACAGCATCGGCAGAGCTACTGTTCCCACTTGTCAGGTGAACTCGGAAAGCCAAGAGTTTTCCGGATGAGTGGAAAAAGGGAATGATCGTCAAGCTTTCTAAAAAACGCAATCTAATTCAGTTCGGAAACTGGAGAGGTATCTGCGTGCTGCCTGCTGTGACCAATATAATAGCTAGAATAATCCTGGAGCGAATCAAAGAACACCTTGAAGACACACATCTCGCGGATCATCATCGAGCAGTGTGTTGAGTATCGATCACCACTTCACCTGCTATTCATCGATTTTGAAAAAGACTTTTGATAGTGTCAATCGGGAATTTATTTGGCGTGCCTTGCGCAGGAGAGACATTCTGGATAAACTAATAGCAATTATTAAGGCTACATATGATGGGTCCAGATGTCACGTCTTGGACAGAGGAAGGCTGTCTGAGGAATTCGAAGTCCAAAGTCCCCACTCTCGGTAAGGCTGCATACTTTTACCAATACTGTTTTTATTAATGATTAGCGATGTGCTAAATGCAGCCTTATTAACAGGAAATGGAGCAATTCGATGGACTCTTACATCTGAACTCAAGCACCTCGACTACGCCGATGATGTATGCCTTCTGTCTCGCAGAATAATGGGCCTTTTCCAAATGACAGCAAATGTCAGGGAAGCAGACGTCGTTTGGCTAATAAAATAATAATAAAATAACTCGGCAAAAATAAAAATGATCAGCCTAGGACCGAACTCATAAACTCATATACCTATGCATTGCTGGACAAACGGTTGAGAGAGTAGAGAGTTTCTAATACCTTGGGAGTATTGTAAAGGTAAAGCAAAATCTGCGTTTGGGATGCTATCAACAGTTTGGCGAAGTAATGCAATTAGCTTAAACACCAAGCTATGACTGTTCCGTTCCAACGTTGAATGCGTGCTGCTATATGGATGTGCTGGAGAGTGACCGTCACTATCACGAGGAAGCTGCAAACGTTTGTCAATATGTGCCTGCGCTGCATCTTAAGGATATTCTGGCCAAACCGTATCTCTAACGACCAGCTTTATCAGAGAACGGGCCATGAACCTATAGGCACAAACATACGACGACGAAAGTGGCAGTGGATTGGTCGCACTCTCCGAAAGGGTGACAGATCCATAGCTAGCCAAGCGATGCAATGGAACCCACTTACCCAGGACGGTAGGATACGCGGCGGTCCTAGGAGTACATGGCGCAGAACAGTGGAGAAGGAAGCACGGCAACTGGGAAAGAGTTAGGGTGAGCTGAGGCATGTTTCCAGAAATCGCACACGATGGCGCGTAGGCGTTGTAGAGGCAATAGGACCCACAAGGGGGTACGGGACATAAGTAAAGTATTGAATAAATTAAACGATATTATATGAGTTAAAACGATGTTAATCAGTTAAACTAATGAGAAAAAACAAAAGTTCACATTTTCAAATAACCCCCAAAGAAAGAAGTCCAACGGTGTCAAATCACATGATCTTGGCGGCAAATTGACATCGCCTCCACGTGAGATAACACGGCCATTGAATTTTTCGCGCAAAAGAGCCATTGTTTCGTTAGCTGTGTGGCAAGTGGCACCGTCCTGTTGAAACCACATATCGTCCACATCCATATCTTCCAATTCGGGCCATAAAAAGTTCGTTATCATCTCACCATAGCGAACACCTTTCACACTAACTGCCTGACCGGCCTCATTTTGGAAAAAATACTGCCCGATGATGCCGCCAGCCCATAAACCGCACCAAACAGTCACTCTTTGTGAGTGCATTGACATCCCTCTTGGATTATCATTCGCTCAAATGCGACAATTTTGCTTATTGACGAATCCACTGTGGTGAAAATGTGCTTCATCACTGAAGATGATTTTCTTCGAAAATTGATCATCCACTGTTGCCATTTTTCGCCACCATTCTGACCATTGACGACGCTTGAAATGGTCAAGAGGCTTTAGTTCTTGAGTCAATTGCATCTTGTAAGCGCGTAAATGCAAGTCTTTATGCATAATGTTCATCAACGACGAGCGTGAGAGGTGCAATTGTTTTTGCACGATTTTTTCGATTGTACGCACATTTGGACGATTAAATTGATCGAAAAAATCACGAAGTGCACGATATGCATTTTGACTTCAACGCCCATTTTCATAATAAGCCTGAATAACTTTAAGGCGTTGTTCGATTGTGTATCTTTCCATGGTTCAAATTGAGTTAGTCTGAAATTGAGGAATGTCAAATGAAATGCAGAAAAAACTTGACGTTTAGGTGTGGTTTACATTCAACATCGGCCATTAAAATTTAACCACCCTTTAAATATAAACGGTTTTCTGCGACCTACACGATATTCCTTCCCAGCATTTTTGCTTTAGATTTTTCTAACAGTATGTGCACATAATGTTTTGTTAAAATTAATTTCTAGATTTTTCACGCTTCGACGCCGTTATTTTCGGATTTTTCTTTACAAAGCCAATTAAACTTCGCTTTTCTCTTATTGATAACCTAGAAAGTTGTGCAAATCGATGTTTTTAGAGCAAAATTCCCGTTGATTTAAAGTTTGTTACAATTTTTTGAAAATATGATTAAATAGACTTCCGATTAAAAATAATGTCTTAAACAGATCTTATTATACAAATATTAAAAATATTACGTTATAAAGGTAACTGTACGCAGATTTTTTCCGCTGAATTTTCTGTTCGATTTATATACAATATACAATGGTAAAACTTAAATTTTTTGATGTTGCTGTGTATATATATAGAATAGAATAGTTTCTCCCTTATTGAAGTTGTTTCTTCGCGAGACTTGTGCAACATCTACGTATACTATATCACTTTCAAGTGAGCCTTTTACCTCTATTAGTAAAAGTGCACTTTAGTCAAGCCTTGACCGTTGTCTTTTCCCTTATCACTACTTTAGCTTCATCTATCCATCACCATGATTTTTTGGCATGTTGACCTTTTGACGTTCCAAGCAGAGATTTATTATTATAGCAAGATCGCTATAGGAAATGTAAAATATGTTGTGTCAAAAATAGAAGCGACAACACAACGATTAAATTCGATACCGACAGAGCTGCTTTATTAGAAGAACGAACTAGTGATATTGCAGTTTTGCTTTATATAGTATATCGATACTATAAGTATATGTACATGTATTGATCTGTCGTATATGAATATATGTTAGGTATAACAAAGGAAGAATACTAACACCTTCTCTCACGAATGCGTCTTTGTAAGAACAAATTTATAAATTCATTACTTTATCAAAACAATAATATTATAATATATACCTTAATACGAGCTAAAATTATTAATTTATTATATAGTATTAAAGTTACAATATTTTTAAGAATTAAAACCTAACATTCTACTAAATAGACTGTGTTTGATTTTCTTTAGTATTTGATGAATATAAATACGATCAATTCTTTGATACAAACTTCGAAACAAGTAACTTCTTCTCTACAACATCAAGGATATAGTGCGCCTTGATGTGGATGTGTTTCGTACGGTTGTGGAAGTTTGGCCGTCAATATGTTTTATAAAGTCCATCTCTTCCAAAAAGCGTTGAAGGTATCCAATTTCTTTCGAAGCTGTGGATAGGGCAAGATCCTCTGCCTCAGTGCTGCTAAAGGCTATGGTTGACTATTCTTTGCTCTCCCATGATACGGCAGCTCCAGGTAGGAAATGGCAAATCCCGTATATGATTTTTGATCAAAGGAGTTCCCACCCCAGTATGTGTTAAACAGAGCAAGTTTGAACACAGAATGAATAATGTCTGGTCTCGTAGAGACGCCCAAGTACTTCAATGAACCGACCAAAGACTGGAACTTCTTCTTCTTTTCCTTCTGAACGAGTCTTCACATTTTTTGAAATTGGTCCCCGGTTCCAGCAGTGTTTCACATCTTCTGCAGTCCATCATTCCGAGGTCCGCCAAGAGATTCAGAATCAACTGCCGTTTGCAAAATCTGGATTCTAACATGTCCTCTTGTGATTTCAATATGTACATATAAAGTGGCCGATTGGACCTTTGTCGATCACTTCAAACTTATCATTAATTTGTTATTGTTACACGGTTAATTAACTTCAGCACATAAACACATGCGCCCCCGTTGCACTTCTTAAACCTAATCTGAGTAAGCACAGAATCTAGTTGCTTGTTCCAATTCTTACCAGATTGCTTCAGCCCGTAAATCGCCTTTCTAAATCTGCAAACTTCCCTTTTGTTGTTTTGATCTATAAAGCATTGGAGTTGAAATATAAACATCTCCTCCCGTAGCGGTTTCATTTAAGTACGGTGATACTACATCCATTTGATGGACAAAGAGTTAATATTCTGCAGGATAAGTCGTATTGAAGAATATTGGAGGTTATATCGCCCCTACTCGGTCTTCAGAGCCTCGTCAGTCGAAAACAGGGTACACCACATGCAGGTGAGGTTGACAGTTTGTAACTTGAATTACGCTTTGTACCCCTTCGATGTAGTATCTGTAGCAACAAAAAAAAAAAAAAATTGTTTTTAAAATTTTTCAACAAATATTGTATTTCGTTACTACAGATACACGGCTTGCATACCACCACTCCCACTTCCATGCCCTCTTTTTGAATAATTTCAGTTTTTATAGTAATTTTATGAGAAATTTAAAAAAAAAAATATGAAAATGCTACAATCCGTCTAGAGTGGATCGTATGATACCCTATCCCTTTCCTGTATACAAATGTTTTTTTTTTTTAATATCGTATCAAATTACTCCAAAATACGAATTTTCTCAATAAGTGGGTGTGGTAGTGAGCGGATTTTAAATTTTGTTCAATATATACTGTATTTTGTTCCTTAGAATTAATTTTCAGCCTTATTTTGACATTCGAATTCATTCGAAAGTGAGTCGAAGTCGCATAGATTATATTTTGACTTTCGAATGAATAGAAAGAATAGAAAGTTCATCCAAACTTTCGAAAGTTCATTGGTTGTTCGTATTTTGAGATTCTATTCATTCGAAACAAATGTCATTTTTCATTCGCACACATTTTCCTGGCGCATAGATTCACAAACACGTAAATATAGTAAGATATTTTGTATATTCTGTAGAAAATTTAATGAAGTAATTTTAATTCACATTTGCCTATCCTGTCGGTATAGGTCACGTTCCAATTAGAAAAACTGGTGGCCGGCAATTCGTATAAATAAAATAGTCCCACTCAAGCTCTATGTAAACAAAAATCCAAAGGAAAGACGAGTGAATGCACAAAATAATGTTTCAACTTTATTTTGTTTACTCTTATTTTAATGTTTTTATGATTTTCTATTGATTTGCACTGTCCACAAAAGTAAGCAGCATTTTATTTTATCTAAAAACAACTCTAATTATTAAAAAGAAATCACCAAGCAAATGTTTACTTTACTTCTGACAGCACTCAAAATAAAGGTAGAGTGACCAGACTCGTGCCGACTATATGGTGGGAGAGACTTGTAATTAAATATGCATGGATGTTATTTTATTTTGCTTTGTTTTCGTGCTCGATATTATTAAAGGTATACAAAACATGTTTCATGAAATGTATTACTTAAATTTCGTCTTTAAACGCGTCAAAGTGTAACTAATAAAAATATTTAATAATAAAGAGAAGAGTTCTAACGCAAAAAAAGCAAGGTATGGTCAACCTGTATTGAAAGAAATGTCAAACAGCTGATTTTGAGGGTTAAATTTATTTCAGTTCATTTTGCGTTATCATTCGAAAATGAACCTTTTTCATTCGAATCTCAAAATACACAAAAATCTTTCGAATGAATAGAGACATTCGAAAGAATTGACTATTCATTCGAATCTCAAAATAAGCATGATTGTTGCAATAAAAACGTCGAAAACTGTTTTTTTTTTATAAAAACGCCCCTAAAATGTAGGCATGGTCGAATATAATGTATGGAAGATTTGTAGAGTAAAAATATATCTACATATTTGCTTAAGTAAGTTTTTTTCGAGTATCATATGAAAATACTGAAAAAAGTGAATTTTTTGAAAAGTGGGAGTGTCAGAGGGTTTCATTGCTTTTTCATGACATGGATGCATCGAGCCGATGATAAAAACGCCCCTAAAACGTGGGCGTGGTCGTACACTATGTATGGAAGATATGTTGAATAAAAGAACATATTCGCTTAAGTAAGTTCTATCGAGTATCATGTAAAATTACTGAAAAAAGTGCATTTTTCGAAAAGTGGGCGTGACAGTGGGCGGATTTTGAAAATGTTTACACTTGTACTGCTTCCTTTTCCAAGGATCTCGTATACAAAGTTTCATCGATCTAGCTCAAAAAAAACTGGTGACAGACGGACGGACATGGTTCAATCGACTCGGCTACTGATGCTGATCATTTATACCTATATGTATATACTTTATGTGGTCTATCTTTAATATTTCTCTATGTTACAAACTATGTGTCAAACTTAATATACCCTTAGGATAGGGTATAAACAACAGCGTTCGTCACTCCTGATAACCTGATAACCTTGGTCAAATGCTCATTTATGAAAAGACGTAATGAATTTTTAGGCTTTACAGTTGAGGAGAGGAAACTGAGACCGAACCCAAAAAAAAAAAAAATTAGAAGCACTCACTCTAGTACCCCGTCCTGAAGCGGTCATTGAACTAAGATAATTTATTGGCCTGCATTTACATATACATACTTCCGCTAACTCGTGACTCAATTTTCTAATAAATGAGTTCAAGTTGACTGGTGGAAATGGTAAAATCGACTGTAAGGCGTCGCATTAGGGCCAGCCTATGAATGAAACTGTGCTTAGTATTTTTTTTTTTCCGAGGGTAGGTGAAAATCTTCAAAAAGACACTATGAGAATCGCCAGCGCGTGCTCATAGTAGTGTGGGATTCTTACCCACTAAAAAACCTCCCTTCAACAAACTATTGTATCTGTTGATTTTTATTGTTACTACAACTAAGTGTTCGACTTATCAAGCAGTTTTCTTCTCACGAAATAAGAACATTTGGCAGGTTAGCTTCCCATTAGAAACTCCTGCTAGTTCCGCAGTTTAGACGCGGTTACTTATCGCGCCAGGTCTAGAGGTTTAGTTCTTTGAAGACGGCGCAGTAGATTACTTTCATCCAAAACTTGAAGGACTGTGATATTAACGTGACTTTCTAGTCAAATTTTATGCTTTCTCGCGTAGTTTCTAATTTCATCTACGATTGTTTTAATGCCGAGATCTCTGTGGATATCGTTATTTCTAATATACCATGGCGCATTAACAATTCCTCTTAGCACTTTGTTTTCAAAGGTTTGTAGAATATTTACGAGTATATTACTTATTTTGGTACAACCCCAGAGTTGTAGACCATAAGTCCATACTGGTTTTAGCACTTGCTTGTACAAAAGCAGTTTGTTCTCTATATTAAGTTTGGAATATTTTCCAAGTAACCAATACATATCTCTATATTTATTTTCTAGTTCTTTGCGTTTTTTCTTTACATGCGATTTCCATTTAAGCTTTGCATCAAGTGTCATTCCAAGGTATTTACCGAGTTCGAAAAAATCGGCAAATAATTAATTTTCTTATTAGTAAAATTTACATGTACAGATTTGGTCTCATTAAGTGCGATTCGCCAGACCTTTGTCCATTAATTTACTCTATCCAATGCCTCTTGCAATTTTTCGGTAGTCTCTTCGACCGTTTTACCTACTGCCAATACAGCAGTATCGTCGGCGAAAGTGGCTAACTTCGTTCCTTCTACTTGCGGTATATCACGAGTGTATAGTAGATATAAAAGTGGACCAAGAACACTTCCTTGAGGCACCCCAGCCATTATTTCCTTAAAATCCGAATATTCATTTCCACATTTGACACGGAATACTCTATTCGTAAGGTAGTTTCTTAGAATATTATATAAGTGTTCTGGCAAAACTTGTCGTAATTTAAATTTTAAGCCTTCGTGCCAGACCTTGTCAAAACTTGAGAAACGTCAAGAAATACGCTTGAACAAATCTTTTTTTCTTTAAGAGATCTTTCGATTACATCTGTTATTCTATGAACTTGTTCAACTGTAGAATGCTTACTTCTGAATCCGAATTGATGATCCGGGATGAGATGCATTTCTTCTATTATCGGCTGTATTCGTCTAATCAATATTCTCTCGAATACTTTGGATATAATTGGAAGAAGTGAAATTGGTCTATATGACGATTTTTCAGTTGGTGGTTTACCGGGCTTAAGAACCATTATCACTTCCGCTATTTTCCATTGGCTGGGAATATGTATATGTCTTTAGAATAAACGCGGCGTTTATAATAAAGAGAAGCTTAATTAAAGCTTTTCTTGGCAGTGCCTTAAGAACCTCTCCCGTGATTAAGTCGTATCCAGGAGCTTTCTTGGGTTTGAGTTTCTTAATTTCTTCCTTAAGTTCGGTTAGTGTTGCATTTCTTATTGCAATATTGTCTATATCCGACGTATTTGCATCTTGAGCAAGAGCTTGTCCATAAAATGGCTTAAAAGTATCTTCCAAATGCATTGCAAAAATTTGTGCTTTTTCTTTATCATGCCTGGCCCATTCGTATTGATTTTTCCTGATTGGTGCGGTTTGTATTATAGGCTTTTTAATACCTTTTATAGCTTTCCAAAGCGAATAATTCGAATCTTTTTTTGCCGATAAGCTTTCAAGGTAAGTTTCTATTTCTTTATTTTTTAGATCTTTAATAGCTTTTTTTAGTGAGTTGCACAACCGATTAAGGTGTGATTTATGCTGCGGAGCCCGACTTTGTTGCCATTTCTTACGCGCTTTTCTCTTTTCCTTAATCATCTCTTGTATTTCCACGGGATAAGTTTGAACATTACTGACCGGCGTTTTCTTTTGCTTTGGAGTATTTTTCCACGCGGCACTTTGTAAGATTTCAACGAACCGATCAACTTCTATTTGAAGTTCATACGGTGTTTTAAGAGATACCCTCAGATCGATATTTACTTCTATATCTTTTTTGAAGTTATTCCAATTAGTTCTCGCGCTGGTTAATCTGGCCATTCTTTCTTTTTTAATTAGAGCTTCGCTTACGGTCATAATGATTGGAGAATGTTCAGAGGAGAGGTCAAAGCTTTCTTCAACTTTTATAAAGTTGCCTGATATTCCTTTAACAACAAAGAAATCGATCAGATCCGGTATCTTATTTCTATCAGTCGGCCAATATGTTGGTTTACCCGTGGAGTGAAAATTGCAACCGTTTTGCATACCCGCATTATAGAGCACCCTACCTTTCTGAGAGGCGTGCCTTGAACCCCAGAAAGGGTGTTTCGCGTTGAAGTCGCCACCAATAATAAAATTTGGTTTAAGGAAGTTAAAGATGTTTGTAAAATCCTTTTCCTCAACCTTACAGCGCAATGGGCAATATATAGACGAAACAGTGAATGTGAAATGTCTATTTCTAACGCGAACCGTACTTCCTTGCATTGATTCTAAAGGCCCCGACCCATAGAATCCGTCGACGTCAATCCGTTTTACGTTGACTTTGAAGTTGACGTATTGCCGGATAGAACAGTCCCATAGAATCCGTCACAACCGTCAGCTGATTGTCAAAGACAGTTTCTTTAATTCTCTCTCTGCTTCCACCAATGAAAATGCGTACTCTCAATTTTCTTATGCGTGAACTTCAATATGTGAATGTGTGAACTTAAATACGTGAATGTGTGTACTGACAACGGATCGACGGATTGAAAAAGTAGAAAGTAAACCTACTTTGTCCGTCGAAGTTCATCCATCCGTTGGTTATGGGCCGCCTCCCATAAGGTTGTGTGTATTTTAAGTGCCCAACCCATAGAATCCGTCGATCCGTTGTTCCGTCGACGTTAACTGACAGCTCGATAAAATACACACAACCTTATGGGAGGCGGCCCATAACCAACGGATGGATGAACTTCGACGGACAAAGTAGGTTTACTTTCTACTTTTTCAATCCGTCGATCCGTTGTCAGTACACACATTCACGTATTTAAGTTCACACATTCACATATTGAAGTTCACGCATAAGAAAATTGAGAGTACGCATTTTCATTGGTGGAAGCAGAGAGAGAATTAAAGAAACTGTCAATGCTTGTGACGGATTCTATGGGACTGTTCTATCCGGCAATACGTCAACTTCAACGTCAACGCACAACGGATGTCGACGGATTCTATGGGTCGGGGCCTTTATCGAGCTTTCAGTTAACGTCGACGGAACAGCGGATCGACGGATTCTATGGGTTGGGCACTTAATTCAATTTTTACTTCTGCTGAGTGTTCAATACATTCTTTTATAAACAAAGATGATCCGCCTCTGGCCCTTTCCGATGGGTGGAAAGCGTGGTACACGTTATATCCCCTTATATTGACGCACGATAATTTTGTCAGATGGGTTTCACAGACCAGGCAAATATCAATATCTTTTTCTCGTATAAATATTTCTAACTCGTCGAGTCTTTGAATGAGCCCGTTGGCGTTCCATGTAATAATTTTAAGCGTTTCTTTCATATTCTGTTATGATTACGCGTGTTCTGTATGCTGATTTCAAGAGCAACTATTCTTTCGAAAACTAACTTATTAGTTTTGCATTGCTCTTCGAGCTTTGCAAGAATTATGGAAAGCACGTGGGATACAGAGTCTTGTGCACTGTCCCTTTCATTGTTTTCCAATGTCACAGCTCGACCGGTAGTATTTACGCTAATGTTACGATGGTTTTTCGCGCTGGATACCCGTGAGTTCTCGGTCATGTATGTCACCGCTTGGGCATAAGACTGCACGCCAGTGTGCGATGAACTTGATTCTGACACATTTTCTATGCTAGTTTTAGGTTTTTTTTCATTTACCGGCTTTAAGTCAGTATTGGCGGATTTTATATTTTTCGCTGCTTTTTTGGTAGCAGTTTTGGATATACTTTGTTTCGTATTTCGCATGGAATTTTTAAGCGTATCGCGCCTTTTTTGGAGCTCTTTCGCTACTTCGCAACCCCGATAGTTCGCTGGATGCTTTCCTTGGCAGTTTATACAAAGTGCTGGCGTCTGCTTATTTGTTTGACACTCTTCCGATAAATGTTTACCTGCGCATTTCACGCAACGCGGTTCTTTCTGGCAGTAAGTCTGCGTATGGTTGAATCCTTGGCAACGCTTACACTGCGGGATCGACCTGGAGTTCTTACGCATAGGTTCGATTTTGACCACGATGTTAAGAATAGACTTAATACCATATATTAAATCCTTTTTTTCGTCTTTATCAAAGCTTAGCATAAATAGTGGAAGTCCACGCTTAACTAATTTATCCTGATCGCCCCCAGACTGCTGCTTTTCCTTTTTGATAATATTGACGGCATCAAGAATGTTAAAGCCTTTGTCTTTAAGGTCGTTCATAATATGTTCCTTAGTGCACGAGGGGTGAAGTCCCCTTGCTATTACACGCATTGGTCTTTCTGACTTGTTTTCATAAGTATACCACTGAATTTTTTCGGTATTCAATTTACGGGATACTGCTCGGTAACCTTCGGCATCATCAACGTTGATTTTCCACATATTGTTACGGAAAGACGTGACCTTAAACTGTGATGTCACAGTACTTTTAAGGAGGCAGTGCAACTTATTATAGTCCGTAATTCCAATGACGTTAATCGGTGGCGGAGGACGTGATTTCTTTTGATATTGATTTTCTGGCAAATCTTTGTTTTTTTCATATTTTTGTGGCTCGACTTCAGGTGAGGAACCTGCTTTGCGTTTTTTGCTAGGTCTTTTCTTTTCGATCCAGTTCGTTTCCCGTGCTAGCTCTTCTTCATCAGTATGGTATTCATGACTAGATGAGCGGTGTGGGCTATCTACATTTTCCTTTTGTAGACACGTGTTTCTTAAGGCATTATTTTCTTTCCTTAATAAGTCTACCTCTTTCTTAAGCTCTCGGTAGAGCAGTTCCATTTCGGTAAGCTTGGTACGGAGTTCGCCGTTTTCCTCCTCAACGCTTTTAATTTTCACTGAGTCCATAAGTTTTTCACGCGCTTGCGCTTCCGGCGGACTTCGTTTTCCGGAAACAGTCGATCTTGTTGGTGGA
Organism: Chalcosyrphus nemorum; assembly: GCA_949716465.1. Classification (NCBI taxonomy): domain Eukaryota; kingdom Metazoa; phylum Arthropoda; class Insecta; order Diptera; family Syrphidae; genus Chalcosyrphus; species Chalcosyrphus nemorum. The sequence continues at coordinate 12,260,227 of OX454335.1, forward strand.
GATCGAGATACCCTTGTACTTTTACAGAAGGGATTTATTAGTTGCAATAAATGGCTCTCCCCAGAATCCATAGAGCCGACCTCAGAAGAGGGTGGATTTTCCAGTGTAACTGGACTGCCACCTGGGGTATTAAATCGCTTAGTTTTATTCATTGCATATTTGTGTATACGCTATGCTCGGTATACGGAGGGTGGATTTTAGTCGCCTCTTACGACAGGCATGCCTACCTCGGGTATATTCTAACCCCTACCCGAAGGGGGTGAAGTAGTATTTTCAATCCCAAATACACTATTGAGGAGTTGCGTACCAATGTTTCCACAAATTAAGTACGTACACATGCACCTAATCATTTCAATTTAAAATGAAATACTTTTTGTAAGCTGTGTATTTAGTTTATCGCGCACCTCTGGATACGGTCTAGGTATACCTAAATCTCTCTTAAATTTATTGAACTCCATCTTCAAAACCCGAACTGAAAAAAATGAGCACTGAAATTCGTCTAAAAAATACACTCAAATACTATGACTCTGTAAAAGGCAAAAATCATTCCTGGTTATTTGGTAATTCACTTGCACCCTTCAGGACATAAAACGAAAAATTCTGTAATACACAAGTCATGTCCTTGCATGTCATCATGCATTATTATCTTGGCATGCACAGCAATGGAGCTACATGATGGTATATGCATGTACATGTGTATGTATTTGTTCCTGCCATTATTCTCTGTATTTTTGGGTTCATCCTCGCAATTGCTGTTTAGTTTTACCACCACCATTGTGTCATATCCTCGTCGACGTTGTCGACTAATCCAAGGACGTGGCTTATCTGTTTGCATAGGCTCAGCCACTCGTCGCTTCAGCCATCAGCTCCACCACCAGCAGCAGCATTCATTGTATTGAGCACATTCGCACACAGAATGTGAATTCCACCGGCGACCGTCGATCGTCGTCACCTCATCCTCGCAAAAAAATAAATAAATAAAAAAAAACATTGTATCCTCAACATTTTACAGGAGAGGGGACCACTGGTATTCCACCTAATCCTGCACGTGGCTGGCAAGCGTAGATTTCGGAGCCAAAACAAACATTCCACAAATAGCGAACACAGAAAATGCCATCCACTCGCACTTCATCGTCCTCCTTTTGACTGTGAGCGAGAGGATTTTGTGATGGGGATGTGAATGTTTGCAATGAGTGCGCGAGATAAGGGATGCTCCCGGCATAGTGACAGAGTAGCAAGCGTTGATGGCCGAGGTGGAAAGGAAATATGCGATCGTAATGAGTATTTGCACGCCATAATTAAGAGGAGTGTGTACTTAGGAACTGATAAGATATAAGCACACGATGTAAGGTACCCTTTGTGGTGCGACAAGTCCATGTGAAAGAGAAAAAGAGAGTGGTTCGAAAACATGCTGAATTGCTTGTATTTGCATATACATACATATGTATATGATGGGCAATAGTCACCAACAGCAGGAGGTTTAGGGTGTTTATCTTGCAGCAAACATACCCAGCATGCCAAGGTCAGTGTGTTATAATTTGAAGAAGCGGAATTGGAATGTTATCAAGGCCTACACAAAAGGATTTCGAATAAAACTATAGCTTGTTCGATGAAAAGTAATATTTTTTCAATAAAAAAACATAAAAGGTTTATATTACATTACATATATAATGGGACGTCCCCATTTGGCCTAACCTCGTCCCCAAACAATGCCTGGGAATACATCTACATATGTATGTACATACATACATATGTAGTATGCATGTGCATACATATGTGTAACATTAGAACGATTTGCAGAGAAATCTAATGGCTTCTTATGTATGTACATAGTTATTAAAATTTCTTGAAAATGACATTTTCAAAAATGGTTGTGTCTACGAGCGGATTTGCCGCATATACCACAGGATGCATTCACCTCCTGGATAGACATTGAGTTAAATCCGCAAGTTTTTAAACTTTGCTTTTTGAGGAACAGAAAAATATGCCTACTAAAAATGCAAAGACTTAGACTTCACCACTACATTCAAGGACAATGGCTTAGACAGACATTCTGCTTGGAAAAAGTTCACTGGGTAAAGTTCTTATAATATCACTTTTTAGGAACAAATTTTCAAATTTTCGACCCACTACCACACCCACTTATTGAGAAAATTCTTGTTTTGGACTAGTTTTATAAGACACAGTGTAAGCTCTCTATAACGAATAGTCAAGGGACTGACACTTGTCAGTTTTATTAAAACCAATGGAACACCCGCCAACAGTTCTAGTGCACTAAAAAATCAATATATGCCGGTAATGAGTTATTTACAAAGAGTTTCGCTATAAAGAAATTCGTTAGAAAGATTTGAATTTATATGAAAAACAACTTCAAAGGGAAGGGATCAGAAAATTATTCGTTATAAAGAGAAATTCGTTATAGAAGGAGCTTGTTATTAAGAGATTGTACTTTTTGAAAAAAAACTTGCAACAAGTATACTGGGGGAAGAAGGATCTATGTACCTATGTATGTATTTACATATATGTGTAAGAAAGGGATAGGGTATCATACGATTCGCTCTAGACGGATTGTAGTATGTATTTATTTTTATATGTTTTCGTTTATTAACGAGATGAGTAAATGCATGCAAAACCTGTACAAACAATTTTTTTTTTCGTCTTAATGGTTTGTTTTTCATATAACTATAATTAGTACTATTTTAAAGACATTTATTTTCCTTTCTAACAATAAAAAGATTTTATTTTCGTGAAACATTTTATTTAAGTCTAAAAATTCTTATCTCGCTAGAATTTTCTCGTTCATCTGCGTCACTAGATACCTTAGCTACAGTTCTATCTGATAACATGAAATAGAAAATATAGAAGTAAGCATTTGTGAAGTATTTTGTTTTTGTTTTTTTAAGCAGTAAAGGTCTATGACTTCTTATTAGTAGAGATGCCATAAATATTCGGCTTCTATTCGGTATTCGGCATATTCGGCTACTTTTTAAATATTCAATATTCGGCCGAATACCGAATACCAAATACCAAATCATGGAAAAAACGCATGAATATTATACACAAAATTCTTTATTTGAAGACAAAACCATATTTAATACTTAAAATTGATTAGTAGTAAATTATGATCAGTGAAAACAATTTTTTCTGCGTTTGTTGATAGCAAACGATTGCACTTTTCCTCATAAATTAGACCTGCTTCCGAAAATAGCCGCTCACTATATACATGGTAGCAGTGTACCAGGAGATGATAAAAATATTAGCAAATTCTGCTAGGTCTGCTGTCCGATCTAGGCAAAGCGTTTTCTTAGAAAAATCAACTTCATTTGCAATTGAACTTTTCTGTTCCAACTTCTTCATCTGCGTGCATATTTTCTGTAGCGACTTGGTCAAAACAGTTCCAGAAACTGTCATGTGTATCAATGATTTTATCATTATCATTGAAATTTCTTTTCTTTCGAGACGGAGATGCATCTTCATAGGTACTATTCTCATCACAACTCTTTCTCAGAGCTTCTAAAATAATACCGCATGCATTTCAATGATGCAGATCGGAACATGTCACCCGCCGTCGACTAAGTGTCGGCCGTGAGCCTAACCGAATATTCGGTATTCGGCAAAATTACTATTCTTGGCATCTCTAGTTATAAGCGCATTACAGTGCGCTTTCGATTACAGCTCCTCCATGGATCAAAATGTTGTGCATATACAGTCAATCACAAAAGCAAGTAAGTACCCTTGACTAAAATGACTAAAAAATGACTGAAGTAATTTTTTTGAGTATTCTCAAGAGATACAAAAAGAAATAGTGTGAAAAAAACAACACAGGAATTTAATATATCACTGATGAAAAAATGCATATTTATGATAGTTCTTTTATTTTGAAAACAATTTTGATTTTCAAATGCATTAAGTTAACACAGTTTAGCATTACATTTGGCCTGATTTGGTACCAATCTTCTTGTGCGTCACGCTTTATGCCATATTTGATCTTAGCACCATATTTTCTTATCTGTTGCTCGAGATTTTCTCAATAATGCTTAATTACTTTAATGTCAGGTCAATAAGGTGGTGTTTTAAGTTAGTTTTGAACGTTGGCTAACCATCTTTTTTTAATAACATGAACAGTTTAAGCAGGGTTATTATCTCGTTGAAAGAAATATAAAGCGACCAAGCCAAATTTTCTCATACTCTCACCTAAATTGTGATTGTGTAGTAATGTGAAAACCGTATAGTCAAGTGTGTTACTTACTTTTGTGATTGACTGTATGTACAGTGATTTGCAAAAGTCTGAATATAGCAATACAAAAAAAGTTTAGTATCTATTTTAACAAATTTAAAAGTAACTTTGGGTAGTGATCTATACCTATATCAAATTAAAGTTTATTCAATCACAAATAAAAAAAACAAAAAAATAAATAAAAATCTTGAAATACTATAAAGTTTTACATTGCAAAAGTCTGAATAGATCATGTCGATCGAAGGTAAATCCTTATCTGCAGATGGTATGCATTATGAAGTCATTGTGGTTGATTTGGTTCAGGTTGACTTTAGTCTTGCAACTGGAAGTTTCGTAGTACACTCTGCAGTGATGAATGGGCAAAATGAGCACAAGTAAAAGAAAAGAACTATCTCCTTCCGTAAGGGAAATTATAATTAAATTCAAAAATGAAGGAAAATCATACACTGATATTGCGCTGCTGCTTGGAAGAAAGCGTCCAACCATACAAAGTGTTGCGAGGCGTTTTAAAGAGAGATCTTCCACACAGACTGAGGCCAATCAACAGTTTCCAGAGCATTGCGCCAGGCTCAATATATGTAGATCTCGTGTCGCAAGAAAAAAACATATGAAAAGGCTACAATCCGCTTGGAGTGGCCATACACAATGTACTGAAGATATGTAGGGTAATTGAATATCTACATATTACCTCAAGTAAGTTTTATCGAGTTTCATGTAAAATTACTGAAAAAAGTGATTTTTTCGAAAAGTGCGTGTGGAAGTGGGGGGATTTTAAAAATGTTTACACTTGTATTGCTTACATTTCCAAGGACCTCGTATAAAATTTCATCAACCCAGCTTAAAATTTAAGCCCTAAAAACTGGTGACATACGGACAGACGGACGGACATGGCTCAATCGACTCGGCTACTGATGCTGATCATATATATATATACTTTATGTGGTCTATCTTCATTATTTCTCTATGTTACAAACTAGGTATCAAACTTAATATACCCTTAGGATAGGGTATAAAAACATATACATATATCGGAAATCAACCGAAAAAAGCGTTTAAAGCTTGGGAAGACTTAGGTGAACAAGGATGTAAACTTTTGGAGGAGTGTAATTTTTTCCGACGAAAGTAAGCTTAATGTATATGGCTCGGATGGGAGGAAATTTGTATGGAGGAAGCCCAGACAAGAGTATCGTCCAAAAAATCTTCAAGGTACCGTGAAACATGGAGCCGGAGGAGTTATGGTGTGGGGTTGCATGTCCTTCGGGGGATGTGGAAATTTAGTTATAATAAAAGAGATAATGAATAAACTGGTTTACCTCAATATTTTAAAAGAAAACTTGCCTGAAAGTGCGGAAAAAATGGGACTTCATGGGAATTATTACTTTTAACACGATAATGATCCCAAAAATATCGCGTACGATGTTCGTCAATGAGTCTTATACAATGTTCCACACTTTTTACAAACTCCGCGGCAAAGTCCGGACATCAACCCCATAAATCATCTTTGGGCAATTTTGGATAGAGGCGTTCGAAAGCATAATATACGCAATAAACATCAGTTAGAAGAAATATTAAAAGAAGAATGGGCCAAAATACCTTCCGAAATGACTACAAGTCTTAAAGATTCAATGCCAAGAAGACTGCAAGCAGTAATTGATGCCAAAGGCTGGCCAACAAAGTATTAATTTAACTTTTACTTAACTTTTAGGTTAAGATTAATTGAATTTAAATAATTTGTTGTGTCGTTTTTTTATTTATAATTGAATTAATTCTAATTTAATATATACATATAATATAAGTAGAAGTTTCTTTGATTTTAATAAAACACACACTAAATTTAACTTTTACAGCTGTATTCAGACTTTTGCAAATCACTGTATGTAGCTTAGCAGCAATGCGAAAGTAGCAGATTTTTTAGTATTACACGATGCGCTGCACGCGGATTGTAGCATTTCCATATGTTTTTTAAGAAAGTTTGGAATTTCTCGGATGTATACTGTACTCCGTTATAGCTAACCAGAACTTCACGAATATCGGAATACCGAATTTCGAAAATATTTCACGACATTTGTCGAGTGTAACCTCAGTGGTTATATTTGGTACCATATGTATTTCTGGCCATTTGGTCTATGCGTCGATAAGTATAAAAAATATTTTCCCATAAATGGACCCGCGAAATCGACGTGGCTATCTGCCATATGTGGTTTGTAACTTTTTTTGGGTTTGGTCTCGTTGACTGGCACTTAACGCAGTTTTTTGACATATTTTCGATGTCTAAATCGATTTAAGGCCACCAACAGAAACTTTGTGCTAACTATTTCATCCGAGAAATCCCAAAATGAGCTGTATTTAGCTCCTCAAGGACGCATTTTCTTGATTGTTTTTATACAAACAGTCTCACACGTCGAAGTGAACAAGTTTTTTGTAATGTGAATTACGTTTGGTCAATGCCAAAACGTTTATCCGGGCTTAAAAATTTACCAGACAAGGGAGTTAATTAAATCCCTAAATCCCTTTTGTAGACATCATCGAATCTTTATCAATATGATAGGTACAGATGGTGAGATTGTTCCACATGCGATGTCGAAATCCATCTTGGAACCGTCTGTCTAAATATATACATATGTACCATTATTGGTCATTGATAAAGCTTTCGTTCTCCTACTCTTCTCTGGTAGGAATATTGTTTAAAAAAAAATTTCTGAAGTTTGTCATGTGTAAATTATATTCCGTCGAAGATTGGGGTGGATGATGTCCGGAATGTGAGTTTTTGTGGTAAAAAAACCCGGTCTTGTCCGGATTTACTCTAAGGGCACTACTCGTCTTTCAAGAAGATACCTTATCTAGGGCACTCTCTTTAATTTGACGTATTGTGGAGGGGAACTTTGACACTAGAATAAGTATGTCAATCGCACACACGCGACTACCTTAACCCTCTCCCTGTCTAGCCGCACCAAGATCTTATTCATCGGCAATATCAATAGTAAGGTGGAGGGCCGTTTCAGTAGAATACTATTAGAGGTAATAATATTCGATAGCGACGAACTCTTCAAGGTTTCTCGAATGTGCAAATCTAGGATATTTTTTTAAAAGGAAAAACCGAGTATTATTTTTTTGATTTTCCTAATGTGTTCAGATAACTGGCGAACTATTGGCTTTGGTCTGCCTCCTCCTCTAGAAAGGAGGCGAAAGAAGGCTTACCTCTAAGTCTTCTTCCACATTTGCTTTTCTGTCTTCTGCGGTTATGCTTTCGATTTGATTCTATTGAATCTTTGCTGAATAAATAAATATATGTATGACAAAAAAAAAATAACTCTATTTTGCTTTCGCAATCTATGCTGGCATCTGGCAACGCAGTATATGCTATTTGTTCGGCTTGGAGTCTCGTTTATCGATTGCAGTTGTCAGAATTATCTGCAGCTTCGATCTCTTTCTTCCAGTATCTTGAGCTGATTGAGAATATACAAATTTCGATCCCCCTAGAGGGCTAACGCTTTGGTGAAGTACCTGTCTAATCGGGGTCCACTGAGCTGTGGTGTATCCATGTCCCTGTTGTAACATCATTTGTGAGGCTGGTTTGCAATTTCCAGCTTGACTTTGTTGATTGTTTTTTGTGTTTGGATAACCGCCACTTGTACCCGCATCAGAATCAGGGGAATACTTAAGAGGCATTAATACACCCTCCAATTTCCTTTGTCCTTACGAAGATATCGATATGACAATATGTAATTCCAAGTAACTTTCTTTTGTATGGACTTGTTTCGACTGTTGTTCTGGACTGGTTTAAATGGAGTTTGTTTTTAACTGTAATACATATGTATGTAATTATGAAATATTTTCGTTGGTGTGGCTTTTGATCCTGTTCTAAATTGACTGATATTGAATTAGTATATTTCGTCGCTACAATGCAACTAACTTTCATCTGATGTAGAAATCGCAAAATTTCTAAATTTTGGACTTACTCGTACACTAATTCTGCATTGTAGCGACGATTTGCAGAGCCTTTATGAAATACATTGAATTTTACACAAATACCTATATAGAATATATTTTAATGCAAAGAGGTGTTCCATACACCATATATGAACACTGCTACCAGTGGCAAGCCGAATGATCGGGAAACTACTGACTGCCCCAAACATGGAACATTCAGAATCGTAATGCAGTGCTTGCTTTACCTCATCGTGCTGGTCTCCGAACAACTGCATGTAGTCTGAAATTGCAAGTGTCTAGGATCTTATGTGTAGGTTAGGTTAGGTATATGGGTGCCCTGGTTGACAGTAGGTGTCAGCGGCTCACTTAGACCACTATGAGTGCATTGTGTCCAAGGATTGATGGGAACCTAAAACTCATAAGACCGCTCAGCTAAACCATCCAGATAACTGTATGAATCTCAGGAGTTTGCTGACCTCTATGTTTCCTAGATCGTCCAGCTACGAAAGGAAATAACTCCCTAAGTATCTTTCCTTTTCACGGCCAATGCTGGACAATCACACAGTAGGTGACGATTATATAGACTATATTTCCCCTTCGTCCATACAATTTCGACAGAAGTCGTTATGCGGTATACCTAGCCGTTCTGCATGATTGCCTATCATGTATATCACGGCGACTTAGTTTTATGAGATAAGAAGATCTCTTTTTATCGTAGACGGGCCATAACAATTTGGCTGTAGCGCATGTGTCTAATTGACCACTGTTTGTTAGCCTCCTCGTAAGACTCACTGTCTATGTCCCTGTGCAGTGTGCTAAGCGATGCGCTGGCATCAGGAAAGGGTTTCGATGTGACCCTTCCCTGGCCAATTCATCCGCCTTCTCATTCCCGGATCTCCATGTAGCCAGGCACCCAACAGAGGGTCACTTAGTTGGCCTCTGAGATATCCTTCAGTCTTCCGATGCACATTTTTACGAGCTTTGATCGTACCGATGCTGACAGCAACGCTTTGATAGCTGCTTGACTGTCGACGTAGATACTGATTATTTTTCCTGAAATATTTTCCTCAATAATCATATCCGCAGCTTGTTTTATTGCAGCAACCTTAGCCTGGTAGACAGTACAACTGTCCCTGGGCCTGAAGGATCGATTTATACATCGGGACTCGGCACCAGTACCTACTTCCATTTTGGATCCATCGGTATAGATGGCGAGTTCATTTTCGGCACAGAACGTACCTATACCCCATTCCTCCCTGCTGGGAATTCTGATAGAGAATCTCCGCGCACAGTTAGTAAGTGGTATGATATAGCGCGTTTCCGTCCAGAGTCTCCATACATTCCATCGGTTCAAGATCGGGGCATGACCAAATGGCTTCGCCGCCCAAAGACCAGCTGCCTGTAGTCTCAGTGCGATCCTAGCCGCCAAGCTGCCGCAGTGAATATCAAGTGGAAGAAGATTCATTATTGTTTTCAGTGCTGCTATTGGTGTTGATCTCATCGATCCTGTCACCGCTAGACATCCTGCCCGTTGAATCTTTGTAGCGTTTTCAAGGTGATATTTCTTCTCAAGCGCTTTCCACCAGAGAATTGAACCATAGGTTAAGGTGGGTCTTACAACCGCAGTGTATAACCAGTATACCACCTTAGGTTTGAATTCCCATGTCTTCCCAAAGGCACGTCTACATGCATATAGTGCAACGTAGGCTATATTTTATATGATTCGATTGGCTATATTTTCTTTCCAATTCAGCTTGGAATCCAATATTACGCCGAGATACTTTGTGATTTTCTGAGATATCAGGTCAATGCCATTCATACTTGGATATTTGTATTCTGGTATCGACCTTTTCGTTGTGAAAAGCATCAACTCGGTTTTCGCTGGATTGACATCCAGTCCTCTTTCCTTGACCCAGTTACTTACCAGAAGGAGCGCGTAATTGAGTCGTTCACTGATTACGGGAAGAAATTTTTCAGATACCAGAATGGCAACATCATCAGCATAGGCCGCTACGTTAAAACCATTACTTTCTAGTATTTTAATCATTTCGTCCACTTCTAGGAGCCATATGAGTGGCGATAAGACTCCACCCTGTAGAGTACCTCGCTTAACCCTCATTTTGCTGCTAATACCACCTAGACTGGAGTTAATTATGCGTGTGAAAAGCATCTCTGTAATCCACCTGTATACTCCTATGTTTATAATGGCCGTGTGCATGCTATTGCTTCACATTGTTGAATGCCCCTTCAATGTCAAGAAAGGCACTTAATGTGTATTCTTTAACTTGAAGAGACTTTTCTATAGTAGAAACCACTTTATGAAGAGCTATATCTACTGATTTACCTTTTATGTACCTATGCATTGTGAGATTTCGATAGATAGCTATCTCCAATCACATCTTTGACGTACATATCTATTAACCGTTCAGAGTTTTCAATAAGAAGGAGGACAAACTTTTCGGTCTATAGTCTTTGGCGTTGGTGTGACTTATCTTACCCGTTTTTGGTAGTAGACCACCCTAATTTCTCGCCAAGCCTTAGGAATGTGACCCATTCTGAGACACCATCCATAGATGTGCTTGAGCCATAGAATGATATGTTCCCCCGAGTCTTGCAGCATTATAGGATGTATCTCGTCCATACCGGGTGCTTTATAAGGTGCAAACGATTTTATTGCCCATAGGATTTTCTGATCGTCAATTATCTTGTCGATTGTTTCGGTCTCAATGTTGCTTGGGGTAAGTGTGTCTGCCAGGAAAGTGACATTCCAGTAGAACTTCCAGTGTATTCTCATAAGAGTGTGTCCAGCTACCGTCGCAGTTCTTGATAGAAGAAACCTGTGATGGAGCCTTTGTAAGGACCTTCCTCAGACGAGGTGCCTCGGTGATGCCGTCGATAGAGCTGGAAAAACTTTCCCAAGAGTTTTTCCTAGCGAATCTTACCTCTTTTTCGAGAAATTTGACGTTTTCTCTATGTGTTGACCATTCAATAGCTCCCTCTTTAGCGAGATTCCAGCTATATCTAGAGGTACGCAGGAGTTCTGTTATTTTGAATTCCACCAGGGTGGATGCTTTCTATCGCTTGTGCGTCTATCAGGACAGGTATCCAGCAATGATTGGACAGTGATGCCTTGTCGGACACTCTCCAATCAGATAAGAGTGTAATATCAAGAACTTCCTATATATTTTTAGTAAAAAATGTTGGTGAATTGCCACGATTACATATAGTTAGGTTAGTGCTTAAGATATAGTTGAACAAAATCTTGCCTCTACAGTTAATATGAGAGCTACCCGAAATAGTATGATGGCCGTTAGCAGCACAGCCTATGATTATGTTTCTCTTACCTTGTTGAGACATTGTTACTAATGCCTTTATTTTTCCAGAGGGGACAACAGGGCCAACGTCGTACGGTAGGTAAACCGACGCAAGCTTGTAGGTGTTGTCCTTCCCCTTTACTTCCACCACTGTGTGATCACCTGAGCTGTAATGGGAGAGCATTAGTACGTTAGGATTTTTCCTTTCAACGATACAAGTTCTAACCTTACCTTCGTTACCGTTTTAAAATACATAAAAGTTGTATACCCTAATCCTTTCACCCGATTACGAAGCATCCATGGTTCCTGGATTAAGGCCAAGTCAAGCTGCTCCTTGCGAAGAACCAGCATAAGACTGACCGAGGCGGCCTCACTGTGATGAAGATTTACTTGTACTATCTTTATTGGTCGTCAAAGTATTCTTCACCGTGATAGCCGTCTCACTAGGTTGCGGCTTTCTCGTGAGTCTCAAATAGAATTTACCAGCTCCAAAGAAGAGCCTCATCTGCTTTTCTTTTTGGAGTTTCGGAAGAGGATTCTCTGCGATGAAGACTATACCTTTGGTGTCGTTTTCATTAGCCACAATCTCTTATGCCCATGTCAGGTACATTCAGTTTGGCTTTAGGCCTCTCTGGTATCTCGTCTAAAGGGACTGCTTTCAGTTCAGCTCCCTCACAGGGCTTAAAAGTTAGTATAACCTTCTTGGCGAAATCAAAAGATAGCTGGTCTTTGCAGTCCAGTCTGCTGAGTCCTCGCTTCCAGTTATTTAGGCCAAACGTAGGAGCAGTTGTACCAATATTCTTCTGAATGTGGTCGAAGATCGCCTTGGCCATAGCCTTCTTGATCAACTTCCCCTGTTCGAAGGAACACTGTCCGCTAGTCTTGCCCACATCCAATACAGCAAGCTGTAAAGCATTTCGCAAAGCCCCGCTGAACTGAACCGTCTTGTTCGACCTTACCCTTTTCGCTGGGTTGCTTGCCTCTTCTTGGCAGCAAACTCCTACCGCTTTTCTTTTGTTGGCGCTGTTGGTGCCCTGCTCCTGCCCGTCTTAATGACCTCGGTGTCACTTAACAACCTCGGTGTCGTCTTAGCGACAACACCCTTGCTTTTAGCTGCTTCGTCTTTGCACTTATCGTTCTTGCCTCCGGTCTCGTCGAGGCATCTTTTAAAATGAAGTCTTCGGCCCGCGCGACCTTTTCTTGTCCGTGCTAGAGAGTGAGGACGTGCCCTTCTTCTCCAGTATGCGCTTCAGATGTACGGCTTTTTTGTACAATCTAAGTCTCTGCATACCTTGGGAGTGGCGATTGTTTTTCTTTCGTTCCTCTTTCGCCTTTTTACTCTGGACTGTCTCATTGGGATCGGCAAGCAAATGCTTCTCCATCTCCTTCGAGATCTCTTCGTCCATCATGACGGCTTCGGATGCCACAGAATCGATAGCTTTCGCCATCGAAATCATATCATTGTTCTCGGTTGGTATTGTGACCCCCAACCTTTCATCCATCGGCACGGTTTAAATCACTGCTCACTCCAGCACTAGAATAGGGTTGACTATCGCTTGGTTATTGGTCTTCACTGGAAACTGTTCAAGTGGAAGACACGCCGATTTGATTCCTAGCATAACCTACTTAAGTCCTGGCACCACGACAAGGGGATAGTCGCGCCAAAGTAGGTAGCCAGGTCCAGCAATCCGAATTACCAAAACCAGCCGGCTACGAAAGGAAGTACGGCTACATTGAAAGAGTTGGGAAGAGCTGAGGCACATTTCCAGAAATCGCACACAATGGCGCGAAGGTGTTGTAGAGGCCCCAGGATCCACCCACAAGGGGATACAGGATATAACACTCCAATAAAAACGCCACTTTGTAGAAATCGACGACATAAACATAAAATTTAATATTATAAAAAAAAATTTATATTTCCTTAGTTTACGAGAAAGGAAACGTATTATATGGCTCCACGCCACTGATTGCTATCCAAGTGTAACAACATAAAACCAATTTTAGATATTGACATTTAATTCAAAAATAAGCCTCATTTTGACGAATTTCAATCTAGAAAATATTATACTAAACATATACATATATATTTTTTAAATACCACCATTTATAGGGTACCTATGTATATTTTATTCTTTGCCGTCACTATGATTTCAATTTTCAATAGGCTGGGAACAATTAACAGCTGCAAAGAGAGGAATTTTATTAAGCGGCGATTAAATGCTGCCAAAAATATGTTATTGTTGCCACAGCAGAGTGCGCGTTGGTGGTGGCCATCATCGAGTATATCCTTCCTATTCGCTAATAGCACACAAATGTACCACCAACACACATAACTCCTCATCACCGTACAGAAAGAGAGGGAAAGAGAGAGGGAGAGAGAGAGCGAGAGGGATTTTTCTTTTTCGGGCAATGTGGGGAGCGCTGCAATTAATCTCCATAACCGGTTACCGCGAAAAACGTTTTGTGGTTTCACGCCATGTTTGTGAAAACAAGTCGACGCTTAAAAATCCGTGCTAAGCATTTCACGCACTTGTGCTCGCACACGAACATACTCACCGACATGGCACATGCATTTGGCCATTAAAATGGCTCAGTATGCTACTGCTGGTGGCCAGGGATGGGTTTTGGGGGTGAGATGGACATTAAAATGTCCCAATAGCACTTGGCCTTAATTGGGTGGCCGGGCTGTTCCAGTGCGGATGGATGATTGGTGGAAGTTGTTTGTGCGGGCATAGCAATTTTTTGTTGGGATTCCTTTTTTTTGCACGCAAGGATACTTTTGTTATTGTTTACACATTTGGTAGCAATAAATTGAATGGACATCATGTGTATATGTAATTGCACCTGTGTATTTTAATATTGGCAGACTGCTATGCTTGTGGAATATCCGCGGTGGTCAGTAGGATATGATTAAAGGGGACGTGTGTTTGGTAATCACCTGAATTTAACTTGTTTACTATGTTTGTTTTAGAAGTGGACACTGTGTGGCAGGTAATAAGGTACATGTACAGTCAATAAATTGCAGTAAGGTGTAAACTTACGTATACCATTGTTAAATGTCTCTTACATTTTTTGCACCCTATTGTATTTAAATTATTATTTATTTATTTTTTTATTCCAACTAATTGGCGCATAAAACTAAAACTAAAAGTCTGGTACACATTTTCTAATTTCAAATCTTAACAATGTACATAGGACGCATTAGGTTAGGTCAAAAGTGCTTAATTTAATAATGGACTATCTACTAATTTCACTCATAATTCACAGAGCAATAGAAAATGTAACAGAATAACAACCTAAAGGCCTGCAATTATTATTGGAAATTTTAAGGCATTTAGAAAATTACCACCGGTAATGCCTGCTAGACAGATCACATTAATATAAGAATAAACCAGTGAAAAATGCTACAATCCGCCTGGAGCGAATCGTATGATACCCTATCCCTATCTTTTTTGGTCGTGTCAGTGGGCGGTGGAAAATGTATTCACAAAATTTTCTATTTTGCCCTATAAACTAATATTTCTACTCGAAAATTAATTTTTGAAGTAAACGCCCCTAAAAAGTGGGCGTGGCCATATACAATGTATAGACGATTTGTAGATTAAGTGGATATCTACATATTTGCCTAAGTAAGTTTTTTCGAGTTTCATATGAAAATAGTGAAAAAAAGTGATTTTTTTGAAAAGTGGGCGTGTCAGTGGGCGGATTTTAAAAATTTTTACACTTGTATTGCTTACTTTTCCAAAGACCTCGTATACAAAATTTCATCAACCTACCTCAAAATTTAAGGCCCAAAAACTGGTGACATACGGACGGACGGACGGACGGACGGACAGACGGACAGACGGACAGACGGACGGACGGACGGACATAGCTCAATCGACTCGGCTAGTGATGCTGATCATTTATATATATACTTTATTGGGTCTATCTGTAATATTTCTCTATGTTACAAACTATGTATCAAACTTAATATACCCTTAGGATAGGGTATAAAAACACACTCGTTTTAAATGCACTTGTTTTTTCTTATATTTATTTTATTTCTTTTTCTTTTTATCCTTTCTTTATGTTTTTACTTAAACTATCGCAGAGCCTTGTCGTAAACTTCATTTTTTGTTTTGCCCGGAGTTGTGGTATAAATAAACAGAACTGATGGCTTTCCGACACGTTAACATGATTCAAATACCAAACTGTTTTTATCAACTTTCATCGATGACACTCCAAACAGTGTTGCCACAATGATACCAAAGTATCAAAAGTGATACTTTTCAATCTTAATTTGGGCGTGATACTTCGGTTTCTGTAAAATGCCTAGTTTGATACTTTTTAATTTCAACAACAAATTACTATAATATGCCAGGCAATACTTCAATATTCACTAAACCCGATGGATTCTACGATAGGGGTGATTATTTCGTTATTTTTTGATATTTTATTTAAATATTCTTGTACTTGACTTGGCGCTGGTTCGGATGGACAGATTTTTTTGTAAAAGAATTGAGAATATTCATGTTATTTTAAGCATTATCGTTTGTCTTTATGTTTTTAATATTAACAAAATAATAATAATGGCAGTTTTACTCATAATTCCTACTATGATACCTTTTGATACTTTTCTTCTGTCTGTGGAGATACTTTTATCTAAAGTCTTGTGGCAACACTGACTCCAAATAGAAAAGAAACGCAACGAAGCAATATGCTTAATGCTGTGTAGCGCATAAATTTAAGACATAGCGAAGCATTTAAGAAAATAGAAGACAACTACTGTGTGACGAATCATATAGTCGCATTCTTCATTTTTGCATCCTTCAAAATACCCCAAAACTATACACAGCTGTAAAAAAAGCAAAAGCAACAACAAACTCTCAACGGCATGAGCGCGATACGCAATGTTAATATGTGGAAAAACCCCAAAATGTAATAAAATTGCTGTGTCCTTTCTCGTTCGCACAACACACACATATGTATGTTTTCCGATTTTAACCAAGCTTCGCATAAACCATATATAGACCAATACCAAAAATGTCTGAAAGTTTAGTTAAAATCGGCGACTAACGAACACAAATTAAAGACTTCATTTTTATACATGTACATATATAGACATCAGTTCACTTACTTTTATAAAAGAAAGATTAGATTCGATGTATATATGTATCTGCCACGAATGTTTCCGAAACTACCAAACGGATTTGAGTGGAGTTTTCACCTGTAGATCCAGAATTCTTCTGCGGAGTTTTTTCTATACCACATTTTTAATTTATTTCAACAAAAAGGTAAAGCAAGGAATAAGGACTACCGATAATAGTGAATCACTTACACAGCTCTTACTCAATAATGGCTTATCGGATTAAAAATCAAAAAATAGGTAATAGGTATTAGTAAATCCGCCCTGAATTCTTTTAAGATATAAAACATCCTTCTACGTTGTCCTAAAGCTGAGCAATGATCAAAACAATTATTAAAATCATCGCCCACATTTTTCCTTCAGTGAAGACCTCCAACGCTCCAACGTAATCAAGTTTTGAACTTTAGGGTTTGTGGTGATTCAATGCAAACATAAAACACTTTTTATAATAAGGATCAGTATAATTAGGACTAGAATTAAAGGTTATGATTAGAAAAACTCTTCCACGTAGCGTATGTGTAAGAGAGAGAAAAATATTGATGATTAGAGTGAAAAAGCTATGTATGCATATGTACATAGATTGGTTTTTCATTATGTGAATGGAATTATTTTAGCTCCATTACTAAAGGCTGAACTAAAGGGTGGTTAAATTTTAAGGGCCGATGTTGAATGTGAACCACATCTAAACGTCAAGTTTTTCCTGCATTTCATTTGACATTTCTGAATTTCAGACTAATTCAATTTGAACCATGGGAAGATACACAATCGAGCAACGCGTTAAAGTTATTCAGCTTATTATGAAAGGGGCGTTCAAATCAAAATGCATATCGTGCACTTCGTGATTTTTTCGGTCAATTTAATCGTCCAAATGTGCGTACAATCGGAAAAATCGTGCAAAAATTTGAGCAAACCGGGTCTGTAGGAGATGTGAAAACACCAGTGCATTCTCGTGCAGCTCGTACTGCAGAAAATATTGCTGCTGTTCGCGATTGTATGGCTGAAGAGCCGTCCACCTCAACTCATCGTCATGCCCAACAATTGCACCTCTCACGCTCATGATAACGAACTTTTTATGGCCCGAATTGGAAGATATGGATGTGGGCGATATTTGGTTTTAACAGGACACTTGCCACACAGTCAACGAAACAATGGCTCTTTTGCAAGACAAATTCAATGGCCGTGTTATCTCAAGTGGTGGCGATGTAAATTGGCCGCCAAGATCATGTGATTTGACACCGTTGGACTTCTTTCTTTGGGGTTATTTGAAAGAAAAGGTGTACGTCGATAGGCCAGCAACAGTTCAAGAGCTAAAGGATGAGATAATTCGGCACATTAACGGCATAGAACCTCAATTATGCCTCAGCGTCATCGGAAATTTGGACCATCGGATGGAGGTGTGCCCATGGGGTCGCGGCGTCCATTTGGCCGATATTTTGTTCCATACATAATTGAACCATACCAATATTTTTATAATAAAAAGAAATGACAATAATTTCTTAAATAATTTCTGTTTTATTCAAAATCAACATCGGCCTTTAAAACTTAACCACCCTTTATAATAGGTCTGTTCTAATAAAATTAGGTAGAAGAGCGGTTCCATACAAGCACTTCCAAAACAGTGCGAATACAAAGGTTTTGTATTGTGCGACCATAAAAGCTTTCGGCTTCGATTCATTATATCACTTTTGCTTACTTCCGAAAGTACGAATCATCAATCATTTCGTTCTTTCGTATGAAAAATTGACAATCAGTTGTGGAGAATTCGAAAACTGTTTTATAACGCACGAAATGCATCAAATTTATTTTTATACCCTATCCTAAGGGTATATTAAGTTTTAATACCCTATCCTAAGGGTATATTAAGTTTGATACATAGTTTGTAACATACCTAGAGAAATATTACAGATAGACCCAATAAAGTATATATATAAATGATCAGCATCACTAGCTGAGTCGATTCAGCTATGTCCGTCCGCAAACGCGCGTATGCATTGGAGAGGTCCTAGGACCCATGGACATGGGTATAAAGGACATAAACAAACAAAACCCTCCTGTAGGATTTGGAGTAGGTGCGAGGTTTTTTGTATGTAAATTTTGGAACTGCACCCTTTTTATAACATATCCTAAGGGTATATTAAGTTTGACACATAGCTTGTAACATAGAGAAATATTGCAGACAAAACTAATAAGGTAGGTATATATAAATAATCAGTATCAATAGCCGATTCTATTGAGCCATATCAGTCCGTCTGTCCGTCTTTCTGTCAACAGTTTTTGGGCCTAGGGGCGTTTTTCTTAAAACACTGTTTATCGGCAATTTCATCAAAATAATATCACTCTTAAGCACAAAAGTTAATATTTGTTGAAAAATTTTCTAAAACCGCCCACTAACACATCCACTTTTTGCTTTGGGTTCTTAAAGCAAGTATATCGGCGAAAAGAGGAGCTGTATATAATTAGTATATGGATAGGGTATCACACGATCTGCTCCAGACATCTTCATATGTTTTTCACAAATTTACGATACAAAAAAATAAAAAAATTGAAAATTTATTTATTTTAAACTAGACAACGTACAAGTGCAAAACTTTTAGATTCTGTTGGACTTTTTGGACCTTTTTGCATTCGTTTTTATTTAATGGCACCAATCAATGCGTATTTTAAAGAATTTCGTCGTGATTTCCAGAACGATGATCGTTTATTACATATTCCGGTTGAAACTTTTCCTCTTCTTTTCCATTTTTTTATATTTGACATATATTCAATTTTTTCGACCTTGCTACCATTTTGCTATGGAAATAAAGTCGACCACCAAAAAGGTACAATTCGACATTATTTCCAAAATTCAATTCGACCTTATTTCACGGCACTGAACGACAATGGCCATGAGATTCAACGCCGTTGGATTTTGTTGAGGTGGTTACGTTAAGTCGTTTGCTTAAGCCAACCATCAATCAATATCAGGGATCTCAAGAATCTATGGAAGAATGGTGGAAAATTAGCCTCACAGAACCGATTGGTGCAAACCTGTTCTGAGTGATCATATTAAAGAGGTCTCCATTCTATACTTAAGTCTAACATTTAAAATAAAATTCACTCCGATACGTATCTCAATTATTCTTTGTTTTATTTTAAAAACCCCTATTAAAATACCTATGTATGCATTCACAAAAATGTTTGTTATGACTTATAAACTGCTGAAAAAAAGTTAAGCTATGGAACTTGGCGCGTATCCGTATTGACTCGGATTAGATTTTGATTTGATAATATTATTAAATATGTAGGTATGTAGTGAATTTAGCCAAGTTCTGTAATTTTTTTGCCATTTGCGTACCACAAAAAAATGTTTGTAACTCATGTAAATATTTTTATTGGTTTACCGCCATCTATTGTGAAATTCGACATAAAAAGCTTTTTTTGTGTCTATGCTAGAGACTCAGAAAGCAACACACTGTCATCTGTCAACCATAATCAGCTGTTACTCAAATCTAATGCATGTGCAAGGTCAACATTTGCAATTGCAAAAAGGCGCATTTCACGTTAACTTCTATTCTTATTCCCCTAGCATTTTGATACTTCAATTGAAATGGTAAATTTCATTCTGCAAAATGAAGATGAAGTTGTCGAGAAACTCACAATAGAGATATCAACCCAAGCGAAAGCCGCTATCGCCGACAATGGCGTGTTCCGCGTTGGTCTGTCTGGTAAGTTAGATTTCAAGGTCATTCTGGATTCTATACCCTTTGTATTTCAGGTGGATCCGTTATCAACTACCTATGCAGAGCGATCCCCAAAATAGATACAGATTTATCTAAGTGGCGCTTGTTTTTTTGTGATGAGCGTTTCGTTCCGGAATCAGATGGGGATTCAACATTTGGTGCCTATAAATCTACTCTAATTCCACAGACTTCATTGAAAGAGGAGCAATTCGTCCAGATCAACACAGATTTGTCGCTGGAAGAATGTGCCAAGGACTATGAGGAGAAAATCCTAAAGGAATTCCAAATGGAAGTTGGTACAGTTCCTGAATTTGATCTCTTGCTTCTAGGAATGGGACCCGATGGGCATACGTGTTCGCTGTTTCCTGGCCATGAGTTGTTGAAGGAAACTCGTAGGTTAATCGCCCCAATAAGTGACTCCCCAAAGCCACCTCCGAAGAGGGTGACAATGACTTACCCGTTAATAAACAATGCCAAGTGTTGCATTTTTGCCATCTGTGGCGGTGGCAAGGCTGATATTGTTAAGGTAGAAAATGATATACAACACCAATAATGATTTAATGCTTTACTCTTCCTATTTTTAGAAAATCTTTGTTGACAAAGAACTACTTCCAACTGGTCTAGTGGCGCCAATTAATGGCAATTTAAAGTGCATTTTCGACCAAGCTGCTGGTAAGAGTCTTGGAGTGCTTGCGTAGACCGAATATAAGATTAAAGGTTGTGGAAATAAAGTGCATTTTTGGCTTCGTTTATATAAGATTTTGTCTACGTTAAATAAAATAAAAATAAATATTAAGCCATAAGAAACCCATACCTAGACCTAGTTTTTCAAAGATTTACGGGTCGGGCTCGTTGCAGATTGCGTACGCATGCAGCTCTATGCGCAATTAACGAATTTCCATTTTGAACACTAACACCTTTATCGTGGAATCCTATTAGATTCATGTTAAAATACAAGTGCTATCGTGTGATCCGTCATATACTCTGTCTTACCGGCCACTATTGTTAATTAGGAAGTTCAATTGCGAAAGCTTATTTCAAATACATATGTATTGCAAAAATTGAATTCAGAAAAAAAGAGAATATATTTTGTGTGAAAATAGATAGTGCTGCACTGTTTTTTTTTTTTAACTAAGAGGAGATCGTTTGTTTTAACATCGGAGCTGGCCCTTGCCTCAAGGTCCTTAATCTCTCCAACACACAAGTTAGCGGAGTGTTTACGATTTCTCCAAAGCTCCCGTTTATCTTCTGGCCGTCGGTTGTTTTTTTCAATGTCAGGATTCTCTTTCTGGTCTAAACGATATCGAAAAATATAATGTAGATTAGATAACAATTTTTTTCTGGATATTGTCTTTCGAGATTTTTGTACTTTCTAGATTTTGTTCGTTCGAGATTTTTGCTTTCGAGATTTATAAAATGTATTTTCGAACTTTAAAAACTATTTTTACTGCGGGACTGGCACTGGGATATATCCCTACTTCTTGGCGTACAGTTAGAGTGGCTTACCAAAAATTGGTAAGGATGACTACTCGTTCGCTAAATACTTCAGATCTATCAGTCTGGCTTCCATCCTACTAAAAAAGGAAAGGCTGGTTGAGACTTACTTGCGGAGAGTTGCTCTTCGAATACATCCTCGGAAATGCAACGCGCCTACCAACGAGGAAAATCTTGTGCGCGGCAAAATCTGGTCTCCAGAATTGACGACGCTCTTCACAGGAAAGAAGAGGGAGGATGTGTGAGTCGGGCGCCATGGTATGGATGCTACATTGGTATTGTGGAGAAAGGCAATGCTAATGAATAGGACATTGGTGGTGGACGCGGAATGTGGCGAATATGTTCTGTCTGTGGTAAATAAGGGCTGTCCACAGAGTGGTGTCTTGTCTCCCCTATTATGGTGCATGGTGGTGGACTCTCTGCTGACAACTCTCAATAGCTCTGGCATCTACGCGCAGGCATATGCAGATGACGTCGCCGTGTACCGTGTTGGTACATACATGCTAATGTCTAGGCGGCTTTGGACATGATCGATGAGTGGTGTATCCTAATCCTAATGGTTACAAGTCACATTGTTAGGAATAGGTTAAAGGGTCGTAGTATCTGTGTCTGCAGTGACAGTGAAGCTGAGTCTAAGACCTTGCTTAACCGTTTAACCTCATCCAAACTAGTTGGTGAATGCAAGAGAGCTTTAAGCTATGTCGCAAGATTCAATTAATTGACTCTCATCCGGGTGCCAGGCCATACTGGTATCGCGGGAAATGAGTTATCCCATGAAATTGCTAGACAAGGCTCAGAGAAGAGTTTCTCAGGACCCGAACCTGTGTTAGGTCTTTCTGTATCTAAGTCAGGGCTTCCATAGATGATTGGGTTTCTTATGAACACAATTGTGTGTGGCATGACTCTCCTAGATGCAGGCTAACAAAACTCATGCTTTCAGACGTTAATGAGAAATCCGCGGCATTTTTGATGTCTCTCAGGAGAAAAGACTGCAGACAACTTATTGGTGTTCTTACGGGGCAGTTCGCTTTTGCTAAGCATCTTAATATGATTGGCTTAAGTGAAACATCTGTCTTTTTTTTTTAAATATTACATCGCTTAGGACTAGAGTCCTTAAAGTTATAAACCCAGTGATGGAATGAAAGGAAAGGGTGTGGGAAGTTAGAAATTGGTAGGAAAATAAAAGAGAGTTAGGTGATGATGCGCGTTCTACGACGCATGTGGCGAGGGGGACGACACTGCGGAACACTTCCTATGTGATTGTGCTACCTTTGCTCGTATCAGGCGGCAGATTCTAGGTGCAGATGTGGTGAGTGCTATCAATGTAAACTCTTTGTTACTGAAGCACCTACTCGAATTCATTAAGAAAACGAAAAAAATTATACAGTAAAAGGGGGCGTAATGGGACAAGTTGATGCCTGAGAGCTCATGTAAAGCTTTTCCTATCCCTTTACTAGATATCGATGGTCCCATGCAAAACTATACTAAGTGCAAATTATGTTTTTTTTTTTCAGGAGAGAGCTTCAAAGTTTGTTGACTATAATTTTTTTTCATACTTAATTGATTTCCGAGCTGAGTACATCAATCATTTTATTATATTTATCATTTTTAATTCGATCAGATTGTTTTCTACAAACAGTTCCCCGTATCGGTAATGTGAATGAGTTTCCTGCATCGTTGAAAACGTTCGAAACTGATTTTTACTTGCACCTTCAATAGGGGGCAAGTATTGGATTCGTGCAAAAATTCGAGCTCGAGATATGAATCAATTCTGACATTACGATGATAAAGAAACTCGAAATGTAGGTCTGCCAATTCTGTCAGTGTGTGTGTGTACCCGAAGTTATACAGCTTAAATGGGAGGTCGGATTTTAATCAAACTGTATATATAGTGTGATAATCCTTAAAGGCGAAATTTAAATGATTGTTTTAACACTATAAAATGACTTAAAATCTTTTTGGCCAAAAGTGCGTGTGACGATACTTTTTCAAGGACTAAGGAGTTTTAGGCGATTTGTGCGAAAACGGCTCTAATGATTTTAAATTTCATATTTAATCTAGTTTAGTAAAGCCCAACAAAATAGCGAACCACGTTTTTGCCAAATTGTTAATAATGGTACTTGCTTATAGCCATCTTCAGAAAATGTAATTTTTTCTCATAAACGATTTTGTTTAAATTTGATATTCGAATTATGTAACTTTATGAAGTACCTACTATAAAATAGCGTACCAAGTTTTTGGTTGAAAGGGCTTAAAACGGTGCTTTACTTAACAAACCGTAATTTATCTCGAAAACGACTTACAACGATTTTCTTTAAATTGCATACTATGCATTAGGCATTCCACATTCTCGGTCAAAAGTGCTAATAACGAGATCTTACTCCTAGCCAACTTAATAAAGCCCTTTCAATATAAACGGCTAATTAAATGTTACTTACTTAAATCCTGTGTCCCCTTGTGGGTCCTAGGGCCTCTACAACGCCTACACCCAAAAAAAAGATGCTGTAAAAATAGAGTAAAACGCTGTAGATTCTACTGCATTCATTGTCAGAATCGACCCGACAATTTTCGTTGTAAATTTTACAAAGGTGTGGTTGTAAATTTAACAATCTAGTTGTGAAAATGACAGCTAAAATTGTAGATTTCACAGCACTTTGCCGTCGAACAGCTGTAGAACAGCTGTAGAAACAACAACAATTTGCATGTAAAAAAAAATCGCTTTCATAGCACCACATAAGCTTAAAGTTCTAATTTATTGGTATGGTGCGAGAAATGGGGTGGAAATAGCTTTTACAATACAATTAGATGGTTCTTGTCCAAGAAATACTTAGTGTGTGTTTAAACCGAATTATATAATTTAATTTACTTACAAAATGCGAAAAATGTTTAGATCTGGCTGGGGTTGAACTTGGAACCTCTTACTCGGCGACTGCATACACTACCACAACGCCATGGCCTCTAAAAATTATCATGCGAATATTCTCAAATGGTATCTACTTTTTACGTTTTCGTGATAGATGCTGAATCTACAACTTGTTGTAATTTCTACAGCTCCTGCTGTAGTTACCACAGTAAATAGCTGTAGATTCTACAACATTTTGATGTAGATTTTACAAATTCATATCTGTAGATTTTACAGCCGAAATTGACAACGCGCTGTTGATTTTACAATTGGGGGTTGTAGTTGTAGTAGCATGGTAATTTTCAGAGGCCATGGCGTTGTGGTAGTGTATGCAGTCGCCGAGTAAGAGGTTCCAAGTTCAACCCCAGCCAGATCCAAAAATTTTTCACATTTTGTAAGTAAATTAAATTATATAATTCGGTTTAAATACACACTAAGTATTTCTTGGACAAGAACCATCTAATTGGATTGTAAAAGCTATTTCCACCCATTTCTCGCACCATACCAATAAATTAGAACTTTAAGCTTATGTGGTGCTATGAAAGCGATTTTTTTTATATACAAATTGTTGTTGTTTCTACAGCTGTTCTACAGCTGTTCGACGGCAAAAAGCTGTGAAATCTACAATTTTAGCTGTTATTTTCACAACTAGATTGTTAAATTTACAACCACCCCTCTGTAAAATTTACAACGAAAATTGTCGGGTCGATTCTGACAATGAATGCAGTAGAATCTACAGCGTTTTACTCTATTTTTACAGCACCTTTTTTTTGGGTGTATGCAGCCTTGTCGAACCCCACTTTGGACTTCGAATTCCTCAGACAGCCTCCCTCTGTGCAAGACGTGACATGTAGACCCATCATATGTAGCCTTAATAATTGCTATTAATTTATCCGGAATGCCTCTCCTGCGCAAGGCACGCCAAATAAATTAACGATTGACACTATCAAACGCCTTTTCAAAATCGATGAACAGCAGGTGAAGTGGTGATAAATATTCAACACACTGCTCGATTATGATCCGCAAGCTGTTGATGTGGTTGACATAGAAGGATCTAGATCGGAAACCTGCTTGTTCGGCGTCGAGTGTGTCTTCAAGCTGGTCTTTGATTCGCTCCAAGATTATTTTAGCTATTATCTTGGCCACAGCAGGCAGCACGCAGATACCTCTCCAGTTTTCGCACTGCATAAGATTACCTTTTTTAGGGAGCTTGACGATCATTCCCTTCTTCCACTCATCCGGAAAACTCTCGGCTTCCCATGTTCTCCCGACAAGTGGGAACAGTAGCTCAGCCGATTCTGTTGGCGCAGCTTGAAAAATTTCCGCGGGTATGCCATCAAGTCATACTGCCTTGTTGGTTTTCAGTGCTTTGATCGCAGTAATAATCTCTTCCTTACTGGGGGTTGTGGTGCGAATTCGAGGATTTCTTTCTACGGACACTTCAGTTTGACTTGGGTGCATATTGCTGGCGAATACTCGGTTTAGAACCGAAGCAAAATGCTCCTTCCATCTCTTCAGTTGATCCTCATCCGATACTAGCAACGAACCGTCTAAGCCTTTCACTGGGTGTTGGGTAAAGTTTCGGTCACCTATGAGCTCTTTGGTGATTCTGTAAACGGTTCTGCTGTCGCACCTTGCTGCTGCTTCTTCTGCTTGCGTGGCCAGCGCGTTGATGTAATTGCGCTTGTCACGTCTCACGTTACGCTGCACTTCTCTCATCTTCATGCGATACATGGACTCTAGCTCGATCCTCCCTGCTGCTGGAGCTGCTGCAATTCGAGCTTTTAGCTGTTTGCGTTCGTTGATCCTTCTCCAGGTATCATCGGAAAGCCACGCCCTATGGTTTCCCTGCGATCGACCGACAATCCTTTCAGCACCTGATGTGAAAACAGTTTTCACAGCACACCAATGGTCTTGGATGGTGGCGGGCAGTGAGGTGCTGATTGTTTCCACTCCACGTGAGAGATGGTCCCTTAGTTCTTGGCGCACTGTGGGAACTCTCAGTCGGTTTACGTTGAACCTGGGTATTCTTGTGTCGTCAAGTCTTCGAACGGCAGCAGTGCGTAATTGGACAGTAGCTATCATAAGACGAGATAGGATCTCGTACCAACCAACCAACGTCTAGAAGACTACTTCTAAAACGGCGACTGATAGCAAAATGGTCAATTTGGTTGGAGGTTGCTTGCCTGTCAGTTGACACCCAACTGATTTTATGGTAGGTCCTGTGTTCAAACATGGTGCCACCTAAGACAAGACGATTTGCGTTGCAGAAGTCAACAAATCTTTCGCCGTTGTCATTGCGGTTGCCTAATCCGTGCCGTCCCATAACATGTTTGAGCCCTTCGTTCTCGCTGCCTACCTTGGCATTCAAGTCCCCCATCACAATAACAATGTCGCCGTTGGGTGTTGCATCATAAACAGCTCCTAACTGGTTGTAGAAGGTCTCATTTTCTTCCTCAGACGAACCTTCCGTGGGTGCGTAACACTGTATAATGGTGACGCGACGTACTCTCGTCCGGAATCTGGCCGTTAAAATCCTGTCACCGTGTGGCTGCCAGGAGATTAGGCCTCTGCGTGCTGTAGGTGTTAACAGCAGTCCAACTCCATATCCACAAGGGCTTCCAGTTGGTCTTCCGGAGTAGAGTAGTACAGTGTTACGCGTTGGGGATTGGTACTCACCCGCATCTAACCATCTTATCTTGCTTACTCCCAATATGTCCAGCTTATATCGCATGAACTCATGCTCTAGTTGAAGGAATCTGGCATTCTGAGGTCCTTCACTCTGAGAGTCAAGGAGCGTCTTCACGTTCCAGAAACCAATCTTTGTCCGAGTACAATATCCAAAAGTCGTCAACGCGTTGTCAGTCCTTATCCGAGGCATTGTGTCGGTTTCTGTAGCTTTTGTAGATTTCGGTAACGCGGATTGCTGGCCCAGGTTACCTAGTCTAGGCATAAGACCCTAGACAATCTCGCACTTGCAATTTTGGCCTACGTGTATAAGGGTTTATACATGTAGTTGCCCGGGGACCACCACGAGGAGGTAAAGCAAGCACTACATTACGAACTTGATTGTTGCGCTACTGGTCCAATCCATGTTTTGGACAGTCAGTAGTTTCCCGATCAATCGCCATGCATAATTAAATGTTGGTTAATTATCATATTTTATATTATATTATATTATATTTTTTTATATGAGATGGCATACCAAGTTTTTGCCCAATGTTGGTTACAACGTTACTTTATTTATAGCAATCTTAACAAAGTTTTTCTCAAAAAATGTATATACCATAAATTGGTTGTCGGTTTTATTGATCTCAATTGCACATAAAACTTATGGATACAGGTTCTAGTTTGTTCAACTCAGTCGTGCGCCATATTTCCCGAAGAAATTGATATATCTGATCCACATCAAAATCATTACGGATTTCATATATTTGCCTGCAGGAATAGGTCTATCAGATGAAAAACATATGAAAAAGCTACAATCCGTCTAAAGCGGATCGTATGATACCCTATCCCTTTCCTGTATACGAACTTTTTTTAATATCTAATCAAAATACTCCAAAACGTGAATTTTCTCAATAAGTGGGCGGATTTTTAATTTTGTTTTTATATATATACTGTACTTTGCTCCTTAGAAGAGATATTGTTCGAATAAAAACTTCAAAAACAGTTTTTTTTTTTATAAAAACGCCCCTAAAATGTAGGTGTGGTCGAATATAATGTATGGAAGATTTGATTTGGACCGTCCGTTCGTCTGTCCGTCTGTGTGTCACCAGTTTTTGGGCCTTCAATTTTGAGCTAGGTCGATGAAATTTTGTATACGAGGTCCTGGCAAAAGTAAGCAATACATGTGTAAACATTTTCCAAATCGGCCCACTGACACGCCCACTTTTCAAAAAATTCACTTGTTTCAGTATTTTCATATGAAACTCAAAAAAAACTTACTTAAGCAAATAGGTAGATATATTTTTACTCTTCAATTCTTCCATACATTATATTCGACCACGCCTACATTTTAGGGGCGTTTTTATCAAAAAAACTGTTTTCTACGTTTTATTCGTACAATAGCACTTCTAAGCAACAAATTACAATATACATTAAAAAAAAAAAATCCGCCCACTACCCCACCCACTTATTGAGAAAATTCGTATTTAGGAGTAATTTGATAAGATATTAAAAAAAAAAATTGTATAAAGGTAAGGGATAGGGTATCATACGATCCGCTCTAGACGGATTGTAGCTTTTTCATATGTTTATATTTAGGCATGGAAAACCGAATTTCGGGAAAATTGTATACGAGTTTAATGCAGAAAGGGGACGATATGCTGTCTAAAGCTCGGATGTAATTATTGACTAACGTTTGCAGTTTTCTAATGACATGAGCGCGTTCTTCAATAAATTGTGAACAGCATCATAAAAGTAGACATTAATTTGTCTATTTGGCTGTCTGTTTAGTTCGATGCTAGAGTCAGTTAAAATAATACTCCCAAGATATTGGGAGTTGTTCCTTACTAAAATAGAGTTAATAATAATGAAGCGGAATTCAAAGAAAAATGGCTTCAATACAATAATATCTTACCAAAAGCGATGTGTATTGCAGTGGTTCCAGCAATACATATTGTACGAAAAAAAAACGTATGTACATAACTTTTTAGTTAATAGGAGACTATCCAATCTTTGTTTATTCAACGGTATAAAATTTTATGCCTTAGAAAACAAGTTAACTTAATTAAAGATAATTTCTAAAGCTATTTTATGTATAAAACAAATCGACGGGCTATTATGTATTTCATCACATTATCCAAAAATATTTTTCTCTATTCTTGCTATGAATCCTAGGTTTCTCGTTGATTCTTTATAACTAGCAATCTCCTTGTGGTATTGCTCTCTCAATATCACATCATTTGGTCCCCAATTAGCCTTAGGACTAAAGGCTCCACGCACTTTATCTGCAAAAGTATCACCAGGCTGACGAATAATCGCAACACAAGCCCAGATTGGAACTTGAATTACACCAAAAGCTGATATAGTCCAACCGATTGCTGAAATGCAACATTATTATTATCATTGGCTCTTCTTCTTCTTCATTATTCAAACTAACCATAAGCCCAATTAGGATATCCAACATCCTTATAAGTCAGTGGTTCATACGCCACAAAAGTGTAGATCAATATTGCTGTCATGATCAGTGGTGTAATGATTCCCCAACAAATTCTCCAATACCAGCCGGGATTTTGACCTATCATGAATTCAGTATCTTTACAAAGCCGATCGACACCGTAGACCCATGCGAGGACATACAGCTCAAGGATGCCGAGAATAAGAGCGATCATCGAAGCACCAAAATAATCAACAAGTGTTAACATAAATTGGCCGCCCTAGAGTAAGTAAACAAAAGTGAATATAATTAGTCTTAATCTTTTTGTTGTTGATCCTTTGGCTTACCGGAGTGATGTACATAAGTCCAACGCAAAAGCTTACTATCGCTATACCTAATGCGCAGTAGGATTGTGGAATCTTAGGGAAATTATCTCGGATAGCAGTCATCGTACACGATGTCATGGCAATGTTACTGCCAATACCCAAGACGAACAACATGATGAAAAATAGGACGGAGAATATCTGAGGCACAGCCTTAAATTTCGCAATGGCATCGGGGTAAGAAATAAAGGCAAGGCCTGCTCCTCCCTTGACTACTGTTCCAACGTCAGTTGTGCCGATTTCGTGTGCCAAATGACCCAAAATGCCAAAGATCGTGAAACCAGCCAAAAGAGAGGTAAATGTGTCAAGGAGAGTAACAATTGTGGCATCCCGATGAACATTGTGATTGAATTTGTTGTAGGACGAGTACATTATGATATTTCCAAAACACACAGATAGCGAGTAGAATACCTGCGTCACAGCGGCATACCAAACCTAAAAGAGAAGATCAACGATCGCTGGAATAGAATTGAAATTCAATGCATACCTTTGGGCTTAAAATCTTTTCCCACTGAGGTTTAATAAAGTAGATAATACCGTTTGTAGATCCTTCCAAAGTAACTGCACGTATCAGCAAGATAACCATAACTACATATGGAAAAATAGCCAGAAAATACGACGCCTTTCCGGAACTTTTTACTCCACGAATAATCACCAAATAGATCATGGCCCATGATACTGCCAGTCCAATGACAAGTGGCCAATTTGGAGCACCAATGCCATCGACGATCGTATCCTTTTCATTTAGAACCTCTTTACTGTAGTTTCGAGAAAAAAAAAACAATATAAATAAGCATAGACACGTTATCTTGGTACCAAAGCCATCCACCCAAACTTAGTTACCCACTTACATAAAATACAATTCAGAACTCGTCATGATCGTATCATTACTTGCATTTTCCACATACTTAAGATATTCTTTGTTAGTAGCCGAAGTAGTAGTAGAATTATTAAGCTGTTCATCAGTATTACTCATTCCCGAAGAATCAAAGCAGTGTGTACCCCATTCTGGGCGGCAATTAGCCCATGGCAATGGCGATTTGAACGATTGTACCAAATAGTAGCAGATCAGTGCCACAATCGATTCGTAATAAGTCGCAAGCAGGAACACCATGAATACCTGACCAATTCCAACACCTTGAGAAAGTTAGTTAATAACAAAGCGATGTTAATCTAATTTACTGCATGTGGTTAGCTTAGATATAGATAGTATATTAAATATAATGTGTAATTTAATGCGTAAGAGCTTTGGTAATTATATAATTTCGTTGATATAAAAGTGGTAGAGCAATATTGCCGTGAAGAAGATTGAATATTGTTTTTTTACATTCTTGGGACTCTCAACATACATAATTTTAGAAGCGAGAGATACTCACATTAAAAAAATGTATTTACCTTTTTCAATGGCACGGTCCAATTATTTAATTAGATCACAAACAACTCTGAGTAATCTGAGTAAATATTCATCTAAGATACAGACAATTTTGTGAAGTACATGGGCCAATATCGCTATGGAAACAAAATTTGAATCTAGGTAAATGCTCTCTGTACGTTTGACTAATGGGAGCATATATTTTAAACTTTAAATCAAATTTGAACAAGAAGAAATGTAACATATCCATAAAGAAAAACAATCGGTCAAAATTCATAATTCGTTAAAGCTTAATATAAAATATAAATAACGATATAAAACACGCTTAACTGGTGCATTCAATGACGGGGTGAAGAAAGGTACAAAGGGAGTAAAGGTATTCGAATACCTCCAGTTTGTTGCATTTCTTTGAGTAGAATAAATTGGCGTTAAAATCAACAAGTTTGGATACAGTCTTTAGCCTCTACCTTAGAGTTTCAAGAATACCATGTTTTCCCCAAAAGTTGAAACTGGAGAAAAATAAAGTGCACGACTTGGTCGTAGTTGGCTACAAGCGAAGTATCGTTATTAAAAATTTTGGCCAAAAACATTGTACGCTATTTTATACCACTCTATAAAAGTAATTAGAATATTTAATCGTTAGACCCAATTTTTTTTTAAGCCATTTTATAGCATTTTTGATTTTTAATTTAATATGATTGATTTTAATCCGTTTTTAAGAAAATCGTCTTTTAGCCAAATTGGCCATAATTATTGTTACAACAAATTTTGGCCAAATTATGGTATGTCATCTTATTGCACATGTCTGTACTAGTGTCAGTTTGAAATTTCAACGAAATCGTTAGAACCGTTTTCGAGCAAACCTAGTTTTTTTTTTTTTTAATTGGCCTTAAGTAAACTACCGTTAATACATTCCCCAATCCTCTGTTTCTTTCGAGCTGAGATGACTCTTTTTAACCCCAATTTTCTGAGGTGAGGTCTCTCATCTTTTAACATAGGCGGTAATATGTTTTCTGGGTGTGCAAAGTAAGAATTGCGTTGAATAAAAGGATCAATTATTTCTATAACACTAGGACTGAAACCTCTTGACACATTTATCAACTGGAAAACATGATTTGGTCCATATTTGAACGAGCTGCCTTTTTTTATACTAAACCAAATTTTTTTGGTTTACTTTTACAATGTACTCTGCAAGTATTGTCAAATTTTTTGTTGGGTAAGATGTGGCTACATAAAGCGTCAGAATGCTATTGGCAGTTGTTAACCACCTAGAGTGAGCCATTTTCTATGCAGCACATGATCCTTTGCTAATAACGTCATATATCTGAAACAAATATTTTTAATCTGTACTTAGAGAATCTTAAATATCTTTTGGAAAATTTGTTAGGTTTCCTGGAATTGGAGAAAATTCAACGACAGGCAGCTAAGTACAATTTTACAGCGCATTTCCAATTGGTTCCGAAGAAAGTCGAGATCTTAATGTAGATCCATTCAATATAATGAATAAATTACGTAAAGACAGCTCATTAGAATGCAGTTGGCATATAAACCATTGCAATGGTCCTCCCAAGCTCAGCTCCATAAGGCTGATAGCACCACTATTATAATCAGTGTTTATAGCTTCCATCGCAACCAACAACAGACAATTTAGATAAATCCACTTTTTTTACATTAGAAATGAGTTTATCGAATCCGCTATAGTTTCCCTGTTCCGGGAACAGTAGTATGACTCCGGATGAATAGGAGTACTGAAATATGCTCTTTAAATTTTGTCACCCTATAAATGCGTGGACCTCGTCTTTCACAAACCATTATTTTATCTTTTCTTCCATCCAAATAAATGCTTTGAATACTCAAAAGACGATTTCAATTTGGATTTCTTCGTTCGTTCTCCAAGCGATGGCGTCACAGTTTGGGATAGTATTTGTGATTGTTTCCTCTTAAATTTCTTTTCTAGTTTCTTTGTTTCGGAAATATGGCAATTTTTCTGGTGTGTTTTTGCTCGGAAAGAAATGGCCTGTCTAGGACAGGGACCTTGCTATCTCGAGGCCAATCTCAACTCTTAAGATCCCCTTACTTGCAGGTAAAAATATCAAATAATTCACTTAGACATTTATTTTTTCAATCTTGTAAGTTATGCTTATAATTTTCATTTTGTTTGAATTTGGGGTATCTGAGAAAATTCAAATATTTATCATAGACACTTTTTTTTTATGTTTTTTTTTACACGTTGTATTGTTATGGTAGGGAGAGTTGGTTTTAGGTTATTCGGTATTATGTATTAGGTTATATTGTGATATTACCAGGTCTAAAAAATATATACATATACATATATAAAAACAGCTACCAACCAAAAAAAACACGTAAGAAAGTAAAGGAATTTTATCTTTCCAAAATGGAAAAGTGAAGTTAACTTGACAGTTGCTATGTTACAATAAAATAGGTAAAATATTTTGTTTGGCTTTACTTCTATATATATCTAAATACCAAATAAAGACAAAGAAAACAGTCATTACCTAAGCAGGGAACAAGTTCATTTGTACTTTTATTTGCTCAGGCTTTAACACTTCTTGACATTTCACGCATACAAAACAATCAGTTTGTATCATTGGGAACCTTGAACGTATCGTATATCCAATTGCTGGCACATTTTAATAACCTTACAAACATTGAACGTGAACTCCCTCATCAAGTCTCACGACGCGTAGCCGTCAATTATTATGTAGAAATAACGCAAAACAACTTTCACACTTCATCAGAAAAAAGAGCCTACCACACATTTGATTGAATTCTTCAATTCCAATCTATTTGTGCTTTGATTTCAATTGACTCTGTAATAAATAATAATTTCCCAATCAACTAAAATATTCTGTTGCAATAGTTTTCATATATTAAATCATCCCGTTCTCGGAACTGACCTACACCAAAAAAGCGTAAAGTTTTTGTGTTAAAATAGGAAATAAATATTCAAAGTAGATACTAATTTCCATCACCAAACGCGGTACTAAAAAGTGACTTACATAAAATACAATTCAGCTGAAGTTTGTCTGTCGCTGATATTAAAACTACTTAAACTACTATTGCTAGAGAGCGCAGAGTCAGACGCTGCAGACGCTACACAAACAGCGTCCCACGAGTCTTGGCATTCGGTCCATGGCAAGACACTATAGAAGGAATCGAATGTATACTTCAATGTGATTCCCATAATGGCTACGTAGTAGGTGGTTACTACTGATATAGAGATCACCTGGCCAATTCCGACGCCTAAGTTATACATAAGTCAATACATGATGATGATATTTTTAAGAAAGTAGGTACATGTCCTATTAAAACTTACCTTTCATAGCAGGGCATAGATCGAAAACTTTGACAGATCCTCGACTTGAAAACTGACCCACTATCATCTCCAGGTAATAAATTGGCTTACCAACTAAAAATAATACTATCAGGTACGGTATTAGGAAAGCACCGCCACCGTTTTCCAGTGCTGTGAATGGGAAACGCCACACATTTCCCAGTCCCACTGACATGGCTATGCATGAGAGCAGAAATTCAATGTCCTTTCCCCAAAGGTCGCGTTCTTTGCCAGGTTTTGAAGCTGCATTCTGTAAAGTTATAAGCTTATTAAATATCTTCAATGCAACTGATTGACTACCAATTTTTCATATTGGGTAGGTAGTCACTTTTATTGATCAAAAGGAATGAGTTGTAAAATGTTAGTTAATGAGTTCAAATCAATTTTTATAGAGTTTCCATCTCGAGCACTACTGATCGATTTCAGTTAACTTTGAAAAAATTGTTTTCTCTGGCTCAGTGATTATCATAGGAAAGTAAATAATAATTATTTTATCAATACCTAAGCCTAAAGAGATAAATACGTACATAATAAAATGCAATAAACTATGCTGCATGCATACAGATACAAATGGATAAGTCAAAGTTTATTGATCTGTAATCGTCAAACTAACTGAAATTGCACAACTGGGGCAGTACATGTATACATACGTATGTACATAATGTGTAAGAGGTGTTCATTGAATACAATTTTTTAATAAAATCGGCTTGGCTATTAGCGAAGTTTTTGTAAGAAATGTGGTAGGTTATCTTAGGGAACTTATCAAACCTAAATAAGGGCTAGAACCCTTTTTGGGCAAATTGATTTTATGTGAAATTGGTCTTAAGCTTAGGTCTAGGACAAAAATTAGACTTTTTATTATTCAAAACAATCTATCTAAAGATGTATGTATCTAAAAATAAAGTAAAGAAAAAATTGTAGAAATCTAGAGTTGATATTCATTTCAGATTCATTCATATAAAAAAGTTTTTACAATCCGATCGGTATGCTTCTTTCAATAGTCAAGGATAATAAACTCCTTTGACAAAAGTACAAAATTCGTTTACAAAGTATGCAATATTATAATATGTCAATCTAATCTAGGTCTTCTAAGAGATCGGCCTTAGTCCTTTATGGATATATGTATAAGATTCTAATTCTAATACCAACGGCATCTATCGCATGCATTTCTGGCCTTTTGTTTTTCAATAAGTTTGATGCCGATTGAGTGAGTGGTACTTTCAATATGACGGGTGTGTATATGAATGGAGATGTTTTTGCTCTCCAGTCCTATTATTTCTAATAATATTCTTAGATGAACATCGATTTTTCTTGTTACATATACATATGTAAGCATTTATAAAATCTGCATTTCTAGTAAAAATAAATTACGGAATTTATCTTTTAGACCAGTTTTCATTATGTTCGCAATAAAACGAAATGATTTTGTAGATTTCGTTCTATTCGAAATTTATATTTTTAACATATGTTTGTAAATGAAATTTATTGTTGAGATACATAACTACGTTTA
This sequence comes from Chalcosyrphus nemorum, assembly GCA_949716465.1. NCBI lineage: Eukaryota > Metazoa > Arthropoda > Insecta > Diptera > Syrphidae > Chalcosyrphus > Chalcosyrphus nemorum. The sequence goes on from OX454335.1 coordinate 12,296,672, forward strand.
GTCTAAAGCAATGCTTTGAACTTACTTACTTCCTTGAAGAATAACGCGATAAGTACTTAGGGAGGAATAATTTATACACCCAAAATAAAAAGCGCTGTAGATTTTACAATTGAAGGCAGTAGATTTAACAATTCATTGTAGATTTGTGTATTTAACAGCGCATCTGGTTAAATTAACAATTTTTTGTAGATTTTACAGCGAATGCATTCATTTTTACAACAAAGTTGTTAAATCAACTACAATCCCCAATTGTAAAAACAACAGCGCGTTGTCAATTTCGGCTGTTAAATCTACAGATATGAATTTGTAAGATCTACATCAAAATGTTGTAGAATCTACAGCTATTTACTGTAGTAACTACAGCAGGAGCTGTAGAAATTACAACAAGTTGTAGATTCAGCATCTATTACGAAAACGTAAAAAGTAGATACCATTTGAGAATATTCGCATGATAATTTTTAGAGGCCATGGCGTTGTGGTAGTGTATGCAGTCGCCGAGTAAGAGGTTCCAAGTTCCACCCCAGCCAGATCTAAACATTTTTCGCATTTTGTAAGTAAATTAAATTATATAATTCGGTTTAAACACACACTAAGTATTTCTTGGACAAGAACCATCAAATTGTATTGTAAAAGCTATTTCCACCCCATTTCTCGCACCATACCAATAAATTAGAACTTTAAGCTTATGTGGTGCTATGAAAGCGATTTTTTTTTTACATGCAAATTGTTGTTGTTTCTACAGCTGTTCTACAGCTGTTCGACGGCAAAGTGCTGTGAAATCTACAATTTTAGCTGTTATTTTCACAACTAGATTGTTAAATTTACAACCATCCCTCTGTAAAATTTACAACGAAAATTGTCGGGTCGATTCTGACAATGAATGCAGTAGAATCTACAGCGTTTTACTCTATTTTTACAGCACCTTTTTTTTGGGTGTAGCAGAAATTTAATAAAACAAGAATGAAAGCAGTAATCATTCGCAATATTTCCAAATATAAAATATAAGCAAATATGATAGAAAACATTAATGTAAACACATAAGGGTTGATCATTTCTACCAACTGTAGAATTCGGTAATGTTTCCGAAAGTGCCCGAAAACCGAACAATTAGACGCTGCAATAGACTGCATGATTGCTCGACTGAACATTTGTTCTTTTGCGCCTGACTGCAGTGTATGGTTTGCATTCAGAACTGTAAGTATTCGACCAAAGTAAGCAACTTGAGGAGTCAGCCTCTGGAAATAATCTTTAATCCACTGTGGAACAACAAAACGCTAAGGGACAGCGTAGTCCTTAGTATGCGGACTTCGAATGCCTTAGCGAACTTTGGTTTTAATCTAGCCTCCTCATGGTATATCGGGCTTTGTCATGTGCTTCTGACGGCCAGTCCCTCTCTGGCCACAACTTCAGTCGGCAAGGATGACGGGGCCAAGTGGTCTACCCTTATACTTGTGTCAGTTCCGGGAAAGCAGATAATGCCACCCATACTTCGTCACGTGCAGCATATCCACTAGAGTGGATACATCCCTCCGGATGTTCTTCCATTGTTAAGAGGTTGCACAGCTGCGAATTTAAATTAGCGGTCTCATCAAGTTAAATTTTAACGAAAGGGGGTGGTTTAAATACACTCTTCGCAAAGGCGATGACAGGGATAGTGCAATAGCCAATGCCAATGCCCCTTCTACTGACAATTTCAGGCCGGACTACATGCCATTGAGATATGCGTCACGCATAATCTCCATAAGCGTTTAAAATGTGCCAAAGTAATTCGTCTGCTAGGTAAACTTTAATACTTCGATAAAATAGTTCTTTAAGGTCGCAGTGTCGAAAAGAAAAACTTCAAAACTAGAGTGCAAAATACAGAATTCAGTATTGTTGCGAATTTAGTAATTAATATATTTATTCTAACAATGTTAAACTTCAATAGAACTTCAATCAACAACTAATCAAAAAGAAATTAATTGAAATACTCATTAGTCCTAATCAGAAACAAATCTCACATCGCGTGTTTGCTTATTAAGAGTTTAACAGCATGACAACCGAAATTACTCTGGAAAAATAATATAATACAAAATTTACGAAAAGACAGAATCCGTAGTGAGCCAGATTGTGTGATACTCTATCCCTTTCCTATATGCATGTCACTAATATACATATGTATATGTACATGCTTACTCAAAAACACGAATTTTTGCTATAAATGGGCGTGGTAATGGACGGATTTAAACAATTTTTCAACATATACCTACTGTACTTTGTTCCTAAAAAGTGATATTATTTCGATGAAACTTAAAAAAAAAATGTTTGATACAAAAACGCCCGGCGTGGCCATACACAATGTATGGGAGATATGTAGGGTAAAAGATTATCTACATATTTGCTTAAGAAAGTTTTATCAAGTGTTATGTTAAAATATTGAAAAAACAGAGTTTTTCGAAAAGTGGGTGTGTCAGTGGACGGATCCTTTGAAATGTTTAGACTTGTACTGCTTCTATTTCCAAGAACCTCGTGTACGAAATTTAATCGATCGAGCTCAAAATTTACGGCCCAAAAACTGGTTGTCCGGACAGACGGACGGATATGTCTTAATAGACTCGGCTTGTGATGCTGATCATTTACATATATATGTACATGTATACTTTATTGGGTCTATTTTTATATTATTACAAATTATGTATTAACTTATTATGCCTTTTGATAGGATATAAACATATGGAGTTGTTAAAATCAGTGGCGTAGCATGCAGCCCCTAGACATTTTTTCACACAATAAAAAAATAAATCTTTGTCTACGGTTTCAACCGTAGACGTTTTCTCATATGTATGTCAATAAACTTGATAAAATTTCTCTTCAAAACTTTGTCAACTGCAAGCAAGTGAAGTAAAAATGAAGCGGCAAATTTAAAATTTTTACAAAAAACAGATACAGTGGACGTCCAGTATAACGAATACCTATATAACTAACGTGTATAAAAATTGCATTGACATCTCTAAATAAAGAACGCTTTCATTCAAATTTAGTATCCGATATAACGAATAAATTTATGACTGCAAATTTTGCTCAATACCATTTTAGTTTTATGTAATATTGTCACTCTCAGTATATTTTCTCATGTGTCGAATTTAATTTTACGTAAAAGGTACATATAAAATACACATTCACTTTTCATTTGTACTCACATACCTACATATAACCTAGTACATATATATGTACATTACAGTGTCCATCTTATGGAAATCAAATTTAGGTGTATGACATGATTAATATGTATTCTTCGCTCTTGCTAAATTTTTTTAGTACTAATATTATTTACTATTGATAATATTCGATAATCGGAAAAATAAGCAAAATTAGCGGTATGGTAAAGATAACTTGACTTTGATCCTTTGAAATATGAATTGGATTGTTCAGATAAAGAAGTTATGATCAAAGTAACTTACTGCAGGTGGGGGTGATGTATTTGGCGGTCCAGGTGGGGGTCCATTATGTATTCTCGTAATTCCATTCGTATTTTTGCCATCATCACCAATAAATGCTGGATTCACATGTGTAGCCATAGTTATCTAAAAGATAAAAGAAATAGTTTTTGATATCATTTTTCAAATAGATAAATCTTTTTAAGAGCTCAGTCATAAATTTAAGTGTCAATTAATGTTGATATATTATTTAGCAGCTACAATTAAAAACTTAAAGATAACTTTGTCAGGCAATAAAGCGGTTTGTTTGATTGCACTTAATGCTGTTTTGACAACAATGTAACAGTACATATCGTAAATCTCGTAAATGCACTCAGTTTGCGATGAATTGCTCGTCTGTAAATGAAAATGTACTCACTATAGCTTCACAAATTAAACACCGAAGTTAGGCTTCTATCATATAGGACACCTTAGTTACGTAATGGATGGACTATTTCTAGAAGCTATCCGCAAGTAGAAAGTTCCCAACAAGGACAGGAGACGATCAAGAGAGTATGTACAGACATACTTACATTACATACATACAAAAATACGTTGAAATTTGAGGATGTTGAGATCATGAACATTTTTTGGCACTGTATTGATTTATGGTTGAGGTAGAGATCAAAGGTATAAGTTGGTATGCCTAAAGTAGCATCTATCCACGATCTTAAAATTACTTTTTATACATATATATAGTATTGACGATTTGATAAAAGACTCAAACAATCTTTTGAAACAAATCTCTGGTTTCAAAAGATTAGTTCTGTGTGAAATTTTACTGAAAGCAGTAGTAAACATATTGTGATAAATTAAGTAATGCTTTCACTTAGGTCCCGTAATAATTTGTTATCCGTCTAGGTTTCGTTAAGGCTCAAAATGTCACGTAAATTAAGTGAAATACCTGTGTAAATGTGATTTTATTTCTGATTTAAAGCTATTCGACGAAGAAATTCGTCCCCTTGAAAACTATAATTTTGGTGTCTAATTTCCAAGCAGTTCATACAAATAAAATTATGTTCCAATTTCCACTAGTTCTAACTATCGAGTTTTTTTATGGCATGAGGTCTTGTTCAAGAGTATTATTTTAGGGTAAAATTCGGTTTGAAGATTTTAATGAGCATTGATTTTATTATTTTAGAAAAGAAACCAAAAGTGAGCCTCCAATTTTTTTCCGTTTATTACTTGTTTTTTTTTTAATATATAATAGAAATAATAAATTAGCTGTCAATATCAGAAGTCATTGAATAGCCACTTTATTTTTTTAACTGGTTTTAAGTCTTAAAAAGTTGATTTAAAAAAAAAAAAAAAACAAGTTTGACCGTTCACAGAATTGACCATCAACTATGTATGTTTTGTATGTATATCGATTTATTACTCTCAATTGCACTTTTCCTTTCGTTAACCCGGCTCTAGGAATAGCGAGATACCGATTGACCATGAGTCGATTGGACGTCGTGTAATAAGCCAGTATGTGTTACACCGACCTTCAAAGTAAATTTATAAAACTGAGTCAACAGGTGATAGAGATAGACGCGGGGTGGGGGACTAGGGGCTTTACAAAATTATAACTGTTGTTGCACGTGATCAGAAATGGGATTTCCCCAGTCTATTGTGCGTGACAGTAATAAGCCATGAATGTGAGAAAAATTAATTCAATGATGAATCATTAAATTTAGATAAACCTTATTGGATTGTGCACTCACCTTTAGAATAGCAATCGAGGGGGTAGTTTCCAAAATTTAATGACATTCACTGCCAATAAGTGGTGTCAAAACATTAATGTTTCTGGCTTGGTATAGATGACGTTGACGTCATTGTTAAGTGAAGATAAATATAAACTCATTATAATTAAATTCTGATTACTTTATTACCCACTAATTGAATAATTTATGTTATTTGCTTGCAAAATATGTGATTACATATGTTATTCATTGTCATCATCTAAGTGCTAATTGTATCTGATTAATAAAGTGTGATAAACCTTTATATGTAAATGTCTTATAAAAATTAAGATAAACATCTAAATTTTTAGATACTACGTTGGATTTTATTTGTGTATTTGGACACACTTCCGAGAAGTGCAACCTTTCTACTGAGGTAAGAGATTTCTGATAAAATTCATCTTTATTGATTTATGTGTGGTGCAACGAATAGGTATGTTCGTATTGTGTGGAGGAATGTTGTAAAAAATAAATAAAAATAAATATTAGGCCGTAAGCTGCCCATAGAGGGCCTAGGCATAGCTTCTCACAACTGTACGTATTGTGCGTGATATAAATTTCTGCACATCCAGAAGGGACCTACATTTTTATGCCGTATCCGAAAGGCAGGGGGTTTTTGAGAAGCTTTCTCATGACAGTAAATACTCTAGGGTGTTTGTCAGACGCTCGTAGTTCAACGCACTAACCACTGAGCCACGGAATGTTGTAAGCTATGACCTTATTTGAATATGCGAGGTCGCTGTTAAGTATCTGTGGTCACCATTAACTCTTAAAGATCCATAAACATATGTATGGTATATAGATGTGTTTACTTACTTTGTACCGCTGCTAACTTTGATGTATCCAGAATGGTTTTAAGGGCTCCCGGTTGTAAATATGAACATTTTAGCCTCTTGTATGTAATTACATATTAATATTTTCAACTTCACAATATCATGTGTGTTTGATGCATTGTCGTAATTGCTACTTATTAGATGGTTCATATTACGAAGCAACCGATATGGTTTGCGACATGTATCATCTTTAGCAAGTTGCTTGGTAAGTGAGCACTCGCCTTCTAAGAGTTAGTCATAAAAATAAGAAACTCTTTGTTTAATGACATAGAGTAGATTTATAATTTACATTCATCACTCGAACTAAAGATTTTACAATAAATAGGTCAAAATAAACAACAAAAGTGTAATTGAAGTACACGTACAATGCCATCATGGCTTAAGCTAAGAAGCCCACAACGATTTTAAAATCTCATTACCCGTATATGTCAATTTTCAAATGAATCTTACTACGTAAACAGCGGTCACGGTGGATTCCCGTTTCAAGGTTAATACGTTACCAGCATCTAAAAGTTAAACTTTTATTTTTATTCGGCCACTATTCAACAGTCTACCAAATCAAACCGGTGTAAGGCACAACATACAGACGTGAACTGCTTTCAGATCAATGATTTTTGCCGTTGAGCACGGTATGACGTGGTCGTTAAACCAAAGCTGAGTTCCATAAACAGAGACAAAATCATTATCTAATAGATGCACTTTTTCTAACGTATACGTATGTAAATTTGTGAAACGAGAATTTGTTTATGTGCATTTTTTAATTGTGTGTTAGTTGTTTGTAGCAATCCTCGTCAAACCCATATCTGTGTATGTAACTTCAAAACTATCTATTGCAGTGTGTCGAAAATAATTTAGAAACTGTACAATAGATAGCCTATAGTCTATCAGCTGTTTATTGTGTCTTCAAAATTTGCAGGCACGTCTCAAATGGAAAAATTTAAATTATGTATAAGGTAGTGAAGCTTAAAGCATTTAAATATTCGCAGGCGGAATGATAATTCTTGAATAAGTAATTGTTTGAGATTGATTTATTATTATAGTTTTGATGGTAACAGGTATGTATATAAATACAAGTTTATGGCGTAAAATTACATTAAAAGAGAGAAGAAGAAACATTTCAATAAGCCAAATAAAGCTGTGCTCTACTGCAAGGTATACCTTAATTAGTGACTAAGATAATTGTTGGGTGATGTGTATAGAAAAAAACAAGATTTAATTTTTTTTATGAAAAAAATAAATTTATTATGGCAACCCTTAAAAAAAAAAAAATTAGTGAGATATTACTGTATATGGAATTTTGTCAAAACGATTGAAACCATTTGCGAAAAAATATAAAAATACTCTCAAGTATAACCGTATCATTTCACTCGTTAGGCATACAAACAGACAAAATTGGCAGACCTATTTTTTACAGCTTGTGTATCATAGTAATGTCAGAATTGTTCACGAATGCAATACTTGCTTTATATTAAAAATTGCAAGTAAAATTGTACTGAAATCAAAGCACAGTATTACTAAGTAGGTACTTTTAGTTTTTATTTGGTTAAGTTGCGTCGAATTTCAAATTTATTAAATTGTTTATATTGAACTATATTTGGGTGTACCTTTGCAGGATATGATTAATATTGTCTTCAATTTAATGATAACATAAAACGTCCTGAACACTATGTATTGTACGAGGCCCTCATCGCACTTTTTACATTTTTTAAATCTTCAACAAATTTTTCATTTAGTAAAATTTCCATAAAAAAAAATAATCGGTCGCATGGCAACTTTTTGTTAAATGAGCTTTTTAAACGTAATATTCTGAAAGAAAGTCTTATCACACTTCAGAAGCTAAATTTGCCGGTGATCTGCAGTGTTTCATTTTAAGAGTGTGACCCATGTCGCAAATAACCTATATTAGATAGTCTACTTCGGAGGTTAGGGAGAAGATTTAAAAGCTTTTACACTGGTGAGCGACAATGTGAAAATCACTCACACATTCTCGCTCACTAGAGTAAAATTTGTAAAAAAAATAATAAATAAATATTAGGCCGTAAGCAGCCCATAGAGGGCCAAAGCCTAGCATCTCAGAACTGTACATATTGTGCGAGGTATACATTTCTGTACGAACAGAGTGGACCTACAGTTTTGTGCCGTATCCGAAGGGCAGGGGATTTTGAGAAGCTTTCTCATGACAGTTATACTCTTGAATGTTTGTCAGACACTCGGAAGAGGTGGGGCCGTGGAAAAACTTTCGATGGTATTTTTCTGGATTCGAACTTAGAACCCTTTGCGCAGTAGTCCAACGCACTAACCACTGAGCCACGGAACCCACGTAAAACTTGTAGGTTATGGAAAAGATCCTTCGAAGCGGACTGTTTAATAATAGGTTATTTGTGACCCATGTAGATCATAGCTAGGTGATAATAAAACGGCTAATGTTAATACAAAAAGATAAATTCAATGTCTATTACATATGAGCATGCCATCGAATTTTAAGTCACACACGCTTTGTAAACAATATTTTTCTGCATAATTTTAATATGTTGACATTATTTTTTTAATTCTGTGTACTATATTTATCAGTACCAAATCGGTCCCGTGATGCCATGTTGTAATGGAAAATACTAACTTTTAATTTAGAAAATTCAACTTTTTGATGGGAGCAAAATAAGCAGTGCTTAAATTTAAATTTTAGAATAGTGGGAATACACTATAAACCAGAGAGGTGTGAGTTGTCTCAGTTGGCTATACTATAAAAGACTGAAAAAATCTTCCAGAAATTGAACAATCCTTGGTATAATAAGCTAAAATGCTAAGTAATGCTGTGAAATTTAAAAAAAAGTTTGCGATCGGTCACCGGGAGAAGGACTACATCCGTCAAAGGTTCGTTTTATCCCTCTTCTTAAGAGAAGCCACCTATCCAAAAGTCCGGGATTTGATAAACGGATATACCCCTTAGATAGGGTTTGAAAAAAATAAAATGGCAACAAAACGTTGCAAAACCAAGGTTCTAGCGTCTTGCTGACTCTATGCCACGGTACTGTGCATAATAAGCCAATAAGGCCCTTAAACAAAATTATAAGATGTCCGTAAGAAGTTGATGTTGAAGCTGAATTGAATTTCCAAAGGAACTCTAGGACCAATGTTACAAACTATTCAAACGTTTTAGTTGGTGCATATTTGAGGTAATAAAAAACATTACTGGCTGCTTAAAAGTGGCTGTCAGCTAAGAAACGTCAACACACGTAGACCAGTTATAAGGTCCAAGTGTAAGTCTCCAGCTTTTGTTTGCCAAAGGGGATATGAATACTCTTTTACTGATTAAGCTAGTGTAGTGATAGTTGCAACTCAGGTGATATTAGGTTTCAATATTTATTCTCCATAAGTTGTAGGTTAGGTATCCTATTTTTGATTCCCTCGTAATTCTTGTTGAAATACACTAAGTGCTTTCTAAGCGAAATTACTGTGAAAATTAAGTGGATGTGGTCAAGAATTATCACCAAACTTGTCAATCAATGATCGAATACAGTACCACTACACCGTGGCCACCGACAATAATACTGAGCGATAAGTATAAGTAAAGTGACCATCTTAAAAACAATGGTAGTAAAAAACCAAATAAAAATATTTTCTTACTTTAATACATGCACATAGGTACAGGTACCAATTATTAATTGAACACGAATTCCGAATTAGAGCGGTTGATACTCGATCTCTTCAAAGATGGCTTATAAATAAAGTGCCGCTATTATTCTTTTTGTGGGAAAACTTGGGTTGCTATCTAATGAACTTTACCAAATTTGATCAAAATATAGAAATTTCTCAGACGAACGCACAGGAAAACAGAATTTTCAGACCCCCATATTCCATAATGGTATTGTCAAAAACCATTCAAAATTCGGGGTCAAATATTTTACAAATGCAGTACCTATGGGTAAGTACCCCCATATTAGACAACAAAAGTATGTACATACTCGATAAAATTCTTCAATACTCGTACATTTTTGTCCCAGTTGAAATTCACTTCCGACTCTAGTTCGTATTGTATACTCGTTGAGCTAATAATTCTGATCAATCTAAACTTTTAATTCCTAAGATCAAACGAGATTTTCTACTTCAAGACTACATTTCGAACCATGAAATCACATGATCCTGTCCATGTTATTTACAAAGAAAAGTTTGATTAAACTAATTGCGCTTGAAATAACTTTACGATCTAGTTATTGTCACTTTTTATTGCGCACACATTGTTTTATAAAGATAATTGAGACCTTCTAGGTATCTATTTGTAATCTTCTTATCATAAGAGAAAGCTCACAATCTTCTATCTAAAACATCTCTATCAGGTTTGGATCATCCGGAGTGTTGCTAAGAAAACTGGAAAAAAACAAGAGAAAAATGTTTGTTTTTGAAATTTCTCATGAAATCGTGAGTCATTTTTCAATCATTATTCTTAAGCTCTGCTCTGTTACACAAAACCTCACTCTGAAAGAAAAAAAAACTTCTCCAATTCAAAGAATAAGAAACTGGTTTACACTAAAGCAAGTGTTTACCCAAATTGGCTCATTACTTATTCAAAGACAAAAGAGCTTTATGTATGATATACCTACCTATTATACGATTTAACTTAAATGCTTCTTGCACATACCACTAATATGGTTATTCCGGTTAGAATTGGTTTTTGAACTTATCGATCTGCTCAAGATTAAATTTTATACTTTGCCTGTAACTCTTTACTAAAGATCTGATCTCAGAATGACAGTCGGATGATGTCAGACAATGAAATTTGGAGTTTCCATTGAAGTACGAGTATCTCCATGATTGCCTTGAGTAAAACACAGGAATAGGAACTATTTTAAAATGAAAACAAAGAACCTCCCTACATACGATTAACATACTGGTAGAATGGAAGTGAAGTATGTTTTTAGTATGGCTAGACAAGTTGACGAGAACACTTCAGGTGTTACAAACACTATGATGACCTCGTTTAAAATACTACAATAACTAATTGGAATTTTTGTCACAAGGAATTGTACTATAAATTAAATGTTTGTTGAGTTATGAGGGTACATATCTGTGAATCATTTCTAGGGGTACTTTTAGAGTCGAAAAGAAAGAAAAGTTTTTCAGATGAAAAAACAAAGACGTTGAAGTTTGTTACCCCCGTTGAGTTAGTCATCGATTCTTGAAGTTAATTAGCATCAAAAACCCCCCAAATGAGAATAATTACTTGAAGGTGAACACTTAGTTCTTAGGAATATTTCTGAATTCTTACTTAATGACTAATGATCCCATTGTCATTCATTAGTTGTGTTTTATTTTTCATAAAGTGCGATAAGTAAGTGTTAGTTTTAATATAAGTATAATGCTTACTGTATCGCAATCTAGATTGTAGCTAATTTATGTTATAAGAATTCTTGCAGTGGTTAGAAGACCTTGTTGGGTCTATTAGATGCAAGACTGCCAAAGAGTCATAGAGCCAATGTTAGATAATATCCAAAAACAAAGGTTATATTTGGCGCCAAAAAAAACCGAAGCTGACATGTATATCATAATCAAATAGAGTTTGAATATGATTTTTAATATGCACTTCAAAGTGCAAAAAGTTATCGTAGCCAAAATTATAGTCTCTTATAATAAAAATCAACTTACCTTTGTACTTACATACAAACATACATATGTAGTAGTTTACAGTCTTGTAAAATTTTCTAAAATAGAGTTACACACTTTTCCGGGTTCACCAATGATATAGGCACAACCTACAAGGCAACACACTTTAGAAAATCAATTATAAAAATTATGAAATTATAAGAATGAACTAAAAAACTTGTGTACGTATTATACGGTGAATTATCTAATGGATCATCACATTATATTACTGCGCTTATCTAAATTAAAGCATTTGTCTGAACTGCAAGTATTACACTATTCACAATATTAAATGATTTTATTATTAAATCTAAGTCTATAAAAACTTCGTGACGATATATTTCGAACGTGGATTCCCAAACTTAAGGAAAATGCCTACCCTAGATCCGTGTGACATGTAATTGGTCAAAATTATTTCGCTTATTAAATTAATTTATTTACTAACGATAATTGTTAGATATTTATTCCAAAGTTTTGCTTAAGATAAAATTAAAATTATATTAAAAAAATATTAAATTATTTAAAAATTTTATAATTCTTAAATCATTATGAATTAAAAAATTACTAAAATAATTATATTGCCCGAAGCCTTCAATATTTCGTTTCTAGTTTTTACCGAAACTACTTCCATTTTCGAACTTTTTTTATTCCACATACCTAATCACAAAAAAAGTTAAAAGTAATATTTAAAACGAAATAAAATAGTCGATTTCTTAGTAGTCGCTTTTATGACCAACATTCATATGTACATACATGCATATAATAGCCTTTGTATACTTTTTTTTTCAGCTTTATCGCCTTTCCTATAACCACTCGTAAATAAAAAAGTTCACCTTTTGACTTGGTAAAAATTGCTAGGTAACAATTTAAATAACGTGAGTCACAGAAACTCAGTGATTGTTATTTTTTATTTTTTTTGATTATTTTGTCGGTTGTACTTGATATAAATGTATTTCATTCATGGATGGAATAGCAATAAATTGTACAGTTCTTGGATATTTGCTATATGACGCGGACCAACCAACCATTATCCAAACTCAATGAGAGTCTTAAACGATGACTTAACATTCGAATCAACCGACACCTTTGCCATACTAAATTATTTCCGGAAAAAAACCTCAATAATCAACGTCATATTAATATCCAAAGTAGAATTATCTCAAGATCACTGTCAAAAAATAATACCAAGCCTCTTTAAATAAATGAATAAAATAAAAAAAAAAGTGAAACCATTAATTCCAAAACATTTTTTTGTACAATAACCCAATTAAACGGTTTTGTCTTGCAGCCAAAAAACCCACTTGACCAAATAAAAGATTACGGTCCGCTTTTGTAAAGGTCGTTAAACATAAAAGAAGTGAGCATCGTTGCCAAATGTTTGTTATTGTTGATATCTTTTTTTCTTCGTTTAGGTTAACCTAATTACGGTAGATACCAAGTTGAACTGCGACGAAAAGCCAGCTTAAGAAATGATTCCAACACTGAACATTTCTCCATAACGGGCCGGGCATATGAGGTGTCGGTTTGAACTACCAAAAACTGGTTCGTTGCAGTTCCATGCATACGGCTTTTACTTTCGTTGCCCTCCGCCCCTTCTGCGTGAGAAATTTTAAGATTAATGTAGACACGATCCTTTTTTATGGTTTCTTTCTGTATGTCATGTGACACAAAATGCATTTCACAGGTTTAAGCCGAACCAAACAGATGTCTATAATATCTTGGTTGTTGGCTCATCTAGCCGCCAGTAATACTCCATCTGTTACTCAATATCTACGATAGATAAACTCGAAAAATAGGTATAAGTTTCGTATACATAGAAAAGGCGCGCAAAAGGTAAAAGTGAGTGGCAACGACATGAACCACTGATGACGGTTCTTGAAGACCTTCTTATGTGAATTACACTCCAAACATGAGCTGGCAATTTAAAAGCCTCTCACGAACTTTTTGCTACTGAAACTGCAAAAAGCCGCGTACCAAGGTGCACTTTTAATACACTAGTTGCTATTGCATGTCTATGAGACCCTGACTGAGCTGCAGGAAATCGACAAACTGGGTTTGCGTGTCTATTAAACTCGATTGTCACTCACCTATGCGGGCGTATATACTGACGATATCGTTCTAAAAATCCACTAAATGAGCACGTACTGAACAAACCCTGGGTAGAGCACACCACCATACGGTTAGGAAGAAGGATTTTTTTTATTTAATTTTTTTGATCGCCACTCTTGGATTACACAATTGCACTGAATATTTTTTTTATCTGTTTTTTTTTCGTTTCACGTTCAATATTTCAATTTGTAAACCATTTTCAACCTAATTACTTTCGTTTAAACACGTTGAACAGTACCGAGGTTGCGAAGCGAACTGAGCTTAAAAAGATCGTGTAGTGGAGTTAATATTCTTTTAGTTCATAGTGAAAGACATACAAGGCGGTCGGGTAGGTAGTTTATAAACATTGATTCATTTAGCTTTTGTTTTAGCCAGAGTGCAGCTTTTTTTCGTCAGTTTTGTTCAATCCCGTTAGTTGATGGGCTTAGTATGGTGTATACTGATTTCTGGCGTTATGACGAATATGTAGCTTTGCAAAGCTTCAATAAGATCGATGAATGCTCATGCATAGTTTTAGGATGATAAGTGAAGCAAAAGCTTTTGATATACCTATAATAAGAAGATACAAATACAAAATCTAAAAATTTACGTATTAAAAATTTTTGTCGTGAATATTATACAAATGTACATATGTATGTACATATATTTCTGTACAATAGGACCTTCAATGGGGTTATAACCATGTGACAGTGATACTCTTGGATGTAGTCAGTGTGAATCCTCAAGAGAGGCGTGGATGTTTTTTAAGCTTGGTATTATTTAAGTTCTTCCTTGTTGATGTTGCAGACTTCTTACGAAGAAGCGTTTAATCAAAGACTGAAATAGTGCTGCCAGCATAATTATTTGTAAGCATCCGATTATAGCTATCATTCAAATGCATCATTGAAATTTTTGAATTCCTATTTTAAACGTACTTTATACTCAAATTCATAGTCAAACCATTATTAGTGCCTATAGTCGACTTCAGTTACAGCTGGCACCAGCATCGAGTGTGATTGTTAATTGATTTTGTCGAACAAACCCAAATATCAAAATTTCACTGAAAAAATAATAACAGAGACTACAAATGGATTTAACCAAAGATAAAAGATAATAAAGTTTTTTAACTGAAGATTTATAAAGGGTCCGCCAAATAACTTCTTTTTTTTTTTTTGAAAATGCTATAAAAAAAACTACTGAATATTTTCTCAAATTTCTTTTTTTATTTGAAAGTACAATATTTCCGGTTAATAATGGAAAATAATTTCATTCAAATGGCTGCCTCGGCTGGCCATCCAGTAGCCTACACGATCGGTCCAATTTTTAAGCACATTATCGATTGTGTGCAGCTGTATTTCACCAATGGCTTCACGAATATTGTTCTTTAAAGCGTCAATTGTCTCTGGCTTGTCGCCTTAACACTTACCTTTTACGACACCCCACAAATAATAGTCCAACGGTGTCAAATCGCAGCTCCGAGGTGGAAAAAACGACATCAGCTCGGCGGCTGATAATGCGATCAAAACAAACATCGAGTGTAGCTTCGGCTGTGTGGCACGTAGCGCCGTCCTGTTGAAACCAAATGTTGCCAACATCCTCCTCTTCAATTTTTGTGAACAAAAATTCGTTCAACATGGCCCGATAACGATCGCCATTGACTGTAACGGCCACTCCTTGCTCATTTTCGAAGAAAAATGGCCCAATTATGCCTCTGGACCAAAATCCGCACCAAACAGTGACTCGTTTTGGGTGTATCGGCTTTTCAATGTATGCGTGCGGTTTTTCTGTGCCCCAAATGCGACAATTTTGCTTGTTTACATACCCGCCAAGATCAAAATGAGCTTCATCTGAAAAGACGATTTTTGTTGGCAAAATCGGCATCTTCTCTAAGTCGATCGCAGGCCCACTTAGCGAAGCGAAAACGCATTGGATGGTCAGTTGTTCAAGCGAAATGAAATGGCGTGGCAATTTGTTATTTTATTATTATTATTATTATTTTTAATAATTGCGAACCCTTAAGAAATTCCGCTTTTTGCATGGGCAACTCCAAGACGTTTAGTTAGCCGTAAACCCGTGTTTGGGCCAATGAATGCCCCAAGTAATTTTCAAACTAAAATTTGACTGATTTTAAGATCATAGACACCATCAATATGTAATTTTTCTGAAAGCTACTATGTTATGTTTCCTTACAAATGAACATGGGAATAAAGTTTGTATTTGCTTGCTCCGATTTCGGTTAAATTTGCACCTATGTATGTATAAGGCTCTCACATACCGCACAGTGGAAGCTCTCCATACAACTCCATCTCATAATTATCATATAATCTAGTTTCGATATTATTTAATTTTTTATTTATAAATAATTTAGTAAAATCAATCGCCGAAGTGCAGTGAGTCAGAATATTGATTTGACTGAATTATTCGTACAGAGTTTCCAAACGCATTCGCTGGATATCTTTCATTCAGAACTATATATGTAAGTGTTATACATTTTTGGAAATGGAGATTCAAGTATTTAAAAAATATCCAAATTTTGTATAAAATGTAGAGTATATGTCTTGTTTTAATCTGCGCCTTTCTTAGATTTGACGGTTAGCGCTGTTTGCCGCTGCTTAGTTACTTGTCTGATGAAGATATTTAATTAGTCCTAATTCCAAGAGGATTCAAATTCTTTGCTTCTTTTTTACCTTTTTTAGTCAGACATAAAAATATGTCAAAAACAATTTACTGTGCCGTCTACAAATGATTCAACTTCTAGATTTAGTACGGTAAGTAACCGCGTCTAAACTGCAGAATCAGCAGTAGTAAAATCTCATTTCGTGAAAAGGAACCTACTTGATACATTGTTCATTTACAGCACTTAGTTGTATCAACAAAACTCAACAAATAAATAATTCTGTTGAATGGAGGTGTTTTAGTGGGTAAAAATGAGTAGATTTACTACTATAAGCGTGCTGGCAATCCTCATAGCGTCCTGTTGAAGATTTTCACCTACCCTCGGGGAAAAAACATGTATTAAAAGAAACTTTTATATTCTTTTCTCAATGAAATTGGAATCATTGAGAGTAAGAGACAGTAAACAACTTAATACTTCTTTATCTGGCCTTCAGTTGAATTTTCGTACTAAATGCACTCAACTTATTCTTTACACCTTGGTCCAACGGAAAGAAATGAAGAGATTTTACTCTAACTTTCAAATGGGATTTGGTTAAGAAAGGCTCATGCAACAAGACTGCACAGTGAAATATTTTTAAAATGATAGTGAAAAAGAGTTTCCACTTCTTTACATTTCCGTAATTCATTAATTCAATCAATTTTCGATCACTTCAAAAAAAATGATATTTTAGAAACATGAAACTATCGTGGTATTTTTTATTTTGGTATGTCGCATGATAGGAATTGCCCATCTTGTGTGGACTATTCCATAATATATGTATGCGTACGGTTTCAGCCACACTTATTTTAAGAAGATAGCTGTTAAGGTATTTAAGCTGTTAACATATAAAAGCTATAGGGGAAAGAAGGCTTTAAACTCACAATTTACGATTTAGACAAGGCACTTTCTATATGTATCTATATGTATCTGCCTTGATTGCAAGTATTAAAACATCAATGAATAAAATTATTTTGTTTTTAATTTACACATAGTACATTTTATTAACAACATCTTACAGAACTAATAAGGATACAAAAGCTCATTTCACCTGCATTTTATAATACAACAGACAAGACCTTATACAAGCCTTCGCAGACATTCACACTAACACACATAAAACAAAAATATTTTAATTTCTTTAAATATACATAACAAACATTGCCGATACAGCAGCACATATACTCAGTCCACTGGCAGCATATAATACAGCGCTAGTTGTGTGCATCCATGACACTAAAGAGCCTATACTCAGCGAAATAATCAGCTGAGCTATAAACACCATACTGCTTATAATAGCAATATCAGTGCCTAGGCCTCGAGTTTGTTTTAGGGGGACATTTTCTCCGCTTCGCACTTTAAACTGAAATCAAAAAGAAATTATAGGATTAGGATCCTATAAAGTTGAATGTTGGGTAGACTTACGCATCCTTTTGCATGATATTTAGCGATAAGAATGTATGGCATTGTGAAAAGCGTAGCATAGATAACTCCGGCGGTTGTGCTGAGTAGCAAAACGCCAAGTTTTGTGGGCCAGATTGCAAGGACCAGCATTCCAATGGCATAGACTAGGATGCCACCAATGTAGACAATTCGAATGCTATATAAAATAAACATTAGCCGCATGGTTTATGACAAACAAATTTTGTACCTACCCAAAGCAAGCCATAAGCTTCTCCACAGTCATTGAATAAAAGGAACATGATAAAGCATATATTGACATTCCCCAGCAGCCAAAACGAACTCCTGCGTCATATAAATTGTACGCATCCGAACCGAAAGGAGCCTATAAAAACAAATATTAAGTCAATATACTTACGCATTTTAACTTTCCTATACTCACAGTTGGATCTCCGTGAAATACAGCCTCACCGACAAAGTCTGTGAAATATAAGCAGTAGCAGACGTGTCCCATCCAACAGAGAAGATTCGTTAGACTCAAAATCCGCATAGACTTGGGCATGTATATTATACTCTTAAGATATTGTCCCAGCGATACCTTATCCTCATGCTCATCAATATCAGAACCGGAGCTAGATGATTCAACATCATATTTGGCTCCATTTGGGACAATCGATATTGGGTCATTGGCTGCCTGTTGAGCTTCTAAGTCCTTTTCAGCCATTTTCAACTCCAAAGAAGTTGTCTATAAGTAAAAAATAATTTGTTTAGGTTTTGTGATCGCGATCAGTTTGTGCGATCAGTTACCTCTTTGATATAAAAGATCGGATTATTGTTTTTGGAGGTCTCATTCTTAATAGCTACTGCCGAGAGTGGCTTTAGTAGATCATCTTTTTCGATAAGCGGTAGCGGAATCTCTCTAAAACTTGTAACGGTGACGAAGAAGCAAAGGACGAAGCAAATTGTCACAATCATAAAAACGGTAGGAACATTTCCTCCCATGAAAGTACCGATCATTGTCGCTTCCCAGTTTATGCCACCGACAGCATATCCAATGGTACCACCGACACCAGCCATGATGGTAAATGTACTTAGTGCCTTAGCGTGATCCTCAGGTATACAAACATCTAGAAGGTATGCCCGCGCTGGTGTCTGGCAGGTATCTGCATCAAAGTCCAGCAAAATCGTTCCCAAAATCGTGAAGATTGCTGCATATTTAAAACCGCCTCCATGACTTTCTGATGGCAGTTCCGCCATTAGCGCCTCTGCAATGCCTTCTGTAGCATTATATGTTGAAAATTCGGCAACATCAAAAGGACGATCACCGAACAGATAACCTATATCCCTTCCATATGGCACCAACAGCAAGCCAATGAATATTCCGAATGACAACATTGAAATAATCGGTCTTCTCCTCCCCATGCTTAGTCTGCAACGATCGCTGATCGAGCCCAACAGTGGTGCCAAAAAGAAACCTAATAAAGGGGATAGTCCCCATACCATAGTCATGTGCCTATGTTCGATACCGATTTGCAGCAAAATCGGTGATACAAATGCCGTTTCCGCCGCATACGCAAACTCTATACCCACCACAATGGCCGATAGCCGAACGAAGTCAAATCGTGACTTATTCCGGAACACATGCGAGTAGTCTTTCTCCTGTTGGCGAGCGTGATCCTCTCGTACTTTAAGCATGTACTTGATCATTGGATCATTAGCTGCGGTACGATCGCTTTTAATCTTTGCACCGCCCACCATTTTGCTTCAAGCTTGTTTCCTGTGAATGGTACCATAAACAAATATTTATTATTATTATTATTTTATTATCATTAAACATAGAGGGAGCGAAGCGGATGCTTCATTTATAAGTCAATACGTTTAATACATTCAGTTGTAATTAATCAATTAGTGATTCCGACAAATCGTTAATTAGAGGCTAACAATGGTTTTTTTTTTTATATGTGAAATCTTCTCATATACTTTTGTGTTGATTGTTTGTTTAAATTACTTTTCTTTTATTGGTCTTGAATAATTCCATGAAATTGATAGAAACAATAAGGTTATTCTTCTATCGTTGATTTGTATCGGTAGTATGCTCATTACCCTCAAATTTAGGGGAATTTCTACGATTTAACCACAAATACAACTTTTTGTATCTTGATAGTGCACATGATATCGTGCATGTCGTAGGGACTTCGTGCTTCCAGTTTGTCGTTTAGGTACCCAAGTACGCAGTAGTAACTGAAACCAGAGTTATATGTATTCTTCTATTAAGTTTTTATTACCATTAAGATGAAAATGTATCAAAGGGTAATAATAACTGCCAAATGGAATAGTGAAGTTGGAATTCTAGAGAACATTTGAAAGAAAACACACAAATTCAACATGATATTGGGAATACAGGTACAATTTTCAGCTGTAGCTTTTAACAAAAGTTGTTGCAGTTCCAGTTTGATCAACCTGCTGCACTACGTGCTGTTGTTCTATGATGATTTAGGAGTTTTAGGCCATATTTTAGCTTTTGACTATGTTAAAAGCTTAATCAAAATCGTTGGAGCCGTTTTATATTAAACCGATTTTTTGTTAAGTCTTAAAAGGCCGTGAAGGTGTTTAAATGAAGACGCCTTGGGTGTGCGAATAGTGAGATAAAAACATAACGTGCCAAAAAAAAAAATAATATGTAATAAGTAGTAATGTGATAAATCTGAGTGGGAGGATTATGATCCTAATAACCCTAAAGGAAAAAAGAAGAAATGTACACTCCCATATGCATGTACATATGCATTTGTGGTAGTTGGAAGAAATCCATTAAAACCAAAAACTTTTTGTAGAACAGGCATTTTCAAAATGTGTTAAACGTTACAAAAGGATATACGCTCTTCAAACTGTATTTAAAAGCGATTACAGATTTTCAATTTTAGATTTATTTTCCTTGAAGAAGAAAGACGGAACACCAGTTGAATCCAGACAGTGTATTTCAGTAAACACCGTGAATGTGGAACCTTTAGTAAGTATCTACTTGGCCATGATACAATTATGGTTCTTCAGTTGTTCTTCCACATAAAAACATAGCAACACATTTCGTAGTTCGAATTAACTAGTTTTAGTCCGTTTATCAGATACAGATATTTTTTGACATAAATACTAACAGGTGCGACGGTCATGTGTTGACAGTTGATTTCGGGATCCATAAAAAAAGGCATATTCATTTACATGGAATTAAAAAGCGATTACGAAATTGATAATAGTTCCCCAAAAATGGGGAATTCGACGAAAAAATAATCTAGCATCACTGTTTACATACGGAATCGTTTTTAGATATCACATAAGGGAACAAAAGGTTTTTGTCTTTAATACAATATTCCTTAAAAAGTGACCCCAAAATCAAATTCGCTATTGCCATCTTACGCGGATAGTTATAAGCTTGTTAAGGACTGAAGGATAGGCGAACACTACATATATTGATTCTATAAATGTTCGGGCTTTTCGTTTTTAAAGTCCGAAGTATTAAAATAAGAGAGACAAAATGGAAATTGAATTTAGTCTAACAAATGAGTTTAAATTACATTCTTGTAAGCCAAATCTGTATTGTTTTTCCAATTTCAGTCAGTAACCAGAGAATGCCAGAAGGGCGATAGTAGCAATCTTTTGCTTTCCTAGAGAATGAATTATTTCAACAAAGGCTATGAGATTGACTCAATATCACTGTGACATGATTTTTCTGTCTGTTATTCCCTTTGGTCAGTGCACTTAACAAACAACTATCAATCAAAATCCGAAAACTTTTTTGTTTACTACCCCGATTCCACTAAACCATCAGACATATCTAGCAGTTACTTGAAAAAATGAATTAAAGCAACAAATAAAGAAAATACAGTGTAATTGACAGATGAATGAGAAAAGAATGAGCCGACATTTAATTGAATCAGTGCGAATCGCTTTATGTGAATCACGTCACATGGACCAAGAGAGATAGAGAGCATCCCTCGAGATGTATGTGAGGGTCGTAAGTTTTTTTATTAATTTAGTGCACAAAAGATGATTTTTTTTCGTCATCGAAACAGGTTGACTGATCCTCAAAGAGTTGGAGGTTTAACCTCCCCTTTTTACACTCGTAGATCGCTTTTGACTTTGAACTATTTTTTTTCATTGATCCATACTCCATATACAGTAGATTGAATTGTTTTACGACGTTTATGAAGCTATAAAAGCACAAAGGCTTTTAATTGATTTCAACTTTACGCGCACGAACAACTACATCTCAATCAATCCTATGTTTGCTTTTATCGTTCGATGACCATGTGGATTGTATAATAATAAATCAACTATTCGATCTGTTACATCTAGTGCTATAAACTATGTTACACTGATAACGCACTGATACGGACTATCTCTAGGCGGCTTACTTTTTTATTTTAACTCGAATATAGCGCCAAAAATATCGCGACACACCACATGTGTCGTTGACCACTAGTAACCGCTGTGTTTGGGCCTAATTGGACCAAAATACCCGCGCTGAGATAAGACCGTTTGTAGTAGTAGGAAGCGGAAATTGAGTCTACTGCGACGAGACAAACAGAGAGCAAGCTTAAGACTATCCACTGAACAATAGAGCGAACAAAAGTGAAACTGCTCGAAAAATCACATCTTAGGTCGAGAAACGATGTATTTAGTACCGCACTACAAATCACACTGGGCATTGTATGCCGAGGCCTCTGAAACCTCAAAGATTGCTAGTCAGTCAGTTTTGAGCTCGAGAGCGAGCCATCGCAATCTTCGGAAGCGATCTTTAATCAAAGTGAGAGTATGCGATGATGTCTAGGTATTTCATTGGTAGGTATTTGTGAGTGAACTCAGCAGAGTAAATCTTTATGACAAAGCCGCGCTAATCTAATAGATACCCCGGTCAGTCATTGATTTCGATTCGGATCCACTTTTAATCCCATGGATTAGCAAATATTTGGAATTTGTTTCCTTTTTCTTGTTTGCGTTTTATTTTTCTTTTTGTATTGTGTGATATGCAAAACAAATTTTATTTCTAGGTCAAAACAAATAGTAGCATTGATTCGGCGACAAAGAAAGATAAATAATAAAAAAAACACATGTGTTATCGACTTCGAGATGATTATGATTTTAGATACAATGTCTGGTGTTACATTATGATGACTGGCGTTTGTTTATGAGAAAGTTATCGCAAAGTTTATCATATGGAAGAAATATTTAAAAATATACTTAGGTGGGTTTTCTCAGTGGTCAAGGTCATTTAATAGGTTTGAACGGATCCGCAGATTTATTGGTTTACATATTTTATCAAATGAAATATGTATACTTGAACCTAGCTAGGCTGGGCACGTTTTGCGAACATTAATGTGAAATATACTGGAGTTTTGTTGCAAATTTTATGGGTATTATTCAGCCTATAATTCATACTGAAGAAGAATCAAGTTGACCTTAAGTGGCTTTTAAAATTAGTCAGCGAATCACGTCGACCGGCAGTTTTATCTGAATGCACACGGTTTGATCTATGCATACGTATAACAAAACTGTAAATGATCCGTATCTGTATATACCTACGTATGTATACTGAAAAATAAATTAAATTAAATTAAAAAACGAAAGTTGTTTTAAATATTAACAGAAGCTTAAACAATACTGTTTTTAAATTGATGACTTTATAAATTACAAATTGCCCATATGTTGATCAAATAAGAATCTTACTTTTAAGAGACAGCACCATCTTGCATTTTCAAAGAATGCAGGAGATGAAAACATCATAAAATATTTTTAGTAGAATGAAGTTTGAACTAGTGAGAAGCGACCCAAGAAAGACGTGCATCTTAATCAACGTGATATTAGGACGGAAAAAACTACCTAAATTGAAGCATTCTATGAAAAAGTGGAACGCTTAACCTTTTTAAAAATACCTTTTGTACAATAATATCAATAAAATATTAAGCGTAAGTCATATGTTTCATTTCTAACCTCATTCTTTTTGGAAGCAACAACATTAGATGCATACTGTTTGTTTGTTTATCATTTTTTGCCTCACAAATATCTGAGAAAATAATGACTGCGTTGCCTCGGGAAAACGTTAAACCGATAGCTGGTACTTCAAAATTTCATTACATATGTATATTAAAACCGAGAAGAAGAAAGTAGAGTGTTGCACTGATAGCAGAAGACAAAATAGTTTTTAAATATTAAATTACAACAAAAACATTTATTTTGCGTGAACTCTGTTGGACACGTGATATAAAGGGTGGTTAAATTTGAAGGGCCGATGTTGAATGTGAACTACATCTAAACGTCAAGTTTTTTTTTGCATTTCATTTAACATTTCTCAATTTCAGACTAACTCAATTTTAACCATGGAAAGATACACAATCAAGCAATGCGTTAAAGTTATTCAGGCTTGTTATGAAAATGGGCGTTCAAATCAAAATGCATATCTGCACTTCGTGATTTTTTCGGTCATTTTAATTGTCCAAATGTGCGTACAATCGGAAAAATCGTGCAAAAATTTGAGCAAACCGGGTCTGTAGGAGATGTAAAAACACCGGTGAATGCTCGTTCAGCTCGTACTGTAGAAAATATTGCTGCTGTTCGCGATAGTGTGGCTGAAGAGCCGTCCACCTCAACTCGTCGTCGTGCCCAACAATTGCACCTCTTACGCTCGTCGTTGATGAACATTATGCATAAAGACTTGCATTTACGCGCTTACAAGATGCAATTGACTCAAGAACTATAGCCTCTTGACCATTTCAAACGTCGTCAATGGTCAGAATGGTGGCAAGAAATGGCAACAGTGGAAAATCATCTTCAGTGATGAGGCACATTTTCACCTCAGTGGATTCGTCAATAAGCAGAATCACCGCATTTGGGCGAATGATAATCCAAGAGTGATTGTCGAAAAACCAATGCACCCACAAAGAGTGACTGTTGTGCGGTTTATGGGCTGGCGGCATCATCGTCGCGTATTTTTACCAAAATGAGGCCGGTCAGGCAGTTACTGTGAATGGTGTTCGCTATTGTGAGATGATGACGAACTTTTTATGGCCCGAATTGCAAGATATGGATGTGGACGATATGTGGTTTCAATAGGACGGTGCCACTTGCCACACAAATTCAAATTCAATGGCCGTGTTATCTCACGTGGTGGCGATGTCAATTGGCCGCCAAGATCATGTGATTTGACACCGTTGGACCTCGTTCTTTGGGGTTATTTGAAAGAAAAGGTGTACGTCGATAAGCCATCAACAATTCAAGAGCTAAAGGATGAGATAATTCGGCACATTAACGGCATAGAACCTCAATTAGCGTCATCGAAAATTTGGACCTTCGGATGGAGGTGTGCCGCCAAGGTCGCGGTGGCATTTGGCATTTTCTCCCATACATAATTGAACCATACCAATATTATCATAATAAAAAGAAATGACAATAATTTCCCAAATAATTTGTGTTTTATTCAAAATCAACATCGGCCCTTAAAACTTAACCACCCTTTAGTTTGTCTGTACGTAACAAGATAATAGAATTTGTTTTAAAAAATATAACAATGCGTTTTTTTTTTTTTTTTTTAAATAAATAGCAACTTCGATTCTTGCGTTAAATACAGTTGTAATGCCTCTATGGTGCATGCTTAATAGTTTCGCTGAAATTTAAATGTAAAGATAACAATTTAGTATACTGGTTGACTTCACCTGTCTGTTACGTGACGCATGTATTTATTTTTATTTTCAGACATTTGAGACATTCAAATATTTTTCAAATAATAATAGATTAATTTACAAAGATTCAATTAAAAGTAGTATAAGGCATGTCTAGTTAACTTTACTAAAACTAGACGTTTTAGAGTAGCATATAATTAGTTGAATTTATCAGTACGTGACTATGGAATGCTCAAATTGCATCCGAACATCAGAATACATTACTACAAGAATCAATGTAGTAATTTCTGTAATTTCTGAGGGAAACTGATTGCAATGGGGCTTGCTACCCCACAATTGCTAAATCAATTAAACTTTCAAAAGGCACCCGGTGCAGATGGCATAAGAATAATAGATCTAAAGTCTAACAGCGACATCTATGTTCCTATATTAACAACAATTATCATTTTAAGTTTCGAAACGGTGACGTTACCAAGGAAGGTTAAAGAGGTAGTGATTATGCCTATTTATAAGCGTGGTATCCAGAAGCATGTGGAGAACTATCGTCCAATAGCAATTCTACCAGCTGTAGAAAAGATAATGGAGCATATAATATCAGAACGAATTCGTGAATTTGTCGAATTCTACGCAGCATGGAAGTGGTGCCACGATAATGGCTTAGTAAACAACGAGTCGAAGACTAAATTATTGCACATTCGCAGGCCAATGTCCGCAAAGTCACGTATAATTTTTAAACCATACAAATGCACCAATTCACAAAACTGCGTAAACATTGAGGTCGTTAATACATATCTAGGTAGTATAATAGACAGTCATTTTCTGTAAAAATGGCATATCAATGTCCTATAAAACAAGCTTAGGGGATCTCTGTTTGCGCTAGCCTGTCTGCAGTACAAATCAACGACTTTCGTACTAAAACAGGTATATCATGCTCTCATTGAGTCGACGCTGAGGTACTGTGTACTAGCGTAGGGAGGTACTAGCGTGCGGCGCAAACATATATCGACAAGCTACAAAACATTCAAGACAGAGTTGTCAGGATAGTTAGAATGCGTTAGAATACTACGATGCTCAAGGCCTGCGGACACCAATAAATCATCGTTTTGAAAAACGCAGAAGAGCAAACAGCTGATGTACACTTTAGCCAGTGTATAGCACTCTGCACCATCAACTAAGAAATATTGCATCAATTAATGCCAAAATTAAAGAAATATTTTTTAGTCAATAACTTAATAATGTAAATCTTAAATATCATTTGAATTCCTCTTTTTTCATGTACTGAATACATTGAAATTAATTTTGAATTCCTAATACAGATTTCCACATGTTTAGTTTTTGTAATACCATTTTAATTATTTTTTCAGTAATTTCAATCTCATCCTAGTATGATCATTTTTTTTTGACAGCAGTAGAAGAGATCTTCAGGTCTCAAAGAATTTACAAATCTCAGACGCCCGCAAGATTTGCTGCCGAAAAAGCATATTTTGGTGTTTCATAGTATTCGGACTTCTACCTCATGCACAGTCAAGGAATGCAGAGATCACCTAGCCATGGGGTCCCACAGCCTAGACAAGTGCCTTACATCTGGGTAGAGGGCGCTATGAGTCGTTAAATTACGTATATGACTCATCTACATACCATACCTCGAACTCAAAATAAGGCTATTTCGGTATCCAAATTATAAAACTCAAAGCTAACAAAACGCTCAATACGATCTTTGAATAACGTGAAATACCATTCCGGTGGGTCCAAATAATGGAATATAAGGAGTAAAAAGGAAAATTAATCTGATTGAAAGGGATCTGAACAAGGCCTACCAGTGGTCCAAAATTCTGTTCTCGTTTCTCTTAAATTAGCTTAGTACCACACTTTAGACTTTAGAGAACAAAGTAGTATATAATAATATGCTATTGGACTCTGATTCGCCCAATTTTGACTTACGTTTGACCAATCTGGCTTAACATTAGTCCTTCATGGCTTAATTTTAAATCTGAGTTAATTAACTCCGGTTGTCTTAGCACTGAACTGAGCTTAAGCTTAGATACTTCATAAAACTGGTTAGACTTTTGGAATCAGTAATTTTATGTATCTCCTTCGCTACATTCCCAACAATTATGGTACAAATAACCTTGTCCACCAAAATCTTACGAACATTATAATAAATTAATTCAACCAGTGAAGCTATCCAACAACATGTCCCTTCTAATGAAATCCACAAACAAATTCAAAGCATCAAAGGTAAATATCGCTTGTCAAAGTTTGGTTTGTCATCCCATATGGTTAGCTAAACCGCACGATCATTGCTTACCGGTGCTGTGTATTTATTCAAGACACTTTTAAATGTTAAATCGTTCTGCTGATATTGCAATACGGAAAAATGCACGCGAAAAATTCCATGAAATGCCACACTTTGTGCACAATCATAATACCAACATATGTACATACTATGTTCTATTATCAACTACAAGTCGACGAAAATATAAAATTCAATTAAGCCCATCGATCTTATCTGATCTGGCCTCTGATTTATATTTTCTCACTACGTACGCATATGATATATTTCTACATTTTAGCAAATAAATTAGTCATTATAAACAGCAATAAATGATAAGTATCAGACTAGCTAACTAGAGTAGACAAATATTTAACATTCAGTGACGTTGATGCAGCGCTTGGATTACATCTATATAGATTTTACCCATGGCTGAAAACTATCACCTTAACATAAGTTTAGAATAGAATAGTAAATCTTTTAACGTGTTTAAGAGGAGGTTTGTCTAACGTCTGTTTTACACCTTATATAGGTAATTACCCAGTTATTGACGTTTTCAATTATAGGTGATAATGCTGTGATTATATCGTTAAAATTAATTAAAACGTGACCTTGTCGAAAATCTGATACGAATCTGTATTAATTTTATGTATAATCAAACATAAATATAAATATCTTTAAATAGAGCAGTTCGTGCTACTTGCTTATACTTTAGCACAAATAGATAATAGATAAACGATAGCAAGTTACATATAAGCGCGCGGCTACGGTAAAGTGATATCTATCGGATTTTTCAGTTGAAATCGCAACACTGTTAACAACTTCTTTTATAAGAGGAGTGTGTGTAGGAGAGGATATATAGAAGATCAGTAGCCACCTTAGATTGTAGAAAGGTACATATTTTCATTACAAAAATATCACACTTGGAGCTTTCCTGTACACTGAGGCTATGCTATAAGCCGTGTTTACTCACCTCTGAACAAAACGACAATACTCACTTCTCGTTTTTATTTTCAAAATGGCATTTGAAACATAGATGGCATAGATTTTAATTGTAGACAACAACTATTAATGAATAAATCGTACTGTCAGCGTAACAAAATTAAGGGTTGTTGTCTACAATTTTAGTCTTTTTAGTCTACGCCATCTATGATTCGACTTTCTCCATACTTTATGTTCAGTTTTGGTTACTGACTAATTTTTCTTCACTTTTTGTTTTGTTTTTGCTTTGTGTGGAAAAGTGGCTATACAGAAAAGTAAAGACTTCAAAGTAACATCGCGACAATGTGGTTATCCTGGTATAGAGCGGGGCAAAGATGGTAGATGTATGCCCAAAGTATCTGAATAAGATATAAAATAATCAAGGAACTGGTTATAGTTGCATAGTTTAGTACTGCCGTTTCTCCTGTCCTGACAGGAGACTATTGTTATTTCGACTGAAATCTCCTGTCTCCTTTTACCACACCATACAATTTTGCAATTTTTTGTATAAAATGTGCATTAAACACATAAATGCAGACTAGTGGTGTGTATGGGCCTTATATTTGTACAGATATCGAATATTTTTTAAAATCTGATTAAAACGTAAGAATTAGACATTATAAACAATCGGCCGTAAATAGCTGTATGCATTCATATTGTACCTATGTGAAATTATGCCCCGTTAAGTTACTAAGAATTCAATATAAAACTCAATAAGCTGCCCAAGTTTGTTTGTTTTATTGAACTATATGATTAAAGCAATAGTGCACAATTCACAGAAGCAAAGGAATTGCCATCAATACACGCTGAAATTAAATAATTGATGCACTTAAACTTTTACCTTGTATTGGGACATTGTACATATTCTTATTTTTTGTAATCTGTTTAAAGTTAAATGTCTGCATAGTTAGAAGTGGTTTAATTGTGCCTATAATAGTTAAAATTACCTCCACAATCCCGAAAAATACACTTGATTAAGATCAAGGTAAGGATAAGAAATTTAGCGTATGTTGGTTTCAATTGCGGCCTCGTCTTCAATGCCTTACTTTACTTGAAATGTCGCTTGAACTTTCAGGAAGGATGAACTTGTGAGTTATGCCAGTGCTGTCGTATTAACTTTGACGAAAAACAGGAGATTTCCTGTTCAGAGGGGGAAAATAACAAGAGATTTCAAATAAAAAAAATAAAAAAGATAAAATCACAAATTACAAAAAAAAAAACTTTCAACTTTTAGCTGCGAACTGCAATATTATCAAATGCAAATAACAAACCAAAGATGTACTTCAACAAGGATGATGGTAATTAATGGTGCATAATGCGTTAAGGGGATATTTGCTTATTATGCAGTGTGAATCGATTATTAAAAAAAGGATTATGAGTGAACAATTAAATGTAATATTAATAATTAGAAAACATGAAAAGAATATTAAAGGAGAATTTGCAATGTATGTATAGTTGTGGCGAACTAATTAAGAACGATCGTAAGTACTGGCAATACCTTTGCCCCAATCATAAAACAGATTACTGCGAAAGTCAAAAGTTCCGTTATTTTTTCACTCATGCCTGTCTTCATTTCAAACTGCAACTTCAGAAGATATTGCGCCTGGCTTTACATTGTAAATTCGTCTTCTAGCGTAGTCGCTTGGCGATATAATTAAGAACTTTACAGTCAAAACCTTTTATTTCTAGAAATTCATAGTCTTTTGTACAAAGTTTTTGGTAAATATGCTAGCTCATTTGTATATGGGATACTTTAAGTTTCTCTTGCGTTTAAAGATTGAAGAAAGGTTGATAGTCCGAATAGCAAAAAAAATCCATTCATGAGGTCAAATGCAATTCGGAAAGAAGCTTTCGCCGAGGACCCAAATGCGCTTTCTGCACGTTCCATTAGGGAGCGATTGAATGACAGCCAACTTTTTGGAAGATCAGCCAGAAAAAAATCATTGTTTTCGCTGAAAAACCGAAAAGCTAGATTGGCCTTTGCCAAAGAGCATAAGGACTGGACGATCGCACAATGGAAAAAAATACTCTGGAGCGATGAAACAAAAATCAATAGAGTGGGTTCCGATGGCAAACAATACGTTCGACGGCCAAAAAATGAAGCGCTCAATCCAAAGTACACAACAGTCACCCTCAAACATGGATAAGGGAGCGTTATGCTGTGGGGTTGTACGTCATTTAAAGAAACCGGACCGTTACATCGGATAGAGGGCATAATGACTGCAAACAGATACACAAGACGAGAGTATATCCATAATGGATTATAATGGATATACTCTGCACAAGACTACTGGAAGATGTGATGCTGCCCTATACAGAGGAGGAATTGTCAATAACATGGAAATTTATGCAGGACAACGACCCGAAGCATACTGCGAGGTCAACAAAGGCATGGTTTCAGGATAATTCTGTGGATGTTATCGATTGGCCTTCATGTAGTCCAGACTTAAATCCAATCGAAAACCTCTGGTATGAACTAAAGAAAGGGGTTAAAAGCATAAAATCAAGGACAGTTTGGGAACATATACCACCAAAAAAATGTCAAGACTTAATTAAGTCAATGCCGAAACAATCTAGAGCTGTAATTGCCAACAAGGGAATTCCGACAAAATATTGAAGAAAAACCTTTTTATTTTATGAAATATTCCTTTACTTTGCTTTCGTTCCTAATTATATCGCCAGCTAAAGTTTTGTTACCTAAACTATTTGAATTAAATCTTATGTTTATACTTTTTTCTTTTTTCTACAAATCTGTTTTTCTTTTTTAACTGATAAATATATTGTACAAAAAAATAATAAAAATTCAGTATGTATGTTTGTTTAATGTATCCAAAACAATGTAGGCAAACTAAATTATAATTCACTTCGGTGCTTATCTATGTTCTTTAATCTAGGTATTATAATCTATTAAATATCTTGTAAATATTTTTGTCAATAACCTCACTATAATAAATCTCTTTTGTTTAATCTTAAATTCGCAAATACATAGCAGCAGATTCTGGAATATTCGAAGTTTGAAAACGGATCAAATAAATGAAACAAATATACACAGAAATAGATAAGGTACTGGAGATTTCTGTGTTTACCACCTCAGTGTCTAAAATAATACTTATATTTATTATTCGCCAATAAACAACTGAAGCATGTTTAATATCTTATTAAAATATTTGAATGTGACGTATAACACTTGGTAAAAAGATAAATTCTTATGATATAACATGATACAATAAAATTAATTTCTTTTTTTAAATAGTTTATACATATGACGTTTAGCTGATTTTGAGTAGGTATGAGAAAGTTTTACCTGTAAGAAACGTTGTGAACTAAAATATCGAAGCGGAAATTATATTCAAACGCTACAATCGGCCTAGAGCAGTTTATTTTCAAATATCTAAGTACTTATTTTTTTAGCCCAAAACACAATGGGCGTGGTAGTGGGCGGATTTTGAAATTAGTTCAATATTTACCGAGCATTGTTCTTAACAATTACATCAATCATCAATCAATCTTAAAAATGTCCTTTAACAGTGGGCTTGGCTATATATAGTGTATAGGAACTTTATAGAGTGAATAAATCAATACATATTTGCTTAAATAAGTTTTTTGGAGTATCATGTCAAATTACTGTAAGAAATTAATTTTTCGAAAAGTGGGCGTGATTACACTTGTATAGCTTACTTTTCCAAGGATCTCGTATACAAAATTTTTTCGATCTAGCCCAAAGTATTAGGCCAAGAACCTGGTTATATTTAAATCACTTACTTACAGCACCGCCTAACAGATCAAACTTCAATTGCTTCAGTGGTTCAGTCATAGAATTCATGTATAAAACAGCACCATCTCTCTAGAACTATACTATCTTCCAAGCTGGAATCAATTATACACATTCACAAAATTTTATTCAAATTGGTTGGGTGTATTAAGATTATAATTTTTTAACTATTTCTGGCGTTTTCTTATAAAAAGATAAACACGTCAAAATAATGTCCACAAACTTGTGTCTGGTCTACATACATATGTATATAATATCAAGTTTTTTGAGTAAAACTTTGTTAGATTGCCTATATTAGTACAAATATGAAATCTTACTAATATCGCCAGAACTGTTTATAAAAAAAATGATTTTGTTAGGTTGACTCTACGCAAGGTACCGTTATTAGAACATTCGACCAAAAATGTGACACTCCATGTTATAGGACTTCACAAAAATAGTTCAAATACCCAATTTAAACGACATTTTTCTAAGTTGGCTGTAAGCAAACTACCATTATTAACCATTTTGGACAAAAACCTGATATGCCATTTTAAATACCCTTACTAAACTAGTCTGATAATAAGAAATTTAAAGAAAATCTATGGAGCTGCTTCCGAGCAAATCAGCTCGAACCCCTTTATCCTTGGCAAAGTATCGTTATACACACTTATATATGTATATTTTAAGTCCTGTTATAACATTTACCATTCGAAATTTAATGTACAAATTGTGGTGTATCATCTTATTGCACATCTCTGTTCTAGCCTAAGAGTAAAATTTAAACAAAATAGTTTCAACCGTTTAATTTTTGTAAGTAAAGTACCGTTTTTTACAATTTTGGGTTATAACTTTTATATGCTATTTTATTAGAATTTTTCCATTTAAATCAAACATGTGATTTAATCGTTAAGGTCGTTTTCGAGAAAATTTATTTTTTTGAAAATTGGCCTTAAATAAAACACCGTTAGTATAAGGTCTTTTGTTTATATCAGAGGAGCATAAATAAGATCTGTGTGATTAATACATATTTTAAATATTTTATATTTCATATAAGAACAATAACATCATCAGGTGTCTAGATTTAAATTTTCTTTGAATACGGATAAAATGTTGATGGCTTAAAAAATCAGAAGTAAGGATTATATGTATTATAAAACAAACAGGATATCTACTGTTTCATATACTTGACTTATCAAAGACGAAGGGCAAAGTGCTAGATTCTCACTTTATACTTTCCTGCACGTGTAGAAGGGCTTTACAATTTCTTGCCATATTCCATGCTTTCCCATGACCTGTAATACTTTCGGATACTTTCGGCCGTAAAAATAATTTTTAATTTTTCAAAGTACAAACATTGCAATGGGATTTGGGGGCACTGTCTAATATGCCACTTAAAACCCTTTACATTAATTTAAAATGTCAGTTTAAGCCAATTTAAACATAATACCATAATGTAGATTTATTTAACTAATTCGCTTTCAAGTATGCTACACTAGTACGAGTTAGCATTCACAATATACTGCGCAATCAATCGCTCAGCTCAACCTAATATATGTAATGTACATATGTATATAACCTTTACTGAAGAAATACGAACATTTTATTTCAATATGACTTTTAAATTCACTAACGAATTACTGAGAAGTAGGTTTCTAGGAATTTTACTTAAGGCAATTTCTATGTTACAGAAACTAAATAGCAAACATCATCATAACAAAGACCAGAGGCCAAAAAAAGTATTCAAACTGCAAGATATTTAAACTCACCTTTTCTAAACTGCACCGAAACTGTTCGCAAAACGTTCTCAGTCCTTAGTATCCTCAATAATACACTTCAACTCTCCCAACTTTAGTTACTCTTTTTAACTTTTCTTTTAAGATCCACAAGAACAAATTAGCATTTGACTAAATTCATCTTATCACTTAATTTATTTCCATGTTTTGAATAACTTAATTGTTTTCTCTTAAAGGATTTATTATATAAAAAATATATTTGCACTTTTTTCAATTTTAGCTTTAATTGGTTGTCGGCGATATTAAAATGACTTTCTTTCATAACTAAAATAGTTTTTTCTTTATCGTAATTATTTTCTTTTTTATTTAATTCTTTAAGTGAGTTGATCAATTATATTTTGTCGCTGTAATAAATGAAACTGTGCCTAAACTTCCGACATTATAGGCTTGAGAAATTTTAAACGATCGTACGCCTTGCAAAAATGCATGAAATTCAAATTTTTAAATCAATTTTATTCGATTAAAGTGAATAGATATTTTTTTTGTAAAACTAGGTAAAACACTCTCTTTTCACTATTTCATGTGTAACCATACGGATGGCTAACAATTTGCAGACTAAAGCTACTCAGCTGATTGTTAGCTACTTTATATAGCAGTACGATTTTTCCACAGTAGAGGCTTACTAGTGTTTGCAGCTGATTTCAATCTGTCAACGAAGCTGAGTCTGCTTGCGTTGCTGCCATAATGTTTACATTATTTTGTTGGAATTCTGTTTGATAACAAGACAACAAAAGACAGTGTCAGCGAATGGATTGTTTAATTAGCTTATTATATTTTGTAAAGTATAAATAAACAGAGATTAAGTAGAGTTCGATAGTATGTAGCCGATCATTTACTGATGTGGCGAAGCTAAATTGTACTAAGATTTTTTTGACTCACCATCTCCTACAACATGCTAGATTACCTTGTGTTTAGGGCTCCTTTCGTTATTGTTATGATGTGAAATGATTGCCCCGGTACGAGCTACTCAACACTAACGATAACACCTATCTCATTTTGAATCTTAAAAACAAAAAATCCAAGGAAACTATCAAGACAGTAGTATGAATGAATGTGCAGAAAAAAACGTATATGTTGGTATATTATTAGTTCCATTCAATGCAAAATAACTACCTGCAATAAACAATATGAAAACATACCTGACTCCAGTACAAAACTTGAGTTATGACTAACAATAGAAATACGAGTACAAACGATCAAATAAATTTTTGATAACACATGTTTCCATTGCCTTAAGATAGTTTGATTTTTGT
Organism: Chalcosyrphus nemorum; assembly: GCA_949716465.1. Lineage (NCBI taxonomy): Eukaryota > Metazoa > Arthropoda > Insecta > Diptera > Syrphidae > Chalcosyrphus > Chalcosyrphus nemorum. The sequence continues at coordinate 12,332,183 of OX454335.1, forward strand.
TTAGATAACGTGTTTACTAATGCAATTTTTGTGGTGGATTCATTTTTGATGGCATGATGAACTTGGCAAGTAAAATATTTCGGAACAAGTTTTTATGGAGTGTATTATTGGCTTACGCATTGGAGAGAATATAGACATCGATCAGCTTATATGTAATGGTGTATTCAGAGTTCTGCAAAATGAAGATTGGAGTTTTAAAAAGCTTGTCGATTGTGTCTACTTTCGTGTCGACTTTGTTGGAAAATTTTAAGAGATATTTTTTGGGATTTTAGTGAAATGTTGAGGTTGATACATGCTACTATCTCGGGTTTATCGTCTGGTACGGATAAAATTTAATTTAATTGAAATCAACTCAAATTTTCAGTAGCTTCAAGACTATGTTTCACCGTGTGTTTGGTGATTGGGAAACCTTTCGAGTACCTACAATGTAAAATAAGTAAAATAAGTGTGCATATGCCGCGAAAAAAAATACACATCATTGCGTTAAAAAATATATTTATGACGTCATTGCCGGTATCTTGAATTTTTTCGAAATTCTTGACCGTACTGATGTAGGGAAACACAAACATGTTTTATTGGTACCATGTGTCACTCTGTGTAACGGCCAGTTCAATGTGTGTACTGTATTCTAGGACTACGGGTAATATTTCAAAATCATGGAATAGGAATAGTACTCAGTGTTGTGGGCGTTAAAGGTTTAACAATGTATGCTGTTAACTGTTTGTCACCAAAAAGCCAAACACATACATACTAGTTCCGAAAAATAACGGGTAGATAACTAACCAGGTAACCCAGAAGAAAGAGATGCAAACAGTGAACGAAATAATAATTTTCGTGATACAAAAGTTGCGTTTAAAAGAGAAAAGTATCTTTAATTTGAAATACAGAGTGAACAATATGATTTTAGGTGTTGCTTTTATCAAGGAGTAGCGCGTATCTAAGGTTGCTTTTATTGAAGTAATTTTGTATATCAAATTTAAGAAAATTATGAGAGATGTATATTTGAAAAAAAAAAAATCTAACAAAAAAGTTGTAAATTAGATTATACATAGCTATCTACATATGTATGTAGGTTCACAAACAAATTTTAGCATTCAAAAACATTTTTGGAGTTTTATGAGTTTCCTAGAAAACAAAATATATGTATGGGTTTTCATGCAATTTACAAAAAAATAAAACATATATACATACATAGCTATTCAACAAAAATCTCTGATTTCATCAAAATCTGGCAAAGGAATCATTCCTTCAAAATATTATCATATTCTTATGTACATACATCGAATTTATTGGATTTTGGACTGAAAAAATTCCGACTCGAGATAACAATCAATACTGATATTACGATGATTTAAAAATCTCGTAAAAGTAGGTCTGTTGATTCTATCTGTCTGTCTGTGTGTGTACGCTAGACTGCAGCCTAAACGGCGGAGCCTATTCACATTAAACTTCATAGGTATCTGAGCTCAGTATGGTCACAAATCACAATCCAAGGCGAAATAGGAATTTTTGTTCCACACCCAAAAAATATGCGCTGTATATTTTACAATTCAAGGTAGTCGATTTTAAAATTCATTGTAGATTTGTGTATTTGACAACAAATATGTTTAAAATAACAATTTTTTGCAGATTTTACAGCGAAATTTTTACAATAAAGTTGTTAAAAAAAACTACAATCTCCAACTGTAAAATTAACAGCGCTTTGTTAATTTCGGCTGTTGAATATACAGATATGAATTTGTAAAATCTACATCAAAATATTGTGGAATCCATTTACTGTAGTAACTACAACAGGAGCTGTAGAAATTACAATAAGTTGTAGATTATGGATGCCACATACATGAAATCAATCGATTGTTTTATATTTACAACATGTTGTAGATTTTACAATTTCAATTAAGCCCAAAGATATATATAATAAAACCCTCCCATTTATACGCACCGCAATTTTTTTCATTTAAATGAAAATAATTTCATATTCGTATTTGTGGTAGTGTATCCAGTCACCGAGTGAGTGGTTTCACGCTAGATCCAGATCCAAAAATTGTTCACAGTAAGTAAATGCATATATATAATTAGGTTCAAACACACACTAAGTGTATTTCAATTTTAACACAACATGTAAAAAAATATTGTAAGCTTACAGAATACAGACGGAACAAAAATCGGTATAACAATGAGGCAGTAACTTGGACAAGAACCCTCCAATTGGATTATAAAAGCTATTAGAACCATACCATAACATTAAATTAAATTAGAGCTTTAAAACTTAAAGCGAATATTTTTTTACGTGCAAATTGTTGTTGTTTCTACAATTCAAGTTGACAGCAAAGTACTGTAAAATCTACAATTTCAGCTGTCACTTTCACAACCAGATTGTTGAATTTACAACTACACCTCTATAAAATTTACAACAGAAATTGTCGGATCAATTCTAAGAATGAATGCAGTAGAATCTACAGCGTTTTGCTCTATTTTTACAGTACCATTTTTTCGGTGTATAACGGTACTTTGCTTATCAATTGATCTCCATCAAAATCGAAATGTGGGCAAGATTTAATTTTAACTTATGCCAATTTTTTTATTTCATATACATAATGTATGTATATACAGTGTTGGCCAAAACTAAAGCAACTTAAACGCAGACAACAAGCACATGGGGAAAATTGCATAAATGAAAATAAATTTCATACAATTTTTATACAGAAATGTAGCGAGTACATTCATAAACTAAATTGTAAAAAAAAATCCATTTATTTGTAACAAAAACAAAGAAAAAACCAATAATACTAAGATACGCCGATTTTCAGCTGGACAAAACTAAAGCAACTCCATAATAGAATTGTATTTATTTTCAAATTCTTTGTGGTAAACTCAATATTTTGTTGCGAAACCATTATTTTAGATCAACGCTGCACACATCTCTCCAAATTTTTAGAATTATGGAACTGGGGATATTATTGCACGCTTCCTTGACCTGAGTGAAAAGGTCCCCCCTGTTTCGACATGTACCCCGAACTATTTTCCAAGTTACGATCTCCAAGAGGTTTTCTATAGCATTAAGATTTAGAGACTGCGCAGGCTATTCTCTATCCTGAAACCACTATATTACAAGTTTTGAGGTATGTTTAGATTCCGTATCCTGTGGAAAGACCCATTTCAAAGGCAACTCCTCCTCGACATGTAGCAGTTAGTGTCCTAACTCTTGGCCGCCACCTCGGTGAATCGTTTTGACGGATTTGTTGGCTTTATAATATTTAATTAAACGACGTATCACTGATTTATGAATAAGAAATGTTTTATTGTCCCTTCAGAATACTATTCCTTGCCATTTTACAAAATAAGTAAGAGCTGCTGTTTATGTCTTCTCCAGCAAAGTTATACCCTCAGATAAGCTAATTTTTTCTTGTAATGCTGATATAAACTTTATTGGGTCTATCTGTAATATTTCTCTATGTTACAAACTATGTATCAAACTTAATATACCCTACAATTTGGGGTAGCTCGGATATAAACGATCGAGGTGAGGAACTTTTCAATTTTGTAGTTAGTTCTAATCTGTTACTATGCAATAGAGGTTCCAAACCATTCCCCCATGGTGGAATGCCAATCTGGGACGCCTTAGAGCCAACTGCCGGCAACTCTTTAATAAATCTAAACGCTCCAAAGCTAGCGCGGATTGGGACTCTTACAAGCTGTCACTTAGCGTCTACAAAAAATCTCTAAGGAAAGAGAAACGCAGCTCCTAGAGACTCTTCTGTGACAATATTAATGAGTCCTCCGGAGCCTCCAGGCTGCGCAAGATTCTATCCAAAGAGCTACTTACACCAAGCTACCTGTTGAGACCAGATGGTCAGTGGACCTCCTCTTGCAAAGAGAACATTGATCTTCTGTTGGATGCTCACTTCCCGGGTAGCTCCCCTGTTGCTGATGTTCATCCTTCTGTTACCGTTAACCACCAGCTGAACATCGACCCCTCGAGTATAATTACTCCCGAAAAGATCCGCTGGGCAGTATTTAGTTTCAAACCCTAAAAATCGCCTGGTCCTGATGGCATCATCCCGGCCGAGCTTCAGCAGTCCTTCAATATTATTCAGCCCTGGCTGTACTCCATCTTACAGGGCTGCTTGAAGCTTGTCTATATTCCCCGATTATGGACTGAGGTCAATGTAGTCTTCATTCCCAAGGCGGGTAGGGTCTCTCATACTAGTCCTAAGGATCTCCGACCTATCAGTCTGACTGATTGATATCCATTTACGTGGCTCAATTGATCCGCTCCTACTCTCTCCATCCCAACATGCTTACCGCAAAGGGAAGTCGGTGGAGACCGCCCTACACGTATTAACACGTGCTATGGAACGATCTCTACATATCAAAGAATTCTCTCTCGTAACCTTCTTAGATATAGAAGGGGCCTTCAACAACGTCAATCCATGTGCAATAACTCAAGCATTGGACAAACTGGGGGTTGAAGCTGGGTTTAGGGTGTTGATTGATCAACTGCTAACCAGCAGGATCATCAACACATACCAGGGCCCAGCATCGGCTCGTAGAACTGTCAACCGTGGTACTCCCCAGGGAGGTGTTTTATCTCCCCTTCTCTGGAACATCGCAATTAACCACCTGCTGATTGGTCTCGAGGCCACCGGCTGTAAGGTGGTTGCTTATGCGGATGACGTTGCCTTAATTTTCTCTGGGAAATTCCCGGATACTCTCAGGGACCTAACAGATAACGCCCTCAAACTGCTCACTACTTGGGCCACCGAATGTGAGTCAATCCTCAAAAGACCGAACTGGTCCTCTTTACAAGGAAATACAACATCCCTATAATAGACCCCCCCCCCCCCCCCCCGTTTAACGGCACTAAGCTTGTTCTTTCCGATAAAGCCAAATCCTTGGGTGTCATTTTGGATAGGAAACTCAGCAGGAAAGCCAACATCATAGAACGCGTCAAGAAGGCCAGCATTGCCCTGTACTCATGTAAAAGGGCGATTGGTTATACGTGGGGACTAAAACCTCACGTCACTCTTTGGCTATATACGTCTGTCGTCAGACCTATACTTCTTTATGGCGTGCCTGTCTTGTGGACAGCTCTTCAAAAGACTGTCAACCTCTCTCTCATGTGTAAAGTTGAAAGAGCTGCATGTATTTGCATATGTGGAGCACTTAGAACTGCACCCTCCGCAGCTCTAGGTACCATTCTTCACCTACTGCCCCTAGACATAGTCGGCAAACAAATAGCGGCCTCAACCGCAACCCGTTTGTCAGCCTCTTCTCAGTGGCTGTCTCTTAACTTCGGCCATTCCTCTGTTCTTAATGAATCTAACCTCATTGATGTAACCACCGACTACACCCCTCTTAAACTCAGCTTTGATCGCAACTTCCGTACATCAATCCCAGCTCGTGAAACATGGTCTGATGTGGAGCAGGTTGTTGGAAGGATCCACATCTACACTGATGGATCCAAGACCTCAGACGGTTGGTGGCGGTGTATACTCCTCCATGCTTAACTTAAGCATTTCCTTCCGCCTCCCTGATTACTGTAGCGTTTTTCAGGCGGAAATCATGGCAATTAAAGAAGCCCTGTCATGGCTGAAGTGTAATGCACTATCCGCCTTGGATATTAGCATCTTCACGGACAGTCAGGTAGCCATTAAATCCCTGGAATCTCCCACAACCATATCATCAGTCGTAAAAGATTGCCGTTCATCTCTGATGGAGATCTCGGAACAATTTAACATTCACCTCTGTTGGGTGCCAGGCCATAGAGATATTCCAGGGAACTGCAAAGCTGACGAAATTGCCAAACTTGGCACTGCCCTCCCAACTGGATCCGTTAGGACGGGAGTTGGCATGCCAATTGCTACTTGTAATCACATGCTCAAACTAGATGCTATAAGGAAGGCCAATGTTCGATGGGCTCATTGCGCTTTTAAGATTTCGAGGGAGCTCTGGCCTATCTACAATCAGAAACGTTCAAAAGAACTGTTAATTCTGAAGCGTCAGGACTTGAGCACCATTATTGGTGTCCTTACGGGACACTACCTGATCGGCCTGCACGCTAGACGTCTGGGCCTCCCATACAACGACTTCTGTCGGAGTTGCAGGGATGAGGAGGAAGAGGAAACGAGTCCTCATCTTCTTTGCAATTGCCCTGCCCTAGCGTCAAGTAGAAACCTCCACCTGGGGTCATTCTTCTTCGACGACCTCTGTGACCTGATTGGTGTACCCATCAGGCATCTTCTGCGCTTTGTCCAAAGCTCCGGTTGGTTCTCCTAATTCAGTGGAAGAACCTCCTCTAGATACAATTATCTGTGTAATTGTCTTGTAGCCTTTCTGTACAGGTCGTTTGTCTCACTGTAGTGTCGTAGTTGTATTAATTAGCCGGGGTATCTTATAGATCCGGTGGTACCACAATGGGCCTTTTAGGCCTAAGTGAGCTGGTGCCCATCTTTATCTGGGTGCCAACTGCCACGACAACCTAACCTAACCTACTTAAGCAAATATGTAGAGATTTTCTTACTCTACAAATCTTCCATACATTTTATATGACCACGCCTACTTTTTAGGGGCGGTTTTCTTTAAAAAACAGTTTTTCGCCATTTTCGTTGGAAAAATATCACTTCGTAGTGATATATGTTGAACAAATTTCAAAATCCGCCCACTACTATGCCCAGTTCTTGAGAAAACTCATGTTTTGGAATAATTTGGAAAAGAAAAACACTTAGAAATAGGATAGGGTATCACACGATCCGCACCAGATGGATTGTAGCATTTTCGTATGTTTGCATATTCTCTTGAAGATCCCTACTAATATAGACGTTTCATTAATAACTTTTTACGATTCTATAGCTATAAAGAAGTTACATACGTATAAAATTTTCTTTAGACAAATTTCTTGTGTATACCATTCGAGTAAGACACATATGCACATATGTATATGCATGCCTTACGACTTAGTTTTACCGTAAGAGCTTGTGATACGTACATATGCTTATCATGATATATTAGAACTAAAGAGTTTTATACAAGCAATACAGCTGCATACTACGATATTATTATGCACTCAATAAACTTAATTAAATATAAATTAAAAAAGTAATGTTTACCTTTTATTTTTTACTGAATGTATTTACTAAGCCACACAATTTCTATTGAAGTCATTTTATACTTAGAAAAATAAATTATAGATTTCCATTAAGTTGTTGGGTGCTTACTGAATGCATAAGTTGTATACCTGAAAGTCTGTGTTTTCTTTCATTTATTCCAAGAATCTAAGCTAAGATTTTATTTAATTAAATGCACGATATTTAGTTGTGACGCAGTATTCGTGACATGATCGATGATTATCTTCTAACACTAATATAGGAAATGCAGTAGGTCTCCAGATTACTTTGCTCTTTCTATAAATTACAAAATGTCAGATAACACATATGACAAGTCAAACGATCGGAGAACTTTTATTGCTTTCCAATGATTCTAACATTTATTATTTTACGACGCACGTGATTTTGACGCAATATGCATTTGAATACAACATTAGCTTGGCTTTGTTTGTTTTAATCCGATAATATACGCAACTTCACTTGTAAGACACAGAAAAACATAATTTCTTATTTTTTGCAAAGTACCGATGTACCCATGAAAGGTGTTTCATGTCATATCTTATGTGATATAACGAATAGCGATATATGTATAAGACATTTCGTCTTGCATTAACTGCTATTCCATAAATTTTCACATGTTATTTGTATTTTTTTGCACATAAATATATGTATTATCTTGTCATTGATTTAATCATTTGCACTTCTTAAGGTGTTAAGACGATACGAGACCTTTATTTTAAAAAGCTATATGCAGAAGCTTCACGCTCTTCAGCAGAAAAGGAAGAGGAAAGCCTAGAGGAAAGCCTCTAGGATCATAAATGGCAAAACAAATAGCATTTCGTTGTCCTCAGGAGGACTAGAGCTCAGAGATTATTCTATGCGTCATCTTAATTCCGCAAATTTTCCCTACTTCTACAATATGCAGACCCATTTTTTGAGGATGAATACTTCACTTTAAATGAAGTAGAAAACGCAATCGCAAGCGCTAGATTAAGGAAAGCTCCAGGAGACGATCGAATACCTTTTGAATTTTATAAGAACAGTTCCACAGAATTTTTAACCTCCCTCACAAGTGAGTTTAATATAATATTTGAGTCAGCCTATGTCCCAGGTTGCTTCAAAAGATTAATAATATTCCCACTGTACAATAAAGGCGATTATAATAACCCGGAGAACTATAGAGGCATTTCCTTTTTAAAGATTTGGGCAAAGTTCTTTAGTGCTATTATCTTCAATAGACTTGGAGCATTGGACTAAAGACAAAAAGGTATTGACTAAATTTCAAGCCGGATTCCGAAAAAATACTTACTCAACATTTGATCAAATATTCACTTTGGTTAGGTTAGGTTAGGTTGTAGTGGCAGCTGGCACCCAGATACAGATGGGCACCAGCTCACTTAGGCCTTAAAGGCCCATTGTGGTACCACCGGATCTAAAAATACCCCGGCTGAATTTATACTGCTACGACACTACAATGAGACAAAAACGACCAGTACAGAAAAGGCTAAAGGACAACTACACAGATAATTGTATCTAGGTGGTTCTTCCACTGAACTAGGAGAACCAGCCGGAGCTTTTGACAAAGCGCAGAAGATGCCTGATGGGTACACCAGTCAGGTCGCAGAGGTCGTCGAAGAAAAAAGACCCCAGGTGGAGGTTTCTTCTTGACGCTAGGGCAGGGCAATTGCAGAGAAGATGAGGAATCGTTTCCTCTTCCTCCTCATCCCTGCAGCTCCGACAGAAGTCGTTGTATGGGAGGCCCAGACGCCTAGCGTGCAGGCCGATCAGGCAGTGTCCCGTAAGGACGCCAATAATGGTGCTCAATTCCTGACGCCTCAGAATTAACAGTTCCTTTGAACGTTTCTGATTGTAGGTAGGCCAGAGCTCCCTCGAGATCCTAAAAGGGCAGTTAGCCCATCGAGCGTTGGCCTTCCTTATGGCTTCTAGCTTGAGCATGTGGTAAAGAGTAGCGATTGGCATGCCAACACCCGTCCTTACGGATCCGGTTGGGAGGGCAGTGCCAAGTTTGGCAATTTCGTCAGCTTTGCAGTTCCCTGGAATATCTCTATGGCCTGGCACCCAACAGAGGTGAATGTTAAATTGTTCCGAGATCTCCAACAGAGATGAACGGCAATCTTCTACGACCGATGATGTGGTTGTGGGAGATTCCAGGGATTTGATGGCTGCCTGACTGTCCGTGAAGATGCTAATATCCAAGGCGGATAGTACATTACACTTCAGCCATGACAGGGCTGACATTTTGGTTAACATCGCAGACATTTTTAGGAAAAAGGGTCAAAAATGATATGGCTTTTTTATAGACTTCCGCGCAACTTTCGATTCTATAGCGCGTGAATCACTTTTTTTATAAGTTGTACGTGAATGGTATATCAACTAAGATAATCAATGTTTTGAAAGCTATGTACATACATTCGAGAATAACACTGCTTACGTGTAGGATTGAGACCTCGTTTTAGAAGAGTTTAAACAAAGAAGGGAGTTAAGCAAGGATGCGTCCTAGGCACTTTGCTTTTTATTTTATATATATAAAAGAAAGTGACGTAAGTTACTGCGCTTGTAACTCAAGAGCGCCTCGACCGATTTCGATGATTCGCACCAATTCGGAATGGTCTCCGGTCAAACCAGAAGAATACCCAAGAAAATCACCGAAAAATCCCCGAACAAAAAAATATTAAGAAAATTAATTTTCGCATACATTGTATGGAACGATTTTTTACGAATATTCAAAGACAAATTCATATCCCGTTAGTGACATCCTAGCTGGAGAACCACTTATCCGATTTACGTAATTTCTTTTTAGTTTATAGATATGTTCGCTCTCCTTAAACTTGGCTATGTTCTATTGTGTTAGATAAGATAAGGAATGAGGACTAACGATAATAGTGAATTAAGTGCGGAAAAAGTTGAATTTTACGTCACTTACACAGCTCTAACTCAACAATGGCTTACCAGATTTAAAAACAAAAAATATTTAAAAATTGGGCAAGTGCGAGTGTGTATAGTGTTCCGGACATTTTATATTGTCATTAAATAGAAGGCAATTTATTCATATCCTGAATAGGTCCATCTAACACTGATTTTGATATGAACAATGTAATGTCTTATCAACTCTATGAAGTCGTAAAATCAAAAGTACGTAGGTATGTCCTAGTAATACTGTGCTGAGATTCCAGTCCATTTTAACTTGCACTTCGATATAAAACATGTATTGAATCCGTGTACAAATTGAGAGATATTAAACAATTCTGAAATTACGTTGATAGAGAAGCTCGTTATAGTGTGTCTGCTGATTCTGTTTGTCTGTCTGTATGACGAGTGAATCAATTTACTTCAAACTTTATACTTTATCCCCCTAAAGGGGACATTGAAATATTTGTTCTAGCCCTCTTGGAGTTCCTTCACGTAGCGCCATTTTCACAAACACGAATTTTTCTCCAAAATGGTTTCAAGTTTAGGCGTACTTTGCTTGTTAAATGGTTTAAGTAAAGTAAAACACTGACAATACTCGACATGCGAAGGAATACAGCATTTAGAGTTTTAAAATTTAAGAAAAATATATTTTTGAAAAAAAAATTAATTAAAAAAAAATTTTTTTAAATCTATTTAGTTTTCAAAAGCAGCATAGAGCTAACATATACGATCCATTCGTGCAAATGACTTATTTTTTGAAAAATCGAAATAGAATGCAGTAGCAGCAAGAGAAGAGCTTATAGGGAAGTCCATGCGCTCTTCTAAAATCTGTAACTCGGGAACTACTTAGCGGATTTCAATGAAACTTAAAACTTGAGCAAGCCGTAGTATCAAAATGATCTGCTGTAAAAATTATTTGGATAACATGAAAACTGGGGGAGGTACAGTGGGGTAACTAGATGCCCCATTTTTTTAATTTTTCTCAGAAAATATATAAAATACAGGAATTTTCGTATTGTTTTTACAATCTACACTCAATTCTACGTATCTCCAATTTTTTTCATATTTTTACCACTTATGGTCTGGCCGCTAGGGGGGGGGGGGGGGGACAACATTTTTCAAATGTTTGCCGAGCTTTTTTGTTCAACAAATTTTGTCAGAAAAAAATATTACTTACATATGTGGAGCCCTTGCAAAATTCTCTTTAATTTGATGTGCCACATGATGGGGAACAAAATAATTTTTTTTTTGCCCTTCATACAAGGTGCCCAAAAAAGGGCTCCCAAAAAGAAATTCATTGCCGCCATCTTGTGCAGGCTTCCACATAATGTATACATAGCGAAAGTTTCAGCTCCCTATGTCTAACGGTTCAAAAGTTACAGGGCTGTGACAGACTGACGGACAGACGGACAGACAGACACCGTATCAAACCCATAAGTGTTCCGTCTTACCTTTTAAGGTCCGGAACACTAAAAACTGGTGAAATTAGTAAATTCGCCTCTGATTAATTTGAGATATTAGACGGCGTTGTGAGCAACAACTTTTGACAGGTGATTCATTTGCACAGTCTTTCCATCGCTTTCGACAGTTATTATACCCTATCCTAAGGGTATATTAAGTTTGATACATAGTTTGTAACATAGAGAAATATTACAGATAGACCCAATAAAGTATATATATAAATGATCAGCATCACTAGCCGAGTCGATTGAGCTATGTCCGTCCGTCCGTCCGTCCGTCTGTCCGTCCGTCCGTCCGTCCGTCCGTCCGTCCGTCCGTATGTCACCAGTTTTTGGGCCTTAAATTTTGAGCTAGGTTGATGAAATTTTGTATACGAGGTCTTCGGAAAAGTAAGCAATACAAGTGTAAAAATTTTTAAAATCCGCCCACTGACACGCCCACTTTTCAAAAAAATCACTTTTTTTCACTATTTTCATATGAAACTCGAAAAAACTTACTTGGGCAAATATGTAGATATTCACTTAATCCACAAATCGTCTATATATTGTATATGGCCACGCCCACTTTTTAGGGGCTTTTACTTCAAAAATTAATTTTCGAGTAAAAATATTAGTTTATAAGGCAAAATAGAAAATTTTGTGAATGCATTTTCCACCGCCCACTGACACAACCAAATAAGATAGGGATAGGGTATCATACGATTCGCTCCAAGCGAATTGTAGCATTTTTCACTGGTTGTAATTCAATTTGATACATTGCTTTGAAACGCTTTTTTGTGAAAATTACCGATGAAAAGTGATTTCATAGAGGTGAGTTCAGTTTGATGAAGTACACACTGTGGTTATGTTCTTTGTGATTGCGTGCGCATCGACAATCAATCTAAACGTTATTTTCGGATTGTGCAATTAATTTTTAGGTGGGTTACTTTAAAAATCAATTCGAATTCGGTGTTAATTTTTTTTTTTTTTGTAATCTGCACATTCCAAAGGGGATATGAATACTCTTATACTGCTTAACAGGGCACGGGCGTTAGTTAATTAGGAAGAGAGAAGAAGGGATAGGAAAGAGTTGGTATAGTGGTATTTGAAACTCAGGTGATATTAGGTTTCAATGTTTATTCTTCATGGGTGGCATCCAATTCGATTGGGAAGAGAGTTGTGTGTAACTTTTGCATTCGTTCGTAATTCACAGTATTTTTTCCGCATTCATGTTGAAATACACAAAGTGGTTTCTGAGCGAATTATTTAATTTTAATACTGTGAAAATTGAATGGACATGGTCGGGAATTGATCGCCAAACCTCTCATTCAATGACCGAATACATTACCACTACACCGTGGCCACCCACGGTGGCCTGAATGATCAATTTTGGTGTGGAAATCTATTTTCAAACGGTAAGTAGCCAACGAAGATGTTTATTTTGTAAGGTTATGACATTTGTGCAAATGTATGTACATGTAAATGTATGTATCGATAATTCCTTAATTGCTTTTGTGACATTCATTTTTCAGTGTTATTCAAAATGCCGCGAGCTAAAAGATCTAATCTTTCGAATCGAACCCGTAATGCAAGTAGAGTTCGGAATATCGCCAATCAATTGAATACGGATGAACAAGAAATTGCACGAGAACAGTGCCGTGTTAGTATGGCCAGACTTCGTGCATCGCAAACACAAGAAAAAACCAGTGAAAAAGTGCTACAATCCGCCTGGAGCGGATCGTATGATACCCTATCCCTATCTTATTCGGTCGTTTCAGTGGGCGGTGGAAAATGTGTTCACACAATTTTCTATTTTGCCCTATAAACTAATATTTTTACTCGAAAATTAATTTTTGAAGTAAACGCCCCTAAAAAGTGGGCGTGGCCATATACAATGTATAGACAATTTGTAGATTAAGTGGATATCTACATATTTGCTTAAGTAAGTTTTTTCAAGTTTCATATGAAAATAGTAAAAAAAGGTGATTTTTTTGAAAAGTGGGCGTGTCAGTGGGCGGATTTAAAAAAATTTTACACTTGTATTGCTTACTTTTCCAATGACCTCGTTTACAAAATTTCATCAACCTAACTCCAAATTTAAGGCCCAAAAACTGGTGACACACGGACGGACAGACGGACGGACATGGCTCAATCGACTCGGCTACTGATGCTGATCATTTATATATATACTTTATGTGGTCTATCTTCAATATTTCTCTATGTTACAAACTATGTATCAAACTTAATATACCCTTAGGATATGGTATAATTAGGATAGGGTATAAACAGGCGACAAATGAAACGGCTCAGTTAACAATGATAAATCGCCGAACAAATCAAACAACTCAACAACGTGAAAATCGAAATCAACACGTAAGAAGAAGTGTTTTTATACCCTATCCTAAGGGTATATTAAGTTTGATACATAGTTTGTAACATAGAGAAATATTAAAGATAGACCCAACAAAGTATATATATAAATGATCAGCATCAGTAGCCGAGTCGATTAAGCCATGTCCGTCCGTCCGTCCGTCCGTCCGTCTGTCCGTCCGTGTGTCACCAGTTTTTGGGCCTTAAATTTTGAGCTAGGTTAATGAAATTTTGTATACGAGGTCCTTGGAAAAGTAAGCAATACAAGTGTAAAAATTTTTAAAATCCGCCCACTGACACGCCCACTTTTCAAAAAAGATTACTTTTTTCACTATTTTCATATGAAACTCGAAAAAACTTACTTAAGCAAATATGTAGATATCCACTTAATCTACAAATTGTCTATACATTGTAAATGGCCACGCCCACTTTTTAGGGGCGTTTACTTCAAAAATTAATTTTCGAGTAAAAATATTAGTTTATAGGGCAAAATAGAAAATTTTGTGAATACATACATACGACCAAATAAGATAGGGATAGGGTATCATACGATCCGCTCCAGGCGGATTGTAGCACTTTTTCACTGGTTCAATTGTTGATTTAAATCGAGTAGCATTTCATTACGATTGCACAATTGACTACAGCTCGCATCATTCGAATTACCCGACTTGAAACCTACTGCAAACTATGGAACTTATCCGTTAATCTCCAAAAATCAAAAATGATGGTTTTTATAAATGGTGGTTGAAGGTACTCTCGTAACGAAAAGTGAACTAACGAAGGAGAAAAAAATTGAAATTGTCAGCTATATAATGCCTAGGAGTTCCAATCACGGCTAATCTCAACATGAAAAGACATTTCAAGGGCATATTAGCAGAAGCTAAGTCTGGAGACGATGCATTACGAAACTCAATTTTGGAGATACCGTGTATAAGATGAAGTTGAGAAATTCCTTCGATATTTTCTCAAGCGAATTTTCCGGTTACCAGTCTGCACTCGGAACTACATGCTTCAATTAAAAACAGGAATCCCACCGCTTTTCTTGGACACCCTTAAGGTGCATTTTGACTTTGTCGTGAAAGTAATGGAAATGGAAGAGACATAAGTTCTCATACACATACTTTCGACAAGAGGAAATTCGATGCAGAAGTGGGAGGCTATGGCGGCTGACTTCGGTATTAATATCCGCATTGTATCTGATATAAATTTTGTTCTAACTCTTAACTATGTATTATTAAACCAATTAGCATTTTTTTTCTGATAATTGTCTTTTGAAAATTTAAGAAACCTTTTTTTGTCGGCTACCTTTTTCTTTTAACAATATTAATCACTTTTTCTTGTGATCATGCTCATATGTATGTATGTATGTTGCTTTTTTTATTTTTTTATTTTTTATTTTTTATTTTGTATTATTATCTAGCTAGATTAAATGGTTTTATTCTTCGTAATCTCCTAGTCAGATTGGCAGCATTAAGTAGTTGCGTCATTTCTAAATTGACGTGGTTGAGAAGCCTATGTTTATGCCTATTAGCTACTTTTTTGACTTCATCTTCAATCAAGTCAATTTCTAGATCTCTATGCAGATCAGAGTTTCTTATGTACCATGGTGCATTTACTATGTTTCGTAGCACTTTATTTGTGCTATAGTTTGTATTTTTTTTAAATTTGATTTGGAGCCCGTAGGTCCATACTGGTTTTAGAATTTGCTTATAAAGCAGTAGTTTATTGTAGTTGTAGTTATCCCAATTAGCCAATACATTTTACTATAACGCATGTTCAATTCGTCTATTTTTTTCTTTACATGGGATTTCCAGCGCAGCTTTGCATCTAGAGTCATGCCTAGATATTTTGCAGTGTTTGCGTATTCTACTATATTATTATTTATGAAGACTGGGATGTGCTGAACGTTTTTAATCGTAAAATTGATGTGGACCGACTTTAGGTCATTTAATTTAATTTGCCATTTCTTGGTCCATTTTGAAATATTGTTCACTGCCTTCTGTAGCTTTTTCGTCGCTATTTCTACAGTTTCACCCACAGCAAGTACAGCAGTATCATCTGCAAATGTTGCCATAGTTATTTCTTGACTTTCTGGTAGATCGCTGGTGAATAAAAGATATAATAAAGGGCCTAGCACACTGCCTTGTGGTACACCAGCTTCTATTTCTCTCAATGTGGAGTACTCATCCCCGTGTTTAATTCTAAAATATCGCTGCAATATATAAGATTCTAAAATTTCTGAATATTGCTTTGGTAGATGCTTTTGCAATTTATGGATCAGTCCTTTGTGCCAGACTTTATCGAAAGCTTGTGCTATATCAAGAAATATAGCAGAGCATATCTTTTTCTCTTCAAAAGCTTTTTCGATTCCATCCGTTATTCTATGCACCTGATCTATCGTGGAATGCTTTGTTCTAAAACCAAATTGATGGTTTGGAATTAACGATTTTTCTTCGATTATTTTATGCAGACGTTTAATCAACATTTTTTCGAATAGCTTGGATAATATAGGCAGTATCGATATTGTACGATAGGAGGTAACTTCACTAGGTGGTTTGCCTGGTTTTGGTATCATAATTACCTCCGCGACTTTCCACATGCTTGGTACATACCTTATTCTGAATGCAGCATTTATAATCTGTGCTAGTTTCTTTAAACCTTTTTTTGGGAATTGTTTTAGGATTTCTCCAGTTATCAGATCAAATCCCGGGGCTTTTTTAGTATTGATGCCTTCTTTTATTTCTTTGGCAATTTCGTTCGCCGTTACCGGTTGAATATATCTCTCTTCTTCGCACAATTCTTCCGTTTCTTCATAAGGTTGGAAGACTTTTGCGAGATACTCAGCAAATAAATTGGCTTTCTCTTGGTTGCTTTTTGCCCAGATACCTTCTCTGTTTTTAACTGGTGGAATGTGTGCTATTGGCCTCTTCATTTTCTTTGTTGCCTTCCAGAGAGAATATTCGGTACTAGCATCATTCGTAAGATTGGTAAGGTATGTTTTAAGAGACTCATTTTTAAACTTTTGAGGATATACTAATTTTTCGTTTTTTATTTTTATTCCCATTTTTAAGACTTCCTTCTGTCTCCTTAAGTAGTTCTTCTTCATCTGTTGAGAACTCGACTACTTTAATTTTATTTTTATTTTCGCTGTTGAATTGATGTTTCAACGCTTGCAACTGCTGCTTTAAATTATTAATTTCTTTAAGCAATGTCTCGTTGAGTTGCTTAAAGCCATCTCTTTCTTCGCAGGCCTTTGAATATTTAGCCTCCAGAACTTGTCTTTCATCTGTTATACGAGATGGGGGTGTTCTCTCTACCCTTTTACATTTTCCGAAAGGGTCTACCTTGTTCAATAAATGGTCCCCCCAGAATCCGTGGGACCGAAGGGCAGATTTGTGTTTGAGAAGCTTTCTCACTACACTAAATATTCTTGGATGTTTGCCAAACGCTCGCAAGAAAAAACGTTAATGATATTTTTTCTGGATTCGAACTTGGAACTCCTCTCGTAGTAGTTCAAAGGACTAGCCTAATCACTGAATGCAATTGAAATACATAGGATTATAAATGGCAAAGGTTATAAATAGGTAGCTTATAATTTGCCCAGAAGTGCGTAAAACGGTACTCCTTAAATTTTTCTTTACGAGTACAAAGATTTTTCCAAAAACGGATCAAATAATTTTGCTTATATTATACAAAATCAGTGAAAAATGCTACAATCCGCATGGAGCGGATCGTATGATACCCTATCCCTATCTTATTTGGTCGTGTCAGTGGGCGGTGGAAAATGTATTCACAAAATTTTCTATTTTGCCCTATAAACTAATATTTTTACTAGAAAATAAATTTTTGAAGTAAACGCCCCTAAAAAGTGGGCGTGGCCATATACAATGTATAGACGATTTGTTTTTTATTTGCTCAAGTAAGTTTTTTCGAGTTTCATATGAATATAGTGAAAAAAGTGATTTTTTCGAAAAGTGGGCGTGTGGGCGGATTTTAAAAATGTTTACACTTGTATTGCTTATTTTTCCAAAGACCTCGTATACAAAATTTCATCAACCTAGCTCAAAATTTAAGGCCCAAAAATTGGTGACACACGGACGGACAGACTCGACTCGGCTAGTGTTCCTGATCATTTATATATATACTTTATGTGGTCTATCTTTAATATTTCTCCATGTTACAATCTATGTATCAAACTTAATATACCCTTAAGATAGGGTATAAAAACGGAATAGAATTTAAGTTAACTTTGAAGGAAAATACTAAGAAAAACCTTCAATATGTAAAAAAAAGAAAATTATAATAATAATAATAAAAAATAAATAGGTAAATAATAAAATAAAATAAATAAATGAACATACATATAAATATGAATATATAATTATATAATTGATTAAGTAAATATATATATATAAATATGTAGTCATATAATTAATAGAGTAAATAAATAAATAGAAAGTAAATAAAATAAAATAAATAGTAAGTATATAAATTAATAAATGAATACATAAGTAAATAAATATATAAGTAAATAAATAAATAAATGAATAAATAAATGAAGAAAAGACAAAAATAAAACCAAAAAATAAGTAAATAAATAATAACATACATAAATAAATATGAAGTAAACATATAGAGAAGAAGAAACATACAAATAAATAATACAAAAAGGAACAAGTAATTAAATAAATATACTCAGACATTTAATGCGTTTATAATGGGATTCTCTGAGGTAACAAAAAGTTTTAAAAATTAAAAAAAAAAATTATAAAATTACCAAAAATTATTTATAAAGCATTATTATAAAGCATAGAGGAGAAAATACGAACGCATATTACATATTTATTTAAAAAAAAAAACAAAATCGAATTAAGTAGCAACAAGAGAAGAAGAGAATTCTATGCGTGTAAAAACCATTGGGATTACATGAAAACAGGAGGAGATACAGTGGGGTGACTAATTACCCGAGAAAATATATAAGGGTAGACGTTGTTCTGCCCTTCTCTATTTGACGGCTAGAATCAATAAGTTGTACCGATACTCTATCCATTTCCTATTACATACATAGATCGTTCTTGCACCAATACACTAGTTAAAAAAGTTTTTGTTTTCTATTCAAATATCTAAGTAACGTAGAAGTCCAAAACTTGGGCGTGGCAGTGGGCGGATTCTGAAATTTGTTAAATTTTTACCGAAATGTGTTTTTAACATTGCATCAATCATCAACTCGATTGAAATAGAAAAAAATAAAATAAACTTGCACCTAAATCTATAAGTTCTTTGTGTAGTTGAGGTACATTAAACTAACGATCCACGAGTATGTATATATAATGTACATTTTCAGAGTAAGATTTTGTTAAGTTAACTATAAGTAAGATTCCATTATTAACGATTTTGGCCACAAACGTGGTACGCAATTTTAAAGGACTCTATAAAAGTAGTGAAAATATCACATTTTAGCGAAATCGTTGTAGCTGTTTACGAGAAAAAGAAAGAACATTTTGTTAAGTTGGCTATAAGCAATTATAGGACTTTACTAAATTTGTATAAATATGAAATTTAAAGGAAATCGTTGGAGCCGATTTCGAGCAAATCGGCTAAAACCACTTAGTCCTTAGAAAAGTACCGGTACACGCACTTTTGGCCAAACATTTTGTAAGCCATTTTATAGCATTTGCGATTTGTAATTTAATGGAAAATCTTAAGGGGTTACGCCACCCTGACCGCGTGAAAATGGGACCAATGGATGCCCACCGTCTTGAAAAATGTGGTTTCGAGAAAAACACAAAAGAAGAAAAAGAAGTGCTTCGGTGCCCTCCTGCCGCACCGACTTCTAATGAACATAACATTCATAATTATCAAGATATTGTCTTCGGGGACATCTTAAAATACGCGTAAGAATATAGGCGTTTAAACTAAGCTAAACCAAAAAATTCGATTTTTTTAAAATTTCAGGGCGGCGTGACCCCTTAAGTGAAATCATTTTCTAGAAAATCGTCTTTTAGCCAAATTGGCCATGAGTACCGTTCTAAACAACTTTCCTTTCGCAATTTAAAGATCTGTTGCAAATGTTGCAGCAAATAATTGTACCATAGTCTTGGAATCATTTAGATACTCGCACACATATGATTGATAAGAGGAGCAGCCATAGATATTTTAACTTCTGACATTTTAACTAAACATTTTAATCAACTAACAGAGCTATTTATTAATCTATTGTTCAGCATTACCTTACCAAATGTTAGTAGAATTTGAAAATGACAGTTGATTTTTGAGGACGTGTTCGAGGATTTTCCATAAAAATTATTACTTTTTCTCCTATTTGTCAGTGATTAGTGCGTAAAATATAAAGAAACTAGCGAAAAGAGAGCTGAGAATTGAACATGGAGTAGAACCTCTAAATCGGCTACTAAATACACTAGCACAACACCATAGCATTTGAAAATGATCTAAGTCATACTATTCTCAAATGATATCCACTACAAATGTCAACAAAAGTGTATTAATATTTTGTTTTAAATAGATAGCTAAATAAAAAAATGCAGATGATGGACTTATTTCACATTGTAAAATCAAGGTATTGTAAATATAAAACAATCGATTGTTTTCAGGTAAAGATGCCGAATCTACAACTTATTGTAGTTTCTACAGCTGCTGTATTAACTACAGTAAATGTATGTAGATAGATTTCACAAAATTTGTTGTAGATTTTACAAAATCATATCCGTAGATTTAACAGCCAATGTTCATTTTACAGATGGAGATTGGTTGTTGTTTTAGCAACTTTATTGTAAAAATGATTGCATTCGCTGTAAAGCCTACACAAATTGGTTAATTTACATAGATTTGTTGTCAAATACACAAATCTACTATGAATTGTAAAATTTACTACCTTAAATTGTAAAACTTACAGTGCATATTATTTTGGGTGTGGAGTGGAGAAATGTATAGGGTAGACTGGGTACGGTTGAAACAATTTTTCTTCTATCGACCATAGCATTGGCATTAATAAGATTAGCCATGATGGAGTTGGGTGAAATGAAAGATAAATATTTTTTTATTAATGCACAGTCTTTTCTTGAGTTCATGGTACGTTTTTTTAGCAATAGATAAATTTTAAGAATAAAATCATTTTGTTTCAACTGCCCCCATACCAGGCCAATCTAATGTTGCATCGTATTTAATTCATTTTTTATTTGAAAAAATGCCACACTTTAACAATATTTTATCTGCTCGTATAATATGGTTCCAAACAAATGAGCCAATAGTACTCCTCGTCTTCTGAACATGAAGATTCTTCTGTGGTTTTATTTTTTAAGTTTTTGTTGTCTTTTTTTAGGTTGTCCAGAAATCTGGGTTGTAAGTTTGTCGATGTTAACGCTATTGGCATAGCCGATGCCACAATTCCAGGAATGTCGTAGATCGTCATTGTTTTGCCTGTATGATTTCTCTGTATGATTTCTCATCCAGGTGTCACAAGTCGAGTTCACTGCTTTTTTGAGTGGGCTATAAGCGAAACAATCAAGAGGCTGAAGCTTGTGCGAACAATCCCATGGTGCACTGTTGTTCTCCTCCGAAAGCATCTCGCTTTCGAATCAATCTTAACAGAGAACTGTAATAATTCATTCCGTGGGTCTTTGCCGAATTCCGCAATGAACTCCTTGCCTTCACCTGGTCATAATCCGATTTGTAGGCCGACAAGTCCACATCTCCTCTCGTAGTCTTCCTTACACGTACTCAGGGCATCTTAAACACAAAAACAAATTGAGCAAGTGCGAGGAGGGCCTCGTGCAATAGTGTTCCGGACATTTTAAATTGTCATTAAATAAAAGGCAATATTATTCATATCCTGGATAGGCACACCTAATACTGGTTTTGATATGAACGATGTAATGCCTAGTACGTAGGTATGTCCTAGTAATACTGTGATGACATTCCAGTCCATTTTAACTTGCACTTTCGATGTAAAACGTGTATTGAATTCGAGATATTAAACAATTCTGAAATTACGTTGATAGTAAAGCACGTTATAGTGTGCCTGCCGATTCTGTTTGTCTGTCTGTATGACGAGTGAATCAATATATTTCAAACTTCATGTTAGGGACATTGAAATTTTTGTTCTACCCCTACTAGAGTAACTTCACCTAATTTAATTTTGATTAAAATTCATATTTCACTTAGTTTAGGCGTACCAAGGTGTTGGATAAAAATGCATGTAACGGTACTTTACTTGTTAAATAGTTTAAGTAAAGCAAAACACTGGCAATACTTGACATGCGAAGGAATACAACATTTAGAGTTTGGAGAAATAAAAAAAAAATATTTTTGAAAAAAAAAAAAACCAAAATTAAAAAAAATTATAGTTTTTTTTAAACTTATTTGGTTTTTAATAGCAGCATAGAGCTAACATATGTTTAGTACGATCCATTCGTTCAAATGACTTAGTGCTTGAAAAATCGAAATCGAATGAGGTAGCAGCAAGAGAAGAGATGAGAATACAGGAAACGCTATGCGCTCTTCTAAACTCTGTAACTCGGGAACTACTTAGCGGATTTGGATGAAACTTAAAATTTGAGCCAATCTTAGTTTCATTTTTTAAATGTTTGGCAAGCTTTTTTGTTCAACAAATTTTGCCAGAAAAAAATATTTCCTACATATATGGAGCCCTAGCAAAATTCTCTTTATTTTGATATGCCACATGATGGGAAACAAAATATTTTTTTTTTGCCCTTCATACAAGGTGCCCGAAAAAGGGCCCCCAAAATGAAATTCACTGCCACCATCTTGTGCGGGCTTCCACATAATGTATACATAGCCAAAGTTTCAGCTCTCTATGTCTAACGGTTACAGGGCTGTGACAGACTGACTGACTGACGGACAGACAGACACCGTATTAGACCCATAAGTGTTCCGTGTTTCCTTTTAAGGTCCGGAACACTAAAAAGGAAACACATTGTTTCAACCGTCTCCATAAAAAGTGTTTCAACCGTCCTAAGCCCCATTTTTTAACAAAAAAAAATCCAAAACAACATACACAACACAGAAACGGGTCTGGATATCGTTTTATTATATTCAAAGCTCTTTTCTGCACACAAAAAAATAACACTCAACACTCTCACTTGAATACTACTCACACAACAAAGAAAAATAAAAAAACAAAAAAAAACTTACTATTACTTGTCAAAAAAATTAAGACCTCCCTGTCCACAACCGAGCAATGCGACGATCATAGCAAGTCTCAATATCGTTAATAAACTGGTTTCTGCTTAATTCTCTCTCAGTACTCATACACATTGAGCGAACTGTTTCTGAGATATTTGCGTTGTGTCAACCGTCCTGTGTTTCAACCGTACCCAGTCTACCCTACCACTCATAACATGTACAGTTGTAGGAAGCTAGGCCTAGGCCCTTTTGGGTAGCTTATAGTCTAATATTTATTTAATTATTTCTTTGATCACAGTTTTACAATTTCAATTATAATCGTAGATTCAACAAAAACACTGAATTGAAAAGGCGTTGCAGAACAGAATTAGAATACCCCAGGCTAAAAATTTTTGTATTTTCGTCGAAATTTCAGACTAAAGTTTACATAGAGCGAAAAGTTTGTCTCAGTCAAACTGCAGTTGTGGGTAAACAAATTTTTAATTTAAAATTACCACACAGTACTGCATAATTTTAGTCCTCATCCGGTTTTAGTGTAAATTTTACACTCGAGCAACTTATTTGTATGTATAAATAAAATCCAGATGAGGGTTAAATTACTTACATGTTCATATATACTATGTACCTACGAACCAACGTACAATAAGATCACAAAATCAAATCTATTTCGTAATGATAGATTTACTCATTTTTTAACCGTCTAGTGCATAGTTATTAACTTTATTCTTGATTTTGTAAATGTGATGTATCTACAATAAATATTTTCTAAAGTTAATAATGAGTTGTGATGGAAAGAAAGAAATGCATCCAGAATATCGCTATAGTTATTTTCTATAGTAGAAAATCCCCGTAAGTTAAAGATACATATTAATGTTTTGAATTATTAGTAATTGATAATTACTAACTATTATATCAGTACTAACTGCTAATATCAATTGATCAAATATAACACAACTAAATAAAATAAAGTGTTTGGATGTAAGCACTAATTCTTAAAGCATTAATTTAGTTTGTTCAGTTAGTAGTTTTGAAACCATTTCATCAGATCACTTTTCGCTGGATCTCCGCAAAAGTGTCATTTGTGAGATTAATGTATATTGGCCAAGATCATTGACTTGTTTCTTAGTTCGTATTCTAATCAATACATCTTTGATGTACATATAAACGCCCTATGGTCTGTCCATAATATCATTTTAGCTAAATTCTCGAACTCCTACCACTCGATAGCTATGTGGATGTCACCGCTGATAGGATTGTCATGATCCACACTGCAAGATAGTGCTTTGTTTGTCTTTGTGCTTGAAAACATTGAGCTTTTAATGGTACAAGTCCACTTTCAGACTCTCAAAGTTGCAGGAGTCCTTAAAGGCCTTCACAAGCGAAAACTTTTCTGCTTTTTTTCCAGCTTGTCCTTAACAAATGCAATTCTTCCTGTCCGACAAATTACGGATCCTCTTCAAAATCATCTGGAAGCCTCCATGTCTGATAGTCCTAGACTTCTGACGTTTTTCATCAGGAGAGAGCTACCAAACAGTACTCCTACTATCGCTTTTATCTTGGATCAACTTAATTTAATAATTTCTTTGATATTCCACGGGCTTTGGACTGCTTCCTTCTAAATTTGTTTGAGTTGGCCGAGTTGAGAATTTTGCTAAGAATGTCTCGTTTAACAGCGCACATACATATGTACATTAATACACATAGGAGATTTAATGTTAGGTTAGGTTAGGTATGAGGGTTGGCAGAGGAAACAAAAAATACCTCCGCCGCACTCAGGTCAGCACTGACCCATTGTGTTACCCTTAGGGGGCTTATAAAAAAAAAAAAGTACCCTTGCTCATTTAACCCATAAATGTCTGCAACAAATTTCCCATGGTTGGAAGGGCGATCCCGCCGGCAACCCCCTGCAAAGGTCACCCACAAGTGCAGACGACTTTGGAATGCTAGCTGTAGGCTTGCTTGCTTCAGACGCCCGTTCCCGCAGGTAAGCCCTTGCATTGTGGAGCCGTTTTCGTTCATTTTCCGTCAGTTCCTCCCATTTCTTAGTCCCTAATCTCCTCACGGTCAGCTTGCAGTTCTTCGTTCGTTTGGAACTGGTCGACGCATGGAAGAGGGATGAGCTGGCGATGGAGCAAGTGTCGCTTGATTCCAAAAAGAGCCTTTCTAGATTCAAGTCAATTACCCCAACGCTTTCCTCATCAGAAGTGAGAAGAAGCGCTTCTTCTTCCTTGGTCTGGCCTATGTTTAGGTCGATTTTTATAGAGCTAGGAGTGCCTGACCGGTTTACACTCTTCGCTTTAAGAATTTGAAAATTAAAGTTTGACATTTGGGTCCCACGAGTAAGGGGGAAGAAAAAGTCCGCCTGCACTCACCCCCTGTATGCAGGTAAGGGGAATTTAATTTAAACTGGAGGTCCCCAAGGTTTCCAGAGTTCACCGTTATAAGACACCGTAACGTGATGCCATTCATCCACGATAGGCACGGTAGTTACACACCCGGGATTACGGGTTTTTTCAAGTTTTCCTCTTTAGATCCGCCGTATTCAGTTAAACAACATGGACACCTCGTGAAGGATGTGGTTCTACACCACGTACGGACGGTCATTCGGGGAGACTAAATCTACCCACTGGCCCCTTTGCCTGGAGACCTTGCCCACAGATTTAATGTTACTAATGATATTTAGCAGCTCTGAATCATTCTTTGCCAATCTGTCGACATAAGAAAAGGGCGCTGTCGTGTCCAAGTATTAAACCTAATTTGTTACGGTTCTACTTGCATAATTTTTTCAGCAATGTGGGGTAATTCCAATGTAGCTCAGATTTGGTGACAAACGAGACTAGCGTCTGGAGCGCAGCTTGATCCCATATCAAGTATTTCCACATCTTTGAGTACATCTAGAACCATATTATTCAATTATTTTAGGCTTACCTATTGTTTGAAAAGAATTTTGATACTTTTATATTTTCATATGACGTGATAATAAAACACGGCTTATGTAAGCTATTTAAACCTGATTAAAAATTGTAATAAGTTCTTTTGAGGGGTTATGTTATCGTACTTGGTACCTATTGTATCGTGATTAATTTTCTCTAGGAATCATCTTTCTACTAAGAAATTTCAGTAATTACACAGAGAGAAAAAAAATCGTAAATTCAACAACTCAAAGTTGTTGAAAGCAAATCGCTAAGAATTTTCTTCAAAAAATATGTATCAACAGCTGAATCTGTTGTAATCACCAGTTTTAAGTTGATTCAACCGATTAATTGGTTGATTTGGAACATTTTCAGTAACTATAGACTCTGTAAAAGCAACGGTAAGTTTGTTGGTTTTAACTAAATACATTTTCCACCAAAACGAAATTTCAACTTATTTTCTGGTTGTTTTAACTGTCATTTAAGTTTTCATTTTGCAGGACTATTCCTGCAGTGTGAAAGAAAGTTGTAAGTCGTAAACTAACGGTGATCTGTTAAAAATCCTACAAATATTTCAGCAATAACAACTGACACATCTTTTGATTTTACTGACTCAACCACTGGCACAAGACACAATCGGTAAAATCAACAGATGTGTCAATTGCTATTATCGAAATATTTGTATTTTTTTCTATCAGATCAGCATTAGTTTAAGATTTTCAGTTTCTTCTCTGCCTATACGTATCACTTTTACCAAGTGCATTTGAAGAAAAGAATATACAATTAGATTTTTTTGTAAATTTGTCATATTAAAAACATATCAGGAACGGATTATCAGGCTGATAATAGTCAAGAGCAATGCAAGGAATCAACACGTAAGTAAGTAAGTTTCCACAAAGTGATACACACAAATGTGCGTATTTATATATTCTAATTCGTTTTTTTTTCTCGTAGACTTGAAGAACTTTAAAATATTTGAAGCACTGCACTACTTTCTGCCACGAGGACACCGATATAAGTTAAAAACATCTTCCGGTTCTTCCATGTACATTGCCCAAGCCATCAATCCAAAATTCAATACATTCGATGTTCCTAGTAGCTGTCACAGAAAGTGAGGTAACTGAACTACTTTACAGAAGAAGTGAATAGAATAAAAGCAAGGGTAAGAACCTCTTCAGCCCTTAATAATAATCGTTCTTGAAGGTAATAATGTAAGCTCATAATTAGTATGAGCTAAGAATAAGTTTCAAAGAATTTACTCTATTCTTACATTGCTTTTAATTCATACTATATATATTATTATTAATAGTTTGGCTAATATTATCTAGTGTAATTTATATTTATAAGTCATGAAAATAAGAAAATAAATTGGATTGAACAAAGAGGTTGTTAAATCTACAGTTTTAAGGCTTGTAAATCGGTAAATCAGTAGTTGATTTTACAGAAAAGCTGGTTTAGTAACACATAAATATGTTGAAGCAACTGATAATTTTATTAACTTTCTACAGCTGCAATATAAATACAACAAACTTATTGTCAAATTTAGGTTCCATTATCTATTATATTTTTATCATTACTTTTAAATGCAGTTTACTCGATAGATTCAACAGATTGGTAGTTGATTTAACAATTGGGCAAAATCGTAAATTTAACGTTTTATGCTGTTAGCTGAAAATCAAGACCGGAAAAAGTTGAATTGCCTGTCGTTTTCCGTAAATTCAACAACTTCTTTCTCTCCGTGTAGTCCTTTGCTGAGCATTATTCTCTGAAACTTCGCAGTGCAACAATCTCTCACATATTACAATTAATTATTTACTGTTTCTCGTATTGAACATTAAGCTCTTAATAGTCCAGACAAGTCGCAAAGCACTTCAATCAATCATCACTTCATTTTCTGTTAGTTTTTATTTAACCGTGCTTAACTTTCCTTAAGCGAAAACCTGTTTTAATCGCATCGTTAAAAAAATATTAAGATTCTCTCATAAAGGGCCAGTTAGAGCTATCATTCAAGTGCATCATTGGATTGGAATAAATCATTTTTTTGACAAGTATGTTATAAAAATCATTACAAAAATATTAGCAGTGGAAGGGTCTGTCAGTGAAATAAGTATAGGTTTGTAGGTGATCACTAAAATCAAAACTGATAGAAGAGAAGAGAAAGAAAATAGAACGCATCAGTAAAATGGTTGAATAGGTGAAAAGTTTTAATCAGAATTAAGTATTTTTGTTTGTAAAACAAAATCTATAAGTGATATCCTTTATTTCGAAACATTCCAATTAATAGGTAATAGCTTTCTCGCTTTTACCAAGTAAGGACAAATTATAAATATGTACGTCACCCCTTTCCACTGCAGCCATAACATAATTTTTTAGTGTCCTTTAAAGGAAAGTTCTGCCTTATGGGTTTGATACGGTGTCTGTCTGTCCGTCTGGCCGTCAGTCTTTCTCTATGTATGCATTACGTGGAAGAAGCCCGCACAAGATGGCGGCAAGGAATTTCATTTTGGGGGCCCTTTTTTGGGCACCTTGTATGAAGGGCAAAAAAAAAAATATTTTGTTTCCCATCATGTGGCATATCAAATTAAAGAAAATTTTGCAAGGGCTCTATATACGTAAGAAGTATTTTTTTCTGACGTAATTTGTTGAACAAAAAAGCTTGCTAAAAATATGAAAAAAATTGAAGATACGTAGAATTTTGGGTAGATTGTGGAAACAATACGAAAATTCCTGTATCTTATATATTTTCTGAGAAAAATTAAAAAAATGGGGTATCTAGTTACACCATTGTATCTCTCCCAGTTTTCATGTTATCCAAATAGTTTTTACAGAAGGGCATTTTGATACTATGATTGGCTCAAATTTTAAGTTTCATCCAAATCCGCCAAGTAGTTTTCGAGTTACAGATTTTAGAAGAGCGCATGGACTTCCCTATAATCTCTTCTCTTGCTGCTACCTCATCGATTTCGATTTTTCAAAAACTAAGTCATTTGCACGAATGAATCGTACTATACATATGTAAGGTCTATACTGCTATTGAAAACCAAATAAGTTTAAATAAATATATTTTTTTTTAATTTTGGGTTATAAAAATAATTTAAATTAATTTTAAAAATAAATAAATTTTTTTTAATTCCTTCGCATGTCAAGTATTGCCAGTGTTTTCCTTTACTTAAACCATTTAACAAGCAAAGTACCGTTATATGCATTTTTATCCAAAAGCTTGGTACGCCTTAACTAATTGAAATATGAAATTTTATCAAAATCGTTGGAACCATTTTGGAGAAAACTCCGTGTTTTTGAAAATGGCGCTACGTGAAGGAACTCTAAGAGTAGGGCTAGAACAAAAATTTCAATGTCCCCTTTAGTGGCCCTAACATGAAGTATGAAGTAAATTGATTGACTCGTCATACAGACAGACAAACAGAATCGGCAGACACACTTTAACAAGCTGCTCTATCAACGTAATTTCAGAATTGTTTAATATCTCGAGTTCCAATTTTTGCACGAATTCAATACATGTTTTATATCGAAAGACCAAATAAAAATGGACTGGAATCTCAGCACAGTATTACTAGGACATACCTACGTACTTTTGTTTTTTCCATTTGATAGAGTTGATTAGACATTACATTGTTCATATCAAAACCAGTATTAGGTGTACCTAATTATTAGAATTTTGCTATAGATACATGTAAAGTGTTGAGTGAATTTAGTGTGTACAGAACACAACTCGGTGAAGTACTCACTCACTCTGCAGTGATGTAAATAACGTTGCCAAAAGTAATGACTGTCTCGGAATTGGTTTTAAATACCTATTCCTTGTAGGTCTAGTGATATAGTGGCCAGTTGTAGCTATCATTGAAATTCATCATTGAAAATTTTGATTTCCATTTTTAAGACGGTTTAGCGATCGATATTAGCTTTAATTGGTATCAATATAAAGCTAATCACCTGCATAATAAATTTTCAAAAAGTTTTTAATTCTTATTAGAACTTGAATCCGCTTTTATTATTTCACTGATCATTGACAATTTAAAGAAAAATTTTAATTCGAAATAGCTAAGTATGTTTTCTTGTAGGTTATTTCTTTTAATTATTCTTATTACTTACTTATAGCTTTATCGTCTTAAAATCAGAAATCAATATTTTCAGTGATAGCTATTACTGGCCTCATACAGTAGACCGGAAACTGTACTGCTTAGCTACATATTGCCTACTTTTGGGCTTTTTTGAAGGCATTTTTCTATGCGCCTAATAACTATGTATTGGCCTTTATGCAATACATATTCCGTTAACATACATATGTATGTACATCATTTACCCCTATCGCAGAATACATCATTAGAGAAGTTTTCCTATGAATTACGAAAGTATTATCACAGAATTTCTCTTAGCACCCATTTGTCTACATACTGGAAAGTCGTAGAACAAGGTTACTCCAAATCTGAATGAAATTTCGGAAATTTGACATTAATAGAAATATCATCATGGAACGGTAAATTTCTTAATTACTTTTGAAATCAACTGATTTACGTCAAAGTAGTGTTAAATTGTTCAAATAAATATTACTACTACATTTGTGTTTGTTCCAAAAGAAAGGCATAATATTATGTACATAGATACATACATACAGTGGTGGACACATAAATAGCACATTTCCTTCGTATATGTTTCAAATTGCATTTTCCGCTAAGGTATTTTGGAGACATATACTCAGTATCGTATGCGTATTAAGTTTATGATAAATTGTCAGCGTCAGCATAATATCAATTACTGACGTATTTTTTTCTGGCCTCATAATTTCTATTTGGTGATTCTAATTATACCAGTTTGAAGAAATATTTAATAATATAATAAATGTACTTACCTAGAGATGGGAAGAGGTCCACAGCAGAAAAGCGTTAAATCGTCTGCAATATGAAGGCTAACTGTTCGATGATGTCTGCAGTATTTAAACTGTTATAATGCTGCTAGAAGGTAATTTATACCTAATGCCTTACGTCATATGGAGCTTTATGGCAATGTTAAAAATGTTGCAAGAGCTCCAAGGCCAAGGAAAACAGCAGATTAGGAGGAGAGTGCAAAGGAAGTCATTTGCAAAATAACACTTTAGCAAATCGATGACTTTTTGGTAAAAATGTATGCCTGGCATCCACCTATTATGGTTGCATAATATAAATGCTTTGTATTCGCACTGTTTCGGAAGTGGTCTTACGAAACCATCGCGTCTCTCAACACTACACCTTTTCCGCGCGTCTTCAGGTGTTTGACCAAAATCATTCGCGGCGAGATAATGAGTTGGTAATCTACGTTCTACATATCTACCTAGATATAGATAGATAGACAGATATTTGTGTTTCTAGCTTCTCGATTGTTACCGCATTATTTCTACCCCATCCCTGTCAACTTTGTTGTTTCACGTTGAAACATAAACTTTATTGGTTGGCTGTAGTGTGCGGATGAAGGTATCTCATTTTATCAAATTATGAATTATGCTGATTTCCTGGCGCACTCGAAACTACCTTATCTTATGGGTAATAGCGACACCAAGAATATGATAGAGTCTTCAGAACTTGGATCAGAGAAACGTTGCTTGTATTCCGATTGCCCGGAACCATCCATGCCCCACTTACATAATAAACTCCGGATGTTTAAAAAAATGTCTGCTTTTTATACTGGTAAAACTTCCTTTTGAGCATCTATCTATCTAGATTTTATTCAGCAAATCTTAAAATTTAATTTCAGCAACAATATCCGTGACCGTGTTAGATTCTTTACAGTTTTTTTTTATATGATGGAAAGGATATCTTGACTTATCATTTGCTCTTATTATATTGTATTGTGTCTGGTGAGTATAGCTTCCACGAAAATAGAAAGTGTTTGTTTGTTCTATATCCAGCAGATCTTTCGGAAGCATTTGTGGTAATGTCTTTCAGGACGTTCACTGTTTCTAACCGACCAGAAAATCGTAAGCTCGTAACGTCAGAACTGTTTATACAAAAAAGTAAATGTATGTAGCATGGAACATTCCAAATATGAAAAGCGTTGCCAGTTCTTTCGTTTATCAAACGAGGATGTTCAGAAATCTTTTATGTTTATAAGTACATAGTTGCAAAAAAAAATACAAAAAAATATATTGCACTGCAAAAGAAAGGTGAGCAATAAGGCAATACGCTCTACTAAAAAGCAATACAAATATTGCTTTTGCAATACGTTGGTCAGCACTGCGTATAACACGACTCCCAAGCTTTTCAGAATGACTTCGGTCGCAAAAAAAACACGATTTTCTAGAAAACGGCTTTAACGATTTTGATTAAATTTCATATTCGAGTTTGTCTACATAAATGCTGGAAGTTGGCGTACCACGTACCTTTAATAACGGGGCTAGAATAAAAATTCCGATTTCGCCTCGAATGGCGACCAGACCTCAGATATGAAATTTGAAGCAAATCACCGCAGGCCGTTTAGGCTGCAGTCCAGCGTACATACACACAGACAGACAGACAGAATCGGCAGACCCACTTTTTTGAGCTTCTCTATCATCGTAGTGTCATTGTTACCTTGAGTTCGATTTTTTTCACGAATCCAATACTTGCCCTATATTATAGGTGCAAGTGCAAGTAAGAACAACTGAAAAAGACGGCCAGAAGATAAACTGGAGCTTTGAAGATATCGTAAACACGCTGCTAACTTCTGTGTTGGGCCAGCTCCGAGACAGAGTATCCAATGTTTCCCACGATGGCATTTTTATGTTTACGTGGAAGTGGATCTCAAATCTGACGGATTCCACGATAATGGTGTATGTCATCGACTTTAGTAAGCACATAAGTTGATATCAGATATATTCAAACTAAACTTTAAAATAAAGTGGTTTTTATTTAAACAATAACAATAATGTATATCTAATATGAGATTTCTATTGTACTATCCAAAAATGTTATCATACATTTGGAACCAAAAGCCATTTCTCTGAAACAGTACTACAGGCATTGATAACAGACTTATAACTTTCAAATAATCTCTTATCTATTGGTCCCCAATTTGACTGTGGCTTAAATGCTGACGCAATTCTGTAGAATAGAGGTCCACTTGGTTGTCGACCAACTGCATAAATACCCCAAAAGACTAACTGGAGGATTCCAAACGCTGATAGGCACCAACCAAAAACTTGAAAGAAACAAAAAGGAAAATTTAATTTCAGAACATATTCAAATTATCGTTGCAGTTTACTGTAAAGCCCATCCGTATAGGTATATCCATTATACTGCAAAGGTTTGTATTCCACTAAAGTGTAGATTAAAATTGCTGTCATAACAACAGGTGTAACAATGGCCCAGCAAATCCGGTAGTATACACTTGTCTTCAGCCCAAGCATGAAGTAAATGTCACCACAGAGACGCTTAACTCCTAAAATAAAAGTATATTATGTACATCTACTTATTATAGCCCCCAAAACTGATTTTAGTTCTTACCATACACCCAACCAACAGCAATCAGTTCTACGATAGCTAAAACTAATGCCACAAATGATGCACCATAAAAATCGACAAAATTCAAAACAAATTGTCCACCGGGAGTTATGTAAATCAGTCCGATCAAGAAACCACCTACAGCTATCATAACTACAATTACATAGTGTTTGGTCGATGAGAATTGATCCTTTACTACAGTCATAATACAAGATGCCATCCCAACATTACTTCCTATACCAAGAACGAACAACATCAGGAAAAATAATACTGAAAAAAGCTAAAACTATACGATCAGATCACAATCACTTACAGATCTCCGGTAATGAGAAATAACTTCACGGGAATTGGTTTCACCTCAAGTGGGAAAGAAAAACACTTTTCCTACTTTTTCTGATTTGAAGTCAATCTCACTCAAAATGGAAAACAACTTTACTTAGAAAAAGTGTACTTCTTTCTCACTGGATGTGAAGTTATTTGCCTGCACCGAGATTGCCAATCGATCACCTAACCTGAGGAACGAATTTGAATTTTGCTATCGCATCAGGATATGATACAAATGCCAATCCAGTACCCCCTTTGACTACGCTGCGTATGTCGTCTGTATTGCTTTCATATGCTAGGTTGCCTAAGATTCCAAAAATTATTATTCCTGAGAGTAGGGATGTAAAGGTGTCCAATGTTGTCACAATGTTGGCGTCTCTAGAGAGAAGAAGTAAGTTGCATATATTCTTCAAGTCACAATGACGAATTGCTCAACTTTTGAGCTTAAGGGCTCCGATTTATGCGGACCCGAGTGCTATACATTAAAACATTGAATCTCGATCTGTAAGTTTATGAAAAAAAATCTAGCTTCTTCCAAGTACCTACCAAGCGTACACTTTTGGGCGTTGATCCTTAAATTTGAATACTAATTTCAAGTCCATACCTGTAAACGTTGTGTCCAAAACGATTATACGACGCGTACATGATGATATTCCCGAAACAAATCGCCAGAGAAAAGAAAACCTGCGTCACCGCCGCATACCACACTTTGGGATCCAGAAGCTTCTCCCACTGCGGTTTAACAAAATAAAGCACCCCGTTAAAAGCTCCTGGGAGCGTCAAAGCTCTCACAAGAAGTATTGTCATGACAATATACGGAAATATCGCCAAAAAATACGAAGCCTTCCCAGAGCTTCTAACCCCTTTTATAAGTATAGCTGCCACCACAATCCATGCCACTGCTAAGCAAAGAGTCAATTCCCAGCTTGGAATTCCAATTCCATCATCTATCGAGTCTTTCTCTTGAAGAACTATTTTTCTAAAATTTATTTATTTTTTATTTATTTAACCCAAGAAGGGAATAAAGAACTTACGTAAAATAAAATTGAGCGGAGGGAATCCTAGTCTCTGTAAACGTTTGATTTCCTTTCAACTTTGAATCGATACAGGAACTTCCCCATTCTTCACGGCAATAACTCCAAGGCAAAACAGTGGCAAATGATCCCACCAAGTATCTCAAAGTAAGTGCCATCAAAGTGGCATAATAAGTCGTCACTATAGCCGTAGCTATCACCTGACCGTAGCCAACACCTCGCATGATAGGCGAAAAGTCAAACACGTTGACACTCCCTCGACTAGAAAATTGTCCCAAAATCATCTCCATATAGTACACTGGCTTCCCCACAAGGAATAACACTATTAGATACGGAATCACAAAAGCTCCACCACCATTCTCAAGCGCAGTAAACGGAAACCTCCACACATTGCCTAATCCAACCGATAGAGCTATACAAGACATCAAAAACTCGATGTCCTTCCCCCATTGGTCTCGAACGACTTCACCATCTTGCTCGGCAATCGACTCTCGTCGGTCATGTTGTAAGGCTTCCTGAAACACATCGGTTAACAATTTTTATTTGTTTAAATATGTTATAGTACTTACCTCACTATCAGCGCTTAAGCTGATAGTTGAAACGGTTGTAGAACCTGTCTTGTAAGCACCAGGAATGGAGGTGGTCGTCCCTAGAGTTCCGTAGTACGCTTGATTGACGTAGCCACCATTACTCATATTTGCTTTGTTAGCAGTGCCTCCAGACCTGCAATTTTTGAAGTTCGAAAAATATAAGTTAACTGAGTTTAGTTCAAAATAGACCTGTTGTCATCGTTTGCGTGATTCGCGTGCAAAGGAATTTCATATACCGATAACATGACCTACATACAAGCAGATTTTATTAGTTATTTTTATACCCTATTCTAAGGGTATATTAAGTTTGACACATAGTTTGTAACATAGAGAAATATTGCAGACATTTTATTCAAGTTCTTAATAAATAAAAATAAAACAATAAAATGTGTTACAGTACAAAGGGCATAATTATTAACACCTTGACCCTTTCATTCCTTTTATTTAATTTGCGTGGATGGCAGTCCATGTTTACTGTTTTTACTTGCACCGATACGTAGTATAGAGCACCTAAGGCCAATTCCTACGATTTGTTTAAATTTCATATTTCTGTTAGTTTGGCAAAGTGACATAAGACAGCGTACCGCATTTTTGACCAAAAGCGTTACCAACGGTATTTACTTATTACCAACTTAACGAAAAATCTTTTTTCTCGAAAACGGCCTTAATGATTTTGATTAAATTTCATATTTAAATAAATCCAGGCAAATGCTATAAGATGGCCCACCAATTTTTTGCCCAAAATTCCATATAACGGTACTTTACTTAATAGCTCAAAATCAAAATGAGAGCAAAATTTATAATACGCAAAAATACGGCATTGAAACTTATGAAGAATTAAAAAAAATATTCTCTCATGTGATTTTTTTTTTAAATTCTTTCGTTTTCCACCAACAGCATTAAGGTGCAAGAACGTACGACCCAGTCGTGCACTTCATTTTGTATGTTTCTATGATGTGTTGTATAGCAGACAGTAAGGGTAATATCCTCTAACGATTTTTCTTAATTGTGCAAATTTATAATAACCAATTGTAGGTAATCTTCGGTGTTTCTTTTTGCCCTTGTTGACCTGACATGATCACATTACAAGCTTACAAATATATGTATTCGTTTTATAGGTATGCACTTCAGATTCAGAAAACGAACGAATTATGTATGTTCATGTAAAATTATATTATGTTTACAATTTCCTAAACTAATACATATTATAATTAAAAATGTTTTTTGAAGGTTTTATCGAAATAATAGCACTTCTTAGGAGCAAAATACCACGCCTACTTATAGAGAAAATTTATGTTTTGGAGTAGTTTTATATAATATTTTTGAAAAAAAGTTGCTTAAGAAAGTAAATTGGTAGAAAAGGAGCTAATATGTGCATAGGAAAGGGATAGGGTATCATACGATCCACTCCAAAAGGATTGTAGCCTTTTCATATGTTTTTTGCAGCAAGTGATGGTTCGAGTTATCGAAGTTCGACTGTATTTAATTATATCCTATCCCAAATATATTAAGTTTGTAACATAGTTTGTAACACAGAGAAATATTAAAGATAGGCCATATAAAGTATATGTATATATAAATGATCAGCATCAGTAGCCGAGTCGATTAAGCCATGTCCGTCCTTCTGTCCGTCCGTATGTCACCAGTTAATGGGCCTTAAATTTTGAGCTAGGTTGATTAAATTTTGTATACGAGGTCCTTGTAAAAGTAAGCAATACAAGTGTAAGAAATTTTAGAATCCGCCCACTGCCACATCCACTTTTCGAAAAAATCACTTCTTTCAGTTTTATATGAAACTCTTAAGCTCTTAAAACTTACTTAAGCAAATATGTAGATATTCTCTTACTCTTCAAATTTTCAGTACATTGTATACCATTCCCACTTTTTACGGGCGATTTTTCGAAAGAAAAAGATTTCAATCAAATAATATCAATTCTTAGAACCAGACTTGAATACATGTTAAAATATTTGAAAAATCCGCCCACTAGTACGGCCACTTTTTGAAATAAAATTGCTTTTGGTATAATTTTATAAAAAATTTAAATACAAATTTATTCAAGTTTTTTGTTGAAAAGGCTACATATGTCGGTATATAGGAAAGGGATAGGGTACCAAACGATTCACTCCAGGTTTTTATAAAGTTCATTTCTTTCCAACTAACAGCACAAAGGTGCAAGTAGTTCACTCCAGGAAAAGTGTAGCATTTTCATATGTTTTCTTTTAAGTTCATTTCTTTCCAACAGCACAAAGGTGCAAGTATGTACACTTTATTTTATCCATTAGTTAAACCCTTATAAATCACCAATCATTTTTTACGGAAACATATGTACATATGTACATATATTAATTTCAACCAACCAATAACAACTCAGAAACTATAGACACAGTCTTTTGTCATCACTGTAGATACACAGCGGATTGCATTTTTATTGACTTTGTTGTTAAACCCATAAACCCATATCTTGACCTAGTCATTATTTAAAAGCCAACGTGGTCTCAATTTTGTCGAGATAACTCAGGTACACTGCACGTCTTTAGTGAAATCGCATTGCATACCTACAATGTATATCAATTTAAATATCTTCACGTTCCTTATACGGAATTTCCTTAAGAATTTTGTGTTTATATTCAAACAATTAATTCTCACTTTCAAAGGTACAGAAAGGGGTAATTGATGTCAATTTATGTGATGCAACTGTTCCTGTAAAGTAACGAACGAATATGTTAATTTGCCTAACCCATTTATAAAAATCAATTGGTTTTCACAATCTCAGCTTATCAAGTAATTGTTGTTTACACAGGTATTTTAATAATTGTTTACACTTTACACTTAAAATGACTCACTGTGGGAAAAGAATCTGTCACCAGGTGGTAGAACACAAAGAAAAACAAAATTGTTATTTTCGCTGACACCAAACGACTTAAACGACTGTTGAGAATAAACTGTTTTGAATATACATATGTGCATGCTGCTTATGCCGCCAACTGAGAGTAACTTGATCACAATACTCACTCCCACTTGAGATGCAAAAAGTATCTACAAGTTATACGAGAAAAAAACGAACACAGAATCAATGCTACACTAGCCGACCAAAACAAAAACAAGTATTTACGAACAATATGTTTGTGTTTGTTGTGGCACGCGACTACCACAAGGGCTTGAGAAAATAGGCGCTAAGCTAAGTTATTGAATTACTTTTGCTTTTAACAGCAGAACTTTGAGGTATTTAATAGCAAATTTATGATCACCATTGTAGATGGTGGTGGTTTGATTAATATCAGGTTCAACAAACTTTTATATGCCTTCTTGTTTACGTTCTAAATACTGTTATCAGTGATGAACGGCTTTAAGTTTTATTAATTAAAAATTACATCACAGATAGCTCTTATTGGTTCTTATGGGTAGTGAGTAAACATTTTATGTCAGAAGTTCTTGAAATAAATTACGTATATATTTAAGGATGTGTTTTGTCTAGTATGTACAAGGTGCAGTTAAATGAACGTTATCATTATTTAAAGTGTTTTCACTATCGCCAGATGGATGTATTTTTACCTTTGATAGATAAGATTTGAGTTAGATGCAATTTAGTGACGTTATTAAATGTTATGTTTGATACACTATCAATGCGAGAATGTCTTATGATTTAAAGATTATAATTCAATTAATAGGTATTTATAAAACAAAAAACAAATGACATATTCAAAGTTATACCTACCTAGAAGACCTCTGGTACTTTATGACGGATTCTTCCTCGATTTGATTATCCTTAATTACATATGCAAATAAAATAAATTGTAAAGCTGAGAAGTACATACGTACTTGAACCTTTATACAGTTAGTTAAAAATTAATAAGTTTAAAAAACAAATTTAATTTTTTATAATTTATTAAAATTCAATCACATTTTAAATTGGATTGAAATTCATTTATTACGCTGGTCAACACTTAAATTTTTTCCATCAGCCCATCTTAATAAACCAAAAAATGTAAAATTTTAAGAGGAAAATATCAAAAATATTTCTATTGTTGACCAGTGTTATTAGTCGATAAAATGGCCATATTTCTGAGATCAGTTAATACGTTATAGTATTTTTAACTTAAGCTAATCTAAAGATTATCTTATAGCATTTATCTAGAACAACTAAAATAAGAAGTTTAATCAGTAGTTTCTAAAATTTACCCCAAATATAGGGCCACTTATAATGCGGCTAGAATGAAAATTCCGATTTCTCCTGGAACTGGAACCAATTTGTTTAGACTCGCTGTCGTAGTGCAAAATGAAGCGGCAAAGTTTCCACTTATTCTAGCTTCCCAACAAATTTTTTAAAACTTGTTGTAAACAACCAATATGCTTGCTTAATAAAGTTTGTTTTAATTATATATTGAACTTTGTTATAAACAATTGATATCATTTCGAATAAAACCAAAGACAAACAGGTTTTCAATAAAAAACCTCCTTAAAAAGTGGGCGGGCCTATATACATTATAAAGAAAAATTATGGAGTGAATAAATATTTTCACACTGACACTATTTTTATGTTCAATTACCCAGTTATTCATGCTATTTTGCAATGTGTAAGTCGTATATGAATTTTTCAAACACGATATTTATTTGCGCACCAGATAGATGCCCGATTGTAGCTCTGCAGAAAATTTCTCTAATTGAGTGTTCAGTGTAAAATTTACATTACGGTCTTATGACGCGACTTATTCATATGTACCATAAAATGTTAATGAAATTTTACAATAATTTAAGGCAGTAGATTTTATAATAATTTAAGGCAGTAGATTTTATAATTCATTGTAGATTTGTGTATTTGACAACAAACCTGTTTAAATTAACAGATTTTTGTAGGTTGTACAGCGAATGCAATCATTTTTACAATAAAGTTGTTGTAATAACTATGATCTCCAACTGTAAAATTAACAGCGTGTTATGAATTTCTTAAATCTACATCAAAATTTTATGGAATCTACAGCTGTTTACTGTGCTAACTACAGCAGGGGCTGAAAAAATTACTTTTTCACAAATATTTTAGTAACGGTG
The DNA here is from genome assembly GCA_949716465.1 of Chalcosyrphus nemorum. Taxonomy (NCBI): domain Eukaryota; kingdom Metazoa; phylum Arthropoda; class Insecta; order Diptera; family Syrphidae; genus Chalcosyrphus; species Chalcosyrphus nemorum. Next base: position 12,372,567 of record OX454335.1, read on the forward strand.
CAATTTAGAGTAGTGTACTTTATAGTAGCTTCACGATTTGCTTCATCCCTTTTTTAAGTGTGGTTTAAGTTTTTGTGTGGTGAGCACGTGACGTGGTTTCAGGCATCATTCGGTCTGTGAGACCGGCGAGAGTATACACGTAACAAATTAAAGCAGATATTTTTTTTTCTATGCATATATTTATGCGTTTGTATGTCTTATAATTATTGTATTATATGGCTGTATATAATAGGCGTGTTTTTTTCGTATTCTATATAGGTTTAAAATATATTTTCCATATTAAATACACTAACAACTCAACCTATATAAAAAGAATAACGAAATCTGAATAATTATCCAGCCTTATTTCCTTAGCCGCAATAAAAACTGTGCTCCCAAATTGTTTTTTTTTTTTTCGTTTGTGTCGAAAAATGATATCAAAAATGATTGAACAGACAGCAGTCATTCATAAAAAAAATTAATTCAAGAAAAAATCTGTTCTGAAGAGAAAATGTAAGTAAAACCTAAAATACAAAATTTATTTACGATTTTATTGTTATTAGAAAACGTAAAACATGGGCAAAGGAGGAGGTTTTGGGATTGCTGAAATTAAAATAATTAAATGTCAGTACAAAGTGCTTCCAAACTGCGATATTAAAATTCTTTAGCCCCGATAGGCGTTTTATTTGCAAATACTTTTTTAAGCCTAAAAACACGCCTAATTGAATACTTATAGATCTGTCTTCATAAATACCGACCTGATGGCACCACCGATTCTCCCAATAGTTAAATTTATTTCACCCTCCATAGCCTTTAGTAAACGCTTTTCCCAATCCAATAATTTAATCGCTTTATTCCCAGTTTTTTTCAAGTCCGTTTTATCCTTATCTTCATGCTGTTGTTCGTTTTTAGCAAACCTTTAGCATCATCAATACCCGAATCGATTTAGTCATTTGGGCCTTAAATTTTGAGCTAGATCGATGAAACTTTGTATAGTTCCTTAGAAAAAGAAGCAGTACAAGTGTAAACATTTTCAAAATCCGCCCTCTGCCACGTCCACTTTTGGAAAAATGAACTTTTTGCAGTAATTTTACATGAAACTCAATAAAACTTACCTAACCAAATATGTAGATATTCTTTTATCCAACAATATTGACATATTCTAGCATCTAGCATGTCATTCAGCATTCTGACGAGTATACCTTTACTTTTGCTTGAAGGATTTCCTCGTAAGTCTAAGGTATTCATTAAAAATACGAAAAAAAGGAAATGCTTATACTTCAACTTTTTAATTAAAAACATTACATTATACTTCTACCTTATACTGGGGCGGATATCCTTCGTTTTTATGAATACTTCAATACTACTCAATACATTACTCTACTGGTTAAAACAAATTATATAAAAATATTCGAAGCTCTTGAGTTTCATTCCCAGAGACCTTGCGCGGGTATAAGTTTTATTATTTTTGACGCAGGTATAGGAAGGTTAAATTTACAACCACACCTCTATAAAATTTACAACAGAAATTGTCCATTTGAATGTGATACGAAGTACGAGTACATAAAAAAAGGCTCAATAGGAGATTTTACATACTGAACCGACGAGTAGTTACAAAGAAACCATTTTTAGCCAAGGTAATTTTTGCAAGAAAGAATGGATAGTGACTCAACCAAGTCTATGCAGCTGCCGGTAATCTAGGTACCGCTATCTTTTCCAAGTGATATCAATTAATTATTGATGTCTTCAGTGTTTTTCATACTGTAGAACCATGCCATTAAAATAAATTATGGTTATGTAAAGTATGCTCTGTTTTTATTATTCATTACAGAAACAAATTTTTTTATCTGAAAAACTTTAGCTTTGATGTATTCTATGCTAATCGACGAATGTCCGTCGCTTTGCTTAAACTGAAGGACTTACACTTTATTTGTCCAATCCCATGATTTTACAAATCGTTGATCCAATTTCGACCATTGACTTGTTCAACCTTAAAACCCTTTAGAAACAATCACAGTCGATTAATATAAGTTAAGCATTATTCAAAAGTTTATACTGGCTTGAAAATATCGTCTCAAATTTAAAACTGAATATTTTAAATCTCCAAGAATCCACAGCTTACCTTTTTTAGCTCAAATATAAACAAGTTTAGTTTAACACCATTGATGAATTGAATTAATGAGTATATAATTACTTGATTTTATACTTATGATCACATAAAATCTTATCACTTTATTTCAATTAAACCTAAATAAAAATAAATGTCGTCTAACCGAAAATATTATCATACAATTTATACCAGAATCCTTTGTTTTTTCTTTCATTTTCATTATTTTTAATAACGCTGTTCTGATACGATTTCAGTAGTCTCCTATCCAATGGTCCCCAGTCCGGTTTGGGTTTGAAGGATCTTAGAAATCTGTTTGGTCCCTTTGGTGTTTGCAGATAAGCGCCTATACCCCAAAATACAACTTGTAGAATTCCGAACGCTGAGATGCACCAACCAAAGACTAAAAAAAAAAAATTAAATCAGTACATCTTATGCTTTATAACTATAAGAAATTAATTTACTTTCTAGTTCTGTCGAGTATTGATATCCATTGTACTCAAGTGGTTTATAGTCCACTAAAGTATAGATCAAAATTGCTGTCATGAAAGTTGGGGTTATAATCCCCCAGCAAAGGCGGTAATACAAACTCGTTTTACGTTGGAGCATAAATTCGATATCCGCACAGAATCGCTTCACACCTGAAAAAATTATAATGTGAAGCATGATGAGATTGTAAAAAGACTTTTTCCATCTTACCATAAATCCAACCAACAGACACCAACTGCACAATAGCAAGACAAAGAACAATAAATGTCACCCCATAGAAGTCCAAGAAGTTTAAAATGAACTGACCTCCTGGGGTGATATACACCAAACCAATTAAGAAGCCGCAAGTTGATATAATACACACAATGATCCAGGGCTTGGTCTTTGAAAACTGATCTCTGGCTACAGTCAAAAGACAAGAGACTATGCCGACATTACTACCAAGTCCAAGAACAAAAAGCATCAGGAAGAAAAGAACCGAAAAGAGCTGTTAAGAAAGTTGTACTCAGATTTTTAAATAGAAGTATAAAAGACGACACTTACTTGTGGGACTTTAGCGAACTTTGCAATCGCATCTGGATATGAAATAAAGGCCAGGCCAGTTCCACCTTGCACAACAGTGGAAATATCATCGGTTTGAGTCTCATAAGCTAGATTTCCTAAGATTCCGAAAATAATAACTCCTGACAACAAGGATGTGAATGTATCCATTGTTGTTACGATGTTGCAATCCCTATTAAAAGTTAAAATGGTGCATTAAATGTAGTTTAAAAGATATCATACGTAGAAGAACTAGAATTATTGAAGCCTTACCTATAGACGTTGTGTTCAAACTTGTTGTACGATGAATAAATAACAATGTTGCCAAAGCAAATAGCCAACGAAAAGAAAACCTGTGTCACAGCTGCGTACCATACTTGTGCTGACAATAACTTATCCCACTGAGGTGTTATAAAGAATAAGACACCATCGGCAGCTCCTGGCAACGTCATAGCGCGAATGAGAAGAATAATCATGACTATGTACGGAAATATAGCCAAAAAATATGACGCCTTTCCTGAGCTGCGAACTCCTTTTATAATAATAGCCGAAACCATTACCCATGTTACAAATAGAGTGATGGTTAATTGCCAACTAGGATATCCAATACCATCGTCAATTTGTGTTTTCTCTTTTAAAATAACTTGCCTGCATAAAAGACTTGTTGTAAGATACTTAAACGTATAAGCAAATCGCAACTTACGTGAAATAGAACTGCGCAGATGGAATTTTCTTTCCATCACCAGTTACATTACCCTTGAGTCCAGAGTCAATGCAAGAATTTCCCCATTCTTCACGACAATAGCTCCATGGTAGCACCGATGAGAAAGACGCCACAAGATACCGAACTGTAAGTGCCATTAAGGTGGCGTAATACGTAGCCACTATTCCTGTTGAGAAGACTTGCCCGAAACCGACTCCTTTAAAAATGTCAGAAATTAGACATGTAGCTCAGAATAAGAATGTGGCTTATCAATATTACCTCTCAGAATAGGTGAAAAGTCATATAGCTTAACACTTCCTCTACTCGAAAACTGTCCCAGTAACATTTCCATATAGTAAATTGGCTTACCAACTAAGATGAGAACTATTATGTAAGGTATCACAAAAGCTCCTCCTCCATTTTCAAGTGCCACAAAAGGAAAACGCCAAACATTTCCCAAGCCAACGGAAAGGGCTATACAGGAGAGTAGGAATTCTATATCTTTACCCCATCTATCACGTTGGACTTCACCTTCTTTTAAGTTGTCATCACCATCAGCAGATAATGTCGAGATCTAAAATGTTTACTTAGTAATGAATTTTCTGAATTAAGCTTTTTAGACATACGTTATCAGTCGCACTTTCGGTATCACGAGATACTTTTGCTGGCTCTCCTATCACAGTAGCAGTTTCATCCTTAAGATATCCTTTATTGTCCATTTTATATATTATCTATTATTTCTTGGCGCTACGTCTTCTAAAGTAAGAACAAAAAACTTTTGAAACCAGGGATCAGTCTTTGCACGTAAAGTGATACAAAGTTTGTCCTCGTTCGGAGAAATCATTAACAAGTTCAGAATTATAGGCACACTTATGTATGTATGTATAAAAATTGAAAAATTAATGTCTAAAAGCTCCAAATAAACTTCCAAAGTACCAACAGTTTTAAATCGCTAAAAAAAAATTGATAAAATTAATTATATTACTACATTGATATTGGCTGGTTCAGTGGAAATTTGGATTTGGATTAATGGCAATAAGTTTAAAATGAACTAGCTCTTAAATGAACTTGCAAGCAAACTCAACGGAAGCTATATGAGCATTCACCAAAGGCCAAAGTCATAATATTATGCACTGCGCTTCTGTCGGGTCACAATCAAGAAGCTTTTTTAAACTGGATCGTTACCGGGGATAAAAATGGGTTCTTTGCACAACATCCCAGAGATGGACTTCAGCCACTCAAGCTGTTACTGATCATATAGTCGGATGCTGTGGGATTAATCTATTTTGAGCTAGTGACTCATAACCAGACTATCACCATAGAAGTCTACAGCTGTTCAGACTCATCAGCTAGAGCAAAAACGGCCAAGGTAGGTTAATCAAAGGGGTGTTCTATTCCATTCCATTACGACCATTTGAACACAGTTGGGGAAAATGGTGCCTTATTCTCTTGATTTAGGACCTTGAGATGTCTACTTATTCCGAAGCCTGCAAAACTTCCTTGATGGAAAAAATTTAAATCCTAGGATAATGTCCAAGAGCCTCTCGGGTGTTTTTTTGGTCAAAGTAAAAAAAAAAAATTGGGTAAGTGCGAGGAGGGCCTCGTGCAATAGTGTTCCGGACATTTTATATATATTGTCATTAAATAGAAGGCAATTTATTCATATCCTGCATAGGTACACCTGATACTGGTTTTGATATGAATAATGTAATGTCTTGTACGTAGGTATGTCCTAGTAATACTGAACTGAGATTCCAGTCCATTTTAATTTACACTTTCAATATAAAACATGGCGTACCAAGCTTTTGGATAAAAATGCATGTAACGGTACTTTGATTGTTAAATGGTTTAAGTAAAGCAAAACACTGGAATACTTGACATGCGAAGGAATACAGCATTTAGAGTTTTAAAAATTTAAGAAAAAAATATTTTTGAAAAAATAAACAAAATTAAAAAAAATTTTAGTTTTTTAAACTTATTTAGTTTTCAAAAGCAGCATAGAGCTAACATATACGATCCATTCATGCAAATGACTTAGTTTTTGAAAAATCGAAATCGAATGCAATAGCAGCAAGAGAAGAACTTATAGGGAAGTCCATGCGCTCTTCTAAAATCTGTAACTCGGGAACTACTTAGCGGATTTGGATGAAACTTGAGCAATTCGTAGTATCAAAATGATCTACTGTAAAAAATTTTTGGATAACGTAAAAACTGGGGGAGATACAGTGGGGTAACTAGATACCCCATTTTTTTAATTTTTCTCAGAAAATATATAAGATACAGAAATTTTCGTACTTATTTCACAATCTACACAAAATTCTACGTATCTCCAATTTTTTTCATATTTTTAGCATTCATGGTCTGGCCGCTAGGGGGGGGGACACCATTTTTTAAATGTTTGGCGAGCTTTTCTGTTCAACAAATTTTGCCAGAAAAAAATATTTCTTACATACATATATGGAGCCCTAGCAAAATTATCTTTATTTTGATATGCCACATGATGGGGAACAAAATAATTTTTTTTTGCCCTTCATACAAGGTGCCCGAAAAAGGGCTCCCAAAATGAAATTCATTGCCGCCATCTTGTGCAGGCTTCCACATAATGTATACATAGCGAAAGTTTCAGCTCTCTATGTCTAACGGTTCAAAAGTTACAGGGCTGTGACAGACTGACGGACAGACGGACAGACAGACACCGTATCAAACCCATAAGTGTTCCGTCTTACCTTTTAAGGTCCGGAACACTAAAAACAATCAGGTGATTGCAATCACTGAATTCAAAGACTTTAAGCGATTTGAAAAGACTTCAACTAAGTGAATGCAATAACTGACTCCAAAGACCTCAAAGACTCAAAAGAATGCAGAGGAATCAAAAAGATTGCAATTTTTCTTACTTCACCATTCTGAATCCTAAAAATGATTGCTACAATCATGACTTTAAAATGAATGGTGATTTATTTCGTTAAGTCTCTCGCAATGAGAAAACAAGTGATGTTGCGTGTACGTTTCAGTTTTACAACTTGGAATACGAATACTGAAAATCTTATTATCCAGCACATAAAAAGCGCATATTTATCGAACACAAGACAGCGTTTCGTTATGACGTTAGCTCAAGCTTCGCGATGTTGACAGTGGTTGAGCCTTTACAAAGAATAAATAGAATTCCGCACGGGAAAGTTCAATAGTCATTGCCATTGACTTAGGAGACGCTGGATTACAACGAGTTTCTAAGATATGGATTCACTGGCAATGGCCATTGCTCCTTCATGCCTCAGTACAAGTTTTTTATTTTTATTAATTTCATTCTAGGGTATTGTAGTTTATGTGTAAAAATGCAACTTCTAGGGTTCTGAAGTGATGTGCACTGATATCCACATGCATTCGCTAAATTCCAGGTGGAGGGCTGAACTTATTTAGAGTTAATCAAACAAATTCTTCTTTCATTATGCATGTTTATGTAGAACGGTTGCCATGAATTCTGTAATCTACTTTGCTCATCAGAAAATAATAATAATAGTTCACATAAATTTATAACCCAATTGTATTGTCAATAAAATAGGTAAACAATTGAGCAGTTATCAGAATTAAAAATGTGCACGATTGGGTCGTACGTACTTGCACCTACATATATGCTGGTAGTTGGAAATGAATTTAAAAAAAAAAAATTACAATAGATTTTTGAAAAAAAAAATTTTTAATTTTGTATAAGTTTAAATGGCATTATTAAACATTTAATCTTGCCCACATTTCAATATTGATGGAAATCCATTGAGTTTTAGCCGAGAAATAGCCATATTTCTAAAACCAGTTAATAAGAAAAGTACCGTTATACGTATTTTTAGCCAAAACGTAGTACGCCATCTTATAGCATTTACCCAGACTAACTCGAATATGAAATTTAATCAAAATCGTTAGAGCCGTTTTCGAGAAAATCATGTTTTTGTATAATTGGCCTTAAGTAAAGTACCGTTAATAATAGGGCTAGAACTAAAATTCCAATTTCCCCTCTGGAGAATACACAACAGACCCCAAATATGAAGTTTGAAGGAAATCGGTCCACCCGTTTGGGCTGTAGTCGAGCGTACATACATACAGAGTGACGGACAGACAGACAGACAGACAGACAGACAGAATCGGCAGACCCACTTTTTCGAGCTTCTCTATCATCATAATGTCAGAATTCATTGTTATCTCGAGTTCGCATTTTTGCACGAATCCAATACTTGCCCTATATTATAGGTGCAAGTAAAAAGCCATTTAAAATCGATTAAACTATCGTAAAAAATACTGCATATTGAGTCATACTACATTATGCAGTGAGTATAATGTACAAAAGCATTGAAGACGTTCACTAACTCCATAAATAGAGCATTCAATATTACTGATCAAGTCAATTTTTTTTTAGAAAAATAAAAAATAAATAAAAATATTAGTCCATAAACAGCCCATAGGCCTAGGTGTTGTGCGTGGTAGATATTTCTGCGCGTACCAAAGGTATCAACATTTTTATGCAGTGTCCGAAGATTATGGAGTTTTTGAGTAGCTTTCTCATGACAGTTATAGTCTTGGATATTTGTCAGACGCTCGCAGAGGTGGGACCGTAAAAAACGTCGATGGTATTTTACTGGATTCGAACTTGGACCCGCATGTACAGTAGTCCAACGCACCAATCACTAAACCACTGCACCCACTGTTTTTTTAGAAAAAGTCTCTTAAGACTTAGATAGATGACTTAATAACAATTTTCATGAACCTTAATTTTAATTAGCTGTATACTATTAAAATCCAGTCACTTTCTGAAAAATCTTTAGCAACCATATTAAAAATTAGGGTTGAGATAACGAATTTCATCTCATAAACACTTTTTGAGGCAACTTGATGAATTATTTCGTAGCCAGAAGAGAATTTAAATTTTTGCAAGGAAATATATAGTTTAGTTTTATGAAAAGTTGGATTTAACACTTTGTGATATAATATATAGGTACAATAGTATGAACAGATTAAATAAAATTAATTAATATGATTTTTATGATTCAATATAAAAAAAATAATACAAAAAACACTTTAAAAAGCATAAGTAATGAATAGTTGGACAAGGTGTCCTGTTATGTATATGTAGGGTAAACTGTCCCACGGAGGCTCACGTCCCACAGTGAATCTTTTAAATTTATCTCCATAAATGGATTGCAAATTTATCAAATATTTTATAGTTCATTTTGAACTAAAAAAACGCACTCAATTTCACCTTTTCGATAAATAGTTTTAGAGCAAGTCAAAAAAAAAAAAGAAGTAGGTATATACTTGCATTATAAGCATTGCAAATTTAAAAAAAATAGCTTAAATTTCCCTTGAACCAGAATTTAAGTGCCCAATGCTCTTACTCTCGAAGGTTCCTAGCCAGATTTGAATACAACCGCACACTACACCCGATCTTACTCGAAAGACTGATCACAAATTCTTGTCTATTGATTCGTTTAAACCTTCTTTTTAGGACTAAGAGCTCAAGTGTTTTTGACTTAATATCTTTTTTCAAAAAAAGAACAGATTTGAATTGATAAGATTGTACTTTTATGATACTAAACCTTTATTGATTAACAACAGATTATGTGTGGATTGTAGCAACACTTGAAACAATAGAATAATAGGGGGTACCTGGCAACTTTAGTCATACATTACAGTTAATCGAACTAGACTTAGTCCCGCTTGTTGGGGTTCCTTTATTGGAGTCTACGCAGATATGTACATAAATGTACTGACAAGCGTAAATGAGTTCAACACACGACATTAAAAATAGCTCAAAAATGTATTTCAAGATTAAGGTTGGATGTTTTCAAGGTACGAGTATTTTGTGTGTACAAGATTAATGTGGTTTATTAGATTAGGAATGATATAAGGTCAGATTGTTTCACAATGGGTGGTATGGCATTGAATAGTTTCATTTTAGTAAGATAAACCTTTCAGGCGAATAGTAACTAGGCAAATAAAACAGAGTAAAAGTTGGGTCCAATCAAATTCCTTGGCAGGAAACCCTAGCCCATGTAAATAGTGTGTTCGTCGAAAATTTGATTTCTCTGCCTTTTCCTTAACAACAGGCAATAAACTAGCAAACGAGGAGGAGAATCACGTCCAATAGGTCTTGTCTCAATAGAAGAATTTTTCCAGGTCTGAAAAAAAAATATATGTAGAGCATCAAAAAGAACCTGAGCTCGATTGTATCTCCAACATTGAATTAAAAGGAGCAATTAATTGACGTTTATAACGCAAGAAAGGAGTATTCAGCAGTGGAAGCAATAAACACATTTCTTCTTCACTCTTACAGAAAGGTAGATCGAAAATTGGATAATGTATACAATGGAAAAATACTATTTGCAAGAAGGACACAATATGATGTTGCTCACCGACCGGAGCAAAGCAAATGTAAATTATTTTATCAAATTGAGGCATATTCACCGGCGCACTCAATTAAAGTTAATTGCTTGTGATTTAAGAGACTCGTAATTGACATTCCTAATTCGTTATATTAAATAGAACACAAAACGGATTTTCGATTTTATTCTTAGCGCTAGCAAGGGGTCTGCAAAACGTCTTGCACCCACATATTCATATAAAGGGAGTAATTTTCTTAATCGCATTTTGACATAGTATTACTCAAAGTGGTCGTGGCAGGTAGCGTCCTACCAGTAGTATCGTATTTGTTACAATATTGTACACTTTTTATAACTTTCGATGAATATTGTGGTATGCTTATGGGCGGAAGTCTTATTTCCCGCTGTGGATCTAACTCCTCCGATTGGTACGCGCTACGCGGTTATTTGATGTTTCTCCACTCGCTCTGATATTACATAGGTTATTTGTATAACTGAAGAGCTTTTAGAGGGCGAAGCAAGGCGAGCACGGGTAAGCTATTTATATACATATAAAACAATAATTATTATTACAAATTGCAAACTTCATAAACCTTTATAGTGGTACCCATCTCCTTTGGTTATCATTCAGAACCAAAATTTGCAGCGGGCTCTTGGTCTAATAGGAGTCTTTACCCCACTAACTTTTCGCTACCTCATACCACCCTTATGAATTTAGGCCACAGGACTCATTGAGCCAGTTTGGGCAACAGGGACGAAAGGGTGTTCAAATAAATACAAATAAATTTTTTAATAAAGGAGTACATAAAAGATAAAGTAAAATTTATAAATTATGGTTTAAGTATTCGGTAAATGGGGGATTAGATATAAATCGTTTTAAATATGATGTGCCCGGGCCGGACGTGGTTCTCTTCCTCGTTGGCTCCTTTATTGCCTGTTGTTAAGGAAAAGGCAGAGAAACTAATTTTTCCAGGAGCACACTATTTACATGGGGTATAGTATATCTACTTACTGTGAGTAGGGACACTCTCCGCACACATGTAAATGCTACTACTACACGAAAAATACCTTGAAAAAAACGTACAATAAGCGAAAAGAGGTAAAAAGTATTGATTTCAACCCTTATGTGCGATCTCTTATAATGAAAAGAGAACACAACATAATTTGCCCGCACGATCGCATATGGCTCTATGCGTAAGATACATAAATGTATCCATACTAGTATGAGTAGTATGAGTTGAAGTACTCGAGTTGACCAGCTTTGCCTTCGTAAAGTAGGTTTTGGTTTTTTGTATACCCTATCCTAAGGGTATATTAAGTTTGATACATAGTTTGTAACATAGAGAAATATTACAGATAGACCCAATAAAGTATATATATAAATGATCAGCATCACTAGCCGAGTCGATTGAGCTATGTCCGTCCGTCCGTCTGTCCGTCTGTCCGTCCGTCTGTCCGTCTGTCCGTCCGTCTGTGTGTCACCAGTTTTTGGGCCTTAAATTTTGAGCTAGGTTGATGAAATTTTTTTATACGAGGTCTTTGAAAAAATAAGCAATACAAGTGTAAAAATTTTTAAAATCCGCCCACTGACACGCCCACTTTTCAAAAAAATCACTTTTTTCACTATTTTCATATGAAACTCGAAAAAACTTACTTGAGCAAATATGTAGATATTTACTTAATCTACAAATCGTCTATACATTGTATATGGCCACGCCCACTTTTTAGGGGCGTTTACTTCAAAAATTAATTTTCGAGTAAAAATATTAGTTTATAGGGCAAAATAGAAAATTTTATGAATACATTTTCCACCGCCCACTGACACGACCAAATAAGATAGGGATAGGGTATCATACGATCCGCTCCAGGCGGATTGTAGCATTTTTTCACTGGTTTTTTACTGTCTTTATTAAATTGTTTAAGAATATGTTAAACTAGTGCTCGGGTAGACAATTTTAGAAGCGGTTGTGTTAATTTTTCGGACAGTGTTATGAATTATTTAATTAGCGTGGATGGCCTGATCTCCACAGATAATCGACGATTCCTGGTTTTTGTATGCTTTCCCACAGGCCTTTTCCCAAGGACAATATCCGCTAACGATTTGTAACTCCAGACCGTGTTTAAACCAGTGAAAAATGCTACAATCCGCTTGGGGCGGATCGTATGATACCCTATCCCTATCTTATTTGGTCGTTTGAATGGGCGGTGGAAAATGTATTCACAAAATTTTCTATTTTGCCCTATAAACTAATATTTTTACTCGAAAACTAATTTTTGAAGTAAACGCCCCTAAAAAGTGGGCGTGGCCATATACAATGTATAGACGATTTGTAGATTAAGTGGATATCTACATATTTGCTCAAGTAAGTTTTTTCGAGTTTCATATGAAAATAGTGAAAAAAGGTGATTTTTTTGAAAAGTGGGCGTGTCAGTGGGCGGATTTTAAAAATTTTTACACTTGTTCTGTCCCGATATACAAGGACTTCGTATACAAAATTTCATTGTCCTAGCTCAAAATTTAAGGCCCAAAAACAGGTGACAGACGGACGGACGGACGGACGGACATAGCTCAATCGACTCGGCTAGTGATGCTGATCATTTATATATATACTTTATGTGGTCTATCTTCAATATTTCTCTATGTTACAAACTATGTATCAAACTTAATATACCCTTAGGATAGGGTATAAAAAGCATTATGGGAAAATCTCATTTATGTATGTATGTATCTTACGCATAGAGCCATATGCGATCGTGCTGGCAAATTATGTTGTGTTCTCTTTTCATTATAAGAGATCGCATATAAGGGTTGAAATCAATACTTTTTACCTCTTTTCGCTTATTGTACGGTTTTTTTAGGTATTTTTCGTGTAGTAGTAGCATTTCCATGTGTGCGGAGAGTGTCCCTACCAGAGTATATCCATTAATGACACTCTCTCTGCATTTGCATTTCCTACTACCACAAAACAAAAGATAAAAAAATTGTACAATAAGTGGAAGTAGATCAAAAGTATTCACTTTAACCCGTATGCAACAACCCCTTGTGAAAAAAAGAGTACACAATACATTTTACCTGCACCACTACATGCGGCTTACTGTGTAAGACGAATGGTTAGGGATTTTTTCATAATGCTTTTTTAAAGGCGATGCGACTCCGATCATCGTTGTGTGTATCTCTACGTTTAAGTCAGTGTGACCTGCTGCGCCTTATTGAAAATGTTTCTATACCTATTTTTTATGATTGGCTTTTCCGCTAATTAAAACTAAATATGAACCCTTTTACATCTAAAATATGAAAACAAGTGTTTCTTATTTCCTTTGACCTCCATAAAAATAATAAAACCAGTTGTTCGGCCTTAAAACAATAAAAACAATTTGACTCAAAATTTCCTAGTTTTTTATGGCAATAGGTCACACTGATTTTCAATAGAGGCTGTGGTTGGTATTGCTTTCTTTTTCTTGACAATGTATTTTTAAAGGCTCCAACAACACTATCTCTGTCTCCCTACAACGCTTCTTATATCCATCTACTTCTCATAACTGTGTAACTTAGTGCAAAGGACAAAATAAGAAAACGGTCGAGAGTGTCCCTACTCATTATGGATATACTCTGGTCCCTACTTACTGTAAGTAGATATACTCTGGTCTACCCTCCCCAGTGTGCATCTATACTTACCGCAGTAGGATTACGTACCGTTGTATCGCTACAGCGTACCGTTTTGATGTGTGCCTAGCTTTACACATTCTCATAACTCATAAGTAAAGCTAGGCACTACCAGTAGGTGAGTAGCGGGTTATGACTAGACTACGGATGCTATTGTAGGTAGTAGCGTTGCTGTTTCGTCAATACCTATCTTCTTTTTTCCGATGTCGTAGATCAAGCACTTACATATAGTACATATGCCACTCTGTCCTTACTAAAGACCGATCCTCAGTACTGGAGAATCTTGCGCACTTTACGCATCGAGTATGCTTATTGCAGTTTGACGGGGCGTGTGTAATTTTAGGCAGAGCGGACGCATTCAATAATGCCCACGCCACGCTTTACCATATCCCACGATACTACTTGGTGGTATCTATAGAACATTGATAAGAGCAGTTTGCAATTGGGAAGCGATTATATAAGAAATAACGATTATTTCCGATTCTCCCTTCCGACAAACGTGGGATCGTCGCGCTGAAATTCCTTGAGCGTCTTAAGGAGCTCCTCCGGTTTGGTGAATAAACTCAACCCCTACAGCACTATTATTGTAGGTGTGAATTGGAGGTACTAGCACCTTGGCTGACCTTTTTGTTGTTGTTTCTTTTGCGTCAGCTGTTGCTGCTGATTTGTTGTTATGTGTACGTTTGCCTCTGCTGTTGTGTTTGTAATTGCTGTCGCTGTTATTTAGGCTACTGCTTCGGTTGCTGTTTTGTCTGCTTTTGTTTGTTATAGTAGACTTGGCTTCGATTTTATTTTTAATATTTTATTTTTGTTGTTTTTTTTTTTATTTTGCTCCAAATTTCAAATCGAAAAGTTTTCATTAATTTATTTATTATGTCCACACTTTATTCGCTAGAAAAAAATTAACACTTTTCAATTCTCCAGTATGGAATTAACCCGGGTCACCAAATCGCCGGGAATATGCGTTCTACTAAAGAAATAGGTACCTACTAGATCCACGTTGTAGATACTCAAATCAGAAATATCAGAAACACGTCTTCCCTCCCTCCCTGTACCGGGTTGCTCTGCGCCGGCCGTGTAGCTTAGATATTAAAAACTGTTGTCCTATAGAGCTATTTGATCAAGCTCTCGATTACCAACACAGCCAAAATATGTACAGTGTTGGCCAAAACTAAAGCAACTAATACACCTCACAATTGTTTTAAGATTTAAAAAGTGTTTATAAGCCAGAATATCTTTATACTTATTTTTCCCGATATCTCTGAATATTATAGATTAGTATATAGAATCAGTAAACACTCTTATGAGTAAATTAAAAAAACAATAAATACAAAACTGAATTAAGGTCCATTTTCGGCTGGCCAAAACTAAAGCAACTTTTCGTTTCCTTCTTCAAAAAACGATTTTCTGTTACGGAAAACAAAAAGTAACAGTTGTTTTGAGTATTTACTGCTATAGAAATGCTGCCAATGAACAAACAAGAAAAAATTGGACGATTTTCGGGTAAAATTTTGCTGCAGAAGACATAAAAAGCTGCTCTAACTTATTTTGTAAAAATGGCAAGGAATAGTATTCTGAAGGGACAACAAAAAATTCTGATTTTGAATATGGAATAACACAAGGAAATCTATGCTATATTCTACTCATAAATTAGTGAAACGTCGTTTAATTAAATATTATACGGCCAGCAAATCCGTCAAAATGATTCATCGAGGGGGCAGGCCAGGAGTTAGGACGCACCGGGAAGATAAATATGTGATAAGAAAGATTAAGAGCAATCTATTCATGTCATCTGAGAGTTGAGATACGAATTGAACATGAATATCCGCACCAGAACGATTCGTCGAAGGGCAGTGAATGGTGGTCTTTCATTTTTCAGTGTCGTGAAGAAACCTTTTATTTCGGTCAAAAACAGACGGCTTAATTCAAATTTACAACTGGCCACATCAACTGGACAGTGTCTAAAAGGAAGACAGCTCTATTCTCTGATGAATACAAATTCAATATTAAGAGATCGGATGGATTTCACCTACTTCTCGATATTCGATGGGTATGGTCAAACATGGAGGAGGCTATGTCATGGTCTGGAGATGCTTCCATGGATATGGAATTGGTCCAATCCATAAAATAAATGGAATTATGAACCGATTTGTGTACAAAACTATCCTGTAAGGCGTTATGCTGCCACATGTCGAAGAGGAGTTGCCTTTGAAATGGGTACTTCCACAGTATACTGCACCTAAACATACCTCAAAATTTGTAAGAAATTGGTTTCAGGATAGAAAATTTGGGATTTTGGAATGGTCTCCGGAACTTTTTGCTATAGAAAACCTCTTGAAGATCGTATATCGGAGAATAGTTCGGGATACATATCGAAATAGGGGGGGGCCTTTTCACTCAGGTCCAGAAGGCATGGAATAATATCCCCAGTTCCATAATTTAAAATATTTTGGAGAGTTTGCCTAGGAAGTGTGCAGCGGTGATCTAAAATAATGTTTTCGCATTAAAATATTGAGTTTAACACAACGAATTTGAATATAAATACAATTTTAGTATGGAGTTGCTTTAGTTTTGTCGCGGGACATTTTGTTTTGTATTTCTACATTAAAAAACATATATCGGAAAAAAGTCGATTTATCTGGCTGTTGCACTAGGGGCTTCACTTGGGAATTCGGAATTTGTATTCTAGCCTTATTATTAACAACACTTTACTTAGGGCCAATTTCACAAAAAGTCGATTTTATCGAATAGCGTTCTTGCAATTTTGATTAATTTTCGTATTTGAATGCTATGAGATGCCATACCACGATTTTCATCAAAAATTCATATAACGGTACTTTGCTTATTAACTTAAATTTAATATTTTTACTTAGTGAAACAAATTATTCATTTTCAACTAACAGCATATACGTGCAATTTCGTATAACCCAGTCGTGCACTATATTTTTTAATAAGAAAGAAAAATTATGTTTTGGCACATTTAATTGAAATCGGTTGAACGTGATTTTTTGACGACCTCCACAATGGTACTTGTAGGTATTGCTTTGAGTATCATAGATTTTAATCATCTTTTTTGTTTTATTATTTTATCAAATGTTTAGATTGACTAAGTCAAGGTTGTAAACAGAATCCCAATACTATTATTTGCTCGAAGGTGGATAGCCTATTACGAATGTTTCATACTACTGCGTTCGAGAATCTGATTAAAACTTTATTTATAATTTTGTTATTAGATACTATTATCAGTCCAGACAATTTAAGATTGCTTATATTTAGTTTTGGCCGGTGCATTTTATGTGTAATTGATAAGTGAGAATACAAACTATTAAGAACGTTTCTTATATATTACACCTTAAAATACTTATCTTATTCTTTTTTCATCGACATGCTGCTCACATTACAATCGTATCACTGTTTCACTAATTGCTGCCAGTCTTTCTTGGAAAAATCACTTTTTGAACATAACACATCAGTGTGTAAGTGCTCGATACATTCAAGCTAAATTTATCGAATGAAACTTATATTTTTCTTGTCAAAAATACAATACGAACTTTATTATTTCGAGTAAGAATATCGTAACGTGTACGGTAGGTAGGAAGCAACGGAGTTATATTAAAATAACAAAAACTAGTCGTACTTAACCAAATAAATTATCCTTAAACTTCGCCCAGCAACCATTCTTCTTTGCACTTTCATTTTTACTCTCCTCAACCATTTGTCTATATGGTATAAGTAATTTCTTGTCAATTGGACCCCAATCTTCTAGTGGCTGAAGTCCTTTCTTAAATCGGTGATCTCCTTTTGGCTGTTGCAAGTAGCCAACTACACCCCAGATCACAAGTTGGAGAACTCCAAACAATGTGATGAACCATCCGAAAACTGAAAATGAAAAGTTAATATGTAGGTAGTTATAAGTTAATTAATTATTTTTAGACTGGTTATTTTCGAAATTTGTAGAGGCAGAGACTTTTTATTTTTTATTAATTAAACAATAGGTTGTTCCAATATATATGTATGTATGTATGAATAAACAATATGCATTGAGAGAGTAGAGAGTTTCCAATACCTTGGGAGTATTGTCTCAACCGATGGCGGAACCGAACTGAATATAGCCAGCCGAATAATTAAAGCAATATCTGCGTTTGGGATGCTATCCATAGTTTGGCGAAGGAATGCAATTAGCTTAAACACCAAGCTACAACGTTGAATCCGTGGTGATATATGGATGTGGTACCTGGAGAGTGACCGTCACTATCACAAAGAAGCTGCAAAAGTTTGTCAATAGGCGCTTGTGCTATATCTTAAGGATATTCTGGCCAAATCGTATCTCTAACGAACATCTTTATCAGCGAACGGAACATCAACTTATAGGCACAACAATACAACGACGAAAGTGGCAGTGGATTGGTCACACTCTCCGAAAGGGTGACAAATCCATAGCTAACCAAGCGATTGAATGGAACACGCTTACCCAGGATGGCAGGATACGCGGCGGTGCTAGGAGTACGTAACGTAGAACAGTTGAGAAGGAAGCACGGCAACTGGGAAAGAGTTGGGGAGAGCTGAGGTACATTTCCATAAATCGCACACGATGGCGCGTAGGCGTTGTAGAGGCCCTAGGACTAACAAAGGGGTACAAGACATAAGTAAGTAAGTATAATGCAGAAATTATATGGGTTTTTTTTAATTAGCGTCTACCAACAAATACATACTCCTATACTGATATGCAGAGCACGAGTGGTGAGTAAATTAGAAAAGAAGAAGGAGACCCAAGTAATATAAAGGTTTCAGTCTTTATTCTCTATGGGTATTGATTTTAATTTAATTTAATTTAATTTGCTAACTAATTCAAGTTTAAAATTAATCCAGGGTAAATTCGTGAAACAGTTTTTCAGTGCAGGACTAATTTTAACTCGTTTAATTTGGTTTCACTGCTGTTTTATCGTTCAGATGTCAAAAAACTGTCAAAATCTGTTATTTTGATAGCTCATTGTTTGTTGTTTTTTTATTTTATTTCTTATACAAGCCCGGATAATTTTCAAAATACCGAAAGCAGTTGCTTTTGCAATCTTAATTCATTAAATACATAAATCAATAATTCATTTTATTTAGTTTTCACAACAATATAAATAAAAATAATTTTTTTAATGCTATTTATTTCTAGTATCTGTCAAAAATATTTATATTTAATTATATCGGAGTTATCTCAGGTTAAACCCTGAGATTAGAATATGATCTCGCTTTGAAGAGAATCACTTAATTTTTATTTAGTGTGAAAATTGAATAAATAAGTCCCAAATCTTTCAATCAAATACCAAATACACTTCCATTAATAATGCGTTTTACATCTCAGTCTTCGAATACCTTAATGTTGTAATTAATTGAACTGAATTGAATAAAATAAAGACAATAATATGAAGGAGTATGGAAGTTCGTGAAATATATGACATTATTTTTATCAAAAGCGGTTTTATCTTCGACACATTTTCGTTAAAGCGATCGTTTTCGAATTTACCATAAAAAAAAATATGTCAAAAGAATAACTTGTTAGGTGTGCATACGAAGTCAACTGTAATTGTTTTCTCTCATGCTAATATGCGACTTATATTACTTAAGAGGACACCCCCCCATTCTCGGTTGCAAAAAATCAATTTTTTTTTATTTAATTCGAACCTATAACTATTCAAGAATGTTCCTTTAAAATTTCAAGTGAAAATTTTAAAAACTCTTGAAGATATGGCCGATTTATGGTGGAACGTACGTAGGTTTTATACCCAAGAATTTGCTTATCAAAATTTTATACGCATTTTTCTCGAAACAGTGTTTTTACGACTGGCGCATGAGGTTACTCAAAAACTATTAATCCAATCGGTTCCAAATTTTAATACGTTATTCTATACATTTATAGCTATGGTATGAACTAGGATAAATCAAATCGGTCAAGATCTTCTTTACTTTTTAACTTGATTTGTGACTAAAAAAAGGCGATTTTCAAAAAAAAAAATTAATAATCCTACTTAATGCCAGAGCCAAACATGTACTCTTTCTAATCCCATTGGAATTTTCGGTTTCAGATGTTCCAGTGATCTGAAATCACACGCGCCGCCGAAAAGAAAGGCTTTTGTTTGATCACAAAAACAACAACAAACAAAAATAAAATTATGTAAAATTTTTTTCTTCTTTTTTTAAGTCTTCAAATAGATGTATGCAAAGTTACAAGCTTAAAAAATAATTTATGTTCATTTACCAGCCCATTGAAAATCGTCAAAATTTGAAATCGAGAATGGGGGGTACCCTTAATTTACTACTGTGATAATAAATACGGTTGGGACTTGATTACCGAACCTCGTATTCAATAACCGAATACACTAATAAAAGTAGTACATACTATACTGCGACCACCCCCAAATTTCATCGGCTCTCCTAGGAGTACGCAAAACAGTTGGGAAGGAAGAACGGCAACTGGGAAAGAGTTGGGGAGAGCTGAGGCACATTTCCAGAATAAAGGTGTTGTAGAGGCCCTAGGACCCACAAGGGGATATAGGACATAAGTATGTTAGTTGTAAAGTCACTCTACTTTAATCTCTCTGCGATTAAAAATATTGAAGCTAGCACCTAGCTGTTATATAAAATAAACATCCAGGCACCGAAGATCGATGAAAACGTTTACAAATCAAAGAGACCGAGGAGAAACAAACCGAGTGAAAAATACTTCCAGAAGGGTTTTTTGACACCCATACGCAGAAAAATGGCTGCATTAACTATCAGTATACGTTGGTGGTATTAGAACAGTAGGGAAAAAATTGATAGAGAAATAGTTGGACATACAGTTTTTTCAATTGCCTTACTTTTAAACCACAAATTAACATTTCCGGCATCTTCTCATCACATTCGGAAAAGTTTACGATTTATAGTTATATATTTACTTACCGTACATTCCCGTTGTGTAGGAGTATCCATTGTACTCAATTGGTTCATATCCAACGAATGTATAAATCAAAATTGCCACCATAAATACAGGAGTTATAACACTCCAGCAAAGCCTATAATACAGTAAAGTCTCTCGGTTTAACATAAACCGAATATCATTACAGAATCGTTTTACACCTAGAAAAAAAAGTTTATTGAAAGCTTATAATAACGATATTTTTGTTACAATTTACCATAAATCCATCCAAATGCAATTAGTTCAGCAATAGCAATAACCAAAACGGGGAAAGTCACACCATAGTAGTCCACAAAGTTTAGTATAAACTGTCCACCAGGTGTGACATATAAAAGGCCAATAGAAAATCCACAAACCGCTATTCCGACAACTATCTTCCAATGCTTGGTATTTGGAAATTTATCCAATAGGACTGTCATAACACAGGTGGCTAGACCAACTTCACTGCCAACTCCTAAAACGAATAACATCAGGAAGAACAGAACTGAAAAGAGCTGCAAGCAAAGCAGATAGTACTAAGGTTGTCAAAAGATACACATTCTTATTTACCTGTGGAACAACGGAAAACTTCGAAATAGCATCTGGATAGGATATAAAAGCCAATCCTGTGCCTCCTTGGACGACCTTAGAAAGATCTTCACTACCAGTTTCATGAGCAAGATTTCCAAGAATACCAAAGATTACCACACCCGACAGCAGGGATGTGAACGTATCCAAGGAGGTTACTATATTTGCATCTCTAAAATGATTTGGATTTTTAATGGTGTGCGGCTAGAGCATGATCGCTCTCAGACTTACCTATTAACATTATGTGTAAACTTATTGTATGATGAGTATATGATAATACTGCCAAAACAAATAGACAGTGAGAAAAAGCATTGGGTCACAGCGGCATACCACACTTGTGGCGACAGCAGCTTGTCCCATTGTGGTGTGATGAAATAAAGTACGCCATCACCAGATCCAGGAAGTGTAAGAGCTCGAACAAGCAGAATTATTAGAACTACATACGGGAACAATGCCAAAAAGTAGGACGCCTTTCCGGAACTGCGCACTCCTTTTATCATGACGATAACTACAACGAGCCAAGAAGCAGCAAGGCAAAGTACTAAATCCCAATTTGGTAGCCCGATTCCATCATCGATTTGGGTTTTCTCTCGCAAGATTACCTCACTGAGTAATAAATAAAATATTCAAAAGTCGTATTTGACAAGTTGCAGTTATTGTAAAAAGTAAAATTTTCAAAAGTAAAAGTAAGTAAAGCTTAAAATGCTATACAAATGCTTTGAATAAACCTACGTGAAATAAAACTGTGCGGATGGAATCTTTTTTCCTTCGCTGCCAGTAATGTCTCCAGTCAAATCCGAGTTAATACAGGCATCACCCCATTCCTCGCGGCACTTGCTCCAAGGAAGCTCAGGAGAAAATGATACTATCAGGTAACGAAGAGTTAACGCCATTAAACTGGCGTAATAAGTTGCAGTCATTGCAGTCACATAAACCATGCCATATCCAACTCCTGAAAAAGAAAAATAAAAAATTAAATTAAATATATGTTCCACATACGCCTAGTGCACTAAGGAAATTTTTGCCTTAGCGTTCCGTTACTTAGATATCATCTATTACATCATTTGGTGGATTGTTCCTAAATTTGAGTAAAGAAATATACAAAAAGCAACGCAACCATTATACCTATAGGTATAATATTAGTGCTAATTGCGCATTGTGAATACCTATTTAAAGAAAAATTTTGCGAAATGCGTTCACAGTTTCATCCTTTGCTGATATTTTTTTAGTAATATAATAATAATGCATTTATTTTCCATAGGTGGTATCCAATTTGACTGGGGAGAGAGTTCTGTGTGATTCTTTGCATTCGTTCATAATTCACAGTTTCCTTTTCGCATTCATTTTCAAATACACACTGCCACTACACCGTGGCTCCCACCCACGTTGCTGATTTTTTGCTCAGATGTAATACGTAATAGCTAAATATAATTTGTAAAAACATGTCTAATAACTTATAACTCTAATAATAAATATTATTTAGTTTAGTTCCATAGATCCATAGTTATTAAAATTTAGTTACATTGTTGAAACAGTCTGTATATTAACACAATTGCCTAGTATGTACTCTTTAACAATGCCACCCAGAATGCTTAACTAACCCTTAATATTTGAACATCTTTTACTTCATATTCATGTTTGCCTGAATATAGCGGTATACCTCTAAATATTGGTGCGAAGTCAAATATTTTAATATTAGTTCTACTAGAAAACTGTCCCATTATCATCTCCATATAGTAGAACGGCCTTCCGACTAGTATAAGCACTATCACGTACGGTATGATGAATGCACCACCACCATTTTCCAGTGCAACAAATGGAAACCGCCAAACGTTACCCAAACCCACAGACAGAGCAATGCAAGACATAAGAAATTCGATATCATTTCCCCATTTTTCACGTCCAGCCTCGCCTTCTTCAGCATCAACTACGGTACCATTCGCCGCTGGATCTGTCGCACCATTTGCCTCCGGGACTGTCCCATTCTATAAGTACAATACTAATAAAATCGTTGAACATTTGCAATAAAAGCTTCTATATCCTACCGTTGCGCCTTTTGCTGACTCGTCAGGTACAAATCCTTTATTTTCCATGTTGTCCTAGGTTATGCTGCGATCGGTTCAGGTCATCTAAAATAAACAGTAGAACTCTAATAAAATGCCCTCAATGCTGCTTCGCTTGAGCAATTTTTACTCTCAGTAATTAAGCTTTTTTATGTAAATAGATAAAAAAACCATTCACGCCATACCAGAAATTCGAAAATGATCTTGTTTGTTTATCTTTTGAAAAGGTCTCTATAGATAATAACACATGTGTCGCATCAGTACTAATAAATATGTACTTGCACAAGGGGAATAATAGGCAATTAGCACTGTAATTGGGTTTTTATTATTTTTATGGAAAATTTTCTTTATTTAATAGGGTGCGTTGAATTTTTATAGCCTGTTGAACCTGACGTGTGATAAAATAAACTTTTGTACCCGATGTGAGTCAGGGTAATGCCCGATATATGAAACCGAATAAGATCCACCGAATGCAATTTCCCAAATAATAGATAAAAATACTTCAAAGTTCCAACCCTTTACTTAAGAAAGTGATATACATAATGTAAATATTCGACTTGGCGATAGGCGTCAAAATTCTTATGTAGGATTAATAAATCAGAAAACGAATAAAAATAAATTAAAAATTTTAATTCTAATAATTGTTTGATTTACTAAACAGAGAAATAAAAAAACATTAACAGTCTAATAATAAATATAAAAATACAATAGAGAATAATAATATTATAGATAAGTATTAAAAATATCATGGATGAAAGAAGGCCCAGTTTTTCAGTGCTAAGTTAACTTTGAGTTAAACCAGACTTAACTAACTCATGGTTAAATTAATCCAGAGTTATTTAGGGGAGCCGTTTTTCAGTGCAGTGCATTTAACACTATTTTTCTGCACGTAAAGCTTGATAAACAAAATTATTTTCCCATTTAAAATGGAAAACATGACACATTTATGAAACATTTAATAAATGTTTCACAAAGCGTCCAGACCGAGTGAAACATTTCTATATGAAACATTTAATAAATGTTTATGAAATGTTTCATTAATGTTTAATAAATGTTTCACGAAACAGTGTTTCAGAAATGTTTCACTCGGTTTGGACGCACTTTTATAGCTCAATAGCTGTTGCTTTTAAAAGGCAAAATTGACGCCAAAGTAAAAAATATAGCAACAACATAACGTATTTTTTTTTATTTTCTAAAAATATAAATGAAATGATTCGCCTTGCTTGTTGTGTACTTATGTAACTTATTAAATTTGAGTTTAAAAAACTAGCCCTTAAAGATCACTTGAAATCAAACAGGTCAAAGACTAGTGTAATGACAAAACAGCTTAAAGCTGTCCAATGTGCAACGAAGTAGATATTAGATCTACTTACTAGTGCTAAGAGTTCGAATTTATTATATCTACGGTCTAGCAGTTGTAGATATATTTTGTCAGGCGTTCGATAATATTCCGTATTTCCCCATAAAAGCTCAATATGAATGGGTATAATTATATTGAAAATTCAACGCAGGCAGCTATGATTCTTTAGACAACTTACTACATATAACGGCAGACTAAATGATCCTATTGCTGATAATAATGATTCTGGCAATTATTTTGGCCAACCATACTTCTTTGGGATACCAAATTAACAATGGACACTTATGTTTGATTCTTTGCAATGAACTCCTAATTCGTAAAAAATAAATTTCAAGACGTTGGGTCAAGCTTCCCAATGTCCCTTCTATAAGTGCAGAAATGTATATCATGTACAGCACGAACAGTTGTGGAAAGTTACGCATTTGGTTCTTTATGGATTGTTAATACATACAATTTAACCAATCTTGTTTGGACAACCCTATTTCTAAAAAATGTTCGACTTTCCATTTTTTTAGAATATCAAATTAGGTTACTCTTTTTCATAATAAAATAAGAATACAACAGCGGGCCAAAAGTCAATGTAATTTTAGTTACCCGTTAAAAAATAATAATAATAAATAGTAAAGAATGCACCATTATTCACTTCACTAGAGTTATTTTATAATTATCAAGGACTATAAATATTATGCACACTTATTCCCAAATACTATTTTGTTTACAAAATAAAAGCCATCTCTCAAAACTCGTATTTATTATTTACGAAAACTAAAACCTTGTTAAGCCTACCGATTTAATAGGGTACACCCGTTCAACTTTGACTGCAGTTTCCCTAGTACTGTGCTATGCTATTTAGTTTCTTTGAACTTTTTTTTTTCCAACACACTTTTAAATGAGAGCAAACAAAGCGACAAAAATACAACAATGGATTTAATTTGAACAGGTGAATTGCGCAAAAGCTTTTAAAATACACCGCGAAGGTCACTGCGTTGTAGTATTACTTTCACTATAGTGCAAAGCATTTACTTTTGAATTTCAACGGCTAGATGCAATATTTGATAGTGTCAACTTATAAGCAACCGAATAAAATCATTTCTCTATTATTGGGTTTCTCATACGACCCACACGACGTACGACGGTAAACTGACGATGAACTTTACACTCAATCAAAAATGCCTTTACCTACTAACAAAAGTGGGAAGTATCTCTGCAAAGCAATCTAGAAATAATCAGTTAAAACTACATATGTCATTGGGAGCTTTACCGGTTTATGCACAATTAAATAAACTATATAGTTTTTAATTCGCTTGAATTCCATTACATATAATTGTACATAAGATTATTGCACCGATAAAAATTAATATATTTATATTATATCTGTATCTGCGTCAGTCCAAAAATTTGTAGACACGCGGTACAAATGCGTAGACTACGCCATCGATTAACTGATAGCACAAGAGTGTCCGGGGCCAATCATAAAATCGTCAAAATAATCAAAACAATCTAATCTAATCCTAATACATCTGAATACTAAACTTAAAATACTTAATATTTAATGGACAGATTTTTACATTGTTTCAACAAGTCGATAGGGTTTTTATTTTTTAATTTATGATTGAAAAAGAAATTGTGAAAAATTAAGAAGCGATATGTTCCTTTTAAACATTTTTACTTGTTAATTGATAACAAATGGGATATAAAAAAATGTCTCCATTTTAATTATAGGCAGTCAAAATAAAGTAAGATTGTGGATAATCTAATAAGGCTTGTAAACTTCATTCAGACTTTAGTCTAGGAAAAATAAAATTCGATTTAATCTTTGCCTTTGTTTGGAGTAATTTTCGATATACTATATTTCTGTTTTATTATTAAATCGATATCTTAATTTCAAATAAGCAATATCGATTTTACTGTCAGAAAGTACACTACCTACCAACTTGCGACAAAATATAGCAATTAAATTCGAAAGTTGGCACCATAGAATACATATAATCATTGTACATGTATATACATGTGCACTAATAATTTGTATATACAATGATATAATCAAAATGTCAGCCATTAGTACATTCAAGTGCTTAATAGTCACTTATACGTTAATCAAAGAGATGTCGAAAAAATGCTAGCAATCGTGTCAACTACGATTGATTGCCAAATCCGATAATTTTAAGTGCCAAGTAAATTGTGCTCAGATTAAATTCTATTCTAAAAACGATTATTATCAGTTAAAATTTCCTCGAAGTAATATATGGTTACCTGTTTCATTGGGATAAATCACTCGACTCTAATTATCATAAACTTATTGCTGGAAAATACTATTTATATTTTCATGAAGGGAAAGCTGTATATAATACACGTATGTCATATACAGGTTTAAGAATTTTTATTCCTATAAGCCAGGGACCCCTATATTAAACGGCCTATAGGTTCCTTCCTTCTGTATTAATACTGTTTTTTAACAAAAGAAAAGCCAAATGTCAGGATAATGAGAATCAACAGGCCCATTTTACTACTAAGTCGAAACCTTTGATTTTATTGATATCTTAGAACTGTACTTGTTATGCGTGGTGCACATTTCTGCACGAACAGAAGGGACCAACAGTTTTATGCCGTATCCAAAAGTCAAAGAGTTTTTCGAAAAGCTTTCTAATGACAGTAAATACTCTTGGATGATTTTTTCAGAAGGTCGCAAAACCTGGGGTGGTGAAAAAAAACGTTGATGGTATTTTACTGGATTCTTACGTGGAACCCACTGCGCAATAGTCCAACGCACTAGCCACTAAGCCATGGTCCCCACTTAATTTTAATTAATTATTTCAAGGCTGTATATAGCCTTTCTTCACAAATTTTATCGAGTAACTAAGACAAATATAGGTATGTGTTAACAAAAACTGTTCTTTACGTTTTACAAATTAAATTAAACTGTGTGAAACGGAATTTTGCATTACTGAAATTAATTCGTTGAAGTTATTATGAGGTGTGTTTTTAGAGACAAACCACATGCATCTTGAATGCCTTGCTAAGCAAAACTTAGAATATCCTTATGTTCTCTTTATAATGTATATGATATAGATCAAGCGTAAACAATAAGTTAAGTCTGCTTCAAAAAAGATATCTTTTGATTGGTTTATTTAATAAGAACAATTAGTGGATTCCACAATCATAATTCAGTCGGAATTGTGCGAAAACGTCGAGGACAAGGATCCATTTTGTTAGACATATTTCGTTAAAATAACTGACATACCCTACACTTCCTCATGATATGTTCAATTATTTTACTATGTATAATATCCACTTTCCACTTTGAATTAGTTTTATCAAAAATATAAACAATGCAATTCATAGCTTAATCACCACTGTGAATATTACGAGGCTTTGATTGTTCCATATAATAAGTATCTTATCGCTAGCGAAACCACACAACTTCAAAAAATGTGCCTTTCCAATTGTGCTATTAGCGGGTTCATTATTCATCAATGTAATAAATCTCGATTCAATGTAATAAATGCTGAAATAAAAGACAACTTATACCTTACAGTTAATTGGAAAAATTTTGATTTCCATGAATTTTGACCTACGTCACTGTAGATAGGAAAAGTGTCTACATGATGATATTGATTCTGAATTCAATTTGGAGCTTTTAAAAAATGGCTTATTGAATATCAGAATAGCTCATTTTACCTTTCAAAATCATTATATAATAAACTAACAATGATCGCTCAATAAAGGACAATGTAACTTATTTTTATCACACTATTTCAAACCGACATACATTTAACTGATTCGGATATATGTATGTATGTATACATATTGCAACTTGATTCAAATACACACAAAACTGGTAGACTTTAGATTATTTCTAAGGAATAAGTCAAAAAAAACGATCCAAGCGTTTGATAAAATATCTCCATTAAGCAAATAAAATTTGGTAAAATTTATACTGAAGAAGAAGAAAATCACAGTTCTTAATTGAAAAAAAAAAAAATTACAAAAACACTAAAAAAAACAATCTCTTTAACTTACATGTTAAAGAGCTTTTTTATAATTTTTCTTTATAAAACCTAGCTCCACTGGACACTGTGTTTCAAAATCACATTAAAATAGCAGAACAATCTGTGATGAAAAACTTTAATTAAGTTTTTTCAAAACCTTTCGAACTGATCTCATCGAGCAGACTAACTACAAGATTCTCCGAAAGGTTTCTCGACAGGTAGGTTGCCGACTTTTACACTTCAAGAAAACATAACATCACCTATGTATTGGTTTATTTATTATATTTCGCGAAATAGCGATACCAAAATTGGTTTTATATGCATTTTCGTCAAACATTCCAAAATGAAAAATTGATTAGATTTCCGCCGTTTGATATCAGACCAAACTTTGTCTCGCGGAAAACGAAAAAAAACCTTGCCTACCTATGTGTACTTACTCGTATATGTTTGGCTAGAAGACACATGCCTTGGCTTATCTGTGTGAGAATCATAAACAAATTATAGGTAGATATAACATTTTTTGATTTTTTGCGCCGGTGAAAGACACAGTTTCTTATATGATGTAGATGATGATGACGATGATGCAGGCAGACCATAGAACTCTAGAATTGGTCTCCGAGTGATAAGACGAAAAAGTGTGCAATTGAGAGCAAGGCGAACGTGAAAATGTTGTATCAGTAGGTGCTATAAACTGCGTACATTACGATATCACAGACCAACGGATGTGACATCACGACACGTAGAGATAATGATTGTTAACATCAGATATAGCTAACGGTAATTATAATGGTCATGATTAGATTATCCTTTACTCTCGATTGTTTTTAAATATAAATTACTAATGAAATAGTAGACATTTGATTGTTATCAGCAAAAAAGGAAGAAAAAAACCATTCACATAAATGCGTACACTAGAATTCGTGTATGGACTAATTGCGATACATGATACTTACAAACATACTCAAAAAGTCGTATATACAATGGCTTTGTTCATTTCTAAGAACAGATACAGATTGGAAACAGTCTTGTTTTTGTTCGAAGACAAATTGTTAGACGTGCAATCAGTAACAGACCTGAGTTGCACACTTGGACTTAGCCAAAATAATTTACAGACAGACTGATGGTTGATTAACTTAAAAATACTTGTCTGGGAACTATAAATCACAATCGCTGAAGTAATCTTGAGTAGGCTAAATGTTAATTTTACAGATTACTTCACGTCGTAGATTGATACTAAGAACGACCTTGGTTAATTCTGATTTAGCCTTAATTCTGCCACCTAATGTACAATTATTTAAAAGCGGAGGCATAGGATATTTGAATTTTTGGTTTAACCCAAATTATTTTAAACCCATTTTCCTCATTTTTATAAATGACCTCTTGTCTGCTACCTCTAATCCAATCCATTCTTTTGCTGATGACAGTACCCTCAGTTTTTCATATTCGTTCCTAAACTCACGTCCCTGCTCTTCGGCCGTATCAAATGGGGTTCAAGCAACGGAGTAGAATTTAATGCATCCAAAACGCAGTGTTGTCTCTCCTCTCAAGAGAAACCATACCCCCCAACCATTATCTATAAATGGTACTTGCTTCTTGGAAAACTGGAAACCAAAAGACCTTCCATCCTCGGTATGTGTATCAATAACCATTTCCGATGGAACGATCACATATTCAAGGTCGCCAAATGTCCAGATTCCTTAAACGGTGTAAGAAATACTTTACCCCCGACTGATTCCGCCCAAAACTGGAGTACAACATCTGGTCAGGTGCACCCAAGATCGTTTTGCACCTACTGGATAGGATGCAGAAGCGTGCGTTAAAACTTATAGGTAATAGAGACATTATGAGCTTCATTGCCTCACTAGAACACCGAAGAAATGGAGCATGTCTTTCCCTGTTTTATCGCTTTTTTATCAAAAATGCTCCACCGAAACAGCCAACTACATTCCCCCCTTCAAAATTTCACCCGCAATACGCGTCACGCTTTGTATGCAAACTGATGTGCCCTCGAACCCAACTTCGGACGTAAAGTTAAGTACAGAGATTCATTCATTAGCCGAACAACACGTATGCGGAACGAACTTCCAGGCTCTGTGTTTCCTATTCTTAGGCTCGTTTCACACTATCCGGTTTTAGCCGTACGGCAAAAAACCATACGGCAAAAATCCGAATGCTGTTGTCCATTCACACTATACGGTTTATGCACGGCTTTTTTCCATCGCAAGCTTAGTTTCTGATTAAGTGCTGTGTAACTACACTGGCTTGAAGACAACTGATCGTACGATTTAAAGCCGGCAAATGTGAAAGCGCGCATTTGGTTATGTACACCACTGCGTTATCGGCAGCCGTACGGTCGCCGTTAGTTGCAGTGGCAGTGGACGGCTGCTACACGGCATCGTGGCGGCATTTTGCCGTAACCGTGTAATGTGAAAGGGGCCATGCTTTTCTTCCTAAGGCTCGTTTCACACTATCTGGTTTTAGCCGTACGGCAAAAAACCGTACGGCGAAATTATTTTAGTGGCCTGAAGAAAAGCATGGCAAAATGCCGTCACCATGCCGTGTAGCAGCCGTCCACTGCCACTGCAACTAACGGCTTCCGATAACGCAGTGGTGTACATAACCAAATGTGCGCTTTCACATTTGCCGGCTTTAAATCGTACGGTCAGTTGTCTTCAAGCCAGTGTAGTTACACAGTACTTAATCAGAAACTGAGCTTGCGTGTGAATGGACAACAGCATTCGGATTTTTGCCGTACGGTTTTTGCCGTACGGCTAAAACCGGATAATGTGAAACGAGCCTTAGCAAATGTGAAACCGTACGGCGAAATTATTCTAGTGGCCCGAAGAAAAGCATGGCCCCTTTCACATTACACGGTTACGGCAAAATGCCGCCACGATGCCGTGTAGCAGCCGTCCACTGCCACTGCAACTAACGGCCACCGTACGGCTACCGATAACGCAGTGGTGTACATAACCAAATGCGCGCTTTCACATTTGCCGGCTTTAAATCGTACGATCAGTTGTCTTCAAGCCAGTGTAGATACACAGCACTTAATCAGAAACTAAGCTTGCGATTTAAAAAAGCCGTGCATAAACCGTATAGTGTGAATGGACAACAGCCTTCGGATTTTTGCCGTATGGTTTTTTGCCGTACGGCTAAAAGCGGATAGTGTGAAACGAGCCTTACAGTCTTCAAACATATAAAGCCAACGTGCACAGGTACCTCCTCTATTCCTCTTCCCCCTCTTCCTAAACGACCGCGCCCTGAATCATCAGTTTATGGCTCGTTTCACACTATCCGGTTTTAGCCGTACGGAAAAAAACCGTACGGCGAAATTATTCTAGTGGCCTGAAGAAAAGCATGGCCCCTTTCACATTACACGGTTACGGCAAAATAGCCTAAGGCTATTCATATCCTCTTTAGTGCGCGCTAATTATATAAAAAAAAAAAAAAATACTAATAATCCTGAATATTAAAAAATCAGGAAAACCAAAAGGTTTTGGACATTAAATTAATAAACGAATTTAAACTATGTATTAATAATAGGTATGAATGGGAGATAAAAAAACCAGTGAAAAATGCTACAATCCGCCTGGAGCGAATCGTATGATACCCTATCCCTATCTTATTTGGTCGTGTCAGTGGGCGGTGGAAAATGTATTCACAAAATTTTCTATTTTGCCTTATAAACTAATATTTTTACTCGAAAATTAATTTTTGAAGTAAACGCCCCTAAAAAGTGGGCGTGGCCATATACAATGTATAGACGATTTGTAGAATAATAAGTGGATATCTACATATTTGCCCAAGTAAGTTTTTTCGAGTTTCATATGAAAATAGTGAAAAAAGTTAATTTTTGTAAAAAGTGGGCGTGTCAGTGGGCGGATTTTAAAAATTTTTACACTTGTATTGCTTACTTTTACAAAGACCTCGTATACAAAATTTCATCAACCTAGCTCAAAATTTAAGGCCCAAAAACTGGTGACATACGGACGGACGGACGGACGGACAGACGGACTTTGTTGGGTCTATCTTTAATATTTCTCTATGTTACAAACTATGTGTCAAACTTAATATACCCTTAGGATAGGGTATAACAAGAGAAGTTAATAGGGTTATGGGGTAACTTAAAAACATTATTGAATTGGATCATACATACTACCTAAATACTTCTTTGACATATTTGATGAAATTGTGGTCTGTATGAACTTTCATTACTGCGTCAGGGTATTGGAAGTGAGGGTGACAGATAAACCCTTGGGCCAACCGCAGCGCTGATACATATGTATATCCGGTACCTTGTTTTAGGGCAAAATGGGATGTGGCTTTTCAGATTTGGGTTGTGCCGTAGGGCTAACTTTTCTACCTGGTGGTCTAATAACATCGTCATATTGTTCACTAAGCGGTTCGATTGTGCTTAGCAGCACAATATAATGTTAACAATGTTAAGAGAGTGTCCTTGTCTTCTATTTGGATTGATGTCAATGGGATGTGCTCATATTTATATTGTTGAAGTTCTATGCGTTTACTTCAAAACATTTATTTAAATCATCGCCCACCTTTTTCCTATAGTGGAGATCACTACTGCCAGCAGTCATGCACCAGTGGGTATCGTTGCAATAGTGTGCCTGAGTATGTATGCGCGCTCTAACGTAATCATGTTTTTAACTTCAGTATTTGTGGTAATTCAGTGCAAACACTAAACACATTTTATAATGAGAATCAGGATAATTAGGACTAAGATAATATTGTATGTTTAGTTCATATTTAAAAAAAGAAACACTGGTCAACACAGAATTTGTTTCCTGATTTTTAATATGTAATATAAGATATATGTAAGGCACTAATTAAGGAAAAAATATTAATTTGTTCGTATCAGATTTATTTTTTTATATACATACATATACAAAATTATAAAGTTCTCCAAAATCCTATTTTTATACCCTATCCTAAGGGTATATTAAGTTTGATACTTAGTTTGTAACATAGAAAAATATTGCAGATAGACCCAATAAAGTATATATATATAAATGATCGGTATCACTAGCTGAGTCGATTGAGCTATGTCCGTCTGTCCGTCTTTTAAAAAAGTACGGTAACGGATATTATAGAGGAATGGTTTCGTAAGACCACTTCCAAAACAGTGCAAATACAAGGGTTTTGTATTGTGCGATCATCATAGTTTTTGTTTGTCAGTTTTTGGCTTAGATCCGTTGAGTTTTCGTGAATTAACAGACGTCGTATCCATAAGACCAGGGTCATACGATAAGTGTGGAGCAAGATCATCAAAGCTCCAGTGCATTCCATACCAAAAGCCACCACGTCTGAGTCTGTGGATAGCTTTTAGCGAACACCCCATGATATAAGTATCAAGAGGAGCGAGATTCAGCAGTGCATCTAGAGCAGAGCCCGGAGTACTTGGAAAGGCTCCCGTGCACCGGAGACAAACAGAGAAAGACCCTTCCACTAAACAGCCGAGGCATATGTAAGCCAGAAATGGTCTTATCATAGCCGTATAGATCCAGAGAACCCTTTGCGATAACAGAGCCCACGTGCTTCACAAAAGCACTCTTACACTGCTAAAAAATTGAGAGCGACTTGGATGTTTTCGATTAAGCTACTTTTTGAGACAACTTATGAGTGGACCAGAACTAAGAATAAATATGTTGGGGATATCTATATTACAATCCTTTTTAGAGAACTTTGTGGCATAATTAAGCGGTAGAGTCTCTGAGTTTGAATTTTATAAGTACGTAATACATATATCTTAGTTTTTTTATTATTTAATTTCTTATTGTTGTTTAAAATTATCTTACGTTTCAGATTGTTGACCAATAGGTCAGAACTATGGATTAAGATTTTTTGCATGGCCGGAGTCATATGGTACGATGGGTAGAACTCGATATAAGGCCTAGCTGTATCCATAGTGTATAACCCAAATTTGCCAGCATCAAATCCACTTGAAATAGGCTCTAAAATGATTTTAAAGTGGAAAATAAACTAAATCTATTCCCGTTATTTCAGCAGCAAGTTTCGGATGATTCGACTTGTATTTCCGTCATTTATGTTGCCAAAACCACCTTGTGGAAAATTCACATTAAGACCAAGTTTATGGTTAAATTCTCTCTGAATTTGAATTTTTAAAATCTTATTCGTAATTCCAGTTTTTTTATTGGAAGTTTGTAAGCAATATGCAGAAGAGTTTCGAAAAGTCTGATTCGAGCAAACAATTGATATGTGTATATAAATATTTTTATACCCTATTCTAAGGGTATATTAAGTTTGATACATAGTTTGTAACATAGAGAAATATTGCAGATAGACCCCATAAAGTATATATATAAATGATCAGCATCACTAGCCGAGTCGATTGAGCTGTGTCCGTCCGTCCGTCCGTCCGTCCGTCTGTCCGTCCGTCCGTCTGTCCGTCTGTGTGTCACCAGTTTTTGGGCCTTAAATTTTGAGCTAGGTTGATGAAATTTTGTATACGAGGTCTTTGGAAAAGTAAGCAATACAAGTGTAAAAATTTTTAAAATCCGCCCACTGACACGCCCACTTTTCAAAAAAATCACTTTTTTTCACTATTTTCATATGAAACTCGAAAAAACTTACTTGGGCAAATATGTAGATATCCACTTAATCTACAAATCGACTATACATTGTATATGGCCACGCCCACTTTTTAGGGGCGTTTACTTCAAAAATTAATTTTCGAGTAAAAATATTAATTTATAGGCAAAAATAGTCAAATTTTGTAAATACATTTTCCACCGCCCACTGACACGCCCAAATAAGATAGGGATATGGTATCATACGATCCGTTCCAAGCGGATTGTAGCATTTTTCATTTTATTTAACATAATACTGTGTTCCCACTGAAGTCGAGATTTGGATAAAGTATTACCGAAACTTTGGTAAACCATACCCACTAAGTCAAAATCATTTAGAGTTTTTATAATTGTCAGTTCTGAGAAATAAATAGTGCCGTTTTGACAGAATGAGAATATCTTCTTTGATATAAGGGAAACAAAAGCTATGTTGACGACTAAATAAACACCCCAATAAACTGAAGTTACGCTGTAGCCTTGTTCAATTTGACAAACTCTCACATACGAATGAACTAAAAGGGATTTCTACTAGATTACGCTGAATCCTTAAGGGTTTGGAACCTCGAAAATGTAGGGCCAAACCTGGATGTTTGGAGAAATTTGACAAAACCACGAGATTTCGTTTGGTGGGAACATAGTTTAACATTCTCATTTAAAACACGTAAATTTATTAAATGGCCTACATTCACCTGGCAAAATGTTTCTGTTCACATTAAACCTATTAACTCTAATCTTAATTTAGATAACACAACAAAAAAAAATTGACAAATAACTCCAGTTAGTTCCACTTAAAAAATAAAGTGCACGACTGGATCGTACGTACTTGCACCTATATGCTGGTAGTTGGAAACGAATAATTTTTTAATAAAAAAAATTTAGTTTTTGAAAAAATATTTTTACAAATTTTGTATAAGTCTAAATGTCATATATTATTATACATTAAATCTTGCCCACATTTCGATTTTGAGGGAAATCCATTGAGTCTTAGCCGAGAATTGGCCATATTTTTAAAACCAGTTAATAAGAAAAGTACCGTTATACGTATTTTTAGCCAAAAAGTGGTACGCCATATTTTAGCATTTCTCTAGACTAACTCAAATATGAAATTTAATCAAAATCGTTAGAACCGTTTTCGAGAAAATCGTCTTTTTGTGAAATTGGCCTTAAGTAAATAGCGGGGCTAGAACAAAAATTCCGATTTCGCCTCGAATGATGACCCTACAGAGCTCAGATATGAAGTTTGAAGCAAATCGGCCCAGCCGTTTAGGCTGTAGTCCAGCGTACATACACACATACAGACAGACAGACACACACTTATTGCTGAAATAACAATTCCCAAAGAAATCGCGGAATTGGAAGAGTTTGTCCAAACGTACTCCTACAACTATAGTAAGACTCGTTGGCCTCGCTTTACCCGTGACTTAACAAGAGCACTCTCCTCGAATTCGCTCGACCCACCGTCCAATAGGAATCTGTCAAATGAGGAGATTGACAGCTACCTCAAACAAATGAACGAGACAATTAAACAAACGATGGACAGTACTATACCTCGGTATCGACCAACTGACAACGTTTACCGCAACGCAACAATCGACGCACTGCACGTACAAAAAAGTAGACTACTGACAAGATTAAAAAACTTGCATAGGCAGTTTACTGACAGACAGAACTCGGAGGTTAGGACTCTGAAGTCGTTGATAAAGAATCTCCAAGTATTAATTAGAGCAAATTATAGGCTGTCGGCTAATTTGCGCTGGTAAGATTCGGGCTATCAAGTCTGATAACCCGAGTATGTCCCCCCCAGTTTAATAAAATATTTCGGAGGAACGATATCAACGAACTTCGGTGTCTGAAGATTCCTCGAACCACGAACAACGAACAATTACTTACAGCAGCAGGAATAGATCCAAGGGACGCCATCGATGATGACGACTTTTTCGTGATTGAAGATCCGCAGCAGAAGGAAGAGGCTATAGGAACTATTTTCGAGGACGTGTATAAGGTAAATGCTTGCATTCGCCCGAACCACGACCTGGAGAATAGAGTCCTTACGCACAACTTCCGACTTCGATATGATTTGCAGCATTGGCAAGCAGAGAATACTGGCTTCACCAGGTTCAATGATGACAATGTTGCAAACAATGTCATTGCCATGAAAGGGATTCATCATCCTTAGATATAGAAGGTAGAACTTCAAGCGATCTTCGAATCACTGAGAAAGAAGAAGTCAGTGGGAATCGATGGAATATCGAACATTGTGCTTCGACATCTTCCTCGACATTTACGCCACCCTGTTCAACAATGCACTGAATAATGCCTATTATCCAACAGCGGTGGTTCAGCCAATCCCGAAAAAGGCAAACGACAGTTCCAATCCGGCAAATCTCCGGTCCATAAGTCTCCTTCTGAACATCAGCAAGGTATTCGAGAAAGTGCTACATAGAGCAATGATAATGTGGGTTGAGGACAGTAAAATTGTTCCGGATAACCAATTCGGATTTAAGGCGGGGCATGATACAATTCATACCGCGTCTAAACTCGTGTCGGATATCCAATGGAACAAAAGTAAGAAACAATGCACGGGTGCCTACCTGGTTGACTTGGAGAAGGCCTTCGATACCGTATGGTTGGAAGGGAAGCTGAAAATCAACTTCCAGAAGTGTGAAACCATTCTTTTCAGAACGCCATTGTTTAGGGCCTCTAGGGATACTAGGAAGAATTGGCGAAAGTTCTCTATTGTTGGAGAGCATTGGCGTCCACTTGCATGTCAAAATGTAGTCAGATACCTGGGGATTTGGCTAGATCAATATCTATATTTTAATAAACATGTAGATATTGCTCTAACCAGAGGCCGAGGCGCTTTCGCTCTTATAAATAGACTGTTTTATTGCAGCCAACTCGATGTAAAGGTGAAGGTAATCTGCTACATGGCCCTT
The DNA here is from genome assembly GCA_949716465.1 of Chalcosyrphus nemorum. Taxonomy (NCBI): domain Eukaryota; kingdom Metazoa; phylum Arthropoda; class Insecta; order Diptera; family Syrphidae; genus Chalcosyrphus; species Chalcosyrphus nemorum. Next base: position 12,410,883 of record OX454335.1, read on the forward strand.
ATTCGGCCCATGATCGCATATGGATGTCCTGTGTGGTTCAACATAGGGGCAAGCAAGATAGAAGGGATTCGGGAGTTTGAGAGGGCCTGCCTTCGGGCTTGCCGTCAGTTATACAGAACACCAGTGTCTCAGTACATAAAATTCTATTCCAACGAGATCCTTTACAACAAAGCGAGTCTGATAAGAGTGGACAATTTCCTAATAAAGATGACTCGAAGGCACATTGCAAGAGCAATGACCTCGATGAATAACCTGATCTCCGGAGCTTATTACCCTAATATTATGTACCCTGAGAGCGTTCGATTTAGCGGCTTTGTCCCCCCAAAAGCATTCCTCTTTAACGATAAGGCAGGTCGGATCCAGGATAGAGCGGCAGTGCCAATAATCTTCCACGTAGCCCGAAAAACTGTGGATAGGCGGCTCAACTACGAGCGTGACGTCGTACGGAGCGCTGAGGAGCGTCTCCGGTTTAGTAGATCGGTTTCAATCCGAGATATTAAAGACGTCGAGCGGCAGCACCAGCAATTCTGGTGGCTTGAGGGAGCTCCTTCATCGATCCCTATAGATCCGGGATAGACAGTATACGGCAAGCTGGCCGATTTAAGTATATTTTTATACCTTGGCCGGCTTACATAGTTTTAGGTGTAGTTTTTATTGTAGTTTAAGAAAAAAATAAAAAAAAAAAAGCCCGTTGGCACCAAAAAAAAATAATTAAGTTTATTTAAGTATCTTATGATAGTACGTAAGCTATATTATAGGTAGTCTGTAGTGTCTTTTTTATATAATTTTAAAATGTTCATTCACTAAGTTTTTCTTTGTTTCCTAACTTCATTGTTCTTAGTTTTCTTGTTCCTTAACGTTATTATATATAAATATTTTAGTTTAGGTCGAAAGACATAGTATAAAATTAGCTTAGAGCGCTCGTGTAGAGCCAGTAAGTTAGTATAAGATATATGTATTCTTTAAGCTAGTTTTAAGCATTTTTGTCTAGCATTAAGTAGTTTTAATTTCTTAAGATAAAAATCTTTAAAACTTAACAGGCAGACAGACGGACAGACAGGCAGAATCGGCAGACCCACTTTTTCGAGCTTCACTATCATCGTAATGTCAGAATTCATTGTTATCTCAAGTTCGAATTTTTTCACGAATCCAATACTTGCCCTATATTAAGATGCAAGTAAAAATGCATAGTGTATGAGTGCTTTTTTACACAATTGTGAATAATTCTTTCACCCACAGTTCTGAAAAGAGCACATAGGACCAAAAAATGTTTGTTGCATTGACTTAAGAAATATTGAACGAAATTGTGAATACGTATCTAAATTAGAATTCTGCACTTATGTACATTTTTTTTAACTTTCTATCACAAGACTTCGATATAATTTATTCGTTGACTCTTATTAAAGTAGCATACATTGAAACAAAATTGCAGAAGTTGCAACTGCTAACTTTGAACTCTTTTTATCACAACACTCTATCTGCAATAGAAAAAACAAGAACAGCATATTGTCCCATGTATGTTTAGCACCCGCTATACCAAGTTTTTAGATATCAACTTTAGTTTTCAGAAAATGGACTTTTGTATTCTGGCGCCTTTTAGTCTCTTAACGAGATTAACTATGTCTGGTGCAGATCTCAATGCCATGGTATTTAGCCTCCGACTCCGACTGTAGTCGTAACCATCGGTACCGAAATCTTTGTATTGGGTCCAAAGACCCCAGAATCCATTTTCGATCCATCAGTGAACCAAACCAGACTTCTAGGGTCTAGTGTCCGAACACCATTGGATCAGTTTTCACGATCTAACATTTCAACCTCAAATAACCTTCCGAAGCAATGTTGTCTGACCATTATGTCTGGTAAGGTACAGAACATGTCTCTTTTAGGAACTGAATTGGTTTGCACTCACATTCTGGTAATTGGCCATACACATTGATCATGGGGTAATTGAGCGGAAAAAGAAAATATGATATCTTTAATAAAAATCCATCACCCACGAGATTGGTACCAGTTGGTAAGATCCGTTGGCAATAGAAAACCGTTTATAGTGCATAACTTTTGTTGACTTCGCTCAATCGTCCAAGGAAATATTTACTTGGCGTAAGCTGGATGATATGCAAAGTAGGATAAGGCGTAAAATTGTTAAGTTTTACCAATGAATGGTATGCTGAAAGCACGGACATGTGATGTTGATTTTTTTTACATAAGCATGATAAAGTATTCTTTTTACACCTCTGGCTTCCAAGGTATTATAAACTCAAGAGTGCCTTTCTATCCAATACATTATTAATATACATATTATAGCCTCAAGGTTCATCAGCCAATAGTATAATTAAATTATAAAGCACATAATAGACTTATGTATATATGTACCTACTTAATTTTTGGGAATCAAAGACCTAACCATCAGGACTAAATTGGAGTTAGGGTATATAATACTATTGTAGGTTGCCATCGTTTATTCCTTGATAGTATGCACCTGCTTAAAAGGTACGAAAATGTACATTATTTGTCGTTTGTACAAATACGTAGATACAAATCGAGTAGGTAAATGCGTAAACGAGATTTCTGACAATGGAATTGCCGAATATATTCCAATTGGCAAAACGGATCGAATTACTATGATTTTCCAAGAGCCCATGCCATGAAAAAAAGGCTCACTTTGACGACAAGACATTCCAAAAATATTCCCACTGCTTTATAAAGACAAAACTCGTTACTCACACTTGACTTAGTTTTATTTTAAATTTAACTGCCACTTGATATCATTGCATTGCTTAATGTAAACCCAACATATTTTCTTCCACCATTCAGTACCGCCATCTATCAACAGTTTTTAGACAACATCCTCATAACTTTTATTTACCAACAACTAATCTGACAGCTGCCAAGCCAGCCATCTGTCTAACTTCACTTTTGTGTGCGTACCACAGTTCAGTGTACTTCTTGTTGTAAAGGCCCCGACCCATAGAATCCGTCGACATCCGTCGACGTCGATCCGTTGTGCGTTGACGTTGAAGTTGACGTATTGCCGGATAGAACAGTCCCATAGAATCCGTCACAACCGTCAGCTGATTGTCAAAGGCGATGATAGTTTCTTTAATTCTCTCTCTGCTTCCACCAATGAAAATGCGTACTCTCAATTTTCTTATGCGTGAACTTCAATATGTGAATGTGTGAACTTAAATACGTGAATGTGTGTACTGACAACGGATCGACGGATTGAAAAAGTAGAAAGTAAACCTACTTTGTCCGTCGAACTTCATCCATCCGTTGGTTATGGGCCGCCTCCCATAAGGTTGTGTGTATTTTATCGAGCTGTCAGTTAACGTCGACGGAACAACGGATCGACGGATTCTATGGGTTGGGCACTTAAAAATTCGTAGTTCTTGCTGTGTGGTGCAAGAGAGGGTGAGGTTCTTTTTTTCCCATTTTTCTGCATTATTTGTTATGTTATTGCATTTTCTTAAATCCGTGAACAAATTCGTTGAATTTAACGTATCCAGAAACAACTTAAAATCTAGTGTAGCTCCGCTTCAAGTGTATTATAAGTAAAATGACGCTGTAATCGCCCAAATTCCACTGTACTTCTGAGAAAACAAGTAAAAATCCCTGACAAATAAGACGAAACGAAAAAAAAAAATCAAGTAAGTACCATTTGCAACAGGAAAACAAAAAAATGTTCATCCTCTTGACCAAATGTCGCTCGTGTTTACTTTGTTCCCCTAGGAATTAGGATTTATTCCAAACCCAATGTTTGCTGTGCTTATTCATATGTTGCACCTGCTGTTAGTTTTTTCTCAGATTTCACAAGGTAGACAGCCTTACGTGATGCAAAAAAAAATATCTCATCTCTGGGTCGCGGCTTTGTCTCCTCCCGTCTGTCTATCTTTATTCTCGAGTTTGATTGCTAAATGTGTTGCGCTCGACTTTGCTATGCATTAATTGCAACTAGAGATAGAGACTCCGCCACTTCTCCACTCTAACTGCTGCTAATTAGGGAGAAGAAAGTTTTTTTTTTGCTTCTGTTTAGTGCACACATTGTGTTCTTCGTTTGGTCTTATTTTTTGCATGAGTGCATCCCCAGGAGTAGGATTTTTTTTCTGACGTGATTACACAAATATTCGCGCGGCGTATATTAACATTCACCAACTGAAATCCCATTAGATATGCTAATTTGACGAGAATGATGAACCCAGTGGGATTAGTGCAGTCAAGACTTGGTTTGTTGCTTGGATAGATATTTTGTTGTTAGATAACGCACACTATACAGAGTCAACTTTGTTTTGATTGACTCGGCGGAACCATAAAACAATTAATCTATTCAGTAGTATTGATTCGATATAATTGCGCTATCACCTTCTTGAATACGATCTACACTCTTAAATAGTGAAAAATTAATGACAGGTTCTTATGTATGTGGGTAATCGGATATGTTTGATTATCGACAAGTGTAGTCAAGATTAGTCAGTTAAGTTGGAAAATTTAAGCATAAAAAGAAATACATAGGTAAGTAGGTAAGGTATGTATGTACATATATTTTGTTGACTTGTTATCTTTCTTACACGTTTTGTAAAAAATGTACATATTGATTTAAAGTTATGTTGATGGCATGAGTTCTTTGAAAAGTTATAGTATGAACTTTAAAACTTCTCTCATAAAAATCCTATTACAACAAACTCAAGCGCAAAAGAGTTAACGAAATAGGTAACGAATTTCGTCAGATTTTCTTAGAAAATGCTAACTCTTGCGAGCTAAAACAATTTTAGTTTATTTTTATCGGATTTTATCATGTATCGATATGTCTGTTATTGTCGATAACACTTTTAACTTTAAAAACTATAAATGACTTCAGTCGTAGTTTATAGAATTTTGTTATTTATATTTTTATATTTTATTCTTACTTTTCAAATTGTATTTGTATTTCGTGAGTTGCTTTTGCAGACAGTAGTAAGAACACAGAATTGGGTCTCTTTTGTTATAAGCACATTGTAAACCTGAAATTACTTCATAATCTGATATTATTAGTTATTACAGCCACTGTGCGAATAGCAATGTGAGGATAAGGTTTTTGTTTTTAGTGTTGCGTATCTTAAAAGAGTGTTCTGTAGTGCAGAATACCCTACACAAATAAAAGGAACGAGGGAACACTTAAAGATCAACACAGTGTCTTGTCCGTCACTCTGTTTTAATTTTTTGCGCCATGTATGTGTAATCTTCATACATATAATTAGCCCGAGTTCTACTAGAAGGCACAATTCGCAATCCTGAGTAATCGATGTCAGGAATACGCCTACGTACAGAAGACAAACCATACGCACTTCAAACCAATCCCCCGACCAGACTGGTTAGTAATTTATGCTCTATTGTCTCTGTTTGTCTCTTCGGACCTTTTTAATGTCTCCAATCGAATTGATAGATTCATTCCCTATATGAAATCAGGAAACTGATGGAACCCAAGATATCCAAAGAGAGTTCATAGTTAGAAGGTGCCGTAACATGATTGCAATCCTCGTAGTCGCACATCTGTAATTATGTCTTTTTTTTTTTTTTTTTATCAATGTTTCCTTCCTAGATCCGTCATATTTAAGCAACAAAAGCGACAAAGAGTAATGTAATCGTAATCGTAAGGGCGATCTGAAAGGGTCAATCATACACATCTCTGGCCCTCTCAAATTCCTTTCGCCTTGAACCTTACCATTCGATCTAATAATAAAACATAATACATCGCAACATCATCTGTATTCACATCCTCGTATTCCTCTTCACTTAAATAAAGCAAATTTTCCAATTCAATCTCCTTCGCGTGGCATCAACCACATTACCAAACACGTGCTAGCTCAGGGGAAATTCCTATGTACAAGATCAAGATTTCATTAATTATTCCAAATTAGTCATCAATTTGTTTTTTCATGAGTTAGTGCTTACAGACAACAGTAATTCGTTTCTTATCAGACAATATACATATGCGATTAATTGATGAGTCCACCCATATCCATAATCCATATTGACTTATTTAATCAAAGTCGCACTCGAAAAAGTGTGATATGGTGTAAAGTATGAAATATTCAAGTAGCTGACCGTGGAATTCGCTGTTATGGTTTCATGAAAGGAGACTCAATGGATCGCAATATAATTTCCGCTTGCTCTTATGTGTGCTCACATGCGCCTTTACTCGTGTATAAAAAATATATAAAAATCTGACTTCCGGCTAGGGGATTTTTTCCCCTTTTTTTCTTTTTTGCAGTTTGTTCACGTTTCTTCACCTTTAACACGATCAATGCAACAGAACAGCGTGAAGAAGTGGTTTCAATCACTTTTTTTGGTTTAAATTTAGTAACTTAGGATGCAGTTATTGCAGCATGGTAGCAAATGCATGCTATAAGAAGGAAGTTGAATGCCATAATATCATTTCTCTTAGTTATAGTTCCAATGATAAATTGCTTTATCCATCTACATACATACTTGTGTTGTCACAGTCAGGCGTTGAAATATATTGAACTTTGATTATAAAGAAGATTAGCTAGTTATCTATAGGGAAGTTGGAACTTGATATCGTTTTGCTTAGTCCATGTTTAAAAAAATGCTAATGCATGAAGAGCTTGATAAACATTTTGCAACATCCACTTCAACGAAAATATCCTAATACATGTAATAAATCGATGACAATCATAAAGTTAGTATTTCGAAGTGGCATGTTACTCCTGAAGTTAATAGGGAAAGTACGATCACAGCCCTTTATATACATATATAGGTTGGTACACATATACATATAGTATATACAATATATTATTATCAAACTCATATCATACTGACCATAAGATAGTAAGGTATATATAGCAGATTACCTTTGTGGTATGCAAAACAATGTATGTTGAATTGTTCATTGTTTCAAAAGACAGATTGGACAATTATGTATACAAATAGATAAATATATTAGAATCCAAAGCTTCTGGTGTTGGTATGTTTTCGTGATAGTGTTTCGGTCGTTAAATGAAAAGTACGATGTTCAAGTCGCAACCAAATAAATTCAATTTTCACGCAAATTAAATAATTCGTTTGGAAAGCACTGGGTGTATTTCAAAAAGAACGCGAAAAAATACTATGAACTACTAACGAATGCAGAAATCACACATAACTCTCCCCAGTAGATCTGGACAACACCCATGGAGAATAAATAGAAACCTAATACAACTACTCATTCGATTTAAATTTTTATAAAACAAAGTTACATTAGATTATTTAGAAATATAAACTTTGTAATAGTGGGAAATTTGAACAGCAAAAGGTATAAATATAACTTAATAATCTGCAAGATTGCGTGTTTTGTTGATTCGATAACCATTCATGTCATGCTTAAGCATAATATAGATTCTCCTCTCATTCGAAATTTCCTTATCTTTCCATACCGAAGCATAAGATAAGAAATGCAGGAAATAACATTGCTGCAGCACACTCTGATACCGACCATATCTGTACGCGTCATTTAGTTAATCATTTTATTTTCTCTTTAAAGTTTAACGACATCAACGGACGAAATATACATATCTGACTCGCAATGGGTGATAGTGAGACAGATTGGTTAGAAGATCTTCTACGTGAAGTCCAATTGGAGCAATTTCTTGGAAGGATTCGAGATGATCTGCAAGTGACACGTCTGGCTCATTTCGATTATGTATTACCGACCGATTTGGAGCGTTGTGGACTAGGAAAACCAGCAATTCGTCGGTTAATGGAAGCAGTTCGTAAGAAAAAGGCACATCAGTGGCGGAAGAATATCCTGTCTAAGTTGATCGGTGGTGGTAAACAGCCAAGTAAAAAGCACACAAATGCCCCAAAAGAGAATCAGTCAACTCAACTAACTTGTTTGATTCACGAAAAAGATGTAACACTCGGCATTAAGCTCGGCGATGGCTCATTCGGAGTTGTGCGTAAGGGCGAGTGGAGCGCGCCGGGAAACCGCCTCATACCAGTGGCGGTAAAAGTACTAAAATCAGATAATCTCACGCAGCCTGGCATTATCGATGACTTTTTTCGCGAAGTACAAGCTATGCATGCTCTGGACCATTCAAACTTGGTGCGACTGCACGGAGTTGTGCTCTCCCAGCCAATGATGATGATTACAGAGCTGGCGGAAAGAGGTTCTCTACTGGATACGCTTCGGAGACAATGTAAACATACTCCCTTGACAAATATATGGAACTGGTCTGTGCAGATTGCAACTGGTATGGCTTACCTGGAGCATAAGCGGTTTTTACACCGTGATCTTGCATGTCGAAATGTTTTGCTAGCTGCAGGAAATAAAATAAAAATCGGCGACTTTGGCCTTATGCGAGCACTTCCTCAGGAGGACGACTGTTATGTTATGTCCGAACATAAGAAGGTACCGTTTCCTTGGTGCGCACCAGAATCTCTTAGGTATCGTCAATTCAGCCATGCATCAGATACATGGATGTTTGGAGTAACGCTGTGGGAAATGTTTACATTTGGAGAAGATCCTTGGGTGGGCTTGAATGGTTCGCAAATTCTAAGAAAAATTGATCGGGAAGGTGAGCGGTTACACCATCCAGATGCTTGTCCTCCAGATGTCTATGAACTTATGCTACAGTGCTGGGATAAGACGCCCGCAGAACGACCGACTTTTGCTGCTATAAAGTAAATAGTGTTAAAAGGAGTTTAAAGTTTTAATTAAGGTAATCTTTTTTTTTATGCAGAGAGTTTCTCGTCGGAGCTTCCCCACATTTGCTGAAAGCTATAAAACCGTACAATGATGCGAACAAATTAAAGATTGAAGCAAACGATACGATTGCGGTCATTGATGGGCGTGCTGAACTGAAATTGATCAAGGGACAGAATCAGAGAACTTTCGAAATTGGAATCTTTCCAAGGTAAATGTGCTTGAAGTTTTTAATTTAGGATCGTCCTTGACATGCTGACGTTTATTTTTACAGAAATATTTTGGAAAAACACAAGATATCCAGCGACATAATCCGCCCAACGAACGATGGTCTGCGACAAGTTGCCGGAGGACATGGATCTCCTTTTGGTTTCTGTTGGGGAGGACCAGCATTAGGTGCGCCGCCCATTCAAGCTGATAGTGAAGTCCAACTTAGAGGAGGTTCTTTTTATCTTTTTTGCCAACTATGTAGACAATGTACTGATACGCATTTATTTTTCAGATACCGCTGACAATCGCAATCGTAAATGTGCTTCCTATCAAGCAAAGGAACGCAAGTCTTCCACATTTAAACAGTTTGCTTATAATAAACTTGTTAATGAACGTGGTGGCGCTGAACAGTTTTTGCAACAACGCGCCTCAGCTATGCCTAAATTAAGTAATATGATTAACAACGGCCAGCATCCGCCACCACAGCAACGCGAAGGTATTTTAATAGATATCTCTCCAGAATTTGGAGGGCTGGATACCAGTCAAAGTGCATCGCTAAAAGTAGACAATTCATTTTGCATACTTGATGCACCTATTGATGTACCGACTGAAGAGTCGCCAAAACAACAGGCTCCACAGGCAAGTTCGGCACAATTTCAGCCACGTTTAGAACCTCCTCCATATCAAATGCCTCCCACGTACTCAAACACACTTGAATTTAGTCAAGCTGCTGCCAAGGACCCTTTTGATACGTCTGACATCGAGACCACTCCGATTGAGGGACTTTACTCAAACGTTGTGAAAAATTCTAGTACTACCAGTGACCAGTCAAACTCGTCGGCATTTACCAGTCCAGGGGCTAGGAAAACTCTCTTCTCTCAAAATAAAGAGAATATTCCCCAAGAATCAGCAGAAGCCAGTGGAGTAATGGAATTCACATCTAATTCCAATGAGTCCCTTGGTGCTAGCATGAGTGCACTGAGCTTAGAGAAAAGTGGAACTTCGGAAAAAATGCTTGACAAGTCATTCATTGCCGAACTAGAAAAGGATATGTACAAACGCGCAGGTAGTCAAAACGATTTTGAGCGAAATTCATCACAAATGTATGCCAATAAAGAAACGATATACAAAAGTAACCTGACCCCGTTAAAACACCTTAACTCATCGCCTCCATCAAATGGTGCCTCACCAAAGATCAGAAACGAGCGATACGGTTCAGTGATGGTAGAAAATCGTAATAGCTTATATGACAGCAATGTAGAATTAATGCAGAAACAAAACAACAGCGAGCAACAGCCGCCGGTGCAACCCACTACAACTTCGGTAGTAAATCAAATTTGGTACGAGAGAGTAGCTGGGCGGGAATACTACGCCCAACCGCCTGTGGATTTCTATCAAAATACCTTGGCTCCTTCTACCGGCGAAGTGGAGCAACCGAATCACAATTTCGTAGCAATATCGAATAGACCAATTCTCCCAAAAACTTCGAATATATACAATTCGGTACCACCTAGTGTGTATGGCAGTGTTTCGCGGGAGATGTACGACTCAGTAGCGCCGACACCCTCCACATACTATGGACAAGTTCCGCTGATAAGTGGAGCTTCTATTTATGCCAATGGAATGGGACAGCCGTTCATGAAGCCTGTGATATACGATGAAGTCTCATTGGAAGACTATTTGAGACCTACTCGACCGGCTCCGTTAGCACCACCTCAGCTATCTGCACAGCAAATACAACGGAGACTGGAAAAGTTGAAACAACAACAGGAGAGCGAAGGTGCTGTTGGTTGCGCGATCGGAGACCCTGCAAGTGCGCTGGCAAGCGCAGCGACGCCATCGATATATGGCTCAGCTGAAGCTTTAGAATACCAAATGATCAGTAGTATTTTGAAGGACCTTGGTCCACCGGCTACTGAGTCTGAAATAAGGTCAGCACTGCGAGCGGCTAATGGTGACCCAAACATTGCTATTAGATATTACAAAATCGATCAGCTATCTAGGTGAGTTTTCATTACTCGTCACCTTTTCTTGTATTGGTTAAACATAATTTTTGTTACAAGAAGCACTAGCATTCTATCACTTGACATGTATTTTTCTATATAATATTACAATGTTATAGTTAAAGATGGGGAATGCTGCCTTGTAACAAAAGCTATGTTTGGCTTTAAGTTTCCATATCTACGGTATAAGATGGCAGTGATTCTCGCTGTTATTTTTTTATTCTTTGTTTAAAGAAACAAAGTCTTTTTATTTTGGTCAGTAAGACGGGATTGTTATATATTTTCTAAAACAGAACAAATGCAAAAAATATTTTTGCGATGGCATTTTGGCATTAATAAAAAATATTGTCAAGCCAAGCCAGGCTTGTCTATTTCTTTATGTTTAAATGTCCATTTAACTGTGAATAAAAGTTTTAATTTTCCTTTCTTCAGACTTGGTCTTGCCAATCGCCCTCAGTGTGAACAAGCTTTACAAAAAACCGGTTGGAGTGTCGAATTAGCTGCCGCTGTTCTTCTTGAATCAACTACATAAAAATCACAGTTCTACCAAACGTACCATTCCGTATCGCGCCCAGTATAAAAAGTCCTCAGATAAGTCCGTAAAGAAAAACAACAGAGTACAATGTGATTGTCACACAAATAATAGAAGTGAATAGTGAGAAAAAGAATAGAAAAGTAAAAGTGAATTTACTTGTTATGTAACTTTTGTCCAACGTAATCTGTATTTGAATGAATTAACCTGACTTTTTTATGTTGTATTAACAAAATAAGGAAAGAAAACTAAAAAGTAGTTAGACATATTTTAAATTATATTTTTATTGCTTTCAACATGACTAAATTAGTTTAGTTACTCTTAACCCAGAATACTCTCCATTGTTTCTTAAGGGAAAGGTACATGCAAACATATATATTTGACGAGCAAATCATTATATTATACACAAAAAAATTAAGTTTTAACAGATTCTATGTACATAAGGCAACTAATTATTATATTTAAAGCAAAACCTAGATAGAGAAAAGAAAACAAATGACTTCAAATTGCATGTGTTCTGAAGTATAAAATATGAATAAAAAACTTTAACAAAGCTAAAAGTGAAACTACAATGATAATAAATGTATAACTTAAAAACAATGCATTTTAAATTTATCCTGCTGTTTTTCATTTAATTTAGTTTGTAAATTTAATTAGAAAATAATCTCGGCGAAATATTTATAAAAGCGATTTTTAAGAATACATACGTATACGACCTAGGATTATTCTTTTTTAAATAGATTCGTTTAATCTAAGAGCTTATGGTTGTCTAAAATTATCTGCCAATATTTCCTTTCATTGCACCAATAATATGTTGTTTCAAGGAGCCTTCGTAAAAAGAAAAAAAGTTTTTTTTGTTTTAACTAACTTGGATAATACGAATGACCAGTGCGAGTTTGTAGCTGATAAATCATGAAGCATTACAAGGGAAAAAACTAATTCTCTTAGAGAAAGACAAATCTCCAAAATAGTACGCGATCAGGTTGTACAAAAAAGCCGTCCACATTTTAGACGTCACTTTTACGTCAAATTATTTTGCCAGCCAACAACATCACAACCATTCGACAGAACTCATAGGTATTTTTGCCCAAAGAAATTTCTTGGACTAAAATCCGCAGAATGGGATAAATTCTTACTCTTTCGTGAGCTCTCTAACGTACGGGAACAGGAATTCACTACTTTTCATAAAATTTCTTAGTTTTAGAACTGTATATATTCATGCTAATTATTGAATCCGTCGGATCTATTGCGGAGTGATTTGAGTCGATCTCGATCCCCACGTATATCGTATTATTGAAAACGTCGGCTAGCAAGGAAACGGATTTCGGTAAGGAAGTGACAGAAAATTGGCATTATTTCTATTGGAAATTAGCAACGTTGCTGTATTTTACAGTTTGATGATCAAATAAATATAAAAAAGGAAATACACTATAGTATACCTACATTTTCTAATGTATTATAGATCTACTATAAATTTATCTGCCTATGAGCACATACGCTTAAAACATTGAATAATAAATCGATAAGGATGATTTACAGCGATAAAGCGATCTATTTTATTTTTTTTTTTAGTAAAATGTCGTTTAACAATACAGATTATGCTTAATGTTAAAATAAATGTGTTTCTAAAAAGGCCGGCTATATGTAAAAAAATATATAATAAAATATATATTTACTATACAAATGAAACATTCGGGCGATTTATAACCATTTGAATCGATGATTGTTAAAACAACAAAGTTAAAGTATGTTTATGAACAGTGACGCCGAAGCAAAACTGTAAACCACTAAAGGGACGTAAAAAAAGAGTTAAAAAAGGAGAATAGCTAAAAGGAATAATTTGGCCATGGCGTTGCAGGAGGGTATCCCGAATGTTTTGATGGAGTTGGCGCAAATAAATGATGAAGTTCTGTAGAAAATTTACAACGCACTCTTCTTAAGGACTAGTACTGGCGATCGTGAGTTATGTTACAGTTGAGACAGATCCAGGGCAAAACAACGGTGTTCAAAGTCAAATTTTAAATGCGTTTCCAGACGACGATGTCTGTTAGTTCTAAGAAATCGCTCCGCAAAGAAATTTAGAAGCTAGAGTTGCAAAAACATATTGGACATAAGTGACGGCGAATCAGTAGAGGAAGGTATTAATGAAGACGAACAGAAAGAAGATCACATTTCAAAATGGGCGTCCCAAAGTTCACACCAGTTACCAGATGTTCCAGATCTACAAACCACGATGTCGCAGTTATTAGCCAGACAGTCGTCCAGCACAGAACTAACCCGATTTGGGGGTGAAACACTCTAGTGGCTGACGTTTATACGAGATTTCAACCAATCATCACCACAAGAAAAAGTAACGTGTATTCGGTCCAGCTTTAAAATCTGTTCGTATGATGCTACTAACCATCGATAATCCTGACGAAATTCTTTATGCAGGAAAATTTTGGTCGACCCCAAATGATATTAAGTTGTTTCAAAGATGTCTGTTGTAGATGGATAGTCAGATTTTATAAAATTTTCGAATATCGTGCGAGGCTTATATTCCAGCATATCAAGCGCAAAACTGGACTGCTGCTACCAACGCTGATCAGCAATCCGCCACCATTCTTTGCACTGTAATGGGGTAACTACATGATGTCTAGAAAAATTAAGCACCCGGACATGTGGATAAAAACCATGAGCTCAACAGTGACGCAGCTAAGTTTTTCGGCTAACATAAACCTATTCGCTGGATATAGCCAACACCAACCAGTAGAAGCCACCAGTTCACTGGCTTCCGGAGATGAAAAAGGCGAGAAAAGGAAGCATCGTGGAACAAAACGCCAAAATCTACAGAAGAACCACAACGAAATTACCCTCCAGTACGAAGAAATGGACCATCACAAAGTCAGAGGCTTGCAGAATACAACCAAGCTGGTCAGCCCTTGTGCTTTAAATGTCGGGATTATGGAGGAGTAGGAGTGCCACTTTTAACACAGATGAACACATTCAGCTCTCCAAAAATTCCATCTGGCAATTATAAGAAAGAGGTACACGTCCAAGGGAGATCTGGAACTCCATTAATCGATGCCGGAAGCTGTAAAAAATTGAAAATATCATACATACCGAACCAGAGGAAGTTGACAGGATACAGGACAATCCCCTCATGAGAATTGAAGTAGAGCTGAAAATTAACTCTAATGTGGAGCGACGCCCGGTGGACAAAGTGCATAAGTTGGTACGTGAGAACTATTTATCCAGACATTTGAATGAATTCATTGACTTGCCGCATAAGATGAAAATAAGATTGAAGGATGACATACCGATTTCGTCAACGCCCCGACGACTTTCCTATTTCAAACGAGACGAGATGGCTGCATTCATCGACGAACAACAACGAAAAGGAGTCATCCGTCCAAGCCAATCGCAGTACTCGAGCCCAGTAGTTCTTGTTAAGAAGAAAACTGGAGAGATCAGAATGTGCGTCGGAGAGAGACATGCCGGGACCATTTACCTTTGCCTATAATAGACGACCTCATTGCAAATCTAGCAGGCTGCAAGTATTTCACCTGCCTGGACTTACAAAATGAATTTTATCATATTGAAATCGAACCAGAGTATAAAGTACACATCATTCGTAGTTCCGCCGGTTTCTTAGACAACGGGTCAACCGATTTCTTTCAATTTTCAATATAATCTTCTAGCTTCTATAGATATATATAATTCCTTCGGGGTGAAGCTTGATGACGTTATAACACGATAACCGCTGAACCGATTTTCATGATCCTTTTTTTATTTTGTTCGTATTGCTATACTTTAGGTTTATAGAGAAAATTTAGAAAATTTAATCGCTGAACCGATTTTCATGATCCTTTTTTTATTTTGTTCGTATTGCTATACTTTAGGTTTATAGAGAAAATTTAGAAAATTTTCATTTTTTGCATTTTATGAAACATAGCTTGCGTTGGGGTGTCGATATATGACAGTTGATTTTTATGCGCGATATTTGTATATAATCAATGAATTCGTTTCGATAATAAGGTATTGAATTTCAAAGTTTAAAGTCCATGACATATTTGCAGTTTGGTGGCCAACGGTCACAGGTAAATCGGAGTTATGCCGGGTCCAGCTAGTATTATATAAAACTGGGAAAATGCTATAAGAAGGCGTTCCACTTTTTTGGCTAAAAGTGATAATAACGGTAGTTTTATAGGGTAATATTTTGTTTAAATTTTATATTTACGCTAGTCTTGTAAAGTCTAATAAAAAGCGTACTACGTTTTTGGCCAAAATCGCTTAGAAAGAGACTTTACTTAAAGGCAACTAAACAAAAAATTGGTTTACTAGAAAATGCCTCCAACGATTTTGATTAAATTTCATATAGACTTATAGACTTATAGCATTTATAAGATGGTTTTCGGTTAAAAATGCGTATAACGGTACTTTGCTTATTAACTGGTTTTAGAAAAAGTCATTTCTCGGTTAATACTCAAAATCAAAATGTACGCAAAAATATGACATTTCAACTTAAGAAAAAATTAAAAGTTCTTTAAATTTCAGCAACAACATAAAGGCGCAAATAAGTAGGACCCAGTCATGCATTTTATTTTTTAAGTGTGACAAGGGATAAAAATGTGATAAACCTAAGAAGCAAATCAGTTCAGCTAATCGAGGCTGCCTAAACCAAACGTAATACAAACATTCTATTATACGCATTTCTGGAACTGAATGACATTTTCTTTTTTTTCAACAACCTTGGTATGCTCAAAATGTCTAAACCTGTTGCAGTCTAATGACTACTATCCAATGGGCCGCATTATCCACTACATGGCGACAGCGATGCATATGCACGTGCACTATCGAAAGCAAAAATAACCTGAACTATTTTGACCGATGGAGACACAAAGTCCTAAGGCTTTCAAAAATATCATTAAACGCATGTATACCTCTGAGATTTGAACCAGTTTCTTACTGCGTTTCATTACACAATACAATGTGATTAGCAGCATACAAGAACCAGATGCTATATAATATTCGATGACTTTTTTTTTGTTTATACAATGGATTCAACTAAACTTCGCGTATAGAAATGACGCCAAGATTTTATTACCCCATCGCACTCCATTCATCAATCATATCTGGCCACTCTCTCGGACTGGTTCTGTCGCGTTATGATCAACTTCTTACATTCCATTATTTTATTATGTAACGTTAAGGTTAATTAACTTTTTTGACCAGAAAGTATTAACGCATCGCAAACATATGCAGGTAAGTTGGATAGAGAATGAGTGATGACCACTAGGCATGTCAATTAGATGGCACATGATGAGCTCGCCAAGGTACATTTTCGCTCTGAAGACACTGAGTAAACACAGCCAATGCGGACCTTGAATTGTCTACGGGGCCCCCAAGCCTATGACGGGAATACTGCCAAAACTAGGCACCACCATTGTGTTTTACGTCCAATTACCAGCAATGGACAATGTCAAGCCTCTGTTTACATTCCGTAAGAAAATCTCTTTGGTGGCACAACGAGAAATTATACATTCCAGACAACAATTGGACTTTGATGAAATTAATTGAGTAGGTGGTAGTAACTATAATTTTTTGGAGGTCTTTAGACTGTTATTGTTGTTTGTTTATTTATGAGGGGGAGAGATTTGGTTTTCCAGGGAAACAATTTGGTGAGGCGCTTTCGCCGCCTTCAATGGATGAGCGTGACAATGCTCTGCTTTGTAGTGCGAACAGGCACGTATATGTAGGTTCTACCATTGTTATTCTTTGTGCTATGTTCTACTTAAGAATGTTGGTATTTTGATATAACCTTCCGATAACAATTTGTTACTTGTTTCACATACATTTGTGCTTTAGAATTTCTCTCATCATTGCAAAAATGTTTATTGTTACCTATAAGAATCTAGAGCGAGTACATTTTACGCTTGACGATAGCATGTATTGTGTTTTGTAATCAGATACAAACATCAAATTAACTGTCTAATTCCCTTCGAAGAACTGTGGAAATAACCATTATTATATAGTATTTAAAAAAAAACGATTTCTATATTTTCTATATTGATAGGAAAATCCAGTCATAATTTTGCAGATCACTATGCAAACTAAACCACCATAGCATACTTCATTCTATTCGAGTAAGCTGCTCAGTATTGTGTCCATAACTTAAGGCTGAAATAATAATAGCTGCATGAAATTTCGCTCAAAAACAATAGTGTCCCGAACATTTTTTTGTTGTTAACTAGTTAGAAGCCAATGTTATTCATATCCTGCATAGGTACACCATAATTTGGTTTCGATATGAACAATGTTATCTGACTAATTCTATTAAATGCTTAACCTAATAGTACCTAAGTACATATGCATATACATATACTTACCACGTTTTTGGCTAAAAAAAAAAAAAAACGTCTAACAGTACTTTTCTTATTAACAGATCTTAGAAATATGGCAATTTCGCGGCTAAAACTGGATTAAAATTGATTTAAATCAAAATCGAAATGTGGGCAAGATTTACTGTTTAATAAAATGGGGTATTTAAATTTATGCAACATTTTTAAAAATATTTTTTCAAAAATTTATTTTTTATTTTCTTTTTCTTAAAAATTTATTCATTTTAAACTTGCATATAGGTGCAAGTACGTACCATCCAGTCGTGCACTTTATTTTCAGTAAAATCTTAAGCTATAACTTTTTTTGTTTAAAGTATTTGAAAGTGAAAATACAAAAATTAAACGAACAGATTAATAGTGTTTTTATTAGCTGTGGCCCTTTTACGTTAGTATAAAATAATAAACCTTTTAAAGCATAAATATAATGCATGCATTGAAGGAGTTTCGACATGTTACGCTTAGGAGATAAATTCAAATTGTCGTAACATCCTCCTTCCCCTGTTTTACTTAGTTTTAGTTTATTTTATACTAACATTTTATAGTTGAAACCTCCTTGTTCAAAGTCGGAACCGCCTACAAACTAGGAGGTTCCGTCATTTTTTTCTTTTTTAGAAATTCATCAAAAACTCTGAGACGGTTAATAAATAAGCCCTTAAAGTTGTACTCTTGTAACAGATTAAACCTTAATAAAGTAAAATTTATATAAATATGTACGTACCTATACAGTTTAGTTTGTAAACGGATGTACCTAATTTTTAACAATATCCGTTAACGTGTCAGAACCTCCTCGCCATACCCTATACATATGTATGTATGTATATGCATTGCATACATAGTTAACTTTAGGCGGGGTCAAACAAGCAAAATTCACCATACATTTTTGGGAAACGAATTAATTGAGCCCACCACAGATTTGTAAGTAGCCGGTGTAATAGCACGCTTGCACATTTTTCTCGGTCTTCTTTGTGTTCTCTTGTAGTATCCCCTTCTTCTTGGTTCTGTTCATTCCAATTCCAATGCGCACAAATTATAAAACAAACAACCCAATGCAGATGGTAAAGAGTATAAACATCAGCAAGATTGAGGTGGTTTATTAAACAAAATAATAGTGGAGTTTTCTACCTCGTTTGGATTGCTGCACTCAATACACACACATTTCATTAAGCACAACCGGTGAAGATGAAAAAAAATGGATAAACTTTTATTTATTCATATAAAGAATTAATCACTTGGCTTCATGGCCGTAAACGCACGTACCCATCATGGCAGGCAATGATATGGTATCTGAAGTCAAATCACGTACACATTCGTTAAAGACGACACCATTTGACCATTTTGACGTACATATGCACTAAACGTCGATGTTGAAAAGTTTCAGTCATTGGCATAAATATAGTGAACCTTTAGTTGCCCCAAGTGGATATGAAATTTTAGCTAGATCAAAGAAGTTGGTAAAAGCACTTAATAAATTTACTTAAGATAATAATGGCGGAATTAAATATTAATTAAGATAATAATACACAATATTGAATTTTTTTCTGGGACCTTCATGCCGATTGATCGGGAAACTACTGACTGCCAAAAACATGGATTGGGACAGTAGCGAAACGTTCAAGTTGGTAATGTATAGGTAATACTTTCTTTACCTCCTCGTGGTGGTCCTCCGGCATTTGTTACTCATGTAGGCCAAAATTGCAAGTATGATATTGTCTAGGGCCTTATGCCTAGAATGGGTAGCCTAGGCTAGCAACCCGCCTTATCGAAACAAGCCCGCTACGGAAACCGACACAATTTCTCGAAAAAGGAATGATAACACGTTGACGGGATTAAGATTGGTTTCTGGAATACGAAAACGCTCCTGACTCCCAAAGTAAAGGACCTCAGAACCCCAGATTCCTTCAATTGGAGCATGAGTTCATGCGATATTGGTTGGGTATATTGGGCGTAAGGGAGATAAGATGGTAACATGCGGGTGAGTACCAATTTCCAACACTGTATTACTTTACTCCGGAAGCTTTCGGGGGCATAGGGCGTCAACAACGCCTGCGCGCCATCTTGTTCCTACTTCTAAAACGCGTTTCTCTCTCTCTCTCTCCAACTCATTCCTAAAGAGCTCGATTCCTCCTGGACTGTTCTGCGCCACTTTTGCCGAGGGCGTCCTATTTCTCAATGGAGTTGCCTTCGTGCCTCCGTTCTTATCACGCCTGATCACCATCTTAGCTACTGTCTAATTATACACTGCTACCGTGCAGGTTTATGTTCAACATGGACCTAATGACAGACCCCACTATGGACCAAGTCTGAGTCTTGTACTTTGCTTTGATGTACCCGCCACAACGTAATAAACATGCCAAAAATCTAACGATGTCCAGAAAGGACAGCACCCCCTTTTAAAGATTCATCTGTATTCAAACAACAAAAATAAATAACATAAGAAGTAGACCATTAAGACTGAGCCTAGTAAGGTGTTAGTTACGGAATACTGAAAATAGATTCGAAATATGCTATGAGGGCTGACGTCCGGAGAATTTTGTATTTCTTTGCAAACCTCACAGATCGTTCAATGTTTCGTCGCTATTTAATTGGTGATGTGGGTCCATATGAAATATTCTTGGTTCGCACCGGTCTGACTCTGGGACAACATCCCATAAAAGTTTGAGCTAATATACGTGGTGCAAAGATATGTAACTAAGGTGGCGACCCAATAGAAATTATTATAACAAAAACAAACCAATACCATAACGAAATAAACAACATAATATTAAATTCCCAACTAAGTACAATGTTAGCCAAGTACGATTCTGACGTTCTTAAACTTGGCAAATTGAATTCAAATATACATTACTTCATTGTGTTCAGTAAACTTTTGCCATTATTCAAAATCCTCAAAGACATTTGTACAAATGTGAAAATATACTTTAATTTACGCAGATGTTAAACTTTTATTTGTTTTCATTTAAGTCTGTGTACAGTGAGCCACAGTAAAAATCTTTAACCTAAACTATTTACAGTCAAAATTAAATTCGTTGAATTTTAAAGAAGTTTCATAAAATTGCAATGAAATGATTAATGTCACTTAATTCACAAAATGAATGTCCGGTCCTGTATCATGCTTTCTCTCTGCATGTTTTTTTCGTAACAGCTTGAAAATTTGTGAATTTTAGTACAATTTAGATTTGAATTAATGGACTGCCTTTACAATAAAATTAATTTACATTTAACGGTTAGGAAAACAATTTTTATTAAATATTGTTAATAATTAAGTGGCGCCTAAGCTCAGCGTTAGACTGCTGCGGAAGGGGTTCCAAGTTCGAATCGTGTAGAAATGTACACTTTTATTTATTTATTTATTAAGTGCATACATATTTTATTGAGTCCATGTGTCTGTAAGAACCAAGTAGGCTTTTTCAATTACGAGGAAAAAAGAACGATCTGTGATTGTTGATAATGATCGATTATTCAAGATACCTACAAGGGAAATGATATGTATGAATCGTTATGTACGCATTATTCAAATTAAACTTGCGCAATTCAAATTTCTTAAGTTCTATGATCATATTCATATCAAAATGAAAATTTGCAATTCAAGCACAGGCCATCATTTGGGTAAATATATACTGGAAACTATTTATTATTTGCTAAAAGACTAAACATATTTGCACACATGTGCTAAAATGAAGCATATTTTTTGCAAATTTCACATATAAAAAGCG
Source organism: Chalcosyrphus nemorum (assembly GCA_949716465.1). Taxonomy (NCBI): domain Eukaryota; kingdom Metazoa; phylum Arthropoda; class Insecta; order Diptera; family Syrphidae; genus Chalcosyrphus; species Chalcosyrphus nemorum. The sequence continues at coordinate 12,432,398 of OX454335.1, forward strand.
ATTGTAGTTCACAATATTTCTAGTTCTAACTCGGCTTCAGACACGTGCATTGAAAATTATCTGAAATATGGCATTTCGTTTGCGACCTTTCATTTGTTTTGGCTTTTTAGTCCTGCTGAGCAATGTTAGTGGATTCGATAGCGACGGAAATTGTTTAGACGATATGACAAATGAACGCATCCCATACTGTACTCGTCATGTATTTCGATCATCCTATAGCGATTGGGACTCAAATTGCTATGATGATAATACAGGTCAACCCATACCAAATTGTTTCTTACCATGGTCTTCTATTGATGCTAACTTTGATTGTGTTGATGATATAACTGGAAGAAAATTACCTGAACCTTGCATTGACATTGGCCTTCTATATCCATCTTCTTCTTCCCAAGGACAATCTTCGTCGGCCGAACCACAGATAGAATCAACGCCAGCGCCAAAACCATTGCCTAAGAAAAAATATGCTTTCTATTTTGTATAAATAAACAAATTATATAGCTTACATTTTTCCTCTTGAATTCTTTTTCGGAAGCTCTAATTTTTTTAAATTTAAGTGGATACAATCTCGTTAAACATATTTTAGGAGAAAAAATATAAAAGGAGAAATGAAATGAAGCTTCAATTTAAAATTATTCCCGTTTTTTTTTTTAATTTAAGAAATAGGAAAGCACTCCGAACTCTGAAAGTTAAAAATGGGATAAAGATGAAATGACGTTGAAATAAAGATGATTAAAGTCACAAGCTGCCGAGAAAATGATGAATCCTGTTCACGCACGAAGAAAAAAATTTCAAGTAATACAGATTGTTATGAATAGGAAGTAATTATGATGATGCCGTTATCTATTTTCTTGGTTGAAAGGTACTTTCAAGGTTTTCAACTAAGAAATGCCAACTTAGAACAGATATAGATCCGTTGTGTAACCATAAAAATCGGATAGATTTACCATTACTCGTTAGAACTATTTTAAGCTTCTTATGAAGTGTAAAGATCCAGACCGGGCGAAACATTTCAGAAATATTGTTTCAAAAATGTTTCTGAAACTCTAAGTCTAGACGTTTTCTGAAACGTTTCTGGAATGTTCCTCGTTTTCCTTTTGAAATGGGAAAGTACTTTGGGTATTTCAACATGAATGCGAAAAAAATACTGTGAACTACAAACGAATGCAAAAATCACACACAACTTTCTCCCCAGTCAAATTGGAAACCACCCATGGGGAATAAAAATTGAAACCTAATATCACCTGAGTTTCAAAAACCACTACAGCAACTCTTTCCTATCCCTTCTTCTCTTTTCCAAATTAACCCCTTTGGCATGTGCAAATTATACAAAAAAAAATTAATTTATTCAATTTGCAAAAAGGCCATTGTAATTTTTTTTTCGTGTAAAGGGCCATTACCCTATTATCCCAATACTGGGACAGAAAGATAAACAATCACTATCAGAATTAGATTCCTCTTATTGTCCTAAGTTCCAAGATGCAAACAAATTAAATATGACACTAATTTTCTGCACGTAAAGCTTTAGAAACGAAAATATGTTCCTATTTCAACTGAAACGAGAAACATTTTAGAAACGTTTTTTAAATGTTTTTATTTCTGAAATGTTTCCGGTCTAGACGCAACTTAAGAGGTATTTTGTATATCTATATTTTCTACCCAAGTGAAGCTTTCTTCTACAGAAGAGAGCTGGGCAGGCACAAGGAATAACACCTATTGTGATGCCGATATGCTGCCTATTGAGAAATCAGAATCTTAGAGGGTCTTAGATCCAGTTTAGGTCACATTTGTTAAATCGCTAGATCTAAATATTATGCCACTTATCCACCTAAGACTTGTACTCTCGATTACATTTTGTTTTTTGTTTACATGTAGCGATTGATATACCTAAAGTTCCTTTTTTTTTGGTCTAATGTATACGGTTGTTCCTATTCTGGTGAGTTCACTGACCTTACAGCAGGGTTGTTAAGTGTCACACTTTTGGGTTTGTTATACATTTTACCGTAAAAAAGTGTATAAAAGTTCATTTGGCTCTCCAACAAACCAAAATCCTAAAGGTCTAAAGACTACATCATCAGCCAAGGATGTAAGCTTTTCCTGAACTTCTCGCAGATAGTGATCAGAATTAAGGGCTTACTGAGAGCGGAAACTGAGGACAGAGCTAAGGCACATCCAAAGCTCAGCGGTCAGCAGAGACTGATCACGCCGAGAGCAGGAACTAGTATTGGAGCAAATGCCCAAGTAAAGCGGCATGCAGCAGACAGCTTCAACAGCGACATCATTGCCTGGATCGGATATCTAAATATATGCTTACGTAAATTTTAACAAGTTTCATGGTAAACTACACCCAAAAAAAAAGCGCTGTAGATTTTACAATTGTAGGCAGTAGATTTAACAATTCCTTGTAGATTTGTGTATTTAACAGCGAATCTGGTTAAATTAACAATTTTTTGTAGATTTTACAGCGAATGCAGTCATTTCTACAGCAAAATTGTTAAATCAACTACAACCCCCAATTGTAAAATCAACAGCGCGTTGTCAATTTCGGCTGTTAAATCTACAGATATGAATTTGTAAAATCTACATCAAAATGTTGTAGAATCTACAGCTATTTACTGTAGTAACTACAGCAGGAGCTGTAGAAATTACAACAAGTTGTAGATTCAGCATCTATTACGAAAACGTAAAAAGTAGATACCATTTGAGAATATTCGCATGATAATTTTCAAAGGCCATGGCGTTGTGGTAGTGTATGCAATCGCCGAGTAAGAGGTTCCAAGCTCAACCCCAGCCAGATCCAAACATTTTTCACATTTTGTAAGTAAATTAAATTATATAATTCGGTTTAAATACACACTAAGTATTTCTTGGACAAGAACCAATCTAATTGGATTGTAAAAGCTATTTCCACCCCATTTCTCGCACCATACCAATAAATTAGAACTTTAAGCTTATGTGGTGCTGTGAAAGCGATTTTATTTTTACATGCAAATTGTTGTTGTTTCTACAGCTGTTCTACAGCTGTTCGACGGCAAAGTGCTGTGAAATCTACAATTTAAGCTGTTATTTTCACAACTAGATTGTTAAATTTACAACCACCCCTCTGTAAAATTTACAACGAAAATTGTCGGGTCGATTCTGACAATGAATGCAGTAGAATCTACAGCGTTTTACTCTATTTTTACAGCACCTTTTTTTTGGGTGTACTGAAAAAAAAAGCATTTTTCAAAAAGTGGGCATGTCAGTGGACGGTTTTTGGCAATTCTTACGTTTGTTCTGATCCGATATCCAAAAACTTCGTATACAAAATTTCATTGTCCTAGGTCAAAATTTTAAACTCAAAAACTGGTGACAGACAGACGGACGGACATGGCACAATCGAATCGGCTATACTGATCATTTATACATATATATACTTTATTGGATCTGTCTCCAATATTTCTCTATGTTACAAACTATGTATCAAACTTAATATACCCGTAGGATAGGGTATAAAAAGGATAACCTGGACGATTCAACAAATGAGGAAAGACCTAGGGCTTGTATCTTAATATATTATTGGTATTATAAATTTTGAAATTAACCCACATTTATGAACAGATTTAGGGCAGAAGTTCTTGATCTCACCCTTAGAAGGTCACTAATGAAAAACTTTCTCAATAACTGGCATGTCTCGACAGAACCTTCTATGTCGGATCATCGGCAGATCCTGTTTGAAATAAACAGATCTGCAGAAGGGACCGGTATCGCCTTGAACTCATAGATACTTTGGCCGCCTGTAATAAGAACATTAGGGATATAGATATAGGTTGTGAAGGTTTAAACCTAGCAATCAAAACAGGCGGTATGCTCAGAAAAATCAAAATCAGGCAACCGTCTTACCCCTTGGTGGAACAATAAGCTTACCGCATTAAGAATTAAAACCAGGAAATTATTTAATAAAGCAAAACGTACTAAAGAATGGTCTTCATATACTGAAGCTCTAACAAAATATAACCTAGAAATTAGGATAGCCAAGCGAGAATTATGGAAAAACTTCTGCTCACGTGTCCAAAGAGTTCTCTTAAAAGAGCACACTAATCAAATAGGTTTAATGAAAAAACCGGATGGTACATTTGCAGACAATGGGCTGCAGACACTTCAGCTCTTAGTCGATACACATTTCTAATCTCACCAGAATACTCTCCCCAGAGCAGGATTAGAAGACCAACCAGGACTGACTGGCAGAGGCCCAAAGCAATTTGGATCTTGGGGTTATATTCCAAAAAGCTGGAAAGAAGTCACGGTTAATGTCTTATCAACTCATACCGAAAGGTGGTTGTAGCCCAGCAGAACTACCAAAGTCTTATTGACCAATTAGCCTTACATGTGGAGGGTGGAGTCCTTTCCCCACTTTTATGGTCCATTGTAGTCAATAAGCTTCTAAAAATACTCAGTGATGAAGGTTTCTATGTCGAATGTTACGCAGATGACATTGCGATGCTTATCAGAGGCGAATTCGAAGAGACGATCTCGAATCTCCTCCAGAGGGCATTAAACCTTTTGGCTGATTGATGCCTTAAAGTTGGTCTTAATGTCAACACCAAAAGAAAAAAAAATTGGGCATGTGCGAAGAGGGCCTCGTGCAATAGTGTTCCAGACATTTTATATTATCATTAAATAGAGGGCAATTTATCCATCTCCTGCATCACTGGTTTTGATATGAACAACGTAATGTCTTATCAACTCTATGAAGTCGTAAAATCAAAAGTACGTAGGTATGTCCTAGTAATACTGTGCTGAGATTCCAGTCCATTTTAACTTGCCTTTCGGTATAAAACATTTATTGAATTCGTGAAAAAAATGGAAGTCGAGATATTAAACGATTCTGAAATTACGTTGATAGAGAAGCTCGTTATAGTGTGTCTGCCGATTCTGTTTGTCTGTCTGTATGGCGAGTGAATCAATTTACTTCAAACTTCATACTAGGGAGCTATTGCATGGCCCCCAAAGGGGACATTGAAATTTTTGTTCTAGCCCTACTCTTAGAGTTCCTTCACGTGGCGCCATATTCACAAACACGGAATTTTCTCCAAAATGGTTTCAACGATTCTGATGTTCTGATGAAGTTCAGTAACATGTCGGTATTAACATTAAAGAGTTCTCCTAGATCCTGAAAGAAGTGCTTGCCGAGGAATTTGTACCTGGAATGTTGGAGTCCAGGGCATTGGCAGAGGAAGTGGGTAGGGTCCTCTATAACCTCCTCATCGCCGCATCCTCTACAGAGTTCTTCTTCCGTCCGACGTAGTTTCCTTAGGTGGTACCGCAGAGTGTTGTGGCCCGTGAGTATCCCCACGAGTAAGGACATTGAACGTCTGTCCTTGCGGATAATTCTCTCGGTCCTTGCTTTGTCAAAAGTTGGCCATAGTTGTTTTGTAGTTATGCAAGTGTCTATGGACTTCCATCTCAAGTTCGCCTCTCTCATAGCCAGCCTCTCTGGCTGGGTCCGATGAAGCTTTCCTTGCTAATTCATCTGCCCTTTCATTTCCCGGGACGCCCTCGTGCTCAGGGACCCAGCAGAGCAGAACCTTGTGCTGTGTTCCAAGAGCCTTAAGCTCTTCGCGACAGCACTTTTCAAGCTTGGATATTATTTCTATGGCAGTAATTGCTTTAATAGCTGCCTGGCTCTCGATAAAGAAAGTGATACCTTATTGCGGTATTGCTCTTACGGCAGACTCACGGGCCGCTGTTGTCACTCCCAGGACCTCCGCTTGGAAAACACTGCTGTGGTCTGGGAGTCGTATAGATCTGGATATACCCAGTGATTCGGAGAAAATTCCGGATCCTACACCGGTGTCCATTTTCGATCCATCAGTGTAAACAGCTATGGATTCGGCATTTGGTATGCGGCTGTCTTTCCATTCATCTCTGCTAGGGTAAGCTGAGGTAAATGGTGTTTTGAAGTCAAGGTAAGGCGTAGTGTAGTCTGTTTTTTGGTGTATGGCCGAAAAATCTGCCGAGGATGGTCGCGTGCCCTATCGTACTTGACTTCCAGCACGCAGTCTGACTTATTCTTACGGCACTGATGGCTGCTTTTGATCTCATGTAGATGTCTAGCGGAGGCAGGTTGAGAATAGACTCAAGACCCGCCGTTGGAGTGGTTCTCATCGCACTAGTGGCACCAATGCACGCTAGTCTTTGTACTTTAGTGAGATCCTTCAGGTAAGTGGACTTGTTTAATGCTGGCCACCATACTAGGCTGCCATATGTCAGGATGGGTCTTATGATAGCCGTGTACATCCAGAGAAATGTTTTTGGAGAGGCTTCCCAGGTCTTCCCAAAAATTCTGCTGCACGTGTAGAAGGCTATGTTGGCCTTTTTGACTCTTTCATTTATGTTTGGTCTCCAGGTGAGTTTTCGGTCTAAAATGATATCCAGGTATTTCGCGCTGTCGGATAGCCTGAGGGGAATGCTACCCACAGAGGGTGTGCTGAACCGAGGGATTTTCCTTCTGTTGGTAAATAAAACCAATTCAGTTTTCTGGGGGTTGACGGTAAGGCCGCATGTCTTAGACCACTTAACCAGGATCTTGAGGGCACCGTCGACTTGCTCACTGAGCGTAGGGAGAAATTTGCCCGTACCCATCAGTACTACATCGTCTGCATAGGCGACGACTTTGACTCCAGATGTTTCAAGTAGCTTCAGAGCTTCATTTAAAACAATGACCCAGATAAGCGGGGAGATAACCCCGCCCTGTGGGGTGCCTCTGGAGGCGTAGACATCTAGTTTGGTGTCGCCAATCTCAGTGATTATATGTCTGTTTTCCAGCATGCTGACTATCCAATTTATTAGGATGCCTTCAATGTTGAGCATACTCAATGTTCTACTTACCGCCTCCCTATTGGCATTATTAAAAGCTCCTTCAATGTGGAGGAAAGCGGCGAGCGTGTATTCTTTTTCTTTGAGTGATTTCTCAATTGAGCTGACGACACTGTGTAGCGCTGTCTCTACGCTTTTCCCTCTGGTGTAGGCGTGTTGGGTTGGGGAGAGGTCCCCTGGGTGCAGTTTGCTACAGATATATACATATGTCAATCAGTCGTTCGAAAGTTTTGAGGATAAACGAGGTAAGGATGATTGGACGGAAGTCCTTCGCAGTCAAGTGACTAGCCTTTCCGGCTTTTGGAATGAAAACCACCTTAACCTCTCTCCATCGCATAGGGATATACTGATGCTTCAGGCTGCTTAAGAAAAGATCTTTGAGCAGAGGAAAAATAGTCTTACTTGTCTTTTGCAACATGATCGGGATTATACCATCTAAGCCCGGAGATTTGTAGAGAGAGAATGATCTTATCGCCCACTCTATTCTATCCACAGTGACCATATCGACAGGTGTGCCCGTATCCATGATGCCATCAGTATAGTTAGGACTGTGTGACATTTCTGTACAGCCCGGAAAGTGAGTATCCATTAGGAGTTTAAAGGAATCAGAGATGGATTCTGTCCAGTTACCATGAGGGTCTCTCATGGATCCCAGAGTCTTGGGTTCCTTAGTGAGGACCTTTCTAAATCTCGCAGCTTCCGTTGTGCCAGTAATGTCGTTACAGAAAGTTTTTCATGTTTGTCGTTTGGCTTTTTGCGTGGCGCTTGAATTTCCTTTGGCTGGCTTTATATGATTCCCAGTCTTCATCGTTCTTTGTTCTATTGGTTGTATTAAGGAGTCTACGCGTTTCCTTCCTAATGGCAGCTAGTTCTTTATACCACCACTGAGGTGAGAATTTTGTTCTTGGTTTGGGCTTAGGACATGCTTTTACGAAGGCCTCTTTATAGATGGAAATAATCCGCTCGGCTTGATGATCAATGTCCGTTCGGTTCTGTAAGTTGCCCTCTATGAAGTAACTGCTGCTTCTTACTACCTCATCGCTGAAGAGATCCCATAGTGTTTTCCTCGGATTTCTGCACGGATGGGGAGGGCTACAGTTACTGCTCAGAAGGAACTCAATTAACTTATGATCAGAATATGATTCCTCCTTTAAGACATTCCAGTTGTCTATAGAGAGAGTATTGGAGTTACTAAATAACGTTATGTCAATAACTTCCTGTCTATTCTTGATGGCAAAAGTTGGTTCAACACCTCTATTAGCTATTAAAAGGTAATTTTCAATTACAAATTCAAATACCGACTCACCTCGTGTGGTGGTGGTGACTACTGCCCCATTGCACATGGTGAGCGTTAGCATCGCAGCCCATCAGTAGGTCCCACTTCTCTTGGGTGGATCTGCATACCAAGGCGCTTGTTAGAGCCGCTGGTGGCTCGTCGGCTTCGTAGGGCATGTAGACGGCTTATAAAATCAGTGGGGGAAGCCCCCTCCGTTCATACCTTACAGTTGTCTGGTCTGGATTGCTGTAGAAAGATAGAAGAAGTAAGTTAATATGCTTCCTAGCTACAATACATGTTCTGTTCTTACATTCCGCGTTAAGCGGTACAGAATAGTAGGTTACTAAATCTTTATGACTTAGCTCACAAATTTTGCCACGGGAAATCCATGGCTCCTGTATCAAGGCGGTGTCTATTTGTTTATCACCTAAAAGATATAACAGGTTAGCGCTAGCTGCAATGCTGTGGTGAAGGTTTATTTGTACTATTTTAAGATTCATGATTTATTTACCTTAACACCCGCCGTGCTGCTATTCTTAGTGGTTCCTTCCGTAAAGGGACGAACTTTGCATCTGGTAATACCAGTGCGAACCTTATGGTTGAACCTTTTTAGCATGGACATATGGTCGAGGAGTACCACAATCTCTGTGCCCTGTTCTGAATGGGCACCCACTTCCAGAACTTCCCAGTTTTCACTGAAGAGTTCAGGATTCAGGTGCCGAAGATTTCTCTCTATCCTTTCCTTCGGCATGTGCGGGTCAGGAATGAGAATTCGGCCTTTTGGCCTAGTGAACTCCAGCAGGTCCTTCTTTTCAACAAGTCGAATGTCGGCATTCGCCCATGGAGCCTGTGTCTTTTCGACGAAGTTCTTCAGCCAGTTCAGCGTGAAGCTGTTGTCGCACGAAAGGATTTTGAAGCCTTTGTATGTGGAGAGTTGCTCAAAGAAGGGGGATTGTCCCTCATTATTAACGATGGAGTCGTTAATGCCTTCTAAGATACGCAGTTCCATGAGCCTCCATTGGTCTACGATAAGCCTTCGTTCCGGCTTGTTGAAGTCCACGATAGCCACTTGGGGATTCGCGTTGGCAGTGATAGCTAATCTAGCTCTCTTGCACGATGTTCTCGATGGTGGGGATATCGTGTCTTCGTGCCTTCTTCTTTTGGAACTTCCTGCAGTCGGCTCGGGAGCTTGCCTCGCGACAGCCTCCGTACCAGTGGCAGGAAGTCTTAGCCTGTCAAAGAGCGAGGTGGAGGGCACGTTGCCCGTCCTCTTCGACTCTGACCCCACATTGGCCGTATGCTTAGTGCCTGTCTTGCGTCCTACTAGTGTCCTTGTACTTTGGAGCAGGAACTACCCACGGCTGTAGTGGAGAGCTGGTGGCTCTCCGCCTTCTTCCCAGACAGTCCACTTGCCCCAGATCCTTCTAACCTATTGGACCCTTTGGCTTTCAGCGTTTCGTGAGCTCTGTCCAGAGCCGCTCTTTCCCTGTCCGTAAAGGACGTAGGATCACGCTTTTTAAGCCGCCTGATTAACCTTATAGCATTACGCTTACGGTTCCTAAGAGTAGTCGTCGCGTCCCTGGTCTTACCTCGATCCTTCCCGATCCGATCTTACCGGTACTAACTACCGTCGCGAAACTACTGTTGATTGTGGTGTTTCCGTTCTCGGTGGTACCACTCACATCAGGCCGGAAAGACTCTGATGGAATCTCCTTCGGAGACGAGCTAAGACTCGTTTCTTTAGGTTCAACCACCTTAGCCTCGCCAACCACCTGTGATCCCTCCCCGGTCAGCTGCGGGAGTACCCCTGCCTTAGCTGACGAGGGCGGGGCCTCAGCCGTTGAGGGCGGCACCCCCGAGAGGCAGTGACTCGGGGTTCGCCGGTGTGATCGCCCCAGTTCCAGACAGGCAAGTGCTCGTCGCAGAAATGGGCGGTCCCGCCGGCAACCCCTTTCAAAGGTCACCCCCAAGTGCAGGCGACTTTGGAATGCTAGCTGGAGGCTTGCACGCTTCAGACGCCCACTCCTGCAGATAAGCCCATGCATTGTGGAGCCGTTTACGTTCGTTGTCAGTCAGTTCCTCCCATTTCCTAGTCCCTAATCTCCTCACGGCCAACTTGCAGTTTTTCGTTCGTTTGGAACTGGTTGACGCATGGGAGAGGGATGAGCTGGCGATGGAGCAAGTGTCACTTGATTCCAGAAAGAGCCTTTCCAGATTTAAGTCAATTACCCCAACGCTTTCCTCATCAGAAGTGAGAAGAATCGCTTCTTCTTCCTTGGTCTGGCCTATGTTTCGGTCGGTTTTTATAGAGCTAGGAGTGCCCGACCGATTTACGCTTTGGGTTGTTGAAAATTGAAATTTTTTGACATTTTGGGTCCCACGAGTAAGGGGAAGAAAAAGTCCGCCTGCACTCACCCCCTGTATGCAAGTAAGGGGAACTTAATTTAAACTGTCCCCAAGGTTTCCAGAGTTCACCGTTATAAGACACCGTAACGTGATGCCATTCATCCACAATAGACACGGTAGTTCCACACCCGGGATTACGGGTTTTTTCAAGTTTTCCTCTTTAGATTCGCCGTATTCAGTTAACAACATGGACACCTCGTGAAGGATGTGGTTCTACACCACGGGGAGACCAAATCTACCCACAGGCCCCTTTGCCTGGAGACCTTGCCCACATGCTATGGCCTTACACGGCGATAGCAAGACCAATTGTCACGTACGGATCACCATTATGGTGACAAAAGACGCAGCAGAGGACTACACAGGACAGGCTCAATTAACTGCAAAGACTAGCTTGTGTATGTACTACAGCGCTGGAGGTTATTATCGACCTACTACCACTTCATCGCCACATAAAGAAAGACGTTATGGTTAACCCCTTTTTGCTCATCGCAGAAGATGAAGCTAATTGTAAGTTAATTCATCCAGATATTGAGCAACAAATTAGCAAAGATGACTTACTAGGAATTACAATCACAGACAGATGTCTACCCAAATACAACTTCAGTCAAAACTCCAAGGTTACATTTCCAGACCACATGAACTTGGAACAGAAACAATCATTAGTCCCCAGTGATTTACATGTTTGGTACACAGATGGATCCAAGAAAAAATGAAGGAGTTGGGGCTGGAGTATGCGGAGCTAACAATAACTTTCATACATGCACCTATGGACAAGTGTTAACCCATATTCCAAGTCGAAATTTTTCGCTATAGAACTTTGCATCAGAGAAATTATAAACAGATCGATTAACAATAAGAACATTTATATTCTTCCAGACAGTAAGGCAGCTCTATTAGCTATTAGGGCTTACGAAATAACGTGCAAAATAGTTTGGGATTGCCTTCAACTGTTAAAACTATGGACCAGCACAAACAGAGTACATTTCATTTGCAAATCTGGTCATAGCAGCTATGAAGGAAACGAAACAGCTGACCAACTAGCCAGAACAGGTTCGGCATCTGGGATTTGAAAAAACCTAATTCACCTTAATTTGAAGTTAATGAATTATGCATTCTATTATTAGCAATGATTGAATTGAAGTCAAATGATTCTTTACGGACTTCACTTAATATAAGTTTTTATATAAACGGCTAAGACGTGTTCTATCAGATGACATACCACGTTTTTGGCCAAAGGTGGTAATAACGGTTATTTAATTAAAGCCAACTTAACAGAGTTACAAAACAAAAAATAACAAAAAATTGATATCAGTAGATCCTTGGTTCTATGGATCTTAACAAAAAAACTTATAGATATAGGTGCAAGTTTGTACGACCCAGTCGTGCACTTTATTTCCTTAGGTATATGTGTTGTAAGCCGAACTGATTTTTTCTTCATCATTGTATACGCGTTGAAAAAGAAAAATTACTTTTTTCTCAAGTATCATTTATTAATTTTTTAATTATATATTTAAATAAGGTTTCTTATCATATTCTACCTTGATAAATCAAAATAAACTACATTTTTCTTCCGAAGCACACTGGTGTAGGGCAACTTATCTTCAAAGGGATCTTCAGCTTGGGTAGTAGTTGTAGGAGCTGCAGAAGTTATCCAATCACATCCCGGAATCGAAAAGAAAGTTATGTCATCAAAGCAATCACCATCAACGTCAATAGGATCCCGAATTTTTTCAGCGCTTTGAAAAAATATTAAACTACACCAAATGCACAAAATTAAATATAATTTCATTTTTCAAACACTTAATTATCTAACAAATATAGCTACCAAAAAGTTAGATTTATTTTAATTATTTAATTTATAAAACAATATTCCAGTATATTTTTCTTGACAATTCACTAAACTGATCAAGAGGTATATTTTTGTTAACATTCCCGAGAGATTGCTATCAATCCAACAAACTGCTGTATACAATTGTTGCTCTTTAAACGGGGTTAGATATTAAGCATTTGTGTCAATATTAGTTTTATTCTAAAACAAGCAGCTTGCGACATTTTGTTACTTACATATACATATTCATTTGTACAATATGTATGTTTAGCATCACACAGAATTGTACCAGCCTGAAACTAAACTATATGAATGGCTTGGTATGTTAACGCCTACTCAAAGTAGCAAAGTGCACAACTTGGTCGTACATACTTGTGTATGACTATACGCTCTGTGTTGTTCGTTAAAAATGAATAGGTAGTTATCAAACTTTAAGAAATTTTAAAATTTGTGAATTATTTATGATCTCTACATATTTACATAAAAGAATCACGTGTCACGATGTTCGTAAACGCTAATCTCCGCAATCGATTTCAATAACATTTTGTGAATGTGTATTTAGTGCGAGCTTAAGGGGACCCCCCCCCCCCCCCCCCCATTCCCAATTTCAAATTTTGACACTTTTTTATGTGCTGGTAAATGAACATAAATATTTGAAGACTTAAAAAAGAAGAAAAAAATTGTACATAATTTTTTTTTTTGTTTTTTGTGATCAAACAAAAGCCCTTCTTTTCGGCGGCGCATGTGATTTCCGCTCACTGGAACATCAGAAACCAAAAATTTTAACGGGATCAGAAAGAGTACATGTTTGGCTCTGGTATGAACTAGGATTATTAGGACCTTTGAAATCCTTTTCTGAAAATCGCCTTTTTTTTAGCCACAAATCAAGTTAAAAAGTAAAGAAGATCTTCACCGATTTGATTTATCCTAGTTCATACCATAGCTATATACATATGTATAGAATAATGTATTAAAATTTGGAACCGATTGGATTAATAGTTTTTGAGGAACCTCATGCGCCAATTGTAAAAACACTGTTTCGAGAAAAACGCGTATAAAATTTTGATAAGCAAATTCTTGGCTATAAAACCTACGTACGTTCCACCATAAATCGGCCATATCTTCAAGAGTTTTTAAAATGTTCACTTGAAATTTAAAAGGAACATTCTTGAATAGTTATAGGTTCGAATTACATACAAAAAAATCGATTTTTTTAAACCGCGAATGGGGTGGTCCCCTTAAGTATTGGTTTAGCTAAGCATAGGATCGAACATAAAATTCACTTAAGATGATTTCATTTTCACAGTCAATATTAAGGGTGGTTTAGTTAAGTAAGGGATTGACTGTCATTGTGAACTATTTATGAAAAATATTTAAATATTAATTGTGACAAAGCAATTAAAAACATATTAGTGTTTCCAGACGAATTGTAGCATTCTGGCACTTAATTTTTTTTTAAAAAGCTGAATGCATTTCTACACACAACAGAAAATGTATTCTGAAAACAGTTTTTTCAGTTTCTTTCATAGCACCGTTGTCCTACAACGTCTTATTTACTTATTTATTTCATCAATAAACTTAACTTTAACATTGTACGCAATCGAAAATAAAAATTATATAAAATAAAATAATACAATGTATGAAGGAAAATAAAGTGCACGATTGGGTCGTACAAACTTGCATCTATATCTATAAGTTATTTTGTGAAGTTAAGATCCATAAAACCAACGATCTACATATATGTATATAATACCTACCAATTTTTTGAGTAAAACTTTGTTAAGTACTGTTATTACCAACCTTTTCCGAAAACGTGGTATGCTATCTCATAAAATTAGTTTGAATATGAAAATGAATCAACACTGTCTTAGCCTTTTATATGAAGATGTCATTTGTTAAGTTGGCTATAAGTAAAGGACCGTTATTAGCTCTTTCTACCAAAAATGCGGTACGCCATTTTATACTACTCCATAAAAGTAGTTAAATTTTACCGAAATCGTTTCAGCCGTTTACGAGAAAAAGGATATTTTGTTAGTTAGCTATAAGCAAAAAGTACCGTTTTATAGGAGCTCACTAAACAAGTTTAAATATGAACTTTAAAGAAAATCGTTGAAGCCGTTTCTGCGCAAATTAGCTAAAACCCCTAAATCCTTGAAATAGTACCACTATACTAACTTTTGCCCAATTTTTTTTAAGCCATTTTAAAGCATTTTTGATTTTTAATCTAATGAGAATGGTTTTAATGAGATCATTTAAACCGTTTTTAAGAAAATCTTCTTTTAGCCAAATTGGCCATAAGTACCGTTACAACCAATTTTGGCCAAATTGTGGTACGTCATCTTATTTCACATGCACATATGTACTAGTCTCAGTACATACATATTGTTGAACGAAATCGTTTGAGTCGTAAAGTATTGTTGTTAACAATTTTGGTAACAAATTTTGTATGTCATTTTATTGGAATTTTCCAATCTAAATCAAATGTGAAATTTAGTCAAAATCGTTAGAGCCATTTTCGAGAAAATCTATTTTTTTGTTTAAATTGGCCTTAAGTAAAGTACCGTTAATATAAGCGCTAAAACAAAATTTCCAATTTCGCCTCTAGGAATTAGATATGAAGTAGTTTGATCCAAATCCGTCCATCCGTTCAGGCTGTAGGCTGAGGCACACACAGACAGACAGAATTGGCAGACCTAGTTTTTTGAGTTTCTCTATTATCGTAATGTCAGAATTGATTAACATCTCGAGTTCGAACTTTTGCACGAATTCAATACTTGCCCTATATTATAGTGAAAATCCACAAGTCTAATGATTTCATTAAACGAGCTAAGAGCACTAGAGATTGGTTCATTCTGACCATAGTTTGCTCTATGCCATATACAGGCGAACTGTTTCCGTTCCCTTAAAAGCTGTATCAGGGCATAAATTATTATAATGGATAATAGAGCAGGGCTATTGATGTGAGTACACATAATGTCTTTTACAAACATAATATCATGCGCCGTCTTCTTACACAAGGGTTAAAATACATACCTAATAATTGGCATCATCATAAGAATGGTCAAAATCCCAATGCATTTTATAGAAGACATACTTTAAAACCGCCTCTGATTTCTTTCAATACGATCAGAGTGGGTTCCACTATCATCAAAAGTCTTGCTAAAATCAGTATATATTGCATCAACTTGGCATCCTCTTTCAACAGCATTAATAACGGTAGATGTAAAATAAACCAATTTAGATGTTTTTGACCGACCAGACACAAACCCATGTTGAAACTCCGATATATGTTCCTTATTATGGAAATCTAATTTATTTTTGACAATGCTTTCAAAAAGCTTAGGTATAAATACGTATAGCTGATAACCTGCTAACTGCTCTATAGCTTTCCACATTACTTTTGGAACCGGATTGAAAAAATATCCGCTAAAAATGATATCTTCCAATCATCGAGAAAACTACCAGACAATAGCGATGAGTTGAATATTATAAGAAGTGGTTTACATATAGAGTTGCAAGAGTTTTTTAATAAAATTGCAGGAATACCATCAGTACCTGGTTTCGCAGTAGGTTAAATGTCACAAATAGCAGACACAATATCATGAGCTTCCAAAACTAGTGCCCAATATCAATTTTTGGTACAGTAGAATGAATAAAATCAATGGGCCTCGATGCAGTAAAAACTGACTCGAAAAACTGACCAAATAATTCAACAGTTTTTACAATGTCATTGGAAACAGAATATTTATAAACCATTTGTCTTGGTAACCTAAAAGCACTTCTCTTATGTTTTATAAAAGACCGAAATGACTTAAGGTCACCTTTGAGTTAATTTTCAACATTAATAATGTACTTATTATGTAAAAATTTGCTTAAAGTTGGAGAATCCTTTCGTTTTTTAAAGAAATATGCCTTGTCCACATTATTACCCGAATTTTTATATGCCTTGTTTTTCAATTTTTTTAAGTGAAGAAGGCTTTTATTATACCACAGGGACTTTGATCTATTTATCTGTAAGGAGCATGGAACATACAAGGAAATACAGAAATTAACAATAGAAATAAGTCGATTATACATATCGCGTAGACATAAATTTTCAAATTCCATATTCCAATTAAAAGAATTAAAATATGAATATTGTATGCTATCTCGTACAAATCACATTCGAAAAATCACTTAAGCCCCCACTTTTAGATTTCCTTTAAAATTATCGCTACTGATTGCAGCAACTCTGAACATTATCGCGTAATTTCATTAAACGTTGCAACAACTAAGTACCTATATTTCGTCCATAAGTATTTGGTGCCTAGCGTTAAATCTTTGTTTATTATTATTTTTTTTTTAGATCACACGAAACATTCATCCCAATATTCTACAGTATGTCAGTTAAAGCAATGTAGACTCCCTTATTTCAAGGGAAGAATTAAATTTCAACTTGCTTCCCTCAAATTGTACTTAAAACCTGTCAGATTTGGTGACCTACTATCTAAATTGAACTCAGTTTGTGACATTTTCTTGAAGTCATTTATTATCTCAATTTCATAATCGTGGCCCAATCCGAAGGTCTTAATCCGGATGATATCACAAATGTTTTTAATCAACGCGATTACATAAACGCCCAACAGCAGACCAAGGGAAAAAGAAAGTGTCATACCGTCGTTGTCAAAATAAAGAGATTTTATTTACTATACTTATTTCATACAGACATATGAATAAGAATCAATTTGCATAAATAATTCATCTTATCGTCATCCGCCACTAACGCTTCATTCCGACTAACAGCCAGCGCTAGCTCAGCCTAGACTTTCACTTATCCACTAAAATATTTTCCTAGGTCAGTTTTATGTATGTCCAGCATCATCATCACTACCGTTCAGTTTATTGTATGCACATACTTGCATTCCACTTGAATGAATCTCGCAGTAAACAAATGCCTCGTGCTATTACTGCTGTGCAGATCTGAATAAGGCCAGTAACCGCTGCTGCTGCTGCTGCTGGTATGACGATCGGTGGTTGGCTTTGGTGCTAAGCCGATCGATAATTGAAATGCTTTTAGTACCTTACCTGCTTCCATAAAAGAGCTCTAGCTCAACGGTATTAAACGACCAAATTTGTAGACCCGTACCTTACCAAGTTGATTTTCTCCACATCGTTGGGCCGTCGTATTATAGATACAAAAACCATCGTATTGCTGCAGCTGGAGCTCGATTGCGGTGCGCCGCGTTATGACATCGACTCCCACTTGGCCGGTCTATGTAGGCTTTTGTTTATCTCTTGTTGTTTGTATGCAGCTGCCTGGCTGGTGGCTGGTTTGACTGTTTGACTAAGCTGCATACCTCACCTGTAATTCCAATCAGTTTGATTTCAATCGCCGCCTTGGGTTGGTCGACGACGTTCCGCAAAGCGACGTGGTTTCGGACTTTGTTCTCGGTTTTGACGTTTTTCTCGATCGCTTTGGCTTGTTCGGTAAAGAATCGTTGTATTGGCTATATCAACCGGGCGACATACGTACTCTTGGAATAAAGCAGTATTTAAACGCTCATTTCTTGGCTACACAAATAAGGTTAATCATTTATTAATACAATTCATAATGTAACGTGTGTAGGAGTGCAGCATCTTGTATACGTTTTTAGTTAATTTTGAATGTTATGCTCTTTATGTGGATAACAGAAAGTGGGGGTGTTACCGATTAAGAATAAATAAGTATGAACCTGAGAACTTCGTTTTGCAAAGTCCAAGGTAAAGTTTTTTGTAGTGACTATATGATGTGAAGAACACGTTTCCGCGTTATTGGAATTCTTCTTAGTTTAGAGGAGCTCCATCTCTTTTATTTGGTAAAGCGAAAGTTGTACGAAAAATCATTTAATTTAATGAGTTTTTTTACGCAATTCGAGTTCATTTAATTATGTAGTTAGTTATATTTTTTATATTTATGTGCCCACAAGCATACACGCGCAGGTAAGGGGAGCAAATAAACAACAAACAAGTGCCTATTAATGTTTGGTTTGTGAATTTAAGCAGATATGTATGTAGCGTGATTATTTTCGAGGTTTATTACTGAGGTTACTTACTGTAAGATTCGATTTATTAGTTTGGTAGGTAGTTTGAAAGCAGTAATAAATACTTTAGTTTAGAGGCATGGTAAGCTCATGTGTTGTTGTCTTCTGGTCGAAGGTCGGAGGAAAACAATTATTAAAACAAAATTGTTGTTTAACAATTATATGAATCTAATAGTTCTTCATCTTTACCTAAACTTACAGAGATAGATTTACCCATTTCCAAATGATTGCACCTCAGAGCTTTTCATTAGCCAAAAATATCGCACATACATATATTACAAAAGTGACACAACTCAAAAAACGCAATAATTGTACTAGCGCCAAAAAAGGCTCCTCAAACATTACATTGAATTTTAGCCATACAGCCCTATCTAGCTATATAACTATCGCCCTTTGCTGGAGTTTGTAGTATGGGTAAATTTAATTTATTTTTAAGTTTAGCGAATATGGCACTTGTTTTTTGGAGATTAAAGATAAGCAAGACAATGCAATGCCTTCACAAGATCATAATTTTGAAAGAAATCGAAAGTTGCGGAGTTAATATCACTTTTTTATGAGAACCTGATTATTCGGAATTTATGTACTCGTAAGTATCATCGATTTATCAAATATTAAAACATTGTAAATCATAGCATCATGGGGATGCCGTGTCTCAGTGGTTAGTGCGTTGGACTACTGCGCAAGGGATACCGAGTTCGAATCCAGGAAAATACCATCAACGTTTTTTTTCACGGCCCCACCTCTTGCGAGGGTCTGACAAACATCCAAGAGTCTTTACTGTCATGAGAAAGCTTCTCGGATACGGCATAAAACTGTAGGTCCCTTCTGTACGTACAGAAATGTATACCACGCACAATACGTACAACTGTGAGAAGCTAGGCCTTGGCCCTCTATGGGCTGCATACGGCTTAATATTTATTTATTTTCATGTTTTCAACGCAAAGGATTTTGATCGTGCTATCTACTATATAGCAGCAAATTTCGGAAAATTGTATACGTACACTTTACGCTCCAAGCTATTTATATCCTATACAAAGGGTATAAATATTAAGTTTGAAACACATGGATGTAGTTTGTAACAAACCCCTGTATGTGCAAATTAATTGAAACAAAAGATTAACTATAATTTTTTTCTTTTATTCGTTTAATTTTGTTAATTTAATAAAAAAATACACTTAAATTTTTATATTAATAAAGAGTATGGACTCCTTTAGCTTTAATGGATATCTGTATTAGGGCCAGGCACCACGACACCCAACCCAACGTCTAATTTAAGCAGTAAAAAAGTGCGAGGAGGGCCTCTTGCAAATGTGTTACGGACGCTTTATCATATATTGTCATTAAGGCAATATTATTCATATCCTGCATAGGCACACCTAAATTTGGTTTCGATATGAACAATGTAAAGTATATGAGTGAAAGATGAAATATTGAGCAACTCCAGGAAATGCTAAAACCAAAACTAGGTATGTTTTAGTAATACCATTTTTACTTGTACTTTTAATATAAAAGAAATATTGTATTCGTGAAAAATTCTCGAGATATTAAACAATTCCGACATTACGATGAAAGAGAAGCTCGCAAGATTGTGTCTGCCGATTCTGCCTGACTGTTTGTATGACTAAACTGAACTGATCTACTTCAAACTTCATATCTGGGATCTTCTGCATGGTCCCTAAAGAGGACATTGAAATTTTTGTTCTAGCCCTACTAATAGAGTTAAACGGTGTTTTCTCGAAAATGGTTTCAACGATTTTTAGAAAACTTACATACCTATATCAGTTAGTTTACATCGGTAACCTAATCGTTGGCTAAACATGCCATGCGAAAGAATATAGCATTCAAAAATTTAAAAATTAAAATGAATAAAATATTTTTTTTTTTTAATACAAGAAAAAAATACATACATTCTTCATTGCTACATTTTTCACATATTTGTCAAACTTTTTGTTCAACAAACTTGTCAGAATTTTCTAATATATGAAGGCTTTGCAAAATTCCCTTTAATTTAATATACTACATAATGAGACGCAAAATAATTTTTTTCCGTCTTTCCTTTTAAGGTCCAGAACACTAAAAATAAGTCTTAAATCTTAAAATTGATTTGTTGGTTGTATGTTTAAGAGATGTTATGCATCAGTTGCTTAATATTTTATGCCAATAGCTTGTACTTGCCCAAGAAATACCTTAGTTAAAACTGCTATATAAAAATGCGTTTTCTATGTCATTTAAGCTAAACAAGATTTAGTTCCCATATTTCGTATTATTTTACATAATCTAATACACAGAAATATCAATAACCAGTTTCTGACTCAAACTCAAGCTTCGGTATTAGTCTTAAATGCAGCAATTCTATTACAAACAAGACCGTCTTATAGTGACCAGCATAAATAATATCTTACATCAAATTAAGCGTTGCACTATTAGCATAAATCGCATTTTTTAAGCCTATTACATATTCATATGTATAACGTCTTTCAAATTATTAATTCCTGGTCATCATCGTATCGCCATTTCGATTTGACCTCGAACATTCGGCAGTGACAGCAAATTGGTTTACAATGTAAATTTAATAGGTCTTTTAAATTGATTAACTTCGTAATGCAATGCGAGTCTCTAAAAATAAAACGTACATATGTATTTCACAATTCTATCCGTCCATTAGGATTTTCTTACGAAGTTACGTGAAAATAGAGAGTCATTAATTTTTCATTGTCGTATTTAATTAAAAATCGGAAACTATCATGTTCGCGGTCATATGTGAAAATGAACTATCTTCAGCAAAACTATTAGTTTAATTAATCCAAAGATTTGAACTGCTATTGTGTAATTAAATTGATAATATTATTAGCATGTCCGTGCTCTTCCTCTCAGTTAGAAAGTAAAAGTAAAAGTGGATGTACAACAGACTTAACACTAATTTTTCCATCCAAGAAATCAGAGATAGCGCTTTTGAAATATACACCCAATTTTTCCCGGGCGATTTCCTCAATATGCAATTCATAGCAGTACTCTCAGGCTCAGGGATTATGAATTTAAAATTGTTATAAATTATTCACACACAATTGTGAATACAATTGTAAGTATATCCAATGTGTAAAAGTAATCCCACTTCTGACCCCAGATTTGAGAGGTCGTTAAGAGAACTGAAATTGAATTGCGATTCGCTTCATAGGAAAAATGTATCCAAATAACTTGAAGTAGGTACGAAGCGAAGTTAGTTGTGGCAATATTACCTAATCAGTGCGTGGGTAATCCTATTTGTCACAAGATGGGCCACACAATGGAAGTTACTTCAATTAATAACATATTTATTCATTGGTTGTGGGAAGTTTCACTTGAATGGATGTTCATTGTTCAATGGTTATTGAAGTTATGTACGATTATAGATATTGATGAAAGAGATAAGTACTTTGGGTAACTCAAAGTTAAGCTATAGCAAACCTTTTACGCTTTGGTAAAATCAATAAACAGTACAAGAACATGATGATTTTAGTTAAGACCCGCATTAATCATATTGGTAACAACGTTCCAATACTTTTTTTTTAAATCCGTGCTGGTTTGGGTTTACTATTTGGAGTTTAGTAGGTAATAACCTTTTTTGCAATTGATGCAGAATCTTATAAATTGTCATTTCTCTTGCTTCGCTTAAACTATCCAACGTTTTTGACTCTTCTGGTATAACACCATTCAGCATTTTTAATAGATCTAATTTATTCATTTAAAAATATGTTTAAGGCCTTAAGATGGACTGAATGGATGGAAAGATAACTTTCGAGAGTTAAATTGCAAACAAGTTAATTACCAAAACGAAATCAACCATTTACACATAAAGAACAAAATAGTGAATATGATGAATGTTCATTAAAGATGATACTAGATCCAACAAAACACCAAGTTCAACTGTTAAATAAAAAAATGTGGGCTTCCCTTTTTTAGAAATCTGTAAACAAAACACTTGCTTCTGAATTACTCTAAGTCCAATACAATCCACACTGAATAGCTACAGCACTCTTCAACAATCCAAATGGCACTTGTTTCCAATCAGCCATTCAGGGTTAATGTCATAAATTCAACTCAGTAAGAGATTTCATGATAAACTCCAAATTTATTTACGATGTTCTCGTAAGATATCTGCTAATAACCTAAAGTGAACTCTACATTCACCACCCTAGTTGTGCAAGTCATCCATTCCAAATTTTTACTGCGAGAAAACTCCACTAGCTCTCGAGCCTCATTCCGACCTCATACCTGTCTCGATTCAACAATCAATTGTACAACACACGACACTAAAACGAGCCCGTTCGTTCTGCAAATGTTATACATAACATCTGTATCTAACTATTACTCGTAGATCTCGATCTCCTCATTCAGTTGATCTGCACACGGGAAAGCCTTAAACAAATGTAAGACCCCATCCGATGCAATGTGCAGTGTGAAAACAATCGAAACCTGAATGAAATGCCGCCACAACGATAATAACGATGGCGACGAGGAACAGCGTAACATTTAAACTTGGACGGAGCAATTCAAGACTACATTACAGCATCGCGTGATGGTACACAGGTTATACGAGTCGGAGCTAACGACTGTGCTGCAAATAGCCTTATGGAAATTATAAATCATTGCTAAGTCGCCACCAATCATTCGAGTGGTTTGTCCAGTAAATTCTTCGCGGAATTACGTAAGGATAGCGGCGACAGGCTGCGGCTGATGCTATGTCAGGAAGTGTTTATGTGCTGCATAGGATGGCACTGAACTTGCCCACGCCAAGAGGCTATAACTTTCTACAGATCTGCTGCAGTAGCACCACAAAACAAAACTAAGATCACATAATTAAATTAATTGCCGTGCTTAATATTTAAATCCAATTTTCACTTCTTTTTGTTTGATTTCTATATGTGTTTATTATTTTTTTTTTTTTCAATTAATTTGATCCGCTTCACGCCGTGTAACAATATTGCGCGCTGTTACGGATGGTCCGGCCCCCACTTAGTTAGTCATGTTTTCTCTTAAGATTTTCACCTCGTAGTCGCGACCATGATGCGTGCATCTTTGGGAAAATTATTTAAAGCATGCACTTGAACTTAATTTCAGAAATAATACCGTGTTGTTAATGTGGGCGTGCAGATAACAAAGAAGACATGCGATATTCTTCGAGATGAATGGTTGCATTGTACAATTTTTCATGAGCATGTTTCAGCATCTGCTACGACGGAGAAGTGAAAATGCAGCTAAAAGAGAGTTCTATTGTTTGCATTTGTGGGAGGCGCAAGATGACTAATGTGTTTTTTAAAATATTTCATTTGAATGCAATTGAAATTTTCATTGCAGTAGAAGACCTATTTGAATATTGAAGATTAAAAAAGAAAACAATCGTTTCTCATGAGTAACCTGGCAAGATATAAATTATAACACGTTCGTGGAATGTGTTTGTGCATGAAATAGTTTACCGTATGCATTAAGAGTTCTTTGACTCTAAGATTTCTCATGATTAGTTGAATGCTTTTGAGATCTTGTGGACTCTGATTGAACAGGTAAATTAATTGAAAGTGTTTTAGAAACTTTTACAAGAGGGAATTCCTATAGTAGCTGTACCATTGTCGCAGTTGATTCTTTTCAATTATAATCTTTTTCAAACCTTTTAATAATTGCAGTTTTCAAATTCTAGCAATCGCGAAAAAATAAAGTGCACGACTAGGTCGTACGTGCTTGCACCTAAAATGAACTAATTTTAAAATAAATAAAATAAAATACCATATATTTGTATTCAATAAATTTTGCTCACGTTTTGATTTTGACCAACATCCATTGAGTTTTAGCCAAGAAATAGCCATATTTCTAAAACCAGTTTTTAAGTAAAGTGCCGCTATACGCTTTTGTAGTCAAAAACGTGGTAGGTACGCCATTTTATGGTATTTGTCTAGACTAGCTCAAATATGAAATTTAATCAAAATCTTTAGAGCCGTTTTCGATTAAGCCGATTTTTGTTAAGTTGGCTATAAGTGAAGTACCGTTCTAAGACATTTTGCAAAATAACGTGGTACGCTATTTTATTAGACTTCACGAGACTAGCATAGATATAAAATTTAAAAAAATTGACCCTAAGAAAAGTACCGTTATTATCACTTTAAGCCAAAAATTTGGAACGCCATCTTTTAGCATTAGTACAGTTTTATACATACTAAAAACTTGAATTAAATCGGTTGACCTGTTTTTTAACAAACCGACTTTTAACCAAATCGGCCTTAAATGCCGTTAGGAAAAATGTTGGCCAAAATGTTGTAAGCCATTTTAAAGCATGTATCTAAGCTCGATTCAGCATAAAGTTAGAACAAAATCGGTATGGCCGTTTTCCAGCAAATCAATTTTTTATCAATTTGGCTTTAAGTAAAGTACCGTTATTAACGCTTTTGGCCAAATCTTATAGAACTTTGCCAAACTAGCCGAAATATGAAATTAAAAAAAAATTGCGGGAACCGTTTTCCAGAAAATTTGATTTTTGTTAAATTGGCCTTAAGTAAAGTACCGTTAATATTAGGGCTAGAACAAAAATTCCAATTTAACCTCTAGGGATTACCCCACAGACCCTAGATATGAAGTTTGATCAAAATCCGTTTACCCGTTTAGGCTGTAGCCTCGCTGGCAGACAGACAGAATTTTCCGACCCACTTTTTTCGACTTCTCTATAAAGGTAATATCAGAATTTATCAAAATCCCGATATCGAAAACTTTCACGAATCCAAAATTTGCCCTATACTACGTACCGCTGCAAGTAAAAATTTATAAAATGTATGAAAAAAAAAATTGTTAATAATTTGAATGCCATATGTTAAATTCTACGCACATTTTGATTTTGAGCGTAATCCATTAAGTATTACCCGTGAAATAGCTATATTTCCAAAACTAACTTTTGTTGAATTCATGAGTTAAACATTTTCGGAGATAAATCAAATGAATTAAATTCTGAAATGACTTAATTCTTTTACAACTCTGATTTGTATGTCCGACTGATGATTTAGTATCCAAGTTAGTGAGCCAGATACTAAAGACGAGTATGCAAGTATTTTTTTTTTTTGGGAAAAATTAAGTTCTAAGTCTGTTTGAACAAGTCAACCTATAATTTCTATCTATCTATATCGATTTTTAGAAACAGAGTAAATTTTACACTCAAGTAATTGAATCGTAAGTTAAAATGAAATACTGATGAGGGATAAGTACAGTACGGTTAATAATAGGGCTCGAATAAAATTTCGTATTTGCCTCGAATGTACATATGTATATGCAAAATGTATGTATGTTTCTATATGCAAAATGTATAATCTATTTTGAATATTTGCCTTCGGTCTGAAAATCGTCTGTAAGTCTTCTGTTGGTATTCTTTTATTTATACATAAACTAGAGCAGTTAAATATCTAATTGAATAACAGTTTCTAAGTGCGTAACGAATGACTTAATTCAATTTCAACAAGTTCCTCTATCCTAACCTTCCACAAAGATTATGTAATAGTTACGATGCCGAACCATGTAATTTCAATCTTCTCGTTCTTCATCGAACTTCAAATCCAGCAGCGCAGAACCACTCACCTGTGAACAATTCGATTCATTATGTTGAAATCCTCTGCATTGTGGCTTATTAGAGACCGACCTCACCGCGCGCACAGTGCAGTTAATTTAATGCTCAGTTGATTACATCGAAGAATTTTCACTTTTTCCAAATAGCTTGTGCTATGCTATGCACCTGCTGCCACCACCACACAGGTCTTCTCTGTTTGAAAATGGAAGTACTTCATGCATACATATCTCTGCCGACTATTATTAGACTTAACTATGCAAATGAATGTTGCTGCATGACCGTGCGCCGCAAGTTCCATAAATTATCTTAATAGAGTATCCTCGAGGTACGATGTGATTAGCATGTTTAAAACTGATTGCATACCATCAAGGTATCACATTTACTGACGTTCTTTTCTCCTTTTCCCTTTCTTTTTAGATGCGTGAGAGGACAGCACGCACCCTGCGTCGTGGACCAAAGTATCCACTTCCTGCGGATACTTCTGATTCCACATATTACTCTATTGACACAACAGAAGACATCTACGGGACAAATCTTTTGCCATCGCAAAGGTGCTATATTGATCCATGGGATTTGGAGAATTATGATTACGTGCGCAAGTCGGTGCAATTTTCAAATTGCTCCTAAGACGGGCAAGTAAATGTTTAAATTTTGTTACTCTCTCTTGCAGGAAGATAGATTCAGATCCACAGACTACGTCATACTACGACTCGTCATTGGCTCCAAGCCCAGCTGGTGAACCGGTGCCGACACAGTATTACTACATGCCAAAGCCGCCTTCTGTTGACACGGAGTGTATAGATTGCTTTGCTAAAATGGACGACAGAGGGCTTTTCAACACAATGAAATACGACGAGTATCATGATGATGAAGACTCAAGGATGTATAACACTTATGGTGGTAAGCTAAACCCGATATATTATTCTGAGTGTATTTCATATGGGCTCTTCCCTAGAATTTGACAGCTCATCGCCATCGTCAGAGAGGAACAGTAGCAGCTGTGGTGAGGAGAGTGTTTCCACGTTGAGACTTCATACATCCGGATTTGGTGCAATCTCTCGAAGACGCGGTATGGTCCTGCCTAAGCCTGAGCCAAAAATTGACTACCCTACAGCCCCGTATGACTATTGCAGTCCCTACGGAGAAACACCTTATGCATGCACTGTTCCAGATTGTTACGAGTGTTTGTCGCAAAACCAAAATGCTCTTCTTTACTCTAGCCCTCCTTCGACCTACGGTAGTAGTTTTTACGGAAGCACGTTAGGACGACGATCAGATTCACTTTACAGTAATACGTATGGCAATAAATTCGGATTGAGTAAGAAGGGGTTACTGCAAATTGATTACTCCTGCAGTTGGAATGATTTGGATCGTGTGATTGGGAGGAATTATTGAAATTGGTGTTTTAATTATGCACAATTTTAATATTTGCATGTTATAAAGGGATTAACATTTACATTAAAAAATAATTAAATAAAATGTTTTACTTTTTATTTTTGCCCTTAAATTCTTTTGTGGAAATAGAAACTTCGCAAATGAGGATAGAGACACATTGTAATCTTCTTGAGATTCCCCTATTCTTAATAAATATTAATATGGATATTTATAATTAGAAACTATATTATTAAATTCTTAGACGTAAGAACCTACATTAAATAAGATTTATACAGAACAAGGAATATAGTTATTATTTACTTACTCATTGGGCCTCTCCAACGCCTACGCGGCATCGTGCGCGGTATCTGAAAATTAACCTCAGATCTCCCCGTCTCCTGAGTAAGCGGGTTCCATTGGGTTGTTGGGCTATTACCTATTCGGAGAATGTGACCAATCCACTGCCACATTCGTCGTCGTATGGTTGTGTCTATAAGTTCATTGCCCGTTCTCTGATAAAGCTGTTCGTTAGAGATACAGATTGGCCCGAAAATCCTTTAGATATTGCGTAGGCACCTATTAACGAACGTTTGCAGCTTTTTTTATGGCACTGACTGCACAATGCGCGAATCAGTGTTAATTTCGCAAAGGGTCCTAAAAAAGGTCTCTGCCGAAACAAAAGAGTCCCATATAAAATTGAAGGAACAAATTTGGTGAAACAAGTAATATTTTCCTTATTTTCATATAATCCATTTGTTAGCAAACAAATTTAGCTCCTAAATAAATAGAAAATAAATAAATCAGTTAACTTTCTTAAAAAAAGTTAATTCTTTGGCATCGAAGCTCTAAACTTCTGGATTGAAAATGGGTTAAGAAGTCACTCTTCTAATTCATCATCTTGCAAAACACTTAATGCGGATCATATAGAGTCGGTGCCATCAAAAAATGGTTAATTTGCCTCAAATGGCCCGAAAAAAAGGCTTTGCGGTATCCCATTAAGTTCTACCACATTATTAGCTTTCAGTGCTTTGATTGCGACAATGATCGCATCCTTACTGGTAGGTTGTAGTGCGAATTCTGATTTCTTTCAGTCTGACTTGGGTGCATATTGTTAGCGAATACACGGTTCAAAGCCGAAGCAAAATGCTCCTCCATCTCTTGTGCTGATCCTCATCCGATATGAGCAGCGAACCGTAGGGTCAACCATAGTTGAATTAAGGCTCAGAAAGCTACATATACAGTACATTCTCGATTTGCGATTAACTTTTCTGTTTTCTCAATTCCTTATTAACATGGTTTCAATCACAATCATTCAAAAGTTTTTGACTCAGTTATAGCAACAACCTCTTTCATTGCAACAACCCACGGTATCTATTAGTTGCGATAATCGAGAATGCACTGTATGCAAGAAATTCAAAAATTAGCAAGTGTCGCAGTTTTAGTACTGAAAATTCATATGTCAAAAAAATCCACGGGGAAGTGTTTAGACGACACTATCAGTGAGAACATAAAAAAGTAAAAAACACGCCAGTCCGTCAGGCCTGTGTAAGCATCGTCTAAGGCTGTGTTTATAGTGAACTGTATTCGCGTCTCGCGACGCGACGGATTTTTGCACGATTACAAGCAACATAGCTACCAGCGAAATTGCAAGCAATGGAGTCTTTATGACAGAGCTATTTCACCTTCATTTGTGTCTTTTAATAATTTACATTCCCGTCCTCAACAATTTCCTAAACAATTTAAAGAGGGATATCATATTAATGCCCCATTGTAATGAATACCGAATATTCCACAAAGATTGATTTTCACGCACAAGGCCAATGAATGTATCCACATCAAATGAGCGATTGGATCAACTGATTAAAATTATTTTGATTACATTTTTCCGCGGCTGAAAGTCGTTCAATTCGCTTTTCGCCACCTATTAGCACTATGGTGATTCTATAAACGGTTGTGCTGTCGGGAACCTAAGGAATCTCTCACTTTTTGGATCTTCGTTCGACAGCAATACGTAATTGGACAGTAGCTACCATAATATGGCAACCGACTAACAAAGTCCTCGTAGGAGCAGCATCTCCCGATAGGTGCTGTATAACTAAGTAACGAGAAAGAGCCACTGCAGCCGAACACCTAGCAGGTATTTTAGTAAGCCCTACTCCCACCTCCTCGTTTTGCCATCTGGGAATTTCTTCGGAAATTGTTAATGGGAGAGGATAAATGGCGAGTTTCGTGCGCCACAAAACAGGATCAGTGTCGGTTGGTCTGGGGCCTAGCGAGCCTCAATCGTAAAAAGAAAAATTGCTCCGAAACGCAAAACGACGCTTCGGATACGGACGGATAAATTGTTGACGACCTTAGGCTATCGAAAACGGACATCGATCGGATTCTGGAACGTTAAGACCCTCCTGGACTCACTCCAAGAAGGGCCTTATATAGATTACCCCAAATGGAGCCCGAATTCGCACGATATAAAGACATATTAGGGTTGAGTGAAATCCGATGGTTTTGGTTTGATGCTGCGGAATACCTACATCTCCCAAACAAAAAGCACTGTCATGCTCTGGTAAGCCAGCTGGAAGGCTATGCCCGACAAAGCCTCATATCCTGGAAGCCCCACAGTGATCGAATGATGTCGGCCAGGTTCCAGAGTAGAGTAAGGAAGGTCACCATCATACAGTGCTACGCTCCGACCGATGACGCGGCTGAGGATGAAAAGGATAATTTCTATAGTCATTTATGTGCCGTCTTCAACCAAATGGAGACATCGTAATTGTGATGGAGGATCTCAATGCCAAGGTAGGTAGCGACAGCACTATGCTCTAACACGTGATGGGAGTTCAGGGGCTTGGAGACCGAAACGACAACGATGATCGGTT
Organism: Chalcosyrphus nemorum; assembly: GCA_949716465.1. Taxonomy (NCBI): domain Eukaryota; kingdom Metazoa; phylum Arthropoda; class Insecta; order Diptera; family Syrphidae; genus Chalcosyrphus; species Chalcosyrphus nemorum. Next base: position 12,462,648 of record OX454335.1, read on the forward strand.
TGTGGAATTCTGCAATACCAACCGCCTTGTCATTGGAAGTACGCTGTTTAAGCATAACACCTGCCACAAGATTAGTTGGGTCTCCACTGATATGCAGCGAACATCCAACCATCCTATGCTAGCTTATATACGTCTTCGCACTGCATCCATCAATATCAACCACTCAAACTTTTCAAACAACATCAGGTTTAATACTGGCAGGCTCAAGGCTCCCCAAGTGCTCCAACAGTTCTGGGACCACTATACTCGTACCTGGAGACGGATGGAAGAGCGTATAGCAATAAAGGCTCGGATTGCAGCCGCCTCAACAGTGGAGAACACCGAGCTAGAAACCCAATATCGTGCGAAGAAGAAAGATGTGCAATGAAGTGTGAGACGTGACAATCGTCAGTACATCGGCACACTGGCTTCAAGTGCTGAAGAAGCAGCAAGTAGATGCGACAGTAGGACTGTTTATATCACCAAGGAGCTCATTGGTGGTCTGAACTCCAAACAAAAGTATACACGGCATCCTTCTGTTTCGATCAGCTCGTAAGATGGAGAGAACATTTCGCCACAGTGTTAAGCCAATAAGACGATGTCGATATGTTCTCAAAATCGAACGAGCAATCCGAGGCAACGAATTCCCGAATCCGCGCCGCACCTCCCAGTAAGAAAGCGATCAGGTCGCTCAAGAAAAAAAAGCGGTGTATATTGATGGTATCACTGCCGAGAAATTCCGGCAGATTTCTTGCATCCGCTAATACGGAGAGCTTGGGATAGCAAAGAGTTTCCGCAGGAGTGGAAAAGATCATCAAGATACCGAAAAAGGGAAACCTGATGGATTGTGGAAACTGGAGAGGTATTTGTGTTCTGCCAGCCGTAGCCAAAATGACTGGAAGAATAATTCCGGAAAGGATCAAGGAGCATTTAGATTCAAACTCGATGTTGAACAAGCAGGTTTTCGTGCTGGACCCCCCTCCATCGACCACATTAACACCTTACGGATTATCGAGCAATGCGCTGAGTACAGGTTTTCGCTACAACTGCTGTTTATTGACTTTGACAGCTTGAATAGAGATGCTATCTGGTTTTCCTTGCGCAGGAGTGGTATCCCAGAAAAACTCATAACTATTATTAAGACTACATACTCTGGAGGGCAGTAAGTGTCACGTCTTGCGTAATGGGAAGGTGTCAGAAGAATTTGAAGTCCAAAGCGAATCACGTCAAGGATGCATACTGTCACCGCTGCTATTTTTTATGGTTATCAGTGATGTTCTCGGTGTAGCATTGACGGAAGGAAATCATGAAATTCGTTGGACTATGACATCTTACCTTAAACACCTAGACTACGCTGACGATGTTTATCTACTTAAACATCGGATAATGGACCTCCATTAGTTTCATTAACTTCTGTGGGCTTAAGCAAGGTGTTAATGAAATGGAACATTCAATATGACAGATGGGACAAACAAAAATAATAATAAGACTTCGGCAATAGAATAAAGTTGTGAATACATTTTTATAAATGTTTTAGTCCCAATGATGCAAGCAAATAAATGGCTATTTATCTCATCCATTGCAAGATAGAATAATTTTTTATTCCCATTTTTAATTTTTTCTTTTTTGAAAGGTTAAGAAGTTTGCTTAAGTTCATTATGTGCAACCAGGGCGGTTTGAAGAAATTTTATGGGCTTTTCGTTAGATTTTGACATAAGGTTAATCCCACTGAAGTCCGTTGTGGTTGACCCTTAACTGATTTTCTGGGCGTCGCAAAACTAAACAAATCTTTCGCCGTTGTCACCAGTGTTGCCGCAAGAGTTTGGAAAAAAGTATCTCCGCCGATAGAAGAAAAGTATCAAAAGGTACCATAATAGAAATCATGAGTAAAACTGCCCTTTTTAGGCGTGTTTTTTTTTTGGTATTCTATATAGGCATAAAAAAGTATTTGCAAATAAAACGCCTATCGGATAAAGGAATTTCAACATCGCTGTTTGGATGAATTTAATTATATTAATTTCAGCAATCCCAACACCTCCTCCTTTGCCCATGTTTTCCGTTTCCTAATAACAATAAAATCGTAAATAAATTTTATAATTTAGGTTTTACTTACATTTTCTCTTCAGAACACATCTTTTCTTGATTTCATTTTTTTTATGAATGACTGCAGTCTGTTCAATAATTTTTGACATTTTCGATATCATTTTTCTATACAATCGAAATAAAACAATTTGGGAGTTTTTATTGCGGCTAAGGAAATAAGGCTGGATAATTATCCAGATTTCGTTATTCTATATAGGTTGAGTTGTTAATGTATTTAATATGGAAAATATATTTTAAGCCTAGGTATATAGAGTGCGAGTAATTGAACTTGAACCTATTGCGATTTTGTTTTTACGAGTTGAGTGAACACCTCTCACGATAGCGAACACTATTCACAGTAACTGCTGACCGGCTTCATTTTGGAAAAAATACGGCCCGATGATGCCGCCAGCCCATAAACCGCACCAAACAGTCACTCTTTGTTGGTGCATGGGTTTTTCGACAATCACTCTTGGATTATCATTCGCCCAAATGCGGTAATTCTGCTTATTGACGAATCCACTGAGGTGAAAATGTGCCTCATGACTGAAAATTGATCATCCACTGTTGCCATTTCTTGCCACCATTCTGACATAATGTTCATCAACGACGAGCGTGAGAGGTGCAATTGTTGGGCACGACGACGAGTGGCTCGTCAGCCACACTATCGCGAACAGTAGCAATATTTTCTGCAGTACGAGCTGTACGAGCATGCACTGGTGTTTTCACATCTCCTACAGACCCGGTTTGCTCAAATTTTTTGCACGATTTTTCCGATTGTACGCACATTTGGACGATAAAATTGACCGAAAAAATCACGAAGTGCACGATATGCATTTTGATTTGAACGCCCATTTTCATATTAAGCTTGAATAACTTTATCGCGTTGCTCGATTGTATATATTTCCATGGTTCAAATTGAGTTAGTCTGAAATTGAGAAATATCAAATGAAATGCAGAAAAAAACTTAACGTTTAGGTGTGGTTCACATTCAACATAGGCCCTTAAAATTTAACCACCATTTGGTTCGTTTACGTTACTCAATTCAGAACTACGACTAGAAGACGTGAATGCATATAGACGCTTCTTGAGAATGGGTAAAGAGTGTTTATACCCTATCCTAACGGTATATTAAGTTTGATACATAGTTTGTAACATAGAAAAATATTAAAGATAGACCACATAAAGTATATATATATATAAATGATCAGCAGCAGTAGCCGAGTCGATTGCTACGATTGACACAGCTCTAGCCTGCATCTTCCTCGATTTCTTCTTCGTTATTTCATCCCAAATGCATGATTCAACGGAAATTTAATCCACGCGACACAGGTCAAAATTGAACATTTTTGTGTGTGTTGTTTCTCCTTTTTTTCTTCCTCTGGGTTTGGAAGCCAGTTTGTTTTCGTTGCGAAAAAGTTTTTCTTGTTTGGCATTGGGAAATATTTTGTTTTCGTTAACAAAACAACAAAATAGTAACAAAAACAAAAATGACTGTATAATCATCTGTCAACTAAACCCTATTTCAGTCTTTCAATCTTTCAACTCGGTGTGTAGAAAAACCTAGATCGAAATCTCAACTTGATCCTGCATATAAACGTAGTAACAGGCTCTAAATTCATTATGGATGGACCTTAAGTGGCAGGAAAATTATGGTTCAATTAGTAATAGATGCTCTCTATTACTTTTCTGTCACTTTTATCAATGACACAAACCAAAGCGTTCGACTTTCGTTAAATCTGTGTTGGTATCTAAACAATGCCCATTGACCAATGACAATACACGAAATTGTCTTATTTCTTACATCTACCGATTTTTCGCATTTTGAATCTAGTTATCTATTAAAATATAATATTTTAGCCGCGTCTTCTATTATTTTGATGTATCGAAATTCTTCTCAGACCTCGTGGGTGCTTTGCCGAACGAAGATTTCATGCCAATTGTCATTCTGTCATTTTCAGTGTTGGCTAACCTGCTGAACGAAATAAAAATGGCTAACGCCAAAATTTCACGAATTGTTTGTGCTCCCAATTTCAATTAAATAAGAGTGCGATTTGACCGCTATAATATAATAAAAAACTAAATAAATATCATTTCTAATTATTTTCATACAATTTTTTTATAATTTCAAAAGTGCGCTCGCCTTAAAAAACGTGTAAATTCGCATGCAAAATAATTGCATTCTATTTTAATGGATATTTTTCTTCGCTGCGCCCCTCGCGTTCCAATTGTGTGTGTGTTCCCGGATGAAAGTGAATTTTTTCGGCTAAAATAGATGTTGTGAAGAAAAAGTGCATAGAAAACGTGTAAAAAAATTCAATTGAAGACAACGGGTCGCGTAACACCCGAATGACGCCATTTTCCGCCTTTCGTTTGGCCTCCACTCTGCTACTGCGGCGACTGCGACGTCCACGGCGGAACAGCTCTCGCACATAATTCACCACCACATAAGGAAGGGGGCATAGTTCCCCGACTGCCCGTGTGCCAACAAAAGGCATTTTTTTTGGTTTCCGAGTGGCACTGATTACAGATTCATCGCTGGTGTTGTTCCGGCTGCAAACACAACAAAAACAAAAAATTGGCGTCGGACACGAGGTAACAGCCCAATCCATTTGGAGTATTGAATTGTGGTTGAGAAAGCATGCTTCATTATTAGATGTATAGTTTCTTTGTTTGCGTAAAAAAGGCGGGCGGTGGAAAATGTGCCTTTTGCGGCGGGACATTATCTTATATCTGGGTGCAAGAGAATAGTTATTTTTTCAAAGAACGCTGTGTGACTTAAAACGAACTGCTTTAAAAACGTCTGAGGCACAACTTCCTTCCATCATCTGTGGTTCCGAGAAAGCTGCTTCCAGTTGCAAAAAACAAGATTTCTGGTATCCGCGACAACTTGGTCTTTGTACTACAGCACAGTGGTTTTTGTTATATGGGAAATGGGTCAAAAATCTATAACTTTTTAAATGATCGGCTTTGATAAGTAATATATGTATACTGTTTATACAAGTCGGTTGTCGCTATTCTTTTTTCTTATATAACTTAATTTGGCGGACAATATCTATAGGCAAGAGAGCATTCTCTATAATATTTGACACGTGGATAAGTACATATTTTATGGGCATATTTAGCAAGATAATACCAAGACAATTATATGGCACTAAATTTACATCAATCAATATTACATCCCAAATACTTAAGACGCTTGTAAGGACCTTTTATCTCTGCAGAAAAACATATCACTGTTTTAAAAAAAACTTGAATGTGCCCCTACCGCTCATTTTTGACGAATCTAGAATTTTTTGCCGTAATATCAGTATGAAATATGATTAAATATTCAAACGAAACCACGTTTGAAAAGAGACAAGCTAAACTTTGAGTTTGCTCTAGCTTTTCTAAGCATTTGTGTATAGTATGTAATACATACATATCTAGATTAGTTAACATTTTTTCACCAATTTGACTTTAAGTAAAGTACGGTTATTAACGCTTTCGGCCAAAAATGTAGTGAATCGTTGGAACCGTTTCCAGCGTTTAAATTTAAATTTCTACTTTATGAATCTGTTCACACGTTTAGGCTGTAGCCTTGCTGACAGACAGACGGAATTTCCAGGCTCACATTTTCAACTTCTCTATAAAAGTATGTACATAATGTCACAATTTATCAAAATCTCGAAATCTAAAATTTTCATTAATCCAAAACTTGCCCTACATGTACATACATACTTCTTATAGTTCCAAGTAAAAATAGTTGTAATAGGGGTGAACAAGGAGAATGAATTTACTTTTATTTCATTGCAATTCGCCTACTAATTCCAGAGATATAAACCAATTTCAGAAAAAAATGTTGAATTTTACAGGATAGCATACAATTAGTTCTTGTTTTTATTGTATTGCGGCGAAGCAAGGCGAGCACAGGTCAGCTAGTAGTGAATATAAGTAAAATCAGCAACGTCAACAGCACAGCCGATAATCCTCAAGTCTATAGCTTTCTCATTACCTGTGCAGTGCTCCTCCTACGTCCTTCGTAGTTTTTTCATATGACACCGCAGAGTGTTGTGTCCTGTGACGATACCCACGATAGTAGAAATAGGACCATATCCTCTATGAATAGCCACCTGTAATCTGCCTTTCTCGTGACTTTTTATCCTACTTCAAGTCTCCGCATGATTGGAAAAACTCTTTTTTGAGTCAAATGGTAAGTCCCAGGTATTTGAACTCGTCAATTTATCACTGCAGTTAAGACTGCAAAAAGTGGGCGAAGAAAAACCAAACGTACAATCCCACCTATATAGTTTGTATCTTTGGCACGCAGGTGCATGAAAGTAAACATCAGCTTCCCAATTATGTATAGAAGACAAATTAAAAAATTAATGTCAGAAACCAGATTCAAAGGACTATTTACACCATAGGAAAGCCCAAGGTGAAAAATGAAAAGAGTGAGTTTATGTAGATGAGGAATAAGATTTGTATCAAAACAGAGCCTTGGGGTTCGCGGACACGTATAAAAGTATGTTTTTTTTGAAGGAGATGACTTATTTTGTATGGTGTTAACTATTTGCCATTAATTTTTCAGGTTTTCCGTAGCAGAATTTAGTTAAGTGCGGTAATAGGTTTCGCGGCAGTATTGTAACTTCTATTCTATATTTAGGGTACTTATTACATCTGATTATTAGTTTATCTTCACCTTTTACTTTGTTCAATAATTACCTAGAGATCCAAGGCTTAAGCCTTTTAACCACCTTTTTTGTAGGCACCAAAGAAGAACAATTAAGAATGTGTTTATTAATTAAATCAGTCTTCCCAAAACTCATAAAAAAGTTTGTTTTTGAGCTTATTGAAATCCATTTTCATAAACTTTATAGGGAATTTTGAATTTCTACTACTCATGCTCTTAGAAATGTTGAATATGAGTCTTGTCATAGAATGATCGGTTAACATCAGATCAAGAACCCATTTCTCATAGTTACTCAAAGACACATTATTAAATCGTCCGTAAATGCGATCTTAGCATTTACTCGATATAGTTCTAGTGGGCTCATTGATAAATGAAGCAAGACCGTGCGAAGCTTATAGTGCTAAATAACTCGCAGCGTAATTTTCATTTGTATGAGCAAAAAATTTAAACTCGGGAACAATGTAGTCGTTTTGTTAAAAGTTATAAATCCTGATTTCTGATACAAAGACAATTTTTGGAATGCACACAAAAAAATCAATGTGTGTGACTATTATCACTAGTCAAATATATAATATATAACTTTCTTTCTTTCTTTTTTGATACTTATATTTTATTAATTGTTAAAATCTTTCTAGTTTAAAAAACAACAACGATGGAATCAGCTGATTCATCATCACTCATTGACGAATTGATACCACCAGAAATTCCTGAAACAGATGACAAAGCACTCAATAAAGAATCTTACCAAGAAGTATCTAAAATCGTTGAAAGCGACACATCAGACGAAGAAGAAAAAGAAAAGCAGTTAACAATAGCCGACATAGTCGATGATCAGCAAATAAAAGAAAACATTGACTCGCAACAATATGACAGAACACCAGAGAAACGAGAAGAAGAACAAGAATCGTCTCACTTCGAAAATATACCAGAAGACAAAACAATTGAAAGCGACACCGCGATGCAGTCGCTGAATGTAATAAAAGAAAAAGACGAATTGGTAGAAGGCATAAAACAAATAGAATCACAAATCCCTAAGTTGAATGGGAATCACTCCCTATCGATGCAAAATGATGAAGACAGCTGTTCATCTACCACATCATCAGCTTCATCACACAATTTAGTTATAGATCATCCGCTGGCAGAAGAAATTCCGAAGGCGGACCACACCATATTGGAGGACAATGCCGTTATTGAAATAAAGATAGAGGAGAAATCATCGCTAAAGCGAAAATTAAGCTCATGTGGGAATGATTCGCCGCAATATAAGCAAATTCATTTGGACGTAGAGAGTAGTAGTTCGCAAAGAGATCTCCAAACGACACAGCAGAATATGGAACAGCCGGCAACAGATATCGACCTTCCAGTCATACACACTGAAATAACAAAAAGTCCACCTTTGTCTATGGAGATTGTTAGAAGCCCTCCGAGAGTTTCTTGTCTTTGGGAAACAAGTATGGAACCCCCGGTCCCAACACCACCACCACCACAACCCCCACAGCTGCTACTACCAAGCCCCTATGCACAATATGCGACTTTAAAATCTAACAGTTTGCCACCTCCGATGCTGAATTTTGAGTGTTTCAAGTGTAAAAATGCAGTTTTTGAAACATTCACTCAACTACGCGATCATCATAAAGTATGCCTCTTTAAAGACAACCACAGAAAGCTGCCAAAAACACCGTCTGTGACCCCTGCCTGTCAAAATAATTTAAAAGATACTTGTTCACAGCTCAGTGAATTTCCTACACCGCCACCGCCACCGCCAACGCCACAAACAAGTGCTGCTCAAACAAAAAAACGCTTCTACTTGTGTTCATCCTGCGGTACCTACCATGAAAATTGGAATCTCTTTCTTCACATTCGAGAGATCCACAACCGTCATGTGTGTCTCTACTGCATTCGATTGTTTCCTACAGCAGAGAAGCTCTCACTGCATTTGGAAATTAAACATGATCTCGAACAGAACCACTTTAATTCCGAAGAGAGACTTCGCAGTGTCTCCAAAACTGACGGCAACTCTCGCTTCCTCATGTGCTGCACCTGCCAGCATGTTTTCTCCGAGCATGAACGCTTTTCCGATCATGTCTGTACAGAATACATGCAACCATGCGCGTTGTGTAGTCAGAAAGGACGGCATTTGAACAATTGCAAAGCGAATCCAGAGAAGCGGCCAAAAGTCAAGAAAAAGGCAAAAACCCCAACAGCCTCTGCAACAATAATCAAGTCAAATATTCAAGCGCCTAAATCGACGTCTATAACATCAACAGCACCATCAGCATTAGTCTGTGATAACAAATGCAATAATAACCAGCTGGTGTTGTCGGCCTTGCCACTAACATTACAACCAGTACCACACCTTTCTACCCCCCCTATTCTTACCACATCTCCACCACGTGAGTTCTCCAAACAAAACGGGTTTTCCGAGCCGCCAATGAATCTGACACAAAAGCCCTCCGAGGACTATAATTACCATTCTGATGATAGCACAAATATGGTTATCGATGAGACGTGCAATAATAATAGTTACCTACACGAAATGGCAGCCGGAAATCCGTTTAAAGCGTTGGATGAACGGGAACGTTTGGAAGAGGAAGTACAAAAAATTGCGGAGACAAAGACCATACTCCCGCCAGATAGAGTACCGGAAACGATACCCGAACCCAAGCCGTTGATTGTTCCGAAAATTAAGCTGCGTGTGCCAAAGGAGTATCAAAAGGCTGTGGAATCGGAGATATCTTCTTCCGATAGTGACGACGAAGAAGAGGAGGATGATAATGAAGAAGAAGAAGACGGGGGAAAGCAAGAGAATTCTAAAAATCTTACTGTAGATAATACTAATGAAGAACTCTCCGATGATGGTGGCTCAATGGATGAAAAAGAAAACACACAGGATTGGGATGATTCTAATTCGAATCTGGATAGAATTTTAAAAGAGATCGAAAAGACAAAATTGGACATTCAGCGAACGAAAGAGATGCTGGAGCCGATGAACAATCTAAAAAAGATACCCACTCAGATTGATGAGCCAACTTGCTATACACATTCAGAAACTGAATTACCAATTTGTCCGAGCACTACTCAAATTGAAAAGGCAGTGTTTCTAGTACCACCTGAAATTGAAGCTCTACCGTGCTCAGCAGCAACTCAAGAAGAAGTTCCCACTTTGGCACCGCGTCGGATTTCTTTTTCACCTGAATTAGCCGGCGATCCTAAGTTAGGGGATTATATAGAACCTATAGCTTTGGTGAGTTCAGAAGCAATACCTAAACCCGTTCCCTCGAGCTGGGCAACACCAGAACATGGAATGTACTCACCCACTCCGCCGGCGACACCTAATTCGGCTTGGCCGTCACCTTTGTATTTGACGGAGGTAAGCCCTGCAGTTTTACAAGCCGTTTCCGAACGTGAGAACATAGAAAACATGGAAAAAGAATCGGAACACGCAAAGGAACAGACATTAGAGTCTGACAAAATGGATACATCCGGTGAATTAGATACGGATTCTGTGCAGAATCAAGAGGAATCTACCATGGATATAGAGGAAAAAGTTAGAAGTTTGCCCCAAAGTTCATCTCCCTCGTCGGCAATTAATTTTTCACTAAACGAGGAAAACATTAACGTGGTAAATTCAACAGAAAATGCAGAGGAGCCATCGCTACCCCAACAAGAAGTGAAAGAAGAAGAGAATGAAGATGAAGAAATTGAAGTTGAAAAAGACGATCTGCCACCATCCGATGGAATACAAGTAGCGAGCGATGATATACAAATCACGGATTTGCTCCTCGATAAGCCAATAGAAAAGTTTGAAATCGTTGAATTTGTTCGACTTTGTGTCAAGGCAGTTTACTCTGTGTGTTTATACTGCAACCATGCCCGACGAATAGCTGTGAGTGGGCACAGTTTGGTTCTTCATTTGCTCTCTCAGCATCGTTTTGCAGCCACAGTGGATTCTATTACAGCGGAAGAGCTCCTCCCTTCCACTATCGTGTCGAAATTAAAGAGTTTCCTTCCGAATCTTGATGAGCACTACTTCAATCTACAAAGCTACTGTACTATGCCACCAATAGAAGCGAATGTCATTGCTTGCGATGAACGCCACTTTGAATGCTTTCAATGTCGCTTCTCGACGAAAATGCACAAGGATCTGTATTTGCACAATAGGAAAATGCATTTGAAGACAGCAATCCTTTGCTTTATGTGCAGGTCGAACTTCTTCAGCTTCAGTGAGATACTTTGTCACATATGTCCGGGTCAACCAAACAAGGTCACCGTGTTTGACATTAAGTTTCGTTGTTGTTTGTGTCATGTGGATGAAATTCCATCACCATTCCGACTGATGGTTCATCTAAGAAAGAAGCACTTTGCGTGTGACATATGTTTGGAAGATTGCCGGGAGCAGGGGAAGTAAGTTTTATCAATTCTCCATATTTTTCATCATTTAACATTTACTTTCTTTTCAGACTTTCGAGCCACGTTTGGAAGCATAAACTTCATCACTTATGCTATCGTTGTGGGATTGCTTATCGCAATAAAATGGACATTACAAAGCATCTCTTTTGGAAGCACGGTACAGAAAGTATTATCTGCAAGCGATGTCTGCAGAAGCGGTGGCGTCATGTGTACCATTTCTGCGTGCCGCCTACATCATTTGTCTGTGAACTATGCAATTTATGCTTCTCCAAAGCAACTTACTTGAAAGTTCACAAACGAGTTCATACAGGAGATTTCCGATATCCATGTACCGAAGATAATTGTGAGGAGAAATTCATTTCCAGGAAGCTTCTTCTCAAACATAGTGCAACACATGTGGCCCCGCCTGAAATCAAAGTCGAAGAGAAGGTTGAAATTGGATTGGGTGTGAATCAGCTGCAGGAAGATCAATTAAAGTTAGAAGACGATCCTAAGGCGGAAAAATCATCGACAGATGCAAACGACAAGGGCGAAGAGACGAAAGTAGGCGATAAAAGCTCAGAGACCACATCGAAACGAAAAAAGAAAAAGAATCGAAACAAGGAAAGTCTCGAGGATCTGAATTTGATTGCTCCTAATCTTTCGGAGAGTGATAGTAGCGATGAGTCGGATGCTGATAAACCCAAGACTGATGATAAGGATTCGCTAGTTCCAAATGTAATGTTGTCACCACTTTCCGAGGAGGATAAAGATGATAACAAAGAATCGCCCAGCAAGCAAGCGGATAAAGATACTGGGAAGATTTTGGACATATGGGAAAATTTTAAATCCTTTCAAGCTAGTCAACAGCCCAAACAGGAAGAAGATGATAACGTGTCGCTGTCCGAAAGTAACTATCCAACACCAATTCTGCATGTGGCTTGTTCGGATCACGACTATTGCGCCATGTTCAAGATAAGACCTCGGATACCGGTCGAAAATCACGCACCGGTAGAGCCGGAACAAGTTGATAATACATCAGACACCGAAAGGAATAAGCACGGTGGTTCAATACGGGGAAAGTCCATATCACCAACAAAAAAGAAACGAAAGTCAACCGGAAGTGGAACATCTTCAAGCGATTCCAGTTCGGGCTCCGATTCAAGTTGCTCCTGTGGCTCTAACTGCAGTTGTAGTACAAGTGGAAGTAGTAGTAATAGTAGCTCGAGTTCAGATGATGACAGTGACAGCTCGACATCAGAAGGACGCCGTAGAATTGCTGAAAAGAAGCAAGAACGAGCGGACCGCAATCGCTGGAAGAGTGAAAGCTCAATGAAAGCTAGTCTCTCCGAACCAGTGGATGTTGTAGCTGAGGATAAGGAACCGATTGTGCCAGTCGTAAAGGAGAACTTGGAGCCAGTGCTCATCGAAACAGATTTGGAGACTGCGGAATCGGAAACGGACGAGGAGTTCTATGATGAACATCCACAGAAGCTGGCATCAGAGATTTTAGCGCAGAAGCGATTGCAACTGAGCGCGCAAATGCGTCTAAGTCCATCGCACAACTTTGACATAATAGAGAACAGTCGACCCTCGACACCGTCTCTGCCCGAAGAGATGGTGAAAGAGAAGAAAGTCAAACTGAAGAAGAAGAAACGCGATCGCAAGTCGACGGGTAAGAGTCAAGCACAGGCTGTACCGCCTATCAAACTAAACCTTTCGATTAATAAAGTGGAAATTAAGGAACCGGCAGCAGTTCATCAGACATCTATGCAAGTTCCAGAGGTGGATTTAGTGCCACCATATGATCTGATAGCATCACCGGGGGTAGCGGAGCCGCCGATCGCTCAGCAGCCAATTTCAACGCCAACTACTCTTCAAAATAGCATTATGAAACCAGTTCCCTTTTTCCACAGTCGCATGAGTGAAGGTAGCAGTTGCTCCGACGCCGATAATTCTCTGAAACGATCAAAACGAGCACGACGACCGAATAAATTCTATGGCTATACCAGTGATGATGAGAGCATTCCGGGCACACCGCTGTTGATTGGGACAAGGACATTTAAACCACAACCGCCCCCTCAACTCACATGGAGAAAAGAAGATCTTCCCGCTCCGTCGAAGAGTATTCTTTTGAACAAGCAGCCACGCTCGCCACGTACCCCGAAAACCCCAGCTGGATCTAGTGGTCAAGCCAAGAAGCGTGTGCATCAGAAATCAAATTTGAAAAAGAAACAGCACAGGTTGCCTCCTATACCAACGTTGAAAATTCGTCCTTCAAAAATTGGTATAGGGCTGCCAATAGTACCCGCTATCGCTACTCTTCCCCCTCCTCCGCCTCCTGCCCCTGTTAATCATACTTATTCGTCGAGCCGAGATGACTCCGAGGACTCAGACAGCAGTGAGGATGATTTGGAATTCCCTGCTGTAAACACGCTGATTCCTACAGCACCGATACCCCAGTGGAATACAACTCAAGTAACAGCTCCACCTACACAAGTAACTGTTCATGTGGAACCATCACCGCCACCAGCACCACAGGCATTCCAACAAAAGATTCCACCGGCGCTGTTACCAAATCCTGATTTTGCCACAATTCAGTATTTTAAACGTAATAACATACGCTATCCTATACGGCCGCCTGCTGGAGCAAGGCAACCTAGAGACGGGGAAAGTGTGTACTGTTACTGTCGGTGTCCATACGACGAAGTATCAGAAATGATTGCTTGTGATGGAGAGAACTGCTCGATTGAGTGGTTTCACTTTGAATGCGTTGGAATCATGGTTGCCCCTCAAGGGAAATGGTTTTGTGCCGAGTGTCGACCAAAGTATTCTAATGAATTATATCCTAAACTGTAATTGAGGAAAAGGACGTTCTACAGGCCATAAATTGGTAAGATTGATAAAAAAATATGTCTGCATGTATAGATTTATTTTAGAACGAATTTAGAAAACTTAAGTATGTAGGTACCTAAATCAAAAACATCAAAAGTGTAAATTATAAATTTATTGTTTACATTAGGAGAGATAAACAAATCACAACAATCGAACAGTTTACGCATTTGATGCCCAAATGACAATAGCACATCCATCTCGGCTTTGCATTGCTTTGAGAGCGCTTTGAAATGACATCTCCATGTGTATAAGTTATAATCATAACCGCCAGGTATATTTTTTCGGCAATATAAAAAAATTAGTTATTTTTTTTAAGAATCTGATTTGCATATTTTTGTTCGCAGATTTTAATTTCTCTTACAACACAGAACAAGAGAGGTCTCGTTTGTTTACATATTTTTTTTCCTGTCAAAGCCCACAAAAGTTCAGCTCTTTTCAGATTCTGCTTCGAGTTTGAGTCTCGTTACGTTGTACTCTCTTTTATCTCTCCGAATGGCAAACTTGAACGAGGTCGAAGCGACATTGCGACTGAAATATAACAGAATATGTTTTTACAAAATTTGCAAAACAAATAATTTTTTTTCTACTGATGACTGCCAGATGAATGGAAATATTTAGGAAGGGCGATGTTCCAAGTAATCGCACTGTATAGTTGCCTTTATTACCACGAAGCGAGTGTAAAGAATCGGAAATTATTCGCCTCGTCGCGCACTGCATAGTAGACCCCCAGGGAAATACCATCAATATTTTTTTACGGCCTCATTTTTTTTGAGTGCCTCACAAACACCCAAGAGTATTAATGTCATGAGAAAGCTTCTCCAAAAACCCTCCGCTATTCGGGTACGGCATTAAACTGTAGGTCCCTTCTGTACGTGAAGAAGCTAGGCCTTGGCCCTCTATGAACTGCTTACGGCCTAATATTTATTTATTTATCTTATTTTATATCATTGATACTTTATTTATACCTTAATTTGACTTAAATAAAGTTTAATATTTAAGTGACAAGTATCACTTCATGAGAGCAAACAAATATGGATGAGCGGTTTTTCGCGGCAAATACCACTCTGTGCGACCTTGCGGGAACAGCTAGTTTTAAACTAAAGTAGTAATCACTGTTTAAATACCATCCAGCTTCACGTGATAGTTTAATTTAGGTCATATCTTTGTCAATCAATAACTGTTCAAAACTTAATTTATTCGTTTTCTACTAAGCAGCGTCATAACTGACATACATATTATGATCACATAAATAAAATTTATAGGAACCTCATACTATTTTGAATACACTCAATGTATTTGAGTTGTTATACCCTATCCTAAGGGTATATTAAGTTTGATACATAGTTTGTAACATAGAGAAATATTGCAGGTAGACCCCATAAAGTATATATATAAATGAGCAGCATCACTAGCCGAGTCGATTGAGCTATGTCCGTCCGTCTGTCCGTCTGTCTGTGTGTCACCAATTTTTGGGCCTTAAATTTGGAGCTAGGTTGATGAAATTTTGTATACGAGGTCTTTGGAAAAGTAAGCAATACAAGTGTAAAAATTTTTAAAATCCGCCTACTGACACGCCCACTTTTCAAAAAAATCACATTTTCTCACTGTTTTCATATGAAACTCGAAAAAACTTACTTGAGCAAATATGTAGATATCCACTAAATCTACAAATCGTCTATACATTGTATATGGCCACGCCCACTTTTTAGGGGCGTTTACTTCAAAAATTAATTTTCGAGTAAAAATATTAGTTTATAGGGCAAAATAGAAAATTTTGTGAATACATTTTCCACCGCCCACTGAAACGACTAAATAAGACAGGGATAGGGTATCATACGATCCGCTCCAGGCGGATTGTAGCATTTTTTCACTGGTTTTATTTCGTAATTGAGCGCGTAATCCGGTGTATTAGTTGGTATTAGAAAACATTTTTTTTTATAAAGAAACTGAGTTTTTCAGCTTGTTTGGCATAAGCTCATAAGTAGTCAGTTAATTATAGATTTTTTGGCTGCTTCATATACTTTGTACTTATGTATGTACATTTGTATGTTTTAATTTTTTTTTTTTTTTCGCTAAAAATGTGTATTACGGTTTTAGAAATCTGGCTATTTCATGGTACTCTATGGCTTTCGAAAATTAAACCCTGAGCAAAATGTAATGTGCTTAAATATACAACACATAAATTTATGCAATTTTTTGAATTATATTTCTTCGAAAATTTAATACGTAGATATTTTTTGTTATTTAATTATTCATTTTTATCTAACGCACATACATAAGTGCAAGTACATGCCACCTGATCGTGCACTTTATTTATTTTAATGATCCTGGTATTATAATTAGATATGAGTCGAGCTGACAACGCTTTCAATTTATTATTTTTTATTAATTATCAACTTCAAACTGGTATTTGTATAAAAACTGTCTAAGGCTATGATATTTTTTTCTTTCCAGGATTATGTTATTCAACAACATTCTATGCTATCAACTGTAAATAACCAGTGTAAAACAAAAACTTTAGGTTTAAAGAAGAAAACGAGAAAAACTTACTCTTAAACACACAGGAGAAATACGCTTATTAATTATAAATTAATCTCTAATAATATTCCCTGGGGGGTTAAAAGAATATAAAATAAAAAAAATCATTATAATTTAGTATAATATAGTTGAATTGTGATTTAAGAAAATGAACACAAAAAAACTAGCTCATTTTTGTTATTCTTTGTAAATAAAAAAATCCACTCAATATATACATGTGGTATTCTATGTACAATTAATTATATAAAAAGCTCATTAATTTAACATTTAAGTATGTAAAATTTAAGTATTTAGCAGCAAGGGAGGGCTTACGCACCACACCCAATCGATTAGTTTTTATGTGTAGTTGTGTATACATTATTTTACATAACAATATGATATGGATGTGATTCTATTAATTGTTTCAGTTGACCACAATAGAAAACAAAAATAGTAGTAATTCAATTTTAAATCAAGTGTAATTTTTCGCTAAGTTTAGACGCTTTTTTCCTAACAACAGAAAAACAAATTCCTTATTTTCCACCAGTTTAAAAAAATTCGAAACATGTCTGTGAGTAAAATATTATACATAGTTAAATCTAAATAACTAAAAATGAGTAAAATTAATAAACAGTTTAATGTATTGTTAAATTGTTCATGTTCTAATATCGATATGTCAAAAATATTCTGATATACTATTACTATACATAAAAATGAAGAATACAATAAATTACAAAGAAAAATGCAATTTCCGTGTCTTTCTTATTGCTAACATACAAATTTGGCACAATAATTACAGGATGTTTTTCGTTGACAGTGATTATCTTTAGCACGAGTCTGTAATCGTTTGTTATATTGATTTTCCACCTAAATCACATGAAACGCAAGCAGTGAGTAAGGGAACTGTTCGTGGCAAATACAACAAAGGTTGTAATTTTCAACTTTGAATGCAATAAATTGCACCTGACTATATGAGCGGAATCGTTTCCCGTATGAAAGTAGTCTGAAACACCACAAAAGATAAATATTGCTATGATAACAATTTGGATATTAGAAAATAACCTCACAGTTATTTGTTTCAGATTCAAGTTTAACACCCATTTATTACCACTGTACCCACTCGGGTACATAAATTCATGAAATTCATCGCTTTACCATTGACCCATCTCTGATTTGTTTTTGTGTTTTGACATCTTGGCAACATTTTTGAATTCAATCCATTACAATAAAATAAAAACTATAGATTTTTTTTTTGTTTTATATATTATTGCTATATTTTCAAAAATAGTTCGAGTTATAATAAACCGGCAAAAGTAAAAAATAAAGTCAAAATATCAAATTTTTACCAAAGGTAGGTAACTGTGAAGTAAGGTGTACCCGCTTGGGTACAATGGGAAAATCGCAAGACAATTTTTTGTTTTTAGAATGGATTTCAAATCATTTTCGATTGGCTCGTTTTATGGAAAGAAGTTCAATAATCTTCCACACGCTTTGAACGAGATCGAAGAAGATGACCAAAATGCCTTGTTGATATTGCAATCATACCACCAGATGCAGATTACAATACAGACCAGAACGAAATAGATGTAGCAAATTTGGACAACGATGAATTTCCCAATGACGTTCCAGGTAACATTGAAGTATTTATTAGGGATGAAGATTACGAAAGCGAGGACGAAGTTTCTTTATCAGTGATCAGAGCCTCATTCATCAGGCAAACTCAATCGCAATCATGCTGGTCCAAAAGGGTAAGTGATATGACAATGAATGATGGAATAACTTCGAAGTGTCCAAGATGAACATGATAACTTGTTTGGAACACAAATCTCCGATAACGATGTTACTCAAATGATTTTGCATCAAACTCGCCTTTATACTTCTCAGAATAACCGCCATAACTTTGATTTTGTGAAAGAAGATCTCGAAATTTTTTTAGGAATCCTCTTGTATAGTGGTTACCATTCAATGCCAAGAGAATCCATGTATTCGCAAATGGACGACGATACAAGAACCCCAATTGTTGCAAAAAACATGTCGAGAAATCGTTTTTTCGAAATCAAAAAGTATATTTACTTTGCCGATAAAAATCAAATAAACACTCTAGATAAAATGGCTAAGGTTAGACCTTTTGTGCCAAAAATATCAGAAGTGGGGTTTTATGCATCATTCTATCATTCTATCAATTGATGAAATTGATGATTGATCAAATATTTTGGACACCATTCCTCAAAACAGTGTATAAGAGGGAAACCTGTTCGATTTGGCTTCAAAAATTGGATGTTGACAAGCAGCTGTGGTTATCTTTATAATTTTGATACGTATTGTGGTGCAAAATATGAAGAGCTTGATAGATTACACTTGCCACTAGGATCTCGAGTCGTCCTTGAACTTTTGGAAAAAGTTCGATTTCCGACTGACCATATAATTTATTTCGACAATTTTTTCACATCTCATGAGCTTTTGCGTTTTTCGAGAAGAAATTCAAAGCTACTGGAACAGCAAGAGAAACCCGAACAAAAAAATGTCCATTGAAAGAAAAAAAAAAATTCAAAAAATAAAAAAGAGGACATTTTGAGCACTTCTACGACATCAATAATGAAATCCTTTTTGTAAAATGGAACGATAATAGCGTCGTTATTATGGGTACCAACTTTGATGCTGTTGAACCTTTGCATTATGTCAAACGCTGGACATAGGAGTATTTGCATCAAAAACATGGCCAAAATTATTTTTCGTTGTTTTTGTTATTATTTATGTTGAAAATGAATATTCATACATTAAAATACAATATATATACTTTTTTTTTTTATTTTAGATGTGTTTTAATGAATATAAACACCAAAAAATTTGTTATGGTTAGCATATTAGCGTAATTGATGTTTTTTTTTTTGTTACAATACTGAAACTAATCGATGGATTCTGCCCATGAATCTTCGCTAATTTCATCGTCACAAAGATGCATTAATTTCTCATTAGTTGTATTTGGATCTTCTGAAAGGAGCAATTCTAGGGTCTCCTTGGAAAGACAATCAGTCTTGGTTTCGATCACCACTTTTTGAGACAACTTATGAGTGGATCAGAATAAAGAATAAATACGTTGAGAGTATCTATATTACAATCCCTTTAAGGGAACCTTGTGGCATAATTAAGCGGTATAGTCTCTGAGTTTAAATTTTATAAGTACGTAATATATATATCTTAGTTTTTTTTTTATTATTTAATTACTTATTGTTGTTTAAAATTATCTTACGTTTCTAATAGTTGACCAATAGGTCAGATCCATGTATTAAGATTTTTTGAATGGCTGGAGTCATATGGTACGATGGGTAGAACTCGATATAAAGCCTAGCTGTATCCATAGTGTATAACCCAAATTTGCCAGCATCAATCTTAAATCTACTTGAAATAGTCTCTAAATGATTTTAAAGTGGAAAATAAACTAAATCTATTCCCGTTATTTCAGCAGCAAGTTTCGGATGATTCTACTTGTATTTCCGTGATTTGTGTTGCCAAAACCACCTTGTGGAAAATTCACAATAAGACCAAGTTTATGGTTAAATACTCTCTGAATTTGAGTTTTTAAAATCTTATTCGTAATTCCAATTTTTTTATTGGCGGTTTGTAAGCAATATGCAGAAGAGTTTCGAAAAGTCTGATTCGAGCAAACAATTGGTATGTATAGATATGTGATAAGCTATACCTATGTACATAAATATTTTTTAACATAAATATTCACAATATTTTTTATTCTTCGCACCGAAAACGAGATTTGGATGAACTATTACAGAAACTTTGGTAAGCCATCCCCACTAAGTCAAAATCATTTAGAGTTTTTTTTTTAATTGTCAGTTCTGAAAAATAAATATCTTCTGACAGAATGAGAATATCTTCTTTGACATAAGGGAAACAAAAGCTCTGTTGACAACTAAATAAACACCACAATAAACTGAAGTTCACGCTGAAGCCTTGTTCAATTTGACAACCTCTCACACACGAACGAACTCAAAGGGATTTCTACTAGATTACGCTGAATTCTCAAGGGTTTGAACCCTCGAAAATTTAGAACGAAACCGTAGAGGTTTGAAGAAATTTGACGAAACCATTAACAATGCAATAAAAATTGTTTGCTCCTAGATGCTCTTTTCAAAACTGTGGGTGAAAGAACTATTCACATTTGTGTAAAAAGCACTCATACAAATACACAAATGTAAATAGTTCTTTCACCCATAGTTCTGAAAAGAGCACCTAGAGCAAAAGAATTTATTGCTTTGACTACTTAACTAAATCCATTAAAACTTAAAAAATTACATAAAAAAATATAATGTTTTGATACAAAAGTTCTAAGCCCAAATTGAAGCAAAAACTGTTGCCTAATATTTCCAAAATTCAATTGAAATTGTAAATACGTATCTGAAGCAGAATTCTGCGTTTAATTTCTTTTAATTTTCTATCACAACACCTCAATATCACTTATTGAACAACACCTACCATAGTAGCACGCATCGAAATAAAATTGCAGAGGTTGCAACTGCTATCTTTGAACTCTTCTTATCGCAACACACGATCTGCAACAGAAAAAACAAACACAACATGTATATTTAGCACCTGCTATACCAAGTTTTTAGTTATCAATTTTTGTTTTCAGGAAATTGACTTTTGGCCAGGTTTTTTAAATGTTTGGCAAGCTTTTTTGTTCAACAAATTTTGTCAGAAAAAAATATTTCTTACATATATGGAGCGCTTGCAAAGTTCTCTTTAATTTGATATGCCACATGATCAAAAACAAAATATTTTTTTTTTGCCCTTCATACAAGGTGCCCAAAAAAGGGACCCAAAAATGGAATTCATTTCCGCCATCTCGTGCGGGCTCCCACATAATGTATACATTGCGAAAGTTTCAGCTCTCTATCTTTAACGGTTCAAAAGTTATATGGCTGCGACAGACTGACGGACAGACAGACACCGTATCAAACCCATAAGTGTTCCGTCTTTCCTTTTAAGGTTCGGAACACTAAAAAAATGAACATAAGACCATGACGCAACAACTCATGAAAACAACTAAGTAAGTACAATAATATTTTCAGCACAGGACTAAGAAAATCACACAAAAATGTTGTGGTTACTTGACGAAGTAGTGAAGTGATTCAAATTGATATCAAAGCCATATTTAGTCCGAGATATAGATGCTGTTGCTGGAATTAAAGGGTGAGGTAGATTTAATTCGATTTTACTCTTCAGGAATCGGCTTTATTTATTTGTATGTGTTTCTTCAACCACCTTAGCCTTAAAGTTTAATACTTAATAGCACTATTCAAGCCATATAACCTATCACAGAAAAAAAAAAACACAAACACCTCTAACTTTCTTTGCTTGCTAGCTAGAACTGCCAAACTGGAAAGCATCATATGAATTTGCAATAGAAAACGTTCGGCTTTAACCCCTTAACGCATAAGGGACATATGTGTCCCCAAAATTAAAACCGCCATACTTATGCTCCTATGAGCGTGATTTTGAAAAATAAAAACTTTTAGGAAATTTAAATACATTGGTATTAATTTGATTCTTATGGCAGCCCTGTACACCAAAAGTAAAAAAACAAAATCTCCATTTGAGTGTTTGTATTTAAAATTTTGATACAAATTACACATGAGGATTTATCCGAAAAACTTTTGTTATTTTTGTAGTATAACAATGCTATCGCACGACACAATTATGCAATAACCTTATCTGATGAGTTAATGTTTGCAAGTGCATTCGTTGGCGCCAGTGATTTACTTGCGTCTTGGTTCTGTGTTATTTATACTTTTTTTATTCCTCTTTACGGTAAGTATTGTATTATGTCCTGTATCCAGTGGGTCTAAGAGCCTCTACAATGCCTAGACGCCATCGTGTGCGGATTCTAGAATTGTGCTTCAGCATATTTATTCATATATTCATATTTATGTCTTATCTATAAATTAACTTAGGAAGCATAGGCTTAGGAAGCATAAGCATCCTGAGAAAATGGGTTCCATTGCATCATTTGGTTTGCTATAGACCTGTCACTGTTGCAATTGACTGCCACAATTGCATTACTTCGCCAAACTTTCGATAGCATCCCAAACGCAAATTTCCTTTGTCTATTCGGCTGGCCATATCCAGTTCGGTTCCGCCGTCGGTCGAGTTGAGACAATACTTCCATGGTTGGAAATTCTCTACTCTCCAACTGTTTGTCCAGCAATGCATATTATGTTCATATTTATGTCTTATCTAAAAATTAGCTTAGGAAGCATAAGCAATTAGTACAATCAACAATTATTTATACTTTGAATGAATCTATGTATGTAATTTAAACCAAGAATAATTATATAAACAGAAGCCTTTTTTTAAACCTAAAACGTTATATTTTTTGTTAAAATGTTAAAAGTAAGCGGGCGAGTTCTCCTTTTAAAATGGTACCTGAATGAGTTACACTAAGTAGTTTTTTTTAATTATCGCACATGTTAGAAGTATTTGAGATGTGAAATGTTAGCGAATTTAGCCGTTTACGACATAGTCGTATTCTTTAAAGTAGATGTAAAAATACCAAGTAAGCAAATAGTTACTCACTTACTATTCATATTTTCGGTCAAAATTTAGTTCAAGTACTCAAACAAACTAAGTGTGACATGAACTTCTAACCAAAAATTATTATTTCGTCTTGAATTGTTATGGTACAAAGCTTGAAGCCAATCAGCAGTGGGGCGTACATCCCCTATACAGTAAGTAGTGTAGTAAACTATTAGCTGTTAAGAAAATAATGACGTAAACCTTTTTCAGTGCGTATCATATGCAAGCAGTCAATAAACCATACAAGACAATGAAGCAAGCTTCAAGAAAAGTAGTTCATAGTAGTTCCCATAAGTTGGCGGGGAAAAGTCATTAAAAAAAACCTGTGTTCAGTTGTACGATATGCGCATGAATCAAATGCAGGACAGTGGTCGCTAATCGACGTTCATTGTAAACATTGTGGAGAATTATTTTTTTTACACCTAAGTGTGTGTTGGTGGGTATGTAAATTTAGTACACTGAGCGTTATATTGTACCAGTGGCAGCCCTTTATAACAAACTTTCTTATAACGAATTTGTCTTTATATATAACGAAGGATTTGATGGCCTCTTCACCTTCATATAGTTTTACATATAATATCAATTTTTTATAAAAAATTTCTTTATAGCGAAATGATCTTATTTTACTTATTGTACTTATTTACTAAGTATAAAATAAAGATATTTTAGTAATTTACATTTACAAACACTGACCCTTTTTTTAACTCTCTATAACAGAATCTCTCAGTATCGAACTTATTTTGAGATCCCTTGACGATTCGTTATATAGAGCTAACACTTTATTTCTTTTCGTAAGAAATTGGGTAAGATTTGAAGGCAATTTTGAAAATGAACATGTTGTTTGCATCTTAGAAATAATCGAAACTAATTAACTATTTAAAACCCGTTAATTTGTTAATTTGTTTTACGTCATGATTTACGGATATATATGTAGTAGATATTAAACTGAAAAATTTTGACAAGCAAATAATTTTTCTCAGTGCACAAGTCCATTAGCATTTATTGTAATGTGTGGGTGACCGCCAAAACGAGCGAGCGCTTTTGATTTACGGTCATCAAGGAGAAAGGATGTGTTGGTCAAAAAGAATGTTGTCCATTACAGTTATGATTTAGTTAACTGAGATCCTTTAGCGGTTAACGTTCTATACCGGTTGAAAATCGAAAAAAAAACTTTGAATTTGATTAAAAATAAGAAATAATGCAGTGATTTGAATATGGTGACTCGCGCATCAAGTGTACCGCATTCAATAAATAAAATAAATCCATCGTCACGTACCCGCAAACAAATACAAACCCCTCCAAAGCAAAAGGATAACACACGTGTACCTCGGTCGAGAAGCCTCAACAATGGATTCCGCCAAAGGAGTTCTGGTGGGAGTAGTAGTAATGACAGATCCCGGAATACCCCTGTCTTTCTTCGATCTCGTGAAAATGAGTAAGTCATTGTTTTAAGTGATAAAGGCGCGTGTGACATGTTTGGATATTTAAAATCACGCGAAACAGCTATTTAGTTAAAACTACAAAATTCACTTAGGCAAGAGCGTGTAGTTGCTAAATATTTATAAAATTCATGTGGGTGTACATATTTAATATATGTTTTTCTTAAATACACATTTGACTTGAAGTCTAGGGTAAGGAGTTGAAAGGTACAGTCAATGGATTATAACCCCTAAATAAATTTTAGGATAAGTCAAGGCCACAACGAGTAGAAGGTCTTGGAAGCGGACCCATCTGTTTTGGTTTCATTTAATATTCTTATTTAAAATCAGATATATTGACGTAGTCCTTGATATAATTAAAGATCCGAAATTCGTGAGAAAAAAAATTAATGAAGCTAAATACCTGTTAGATCATAGTACTGTTTATTTGTATGGTTCGAAATATGCCTTGAATCCATTTTTTTGTGATTTTATTGTTTCCTATTACACAGTTTTTTTTTACTCCGTCAATGTTACTATATGTATATCGTATACGTGACCTTTTAGTCCAACAAATGTATTAATAGTTAGATGTTTGTAGTACTTCCAACACTTTATCGAGTAGATATGTAGTATACATGGTATGAGTATTTACTTAAACGATTTAAATTCTTTAAATATTGATTTATTTCTTTATAACTTTATTCACAAGTGAGTAGGTTTAATACCATATTTAGCTATATCTTCAGTATCCGAAATATTAATTTTACTTAAAGATTATTTAAATATAAATGCGTGAATTACAAAACAGATCAGCATTTTGCAGATCTAATTATTTGCAATGAACCGAGGTACAAAAAATTATAGCCATTTATGCATAATGATATTAATCTGTACTCCAGTCGACAATAGGTAGTTTTTATACCCTATTCTAAGAGTATATTAAGTCTGATATATAGCTTGTAACATAGAGAAATATTGCAGACAGACCCAATATAAGTATATAAAGTAAGGTATATATAAATGATCACCATCACTTACATTTTTTACACTTGCATTGCTTACTTTTCCAAGGACCTCGTATACAAGTTTTCATCTATCTAGCTCAAAATTGAAGGCCGAAAAATAGATAGGATAGGCTATAATGAACGATGTAAATTGCTTAAGTGAAGACTTTCCTGTGCTTAAATCCAACTGGGATAATGAGCACGTTTCCAGCACATCGCTAACACATCTGCTAAAATACTTTTGCACCGCTATGACACATCTGTCGCTAAGGAATCTAGATTTTAACGAATTCTAGCGAGAAGGACATTTGCCAAAAATTATAGAAAAAATTATAGTCGAAGTACACAGAGAATGTATGTAGAGCTCCACTTGCCTAATGGCATAGGGAACGGGGCCATCATGCTTTTTACTTGCACCTATAATATAGGGCAAGAATTTGAACTCGAGATATTAATCAATTCTGACATTACGATGATAGAAAAGCTCAAAAAAGTAGGCTTGAAAATTCTGTCTGTCTGTCTCTCTGTGTGTGCCTCAACCTACAGCCTGATCGCACTGAGAATAATGCGAATGCGTGCAATAAGATGCTGTACCACAGTTTGGCCAAAAGTTTTTGTAACGGTACATATTGTAAATTTGGCTAAAACACGATTTTTTTTGAAAGGGTTAAAACGATCTCATGAAAATCAATTACATTAGATTAAAAATCAAAATGCTATAAAATAGCCTAAAAAATCTCTGGCCAAAACTGAGTATAACGCTACTTTTTCAAGGATTGAGGTATTTAAGCCAATTTGTGTGAAACCGTTCAACTAGTAGCATTCAGATGCAAGTACGTGCGGACTGGGTGCACTTTATCTTTATATTATACCAGAATATCAGAAGTTTGAAAGAAAACTTTGCGTCTCTTTTCGCACCCCTTGACTGGTGCGAGTGCATTCCAGATATTGTTTCTGTGCGTGAAGTTCTGATTTACAATTTAAAAAAAATTGTGATCCCGGCGTAAATTTCTTTGCCAATATAAATGCAAATTACGCTGTCGGCGATTTTTTTTAAGGAAATGTTACCAGATGTAAGAGGTTGAATGTTACGTGTTTGTAAATGCGTTGTTTCTTTTGTTAACGTTATGTGTTATGTTTCAATTTTTATAAATGAATTTTAAGTAAAAGCAAAAGCTAAAAAGTTAATTGTTTCAAGATATTTAGCCTGATTAGCGTTTTTTGGCCTTGAGCCTTTTATCAATGAGCCCACTAGGATAGTGTCCGGTAGATGTTGGAATTACAGTTTCTTATTCACCTTCATGTTGAAATACACTGACTGATTTTAATTTTATTAAAATTATCTCGAGCTCCAATTTTTATATTTATTTTATGTCAAAAGTGCAATTAACCAGTGAAAAAATGGTACGATGTCGAAATGGTCGTGTCAGTGGGCGGTGGAAAATGTATTCACAAAATTTTCTATTTTCACCCTATAAGCTAATATTTTTACTGGAAAATTTATTTTTTAAGTAAACGCCCCTAAAAAGTGGGCGTGGCCATATACAATGTATAAACGATTTGTAGATTAAGTGGATATCTACATATTTGCTCAAGTAAATTTTTTCGAGTTTCATATGAAGATAGTGAAAAAAAGGGATTTTTTTGAAAAGTGGGCGTGTCAGTGGGCGGATTTAAAAAAGTTTTACACTTGTATTGCTTACTTTTCCAAAGACCTCGTATACAAAATTTCATTAACCTAGCTCAAAATTTAAGGCCAAAAACTGGTGACACACAGACGGACGGACGGACATAGCTCAATCGACTCGGCTAGTGATGCTGATCATTTATATATATACTTTATTGGGTCTATCTGTAATATTTCTCTATGTTACAAACTATGTATCAAACTTAATATACCCTTAGGATAGGGTATAAAAATGGACTGGAACCTCAGGCCAGTTTAACTAAGCCATATGTACTTTTGGTTTTACCATTTAATAGAGTTCATTAGAATGTCAGCTTTCACTCACATACATTACATAATTCATATCGAAACCAGTATTAGGTGTATCTATGCAGAATATGAATAATATTGCCATCTATTTAATGACAATATAAAACGTCCGGAACACTATTTTATTGTACGAGGCCCTTCTCGCACTTGCCCAATTTTTTTTTCATGGGGTAAATAAAGTGTTAGGAGACACAGGATATGTACATATATCACTTTGACTGCCAAGCCATATTAGGATTATGGTTTACGCCAGGCCAAAGCATTTTTGTTTTTCATTTTTCTGTATCTTTGTGCCTAAAAAGAAGTTTCCAACTAATTCCTACTTTTTTGTCATCATAACTGTGAAATTTTAACGGTATTTGTGTGCCGAACGTTTTCGTATGACGTGGCGCCCTAAAATAAAAAATACTCTAAATACTCTAAAGTGATATATATATGTGTGAGTCAATAGGATTATGAGACGTATACGTTATTTTTCATGGGGTAAATAAAGTGTTACATGTTACATATATTACTTATCTTCCATTTCCACGTGCTAGGAAATACATACCACATTCTCAAGGAAGGGCTTTAAGTAATACACACATTCAAAATATTATGATCCATTCTTAATTATAAAAGAAAAATATCCAAATAGAAAAAATTATCTTTTGCTTTTTTTCTACTTTGGTCTTTTTTTTTTTGCTAGCTAGATTTGGTAAGTTCTTTAAGATGGCTTACCATCTTCGAGCAAAAATGCGTATGACGGTAATATATTTGTTAACTAGTTTTAAAAATAAGACTGTCTACCGAGTATTAAAATATGGCACATAAACTCATTCAGTTTTTTTTACATTAATAGTTCAGTGAATCTGGTTAAATTAACAATTTTTTGTAGATTTTACAGTGAAAGCAAACATTTTTTCAACAAAGTTGTTAAAACAACTAAAATCCCCAACTGTAAAATCAACAGCGCATTGTTAATTTCGGCTGTTAAATCTACAGATATGAATTTGTAAAATCTACATCAAAATGTTGTAGAATCTACAGCTATTTACTGCGGTAACTACAGCAGGAGCTGTAGAAATTACAACAAGTGTTAGATTTGGCAGGTAGTTGCCATCTATTACGAAAACGTAAAAAGTAGATACCATTTGAGAATAGTCGAATGATAATTTTCAAAGGCTATAGTGTTGTGGTAGTGTATCCAGTCGCCGAGTGAGAGGTGCCACGTTTAACCTCCAGCCAGATATAAACATTTTTCACATTTTGTAAGTAAATGCAATTATATAATTCGGTTTAGACACAAACTAAGTGTATTTCTTGAACAAGAACCATCTAATTGGATTGTAAAAGCTTTTCCCACCCATTTCTCGCACCATACCATTAAATTAGAGCTTTAAAACTTAAGTGCAATGAAAGCGAATTTGTTTTTACATGCAAATTGTTGTTGTAAAATTTACAACCACAGCGTTTTGCTCCATTTTTTACAGCTCCTTTTTTGGGTATACATAGCTAGTTTTAATTAGGTACAAGCGAATGGATCATGTAGTTTATTTCATTCAATTTTTCACCTTATAACAAAGATTGTTGTGGCCATTTAACAGATTCCAAACAGAAAATACTGAATCTACACGGGTCCGTGAAATAACTAGACCAGGACTAAATCGTGGCCATATTACATTTTTAAAATTAATTCTGAACGTCCATATACAAAATCATCCGCGACCTAAATTTAAACGGTCTAATCTTCATCCTACAAGTAATAAACTCCAACATTGTTTGTAACTATAGTAGGTGTTCCTGATCGCAAGAAAGCACTCATAGAAAAAAATGGTTGGGCAATAAAATAAATAACATTTTATAATATGTACAATAAAGTGAGTGACCATGGTGTAGTGGTAGTGAATTTGAAAATTAATCGCAATCTTATCGATTCACAGTAGTAATTTATTAAGAACGCACACTATTTCAACAAATGGTAACATTTTAAAATTAAAAATGTGCTGGTTTATTTTATTTTAATAGTAAATATAAGATTCATTGGTTATTGTTTCAAATTAATAACCACATTACATGTAGATAGATAGTTTTTATTTCTCAATAATTTCATATACATACATACTGGTATGTACATATGTAGGTGCATTATAATTCAAGACTTTAAGCCTGAATAAAAATAAATACATATGTAATAGAATGAGATTTATAAATGTCATTTAGTATTTTAAATAATGAAAAATAGTGTTAAATGCCATTTCAATAAACTATAATAATTCGTAACATTGGGTGGGGAAAGCTAACAAAACAAGCGAGTTACATGAATTCAAAAGACATAATTTTTATAAAGATTTATTTAATAAGGAAGGGAGAACGGGAAAAAAATGTGGTTACAAACTATAAAGAGACAATAACTTCATCAGAATTACAGAATTCAGTGTATCTGAACACTTAGAAGAGACTCTAAGCTAATAATATTCAAGCTTAAAAGTCAAGACTTTAGTTTTCTTGTTAACGTAGCGGGTAGTTTAAGAATTCTGATTGTTTCTGGAAGCTTATTAAACAAGCGACAAGAGGCCTTTGTATAAGGATTTCGAAATGCTGTACTGCGAAAGCACAGGAACAAGGTTCAAAAAATTACCATGCAAATTATGATTATCTAGTAGGTACTCTAAAATTTAAATTTCCTGAAAAAAATATCTTAAGAACCTTAAAGCAATATAAATGACAAAGAGGTAGAATTTTCAAATCTTGAAACAATGGAAGACTAGGGTATAAACGATGTTTCCTGGAATTTGTTTTTAGGATATGTTTTTGTAAAATCAATTAGTAGACCAAACATTTCGCAAATAACAGAAATTCCTGAGAGTGGAAGAGGTTTTAGAAGAATCTTAGAGTCAATGATATTTAAACTCATCGACTTTCTCAATATAGAAACATTTATCGCACTAGTTAAGATTGCTACAAAAAGTATAAAGGAGACAACTGGAGTTACAAGAGTAGCTCGATAGGTAGAATTGTTGGCATTCAGGTGCATGGAAAAAATCAGCCTCAGAGCTATTTAGTCCTAACAAATTAAAAAAAATATAGTTTTTGTTTTTCACCAGATTATGCTCTGCAAACCAGATTCGTAGTAAGCTCAAGTCAAAACTAATATAGTTATATTTAAAGGACTGTGTGATCCATAGACAAAACCTACATCATCTGCAAACATCTGCAAACGCAATGAGAACACCTGTGAATTTAATTCTCGAAAACCAGCTTTTTCCATCTTTGTCAGCAATATATTATCAAAGGCTTAATTGATGTCGACAAATATACTCGCAGTTAGCTTTTTATGGTATAGATTAGAAAAAACTAGAGAACAGAAGTGCAAGAGAGCGTGCTTGTTTTAGTCCTTTTCCACGCTGTGGCGATATTTTACTTGCAAAATCAATTTTTTTTATATAGCAGTTTTTAATTTTTTAATTGTATGTACGTAAACAATCTTGTAACAATGTAAAAGAAATAGCTTCGAATTTAGTCAACCGATCTAAAGTCATGAGTGTTATTAATCATGAGCGGCACTCGCAACAAGCTTCATTTAAAAATTACAACCTTCCTGCTGTTTGATTTCCTGTCATCAAACTATTGATATTTTCTAATTATACTCCTTCCATGCAATCAAATGTAGAGGAAAAAAAGAACCTCCAAACTTTCATGAATGCAACGGAATCAAAGAAGTTCCTGTGCATTTTATGTGAATTCAAATTACTCGTGTCCTAATGTTTACAATCCCCAAACCAACACGCTATGTCCAACTATAGTATTCACTTCAATTACTGGCCGTGTTTTTTCCCCGATTACCCCCTGTCTACTCGAATATGTACCTAGATAGTTTACTTCTATTTATCTGTTTTGGAGGATCTTCTTTGAATTGTAGACATGAATTGCGGCATGTTCCCACATCTAAGCAATACTTTTAATGGCCTCACGTTAATTTACTCAGAGTGTTATTAATTGATTAAAATAAATATAGAAAAAAAGCGGGGGGTTTCATGCCTGACAAACTTTCAGCAATCAGCAGTCGACATGGCAAGCAAAACAAAAATAAAGTTCACGACTATGTCGTACGAACTTGAACCTACTTATAAATGTTCATGTAGGTATACATTGTGTGCTGTTCATTGAAAGTGATAGAACATTAAATAAATATTATAGTCGAATAATTTAAATTAAATAAAAAAGTAGAATGCCGGTTAATCTAAACTAACTCAAATATGAAATTTAAACCAAAACGTGGTAGTAAAATTTTCGTCGAAATCAGCATATACATATGTATACGAGTATACCGTTAAATGTGGGTAGAATGCAAATTCCATTGACTCCTTTTGAAGGATATTATAATTGGTTTTTGAAGCTTGTCACCGTAATAAAAGAATTGATTGATAGGTATCTCAAGTTTGAATTCTTTCACGAAAACAATACATGCCCTACGAGTCTATGACAGGTGCATGTAAGAATACTTTCATGAATGAAATAACAAAGATATCTACGTAGTCTAGCTTCGAAATTACACTTTCCCCGGGAGGATTCTACTAGAACAAACAAAAGAATTTGATTTCTTCCAATTTAAGCAAATTGCTGGTGTTAACGACTGAAATAGTCTCTCTTATTTTGGGGTACGTAGAGACTATGATTAATTGGCCCCACAACATGGAAATCAAATTTAATGATGAGACAAGTGTAATTTAGAATAAATCACATTGCTTTGCATTAGAATCTTTTTGTGATTTTGGGGAATGTTAATGTTCTCACACTCAACACTTTGGGTGATGTATGTATGTGGTGTCTAAAAAAAAGGTCAAGAACCCAATACCGAAAGATATCGATTTTGATATATTCGATGCGGACTCATGGTTCGAAGTTTAATTTGTTACATTTTTCTGTCCTTTTTCTAATTTACTGTTGAATGTGTTAGAAACATTTCCTCAAAGTTGGTAAACAAAGTCCTATCCATTAGGAGTTATGGTAACAAGTTCATGAACCTAAACAAAAAAAAAAAAAATTAGGTAAATGCGAGGAGGGCCTCGTGCAATAGTGTTCCGGACATTTTATATTGTCATTAAATAGAAGGCAATTTATTCATATCCTGCATAGGTACACCTAATACTGGTTTTGATATGAATAATATAATGTCTTGTACGTAGGTATGTCCTAGTAATACTGAGCTGAGATTCCAGTCCATTTTAACTTACACTTTCAATATAAAAGTACCAAGCTTTTGGATAAGAATGAATGTAACGGTACTTTGCTTGTTAAATGGTTTAAGTAAAGCAAAACACTGGCAATACTTGACATGCGAAGGAACGCTGTTTTAGAGTCTTAAAAATTAAAAAAAAATATTTTTGAAAAAAAAAAAAACAAAATTAAAAAAAAATTAGTTTTTTAAACTTATTTAGTTTTCAGAAGCAACATAGAGCTAACATATACGATCCATTCGTGCAAATGACTTAGTTTTTGGAAAATCGAAATCGAATTCAGTAGCAGCAAAAGAAGAGCTTATAGGGAAGTCCATGCGCTCTTCTAAAATCTGTAACTACTTAGCGGATTTAGATGAAACTTAAAACTTGAGCAAACCATAGTAACAAAATGATCTGCTGTAAAAATTATTTGGATAACATGAAAACTGGGCGAGATACAGTGGGGTAACTCCATTTTTTTAATTTTTCTCAGAAAATATATAAAATACAGGAATTTTCGTATTGTTTTTACAATCTACACTAAATTCTACGTATCTCAAATTTTTTTCATATTTCAAATGTTTGGCGAGCTTTTTTGTTCAACAAATTTTGCCAGAAAAAAATATTTCTTACATATATGGAGCCCTTGCAAAATTCTCTTTAATTTGATATGCCACATGATGGGGAACAAAATAATTTTTTTTTGCCCTTCATACAAGGTGCCCAAAAAAGGGCTCCCAAAATGAAATTCATTGCCGCCATCTTGTGCAGGCTTCCACATAATGTATACATAGCGAAAGTTTCAGCTCTCTATGTCTATCGGTTCAAAAGTTACAGGGCTGTGACAGACTGACGGACAGACGGACAGACGGCAGACAGACACCGTATCAAACCCATAAGTGTTCCGTCTTACCTTTTAAGGTCCGGAACACTAAAAACAGCACTGATAGCCCTAGTTATACACACAAAATAATCGTTAATTTAATTTTTATGAGTAACTGAAAGAGGTGGGCGGATTCCTATAGAAGTAAAAGACATTGACATGAAAATATGCTAACACCATTCATGCTTAATGATACAGAAACACATACATACTACGATTATATGGCGGATTGAAACCGAATTCAGTGCGGGTTGAGTGTCATATAAACTCAGATTGGATTGAAACAGGATTGACTCGATCCGATCACAAAATCCGGTTAAAACGAAAATGTGGATTGAAACTGAACCTTTTTTTTCAATCTGGGGTCATATTAATGTAGTAACTGTCCACAACTAAATGGAAGCTAATGAAAGAATGAAAGTTATTTCCACTTAGAGCCGCTGGCTCTGATGGTCTTCCAGCTGAACTCTTTAAATACGGAGTTGATGTCTTGGTAGGGTGCATGCATCAAGTCATCAACCAAGTATGGGTGGAGGAATGCACTGAATGAATGAATGAATGAATCCCTGTTAAATGTCGCATATAAAATCCTATCCAACGTATTGTGTGAACGTCTAAAACCTTTCTGTAACACACTAATCGATACATATCAGTGTGACGTCCGGCCCGGCAGATCGACAATAGACCAAATTTTCACACTCAGACAAATCCTGGAAAAGACCAACGAATTTCAAGTCGAAACCCACCACCTTTTCATCGACTTTAAAGCCGCCTATGACAGCTTTCATCGTCTTGAGCTCTACCAGGCAATGGCCCAATTCGGGATACTGACAAAACTTATCCAGATGTTTCGCGTAACGCTGGAAAACACGCGATGCCGTCCAACTGCTGGGATATAACCATCATCGGAAGATCCCGGCAAGCCGTCGTAGAGGCATTTACGGCTATTGATGAGCAGGCGAAACGAGTTGGTCTTGAATTGAATGCGGACAAGACGAAGTATATATTATCAACAAACAAAAATTTATCTATCCAAAACATTGGGCAGAACGTCACTGTTGATAACTACAATATCGAGGTGGTTAAGGAGTTCACCTACCTCGGAACAAATATTATTCTTACAAATGACACCTTTGTAGAGATCCGACGAAGAATAACCCTAGCAAATCGCTGCTACTTCGGTTTGGCGAAACAACTGGGTTCAAAACTCCTAACTCGACGGACCAAATTAATGCTTCATAGAACTGGAACGCTCATCTTACCAGTCCTGCTGTATGGAGCCGAGTGCTGGACGATAAGTAAGAATTTGCTGATACTGAGCAAATATTATATGAAAACCAGTGAAAAAATGCTACAATCCGCCTGGAGCGGATCGTATGATACCCTATCCCTATCTTATTTGGTCGTGTCAGTGGGCGGTGGAAAATGTATTCACAAAATTTTCTATTTTCACCCTATAAGCTAATATTTTTACTGGAAAATTTATTTTTGAAGTAAACGCCCCTAAAAAGTGGGCGTGGCCATATACAATGTAAAGACGATTTGTAGATTAAGTGGATATCTACATATTTGCTCAAGTAAGTTTTTCCGAGTTTCATATGAAAATAGTGAAAGTGGGCGTGTCGGTGGGCGGATTTTAAAAAAATTTACACTTGTATTGCTTACTTTTCCAAAGTTTTATACAAAATTTCATCACCCTAGCTCAAAATTTAAGGCCAAAAACTGGTGACACACAGACGGACGGACGGACGGACATAGCTCAATCGACTCGGCTAGTGATGCTGATCATTTATATATATACTTTATTGAGTCTATCTGTAATATTTCTCTAGGTTACAAACTATGTATCAAACTTAATATACCCTTAGGATAGGGTATAAATACTCCGTCGGATATTAGGTTCCTTATGGGAGGAGGGCGAAAGGAGGAGAAGGTACAACCGCGAACTCGGCACTTTTTCATGAATTAAGAGGTCTTAACCAATTTTCTCGAAAACGGCTCCAACGATTTTCTTTGAATTTCATATTTACACTGTTTTGGTAAAGTCCTATAAAATGGAATACCACGTTTTTGGCCAAAATTGTTAATAAAGGTACTTTGCTTATAGCCAACTTAACAAAATGTCTTTTTTCTCGTAAACGGCTCCAACGATTTCGTTAAAATTTGATATTTCCTCTACGTTTATAGAGTCCTATAAAATGGCATACCACGTTTTTGGCCAAAATTGTTAATAATGGTACTTTGCTTATAGCCAACTTAACAAAATGTATTTTTTCTCGTGAGCGGCTCCAAAAATTTCGTTACAATTTAAATATTCATCTACGTTTATAGAGTCCTATGAAATGGCATACCACGTTTTTGGCCAAAATTGTTAATAACGGTACTTTGCTTATATCCAACTTATCAAAATCTTACATAGAAAATGTACATTATAAACAGATCGTTGGTTTTATGTATCTCAACTGCACTTTATTTTTCTTGTCTTCAGTTTTGCCTTGACATATAGTGACCGTAACTAAGCATAGTTTAGTGAGTGCCGTGGCTGAGTGGTTAGTGCGTTGGACTACTGCGCAAGGGGTTCCAAGTTCGAATCCAGAAAAATACCATCAAACGTTTTTTCACGGCCCCACCTCTTCCGAGTGTCTGACAAACATTCAAGAGCATAATTGTCATGAGAAAGCCTCTCAAAAACCCCTCTGCCCGTCGGATACGGCATAAAACTGTAGGTCCCTTCTGTACATGCAGAAATGTATACCACGCACAACATGTACAGTTGTGAGAAGCTAGGTCTTGGCCCTCTATGGGCTGCTTACGGCCTAATATTTTTTTTTATTTTTTATTTTAACTATGTATAGTATTAAGACTATTGGAAAACCATCAAGTTTCATGGTTTAAGAATATGTTTTTCCTTATTGTGATAGGTTATAACCGGAGATTGAAAATGAAGAGGAGCTAGATTAAAATATATAATTTTCGCCGTATCACTTCTGATAAGCTTGTGCATTCTAAACCAATACCTAAAGAATTCTAAATCATAATTTATATCAGCTACTAGACCTAAGACAAAATTTTTTGAGTAGGATCATTTTCGGTCGGATCACATTCGGACGGATATGGCTAAATAGACTC
Source organism: Chalcosyrphus nemorum (assembly GCA_949716465.1). Taxonomy (NCBI): domain Eukaryota; kingdom Metazoa; phylum Arthropoda; class Insecta; order Diptera; family Syrphidae; genus Chalcosyrphus; species Chalcosyrphus nemorum. The sequence goes on from OX454335.1 coordinate 12,499,404, forward strand.
GGCTAGTGGTGCTGATCATTTATATAAATACTTTATTGGGTATATCTTTAATATTTCTCTATGTTAGAAGCTGTGTGTCAAACTTAATACACTAAGGATAAGGTATAAAAAAAACGGCAGGTACTATTTTATTGTTTATACTATCGTAAAGAGTACCATAAAAAAATTCCTTAGATATACCAGCTCTAATACCATATTGATTCGGACTATTTACCCGCAACAGTCGTTCACCAGGCGGCAGTTATATCGTCCACGTTGACAAATCAACTGTTGTCAGATGTAGACACCCTACGCCACCTGTCGTAAAATTCGAAAAATGCCAATAAATCAATTTTCCGTAATTTTCTTTCTGCCCAAACCTGAAATACAGCAAACTACCGAAACTAAAACAGAATCATGAAAATCGGCCCAGTGATTATAGAGTTTTACCCCGAAGGCATTATATATATATATATATATAGAAAGAAGAAGAAGATAATAGAAGATAGAATATGGTGCCATGAAATAAAGTCTAATGCAAAAAAATATCTTATGTCTTATACCCAACCAAACGATGTTGCAATGGAATCGCTAATTTCTATTTCTTTTGAATGCTGAGAATAATATTTAAGAAGCATCTCTTGTCTACTAATCGGCAATTCAGATATGTTATTTTATTGTGTTCAGAAAGTTAAATTTTGAATTAAGTAGGTAAACGTTAAGATTTTTGTAGAAATGTAATACAAATCAGTAGAACTTAGCTAAACAATTCGTAGTTATATCCTAATCAAAGGAAATATAACTTGCTTAAGTACTACGCGTTTTAGTAGTGCGTTTCATTTAACACCCAATCCCTTTGTCATCCACTTGAATATTCATCAAATTCATCATGGTAAAATCCGTTGACGCGCAAAGCTGTCGCCTTCTTTTGATTAGAAAACCCAGATAAGGAAATCTAGCCACCTTCACTCCAAAGAATACAAATGCCAAAAGGGGAATAACCCCTGTAAGAAAAAATGTAAAAAAAGAATAGAAAAGCTTTTCCTAGTCACGCAATAATTATATCGTGAACATGACCTTCATGTCAAGGTTCACTCTGGAATCGTCGTATTTCTTTGATACCTCCATTCAGAAAAAAAATTAAAAATGTTTACCAATTTGCAGAATTGGCAGCGCAGATACTTTGGAAATAGTTGCATCAAAGTCTGCCGGTAGTGAACCATCCACACCAGATGACAATATAAACGTGGTGGTGCGTGTAAGACCGCTAAGTGAAAAGGAAAAACGTGGCAGCCATGATATGATTTTGCAGTTTCCCGGAAATGGACAAGTCATGGTGCGCATAAGTTGCTTATATTTGTTGAGTATGGTTTTCAGAAACAGATTTACTACCACTTAGATTGAAGGTCAGGGTTCTGGAACAAAGGCATCACGGAATCGAGAAAATACTAAAGTTTTCACATATAATGTGGTGTTTGAACTTGGTGCAACACAGGAGGATATATTGGACTATTCTGGAATCAAAAGGATAATTGAGATGGCAATAGAAGGCTTTAGCTGTACGGCATTTTGTTATGGTCAGACTGGTTCAGGAAAAACGCATACTTTGACTGGACCACCAGAATTGGTAAGTTATAGTTGAACATACACTTTGTTGCTGTTTGTTACAGTTGTTTTATGTATTGTTATATTCAAGTTTGCTGGGAAACCAAATCCAAAAGATCGACGGCATGGACTTATCTTCCGTTCGTTTTTATACCTCTTCCAGTTAATTAAGAATCGAAAAGAAACTCATTTCATATTAAAGGCTTCGTTTTTAGAGATCTACAATGAAAAGGTGAGCATCTTTGCCAATTTCTTATTTTTATTTCATTTGAACAAAAAAGTTGGAATTGTTTTTTTATAATTTCGTCATTGCGTATACATATTTACTAAAAATGCTAGTTTAGTTTTGTTAAATTTATCCTGCTATTGCGCCAGGCATTTTTGCGAAGTTGTATGTGAATACACATGTATGAAATATAAAATAATTCAAATGTCTGCCGCTGGGTGGCGCGTATCCGAAAAATCAAATTTTCTATAACTCTGACGAATAAATCATGCTGAATTAGACCAATGGCATTGATTTTGTTGGTGTTTCAGGGCAGTGGTGGTTTGTGTTTTATTTGCCTGGGCATGTGACTTAAGTAAGAAGAAATCTAACGGGGTCAAATAGGATGATCTCACATCTACGTAAGTTAACCATGTTGAAACCACGTGGCGTTAGTGTCCATATCATTCAAATACGCCCACCGTTGACGGTGATGATTTGGCCAACGTCCATCATTCTCAAAGAAGTATGGATCGATGACGCCACGCGCGCCGGTCCAAAATCCACACTAAACAGTGACTTTCTCTGGATGAATTGAAATTTGGTTTTACTTATTGACGAACCCATTCATCCAAAAATGGGTCTCGTCACTGAATATGTTATTTCGACTGAAATGTTGCTCGATCAGAATACCAACTTTCATAAAGCAATGTAATTATTTGCAAATTTTGTTTATTTCTCAAAACAGACTAAATAAATACCAGACAATTCGACAGATATGGCCGCAATCACCTGTAAAAGTTCAGAAATCCTTATGGAAAATACTTTTTTTGTACGTACATATTTTGTATGTAAAGGCAAAAATATATATATGTACATTGATGAAATCTTTAACACATAGAAGATATTCTTTAATGAAAGTTTGTTGTTTTTCCATTGGCATGAAATTTTTCAATTTGACGTGGAGAGTCTGTGGAAGGTTTAAACCGCTGTGATGTGTCACAAGGCTCTAACTAGATCTTTAAATAACCAAAAATGTGTACTTGAACAGGGAGTGTTTTTGATTTTAAAGAGGTACAGGGCTGCATGATGGGGATCATTGGCTTGGTGTCCTTATAACTCGATTCCTACCGACTAACCTAATTCTACGTTTCAGCAATGTTTACCAAATTCCTGGAATTTGAATAATTCACTGCCTTTCGTTCTATGCCCCATCTTCAAAAAAGGCGATCCTATGTCTTGTAAGAACTACCGAGGCATATCCCTGTTAAATGTTGCATATAAGATCCTATCCAACGTATTGTTTGAACGTCTAAAACATTTCTGCAACACACTAATCGGCACGTACCAGTGTGGCTTCCGGCCCGGCAGATCGACAATAGACCAAATTTTCACACTCAGACAAATCCTGGAAAAGACCAACGAATTTCAAGTCGAAACCCACCACCTTTTCATCGACTTTAAAGCCGCCTATGACAGCTTTCATCGTCTTGAGCTCTACCAGGCAATGGCCCAATTCGGGATACTGACAAAACTTATCCAGATGTTTCGCGTAACGCTGGAAAACACGCGATGCCATCCAACTGCTGGGATATAACCATCATCGGAAGATCCCGGCAAGCCGTCGTAGAGGCATTTACGGTTATTGATGAGCAGGCGAAACGAGTTGGTCTTGAATTGAATGTGGACAAGACGAAGTATATATTATCAACAAACAAAAATTTATCTATCCAAAACATTGGGCAGAACGTCACTGTTGATAGCTATAACTTCGAGGTAGTGAAGGAGTTCACCTACCTCGGAACAAATATTAATCCTACAAATCACACCTTTGTAGAGATCCGACGAAGAATAACCCTAGCAAACCGCTGCTACTTCGGTTTGGCGAAACAACTGGGTTCAAAACTCCTAACTCGACGGACCAAATTAATGCTCTACAGAACGCTCATCTTACCAGTCCTGCTGTATGAAGCCGAGTGCTGGACGATAAGTAAGAAAGCTGAGCAAATATTGGGCACCTTCGAGCGTAAAATACTCCGTCGGATATTAGGTCTTCATGCGAGGAGGGCGAATGGAGGAGAAGGTACAACCGCGAACTCTATGAGCTGTACCAGGATGTGGATGTAGTCCAAAACATCGAGCGAATGGACAACAATGCTCCAGCCAAGAGGATCTTCGAATCCCAGCCCCAGGTTCGAGACGGCGAAGAAGACCGAACCTCCAGTACAAAGACCAAGCTTTTAGCCTCGGTCTAATGGAGCTTAAATAATTCCATTCACAAAATGAAAAACCAATCTATGTACATATGCATGTACCTGCTTCATTTTAAAGAGAGAGAGAGACATAATGCATAGTTTTTTCACTCTAATCATCAATATTTTTCTCTCGCTTATGTGTAATACGCTACGTGGAAGAGTTTTTCTAATCCTCATCTTTAATTCTAGTCTTAATTATACTGATCCTTATTATATGTTTTATGTTTGCATTGAATCACCACAAACCCTAAAGTTCAAAACATGATTACGTTTGAGCGTTGGAGGTCTTCACTGAAGGAAAAATGTGGGCGATGATTTAAATAATTGTTTTGATCATTGCTCAGCTTTAAGACAAGGTAGAAGGCCGTTTTATATCTTAAAAGAATCCAAGGCGGATTTACTAATTACACCTATTTTTTGATTTTAAATCCGATAAGCCATTATTGCCTAAGAGCTGTGTAAGTGATGTAAAATTTAATTTTTTCCCCACTTAAATTCACTATTATCAGTAGTCCTTATTCCTTGTTTTATCTAACGCAATAAAATATAGCATTGTTTAATGAGAGCGAACATATCTATAAATTAAAAAAACTAGCTCAAAATTTAAGGCCCAAAAACTGGTGACACACAGACGGACGGACGGACAGACGGACAGACGGACAGACGGACGGACGGACGGACATAGCTCAATCGACTCGGCTAGTGATGCTGATCATTTATATATATACTTTATTGGGTCTATCTGTAATATTTCTATATGTTACAAACTATGTATCAAACTTAATATACCCTTAGGATAGGGTATAATAAAAATAGGTAAATCGGATAAGTGGTATTCCGGCTAGGATATCACTAACAGGAAATGATTTTGCCTTTTAAAAACGTTAGGGACTATGAACACGCATAAACACGAACCCCGCTTGTGCACCGATTGTGGCAATGGTCTCCACTGATGGTATTCGCAATACAATGCAAATAATATATGTATGTTTTATGTTATAACTTTTCATAACTTTAACGTACAGTGATAATATATATACCAATGGATTCGTTAATAAAAGTTCTTCATAGATATGTAAATTTAGTTTTCTTTAGTAAGAGCTATGAAAAATTGAGATAAACCACCGAAAAATGGGAAAAAAATCAAATTGAATACTTCCTTTGTTTATTTAAAAGGTTTTTGTTGAAATAAATTAAAAATGTGGTATAGAAAAAACTCCGCAGAAGAATTCTGAATCTACAGGTGAAAACTCCACTCAAATCCGTTTTATAGTTTCGGAAATTTCGTGGCAGATACATACATACATCGAATCTGATCTTTCTTTTATAAAAGTAAGTGAAGTGATGATAAGTGATGATGTATCTTGTATTATAGTCTCTGAGAAAAATTCAAAAAATTGTGTATTTAGTAACCCTTCTGTATCTCTCCTTGTTCTTATTTAATCACAAACAAATTACAGCAGGTCATTAAGGGACAAGTAGGGCTGGAGTTATAGATTTTACCAAATTTGATAAATTCTCTTCTAGCTCCTACTTCCTTCGATTTCTATTTTTCCAAAAAAAAAAATACGTGACTTGATCGTACGTTTATGATCCTCTAAGCTGATATTAAAAAATAGATTTGTTTTAATATACATATGTATATGCATGGAACTACATACATATGTACATATGTATATATTTTTAATATATTTTTTTGTTTCAAAATATTTTAGTTTATGTTTAATTTGAAAATTTTGAATGTTATATTCCGTCGCATGTCAAATATTGTTCTTTTTTGTTTTTGATCGAAATGCATGAAATAATAACCGAGAAAAAGCCATTTTTGTATAACCATTAACTATCAACAAAATGGTATGTCATTTTATTATATTTTCCTAAACTAACTGAAATGTGCAATCATTTTAAACATTTTCGAGATAATCCCCTTTTTTGTTAAATTACTCTAAATACAAATTGAGTGAAATGAAAAATGAAATTTCACGGCCTAAGGCATAAACTGAAAGAAGAGATCTGATTATAAAATAATTGCATTCCACTTTTCAAATAGGGAAATAACTCCACGGAAAGTTACTCCATTAGGAAATCCACTCCACATTTAAAAAAATCGCAATTATGTATTTCCCATTAGAAGTGAGAATTAGTATCACTTCCTTGTGAGAAATTACTCCACTTGATAAATATAGAGTTATTTCTCACTTACCCCAAATGAAATATGTATGGGGGGCAGTGGCGTGTATGTTTACCTGAAATAACATTCATATTTCGTTTAATACAGATCTGCTGATCAAAGTGGGTTTTTTAGTAAACTAGTTATTTTCACACAGAAACCTTCTTCTACCTGCCCGCTCGATACTTTTGATACATCAGCCCAACGAGGTGGATACAAAATTCACCAAAAAACTCGGAGAAAAGCGGGTTATTTTGTTTGCAAATAGAGCGTGTATTGAACAGAGGGGTGTCAAACAAAGTTAATAATAAGGGTAGAAAAAGAAAAGAAAACGAATTTATTATTATTTTTGTTTTTTTTTTGTTGCTACATATCGCCTTGTGTTTCTCAATGGAGTGTGTAGAGTTGGAAAATGGATGGTCATTGTTGTTGTGTAGGTAGGTATAGTAGAACGAAACTTACTTACTTAAAGGGCTCCCGAGCCTTGTAGAGTCACTGCTGAGACATCGTTGCCTTCCATCCTCTGCGGTCCCGAGCACGCTGCTTCCAGTTGTGAAGACCAAGTTTTCTGGCATCCGCGACAGCTTGGTCTTTGTACCGGAGGTTCGGTCTTCTTCGCCGTCTCGAACCTGGGGGCTGGGATTCGAAGATCCTCTTGGCTGGAGCATTGTTGTCCATTCGCTCGATGTTTTGGACTACATCCACATCCTGGTACAGCTCATAGAGTTCGCGGTTGTACCTTCTCCTCCATTCGCCCTCCTCGCATAGGGGACCTAATATCCGACGGAGTATTTTACGCTCGAAGGTGCCCAATATTTGCTCAGCTTTCTTACTTATCGTCCAGCAATCGGCTCCATACAGCAGGACTGGTAAGATGAGCGTTCCAGTTCTATGAAGCATTAATTTGGTCCGTCGAGTTAGGAGTTTTGAACCCAGTTGTTCCGCCAAACCGAAGTAGCAGCGATTGCTAGGGTTATTCTTCGTCGGATCTCTACAAAGGTGTCATTTGTAGGATTAATATTTGTTCCGAGGTAGGTGAACTCCTTAACTACCTCGAAATTATAGCTATCAACAGTGACGTTCTGCCCAATGTTTTGGACAGATAAATTTTTGTTTGTTGATAACATATACTTTGTCTTGTCCTCATTTACTTCAAGACCAACTCGTTTCGCCTAATCATCCATAGCCGTAAATGCCTCTACGACGGCTTACCGGGATCTTCCGATGATATCAATATCGTCTGCGTATCCCAGCAGTTGGACGGATTTGTGAAAGATAGTGCCTTCCGTGTTGACACCTGCCCTGCGCGCTATCTGCTCCAACACGATATTGAAGAAATCGCATGACAGCGCATCTCCTTGCCTGAATCCGGTGCACGTTTGGAAGAGCTCCGAAGAGTTGTTTCCGAATTGCACAGAGCATCGCGTGTTTTCCAGCGTTACGCGACACATCTGGATAAGTTTTGTCGGTATCCCGAATTGGGCCATCGCCTGGTAGAGCTCAAGACGATGAAAGCTGTCATAGGCGGCTTAAAAGTCGATGAAAAGGTGGTGGGTTTCGACTTGAAATTCGTTGGTCTTTTCCAGGTTTGTCTGAGTGTGAAAATTTGGTCTATTGTCGATCTGCCGGGCCGGAAGCCACACTGGTACGTGCCGATTAGTGCGCTGCAGAAAGGTTTTAGACGTTCACACAATACGTTGGACAGGATTTTATATGCGACATTTAACAGGGATATGCCTCGGTAGTTCTTACAAGACATAGGATCGCCTTTTTTGAAGATGGGGCATATAGAGCTGATACTCCAGCCGTCGGGCATGCGTTCCTCCACCCATACTTGGTTGATGATTTGATGCATGCACCCTACCAAGACATCACCTCCGTATTTAAAGAGTTCAGCTGGAAGCCCATCAGAGCCAGCGGCTTTGTTGTTCTTCAATTTCCTGATGGCTACATTAACTTCTTCAATACTGGGTGGAGGCGTTGGTTCTTCATTGACTGGAGGTGGGTTCTCGTCTTGCCCTATCACTCTCTCTATTTGCTGCCCGTTAAGCAACTGCTGGAAGTGTTGCTTAAACACATCAACAATTCCCTTGGCCTTCGCCATTTCGAAGAGCCTGCGTTCCGGACTTGTAGCAGCTGCCTGGCTTTTCGATAAAACTGCCGGATGTTGTTGCGCTCGCGAGACTCCTCGATATCCTTGAGCTGGGAAACTGCGTGGTCCCTTTTCTTTTTACGCAGGATTCTCTTTTCTTCCCTTCTTCTGGTCCGATACTCCTCTCTCGCTGCTCTTGTTTTGCGCTGCAGCGCTTTCTTGTGTGCATCTTCTGTCACCCTCTTCCGCTGTACGCACTCATCATCATACCAAGGGCTCCTCCTTGGCGGTGGTTGGTAGCCAAGGGTGGTCACGGCTACCTCTTTGATGATGTTGCGGTATTCGGTCCACTGATTGTTAGCGTTTGTGGTGGGTGAATGCACCGCAGAGAGTTTCTCGGCCAGGTGCTCTCTGTAGGCTCTGGCTCCTTCTGGCGTGCTAAGGCGTCCAACGTTAAGCTTGTTTTTCTTGACGGCTCGCAGCTTCTCGTTGGACAGTCGAGCTCTGAATTTAGCTGCAACAAGATAGTGGTCAGAGTCAACGTTTGCCCCTCGAAAGGTACGCACATTCAAGATGTTGGATGCGTGCCTTGCGTCGATTAGCACGTGGTCGATCTGGTTGCGTTTTCGACCGTCAAAGGAAAGCCAGGTTGCTGTGTGGATTTTTAGCCTAGGAAACGTAGTGCGAGCTGCTGCAAAGTCGATTAGTCGGAAACCGTTGTCTGTTGTCGAATCGTGGAGGCTGTGTTTACCGACTATCCCGCCAAAGATGTTTTCCTTACCGATTTTGGCATTGAAGTCCCCGAGTACGATTTTTACATCGTACTCCGGACAGGCTCCGTAGGCTCCGTCCAGGAGGTCGTAAAATTCCTCCTTGACACCCTGTCTTTCAGCTTCTTCGGTAGGGCCGTGTGCACATATTAGGCTGATGTTTTGAAATGTGGCTCTGATGCGAATTACAGCCAGACGATCGCTTATCGGCTTAAAATCAATGACTCTTAATCTGAGCCGATTTCCCACGACGAATCCGCATCCTAGCATGTGCAGTCTTTTGTGGCAGCTGTAATAAATGTCGCAGCTACGTCTTTTCTGCATACCTGATCCTATCCATCGTATCTCCTGGATCGCAGTAATATCTGCCTTGTACTGCGAGAGGACAGATTCAAGTTTTTGAGCTGCACCCGGAGTGTACAGAGTTTGTACATTCCAGGTGCATACTCGTAGGTCATAGTCCGTGGACGTTCCGGGTCGATTTGCCAAATGAGGGGGATCGTTTTGTTTAGGGAAGTTACCCCGACGACACAACCCCCAACCTGGAGGGCCAGTTCCATGGGTTTTAGCCCCTAGGACCCAGAGCCGGTCTGAGAGACCGACATCAGTAGCTCCCTTCGGAGGTGCGAGCGCTGCCGTTGACCCATTTAGGGTTCATCCGCCATCATCTCTATTCCATAACCCTGATGAAGTCATGGAAATCCTTACAGACCTGAGCTTCGAATATGTCGAAGTAGCTCATGTAAGGTGTTCGCCAAATCGTCCATGGATTCCGCCGTTGATTCCATCTAGAGAATTCATCCGCCTTCTATCCTCCTTCTGAGGGCTCTTGTTAGACTTCTGAGACGTGATACTCGTTCAGGTCAACAAGAGATGCCTCGTCCGGTCCTACATGTGTGCTAAAGTTCACCCAGATGTGCCGGCGCAGGTCCGTGTGTTCAACCACACATGCTTAGACGGATTTGGCATACGCTCATCGTTAGTTCACTACTATGTAGCTATCCAGAGGGCACCACGAGGAGGTGATGATGCGGCATTTTACCCTCCCTGAACTATAATAGGTCTGTTCTAATAATATTAGGTAGAAGAGCGGTTTCATACAACCATTTCGAAAACAGTGCGAATACAAAGGTTTTGTATTGTGTGACCATAATAGCTTTCGGCTTCGATTCATTATGTTTTCAGTCACTTTTGCTCACTTCCGAAAGTACAAATCATCAATCCATTCGTTCTTTCGTATGAAAAATTGACAATCAGTTGGAGAGAATTCGAAAACTGTTTTATAACGCACGAAATGCATCAAATTTATTTTTTTAAAGAGTTTTCAATTCAACTATTAATTTTCTCCAATCATTTGAATTATTTTTGGAAAAAAACAAAATCAATCGGCGAAACTACTTGACTAATGCTTCCGAACACATCTTTCTATTATGGACATATTCATAAGTTAAGTTAAAGACTTACCGCAGAATATGGATATTAATAAGTGAAGTATTTATGAATTGAAATTTATTTTCTCAAATCGAATAAAAAATGATTGTTCCTGATCGTTATTTATGTTTCTTTGCTCGCTCTGATATTACATACATATTCGTATGTGTGACGAGCTTTAAGATCGCGAAGCAAGACGAGCACGGGTCAGCTAGTACTTACATACATATATGAATTGTAATATTTTCATTTTTAGCACTTATTGTCTGGTTGCTAGGGGGTAGGGGGGAAATTTTTCAAATGTTTGTTAAGCTTTTTTGTTCAACAAATTTTGTCAGAAAAAAATATTTCTTACATATGGACTCCTTGTAACTACCTTGCAACTACTCCCTGAGAGTAGCTAGTCACGAGCATGGCTCACACAAATTTTACTCTCATATGGAAAGTCACTCGAGAGTTTACTATCGAAAGTGCTCTCAAGTGGACACGCACCTTTATGGTCAGTGGTTGAAGTAGTAGTTTATAATTATGGTTGGCCTTTAACGGTTCAAAAAGTAAAGGGCTGTGACAGAGTGACAAACAGACAGACAGACATAAGTCTTTCCTTTTAAAGTCCAGACCACTAAAAACTAAAACTGCAAAAATGCCCCTTGACAAAAACAACATGCCTATGTCATTGCAAAGGGTCTTTAGAAATACATATTTCAAAACTAGTTTCATCCAAATCTGTCCAGCGGTTCTCACGTCTTATTCGTCACAAAGAAAAACCGCTAGAGTTTTATTATATGTATAGAAAATATATCTAGATACATTTGGATATGTAGATATAGATATAGATAAAGATATAGATAAAGATTTAGATATAGATATAGATATAGATATAGATATAGATATAGATATAGATATAGATATAGATATAGATATAGATATAGATATAGATATAGATATAGATATAGATATAGATATAGATATAGATATAGATATAGATATAGATATAGATATGAATATAGATGATGTGATATGATACGATTCTTTATTTAACATAAGATTTTTACAAAATTTATTTTCCCGCGAAGTCATATTGGCTTTTCTGCAGGAAGTTGTATTTCAAAAATATTGTATTCATTGCGAGTTTAACATATCAGTTAATAATATATGTACATATATAATTAAATTTTTTATTTTTGTTTTTTTTGGAATTAAGAAGGAATAAAAGAATTAAACAAAACTAATAGACGGAGAGCTAGCGACGTTTTTTCCTATTGCATTTTAACAAACCTGTAACTTTATGAGCTAAGTTTATAGTGACAGCTGAACATAAATATGTAAGTCTGGCAGCGCTGCGCTGGTTTATATGGCAATGCCATAGGTTTAAAAGTGCAAAAAATAGAGATTTTCATTTTATTTTAACAAACTTGAGATTTTGGAATATGCTAATTTGTGAGAAACAACTACCGAAAATGCAACTGCCAGACCAGTTTGCCGGCTTCAAACTAGCGCCAGACTTCCTTAAAAGTGCAAAAAAATGCTTTAGTTAAATTCATAGTAACAAAGTCAAATTCAAAGTCAGTGATTCGTTGTTATAGCACTACAGTGATGAATAATGCGTAGAGTTTGATCTGCAAAGTTGTCTGCACATTTGTTTGTAAGAGTTTATATGCATTTATCCGTCGGGAAGTTTTTTATAATAGCATCATCCACGTTGTGCTTTCGCCTTCCCATAACTTCGTTTATCAAACTCCAAGTTTTACCAGGGTCACCTCCTGCTTCGTTAAACTTGTTAACGTAAAAATTAGCTTTTTGCACTGTTATTATTTTATTTAATTTATTCGGAAATTTTTTGTACTCAGTTTCATAAGCTTTATTTAACCTATTATTTTTCCACTTTCGGTAGAGTTCATCCTTTTCTTACATTCTCCAAGTAAGTGTGCGGGCTAGTTTGCCTTTTGAGACATACGACTTACTATATATATCATGCATTTTAGTTGCAAGTTTTTCATACAAACAGTCAACATCAGTTTCACATAAAATTGTCTCCCATTCTGTTTCACGAATATATTCATCAACTTTTCTTTTGCTGATGTGTGAAATACTACTTACTTGCCCTTCTGCTATATTTGACGCATATGAATAATGCAAGAGAGCATAGAGATCGGATATAGCACATTCTACGACAGCTGAGTATATTTGATTACCCGATATTTTTACTATTATGTGATCAATTAACGTCGAGGAGATATCATTCAAATTTTTAATATGTATAGAACTAGGCTAATGTTAAAATATGGCGTTCCAAATTTTTGGCTAAAAGTGATAATAACGGTACTTTTCCTAGGTTCAAGCGGTTTTAGCCAATTTTCTCGAAAACGGCTCCAACGATTTTGATTAAATTGTATACTTATGCTAGTCTTGTGAAGTCTAATAAAATGGCGTACCACGTTTTTGGCCAAAATTGCTTAGAACGGTACCTTACTTACAGCCAACCTAACAAAAAATCGGTTTACTCGAAAACGGCTCTAAGGATTTTGACTAAATTTCATATTTAAGCTAGTATATAGAAATACCACAAAATGGCGTACCACGTTTTTGACTAAAAAAGCGTATAGCTGTACTTTACTTATTAACTGGTTTTAGAAATATGGCCATTTCTCGGTTAATATTCAATGGATTTTGGTCAAAATCAAAACATGAGCAAAAAGTTTCTCGGCCAGGTGCTCTTTGTAGGCACTTAGCCTTCTGACCTGCTAAGGCGTCCAACGTTATGCTTGTTAGTGTTACGGACCTTAAAAGGTAAGACGGAACACTTATGGGTTTGATACGGTGTCTGTCTGTCCGTCTGTCCGTCAGTCTGTCACAGCCCTGTAACTTTTGAACCGTTAGACATAGAGAGCTGAAACTTTCGCTATGCATACATTATGTGGAAGCCTGCACAAGATGGCGGCAATGAATTTCTTTTTGGGAGCCCTTTTTAGGGCACCTTGTATGAAGGGCAAAAAAAAATTATTTTGTTCCCCATCATGTGGCGTATCAAATTAAAGAGAATTTTGCATGGGCTTCATATATGTAAGAAATATTTATATATATATATATTTTCTGACAAAATTTGTTGAACGAAAAAGCTTGCCAAACATTTGAAAAATGTTTCCCGAGTCGTTCCCGAGTTACAGATTTTAGAAGAGCGCATGGCCTTCCCTATATTCTCATCTCTTCTCTTGCTGCTACCTCATTCGATTTCGGTTTTTCAAAAACTAAGTCATTTGCACTAATGAATCGTATATGTTAGCTCTATGCTGTTATTGAAAGCTAAATAAGTTTAAAAAAAACTTTAATTTTTTTTAACTTTGGATTTTTTTTTTAAAAAAAAAATTTTCTTAAATTTTTAAAACTCTAAATGCTGTACTCCTTTCCATGTCAAGTATTGCCAGTGTTTTGCTTTACTTAAACCATTAAGTAAGCAAAGTACCGTATATGCTTTTTTATCCAAAAGGTTGGTACGCCTAAACTAACTGAAATATGAAATTTAATCAAAATCGTTGAAACCATTTTGGAAAAAACTCCGTGTGTGTGAAAATGGCACTACGTGAAGGGGCTCTAAGAGTAGGGCTAGAACAAAAATTTGAATGTCCCCTTTAGTGGCCATGCAATACCTCCCTAACATGAAATTTGAAGTAAATTGATTCACTCGTCATACAGACAGAAAAACAGAATCGGCAGACACACTACAACGAGCTTCTCTATCAACGTAATTTCAGAATTGTTTAATATCTCGAGTTTCAATTCTTGCACGAATACAATACATGCTTTATATCGAAAGTGCAAATTAAAATGGACTGGAATGTCAGCTCAGTATTACATGTACATACCTACGTACAAGACATTACATTATTCATATCAAAACCAGTGTCAGGTGTACCTATGCCGGATATGCATAAATTGCCTTCTATTTAATGACAATATAAAATGTCCGGAACACTATTGCACGAGGCCCTCCTCGCACTTGCCCAATTTTTTTTCTTGACGGCTCGCAGCTTCTTCTCGTTGAACAGTCGGGCTTTGAATTTAACTGCAACAGTATAGTGGTCAGAGTCAACATTTGCCCCACGAAAGGTACACACATCCAAGATGTTGGATGCGTGCCTTGCGTCGATTAGCACGTGGCCGATCTGGTTGCTTGTTCGACCGTCAAAGGAAAACCAGGTTGCTGTGTGGATTCTTAGCCTAGGAAACCTAGTGCTACTCATCACCGTATTACGAGCTGCTGCAAAGTCTGTGTTTAACGACTATCGCGCCGAAGATGTTTTCCTTACCGATTTTGGCATTGAAGTCCCCGAGTACGATTTTTACATCGTACTCCGGACAGGCTCCGTAGGCTCCGTTCAGGAGGTCGTAAAATTCCTCCTTGACACCCTGTCTTTCAGCTTCTTCGGTAGGGGCGTGTGCACATATTAGGCTGATGTTTTGAAATGTGGCTCTGATGCGAATTACAGCCAGACGATCGCTTATCGGCTTAAAATCAATAACTCTTGATCCGAGCCGATTTCCCACGACGAATCCGCATCCTAACATGTGCAGTCATTTGTGGCAGCTGTAATTAATGTCGCAGCTACGTCTTTTCTGCATACCTGATCCTATCCATCGTATTTCCTGGATCGCAGTAATATCTGCCTTGTACTGCGAGAGGACAGATTCAAGTTTTTGAGCTGCACCCGGAGTATACAGAGTTTGTCCAGGTGCATACTCGTAAGTCATGGTCCATGGACGTTCCGGGTCTGATAGCCAAATGAGGGGGATCGTTATTATTATCCGAGGCGGATGTCTCTCTCATAACTATAGTTATTTTTTACCTGGAGGGCCGATATTCGTATCACCCATTAAGATCACATTTTTCACATTTCTGATTTCATCCAGATTATTATCCATTTCTACAATAAAATCATTTATATTAAAACCCGGTGGTCTATATATTCCAGTGATGATTTTATTATCTGCAATGATGCGTATTTTTAAGGATTCGTAAGAAAAGGTGTCGAAGTCTAAATGTTCGTATTTTATATCGTTTCTTATATATATACACTCCTATTAAGAAATTCGGCCTTAAACCCATTTATTGAATATAAGCAGTTTTCTTCTTTATAAATGTTAATTTCCACAAGAACAATAAATTTCAAAACTCCCAACAATTCTTTTATGTTCAAGCACAATGTATTCAAATTCCTTCGCAGTGACCTAATATTTAAGTATAAACAACAAAAATTCATTTTTTTAATTTTATCCAAACTAAAACCGCCAAAATCATGCATCACCTTACAATCTACATTTAACAAAAAGCTATCGTTTCTGTTTGTGTTATCCATTTTTAAGAACAGTTTTTGATTTTCTATTTACACACCCACCAAATTTAAGAATTATTGTGTGTGTGTAATTTTACTTACATCGTCAACGGTGCTTATTAGAATAGCTTGACTCTTCTCATTTTGCCTAGCTAGAGCTGCTTCCCGCACTCTCCCACACATAACGCCAATTCTCCAGCTTTGCCTTTTGTTTCGCCATCCACATAAGGTGTTTGTTTCCCTTGGTCAGCTGATTGTTGATGTAGACAATGGCATCGGGCATAGCTGCACTGGTACTAGTGCCGCAGTTTTCCCTGACCTTGGTCAATTTGATTGAACGCGTTGTACGGGCTTGTTTTAAAAATTGATTTTTTCGAATTGTCGAAGAGAATGATGCTATAATTGACGATTTCGCAGGAATTCTCGCGTTTGTTCTATAAACATCTGAGATATCGTTGTCATTTATTGTGCAGTTAATAGTTTTGCCAACTGCCTTCACAATTTCTACAAGGTTTTCGTTGGCCGTTGGTGGAATATTTTTTATATCTATATTGTTGCTCTGTTTTAGTTCATCGATTTCTTTAGCTAAACATTCCATCAGATTGTTGTTTTTTATTATGTTTTTGTTTAATTCGTCATATTTGGAGGCAGTGAAATCACAGCTAGTGGCTATCTCTTTTATTTCAGCTCTCATCAATTTGAATTCAGCTAAAAGTGTAGATATAGATATAGATATAGATATAAATATGTAGATATTAAATTAAATTGGTTTCTAAATGTTAAAACGGCATTCAGCAATAACATCCAGTTACACAGTTTTCCTATTAGTAGCTACTAATTATACCGGCAATTACATATGCATATACATATATTAATATATACCATCGTATCAGTAGAGCATCACAAGCACTAGAATCGTAATTAATTAAAAGTCGTAGTAAATCGAAATGTTTTTTCCACGTCAATCAATATAAAATATAATTGCCACGGTCTAAAAACAATGTCCTGCCATTTGGTTAACTTAAATTGGGATTAACACCCATTAAATTGGATATTTTGCCAACCCACATATCTTATTTCTTAGCAAACATTTTAACCCAGGCACCCCTAAACCTTTATCCTATAAACTTGAATTCAGCTGAATTCATTGTACTTTGTTTACTCGTAGCTCATTTCCAATTAATTGTTCCATACTAGTACATGAATGACCATGCGGAATGAAAAAAATAAAAAAATACTGGCCATACCTGGGGAGCTCTTGTAAATTATTGCACTTTCATTTGCATTGAGTTTTCAATATTTAATAGAATAGCTTCATGGTACACAGTACGTTTTTTCCACTCTCACTATGGTCTAATTACAGGTCATTGATTTACTCAACCCAGGATCAGCTAGAAAGCCCCTAGCAGTAAGGTGGTCAAAAAAGTCTGGAGGATTCTTTGTGGAGAATTTATTCACGGTAGACTGTGAAGAATTAGATGATTTGCTTGCTGTTCTAGAGGAAGGTAAGTAAACCTAATCAATTTTAAAATAAGGATCGATTTGCTAGGAAAATATTATGAAAACGACATGCAAACCAAAGACAGTGTATATTGTTTGGGAGGGATAGGGGAATTTTTAAAAGGATAGTTATCGATTTTTTTTAACAGTTGTGCAAAATTGAAGGTCATTTAGCTGTCTATTTTTATTTCGGAATAGAATTTGTTTGAAATGTTATGACGTATGACAGTTGAGTATGTAATTAAATGGATAGGAAGTACATAATTATATTGTCACTTATTTTTTGATTGATACTTTGTTGATACGGGTAATTTATTGTTTATACAGACAGACTCACTGTGAGAATTTATAGCGAGTTTTTTGTACCTACTTTTATTAAAGCTTGATTTTGAAGCCAAACGAAATTTTGACAGAATTTTGATGGTCTTTGAATCATTTCGAAAGAACATACAGCAAAGTTTAAAAAAATTAATTAATTATATGTAATTATATGTAAATACATACATATGTGTGTTTTGTATTGTAATCGTTCGTTGCATACTTGGTACACTATTTCTATGATTGTAAACTTTTCCATCAAATTGTTAAGAATTTTTTCACAAATCTCCAGTGCTTTATACAGCTTGAACACATGTACGTTCAGTCATTTCTGCTCTAATTATACCCTATCCTAAGGGTATATTAAGTTTGATACATAGTTTGTAACATAGAGAAATATCGAAGATAGACCACATAAAGTATACATATAAATGATCAGCATCAGTAGCCAAGTCGATTGAGCCATGTCCGTCCGTCCGTCAGTCTGTCTGTCACCAGTTTTTGGGCCTTAAATTTTGAGCTAGGTTGATGAAATTTTGTATACGGGGTCTTTGGAAAAGTAAGCAATACAAGTGTAAAAATTTTCAAAATCTGCCCACTGACACGCCCACTTTAAAAATAATAGAAAATTTTGTGAATACATTTTCCACCGCTCACTGATACGACCAAATAAGATAGGGATAGGGTATCATACGATCCCGGATTGTAGCATTTTATCACTGGTTTTAATGATTCATTGATAGAAAGCTTACTTTTGTAATATGCCATCAGTAATAAAAATTTTAAAATAAAATAAGGACTAAAGACAATAGTGAACTCAGTGGGTCTAAGGACAGCTCTAGCTCAATAATGGCTTATCGGATTTAAAAACAAAAAATAGGTAAAATAAGTAAATTCGCCTCTGATGCTTTTGAGATATAAAGCGTTCTTCTACGTTGTCCTGAAGCTGAGCAATGATCAAAGCAATTTTTTAAATCATCGCCCACATTTTTCCTTCAGTGGAAGCCACTGCCAGCAGTCGTGCAGCAATTGGTATCGTTCCAATAGTGTGGGTGAGTACGCTCTATAGAATTTTTTATTAACTTATTAGCTTACGGATTACATCCGATTTTTACAGTTCAGCCATAACTGCTGCTTATTAAGGGGCAATAAGATAGAGTCATTCGCGAATTCACATCAATTTTTTATTCCACGCGAGCGGAGCCGCGGACAATCAGCTAGTTTAATTTACTTTACATAAACTCCGGCTTAGATAGAAAAGCCATGTTTTATTATCACATATGATCAAAATAAGAACTACACTCCTATTTTTTGACCAGCAGTGTATGTCTCTTCAATTTAGTTCCTAGTATTACTAAAATATGTGCAAACATGTTCGGGTGAATTCGGTTGATTTCTAAGATACGCTATAATCTTAATGCATACTAACTTCATAATTTTAGGCATGCGTAACAGAGCAACTGGGTGCCACCAAATGAATGAACATTCCTCTAGATCACATACGATATTGACAGTTCATATAATTTCTGAACAACAAGCAGATGGAAACGTTTTTATTTCGAAACACGGTAAGATAAACTTTGTCGACCTGGCAGGAAGTGAATTGACAAAGAAAACCTTAAGCGAGGGTAAAACTCTGGAAGAAGCAAATAACATTAATAAGAGCCTAATGGTCCTAGGTAAGTTATGTGCTATGTCAGCTGATTTCTGTTATCTTTTATAAAATTTATTAAGCTAGGTAGTAAGGGAGCTACCTTACTAGAATAGCTAAGTTAACTTTTTAATTACAAGACTTTACATTTTACCTTTAGGCTACTGTATAGCATCACTTAGTGACTCAAGAAAGCGCAGTGGTCATATTCCCTACAGAGATAGCCAGCTCACAAAGCTTTTAGCTGACAGCCTTGCGGGGAACGGAGTCACTCTAATGATAGCCTGCGTATCGCCTTCTCAATATAATTATGCGGAAACATTAAATACCCTTCGGTATGCATCGCGAGCTAAGTTAATTCGAACAAAGCCCGTCATCATTATGGACCCACG
Source organism: Chalcosyrphus nemorum (assembly GCA_949716465.1). Classification (NCBI taxonomy): domain Eukaryota; kingdom Metazoa; phylum Arthropoda; class Insecta; order Diptera; family Syrphidae; genus Chalcosyrphus; species Chalcosyrphus nemorum. The sequence goes on from OX454335.1 coordinate 12,519,102, forward strand.
AGAGGCTCTTATCCTTAGTCTAAAACGCGATATTCATGCCTTGGAAATGGAGAATGAGCACCTGAAGACCGCTCTGAATCTCCATCACGAGACAACTACCAGCGCTGGCATGGCTGTGGCAACAGAACCACATGTGTCGAAGGTTGATTTGGAACGATTAGCAGAACTGGACGGTTCTGATCTAGCAGAACTAGTAAAGCTTTATATGCAAGAGAATGAAACTTTACGCCAGGAAAACTCTCATTTGTGTACAATCAGAGAAATTATTATGCGCGATCAGGAGATAGTATGCAGAGAAAATGAACGCCTGCTCAAGAAGCTGGAGGACGTTAACAAGTAGGTCTAGTAAATTGGAAACCTTTACTATAACGCACAATTTTAAATGTGAAAAAGGTGTTAAAAAATTCTTTAAGCCCAATACAATAATCTATAATTATTTTACAAAAAAAAAAAAACTGCTGTTTTTATTAAAAGAGTCTAGAGCTGGTTACCATAAAGGTTTTTAAATGTACTTTCTTAGAAAATTCTTATATAAATTTCTTTCAGAGTTTGTGTTCGTTCACCATTAATTCCAGCTAGACCCGCTCTATCTTCCGGCAGTGAAAATGACACAGAAATTTGGACAAACCCGCGGGATACCGATTCTCCTTTGGTAAGTAAATGACTCTAATGGAAAAATAATGGTCTATCCTGAATATTTTTCAGAATAAAGATTTGATAGGGCGAATATCAGAAAACAAAGATAGAATTTCTCATGAAGCACAAAGGGAAATCGATAAAAAAAGGATTGGAAAGAATATTCTTCATATGGCAGACAATTTTCGAATGTATGATTTACAGAAAAAGCAACAGAATGATACTGAGTATATGCCAGAGTAAGTGGTAACGTTAGCTACTTACTACGAGGTTGTGAATTTTATGTACATATGTATTATTGATTCTTTTTTAGCATGCTCGTGTAGGAAATGGAAATCAAGTGTTAGCATTTGAATATTTTTAATATTATAAGCTTAATTGTTTAAACAACAAATAAAACCAGTAATTAATTTGCATTGTGCCTTATTTTTCTTAGATAAGAAGTAAGCGGACTGAGAAAAAATGATGCAGTATTCAGGTTAAATTACAATGTTTCTATTAGGTGCAATAAGGACAACGGCAATGAAGCTCGTGGATAGAATTTGAGCAACAAGCCAAAATTATGCAATTTCGAAACAACTCGATTAAGCTAATAGTGAACCATTTATTAAGCCATATTAAAGAAAAAGATTTAATCTAATTTTTTCTTCGAGCTCGATTTCTAAAAAAATATATTGTTGCTGTTTTATTTAAAACTAGCTGACCTGTGCTCACCTTGCTTCGCCCCCTGCCACTTTTAAGGAATGTATTTTTATACCCTATCCTAAGGGTATATTAAGTTTGATACATAGTTTGTAACATAGAGAAATATTACAGATAGACCCATTAAAGTATATATATAAATGATCAGCATCACTAGCCGAGTCGATTGAGCTATGTCCGTCCGTCCGTCCGTCTGTCCGTCCGTCCGTCCGTCTGTCCGTCCGTCCGTCCGTCTGTGTGTCACCAGTTTTTGGGCCTTAAATTTTGAGCTAGGTTGATGAAATTTTGTATGCGAGGTCTTTGGAAAAGTAAGCAATACAAGTGTAAACATTTTTAAAAATACTGACGCTCACTTTTCAAAAAAATCACTTTTTTTTTTTACTATTTTCATATGAAACTCGAAAAAAACTTACTTGGGCAAATATGTAGATATCTACTTAATCTACAAATCGTCTAAACATTGTTATTGGCCACGCCCACTTTTTAGGGGCGTTTACCTGAAAAATTAATTTTCGATTAAAAATATTAGTTTATAGGGCAAAATAGAAAATTTTGTGAATAAATTTTCCACCGCCCACTGACACGACCAAATAAGATAGGGATAGGGTATCATACGATCAGCTCCAGGCGGATTGTAGCACTTTTTCACAGTTTTTTTTTTTTTTTTTTGAAAACCTTTCTGTTGTCACTCATATAGCGCTAAGAACATCCTTTAGCATTATAGGGCTAAGAACATGCTTTAGCATTGTTTAAATTTTAATGAATAAAGCGTGGAATTGTAACATTACTTATGTCGTAGAAGAACTAAATTCGCTCCCCCAAGCCTGAAAATAGGATAAAATCTTTCGTCAGCCGTCATACAGGAGCAACTTTCTTACAGTGGATTTTAAAATTCATTTTAGCACACTTCTGTAAAACACAAATAAAAGTTCACGTTTTAGATGAATTATACATGAAAAGAAAACACAAAATTGTAAATTCGTACTGATTGGAAGGCTTTTATTTACATATTTTAAAGTCTTCATTTCTCTTAAAATACATTATTTATTTCCAAAATTTAATTCGTTTTAATTACTCACGTATAGCTATGTATGTATAAGACATTCCTGTTAAAATTTAAAATGCTTCCCATATAAAATAATAAGCTCCATTTGAGTGCATTATGCCCAAAACACAATAGGTTTATGAGTTAAATTAGGAAATCAATGTATCCCATCACAAAGCTGTAAAAGTATGCAATCATTTTGACATGTAATTCATTGGACTTCACATGGATTTGTTTCAATTCAATGACTTTAATAATGAATTCAACTTCAAAATTATAAATCACCATTCATTTTAAAGTTATGATTTAGCAACCTTTCCCAATCACTATTTTGAAGTCAAAATGAACGCAATCATTTTTTTTGCTTTGAATACATTAAAGTCCCCTTGAAGTCACTAGCATTCATTGCATTAACTTGAAGTCTTTGAATTCAGTGAAGTCATCTGAATTCAGTGAAGTCTTTGAAGTCATTCAAGTCGTTTGAAGTTTTTGAAATCTTTGCAGTTATTGAAGTCTTAACGAATAGAAAAACATCAATGATTTCAATGACATCAGATGACACTCCAGTCTTCTTATAGAAGTCGTCTGCATTTTTTTCCCATTCTGCTTCATTTAGAGGGGCCAAGTAAGTCTCTTTCAGCTCCTCCAAATAGCTTCTCAGGTTTCTATAATAATTTCTCGTATTGTCGACACTCCCACTCGAAAAGACCAGGCCAACATTCGTCAAGGAACACCTTGGCCCAAATACCTGAAAGTGACATTTACGTATTACCTAGGTTGTTCCAAGCAAATGAAGTAAGGAACAATTAGCAGAGGCTCTAGACTGCTACAAAGCAGATACAACCGCCATCCAGGAAGTGCGATGGGATGGGCCGGGCAAAAAGATCACGAAGAACTGTGACATCTATTACGGTGCACCGCCTATTTGGACGCCGCAGACTTAGACAAGAAGTCTAAGAAGAAGAAGTTTTCCGGCACGTGAGCGAGCGTATAATGACAATCCGCTTTTAAGGCTAAATTTGAGAACATAAGCCTGATATGTGTTCATGCCCCACCGAAGAAAAGGACCATGCCACCAAAGACTGTTCCTACGAGATCCTCGACAAAACATACGAGCAATGTCTTAAATACGACTTTAAAATCGTAACGGGCGATTTTAACGCCAAAATAGGACGTCTTTGGTAGAGCAGTCGGTACACGTCATCACATCCGACAATGGTCTAAGGCTAATTGACTTGGCGAGCATATGCAGCAAAACAAGAGGCGTATAAAGCGGTGCATAAACGAGAGCTGCGGTTGAGATCGATGACCAAAAGATGCGGGGGGAATATCGACTTCTCAAAAAAAAGAAGGAATATGAAAAGCGCGCGTTTGAAAATATTGAGAGCCTATACTACAGGAACAATGTACGGAAGTTATATGAAAAAACTACTGAAACCTTTTATCAACAGTCTGATTGGCCCCTATCAGTGCGGTTTCAGGCCAGGTAAGTCCACCATCGATCAAATTTTTACACTACGACAGATCCTGTAGAAAGACGTCAACATCGATACTCATCATCTCTTTATCGATTTCAAGGCCGCCTATGACAGCATCTATAGCGACGAACTGTATAAAGCCATGTCTACCTTTGACATCTCTGCCAAATTTGTCCGTTTGTGCAGGATGGCGATGGATGATGCTCGCTGCTCCATCAAGGTCGGTAATGACCGTACTGAGACCTTCGATGTCAAAAAAGGTTTTATACAAGGTGATGCGCTGTCATGTGACTTTCTTTGTTGAAACCGGATGAAGATAACCTTGGTCGCTTTGAAAGAAAAATGTTCGTAAGATTTTCGGTTCCGTTTGCGTCGACCGGTTTTGGAGGAGAAGATTCAACGACGAACACTGCGCATTGGACGTCTGAGATGGCTAGGACATGTAAAGTGAATGGACATCAACGCTCCAGCCCGCAGAGTCTTCGAATCAAACCTGGATGGACGACGCAGTAGAGGTCATTCTTGCCGCAGGTGACGCGTACAAGTTGAAGGGGATCCCGACACAGCAGAAAGCAGAAAAGAAAGCGCACGACTGGATCGTACGTACTTGCACCTTTATGCTATTAGTTAAACATGAATGAACTTAAAAAATGCATGAAAAAATATTTTTCTTTTAATTTTATTAGATTAAACGTCATATTTGAGGTAATAATAAATTTTGATCATATTACGATCTCGACAAAATAAATTAAGTATAAATCGGAAGATCTTGCTTTTCGTTGACGTGCGGGATTCAGCTGATTGTTGACTGTTCGAACAGAAGACCCACTTTCATAAAGAAATTCAATCATTTGCACATGTTGTTGAACATTATAATGCTTTGTGTTAATTTGACAAAACAGATTTAATAAAACGAACTTAATTGATACATGTAGCTTGAAAAATATGGGGCAATCATTTGTCAAAGTTTAGGAATCCCTATTACCCCTTTATTTACTTATTTTTCTGGAAAAAAGAATACGCACCTTGAGAAATTGCATTGAAAATCTGGATCGCATAAAAGTTACTTGTTTTACATTACTTATAAGCAATATTTAAAAATCCGTTTTTCACAACCTCTATGGGCTGCTTATGGCCTAATATTTATTTATTTATTTTACTAAACTAGTTTAAATATGAAATTTAAAGAAAATAGTTAGAGCCGTTTTCGCGCAATTTAGTTAAAATCACTCTTGAATTGAAGTACCGTTAAGCATTTATTGGTCAACATTTTTTAAGCCATTTTATAGCATTTGCGACTTCTAATCTAATGTGAGAATTTTAATGAAACCGTTTAATCTGTTTTCAAGAAAAAGACGTTTTAGCTTAATTACCCATAAGTTCCGTTACAACAACTTTTGCCCAAAATGTGGCACGTCATCTTATTGCACGTGTCTGTACTAGTCTTTTGAATTTGAACGAAATCGTTTGAGCTGTTTTTGAGAAAATCTAAATTTTGTATAATAGGTCTGAAGTGTAACGGCTTAAAAGAAAATTAAAATTTTGTCTCTGGAGATTATCCCACAGACCCTAGATATGAAGTTTACTCGAAATCCGTCTACTCTACACACAGGCAGACAGACGAACAGACAGAATTAACAAACGTACTTTTTCGAGCTTCACTATAATCGTAATGTTAGGATTGCACGAATTCAATACTTGCCCTATATTACACGTAGCTGGTAATAAGAGGGAATCTCGCCGTTGGGACAAATCGAACGCGAATTTGGTGAATACAAATATTTACTGTACTGGTTGGCATATTGCAAAAAAATAAATTAAACCACCGCGCGTCTGGTTTTGATAACTAAAAAAATAGTTTGTTAAAAAATCCATGCTTTATCTTTGAGTCCACACACGACTTTTTTTTTCTTTAGCGCTAATTGGCACAAATGCAAAAACTTCCAGTATGACTGGTAAACACATAAAAGCAATATCACTTAACCCGCCATCTGGCTGTTTATACCCTATCCTAAGGGTATATTAAGTTTGACACATAGTTTGTAACATAGAGAAATATTAAAGATAGACCCAATAAAGTATATATATAAATGATCAGCACCAATAGCCGAGTCGATTAAGCCATGTCCGTCCGTCCGTCCGTCTGTCCGTCCGTCCGTCTGTCCGTCCGTCCGTCCGTCCGTCCGTATGTCACCAGTTTATGGGCCTTAAATTTTGAGCTAGGTTGATGAAATTTTGTATACGAGGTCTTTGTAAAAGTAAGCAATACAAGTGTAAAAATTTTTAAAATCCGCCCACTGACACGCCCACTTTTCACAAAAATTAACTTTTTTCACTATTTTCATATGAAACTCGAAAAAACTTACTTAAGCAAATATGTAGAGATCCACTTTATCTACAAATTGTCTATACATTGTATATGGCCACGCCCCCTTTTTAGGGGCGTTTTCTTGAAAAATTTATTTTCGAGTAAAAATATTAGTTTATAGGGCAAAATAGAAAATTTTGTGAATACATTTTCCACCGCCCATTGACACGACCAAATAAGATAGGGATAGGGTATCATACGATTCGCTCCAGGCGGATTGTAGCATTTTTCACTAGTTTTAATGGAAGCCTCAAAATAGGATGAAATCTTTCGTCAGCCGTCACACAGGAGCAATTTTAATACAATGGATTTTTAAAAGTTATTGAGCATAATATGTATATACACTATTTTTTTTTAGCAAATTTTAGTTATTTTATAATGGAAAATTAATAAACTATAAGTGGAAATAAAAATCAGTTCATATGAAACTTGGATATTCTTTTTGCTATTTTTTGGCTTTTCACTGTGCAAAATTTCTCCCAACAATATATTTTGGTGTCCTCTCTTCTATAAAACACAGTAAAAATTCATGTTTAAGATCGAATTCACATGAAAAGAAAATTCAAAAATTGAGATTTTAACTGAATGGACTTTTGCTTACACTTTTTTAAATCTGCATTTCTCTCTAAATACATTATTTATTTCCAAAATTTATTTTGATTTATTTACTCACGTATTTGATGAAAACATTCCTGCTCGAATTAAAACTTTTTCCTATATAAAATAATAAATTTTAGAATACTTTACTCTTACACTATTTAAGGATTTCTAAGGGGAATTTCCATGAGATGTCTGCTGAAAAAAATTCTATCCTACAATTCGGTTTTAAAAAAAAATCCCATGCAATGTATGTCAAAGAATATCTGTACGTGTGTTTGATGTGCAGGTATGCCAGCACCACTGCAAGCAGAATTTCTGCACATGTGTTTTGGGCGTAAGGAATAAAATTTTGAAATAAACGCAATTTAAACGCATTTGAACATTTTGAGAATGATGTTGTTTAATTCAAAAGACTCTTGAAGAACTTCACAGTACACGCCGCCTAACTAACAACTACCACCCCTATTATGGTACAGAACTTCAGCTGAAGTTTGGTTGTGAATCAGTATTATCGAACACAACTTTGAGACAACCAGTTGACTGTCATCTGTCAAACGGGGACAACTTCAAATTTTTGTTGTCTCTCTAGTTGTCAGTAAATTTCGGTTATATTATGATACACAATTTAGTTGTGGGTTGGTTCTGTTAACTGTAAAAAACAACACAACCCCGATTAAGCAGTTGCAGTTGGTTGTGTGCTGTGGAAAACCAGTAGATTTTTGGAAAAAAATGATAAATATTGTGAAAGTACAGACAAAGATAATAAAGATAAGGAGTATTTTTTTTTAATTTGAAAGTACAGACAAATTTAAATTAATAAATAATTATAGAGTATTTTTACAGTCTGAAAGTTACAAATAAACATCAGCTTGAGGTAGTGGTTGTTCTTCTTGAGGAGCATTCTGATTTTGTTTGGATGTAGCACACTAGATGTGGAAAAACTGAGAAATCTTCATTAGAGCGCAATATATCAGGACTTTCAACAAAGACACCCAAAGAATGACAAATGGATACTTTTAAACTACAGGAGAAGGTCTATCGCAGTAAGTTAGCTGAACTCGTGCCATTGGAGCAAAGAGTAGTCACTTTAACTGCACTCACAGTGAATCCATTGGGGCAATTATATGAAAACCTTGAAATATTAGTCAGTTCTTAAATTGAACCCTTTTGTCTGGAAAATCTGTTCATTGATAGATGACAAGTCCTTCAGCATACAGAACAAAGAAAGCACTCATAATGTGTCAAAACGCCACCTTACCAACTCCTAAAAGAAGTCCTTACTGGAGCAACAAGGAGTTAAAAAGAAATTCTCCAAACACTAAAAAAAAATTTCTAGAATCCGTAATACATATGTATGTACATATGTATGTCTTTTGATACCACAGAGTCTATTAGTTATGCTAAACCTAATTTGAAATCGTTTCCGCAACATTTTTGATAGATTCCTTCAGAAAAAAAAATGCAGCAGGAAATTTTAGGAAGTAGAGCGCACCGTTGATCTAAACAAATCTTTTAGTTCGTTCCAAGAAATGCTTTTTTAATTAGTCTAAAATAAATAGTTTAAAATAGCTAACGAATCTGGAAATATAGAATAAGATATTTGGATATAAGTTAATTACATATTAATATAAGATATAAGCAGTAGCTACCAGGGCTTTCGGCTTTAAGGCGAATTAAATCTTATTCTCTAGTTTTAATGCTAACATGATTTTGTGCACTGTCTTTATGTTCTTTTCTGAAATTTCGCTTAATAATTCAAAAAGTTTTTTGTCTGAAATTTGTTTATAGGCTTCGTTGACTTGGTTGCATTCGAGTAGTAGGTTTATGGTAAATCGTGGTTTATCTTCGCAGAAATGACATAGTGGTGGTGGTTCTTTTGTGAATAGGTGCTTGTGCGTGATGTTGGTGTGTCCCATTCTTAGTCGTATGTAATTTTTTAACATAGTGTGAGGTATGTTATTGGGGTATATTCCTTTTTCAGCAGATGGATTGAGTCTTTAATATAGATGATCATACGTGTTCCAGTGAATTGAACGTGAACGTATGACATTATGAGCGGCTCTTTTATTGCTGCTTTCGCTGCAGCATCTGCTTCTTCGTTTCCTTTTATGCCGACGTGTCCAGGAATCCAAATAAGTTTGATTTTGCCTTTTTTGACAATTAACTTCTCCCGGATCTTGTCGACGATGTCTGCGGAGTTGTTTATATTTTCAATTGCAGTAACTGAAGATAAGCTATCTGAAAATATGATAGTTTTCCCATTATCTGCTACTTGAAGGGCTTTTAATATAGCAAAAGTCTCCGCAGTAAATATCGATGATATATTGGAGAGAAGTCCTCTAGACTTAACCATGCTGTGTTCGTCGACAACAGCGTAAGCTACTCCGTCATCAGTTTTTGAAGCGTCGGTGAACAGGAAACGCCGTCCAAGGTTTTTGTATTTGTTTGAAGTTTCTAAATACGCTGCTTTGAAAACTTTGTGATTGGTTGATGATTTGGAGTGCCTTGTAAGATCAGTGCAGGTGACGTTTGCGGGTAGATACCAGGGTGGAAACGAGGAATGATTTTTCGTACTTGTCTTTCGCCCATGACACAGCCTTTAATAAGGTTGATGGATATTTTCTAATTTTTTTCTGTTTTAAGATTTTATTAACATCAGCATGAATTGGAGTAGGATCAGGAGAATTAATTTTTTTTCACAATGAGTGATGTTAGGTAATCAACTCTTTCACTAAGTTTAGGTAGCCCCGCTTCTGTGAGTAAATTAGATATGGGAGTTGTTCGAAAGCTTCTAGTAGCTCTTCTGATAGCTTCGTGGAATGGTGTTGATACAAGCTGGATAGATGATCTGGAGCATTTACCGTAGACTGCAAGGCCATAGTCAATTTTCCCTAATATAACAGATTGCGTTACGTTAATAAGCGTGTTAACATTACTCCTACTTTTTTTTGAAGAAAGATACTTAATAATTTTTACCCTGGTAGCCAGTTTTTTTCTTACAGATATACAGTGTTCTCTGAAGTTGTATTTAGAGTCAAATATAATACCAAGCAATTTAATAGACAGTTGCTAAAAATGATAGATCTTAACATTTTGAGTACACGATTAAGTCGTCTGCGTAAAGTACATGTTGGGCTTGATTGTAATTTTTAATAAATTTACTTATTTTGTTAAAAGCAATTTTAAACAACACTACAGATAAGGGCGATCCTTGGGGGATGCCGTTAATAAACCATCTGTTGGAAAGGAAGGATATAATATAATTCCGAATCTTAGGTCCAATCTGCCACTTCGAAAGTTGTTCTAAAACTGCGTGAATGCCAATTTGGTCGAATGCCTTTCGAAATCGACTGTCAAGATAGAGACATGATTTTGTACCGATAGGGTTGCGGATATAAACTCGTCTAAATGGAGAATTGCATCGATTGTACCACGGCCTTTTTTAAATGCCAATTGGTTAATATTTATTAGTTCTTCTTTTTCGAGAAACCAAGAAAGGCGTCGGGCAATAATCTTTTCCAGTAATTTACCAGTACAGGGAAGAAGAGAAATGGGCCTGTATCCAGATGTCGTCGATGGATCTTTTCCTGATTTTGGTAAAGGAATTATGGTCGCTGTTTTCCAAGTTTGGGGAATTATGCCAGAATTGAAGATATTGTTAAACATTCTTAAAAGCCTTATTTTTAGAGACGGAGGGCTGTTTTTTAACATAATGTAGGAAATGCGATCAAAGCCAGGAGTTTTACCTTTTAAAGATGTTGGACAACTTTCCACCTCTGTTCTTTTTATGTGCGATTCAATGACTACAGCGGACGGACCGATTTGATAAGAAAACGCTTCAGACTTTAAAAGAAAATTTTTTCTTTCGATAAATTCTGGGTGAAAATTTGAGTCGCTTGAAGAATTTTCCCAAGACTTACCAAAGAAATTGCCTATATCTAGTGGACAGGTAAGAGTTCCGTTTTTCGTGTTGATTTTTTTTATTGTTTTCGGAACATAGTCGCCTGTAAGGGTTCTTATGTCAGCCCACAGTTTTTGTGAAGTGGAATTCGGATTGATATTTTCAGTGAATTTTCCTTTTCCCTGTTTTACGGCTTTCCGAAACTTCGCGTTTGCCTTTCTATAGCGGATAAGATTAGGGTCAGTAGGGTATTTTTTAAAAAGGTGCCATGCTTTTTGTTTTTCTTGTCGGAGAACACATATCTCTTTGTTCCACCATGGTACTTTTTTTTTGTATATTTTTCGTTTAGACTGGGGAATTGCTGCATTTGCCGCGGAGCGTATGGTCTTTTGTAGTATGGCAGGTTCTTTGTTAATATTAGAAGAAGCTTCCCTGGAGTGAAGTTCACACTCGACTTTAGTTTGAAACAGGTCCCAATTTGCTTTTTCAAGCAGAAATCTGTTGGGGAGATTTTTATGTTTGCAGTTTGAATTGAGTGAGATAGTGGTTGTGATAGGAAAGTGATCACTTCCATGAAGGTCTTTAGCTACTGACCAAAGGCAGGTTGGAATAAGCGATGGTGATACTATTGTAAGGTCTATATTAGTGAATGTTTTTTTTGTTGAGAAGTGAGTGGGCTGTCCATCATTCAATAGCGCTAACCCGGCGTTGGCAATGAAACGTTCAATTGCTTTACCCCGGCTATTCCCAGACTTTGAACCCCAAGAGATGCTCCATGAATTGAAATCACCTGTAAGGATGATCGGAGTCCTAATACCTCGTATAATATCCTCAAGGTCGTTGCACGAAAAGGGTTGATCATGTGGAATATATATTGATATAACTGTGAGTTTCACTGTTAAGTCTACTTCAATAGCAACAGCTGATAAATTTGAATTAATAGTAATAAATTTATGTGGGATAGATTTATGTACTAAAAGGCCTGTGCCGTGTTTAGATGAAGTGCACGAAGTTAGATTATGGAAATAGGAAGAGTATTGTCGAGGTGGAATCGGCTGAAAGTTATATTTGATGTGTGTTTCTTGCAGAGAGATAATGGAAGGTTTGAATTCATTACTAAGTAGTTGTAATTCGTGGAAGTTATTAAGGAAACGCTTTATATTCCACTGAACTATTTTGACTGTGGATTTCTTTGTTGTTGCGAACCAGAAGTTAATCCAGCCAGACTCAGTATGGAGTCTGACTGGTTCAATTCCTGACCCGCAGAGTCTGTATTAGGGGGGTGATCAATGTTTATACCCTATCCTAAGGGTATATTAAGTTTGATACATAGTTTGTAACATAGAAAAATATTGAAGATAGACCACATAAAGTATATACATATATAAATGATCAGCATCAGTAGCCAAGTCGATTGAGCCATGTCCGTCTGTCCGTCCGTTCGTCCGTCTGTCCGTCCGTCCGTCCGTCTGTGTGTCACCAGTTTTTGGGCCTTAAATTTTGAGCTAGGTTGATGAAATTTTGTATACGAGGTCTTTGGAAAAGTAAGCAATACAAGTGTAAACATTTTTAGAATCTGCTCACTGACACGCCCACTTTTCAAAAAAATTACCTTTTTTCACTATTTTCATATGAAACTCGAAAAAACTTACTTGAGCAAATATGTAGATATCCACTTAATCTACAAATCGTCTACACGTTGTATATGGCCACTCCCACTTTTTAGAGGCTTTTACTTCAAAAATTAATTTTCGAGTAAAAATATTAGTTTATAGGGCAAAGTAGAAAATTTTGTGAATACATTTTCCACCGCCCACTGACACGACCAAATAAGATAGGGATAGGGTATCATACGATTCGCTCCAGTTTCCAGTTAAATCTGACTGGAAGGACAGTTTTAAAATGGCAACAGTGATCTTGGGTTGTGTGTATTATTACCTTTGCTTGAGCTTGGGTATGAATTGGATTGTATTTGTTACTGTTGGGCTCATCCGTCAATTCAACCTCGATTTTCTTCATTTCAACTCCTTTTTATGACTCTTAATAGAAAAGTATACCCTTATTATTATTAATTATGGTACACAACTCAACTTGTGACATACGGACGGACGGACGGACGGACGGACGGACATAGCTCAATCGACTCGGCTAGTGATGCTGATCATTTATATATATACTTTATTGGGTCTATCTGTAATATTTCTCTATGTTACAAACTATGTATCAAACTTAATATACCCTTAGGATAGGGTATAAAAAACCAGTCAAAAAAGTACAATTCAGTCAACAAAAACAGTTAACGAATTATTAACACAAATCCAGCTGAAAAATCCAGTCAGAGTAAAAATTAACACTTTATTCAGAACAAAAAAACAACACAGAATCCTTTATTTGTAAGTATGTAGGTAGAATGAAGTGAAGCATGAATCATTTAAAGAAACATTAATACATTCTAATACGTTGTTTCAATTCATACATAAACTTTATATATATTAATGTCCCTGAGTGCTTCAATTGACTCTTTATCATTATTATTTGCATCTGTGTCATAATTTCATATATACCAATTTTATTTGTTTCTTCAGTCTGTATAAGAAAATTGAAGCAGAAATCGCTAAATCTCAACTGATTTCTGATGATCAGAATCAAATTCGTCTCATACTGGTTCATCCGAGTTCCTAACTTTATTTTACGATATTTCGGTGACTACATATCCTTTCCAGTTCCCCATTAGATAAAGGCAAAACTAACTTTTATATTGTGATCAATTGCTTTTGCGAAATATACATATGCACGTTGTGATGCTGAGAAGTGGAAATGTTGAAAAAATGTTTCCAAGTTAAGAATAAAAGTAGTAAATGCACGGCAAAAGTTTTTAAAAAATTAAAAAGTATTGATTGAAAAGAAATTTTACAAACCAGTAAAAAAAAATATATTCAGCTAAAAAAACCAGCCGGCTGGATTCTAAAAAATCTTCCAGCTAAATTGATATCAATCCAGTCAGATCTGACTGGAAAACAGTCAAAATGGCAACAGTGCCCAAGATGTCAGTTGAAGTGTACAACCTAAGTATACATGCATTTGTGGGTGCCGTGGATCAGTGGTTAGGAGTTGGGTTCCTAATTTGAGTCCAGGGAAATATCTACCATCCCAAGTTGTTTCACGGACCCACCTCTTGCGAACATACATTACAAAAGCATTTCAAAGAATTCCTCTGCTCTTCGTAGGTATACGGCATAAAACTATAGGTTCCTTTTGTGTGTGCAGAAACAAAAAGCATGCACAACACCTACAATTGGGAGACGCTATTTTGTGGCATTCTGTGGGCCAAGGCCACTTATGACCTAAGAGAAGACCCATCTCTGTAAGCTGAATGAGTTTAGTCAACTCCATTTGGACTCTATTTGCGTTTATGTATATGAATTTCGAACCTGGCTCCAACTGTGATTATAAAAGTAGTGTGGGGTTATAATTTTGTTCTGCTTTGCATTTGTGAAACACCACAGTCATTTGTTATACTCTTTTTGCTTCTATTTGCGCAGTTAATAAATGCATTTACAATCCGTTTACGTAATGCTGTAGTGCTACATTTTGGAATTCAGCCATACATTTAGACATCGAACGCAACCTTCCGATCATCTGCTACAATATATTAGTTTCCCCAATGGGTGTCGTTTGTACCACCAGTACTGCCAACTTGCACAATTCAAATTGTTTCGTTGAGTTTGCGAGATGTTATGCCGGTGGCGTGCAAAAATAGCCGAATACTTACAACTTTAACCGTACAGTCGTCTCGCTCTGTTCACCCAACACTATTAATCCGAAATCGTTCGCTTGTGTGTGGAAATTCCTAGTTTTCTTGTGAGTGACATCGTTCTAGCACAATCTCGGCTGACTAAATTTGCTTTCAATTCGCACCATTAAGCCAAAGTGATATCAATTTCAAATAAATAAAATTCGCAATTCACTTGCCCTGAAATATATATCAATTATTGCCTCGCAACAGAACACGGGCAGCGAGTCTGTGTGTGCGTCGTCGTCGTATCGGTTTGTTAAGCCGGAGAAGGAAATTACGAAAAAAGAAAAAAAATCTACTCATTGCAACCCTCGATAGAGAAAAACAGTTTCCATGTGAATTACACAATAATTTGTAATTATTTAAATTTTCCACGTTTCTCTGATCAAATTTGGCATTTTTTCCCTTTTGTTCGGGGTTCGGGGTCTAGAGTTGGAGAATAGGCCTTTTTCCCCTCAAGACGAGAGTAAGCAGGAACGCGCATAAGAAGGTATCTGTAAGTAATACACAATAAAGTCGGAGAGAGCAAGGTAGAAACCGAAAATTGATTCAAAACCGCTCCTGGTGCCCCCCGATGTCTAGTACTGAATTTATCGATAATTCCGTTGAGCCCCCAGCCGCAAAAAAGCGGAAGCTGCTTGCTAACGAGCAAGCAAACGCCACCGCAACAGTAGCCGCGGAGGAAAGCACAACATCAGTCACAGACAGCAGGAAGGATAAGTCCCACAAAGAGGCTACTCTATCTCCAACTTCGAGCAGCAGCACAATTGTTGGCGAAGTATCGTCATCCTCCTCTGTTTCGTTAAATTCAACACCAACAAAACCAGCACACTCATCATCAACGTCTTCGGCCATTTCAAGCACTAATACTACCACTAACAAGCCTAGTCCGTCGAGTGCCAACAACAATATTAACAGCAGCAGCAGTACTTGTGCAGCCAACGTTTCATCATCTTCCACAAAGACAGGAGGAGTAAACACGGAAAAGAAGGATTCATCAGCACCAGTACCAGCAATAGGACAACAAACAACAACAACAGGAATGTCGACTAACAGTGGAACACCATCTGGATCTGGAGGCGACATCGATGAGGCGCTGTACTCGCGCCAATTGTATGTACTCGGTCACGATGCTATGCGTCGTATGGCCAATTCGGACATACTCGTCTCTGGACTAGGTGGTCTTGGCTTGGAAATTGCCAAAAATGTCATCCTCGGCGGCGTCAAATCGATAACCCTGCACGACAAGCTACTTTGCACTGTAAGTTTGCCTCCTTGCGACCCACATTTTCATCTCATTCTTAGATTTTTTCTTTTGCCTTTCCCCCTTCTAAATGACTAGCAGTTCTTTACTTCTGTTTCGTTGATGATTCATTTGTGTTGAGGTTAGAGCAGATCGCGGGTCGGTGATAAATCGATAATTTTTCCATTTTGCAGTTGCAACTAAAAATAACAACGTTAATTTTTTCTTTGTTGTTTGTAATGACGTTCGCCATGGAAATTGCGTTTTCATCATAGTTCGGGTCGAAAAAAAGGAGAATCTAAAAATAAATTACCGCAAAGACGCCGCGTGTGAGTTTTTCAACCCATAGATGCAGTTTTTTCAGGAGTTTTTTTTCGGAACGTTATATGTTTATGTTTTGCTGCAGTTTTATGGATCTTTTCATTTGAACTGGTTTCACTTTCTGTTGGGGGTGGGGTATTCAATGATTCCCTTTTTGCTTTGGTTAAGCATATCCTTTACACTGTATTTCATACATATTCCTGAATTAACTTTCATTGTGAAATGAGCGGAGTATGAATCAGCCTCAGATTAAAACAATTGAGTGTGAGCTGTTGACGAACATTCTGGAAATAAGAGGAAATTTCGTAGCACACAATGATAATGATAGTCAGATAAACCCTTTTTTCTTTCTGCGTAATCTAAAGCAAATATTTTGTTACAATGTTGTATCACCGTAAAGTGGTATCTTCCCAATTTTGTATATATTGTAATGGTAATTGGAAAATCAATGCATGCATGTATGTAACTAAGAGTCTAATATGTATGTACATAGGAAAAAGACAAAAAATATTTTTTTTATAAAAATGCTACGAAACGTACTGATTCCGATATGGCATTTAAGGACTTTATACAGATGACCTATGCAGCAAAAACTTTGACAGTCCAAAGTTTCGTACATAATACATACATATATATATATATATGTAAGTATGCGCCTTCGTAAGCATATTCAACTAAAAGTTCAAGGCTAGGCAGTTAGGATGCTATAAGTTGGAAAGTTGTACATTTGTATATTAGACCTACTATATCCAAAAATTAAAACATTATACCAAATAATAAGTTATGTGCGAACATTAATAATAATAATAATTAATATTAGCCCGTAAGCAGCCCATAGAGGGCCAAGGGCTAGCTTCTCACAACTGTACATGTTGTGCGTGGTATACATTTCGGCACATACAGAAGGGACCTACAGTTTTACGCCGTATCCGAAGGGCAGAGGGGTTTTGAGAAGCTTTCTCATGACAGTGAATACTCTTGAATGTTTGTCAGACACTCGGAATGATGTGCGAACATTGCCATAACTTAAATCATTCAAACAAAGAAAAAATTGAATAAACATTGTATTTCCAGCTGATGAATCCTGAATCTATGCCTTCGCTGCAATATATTCCAACGTGTTCTGAGACTTTGTAGTTTAACTTGTCCTTGGTTATCGAGTATACCTATAATAGCTGTCGCTTTTGCAGAAAAAAAAGCTTTGGTAGTAGTAGGGACTTTGGATAGGGACTTACAATTTGTAAAACTCCAATTGATAGATGTACATACACATAAAGAAATTTAAAATTGAGGGTGATAGATTTTTTTTTCATAAATAAATAAAATCAAATTGATAGCCGGTTGAAATTTGTCAGGTCTTGTTTTCAATTGTTGTTTCTATCTAAATTTTAGAATCATTTTCTTTAAATTCAATTATAATTTAACGGCTGTAGTACGGCGAACTTCCCTTATAGAGGTGATGAAGTAGTTTAATTTTCGTGAGATCTATTGAAATGAATTTGTTTAATGTAAATAAGCTATAGTTAATTAGATGAAAACTTTTTGTTTTCTTTCTAAGATGCTTTTTTTTCGGAATAATTATATCAGTGTTTATTTATAGAACCGTTTACGGTAAGGCTAATAACCCCACTTGTTTGGTCGCTGAATGAAATTTAATTTTATGTTTGTAACGACGCAGATATTATTAACTCACCACGTACTTTTATTTCTGTCTCTTCCTTCTTCTCCCCAGGTTCGTGATCTCTCTTCACAATTCTATTTAAGTGAGACTGATGTTGGTAAGAATCGTGCCGAAGCTTCTTGTAGTCAACTGGCCGAATTGAATAATTACGTTCGCACCACTTCGTATACTGGAGATCTAACTGAAGATTTCCTCAAGCAATACCGTGTAATAGTGCTTACCAATTCCAATGCCGAAGAACAACAGCGAATTGGAAAATTCGCCCATGACAATGGCATTGCTCTTATTATCGCTGAGAGCCGCGGTCTGTTTACAAAAATTTTCTGCGACTTCGGTGAAAACTTTACCATCTATGACCAGGACGGTGTACAGCCATTGTCGACCATGGTGGCTGGCATCACTAAGGATGCACAGGGTGTTGTCACTTGTTTGGATGAGACACGTCATGGCCTGAATGACGGAGATTACGTGACTTTCTCCGAAGTTCAGGGTATGACCGAATTGAACGGTTGTCAGCCATTGAAGATTAATGTTCTCGGACCGTATACTTTTAGTATTGGAGATACCAGTGGCAACAGCGAATATATTCGTGGTGGAATAGTAACGCAGGTTAAAATGCCGAAAACAGTAAGCTTCAAGGCACTGTCTGATGCAGAAAAGGAGCCTGAGTTTGTAATTTCAGACTTCGGTAAATTTGATCACCCCGGAACTCTTCATACGGCTTTCGCTGCATTGCAGAAGTTCATCGAGGAGACAGGAGGTTGTCCACGTCCGTGGAATAATGAAGACGCTCAGAAATTTCTTCAGTTATGCAAGTCGGTAAATCCCGATATAAATGAGAAGCTGGTGCTAACTTTTTCGAAAGTCTGCGCTGGCAATTGCTGTCCAATTGATGCTGCAATTGGGGGTATTGTTGCTCAAGAAGTGCTTAAAGCATGCAGTGGCAAGTTTACACCGATATTCCAGTTCTTATATTACGATGCTATTGAGTGTCTGCCAGAGAATGATCTTGATGAGGCAGATGTACAGCCAATAGGTTCGCGTTATGACGCACAAATCGCAATCTTCGGCAAAAGCTTCCAAGATAAACTCGGCGATATTAAGTAAGTTGCAAGGATTTTTTTTTTGTTTTCAATAAAACAAATCTTATCCCTCATGTTTTAGATACTTTATCGTTGGCGCTGGTGCTATCGGTTGCGAGCTGCTGAAAAACTTCGCAATGGTTGGAGTTGGATCAGGAAAGGGTGAAATTGTTATCACTGATATGGATCTCATTGAAAAGTCGAATTTGAACAGACAATTCCTGTTCCGTCCGAAGGATGTTCAAAAGTCAAAAGCATTAACAGCGGCTACGGCCATAAAACGAATGAACAACGACGTCAAGGTGACCGCCTACGAATTACGTGTTGGAGCTGAAACTGAGAAGGTATTTTCTGAAGAATTCTTCGGCAAATTGGACGGTGTAGCTAACGCTTTAGATAATGTTGACGCCCGTATATACATGGATCGCAAGTGTGTATTTAATCGCATTCCGCTGGTTGATTCGGGTACTCTGGGAACAATGGGTAATGTGCAGGTAATTGTGCCATTCCAAACAGAGTCGTACAGTTCGTCACAAGATCCTCCAGAGAAGAGTATACCGATTTGCACGTTGAAGAACTTCCCAAATGCCATAGAGCATACTTTGCAATGGGCACGTGATACTTTCGAAGGAGTGTTCCGTCAGGCAGCGGAGAACGCTTCGCAGTATATATCTGATCCGGGATTTATTGAGAGGATTTTGAAATTGCCCGGGATTCAGCCATTGGAGATTTTGGAATCTGTGAAGGTGAGTTCAAATTTGTTTTATTTTACTTAGTTGTAGGTACCTTATACAACTAACTGTATATAATACACTAATTTCTTTAACCCTTCTGTCAATGGATATTTTAAAACTTCCCATCAATATAATAGGTCTGACTGGACCTTCGTACCTACAATTTTTTTTTTCTACACTAAACAATTGAAAATATGTAAGCTGACAATGGCTTTAAATGAAAAAGGTCTGGCCAGACCTACTTATTGACAGAAGAGTTAACGGGATATCCTGCCCGTATTCATAATTCCAGAAAAATGCTTCAAACTAAATCTAAATAAAAATGAAATAATTTTCGTCGGTCTCAAACGGCTGGGCCGATTTGGCTAATTTATTTTTGAAAATGTTCGTAATAGTCCGAATCAAGTTTTTACGAAAAAAAAACAATTTGGAGAAGTTGAAATACTGGAGACAATACCAATTAGGAATGAAATTTTGTGAATGTGGCTGGTTGGTTCCTAGTTTCTCTCGTAATAATCCCATAAAACTGGCTGTGTGCTGTAAAAATAAAATAAATATTAGGCCGTAAGCAGCCCATAGAGCTAGCTTCTCACAACTGTACATGTTGTGCGTGGTATACATTTCTGAATGTACAGAGGGAACCTACAGTTTTATGTCGTATCCGAAGGGCAGAGGGGTTTTAAGAAGCTTTCTCATGACAATTATACTCTTGAATGAGTATCTCAGAAGAGGTGAGGCCGTGAAAAAACTTTTGATGGTATTTTTCTGGATTCGAACTTGGAACCTCTTGCGCAGTAGTCCAACGCACTAACCAATGAACCACTGTGTGTGCTGTAGTGTCCACATATTCCTTACTGAATGTTTCTGTACCAGTACCATAACGCACCAGTCGGTGGAAGAAGCTTTAGCTTAAAATGAGCCAAATCAGTCGATTAGACGCCATTTACAGGAATTGGTAATCTTTCAGTCCACATTGTGGTCAATTTCGCGTAAAGATCATAGCCTAATTAAAATTAAATTAACTTACGAACCGAGCCTCTTAATAATGTAAAGCGCCGAAACTTCTCTGATTTCATTGAAAAAAACATCATCGCGATGAAGCTTATATCACTGAGAACCTATTGTGGCCTCTTATATTTCACCTGCGGTGCCACAGTTGAAGGAAACCCAACCGATACTGTGAGATATTATACGGAGGTGTGATTAGACCGTATTTTCACGTCAATGAAAATGTTCGCCATGTTACAGTCAATGGAGCTGATTCGCTATAGTGTCATTTTGTAAGATTATTGAATTGCATGGACTTGACAGCAGTGATATGTTCTTCCAACAAGATGGTGCCACATTTAGCACACTGCTGGTCAAGCGATTCGGAAATCATGTAAAGAAAGGAACCATCCGGTCAAATAGCTACCTCCATCTTGCGAGGAATGAATGGAATCATTTGTGGAAATATCACGGAAAATACAAGAATATTTTATAAAGTCCAACTATACATGCTTATTTTGAGATTCGAATGAATGGTCAATTCTTTCGAATGTCTCTATTCATTCGAAAGATTTTTGTGTATTTTGAGATTCGAATGAAAAAGGTTCATTTTCGAATGATAACGCAAAATGAACTTAAATAAATTTAACCCTTAAAGTCAGCTGTTTGACATTTCTTTCAATACAGGTTGACCATACCTTGCTTTTTTTGCGTTAGAACTCTTCTCTTTCTTTGGAAATATTTTTATTAGTTACACTTTTACGAAATTTAAGTAAGACATTTTATGAAACATGTTTTGTATACCTATAATAATATCGAACACGAAAACAAAGCAAAATAAAATAACATACATGTATATTTAATTACAACTCTCTCCCACCATACACTCGGCACGAATCTGGTCACTCTACCTGTACATTGAGTGCTGTCAGTAGTAAAATAAACAGCGGCCACCAGTTTTTCTAATTAGAACGTGACCTATACCGACAGGATCAGAAATTGTCAATTAAAGTTACTTCATTTAATTTTCTAGAGAATATTAAAAATATCTCACTATATTTACGTGTTTGTTAATCTATGCGCCAGGAAAATTTGTTCGAATGAAAAATGACATTTGTTTCGAATGAATAGAATCTCAAAATACGCACAACCAATGAACTTTCGAATGTTTGGATGAACTTTCTATTCTTTCTATTCATTCGAAAGTCAAAATACAGTCTATGCGAATTCGACTCACTTTCGAATGAATTCGAATCTCAAAATAAGGCTGATAGTTTTCCGAACTGCCGAGAAGCGAAATGAAGAAATTGAAAATTATTTGATTCGCAGCGTTGTGTAGGCCCCGGTTAGTCGAGTCTTTACTGTATTTATAAAGGAAATCTTGTTGCTTTAAAAGCCCAAGCATAAAAAAAGTTCTGTTTCAGAGGGATTTTAGATTTTGCATATGTTTCCGTAATCTATACACCACTATATTTTTATATACTCGTACATACATGTAAATATTTTTTTCTATTTTTTAATTTCAGACCGCTCTTATTGATGATAAACCAAAAGATTTTGCCGATTGCGTCAAATGGGCTCGTCTTCACTGGCAAGAACAGTACTCAAATCAAATCAAACAGCTTCTCTTTAACTTCCCGCCAGATCAGGTTACATCCAGTGGCCAACCATTCTGGTCTGGACCAAAGCGTTGTCCAGAACCGCTCACATTCGATGTAAACGAACCGTTGCATTTAGATTATATCTACGCAGCTGCAAATCTTAGGGCTGAAGTGTATGGTTTTCCTCAAGTTCGTGACCGAAGTGCTGTTGCCGAACTTGTTTCACAAGTCTATGTAAGTTTTTACAAATATAAATTAACAAAATATTTCGAGAACATTTCAAACCACATGTAGTAAATGTCACTCCAACGAATTTATATCGGAAATAGAGAAATTATTCATAAAACTCTTCAAAGCAGAAAATAAAGCGCAAATTTAAGTCTATGTAGGCCTATTGCAAACCATATGCTTACAAAACACATCAGATGTGTAGTCTGTAGTTTTTTCATACATTTTTAATAAAAATATAATACAAACGCAATATGTTTCTGATAGATGGACGATTGCCCTCAAATTGCGCAATGAATAAGCTCAGCTGCAATAATGAATACTCTGCTTAACAGTGTTTGTTTGAAAAACTTTCAGCTTAGCACATCTTCAGCAAAATTGCATTCGTCCATCGAACTGCACATTTTATTTTCTTCCAAAAAGAGCCAAAAAATGGCATATGCTCCATGTTCCTTGAAACAGTTTTGGTTGGAATGACTACTACGTTTTTAGAAGGCTTACCCATATTTCCGAAACATCCTGTAAACGTGTGTCTAGTATTGATTTATTTTTCGATTTAATAGGTTCCCGAATTTAAGCCACGCTCTGGCGTAAAGATAGAAGTGAACGAAAATGCTGCAGCTAACAATCAATTCGACAACGACAGTGAAGTTGACCAGGATCGCGTCAATAAGATTCTCACTGAGTTAACAGCTTTGGGCAAGCTGAACTTTAAAATCACACCTCTCGATTTCGAGAAGGATGATGATAACAATCTACATATGGACTTTATCGTGGCATCATCTAATCTACGTGCCGCCAACTACAATATTCCACCAGCTGATAGACATAAGTCAAAGCTGATTGCTGGAAAAATTATCCCAGCTATTGCTACAACGACATCGGTTGTATCTGGGTTTGTTGTACTTGAAGTCATTAAGCTTTTGCATGGGTAAGAAAATTTTTTTCATTGAAGATAATATTATTAAAGAATAATTGGTTATTCTTGTTGCAGGCAAACTCCTCTCTCTAAATTCAAAAACGGTTTCATTAACCTTGCCCTACCCTTCCTTGGCTTTTCTGAGCCTCTACCAGCTGAAAAGAACACTTACTACGGCAAGGAATGGAATCTGTGGGATCGTTTTGAAGTTAAGGGAGAAATG
Organism: Chalcosyrphus nemorum; assembly: GCA_949716465.1. Lineage (NCBI taxonomy): Eukaryota > Metazoa > Arthropoda > Insecta > Diptera > Syrphidae > Chalcosyrphus > Chalcosyrphus nemorum. Next base: position 12,542,647 of record OX454335.1, read on the forward strand.
AGCCTACAGGAGTTCCTCGACTATTTCGAGCATGAAGAAAAGCTCAAAATCACAATGCTTTCACAAGGCGTATCGATGCTGTACTCATTCTTTATGCCAAAGGCTAAATGCGCTGAGCGCATGCCTTTACCGATGACCGAGGTAGTGCGTCGTGTATCGAAAAAGCGTATTGAAGCCCACGAGAGATCGTTAGTCTTTGAAATCTGTTGCAATGATGAAGACGGTAACGACGTGGAAGTTCCCTATGTGCGATATACTCTGCCTTAAGCAGACTGTTGTTTCTTTTTTGTATTTTTCTGTCGCGTATTTTTATTTTTCAACATGTAATATCATTTCAACTCGATAAAGCTATAAACAGTATAAAGAAAGAAACAAAAAAACTAAGATGATGAAAATAGAAGATAAAAGAAGAAGAAATGAAGTCGCGTCGGCAGTTTTTAAGTTATCATATATAACATCGCGTTCTTTTATTATTAAAAAAATAGAAATAACATGGAAATTGTTTTAACTATGGCTGATGTGAAATCAATAAAATTTAAATATATATTTATACATTTTAACGTTTTTATTTCAAAATATTATTTGGCGATTTATGTTCTGCAGCAATTAACAAATGGAACACTACTAAGAGTGCTATGCATTTGTTTCAAAACAAGCTTCCAACTAGGAATTTCAGGGTTTTTGGCCGGGAAAATTGTTTGAACAGAAGCATATGTCTTATAATATAAAAGCGAAAAAACACAAGTTGAATTAATAAAATCACATATCCATGCTCTTTTTATACAGGTTGATCATACCTTGTTATACCCTATCCCAAGGGTATATTAAGTTTGATACATAGTTTGTAACATAGAGAAATATTGAAGATAGACCACATAAAGTATATATATAAATGATCAGCATCAGTAGCCGAGTCGATTGAGCCATGTCCGTCCGTCCGTCCGTCTGTCCGTCTGTCCGTCTGTCCGTCCGTCCGTCCGTATGTCACCAGTTTTTGGGCCTTAAATTTTGAGCTAGGTTGATGAAATTTTGTATACGAGGTCTTTGGAAAAGTAAGCAATACAAGTGTAAAAATTTTTAAAATCCGCCCACTGACACGCCCACTTTCCAAAAAATCACTTTTTTCCCTATTTTCATATGAAACTCGAAAAAACTTACTTGGGCAAATATATAGATATCCACTTAATCTACAAATCGTCTATACATTGTATATGGCCACGCCCACTTTTTAGGGGCGTTTACTTCAAAAATTAATTTTCGAGTAAAAATATTAGTTTATAAGGCAAAAGAGAAAATTTTGTGAATACATTTTCCACCGCCCACTGACACGACCAAATAAGATAGGGATAGGGTATCATACGATTCGCTCCAGGCGGATTGTAGCATTTTTTTTTTTTTGCGCAGAACTCTTCTCGTTTTATTGAAATATTTTTATTAGTTATACTTTGAAGCGTTTAAAGACGAAATTTAAGTAATACCTTTTATGAAACATGTTTTGTATACCTTTAATATTAAAATTGAGCAAGAAAACAAAGCAAAATAAAATAACATACATATTTAATTACAAGTCTCTCCCACCATATACTCGGCACGAATCTGGTCACTCTACCTTTATTTTGAGTGTTGTCAGAAGTAAAATAAACATTTGCTTGGTGATTTTTTTTAATAATTAGAGTTCTGTTTAGATAAAATAAAATGCTGTTTTCTTTTGTGGACAGTGCGAATGAATAGGACATCAGTAAATTTAAAATAAGAGTAACAAAATAAAGTTGAAAAATAATTTTGTGCATTCACTCGTCTTTCCTTTGGAGTTTTGTTTCCATAGAACTTGAGTGAGACTATTTTATTTATACGAATTGCCGGCCACCAGTTTTTCTAATTAGAACGTGACCAATACCGACAGAATCAGAAATTGTCAATTAAAATTACTTCATTTAATTTTCTACAAAATATTCAAAATACATATCTTACTATAATTACGTGTTTGTGAATTTATGCCCCAGGAAAATGTGTTCGAATGAAAAATTACATTTGCTTCGGGTAGGGGTTAGAATATACCCGAGGTAGGCATGCCTGTCGTAAGAGGCGACTTAAATCCACCCTCTGTATACCGAGCATAGTGTATACACAAATATGCAATGAATAAAACTAAGCGATTTAATACCCCAGATGGCAGTCCAGTTACACTGGAAATCCACCCTCTTCTGAGGTCGGCTCTGTGGATTCTGGGGAGAGCCATTTATTACAACTAATAAATCCCTTCTGAAAAAGTACAAGGCTATCTCGATCTCCACCAGCAAGATCGACTGTCTCCGGAAAACGAAGCCACAAAAATATGAAAAAAAAAAAAATTGGGCAAGTGCGAGGGCCTCGTGCAATAGTGTTCCGGACATCTTATATTATCATTAAATAGAAGGTAATTTATCCACATCCTGCATAGGTACTCCTGTCTGTATGTATGACGAGTGAATCCATTTATTTCAAACTTCATATTAGCGCCATTTTCACAAACACGGAGTTTTCTTCAAAATAGTTTCAACGATTTTTATAAAATTTCATATTTCAGTTAGTTTAGGTGTACCAAGCTTTTCGATAAAAATGCATGTAACGGTACTTTGATTATTAAATGGTTTTAGTAAAGCAAAACACTGGCTATACGTGACAAGTGAAAGAATACAGCATTTGGAGTTTTAAATATTTAAGAAAAAAACTAAATTAAAAAAATTATAGTTTTTTAAACTTACTTAGTTTTCAATAGCAGCATAGAGCTAACATATACCATCCATTCGTGTAAATGACTTAGTTTTTGCAAAATCGAACATTTTTCATATGTTTGGCAAACTTTTTTGTTCAACAAATTTTGTCAGAAAATTTCTTACATATGTATATGGAGCCCTTGCAAAATTCTCTTTAATTTGATATGCCACATGATGGGAAACAAAATATTTTTTTTTTTTTGCCCTTCATACAAGGTGCCCAAAAAAGGGCCCTCAAAATGAAATTCATTACCGCCATCTTGTGCGGGCTCCCACATTATGTATAAATAGCGAAAGTTTCAGCTCTCTATGTCTAACGGTTCAAAAGTTACAGGGCTGTGACAGACTGACGGACAGACGGACAGACAGACACCGTATCAAACCCATAAGTGTTCCGTCTTTCCTTTTAAGGTCCGGAACACTAACAAAGATTTACCAGAAAATCAATATCAAAAGAAATCACTTCCTCCGCCACCGACTAACGTCATTGGAATTACGGACTATAATAAGTTGCACTGCGACATCACAGTTTAAGGTCACTTCTTTCCGTAACAATATGTGGAAAATCAACGTTGATGATGCCGAAGGTTACCGAGCAGTATCCCGAAAATTGAATACCGAAAAGATTTAGTGGTCAGAAAGACCAATGCGTGTAGTAGCAAGGGGACTTCACTCCTCGTGCACTAAAGAAGATATTATGAACAACCTTATTGACATTCTTGATGTCGTCAGTATCATCAAAAAGGAAAAGAAACAGTCTGAGGGCGATCAGGATAAATTAGTTAAGCGTGGACTTCCACTATTTATGCTAAATTTTGATAAAGACGCAAAAAAGGATTTAATATATTGTATTAAGTCTTCTTAACATCGTGGTCAAAATCGAACCTATGTGTAAGAACTCCAGGTCGATCCCGCAGTGTAAGCGTTGCCAAGGATTCAACCATACGCAGACTTACTGCCAGAAAGAACCGCGTTGCGTGAAATGCGGTAAACATTTATCGGAAGAGTGGCCACGGTGTAGTGGTAGTGTATTCGGTCATTAAATTAAATTAAATAATTTGCCCAGAAAGTACAGAAAGTACTGTATTTCAACATGAACAAGGAAAAATACTGTGAATTACGAACGAATGCAAAATATCACACACAACTTTCTCCCCAGTCAAATTGAAAACCACCCATGGGGAATAAAAATTGAAACCTAATATCACCTGAGTTTCAAAAACCACTACAGCAACTCTTTCCTATCCCTTGTTCTCTCTTCCAAATTAGCTAACGCCCGTGCCCTGTTAATCAGTAAAAGGGTATCCCCTTTGGCATTTGCAAATTATAAAAACAAAAAAATAAGAAATAAGCAGACGGACGCCAGCAACTTGTATAAACTGCTAAGGAAAGCATCCAGCGAACTATCGAGGTTGCGAAGTAGCGAAAGAGCTCCATAAAAGGCGCTATACGCTCAAAAATTCCATGCGAAATACGAAACAAAGTATATCCAAAACTGCTACCAAAAAAGCAGCGAAAAATAGAAAATCCGCCAATACTGACTTAAAGCCGGTAAATGAAAAAAAAAACCTAAAACTATACTCTGTCCAACATAAATTGTCAGTACACGTCTTATGGGAGAGCTTTTTAGAGATCAGTAGCATGTCATATTTTTGCACCATACTAAATTGAGAGAAACCCCGCATAAAATGTGTATACCCGCCTGTGAATATCCATTTGGTGTGCGCTGATTGGCTGCTGCATTTCAACCCCTATTTATATTCATGTGCATTCAGAGTTACCAGTGTCCGTTTTGTAACTCGTTCAGTTTTTTTTCCTTGGGTTTCTATTAAGGAGCTTTTGGTTTTACAGCTTTGAAAAAAGTTATTTTTTGATAAGTGTTGCCATCATATTTTGATCTGATATATTATTTCTTTTCATGTGCTGAAAATACGTTAAAATGCAGTTACAAAATTGTAAGATGTTTTCTATTCTAAAATGTTTTAATGTTTTGCACTTTGTAGGTACGCATACTTTTTTCTCTATTTTTGGGTTCATATGAAGGTTCAATTTTCATTACGTTGAAAAATACCTACATAAAATACGCAATTGGTAAAATAGGATGTTTACTTTTTACTTTCAAGCAATGCAGTGAGTGAATAATTTAAATTTCTTCAGCATTGTTCTACATAATTTGTTTCCATTATAGGAAAATTAATTGACAATTTTTTTTGTTTAGATGAAGACTCAAAACTCGGCTATGTCGGTAGTTTGTGGGTAAGAAGAGTGAGGGGAATAGAGAGGGGGAGAGTCATTTTTGCATTTCAATGGATAAAAAATTGGACCTTTGCCGATTCGCCTCTCATGAATCAAAAAAAAAAATCTTTAATAATGCCGCCAGTGTATATACATAAACCCGGACAAAGATATTTTTGACCAACATTGCATAGTTAGAATATTTTAAGCAATAAAATATTACAGAAGCAGGTCAATTTGGTCATCTTATATCCTTGCGCTCATCTGAAGAGAACACAGAAGAAGGGTATGTACATATGTACATAACTTTTATTGATTTATTGCAGGAAGTGATTTTTAATTGTCGAGATTTTTCAAGATTGGGTTTTCTTGTATTTTATCTTATTTCCATGTATGACTTAAGAAATAATTGCTTTATTACAGGATGTACGACATTTAGTTCCGTTCTCGTACAAAAACATAATACGGGGGGGATAGTCTTTGAGTTCTTATTTCGTTGCCAAAAAATAGATACAGTTTTTTTTCGATCCCTGGATGTTAAGACGGGTCGTTTTTTAAGAACTGTTTTCAAATTGTTTTTTGAAGAAGTGCAATTTGTATTTTTAAGTCGTGAATTTTGTGCTTAGTAGTAATAAATGGCTTCCAAATCATCCAGACTTAAGTGCCGGAAAAAAAAAGAAATTGTTGACGCGACAAAAAAAATTAAATGAAAATTTCAATCTAAAAAAATAGGACGGTAACCTTACATAATATTCTTTCACATTTTCCTAGTTTGAAATGATACTGCGGCAACCCTGTAAGAGCTTTTGTTAGAGTAGCACCTTACGGAAAACAAACGAGTGCGAATGAGAGACAAACATCCCTAACTTCCCTGTACTGACAATTTATGTTGGACAGAGAGCACAGAAAAGGTGTCAGAATCAAGTTCATCGAACACTGGTGTGCAGTCTTATGCCCAAGCGGTGACATACATGACCGAGAACGCGAAAAACCATCGAAACAGTAGCGTAAATACTTCCGGTCGAGTTGTGACATTGGAAAACAATGAAAGGGACCGTACACAAGACCCTGTATCCCACGTGCTTTCTATAATTCTTGCAAAGCTCGAAGAATAGTTGGTCTTGAAAACAGCATACAGAACACGCGTAATCAAAACATAATATGAAAGAAACGCTTAAAATTCTTACATGGAATGCCAACGGGCTCATACAAAGACTCAACGAGTTAGAAATATTTATACGAGAAAAAGAGGCGGATCATCTTTGTTTATAAAAGAATGTATCAAACACTTAGCAGAAGTAAAAATTGAAGTAGAATCAGTGCAAGTAAGCACGGTTCGCGTTAGAAATAGACATTTTATATTCACTTTTTCGTCTATATATTGCCCGTTGCGCTGTAAGGTTGAGGAAAGGGATTTCACAAACATCTTTAACTTCCTTAAACCAAATTTTATTATTGGTGGCGACTTCAACGCGAAACACCCTTTCTGGGGTTCAAGGCTCGCCTCTCAGAAAGGTAGGGTGCTCTATAATGCGGGTATGCAAAACGGTTGCAATTTTCACTCGATGGGTAAACCAACATATTGGCCGACTGATAGAAATAAGATACCGGATCTGATCGATTTCTTTGTTGTTAAAGGAATATCTGGCAACTTTATAAAAGTTGAAGAAAGCTTTGACCTCTCCTCTGATCATTCTCCAATCATTATTACCGTAAGTGAAGCTCTAGTTAAAAAAGAAAGAATGGTTAGATTAACCAGCGCGAGAACTAATTGGAATAACTTCAAAAAAGATATAGGAGTAAATATCGATCTGAGGGTATCTCTTTAAACACCGTATGTACTTGAAATAGAAGTTGATCGGTTCGTTGAAATCTTACAAAATGCCGCGTGGAAAAATACTCCAAAGCAAAATAAAACGCCGGTCAGTAATGTTCAAACTTATCCCGTGGAAATACAAGAGATGATTAAGGAAAAGAGAAAAGCACGTAAGAAATGGCAACAAAGTCGGGCTCCGCAGCATAAATCACACCTTAATCGTTTGTGCAACTCACTAATAAAGGCCATTAAAGAAAAAAATTCGAATTATTCGCTTTGGAAAGCTATAAAAGGTATTCAAAAGCCTATAATACAAAACGCACCAATCAGGAAAAATCAATACGAATGGGCCAGGCATGATAAAGAAAAAGCACAAATTTTTGCAACGCATTTGGAAGATACTTTTAAGCCATTTGATGGACAAGCTCTTGTTCAAGATGCAAATGCGTCGGATATAGACAATATTGCAATAAGAAATGCAACACTAACCGAACTTAAGGAAGAAATAAAGAAACTCAAACCCAAGAAAGCTCCTGGATACGACTTAATCACGGGAGAGGTTCTTAAGGCACTGCCAAGAAAAGCTTTAATTAAGCTTCTGTTTATTATAAACGCCGCGCTTAGACTTGAATATATTCCCAGTCAATGGAAAGTTGCGGAAGTGATAATGGTTCTTAAGCCCGGTAAACCACCAAATGAAAAATCGTCTTATAGACCAATTATTACAATTATCACTTCTTCCAATTATATCCAAAGTATTCGAGAGAATATTGATTAGATAAATATAGCCGATAATGGAAGAAAAGCATCTCATCCCGGATCATCAATTCGGATTCAGAAGTAAGCATTCTACTGTTGAACAAGTACATGGAATAACAGATGTAATCGAAAGATCTCTTGAAGAAAAAAAAAATTGTTCAAGTGTATTTCTTGACGTTTTGCCAGAGCACTTATATAATATTCTAAGAAACTACCTTATGAATAGAGTATTCCGTGTCAAATGTGGAAATTAATATTCGGATTTTACGGAAATAATGGCTGGGGTGCCGCAAGGAAGTGTTCTTGGTGCACTTTTATATCTATTATACACTCGCGATATACCGCAAGTGGAAGGAACGAAGTTAGCCACTTTTACCGACGATACTGCTATATTGGCAGATGTATGTGGTGGCGCTTTACGCCGCTGAAGCTGCTCAATCGACTTTATTTATATCGGAACTCGAGACATTGTTTCGATGCCTAAGGCTGGAATCGGGGGAGAATTATTTCCTCATGGCCGGAGATCTAAACGCCAAGCATAGTGATTGGGGAAATCACACACCAAATCCCAGAGGGAACTCACTACTCAATTGGTGGGGTCAGCACAGTGTTGAGTTTCGGCTCGATTTGAAAGCTACAGATAGCCCGTCGTTTCCCAGAAGCGGCTCCTATCTGGATCTACTGCTGTTCGACGAACGGTTACAACTTAACGACGTAGACCGACAAACGATAAACTGTCTACGCACGTTTGTATATGACAGTGACCATTGCGGACTTAGTGCCGAAATAAGTATTCCCAACGAAATTGCGGAATTGGAGGAGTTTGTCCAAACGTACTCCTACAACTACAGTAGAACTCGTTGGACTCGCTTCTCTCGAGACTTGACTAGAGCACTCTCCTCAAACTCGCTAAACCCACCGTCCAACAGAAATCTGTCAAACGAGGAGATTGACAGGTACCTGAAACAAATGGACGAGACAATTAAACAAACGATGGACAGTACGATACCTCGGTATCGACCAACTGACAACGTATTCCGTAATGCAACAATTGACGCACTTCACGCACAATGACGACAACTTGGCAAATAATGCCATCGCCAATGAAAGGGTTCATCCCCCGTACGTATCGAAGGTAGAACTCCAAACGATCTTCGAATCATTGAGAAGGAAGAAATCAGTGGGAATCGATGGAATATCGAACATTGTGCTTCGACATCTTCCTCGTGGAGCGGTGGAAATTTACGCCACCTTGTTCAATAATGCACTGAATAATGCACATTATCCAGAACATTGGAAAACAGCAGTGGTACAACCGATCCCCAAAAGGGGAAAGGATAACTCCGATCCGGCAAATCTCCGGTCGATAAGTCTCCTTCCGAATATCAGCAAGGTATTCGAAAAAGTGATCAATAGAGCCTTGATTAAATGGGTTGAGGACAATAAAATAGTTCCGGATAACCAATTCGGTTTTAAGGCGGGGCATGATACAATACATGCCGCGTCTAAACTGGTGTCAGATATCCAATGGAACAAAAGCAAGAACCAATGCACGGGTGCCTGCCTGATTGACTTGGAGAAGGCCTTCGATACCGTATGGTTGGAAGGGCTCTTTTACAAGTTGAGTAGGTTGGGCATAAGTAAACCACTTCTGTACATGCTGCTTAATATGCTCACCGGTAGAAAGTTCGTTGTGAAAAATGGCAATATAACTTCTACTCGGACGTTCGAAATTAAAAATGGTCTGCAACAAGGTGCGGTTAATTCGCCGATCCTCTTCAATATTTACACAGCTGATCTGATAGGATCTCTTCAATACGCGATAGCGTACGCGGATGATTTGATAGCGTACAGATCAGGACCTAAGATCGACGTTATTGCAACACTCTTGCAGCGTGACTTCGATAAGATCCAGCGATATTGTGACGACTGGAAGTTGAAGATCAACTACCAGAAGTCTGAAACTATTCTGTTCAGAACGCCATTGTCTGGGGCCTCTAGGGATACCAGAAAGAATTGGCGAAAGTTCTCTATTGTTGGACAGCACGGTCATCCACTTGCGTGTCGAAATGTGGTCAGATACCTTGGACTCTGGCTAGACCAATATCTGTATTTTAACAAACATATAGATGCTGCTCTCGCCAGGGCCCGAGCGGCTTTCGCCCTCACAAAGAGACTGTTTTATAGCAGGCAACTCGATGCGGGGGTGAAAGTTATCTGCTACATGGCCCTCATTCGGCCTATGCTCGCATATGGATGTCCCGTGTGGTTCAACATGGGAGCAAGTAGGATGGAAAAGATTCGGGTGTTTGAGAGGGCCTGCCTGCGGGCTTGCCTTCACTTATACAGAACACCGGAGTCTCAGTACATAAAATTCTATTCCAACGAGGTCCTATACAACAGGGCGAATCTAATAAGAGTGGATAATTTCCTGATCAAGATGACTCGAAGGCACATTGCAAGAGCAATGACCTCGATGAATAACCTGATCTTCGGGGCTTATTACCCCAATAAAATGTACCATGAAAGGGTACGCCTTAACGGCTTTGTCCCCCCACCCAGAAGCATTCCTGTATTATGATCAGGCAGGTCTGATCCAGGATATAACAGCGGTACCGTTAATCTTCCACGTTGCCCGGACAACTGTGGACAGGCGGCTCAACTCCAACCGAGACGTCGCAATAAGCGCTGAGGAGCGTCTCCGATTCAGTCGTTCTGTTTCAGAGAGCGATAAGAAAGATGTAGTAAAACAGCACCAGCAATTCTGGTGGTTATTAGAAGGAGCTCCCTCGTCGATCCCTTTCGATCCGGGTTAGGTCTCGCTATGGCAAGCTGGCCGCAATATACACATACAGTATATAGTAGTATGTATATGTATTTGTATATTCATTATGCCCTGGCCGGCTTACTCAGTTCTTAGGTGTCTAGGCTTAGGGTAGGTTAAGTTTTTGTTTATTTATAAAAAAAAAAAAAAAAAAAAAAAAAAAAAAAAAAAACTACAACACAGCACAAAACCCAACAAAAAAAAAAAAAAAAAAAAAAAAAATGCGTATTTAATTATGCAATTAGATAAGTTAAGTTAAGTTAAGATTTATTTTTAAGGTTGTATAAGTTTTATATAATAAGAAAATGAAAAAAAATTGTTCGGGCACTAAGTTTTTCTAAAACAAATAATTTTTCTTAGTTGAAATTCAATTCGTAACACAAAAATAAGACAGTTATTAAGTCGAAAGACATAGCAATAAGTATTAAGATTAGCTTAGAGCGCCCGCATAGGGCCAGTAAGTTAGAGTAAGATAGTTAAGTTAGTTAAGCTAGTTTTAAGCATTTTTTGTCTAGCATGTAAGCATACATGAATTAAATAAATAAAAAGCAAAAAAAAAAAAAAAACTGCTATATTGGCAGAAGGTAAAACGGTCGAAGAGACTACCGAAAAATTGCAAGAGGCATTGGATAGAGTAAATGAATGGACAAAGGTTTGGCGAATCGCATTCAATGAGACCAAATCAGTGCATGTAAATTTTACTAATAAGAAAATAGTTCATTTGCCGATTTTTTCGAACTCAGTTCAAATTTCGTTCGCAAACGAGGCTAAATACCTTGGAATGACACTTGATGCAAAGCTAAAATCGAAATCGCATGTGAAAAAAAAAACGCAAAGAACTAGAAAATAAATATAGAGATATGTATTGGTTACTTGGAAAATATTCCAAACTTAACATAGAGAACAAACTGCTTTTGTACAAGCAAGTGCTAAAACCAGTATGGACTTATGGTATACAACTCTGGGGTTGTACCAAAATAAGTAATATAAATATTCTACAAACTAACAAAGTGCTAAGAGGAATTGTTAATGCGCCATGGTATATTAGAAATAACGATATGCACAGAGATATCGGCATTAAAACAATCGTAGATGAAATTAGAAACTACGCGAGAAGGCATAAAATTCCACTAGAAAGTCACGTTAATATCACAGTCCTCCAAGTTTTGGATGAAAGTAATCTATTGCGCCGTCTTCAAAGAACTAAACCTCTAGACCTGGCGCGATAAGTAACCGCGTCTAAACTGCGGAACTAGCAGGAGTTTCTATTGGGAAGCTAAACTGCCAAATTTTCTTATTTCGTGAGAAGAAAACTGCTTGATAAGTCGAACCCTTAGTTGTAGTAACAATAAAAATCAACAAATACAATAGTTTGTTGAAGGGAGGGTTTTTAGTGGGTAAGAATCCCACACTACTATGAGCACGCGCTGGCGATCCTCATAGTGTCTTTTTGAAGATTTTCACCTACCCTCGGAAAAAAAAAATTGTTTCTAATGAATAGAATCTCAAAATACGCACAACCAATGAACTTTCGAAAGTTTGGATAAATTTTCTATTCTTTCTATGTGGGCTTTTACACGTAGACTTTTGAGGCTTGACTCTTTTCGAAGTTCTCTTTTGTTATTTTCTTTCGTGAGTCTCGCGCTTTTACACGTAAACCCTTGAGGCTTGACTCTTTTCGAAGTTCTCTTTTGTTATTTTCTTTCGTGAATATCCGACCCTACAAGTACCGAAAACATATAAAAGCAAAACAAGGATAAAAAGAAGAAGAGAAAAGAAAAACGTCAAAAAGAGTCGCCGAAAACTTTACCCTCGATTCACAGGGCAAAATATTTTTCTTCTCAACTTTTCGACTTTTCTTTCTCTTTTGCACTTATGTGAGTACAGCCTTAAAAGTCTACGTGTAAAAGCCCACTATTCATTCGAAAGTCAAAATACAGTCTATGCGAATTCGACTCACTTTCGAATGAATGCGAATGTCAAAAAAAGGCTGATTTTCTATTCTTTCTATTCATTGGAAAGTCAAAATACAGTCTATGCGAATTTGACTCACTTTCGAATGAATTAGAATGTCAAAAAAAGGCTTTATATATGTAGGTATTTTCCTTAAGCTCATATCACTTACTTTTATAAAAGAAAGATCAGATTCGATGTATATATGTATCTGCTACGAAATTTCCGAAACTACCAAACAGATTTGAGTGGAGTTTTCACCTGTAAATTCAGAATTCTTCTGCGGAGTTTTTTCTATACCACATTTTTAATTTATTTCAACAAAAACCTTTTAAAGAAACAAAGGAAGTATTCAATTTGATTATTTTCCCATTTTTCGGTGGTTTATCTCAATTTTTCTCAACTCTTACCAAACAGAACTAAATTATCTATCTATGTAGAACTTTTATTAACAAATCCATTGATATATATATTATCTCTGTACGTTACCTGAGAGATAAGTTAAAACATAAAACATATATTATTTGCATTGTATTGCGAATACGATCAGTGGAGACCATTGCCACTATCGGTGCCCAAGCGGCGCACATAGGGGTATTTCTATCCAAAAAGCGGCCATAAGTCCATTTTTCAAAATGCAAAGTTAAGAAGTAATTTTTTTTCCTAGCGGTAGCTAAACACCCATGGAACAATGCACCGCAATTATTTTAATTTTTTGTGCACGCACTTGACCAGAGCACCAGTCCAAAGTCATTGTTCAAGAGCTTAAGTTGATTAAGAAAAATATTTCGCGAAAACGATACAGTACTGTAATTAGTTTTTCTTCTTTTTCGCTCATTGTTTGATAACTTATTAATTATGGATAATTTACTACCAGGTATGTGCTTTAATATAAACATATTTTTATCAACCATGTTGCTATTTTTATATTGAATCTTTAATTATTAAAATAACATGGAAATTGTCTTTTTTTTCATTATTTGTTTATCATGGACTTTTTTTTATATACTTCGGCATTATTCGGTAAAAATTTTTATATCACATGAAGAAACAATATTTCTAGTATAGAATAATAAAAAAAATTCTGCCCTTTTGCCTTTTTAGATTTGTGCGTCCAAAATGTATGTGTAGTTCTTCGCAAATTGATTAATAATTTTTACCTTTTGACTCCTGTGCGTCCGTCATATATGTGTCGTTGGTTGTAAGATCTAGTCTGTATTTCCCAATCGATTTTTTTTTTTGCTTGAAGGATCATCCGGTTATAGTATTATTACAAAAAAACATTTATATGTAAGTTTGGACTCTCAATTTTGCATGCAAGAATACGTTTTCTGGAAAGCATTCTTCATCTTTCATACAAACTTCCATTAAAAAAATGGCAGCTACGAACACAGGAAGACAAAGATATTATGAAAGAGAAGAAAGCTGAAATACAGCAAAAGTTTAGAACCAAACTAGGCCTCAACGTGGATGCCCCAAAACCTGGATTAGGCAATTCAAATCACGGCAATACTAGTCGAACCAAAACAAGTAGCCGAAATAACAGGTGTTGACTTGAAATTAATTTTAAGACTTAAAGTAATCTTCGAAGTATTATCCAGTGGTTTTAGGATAAATACTTCAAAATGTGCTATATTTGCAACGATACGGCTAAGCTTTATGTTGATACCATGGGTATAGTATCCGATGACTCCAACCATGCACAATATTCTTCTGCATGAATCTGAAGTCATCGAAAGCGCTCTTTTACCAATCGGACAGTTATCCGAAGAAGCGCCAGAAGCGCGCAAAAAGCATTTTCGATTGTTCCGCTTAAATTTTGCTCCAAAATTTTCAAGGAGAGACTGCAACATGGATGTTCTAAACAGGTTAAATAAAAAAGTAGTAATAATTTATTATAAAAAAAAAAATACTTTTCTAAATACAGGTTACTCTTAACACCTGAGACCTGATCCTCTCATATCAAGTTTAAAATCTCTAGGTATAAGAAAAAACCGACAATTGGGAAAAGAGGCTCTTGAAATGTTAATTTCTGAACCGCCAGATTCATTTTTTGGTGAAAATATTGACAGCGCTTTACCATCGAATGAAACAGCAATAGAATCCGATGAAGAATCATTAAGTGAAGAAGCATATGGGGCAGAATCATCTGAATAACTTTACATGTTATTTTCATTCATTTTTCCCCGCATTCTAATAAAAATAACACAAAAAAATACTTTTTTTTGCTTCTAACAAAGATAAAATAGCTTTTAGCTATATATTTAACTGTTTCAGATATAGACAAGGTCATAAAAGCAAAAAATTATTTTGGCCGCTTTTTGGGTACAAATAACCCTATGTGCGGCGTTCGTGTTTATACGTGTTTATTTTGTAGTTATGCATGTATTCATAATCCCTAACGTTTTTAAAAGGCAAAATCATTTCCTGTTAGTGATATCCTAGCCGGAATACCACTTATCCGATGTTCTTGATTTTTTTTTAATTTCTAGATATGTTCGCTCTCCTTAAACAATGTTATATTTTATTGCGTTAGATAAAACAAGGAATAAGGATTACCGATAATAGTGAATTTAAGTGGGGAAAGAATTAAATTTTACATCAGCTCTTACTCAATAATGGCTTATCGGATTTAAAGTCAAAAAATAGGTGAAATTAGTAAATCCGCCTTGGAATCTTTTAAGATATAAAACGTCCTTCTACGTTGTCCTAAGGCTGAGCAGTGATCAAAACAATTATTTTAATCATCGTCCACATTTTTCCTTCAGTGAAGACCTCCAACGCTCCAACGTAATCATGTTTTGAACTTTAGGGTTTGTGGTGATTCAATGCAAACATAAAACACGTTTTATAGTAAGGATCAGTATAAATAGGATTAGAATTAAGGATTAGGATTAGGAAAACTTTTCCACGTAGCGTATGTGTAAGAGAGAGAAAAATATTGATGATTAAAGTGAAAAAGCTATGCATTATATCTCTCTCTTTAAAATGAACCAGGTACATGCATATGTACATAGATTGGTTTTTATACCCTATCCTAAGGGTATACATATTAAGTTTGATACATAGTTTGTAACATAGAGAAATATTGCAGACAGACCCAATAAAGTATATATATAAATTATCAGTATCAATAGCCAATTCGATTGAGCCATGTCTGTCCGTCTGTCCGTCTGTCTGTCACCAGTTTTTTGGCCTTAAATTTTGAGCTAATGTAAGTTGTGCAGAGCTTAAAATGAAAGACGATGCTTTTTCCTCGATTACTTTATTGCAACAGATCGCTAATTAACAAAGATCGAACACTAGGCTAACATACCAAAAAGCTTAGTACATAAGTTCACTTTAACTTAACATAAGTTTATAATTAAACAATTAGATGTAGGTTTGTATAATGATTACAGAAATGATATTTCATTATCTAAAGTAAAGCGAATATGTAGGTGCATAGGTTTGTAGGTTTGTGAATAAAGGGTGATACTTAAATGTATAAGAAGGAAAAGTTTTATATTGAATTTGATCTCTTACAGCTCGATCATCCTGACTGTAAATCGCCCTTGATTTACCACTGTATGCACTTACATAAGCAAAGTTTATTTCTTATATCTCGATCATAAGTAATTTTAAATATCGGCTCAGATTTTGAATTTCTTTTTTTCACATAAAACAATTTGAAATGATAGGCAATATCAGGATAACTTTCAAGTAATCAAAATTATCTATTAATGGTAAAATCAGCTAACTAACACATGAAACGAAACAAAATATCGATACGTGTAATAAGCTCTTATGTGGGAACATAAGGTTTCATATTTCCCGGAGATGCTACTCCTTCATACGAAATCCTCGAAATTTGGAGATTTTCCACATCTCTAATCAAGTATCTATCATTTGGTAATATTTTAACTATCTCAAATGGACCTTTGTATTTTGCTATTAGTTTTTTATTTAGACCAGGAGTATTCACAACCACCAATTGAATACGAATATGGTTTTTTATGTCTTTTGTATTTCTTTGCGTTTTTTCTTAACATGCGATTTCCATTTTAGCTTTGCATCAAGTGTCATTCCAAGGTATTTAGCCTCGTTTACGAACGGAATTTGAACTGAGTTCGAAAAAATCGGCAAATGAACTATTTTCTTATTCGACCGTTTTACCTACTGCCAATATAGCAGTATCGTCGGCAAAAGTGGCTTACTTCGTTCCTTTCACTTGTGGTATATTGCGAGTGTGTAATAGATATAAAAGTGCACCAAGAACACTTCCTTGCGGCACCCCAGCCATTATTTCCGTAAAATCCGAATATTAATTTCCACATTTGACACGGAATACTCTATTCATAAGGTAGTTTCTTAGAATATTATATAAGTGCTCTGGCAAAACTTGTCGTAATTTAAATTTTAAGCCTTCGTGCCAGACCTTGTCAAAAGCTTGAGAAACGTCAAGAAATACACTTGAACAATTTTTTTTTTTCTTCAAGAGATCTTTCGATTACGTCTGTTATCCTATGTACTTGTTCAACAGTAGAATGCTTACTTATGAACCCAAATTGATAATCCGGGATAAGATGCTTTTCTTCTATTATCGGCTGTATTCGTCTAATCAATATTCTCTCGAATACTTTGGATATAATTGGAAGAAGTGAAATTGGTCAATAAGACGATTTTTCATTTGGTGGTTTACCGGGCTTAAGAACCATTATCACTTCCGCAACTCTCCATTGGCTGGGAATATGTTCAAGTCTAAACGCGGCGTTTATAATAAACAGAAGCATAATTAAAGCTTAAAGCCCCTGTGATTAAGTCCTATCCAGGAGCTTTCTTGGGTTTGAGTTTCTTTATTTCTTCATTAAGTTCGTTTAGTGTTGGGTCATTCCACGGAGGATCGACCGACGTTCTGAACGACCCCCCTCCGATTTGGCTGAAAATTAGTACCAATACTCATTGGAGTGGTACAAGTCATAAGGCAAAAAAAAGTTTTGCAGAATTCGATATAGTTTGCGTGTAAAGGAACTTCAAAAATTGGCAACAAATTCTAGGCGTTCTTCTATATTTCAAAATATCATAACTTTGGTTCTGCTTATCAGAATTTGATAAAATATACCTTGTTGAATTCAGAAAAAGGTGAACTTTCAAAGAAATAGAGTAATTTGTTTTCAAGGACGAAGGATATTCCAGAATATCCTTTTTACATATATCCTTGAATAACTCAAAAAATGGTATTTTTATTTTTTTTATTTTTTTATATATTACAGAGTGATTTGTCCTCTATCTCCATTGCAAATTTCAAGTTGGGATCTCTATGGGTTCGGCCAAAATAATTTTTTATAGCCGACTTAGTCAAAAAACGAATGTTTAGTACGTTACTCCTTTTTAAATCATCACATATAACCCGCGTACACATAGATACATAGCTGTTTTTTTAGAAAAAAAAACGTCACTGGGCTTGTTTTTCTTTTTTTCCTTCAATGACTAGTGTTTGTAACTACACATTTCCCATTTTCAGTATTTAAGAAGTTAGACTTTGACTATTTGTACTCATTTGATGACGTGAGCGTGAGACTTATTCCAGATTATACCAGTTGATTGCAATAATTCGAATCTGACTCAATTTTTTCTTTGAAAGTTCACCTTTTTCTGAATTCAACAAGGTATATTTTATCAAATTCTGATAAGCTGAACCAAAGTTATGATATTTTGAAATATAGAAGAACGCTTAGAATTCGATTTTTTGCCAATTTTTGAAGTTCCGTTACACGTAAACTATATCGAATTCTGCAAAACTTCTTTTGCCTTATGACTTGTACCACTCCAATGAGTATTTGTACTAATTTTCAGCCAAATCGGAGGGGGGTCGTTCAGAGCTCTCCATATAGCCTCGGCGATTTATCGTGGAATGACCCATAGTAAACGACCTAAGATTACGCAAGGCAGGAGGCATTGACTGTATTCGTAACATATATATTAAACAATTGCCAAGATCCGGAATAAAATATCAAACATTTTTAATCAATGCCTGTTTAAAAATGGAATACTTTCCTGATGCTTGGAAGTTAGCCAAAATTGTTCCCGTCCTTAAAGCTGGTAAACCACCTGAAAGTCCTGTTACAGGCCGATAAGTTTGTTAAATAGCCTCAGTAAAATATTAGAAAAAGTCTTAAAAGAACAAATCCTCAAACATATCTGTGATAATAAAATATTTCCTAAGGAGCAATTTGGCTTTAGACTCATAACACTTCGCTTTAGTATCATAACACTTCGCATCAAGTCCTAAGAATTTGTAATCATGTTAAATTAAATCGTTCCGCGTTCGAAAAAGCATTTGATACTGTTTGGCATAATGGTCTCGTTTTCAAAATGATAAGTCTTAGCTTTCCGTCTTATATTTGTAAAATAGTACAAAGCTTTCTATCTATCGTCGGTTTAAAGTTCATGTCAACAGTGGTGTCTCAGAGTTAATAACTCCCTGTGCGGGTGTTCCCCAAGGGTCCGTCCTGGGACCAATTTTGTACAACATTTACACTTCCGATTTCCCCAACTTACGAAATTGTGATACAGCCATTTTTGCTAATGATACTGCAATTTTTTCATCGCATGAGTTTGCTTCCATTATTGAAAGCAACCTGATAAATGCAATGGAAGAATTGCAAATATACTATACGAAGTGGAAGATCAAATTAAATGAAAATAAAATAAAAGCTATCTTTTTCACGAGGAAAAGAAAGCGTTGCTTTTTCCCCTCCACACAATTACAACTTAATGGAGTAACCATTGCTTGGCAACCCTGCGTTAAATACCTAGGGGTACATTCAGATGAAAAGTTAATATTTAATGAACATATTAATATGTAGAACGATAAAAAAAGTAGGTGTTGCCATCAAAATGTTGTACCCATTCATAAACAGAAAATCATCGCTTTTAACAGAAAACAAAGTAATAATTTATAAAGTCATTTTCCAGGCTATTCTTTTATATGGATGCCAAGTTTGGGGTGATTGCTCAAAATGCCACACAAAAAAGTTGCAGATATGCCAAAACAAAGTGTCAAAAATTATGCTTAGTTTACCCTGGCATCACTCTACCATAGACCTGCACAATAAACCGAATGTTGAATTGATTTCCTTAAGAATTGAAAAGCTCAAATCTAAATTCTTCGAACGCTGCAGCTTTGCTAGCAATCCACTTATTAATGAACTATTTAGTACTTATAATCAAGCAAATAATTGAATATCAATATGCATCAAATTAATGTAATAATTTATTTTATCTGTTTATTTATTTATTTGTTTATTTATTTATTTATTTTTATTTATTTATTTTCTACCTATATATCTATTTATTTATTTATTTTATATATATATATATTTATTTATTTATTTTTTATATATTTAGTTTTTTATTAATTTATTTACTTCTTATATATTTATGTATTTAATAATTAATCAAACAATTTATTTTTTTATTTATTTATTTATTTATCTTTTATATTTGTATTTGTTTATTTATGTAATTTTTAGTGTTCCGGACCTTAAAAGGTAAGACGGAACACTTATGGGTTTGATACGGTGTCTGTCTGTCCGTCTGTCCGTCTGTCCGTCAGTCTGTCACAGCCCTGAAACTTTTGAACCGATAGACATAGAGAGCTGAAAGGTTCGCTATGTATACATTATGTGGAAGCCTGCATAAGATGGCGGCAATGAATTTAATTTTGGGAGCCCTTTTTTGGGCACCTTGTATGAAGGGCAAAAAAAATTATTTCGTTCCCCATCATGTGGCATATCCAATTAAAGAGAATTTCCTTTATTTTGTATATTTTCTGAGAAAAATTAAAAAAATGGGGCATCTAGTTACCCCACTGCATCTCCCCCAGTTTTCATGTTATCCAAATAATTTTTACAGCAGATCATTTTGATACTACGGTTTGCTTAAGTTTTAAGTTTCATCTAAATCCGCTAAGTAGTTTCCGAGTTACAGATTTTAGAAGAGCGCATGGACTTCTCTATAAGCTCTTATCTTGCTGCTACTGCATTCGATTTCGATTTAAAAAAAAATCACATTTTTTCACTATTTTCATATGAAACTAAAAAAAATCGTCTATACATTGCATATGGCCACGCCCACTTTTTAGGGGCGTTTACTTCAAAAATTAATTTTCGAGTAAAAATATTAGTTTATAGGGCAAAATAGAAAATTTTGTGAATACATTTTCCACCCCCCACTGACACGACCAAATAAGATAGGGATAGGGTATCATACGATCCACTCCAGGCGGATTGTAGCATTTTTTCACTGGTTGTACCTACTTTTGCCAATCACAATGCCATCTGCGTCACTATACCATCATACGCGTCACGTGAAAAAGTGGCGTTAATGACAGGTGGCGCTAATGCAGGTGACACTAATAAAAATTCACGATAAACTTACTCCTTCTTTACAATTTTTAAACTATTTCGTAGAAGTAGGCGATTTTCAAATTCAAATTAAACGGAGAGCATTTGGGTGACTCGAATGACAAAATATGGGGACAGGTTTTTCTTAAAGAAAAAATTATTTATGATTTATTATTATTATTATTATTATTATTACTATTATTATTAATTACTACTAAATAAAACACTAATTTTGTTTATTAGCTGTGTTAGCGTGTGTTAGCGTTTGTGAAGCCATCTCGAAGCTAATGATAATGATGTACGAAGTGCTCCCGTTTCTACTGTTTTTTTGATCGAAAAAAGTCGAATCTACTGTCTCCCGTTGTCTCCTGTTTTCGCTCTATTCGTTTCGATTTTCAAAACTTTAAAGGCTTACATATCTTGCATCTTCTGCAGAAATCATTTGTGAGGATAAACCTACCATAATACAGAGTCACCCAGATATTATTATTGGGACATTTGTCATCCAGCTTGAGCCAAATCTGTGTAATGATTAGGCAAGCAGTGTAGTTCAACCATCAATGGTTGGTTTGGTACTACTTAATGAACTTAGTTTAATTAACATTTTACATACATATAACAGACTGAACACCTCTGGGGTATTACTTTCATGTAGAACATTATGTCTATAGCCAATATAGGAGTGGTGCTGACAGTGCCATTGATACATATGCAGACCAGACTGTCTTTAAGAAGAGAACGAATGAACATACAATTTCGGAATGTACCTACATATATTACCCTGTTGCTATATAAGCCCCATTTCAACCTAGTCCGTTACTGGTAGATCTTTTTATAACTTTAGCTCATCTGTAAAAGAAGAAGATTCTCGTTTTTTATCAAAATTTGAATTCTCCTGTTATTGTTGGCACTTCAACAGTAAATCTCCTGTTTTGCCAACATTTTAAAACGGCAGCACTGGGTGCTCGCCATCCTCGGGATTTTTTGGAGCCTAATTGTAGGATTAAACGTTAAGTACTCTTAATTATATTATTATATATGGGAAGCTGTTTACATATTAACAGAAATGACGTGTATACGCGAGTAAGTAAAACAAATGAAATTTCGGAAATGAATAATGTATTTCGAGAGAAATGCAGACTTGAAAAAGTGTAAACAATCAGTACAAATTTCAAATTTTGAATTTTCTTCTAATGTAATGTATTTTCTCTTAGATATATTCTAAAACGTGAATTTTTACTACGTTTTGTAAAAGTGCGGATCCAAAAATTAATGGTACCAAATAAAAGCGAAATGAACATTCAAATTTGATATAAACTGATTTTTATTTCGACTTATAGGTTATTAATTTACCTCTACAAAATAACTGAAATTTACTAAAAAAAATAGAGCACGTAAATATTATGCTGAATAACTTTTTTAAATCCACTGTACGAAGATTGCTCCTGTATGACGGCTGACAAAAGATTTTATACTATTTTGAGGCTTCCAACGAAAACACCCAGAAGGCGGGTAAATTATCGTCAATAGTATTGAAAAGGGATTGTATGATACCCTATCCCTTTCCTATAGACATATCTTCTTCTTCAACCAATATACTTACTTGAAAAAGTTATTTTTTTTTTCAATTTTTTTATAAAATTACTCCAAAACTTAAATTTTCTCAAAAAGTGGGCGTGGTAGTCGTCGGATTTTGAAATATCTTCAACATATACTGTATTTTGTTCCAAAGAAGTGATAATATTTTGATGAAACCTTCAAAAAATGTTTTTTTTTTTTTTTTCATAAAAACGCCTCTAAAATATAGGCATGGCCATACACAATGTATGGAAAATATGTAGGGTAAAATAAAAAACTGCATTTTTCGAAAAGAGGGCGTGCCAGTGACTTGTACTGCTTCCATTTCCAATTACCTCGTATTTCATCAAAAAGTTGTTTAAGGCGGACGGTCAGATAGACTGATGGACGGAAGGACGGACTGGCTTAATCGAAACGGCTTGTGATGCTGATCATTTATAAATATATACACTTTATGTAGTCTATCTTTAACATTTCTGTGTGACAAACTATGTGTCAAACATAATACATCCTTAGTGCGTAGTTCACACTATTCAATATTTCGATTCAATATTTTTTTCTGCAAAATGAAATAGTAAAATAGAAGCGTGAACTAATAAATCCACTCTAAAGTATTTTTTTTTTTTTTTTTAACGAGTCAAATATAAAACATATGGAAATGCTACAATCCGCCTGGAGCGGATCGTGTGATACCCTATCCCTTTCCTATATTTCCATACATATGTATGAAGGTATGACTATGCATTTTGCCACCGTTTTGCATAAATTTGTGTTTAATTTCTTTTACAGAAATAATTGTATTATCAAAACAATCGTTTTCTTAAAAAATGGGCGTGGTGATGTGCAGATTTCAAAAATATTTTAACATGTACCCAAGTCTGCTCCTAAGCATTGATATTATTTGATTGAAATCGAATAAAAACTGTTTTTTTTTTAGAAAACCGCTCCTAAGAAGTGGGCGTGGCCATATACAATGTATAGACGATTTGTAGATTAAGTGAATATCTATATATTTGGTCATGTAAATTTTTTCGAGTTTCATATTAAATATCTTAAAAAAGTGATTTTTTCGAAAAATGGGCGTCAATCTGCGGATTTTGAAAATTGTTACACTTGTTCTGTCCCGATGTCTAAAGACTTCGTATACAAAGTTTAATTGTCCTAGCTCAAAATTTAAGGCCCAAAAACTGGTGACAGACAGACGGACAGACGAACGGACATGGCTCAATCGAATCGGCTATTGATACTGATCACTTATATATATATACTTTATTAGGTCTATCTGCAATATTTCTCTATGTTACAAACTATGTATCAAACATAATATACCCTTAGGATAGGGTATAAAAAGATGAGTCCCTGAGTCAAGGTAAAAATAATTAGCACCTTTTGGCTCAAATGAATACCTGTGGTAAGCGTGGTGTCTTCACATGACTAGACTATGTACGTTAGCATCCAGTTTAAGAGCCTCAATTCAATTATCGGTGTCTTTTGGCTTCGATTCGTTAAGTTTCTGAAAAAGCTAATCTATTCGCAGAAAAGGAGGAATCAAGTTCTTTAGGGATGAGTTGGAGGCAGCTCAACAAGCTGTGCTTATTTATCCATACATATTTTTTTACGACCCTTTTTATTTTAGTGGAATAAAAAACAAAAAAATATTACATATAATGTTGTTTTGCACCACAACAGTTTACGATACACTGTTTGCTTTTGTTTGTGCATGTGCTTCATTCTCAATGTATTTTGAAACGTAATGCTGTTTAAAGTTTCTGAAATTCCCTTTTCTATCTTGCATCTAGGCCTACAAAGGAATTACGTGCCATTATATTATCTAGTCCCTGTAAACGAAGATTTTGTTTCAAATAAAACAATTATAGTTTTTTTTCTTTTTTTCTCTTTTAATTTATTTTATATAACTAAAATATGTTTACAATATTTATAATAAAATTAATTTACTAAACAACAAATGAGTTATTTATTCTCTCATAAACTGTAATAAGTCTCAAAATCCTAATTACAATAAAATCAAGACTAAATTCTTTTAAAATATATTGACCTTTATAAAAAAAATTGTATACATCCTAAAGCGATCTATAATTTTAAAACCTATTTTAATTTAATGTTAAATATATTTTTTTACATTTTTTAGTAAATGTTGTTAATGAATTACATTTAGTTTTATTTTTTGACATTAACATAGTATCACATTAACTTAACAAAACAAAATGGCTGTGTACGGCTAAAAGTTAAACTAAGTATGTTTAATAAAAACTAATTATCGATTAAAAACACAATACAATTTGGTTCTTGGGCGGTAAATGGAATAGTCTACTGTGACGTACTTATTATATATATGTATATATTTTATAGTACAAAGGCGTTCTGCGACGATGGCGCTGTTATAATGAAACTTCGTCTCATCGAAAAATGAATCTGAGGATTCTCGGGTGACTTGTGATATTAATTTGTTTTTATAGCGTGGGTTTTTAAGGCACTATATGTAATTATATATAACAGGCAATTTTGGTATAAAGTCCACTTTATTTTTAGCGTAACTTTATTAAAGATCTGTCTTTGCGCAAAATCCAAGGCACATCTGTGAGGGAGTTCATGTTCCATGTAGACTCTCCATACCCGCTTTTTTAGAGAATTGAGGCGCAGCCGCTTTCCATCGTTTTTTTATACTATCTATATTTCATCTTTATATTAAAAATTTGAACACAGTTCTGAAATAACCGAATAACATATTTGAGGTGGGTCATTTTGCGAGTCAAGCTTTAATTGGCAACGGCCACGTCCACAAAAAAATCAAATGCAATTTTGATAAAATATATCCTAAAATAAAATACGCGCAACATAATTGCTGTTTAACAAAACGTACGTAAACAATGGAATTATTGTGGCTATGAAACCACTAGAACTCCAGGATCTTCTGCTCGTCGATACTGCCGCCGAGGTTAGAGGAAAGTTTCGCTCTGAAACCAGTGGCGCATTTATCGTAGGATTGTCGTCGATTTCATTGGATTCAATGCGCGGACAATTCATCCATTTATATGCCGATAATTTTGGTTTATAATGAGCAACGCGCATTTGACTATCATCGAACTCCCAGTAGGTAAGACCTTTGAAGAAATATGTCTTTCCATTTGTGTATTGGAATGCAGAATCAATGTTGTAGCCAATTCCATCCCAAATTGACATGTCACGTGGATAGTCTAGCTCAACTTTGTTAGTCTCGTCATCCAAGCGCCAGTAGAGTGTATCACTATAGAGGTAAGTACGATTGTTGTAACCCCAAATAAGAGCTGCATCGATTTTATTGATATAAGATGGTAGCCCGAGATCTGTGAGTGGCCTAGGGTAGCCGTATTCCAGTTCAGCCGAGTTGAAAACAAAGAATTGTCTGCCTAAAATGGAAAAAATGTGGATTCTAATAATCGCCCTTGCTTTGGATATTAAAATAGATGTTCAGAAAAGGTTTATGACGTTCAGTTGGAGTACCACTTCCTCACTGAACTTAAAGTCTGAACAATGATAAACACACTTACCAATAAAGAATACGATCTTTCCCCGTTCATTCTCATAAACTGCATCAATTTTCGTAAAGTTTTCAGGAAGTTTATTCCATAGTCTTCTGGTTTCGGCCGGATAACCTTTATACAACCCATGCTTTCCTATGCGCCATAAATACTGTGGAATAAGGCTAAGAGTTAGGGCAAAATTCAATTTTCTTCTCAAAGCAACATACTTGACCGCGGAAAATAAAGAGCTCTCTACGTAACATTGATATAGCATCATAGTGTGTATTGCAACCATCAGGTTTATTCTTCCTTGGCGGTCGTGCGGTAGTACGGTGCCTATGACGCGGCCATGGTGTAGTACTTGTTGGATGGTGATATCGAGGAGTTGGTGGTGCCTCAGTTCTTGGCGGTGCCGTTCTAACTGGTGTTTCATAGTCTGGACGAGGTCTTGGATAGTGATGAGTGTGATTATGGTGATGATGTCGTGGTGTTGTCTTCGGGTATTGAGGGTATCTCGGATCGTTTGGTGGGTATCGTGGATAATATGGTCGAGTCTCGGGATATCTGGGTGAGTCTCTGTCTGTGTAAGATGGTCTTCTTCTCGGATCTTCTGGATCTCTTCGATCAGGATAGTATCGTAATGGTTTTTGCGTGGTTGTAGTTGTTGTTGTCGTCGTCGTAGTTGGCCTCGTCGGACGTGGTGGTTGAGGATTGTAGGGACCCCATTGTTTCTCTCTGGTGCCATAAAGTTGTTGTACTGCCAGTCGATCGTCTTCAGGAAGATCCCCATTGATTTGGTAACCTTGATACCATGGGAACATGATTGCGTCTTCGGCCGATGAGTGGCCTAATCCAAGTGAGTGGCCGAATTCGTGAACTGCCACGCCCATAAGATTCGTTCCTAATAGAAGAGAGACAAATTAAAGATTCGTATTTTAGAATATAAAACTAAACGTCTCAATTGCAAAATC
The DNA here is from genome assembly GCA_949716465.1 of Chalcosyrphus nemorum. Taxonomy (NCBI): domain Eukaryota; kingdom Metazoa; phylum Arthropoda; class Insecta; order Diptera; family Syrphidae; genus Chalcosyrphus; species Chalcosyrphus nemorum. The sequence goes on from OX454335.1 coordinate 12,569,447, forward strand.
AAATTTTAAAACTTTAAAACTTGTAATGCTTAAAAGCTATAAGAAAATTGCATAAATTACTTTAAAAAATGCAGTCCATAAGACGTAAACAATAGCTTTCTGTAAAAAAAGGCAATGTTATGCAGTGGATTTGTAGTGAATTTTAGAAAAAAATACTGCCACGGACATTGTTCCACAAAAGTTTGCGTACAGATATGAAACTCTTAAAATAGCGACGTTCATAGATGTTGAATATTTAATCTTCCAAAGCAGTATATTATAATAAAACAATAGTAAACAACATTTTTAATTTTAATTAAGTACATTCGAACTATCTGACTTTATTAAAAAAGGATTTCGCTTCCTGGGAACATGTTAAAGTGTGCAGCAACTGATACGTATGCGAATTGTGGTTAGAATTAGTGGAAAGAGTTAGTTTTCCTGATGGAGAAAATATCACCACAATTCAAGTACATAAAGTTTTGCTTAGGGATACCTATCAAGTGAATTATTCTATGATTCCTTGTATAATTTCGATATTACAGACCCAACAATACAACCAGTATTTACTTGATGCACCTTTTGGGGTAGTTATTTTTGAGACAAACAGCTTTCTTCAGAAACCCTACGAACTAAATCGCATGTCTTCGATGAATTTTCTTTCTATTTATGTATGCACTGTGGTGTTGGTGTGTCCTGATTTATACAGAGTGGATCGATTCTGGTCGCAAATTCACTTTATCATCTGTTTAGCAGAGTTAAATTCGACGATCACCCTACTACCGGCTTGTGATTCGATAATGCCTTAACCCATAATGCAAATTATTTGGTCTATCAAACGTTGTTCACGTTATTGAAGTTAAATCTAATATAGTCGAAGTTTCACGGGAGTTCAAAATTAGTGCGAATTAGAAGGAATACAAAAAAAGATCGTGAAATAGGAGTAAATTAGAGTTAGAGGAGGTTTGACTTATAGGGATTCGATTGTACTTATAAAAAATTATTTGTTATACATACGAGTATGTGCAAATAAAGTATTGAGTATGGTATGTGCAAATCAGATTGAGAATGAGGTAGGCTAGGTAGAATTTCGATTTCTCTCGAGGGAAGCCTCTGCCACCGAGCAGGGTCTTTTTAACCATCTCGATTTCCTGAGCTCAGGAGATCAGAGCGTCTTAAACAGAAAAGTTTTCAGTTCCGCTGTAAAATGTGATAAACGCGGGAATTGTGAACTGAAAAGTGGCTCCGGAGATGATGCATCACTACCCTGTAATCAATTAATTTCCTACATATGTTAAGCTTAGATCATACGATTTGTATCCAGGGTGTCCCAGTTAAGTAGTCCTTTAAGTGGAGATTCCCGAAATTCCGCCGAACAAAAAATTGAACGGCAGGGGGGGGGGGGGAGGGGGTCTATTCTCACCCATTTTAAGTTATAGCTCACCAAAGTGGGTGACATCTAAACTGTTATAGGTACAAAAAGGTTTTGTACATTTTGGAAAGACAATTTCGTAGCGCATACAAGTCTTAAACACTTTGGGTACATCTGTGCAGCTACAAAAAAGTTATGACTTCTTAAACTCAAAATTATGAAAATTTGTTGTTCCATTTTTTTACTTAAAATGCATTTTTCTCAAAATTTTAACTTAAAATAAAATATAGCGTTTAAAGTGGCTACACCTCCAAGTTAGAGGTCACCCACTTTGGTGGGCTATAATTTGAAATGGGGTGAGAATAGACCTCCTCTGCCATACAATTTTTTATTCGGGGGAACTTCAGGAATATCCCCTTATAGGATTATACTGCTTAACTGGGACACCCTGTATGCACTCCTGTCTCTCATAAAATGAATCTGAAGCGAGTTCTCATTCTCATTAATTTATCTACCGTTTTTGATGCCACGGACGCTTGGATCACCCTTTTTGGACTGGGACCATTTCGGAGAAGACTCTTTTCCGGACCCTTTTATACAAATTGGGTGAACACAAATGAAATACACAAACGGTTTTTGTATTACATATTTGTGTATTTTATTTATTTGTGTATGATTGTGTACAAATCGTCTGATGGGATAGATACATAAATGAATTTATCGCTATTAGGACTATTCACATACACAAATGATTTTGAGAATTCAATTGAATATCGCATTTAATTTTACCTTTTCCTATAGGAAATAGAAGTTTTTTTTTTCTATATTGCACCATATTTTTAATAATAGAGAGATAAAAATTAGAGAGATTGCTCCCGTCATTGTTGTTCCTTAATGATGATAGCCACAGTTTCACTAAAGTCGGTGTTCAGAATCTGTCTGCTCATGTTCTCTGGAATTAGGTCTTTACGCAGTCTGTTCGCCTTCATGATATCGTAGGCAGTGGAATATTGGATATGTGATCCACGTTTTCAATTGATTTCATTCATTTTACTTGCCCATTGTCGGGTTTAGCGTATGAAAATGAAACTTTTCTGTGTATGTGCACGCACAGGTAGAAGTGCTAGTTGGGCTAATACAGAAAACAAAAGCGTCTACAATTATTGTATTATATTATTACAAGAATGGATTGAAAAGAGAAGAGGCATCAGAAGAAACTCGAGAGAATTGGCCAATTTACTGTGCGGCTTAGGCGATAATTAAAGACGCGTTGCATCGTTTTGAGACCAAGAGCACATACATACACATTTCATTATTTGAGGCGTGTTTCCATTTTAAAACTTTTCTAAATGCATTCATTTATTAAAAATTAATAATGATAATGTCAACACGCGATAGAATTAAAATTAATATGGTATAAAAAATTTAATTTGAAATAAACAAATCGTCTGAAGTACAAATTTGTAAAAACAAATGAAATTTGTGTTTTTGTGTCAAAATACAATATTAATGAAATTGTAGTCCTTTTAGATACACTTAATTTTATTTTCGCCATTTTGTGCGTTGCTATGCACGTGTAATTTCAAAGAAAACTATTCCCTCTTAAAGCATTCAAAGTAGACAGCCATGCAATATATATGTACATGTTTTGCCAAAAAAAGTTTATCGTTGCTCAAAAGCCCTTAAGGCAACAGACGATTCGAGCTTGTGTTCTTGTTTTTCTTAGTTTTATAGTAAATGAATATACATTGTGTTAGAAATAAATACATCGCACATTGTTATTCCGATTTACAGAGATTTTAAATATGGATGTAACAATTTCAATTTATTAACGTTAAAAGAAAATCCGATGGCTTCCCCTCCACTCTAAAATTATTTGATACATCCACTTCTGACCCTAAAGTAATCGCCAACCTATTTGCAACCTTTTTCAGCCATTCGTATGGTCACCACGTTCACGTAGGTACCGGATCTTAGCTATTTTAGCTATTTGAATAACTGCCCTCAAACCTCCCTAGACTCAGTTAGCATAAGTTCCGATATGGTACGCGATAAAATTATTCATCTCAAGGATGACTTTTCTCCCGGCCCCGATGGTTTGCCCGCCATATTTCTTAAGAAATGTGCTAGTGCACTGTATCAACCACTAACTACTTTATTTCGTCTCTCGCTCTCACAAGCCGTTTTTCCAAACTTATGGAAGGACTCATTTATTTTCCCTATCCATAAAAAAGGGAGCAAAAATGATATATCTAACTACCGACCCATAGCTAAACTCTCATCGATCCCTAAACTCTTTGAAAGCATTATATACGACTCATTATATTTTCACTGCAAATCTATTTTTTCTCCCCATCAGCACGGTTTCTTAAAAGGTAGATCCACTACTACTAACCTAACCGAATTTGTCTCAAAAACACTACATGACGTCATTACCACCGACTTCAGTAAAGCGTTTGATAAAATATGTCACCCTACTATTTACTTCAAACTTGAAGCCATTGGCTTTCCACCATCTTTTGTCTCATGGCTGAAATCTTACCTTGAGAATCGCCAGTACAGAGTTCTATTTAGATTTTCAGTCTCCGATCCCATTATCGCAACCTCAGGCGTCACACAAGGAAGTCATCTTGGTCCATTGATTTTCGTCCTAACTACAAATGATGTTGGGCAAATCATTAAAAACTCTGATCTGTTTATTTACGCGGACGACATGAAAATAGTTAAGGTTATATCCACCCCGAAGGACTCTCTATCTTTTCAAAAAGACCTGAACTCTTTCTACACTTGGTGCGTCAATAACTTCTTAGAACTTAACGTCAGTAAATGTCAATCCATAACCTTCTCCCGAAAACGCCTGCCCCCACCCCGTAGATCCTATTTTTTTCTTCATGATTCCATTCCCTCAGTCTCCCTTATACGTGATTTGGGTATTATCTGTGATAGGGAACTTAACTTTCGCTCCCACATTGACCACATTATACTTAAGGCCAATTCGTCTCTTGGTTTCATAAAACGCTGGTCTAAAGAATTCTCTAACCCTTATGTTACAAAGTCGCTTTACATCACCTTTGTCAGACCCCTCCTTGAGTACGCAAGCCAAGTTTGGTCTCCATTTCATGTCACCCATTCCCTTAGAATTGAAGCTGTGCAGCGCAGGTTTTTACGTTTTGCCTTACGAGGTCTCCCATGGGTCGACAATTATAACCTACCCCCCTACGAAGATCGGTTAAAATTGATTAACCTTATAACCCTTGTTAGACGTCGCGAAGCCGCCGATATTCTGTTCATCCATCAGATATTAACCGGTACGATCGATTCCCCCGCATTACTTGAAATGATTTCGCTTCAAACAAATCCACGCAACCTCAGGTCTCTTCCTCTCTTTCGTCTCGCTCTCCACCGCACTAATTACGGCCTTTCTGAACCAGTCTCCAGAATGCTGCGATTAGCCAATAATGCCCAGAACCTCCTCGACTTCCATTACAGCATATCCTCTCTCAGAAATTCACTCTCTTCCTCCTGACCTCCCCCTCAAATCTGTTTTAGTTTGTTAAATGTTTGTTTTTAGTTTGTTAAATTATAATTTAATAATATTAAAAAACCATAAAAATAAATAAATATAAAATTAGGTTTAGTTAGAATTAATAAGTTCTGTTAGAATTAAGTTACAGCTTGTACTAAGCTCAATAAATAAATAAATAAATAAATAAACATTTTCTATTTTGCTAATAACACTGCGGTATTTCATGGTTGCATTGCTGTACGCAGACTTTTGTTGAACACTGTATTTTCACTGCTGTTATTATTATAATTTTCGTATAAAAATCTTCCGTTACATTTTTAAGCAATAACCACATTCTTTCTTCAATAGGGTTACACGATGCAGCTAATCAAAAATTATAAATTAAGGCTCCTAATTATGTTTGATTTTATCAAAAAAGCCACGGCAACTGGCATAAGTATAATCCTATCTATCTGATTCAGATAACTACCACCAATTATCAATGTTATCAAATCATCTGTCAATGTTTCCAAATTTAATATGTTTAAACCCTCTTTCAAATTAAATAATATTTCAGTTAGAGTGTCTAGTTAATTGAATTTTAGCGAAATTTTATCAATGCAATCATCATCATTGTCGAATGGAGCCGTAATTACTTCTATCCCGGTGATGGGCGCCATTTTATACAACGTTTCGTATGGTTTAGCTGCGCAATTTATTGGCTCTTTTTCGAAGAACGCATTTTATAGACAGGGTCTAGTTGGTTGACTAGTCAAATATTTGTCGATAGCAATTAATTCAGCAAAATGGTTAATTAACTTGGAGGGGTTGTTGTTGGTATTGCCGGCAGGCTACGGTGATGATGGTAGAAGGACGGTTCCTGTTTCCTGTTATCGTTTGGCGTTAGTTTGCGATTAGACGACAATTCATAATCATGGGGTTGACGCCACGCTCAAAACAGAACACCACTGAGATATATTTATTGCAACAGCCAATGATGTGTAATTGAATTTTATAACTTTGCGTAGGCTCGCAAAGTAGATAAGAGACTATTGCCAGAGGAGTTTTAGGGAACATGCATGATTTAGTACACAGGCGTGTGGATTAAACTGATTAGAGAATCATATTTCTCCCCGTAATTTCATTGCTGATGCAGTGGTGCATAATAGTGCATACCACTCGGAGGCAATTGATAGAGATTGCAAATTTTGCCCAAAATTTGTTTGAGGAACTGACTAAATTATAAAATCTGTGCGATGAGTACATATGGGTATAGAGGACAGCATTAATCGAGCCGTGGATTTTAATCAGTATCTATGGCGGCACATATGTATGTATGTATAAACACAGATTCTATAAAGAGTTTTAGACGAAATGGATTAAATTACTGGATTACCTCATGAAACTCTAGTAGTGCGACTTGTGCTTTCTGTTACTGTAGATCTATAATCTTTATCTGAGTTTGGCTTAAAAAATTTTTGTTTAAAATATACATATGTATATGGGTATTATTTTTTTTGTTTGCTCTCATATAAAGGTGCGTCCAGACCGAGCGAAACATTTCTGAAACATTTAATAAATATTTCATAAACATTTCGGAAACATTTATTTGTTTCATCAATGTTTCAGAAAAGTTTCACTCGGTCTGGACGCTTTGTGAAACATATATTAAATGTTTATTAAATGTTTCGCGTTTTCCATTTTAAGTGGGAAAATAATTTTGTTTCTTAAGCTTTAAATGCAGAAAAAATGCATTCTTGTGTTATCGTCCTCCACAAATATACCAGCTCCTGATCCTTGATCGGTTTTGGAACCATCCGTGAACCCTATACTCGGACAGACAGATACACAATCACTATCAGAATTGGATTCCTCTTCTTGTCCTGAGTTCAGAAATGCAAAAATCTTAAATTTAACACTATTTTTCTGCACGTAAAACTTGAGAAACAAAATTATTTTCCCATTTAAAATGGAAAACGTGAAACATTTAATAAACATTTAATAAATGTTTCACAAAGCGTCCAGATCGAGGGAAACATTTCTGAAACATTGATGAAACAAATAAATGTTTCAGAAATGTATTATGTATTAAACGTTTATTAAATGTTTCAGAAATGTTTCGCTCAGTCTGGACGCACCTTAAGGAACACTTAATTTTAATGTATAAAAACTAGAGAGTAACATAAACAAACCAAGCTGCTGATCTACTACTTTATAGTTTCCAACTTCAAAATGACGTAATCTTATTCGCGAGTCATTTACTTGAGTAAATTTAAATTTATGCATTTAAACTTTAACACCGCTATAAAAACACATTTCTCTTCGACTGCTTTCAGAGTTTACTTTGATAGTTTCCCATTTCAAAATAGAACTCAATGTCGTCAACCTTATAACCAACTCATCAAATCTAACTCATTGTTCATTGCTCCCTCCTTCCAACCTTTTTACTGTTTTATTACCACAAAAAAAAAGATATAAAAGTACACTAGAACTCACCCTGTAGGACTTATCAATGAAAAATTGCACTCCACTTCGTTTATGATGATAAATTAACATAACTGCTACATTTAACTTTTGACAAAACTAAACTCTTCTACCCTCTCACCCACACATTTGTGCCACCATGGATGACAGGACAGACAGACCAATCAATATCAATTAATTTTTATTCGAGCATCAGTCTCCCATTCTCAATGATTGATTACTCTTAATCGTTCTTTTTCTTTCCTCTTCCTTCCTCTCTCCTTGACGTTCACATGTCCATGTCCATGTAAACGCATACAAAAATATCGCCACGCCCCATAAAAGTCAAATTCACCAACAGCGAGTTTATATCTCATTCTACACCATAGATAAGCACACACAGTAAAGTAGTATAGCCCACTTAATTTAATGGGGAAAAGTCCTTGAGTTCTTGCTCGTCTGATAAATTGCTGGGATTAATGTTTGGTGGTGTCCATCTTCACCCGAAAGGAAACAAAAATCCTGTATTTACTCAAAAAATTACACGACACAAACTCTTAAGGACATAACATACAAATGCTTATCATTCCATGTTGTATTTACCCAATCCCTATTTACAAAAAAACTCCTTGATTAACAACACTCACCCTCATCGGTGTGGGTTCCGTTTAGCAGCCACAACTCCTCTTCATCAAAATGTGCATCACCACCACGACCCTCGCCTGGATAGAATGCATGCGCCAGGATCATGCCAGGACCATCAAAGTCATAGCCATCACCATGATTTTGCCTGTAAAAAGGAAAAGGTGTAAATTGTAAAGTTTTTGAATCCTGATTGATAGCGAAATCCGTATAATTTAACAGGAATCGATTAACGGAGAGAGTAGAGTACATACAAAATTCATAGAGCACCGTACAGTTGTTATGTTATACAAATTTTATCAAGGGTGTTAAAGCATAAAAAGCTATATGTACCTCTGTTGATCGACAGTCAAAAAATATATTCTCTTACCTGGCAAAAAGAACCTGAATATCAGCTTGCCTGCTGCCCGTTTCATGGAACGTTAACCTGGAGTTTCGCTCCCAAACAGCCAAAGCGTTAGTCAGGACACGTCTCACCTCTCCAGCATTCAGTGTCGACATGGTTTGATTGACCAAACTGCAAAAAAAAATTTATAAAATTAAATCCTTGCAAAGAATGAGTTCCTGCAAACACAATTAGAAATGGACTCGCATCACGTGCGATGGTGCGCTTTTTTCTGGGTCTGTGTTCGTCGTGTATAGATATTGTATTGACACCCAATTAGATGGATACCTCCCTGTTCATAATCTAAATGCATACATAGAAAATCCTCTATTTACTCGGAATTCAATGCGAAACGTGCAACTACTTGAATGTCCTGACGATATTTTTTTTCTTCTTATCCAAGAGACATTCAAGTGGAACAGCAAACAATGATGAGGCACTGCAACGTGTCGTCTGCATTCGAGTTGTGGATTTGATTCGATTGCTTTCGAGTTAATTTTCCAGAGAAAACAGGAGAAAAGGACACAAACGAGTCATTGGGAAATGTTTTGTAATTACCATTGTCAACGAATGACGGTGGCCTAGAAAAGGGCTATCACGTTGAACGGTTGGTAGGATACAGTAAACAATGAGCGGGAAAGGTTTTGGGTCGAGAAAAAAAGATACGATATTGGAATTAATACGGTGAAAAGTGTCTCTGCCAGGAATATACAAAACTGCAATGGCAACCGAAGAAGAGTACTTTAATTACGAACTAGTCGATGTAATCTTTTGTTACTTGAGGCAAGTTGCTTAGCGAGAATTACTTTGGTAAATAACTTTTCCACAGAACTAGGTGACACAAGTTGCGTTTAATCTAGGATTTCAGTAAATTGCTGCCAATCAATGCTTCAATATGTTTTGTCCTCTGGAGACAACAACATTTTCGTTGTTATTGATAAATAATTACCTATTACAAAGAACAGACAACCACGAGTGGTTAAGCAAGAATAAGCGGTCTTAACCGTGATTGCCGTTGACAGAGCGAACGATCTACGCCGCATGATTTTAACTTTTCAAAGCCCTGCCTAAAGTATTGATCGACTAAAATTGTACAAATTAAATACATATACATAGTAAATGTATATGCATACATAGTACATACATGTGCATATATTATTGGTAAAGTGAAAAATGCCGGATTACCTAGTTTGGCCAGTTTAAGTGAGAAATATTTCAACCGTTTCGGGAGTTTATCCAAGTAATCGCAGATTCCCTAGTTAATCTGCATCTAAACGAGCATCAGTTTATGCTCTATCTACTTCTAGTACTTTAATTCTTACAGTGGCACCCTCATAAGCAAGCGAAATCAGATACTACAAGCATTTCCAAACCATTACCAATGTAATGTGTGTATGCACTAAAACTGTAGCCGCAGTGATTATAGATATGGTCAAAGAGTCAGAATTTTCAATGCGGCGTCGATTGCATGTACATGATATGTATGTATGTATTTGCGGAAAATTTTGCGAAAAGATGTCATATCAGTGGAGCGGCTCACTTTTGGCTAAATGAGTTTGTGAACCAGCAAAATGGCTGTTTCTATAGTGAGTGCGGAAGAGAGTCCCCAGAATCAATTACCCTCACAAAAATATACTGTTTGGTGTGTTAGTGGCATTTTTATACCCTATCCTAAGAGTATTAAGTTTGACACATAGTTTGTAATATAGACAAATATTAAAGATAGACATTTAGAGTGTATATATAAATGACCATCATCAGTTGCCGAGTCGATTAAGCTATGTCCGTCCGTCCATCCGTCTGTCTGTCACCAGTTTCTGGGCCTTAAATTTTGAGCTACATCGATGAAATTTTGAATATGAGGTCTTTGAACAATTTAGGGTATCACACGATCCGCTCCAGACGGATTGTAGAATTTTCATGTCTTTTTTTACTTTAAAATTTAAAAGGAAATTTGAAAAAAGTTTATTACAAATTCCAAGATTTTATTGAAATATTGCTGCATTCATTTTTGGTTGAGATTCTTGAGTTTTCAATTTGATATTTGTTAGGATTGTTCTTTAAATCCGAAACAAATATACTTAGAGTTCTTCATTTTATAACACTTTATCTCTATAGAATACGTAAATGAAAAAAAAAAAAAATATTTATTACTTTGGGCGATCTGCCTCTATTCAAACATATCATTAAACAACTACACGATTTACTTATAACAACCCTTCCAATCTAATACATAACAAATTTTCATCAAATCGCAACCAATCTATTAAGTCTAAGTAGGTATATCCTATCCTTTTGAAGAACGTTGTCAAAGCGACGAAAACTTTTGTCAGCAGCTGCCAACAACTTAAATAAATCCACTTGCTGTCTGATTACAAAACCCTTCTCCACTCACCCCTACAGTAGATATCCCTTGCATAAATTTGAATATGATATGTTCCATTAAAACATTAAAAAGGCCCCATCATCTGCAAGTATTCACCCATGTTAAATACACATGAAAAATCCAGGATTCTACGAATCAATTACGTATACGAACGAGAAAATCAAAATATCCCTGTGCTGCTTTTTTATTTTTGTGTGTGCCTTCAAGTCCACTCATTAATTCAGGGCAGTCAGTCGACAAAAACTCCAAGAGTCCTTTAGGCTTAAAGGGATTTTTTAATTAATTTTTAACAACACACCCAACAAGTAAAGAAAATTAATTAACCCCATTGCTTGCCTTCGTCGTAGGCATTCAAAAATGTAAGGAATCGCCAAATCAATGAAAACTATATTATGCCATGGAATTTTCAATCGTCACCTCTTTTTTGGTTCTTTTTATCCTACTCAACCACCCTCCCACATACATATTCACAACAAAGAGGCAGGAGGAGAAAACTTTTCAATCTATTAATGATCACAATCGCACCACTAAACATTAAGGACGCAAAAACCAATGGAAAGTAGAAAGCATTACGCCCCAGTGGTTTTCAACCACACCTACATACATATATAGCCGCCACCATTCGTTTCTAGGCAGAGTCAGCATTAAGAGGCAGCCCGGCATATAACAAACAACACGGCTCACAACACATACAACTTGTTGAAAATTCATTATGGCACTTTTCAACGAGCCCGAGCGGACGGAACAAGCCTTTGTTTATATGAAAATGTGTCCCCTTACTGTGGGCTATGGTTGGTGCTGGTCGAGAGTTTGGGATTCACCATTTTACCCCGGGGGACCACAGCACACACAAATGAACCTCAAACTGCTTGCCTACACACTATACACTTTGACCCTAGTTACCGCAAAATAAAAGCCAAAGATATTCGAATCATCGACCAACAAGAACATAAAACCAAACGACGACGAGTAGAGCAAAAAGGATAACGCCAAGCTAACCCCTCCAAGGAAAAAAGGAACTAAACAAAGGCGAAACGAAGACAAAAGGACTAGTTGGTTTGATTTACATAAAAACAGATCACACGTAGGTAGTTACACGTTCATCAACCTGTCTATCTGCACCCCCGATGAACGTACGTGTGGGTGGGCAGGTACATTGACGACTACGACAACGACGACAAAGTGTCACATAACAAGGTTGATAATGAAATCAGTAGAACTTAATCCTGGTGAAATTCAATTCCAATAACTAACTTAAGATTAGTTTTCAAATTAACATAAGACGGCTGTGTGGTTGGGCTTTGCAGGAAAGACCTCCGGTGAAACTTTACGGTAATAGTTGTCGGCGTCTCATTCTCCATCGCCGTCGTATTCGACGTTGTTGTGTGATACTTCTTTGTTGAAAAGGGCGAGGTGTGTCTTCCGCTTTGCATAGCCCTCTCCTCAACAAATATTTTACAAATTAGAATGAGTTAAAGAAGTCTCCGTTGAATAGACTCCCGCCTCCCTTCTGAAAAAAAAATCAAACTACAACAAGGAAAGGTAAAAAGTTTTCTAAACCCGAAATAGAAAAGTTTATCATCCTGTGCGCCAGTTGGGTTTTTGTTTTTGTTACTATGTCCTCCCTTGTGTGTACCAAGTTCGTTTTTGCTTGCGACTTTTCTAAGAAACTTGCTCTAAAAGATTAGGATTATTTTCGAGAGTTTAGAGAATGTCACAACATTCTTTGGGGATAGTTTCCTACACACAACACTTCACGGGCGAAAGATGGGGGCTTTTAAGCATATACTTTAATCTCTTTGGTTGTCTTGCACCGGAGATGGACGCCATCGAAAATTGAAAAGTATGGCAGCACATTTGTGTAATTCAGTATGGATACGCGGATAAGGTGTTTTAAATTGTGTGTGTACTTCACCACAGTTGCACATAAGCATTGCCAAAAATAATAGAAAATATACGGACAGCGATTGATAAGGACTTTATCACCTTTCTGATATTACTAGGCTTTTCCAAACCATTTGATACGGATGATCATGAGATACTCGTGGAAACAACCTAAAAACATGTTCAAATTTTTCCTCAGCTGGGTCGTAAACAAGCAGTTTTCGTAAATGGTACTCAATCAAGTTCCTGGCAACGTCAGGCATAATTTTGGTCCATTGTTTTAAACAAATTATATAAAAAATTGTCAGGACACGCTTCACAACTAATCATTCAAATGCTGTGTTTTTGCCTCTGATCCAACGTGCGTAAGTTTAAACCCCCATCGATATAACATCAATAATTATCATATTAACGAGTGCGGCTTTATGGAAGTTATATTACACACGAAAAATTCATTAGGGCTAAATCCTAGCCAAATACTTTGCCATAAATACAAATAAGCTGTGTAGCCACTACGTATCTTGGGAATCGAGAAATCGAATTAGTCGCAAATCCAAAAAAATTGAATAACTTAGCAAAACATATTCGGACGTCATTTGACAACCTGACAATTGAATTTGATTTTGCTGCGCCTTTCGTATTATATCTCGGAACGCCAATACACAAGGTTAACAAATTAATATTATCCCAATTCATATTTACAAATAAATATAAATTGCACACCTCATAATTGAAAACAAAAACAAAAAAAAAAGAAGTTAATAAAATCGTTTTACTATTTCATAATAATAAACTATTTTTATTTCTAAAGTATTTAAATGCGTTTCTGCGAAACGAAACGAAACTACGCTTGACTATCAAAGGTTATATGCCGAGTCAATGCGCGAATGCGGAATAAAACACATATCCCTCCGAAAATAAACTCTTCAAAAGCAATTGATGAGGTTGTAAAACGCTCGTAAATCTGCATAGGTTGGGATTTTGGTAATAATAGTGGTAGTTAAATAAAAAGTGCATGACGTTATATTTCAGGGTGTAATGGGAGAATCATTCTGAAAGTACGGAGAATTTAAAATCCGTATCCCTACCATAGACGTTTTCGTAACGTCTCCTTAAAAAAATATATTTACTTATAATTAATAATTCATCTTACTGTTTTTCTAAGAAATAATAACAACACTGAGCCACGGTAACTACTTCATAATTCCATAGACACTCGAATTGCCGGAAATTATTAATAAATTTAATTATATTGCGGAGAAATATTTATATCAACTGGTCGTGTGATACCCTATCCTTTTCCTAGCTCCTTCAAATATTTTATAAAACCATATGAAAATGCTACAATCCGACTGGAGCGAGTCGTGTTATACCCTATCCCTTTTGTATACAATTGTACATATATAGAAGTTCGTTTTTCCACCAATGTATTGTACTTTCTTGATATATTTTTTTGTTTTTAATTTCTTATGAAATTACTCCAAAACTAGAATTTTCTCCAAAAGTGGGCGTGGTAGTGGGCGGATTTTGATTTTTTTTCAACATAATTAAAATTTGTTCCTAAGAAGTGACGTTATTTTAATTAAACCGCAGAAAAACAGTTAAAAAAAAAAACGCCCCTAAAATGTAGGCGTGGCTGTACAGAGCTGTACATTTAACCCTGGGAACGCTGTAAGAAGGTCCGCTGTTAGAACCACCCAGATAGTAATATAAATTTCAGGAGGTCCACCAGCTCAACATTGCCTAAGTCCTCCAGCTCCGAGAAGCTCTCTTCTTAGTGAAGAGAACAATCTCCGTCTTTGAGGGGTTCACTCCCAATCCTCTGCTTCCGACCCAGTTATCCACTACCTGTAGTGCGAAATTAAGTCTTTCACTAAGAACTGGGAGAAACTTCCCCGAGACCAAGATAACCACATCGTCAGCATAGGCCATCTCGTTAAAGCCGTTTTCCTTCAATATTACTAGGATCTCATTCACTACAAGGAGCCATATCAGCGGAGAAAGAACTCCGCCTTGGGGTGTTCCTGTGCAGACTCTTCTCTGGATGGTTGTATTTCCTCGTGTCGAGAAGATTATCCTAGGCTGGAGCATTTGTGCAATCCAATTGGGAGATTAAAAGAATACCTACATATTTGCTTTAGTAAATTTTGTCAAATTTCATTTAAAATTACTGAAAAAAGTGAATTTTTCGAAAGTGGCCGGATTTTGAAAATGTTTACACTTGTTCTGTCCCGATAACCAAAGACCTCGCATACGAAATTGGTGCCAGAAAGACGGACGGACATGGCTCAATCGAATCGGCTATTGATACTGACCATTTATATATATACTTTATTGGGTCTGTCTGCAATATTTCTCTATCTTACAAACTATGTATCAAACTTAATATACCCTTAGGATAGGGTATAATTACTCCAAAATATGAATTTCCTCAAAAAGTGAGCGTGATAGCGGAAAAATGTTTCAACATATACTCAGCTTTATTCCTAAGAACTGCCTTAATGTATGGGAAAGCAAGTGATTATCTACTTTTTTGCTTAATTAAGTAAGTTGGTGGAAAAATACTCACAAAAATTAATTTTACGAAAAATTGTCGTGTCAGTATGCGGATTTGAATAATGCTTACCTTTACAAAGACCTCGTTCCTCTATGTTATAAACTATATACCAAATTTAATACACCCTTTGAATATGGTTAAAACGGACACACATAGAATACTATAAGCAGAGCAATGCATAAAAAGCTAATTTTCATAGAATACTATTTGTAGTCGCTACGAGGAATTTTCATAAGATCTCATCTTGCATTCTATGAAATTTTCCTCGTGGAAAAGCGGGGCACATATAAGGCAATGATAGTTAATTTGAGTTTATTTAGGAAAGGAAAATTGCAAGATTTTAAATAGATTTTAAAATAGCAACGATTAATACTAGAATTTATTTCCACTCAGTCATTTTACCTACATTTCAAACTCAAATAGGAACTATAAAAAAGGATTTTATCTTTGGAATTTAGTTCAAAGGCATGAGTACTTATGTTTGTAACATCAAGCATTTTTATAAATAAAAACTTCTTCAAACAAACGATGTCTGTCAAATTTTTTTATTTTGGGACTTTTATCATTTTTTAAGCTAAAACCAATATTACCGGGAATTTGTTCTCTGAAGAAGTATTATAAATAATTAAAATTTTCTCTGTTAACATTGATACAACTTAAGGCAACTGAGAAATAATAGTTGATAACTTCTTAGCAGCGCTATTCTCAGAAATGCTATTTAATTATTCCTTCTTCTACCAATTCCACCTTGTAGTCATATTGGTAGGATTGAATTAAACACTGAACACTGAATTATGTATGTTGGGTGTATACTAATTCTGAAAAACAGTTTATTTTTGATTATATCATATAGAAAACCGTAGTCAAATAAATAAATAAATAAATATGTATTTTTTTTCATTAAAAATTGTGTGCTTCTGTTATTTGCTGATTCCTACTGTAGTTGCAAATGTTTTGTAAGATACTTTATGTATGTGAACCATGCAGAACTTGGAATGCTACATAAGTACGCTCCGTCGCAGACACTTTATGCCTCAAGCACCTCGGCCTCAAAAGTTAAAAAGATTTGAGGCAGACTGATATGGGATCGTGTTGATGTCATAAGTGTTCTGTCGTTTATTCATAAGGCACTTTAAGCCCTGCTGAAACTCTAGGCTAATTCTAACATTATACATAAAAAGGTCCTTCAAACTAAATTTTATTTAATAAAACTGGACCACATTAAAATTAAATCATCAAATTGAAAGGTGGTAAGTTGTGGCAAAATTTAATTTCCAGACGATAAGCTTATAGCTTACTTCTTTTATAATTCCAGCAATCCTATTACAAAATAACTGATTTTTATGTATATCGCACTCTCGAAATACATTTCTTGTCAATATTAAGAACCTAAGAGCCCTAAACTCTACGTAATTTTACCTTGAAAACCTAATCAGTTACTCAAACCATGTTACAACAGCCCTTGAGCTTCCCACTCCACTGCCGCCATATAACTTAATGAAAAAATCAATTTCTATCATCCTCTAAGAAATCTAATTATAATTACAATTCCATATGACTACGCACGAATACTTACAATAAGGGTTGAAACTTTCCGTGTGTTACTATGTAGGTACGAACATATACTTCTATGAAAAATATCATTATCCTTGGACAAACATGCATATGTTATACCTACATACATAGTACATCCATATAGAATTTTGATGAAAAGCATAAAAATAAATCTGCAACTTTATAGATGAAATTTTGTCCTGCTATCGCTCACTCAAGGAGGTTGTGATGGATACCGAATGCTAAAACATCACACCCAGGTTGAGTGAGTCAAAGCAAGAAAAAAATGTTGCAATGTTATATGATGTACCCTTCTTACATGTTTTCCACATCAGAGCTACTTGTATACATATTAAATTGCAAAAATAAAACTCTCTGACATTGTTCGAGAGCAAACTTAATTGAAACTATAAAAAATATCTTTTGCCTGCTGCACACTATCTAACTGACTGCAGCAGGCTTTTGCCACTACTTTACTCTGAACAATCTATTTAATTATTATCTTTACCACACACATCCAAACAAACACACAGGCACGTGTACAATAGAAAATGCATAAAGTTTGCTAAAGGATTATCCAGACTAGAATATACTCGTACTTAGCCGAAAACCGTTGCACTCATTATGCACTATCGGTTGTGTACGTCGGTATAATCCTGCTATTCACATAAAATAGTTTATCCGAACGGCAAAACTAGAATAGAGTTTTGGATGGGGAAAATATTTTTGCTATCTTTTACAAAATAAAAAAAAAAATGCCCTTCAGTTACTTTGCATGTGGCAAGACAACGTGACAGTGCTTTCACCTCACGTTATAAGGACACAAATGAATGGCATATAACATGCACAGAGCGCGTGTGTTAAATACCCCCTTAGAGAGTCTTCAAGGATTTAAAATGGAAAATCCTAACAATCCTAGTGAATTAAAAGACCCAGACAAAGGCAAGACGCTTCGTGTTTCCAAGGAATGATATGACATCACCTGTTTTCCACCCATCGACGATCATTAAAATTTTCGTTGGAAATGATATCGATACCAAACGGAAGGACAGCTGTCTCCATATAATCCCCCGCAATACACTACAGAAAAAAGAACAAAAGGGGCAAAGAAAAAAATTCAATATTGAGCAAATGGATTATGTATGGGTGTCCTAGTTGTGTGCCTTTAGGGTGCAGTCACAGGGAAATGTGTGTTTCTTTTACTGATGTTTACCCAAAGCTGTACTTCTTTATTCGGTATTATTATCCTTTTCTCTCTTGTCCCCCTTTCCCATCTTCATTCTTTATGTGTTTCAGGACGATGATGATTGGATTCGTGTGGGAGCAGTTGTAACCGCAGCAGTGTTGTACAAAAAAAAAAAAAAAAACAGAAAAACGAGCGAAAATTTATTTTTGTCTCCATCCGGTAAAAAGGTATCCTTTGACGGTTGAATGCACAATCACGCGCGCTAAACATATCCGGGCGGGACACATACCAACGTTGACAACGATGATGATGACGACTGTTGGGAATCGTAAGGATACGGTACTCCAGACTGGATATTGTACTGTGGTTTTTTGTGGAACTTTTTATTGTTGGAAGTAATACAGAACGGCTTTGTAGTAATGTTTCTCAGGATACAACTACTCTCATCCACAATAGGATATTTTTTCAACAAGAAGCGATTGCAATTGACTTAACAATGTGCCACTAGTAGGAGAAGTTGGATGCAAAAACTTCAATATGATTGAATTTGATGATATATCCATTTCAAAATATAATAGGTTCTATTGTTAGCTAGTTGGATGCAAAACGCTGTTTTCAAGAGAGTTGTTTGTCATAAGTAAAAGGATTCAAATTTTGAAACAGTTTTAAATGAAGCTGGAACTAAATTAAAAGATTTGTACATAAAACACTTGTACTTAACCCTAGACAGGTAACCTTCGTCGATTCGACGAACACTTAAATAATTTTTTTAATTACCCTTTGCTATGCCTTCCGATCGCAATTCCTTTTATCCTGTTTATCTAAAAAAAAATATAATTACCTTTCTTGGGTTAAGAAGTAGCAGAATACTGATTCAAGTCTGTCACAATTTCAAAATTATTTATTGTTCTATCGTACCGTACACAAGCAGTACACATATGTTCGAGTGTACTGTGTACACTTTATTAAAGCGGTAAACGCAATAAAATATTGATTCGGATATGTTGCACAACACTACTATACTAAAAGGATCGGCCACTCTGTATCAATCCAAGAACTTTATACAGAAATACATTTATACATATGAACATATATACATTTCTAAAGCAGAACACACGCCTCGATTAGCTTTACTAAACTCATCCAACTATCAAGTACTCTTAATTGTCCGAAAATAATCCAAATTCAATTAGCAAATTAAATGAATTGAACTAAGAGGACCTCTCGTGTGATTAATATCCCAAATTGTTCATGTTTTATGACAATTTGTGTCTGTGTGTTGTTTGGTCGAGAGCATTCAAATAAAGCCCAGACACTGATTCACACTCGATAAGCCTAATTAATTCACATCAAACATACAATTGCAATATTTGTGTCTGCAGGAACAATATTTTCATCATCTCTGGTCCAGAACAGTCGAGTAAAATTGCCAACCCGCCCGCTACACTCGAGTGCACACAACATGCCCCGAATAGTGCTTTTCCGGACATAACTAATCTACCCCCTTGGGAAAATTTGACTCATTTCAATTGGAAATCCAAATGTTTTCATACAATTTTCAAACAGACTCTGTAAATATTCCTCTCATACACTTATTTGCAAAGGATATACGTATGTATGTATACAAAGACCTTCCTCTCTATACCCTTTTATTGATGGCTACCAGCAAATGCATCGCGAATAAAAACGAGTGAATGAAAATGTTTTAGCAAGAAATACGAAATGAAAACCAGTCTCAATCAAAATGCTGTAGCTGACATCTCCTGAAGGACTTCTTCTATCACCCTGGAAGGACACTGAATACTTAATTAAATTTAATAATTCCTCCCAACTGCATTTTACTCTACCATGTGTAAGAATAAACCATCATAAATTTGAATTACCCGATGGATTGGTAGAGATCATACGGGGATTGGAGGATAAAGTGTATTTTTTAACATAGTCGTGTTTGCATACATATACATACATATGTATATATACATGCCGCTTCAAATTAAATTCATGTCTCTCTCATCTCTAAGGCTTCACTTGGGAGTATCATTTTTTATGTTGAAACATACTCCATTCAAATGGAAATGTGTCCATGGCTCCGGTCATCCTGGACAAGAGCAAATAACTGAGTAAACAAAAGGAAGCCCAAAAAGTGTCACTCGCTATTCGTTGTTTGAAAAAAATAAAACGTCAGAGTAATAAAAAAAATGTAAAGAAGCCTGTGATAGATATCGGGTGACACTGGTGCTAGGTCCATCGCCCCGTTTCTTTCCAATTACGATCCCGAAGACCATGTGTGAAAAGTAAACCCGATTGCAGCAAGCATGGCTACTGCATTCCAGTCTGGTCATTATATACCGTCCACATGGACGCATTCGATTTCTGGACGAAGTAGCTTCTATTTTCCCCCAGCCGACGTTGTTGGAATGAAATTGAGACGGTTAGCAACTTGGAAAAAACATGATTGCCATCATATTCCAAAAGGAGAACCGCCATATAGAGTATGTGAAGCTGTTAACTGCCAACAGGCAGCCATACATGTTTTCTCCTCATCTCTCCCAAATACATATTCACTCAAGCAAACAGACAGAGAGGAAAAAAAAAAAAAAAAAACAGATCCTTTTGCATTAAATCGACACGAACGAATAGTTTTCCACTCATAGTCCTCACGGCGCGCACCCTCCCACCGCCAACACTTAAATTGCTTCCATTGGGAGCACTGGCACTACTATGGCATTGCGGTAGTGAAAGTTCCATTGGCGTGAATGTTTACTCTTTTACTTGTATGTTTCTTGATCGATCTGGGACTGTGGTTTTATCGTATGTCTGTCCGTCTGTTTGTCTGGCATTTTAGGATTTCGTTAAGCTTTCTTTCATCTGGAGATATGGATTAAAAAAAAAAACTCGAATCTCGAACTAAAATCGATTGTCAATTCTAATATCGCACAGCACAACCCGAGGACTAAAGTCTTTTGTTCGGACTCCTAAGAGAGTTGTTGCTTTCTTTTGTTGTTGTTGTTGGTTCCTGTTTTTTGTCGATGATTATATTGAGTTTCTTGAGAGATACATATACAAACGGATACCCTCCAAGGGGCAATCATCCTTCAAATGTAGTATCGAATTTCCGAATGAACACACTTACAGTGGTAATGTTTGGTTTGATAATCGGGTATGTGCGTTGGAGAGAAGGACGAAGATGAGTGCTACTAGCTTTCAGCATTTGCTCAAGTGGTTGTGTTGGAATTGACGTCAAATGAATGAAGTTGAATTGAATTTATTGGCCGAGAATAATTGATAAGAACGCTTCAATCAACCTAGTTTTTTTCAGTAATTTTTTTTTTTTATTAATTTGCTGACCTGGACAAAATTATCATGAACAGTAAATATGGAGGGAAAATAGACTAGGATTTTTTTTTGTAATCACTCTTCAAATTAATAATCTATCATGTGAGTAAAAAAAATCGCGATAAGACGTGGAAGTGTGTATCTGACAAGTTGAGTATATATTGTGCGGGAAATGATTGATAGCACAGGAACGGAAAAAGTTTTACCAAACTATTCACTAAAAGCACAAAATTTTTAAAATTAGGAAAACAAGGCAGTGCAGTAATATACTAAGGGTTAGTTCCCGAGTTAAACTATTTTTTTTTTCTAACCTTTAAAAAATCTCTCGTTTGACAAAACAAAACAAACAGTGATCCAAAGAGGGGGCAGCAAGTCCCCCCATACACATTCAAATGTTTATGCATGTCAACATACGTGGGTATGTACATACATACATATGGAATACACCGTCGTTCAAGTGGCTGCCTCGACTGGCTTCGCATTTTGTCACTCCAATTTTCCAAGACCATGTTGATGGTTTTGGGCTGTAGCTCACAGATTGCTTGGATGATATTGGCCTTAAGTGCTTGAATTGTTTCCAGATTGTTGGCATAACATCGGTCTTTCACGTTTCCCCACGTGTCAAAAAGGGTCAAAGCGCAGCTCCGAGGCGGCCAATTGACATCGCCAAGACGGCTGATAACGCGAATTGGGGATTTGGTGCGCAAGAAATCGATTATGGCATGGGCTGTGTGGCATGGCGCGCCATCATGAACCAGAGGTTGTCTAAATTCATGTGTTCAATTTCAGTATAAAAATATCGGTTACCATGGCTTCCTAACGCCCACCCTTATAACAGTAGTCACATTCTCATCTGTGCACACCGTAAGACGACGGGGACCATGAGAGTTGTCCACTAGCACACTAACCGAACTAGCTTTTTGCATAAATTTGCGTACAGCAAGCGCGGTGGGTTTCATTGTGGCCAAAACTTCTTTTCAAAAACGCACTGTTTAGGCTACACAGCACTCACTTTGGAAATACATAAGTTTTCCAAATTTCCCAACGTTGGTCAAGCGTAAAACGACTCATTTTGTTCCCCTGAGGTATGATACTGACTTTCTGTCAAGATTTCGGGCGGAAAACAACTGTCAGTGTTAAAATAACTCATGATTTAAAAATAAACCATCTAGAATTCCAAAATGTGGTGATATATCGGACTCACGCTATTTACTCTAGAACTCAGAGGCATGTGAAACAAAATAAAAGCTTTAAAATTTGGCTTAGAATATAAAAATCGTAAAATGTAATATCAATCCTGTTTATGTTAACCAAAATCTTTAAGTTTCTACAAAAACAAATGTTTTGACTTGTGGAACCAGTTGACACTCAATGGGTAAAATGTGTTAAAGGGGTTATACATTATCAAACATGATAGGCAGAGATTAAAAGTTTCGTTGGAAGTTGGAAATTTTGTGTAAAAACATGCATGATAAGCAAAAGTTTTCTGCAAATCGAGGAATTTTTCAATAACACTATTTACTGAAGAAATACAGGAATACAGAACACACCATCGGATAAAGACAAAAATGGCCAATGATTACACTGGACAACAGTAATTTTTATAGGATATAATTCCAACCAATACTAACTAATTTGAGTGCGCTGAATACAAAAATGAAAATTAAATTTCTCGATTAGTTGCCGTTTTGAAGATATACATATGTACATATATTGTAGTATAAATTTTATATTTTTATAGGTTTTCTTGTAATTATTCATTTTTCGCTTGTTTAAGTTTTACAGTTACCCACAAATATTTGTATTTATCAAAAGTATGAATTAGTTAACATTAGTGGATTGAATTGGTTAACAAGTTTAGTGAACATGTATCATGTTTGTGTAAATAAAACAATTTCTGTTATATGTATAAAAGGTAAAGTGACTTTGACCTCTCAGAAATGTTCTGTTAATTATAAAGGCTATAAGTATTATTATATACATACATATGTTTGTTGTATTTCATGTGCTACTGGCTTGAGAAGTTGCAAATGCAATGCAAAAATATAAATGCATGTATGGCTTTTGTTGTTTCCTTCACCCCTATTCTTGATCTTGGTTATGATGCGACTATGGTCGCATTCGACTGTCGTATTTGAATTCAAGTGTAAGGGTGAATGGTATAAAGTGAACAAAAGAGTCATTTAACTAATTTATTGTTATTTCGTATGGAGTCTTTTACAACAAGGTATGTCAGCGAAAAATTCGGTGAACTTTTTCACCAGGATGTTTCTAAAAAAGAACGATATCAGGCAAAATGCAAACCTTCGATGTTGGCGCATTATTGCTGGACAATGCTCCACAAGCAGGTTCCGGATTTTTTTTCTAGTTCATACAATACCATTTCTATAGTTTTTTTGTACTTTGTTGAATATTCTTTTTCAAAAATGGCAATCTTGATGAACTTGGACATTACATTACCATTTAGAGAAGTCCAAAAATGTGGGTCTGCCGATGCCGCCTGTCTGTCTGTGCACGAAGCTACAGCCTAAACGGGTGAACGGATTTTGATCAAACTTCATATACAGTATCGGACAAAACATTTGCAACTAGAAGTGAAACCAAGCAATTTCTTCAAATTCATAAAAGTTTTATTCAAAAACATAACATTCTTCATAAATTATGAAAGCTCTGTATTTCAGTTATACAAATATAAATAGTTTTCAAAATAAAAAAAAACATTTAGTAATCTACGTTGAATTGTATCGAGTAACTTCAAATAACTGCGCGACAAAACAATTGCAACTTTTAATTCAAATGCAAAAAAACTTAAAAATAATCAATATTTAGTGGCAAACCCATTATTTTGGATGACTGCCTTGAACCGACGTGGCTTTGATTCAATTAAAATTTGTATAATATTTAATGGAATTGCATACCAGGCCATCTCTATTCTTTTAAGAAATTCGTCTGCACTTCTTAAATTTTCCCGATTGATTTTCCTCTTGACGACCTCCCAAAAGATTTTCTATTGGGTTCAAATTGGGTGACTGGGGTGACCAATCCATAACCGTAACATTGTGATCACTGAGCCACGTTTTGACTATACTAGACGTGTGCTTTGGGTCGTTGTCCTACTGAAAGATCCAA
This sequence comes from Chalcosyrphus nemorum, assembly GCA_949716465.1. Taxonomy (NCBI): domain Eukaryota; kingdom Metazoa; phylum Arthropoda; class Insecta; order Diptera; family Syrphidae; genus Chalcosyrphus; species Chalcosyrphus nemorum. The sequence continues at coordinate 12,593,825 of OX454335.1, forward strand.
CGCAATGGCATTTCCTATTCCGCATACGGCAACATAATATCTTCTAAGATGCTTTTGTATGCGTATTGGTCCATTATTCCATTAATGCGATGCAATGGCCCCAAACCAGCAGCAAAAAAAAATACCCCACACCATCACATTTCCTCCGCCATGCTTGACAGTTTTTACACAATAACGCGATTGAAGTAGTTGCCAAGTGGTCTTCTGACATAAGATATTCCATCACTACCGATGATGTTAAACTTCGATTCATCACTTAAAAGGACTCCACTCCATTTCTGTATGTCCCAAGAAAGATGTTCCTTTGCAAACTGTAGTCGTTTTTTCTGGTTTCAGATCGAAATTAAGGGCTTTTTAGCAGGGCGATAAGTACACAAATCAGCAACGGCCAGCCGACGAGCTACAGTTGTAGTAGTTATTGTTAGTTGGAACTCTTGAACCAATTTCGGCGCAGTTATAAAGGGATTTGTTTTAACATTTCTTACCAACATAGCGTCCGTTCGAGAGTTTGTTTTACGTGGGCGAAATGCATCTTAGAAGATATTATGTTGCCGTATGCGGAATGGGAAATGCCTTTTCGTTGGATCTTTCAGCAGGACAACGACCCAAAGCACACGTCTAGGCTAGTCAAAACGTGGCTCAGTGATCACAATGTTACGGTTATGGATTGGCCACACCAGTCACCCAATTTGAACCCAATAGAAAATCTTTTGGGAGGTCGTCAAGAGGAAAATCAATCGGGAAAATTTAAGAAGTGCAGACGAATTTCTTAAAAGAATAGAGATGGCCTGGTATGCAATTCCATTAAATATTATACAAATTTTAATTGAATCAAAGCCACGTCGGTTCAAGGCAGTCATCCAAAATAATGGGTTTGCCACTAAATATTGATTATTTTTAAGTTTTTTTGCATTTGAATTAAAAGTTGCAATTGTTTTGTCGCGCAGTTATTTGAAGTTACTCGATACAATTCAACGTAGATTACTAAATGTTTTTTTTTATTTTGAAAACTATTTATATTTGTATAACTGAAATACAGAGCTTTCATAATTTATGAAGAATGTTATGTTTTTGAATAAAACTTTTATGAATTTGAAGAAATTGCTTGGTTTCACTTCTAGTTGCAAATGTTTTGTCCGATACTGTATAAGGTCTTTGGGATAATCCAGAGGGAAAATTGAAATTTTTGTTCTAGCCCTTACTTTATTTAAGGCCAATTTTACAAAAGTTACATTTTCTCGAAATCGGCTATAACGATTTTGATTAAATTTCATATTTGATTTTGATTGATAAATTCCAATCAGATGACATATAAAGTTTCTTACCGAAATTGTTAACAACAGTACTTTACTTATACAATTTTTTGAAAAAAGCCGATTTGCGCGAAAACGACTGTAACGATTTCATTTAAAATCCTCACTGTGATTAGTACAAATACATGCAAGAAAATGAGGTTTTGGCAAAATTGGTTAGCCAATTTGGTTAAAATACGATTTTCTAGAAAATGGACTAAACGATATCATTAAACTTTTTGCATTAGATTACAAATCGCAAATGCTATAAAATGGCTTACAAAATGTTTGGGGCCAAAAGTGCGTACTTTGCTACGGATGAATTAGTTTTAGCCAACTTGTTCCAATGACTTCCTTTAAATTTCATATTTATACTAATTTGGTAAGGTCCTTTAAAATGGCATACCACGTTTTTTGCCAAAATTGTTAATAATGGAACTTTGCTTATAGCCATCTTAACAAAATCTTACTCAAAAGTTTACATTATGTGAGATTGTGTGTTTTATGTACCTCAACTGCACATAAAACATAAAACATATACATAGGTGCAAGTTTGTACGATCCACTCGCGCACTTTATTTCTATTATGGTAATATGTTTTATACTAATACGTTTTATGCGTAATAAACCTATTTTGATAAAAAAATAAAAAATGTGAGTTCAAAATGTGTTTTCCAGTATTTACTGCGAAACAAAATTATTCTTATTCGCTAAAATCTCATAAATATGTACCTATACACATAAAATTTCAAATAAATATTCATCAAACGTTTTCAAGGATCAGTGATTCTCAATGATTACTGAAATAATAAAAGTTGATTTAAGGAAATGTTTTAATCCGAGTTAAGTATTTTTTTTTGGTAAGTTAGTTCTACACGTGATTATCTTTATTTTGATACCTAATAAAACTATTTGCATTATATTTATATACGAGTATCATCTTAAAATCGTAAATTGAAAATTTTCAATGACGCATTTTAATGATAGCTATAACTTCCCCCTTAATATAACGGGTAGACCATACTTTATTTACGTGCAGTTTAACATTAAATCATGTAAATTAAATTTGCGGAATTTCAGCTGGTTTGTTTAGATTTTCTACTTTAAATCACATCTGAATTTGATTTTAGCCAAATTTATCTCAAAAATATATTTTTCTGTTCATTTTAGTGGTTTCAATAATCAATCAATATTTTGTTAAAAAGTAAAATTAAAGGAAATTAATTAAAACTAATTAATCATTTTCGGGTCCAAGTATTCCGACTTTAAGTTCCAGTCGAGAGATTAGGGGTCTGTTTCGACTAAGTCTTAAGTAAGGTTAGAAACATAATACAAAAAATATATTTTATCCAATTGCTAGTATGTAAAATAATTCTTAGTCGATAGTAGAATTTCATAAAATTATACATCAACCAAAGTTCGATCGACTTCTAGAGATTTGTACCTATCTAGATTTCAGTGAAAATGTTGGCCCATCAGTATGTGCATGTGCACTTTACTGCACACTTGGCTGCTCTCGTATTTAAAATAATTTTCCGCACAATTTTATACGTAAATAACACATATGCAATTTTCTTATTCATCATCCTTGCATAAGAGAGATAGCCACTTTATGAGAAATCAAATAAACAACCAACTCTTTCCATGTGGAAAATTCCATCTTACTCTTGCTGCTCATTCGATCTAATTCTTAAATTGCAGCAACCTAAAGCCCCTTAGTGAAATCGCAGAACAAAACAAAAACAGGACAAGTAAGAGAGAGACAGTTATATAGGATGAGTAAAAGAGGATTCCCTGTTTTGCTCTACTTTCGGGAAAGAAGAAAACAAAATTTTTGTTTAAGCAGTTCGCTAAACTGTGAATCCTTTTCTCTTTAAGTACCCCAAGTGGATATGACATCAAAAGGGGGTGGCTGGTATACTTCTACGTTACCCGCTCCCACCCACTCCAATGTACTTGTCATTTCGTGTCAACAGATACATTTCTCGCTTGCCTGCATATGTATTCACTTTTTTTTTTGCCTCATTCGTCCTTTTTTTGGTTGGTTCTTCTAGCATAAGGTTCTCTTAGCGCTATTGTATTGTGTGTGAGCTAGGGTGGCAGCTCGACAGGAGCGGGAGGGTGGACTGGAGGATGTATATTATTTTTATTTCGCATTATTTTATAAGGACAAATGACACACTACACAGCACACAACTCATAAGCTCTTTGTATTATGCGCGCTTGTACATGTTTTTGATGCTGATGATGATGATGATGACGACGATGATTATGATGTGAAGAAGACGACGGCACTTATACACAACAAAAGGCGCAAGGACATTTTTATTCCTTTCTTCAGATTTTTTTGTCCGCTTTTCCTTTTTCCTCTTGTGTTTTGCTTTTCTATGTATTCTTATATAGCGTATTTGTCCCCATTGCTATTGAATAGCAGTGGTAAGAATACGTATACGGGAGGTTACGGTGCTATTATGCATACCCGAGTGGGTGTAAGGGATAAAATGGGATAAAGTTTAGAACAACTCGTTCGTCCTTCATTTTTTTCTGTATCTAAATTTCCATTTTTATTGCACATCACCCAAGCGCGACAAAATACTTTGCCCTGAGTTGGAGCCGTTTCTTGAATGCCCCCGACCAGACTTAAGCGCTAACTGATAGAGTCCTTTCCCAGTGGTAAAATAACAGACCTACTGTGAAGCAAAATAACTACGCCAAGAAAAGTTGCAAAAAAAAAAAAAATCCAAATATTTTTTATTCCACAGATTTTTCGCTGTTCGTTATTTTTTGTTGTGTTATCCTTTCTATTTTAGGGACGGTTAAAGCATATTCACAGTGCTTTTATACCCTTCTTTAGTCAGCGTCTTTTAGTAACGAGTAGTAAAAGGGCTTTCTCTGTTTCCTTTTGGAGCGCGTGCAATGCAGCGATAAAAGATTTCCATTTAAAATTTTGCAGGTCTTTTTTTTGGGGACGGACGGACAATGAGCGGTAAATTATGATGAATTTAGATCGAGTCGGGATATAGTAAGAGGCATGAAATCGAATTAAAATTCATCAAGTTGCTTAAAATTTGTTACGGAATTGGTAAGAAATCTGTTTTTGTATGTCATACGGTTAGCTGAATCAGAGTCATAAGAGTTCCAAATAACATAGTTGCCAAATATCCTTGCTAAATATAATTTTGAAAACAAACATATTCTTATAAGAAGACGGCCAGAGTTATAGAGGTTAGGGTGAGAGACTTTTTTGGCTCAAATATACATATGTAGCTGCCAATTCTAAATGTTTCCAACACATCGCAAATTGAGGGCAAAAAAGTGAAAAATCAAAATACTTCTGTTTAAAAGTAACTTTTTCTCCAAGATATTTTTCACATTTTTCTTATATTTCATTACCTACTTGCAGTATTGTTAATTCAATATTTCACATTTTTCCAAGTACCAATACACATGTATCCGTCCTCCCGCTACTTAAGGCAAATCAATCACAAAAGTTAAAAGGCATTCAAGACATCTGTTTTCCTCATTAAATCCACAAAGTCCCTGTCTCCCTTCTTTTCAAAAGTAATTTTTACTCTAAATAAAAATAAAAAAAATTATACATTAATAGCCAACCATTAATCCCTTTTGTTTTCCTATATCCAACCCCATCCAGCTCACTCGATTAAAATCTCCATCATTGCTTCCAAACATGCCATAACGTACTTTAGGAAGCCACTCCGTTCTATTCTTTGTGGAGATCCTTTTGAATATAAAACCGCACTCAAAAACAGAAGCACACTGGCTGTGTTGTGTATCCTAATGATCTAAAAGGGGTTGGCAAACAGAGGAAAAATGTATAACCAGCGCCAGACCACACAAAAAAAAAGATTCAAAATAATGGAGTTTACTTTCTAATCCCTTTCCGGCAGCAGACGACCTACAAAAAATATCAGGTCTTTTCGCTCTTCGTGCAATATGGGTATCATATTGCCCCCAAGTACCGTTTTAATTTTTGGCCAATGTCAATCGTCTGGTGGGGGGTGGCTAGGACTGGTGTCACAAATACTTCCACTTGAAAAGAGGAATATGACAGTCACTTCATAGCGATGATGATTTCCACTGAGACCCCAATGCGTTCGATTTAAACAAGGAAAATGCCAATAAAGTTGACAACATTGTCGGACACATTCTTGTTTCTGAAATCCATTAAAACCACTCCCCACAGCCCCTACCCAACGAGGAGCTTGTTCCTGCAGGGTGTATATGTAGGGTGGTATGAATGTATGTACCAGTTGGCTAGATGTATAAGTATAGTAGCATTTACCTACTACACACATGGAGACGACAACTTTCTTTGTTGGTGGGTGCGGCCGAATGTCCTGGAGCACGGAAAACGAAAATCGATTAATTACACTTCTGCAAAACCGCATTTTGACTGACATTTATAAATTGATTGCTCCTGTTTGTTTCTCATCGCAAAGTTTTCACTGCTTTGCCCTCCCAAAAGATATACAGTTATGGACAAAACAATAGACCACCTAGTATAGTTTTAAATTTCATTCAAAAACTCAAATATTTTGTGTATTTTGATTATTCTTTTTTTAATTTTACTTTTCTTTGAATGAAGAACAACAAAAATAATTCCTAAAAAATTAGAAAATAGTCAGATTTTTATAAAAAATAATTTTTTTTTTCAAACAACATGTATTGAAAGGGGACAAAACAATAAGACCAGTTTGCTTGTACATATTTTGTTGGTTTCGAGGAGTTAAATTTGATATTATTTTTTAAGTTTACTATTGTCAGTATAAAATTTACGAAAAACTATCAAATAGTTGTATGACATTATTTACGAAAACAAGCAATTTGGGGTTTGAACTGCATTGCAAACATCCGACAGGGACTTTATCAAAAAACTCACACAAGAAGGAAATACACAGCGAGAGGTGGCTAAAATTACTGGGAGATCAAAAACATTTGATTTTACCTTGGTACTCCATACCAACAAGTACTTGCCACCCACTGGTTCAGTCGACGTCAAGAAGAGCTCGTCCAGTGATTCAAAATAAAGAATATTACACAAAATATTAAGAATTTTAAAAGAAAATCACAAATTAATAACGTTTCCCCAAATTTGTATAAAGTGGGCTTATTGTTTTGTCCCCTTTCAATACATGTTATTTGAAAAAAAATGTTATTTTTTATAAAAATCTGACTATTTTCTAATTTTTTAGGAATTATTTTTGTTGTTCGTCATTCAAAGAAAAGTAAAATTAAAAAAAGAATAATCAAAATACACAAAATATTTGAGTTTTTGAATGAAATTTAAAACTATACTAGGTGGTCTTATTGTTTTGTCCATAACTGTATGTACATATATTGTAACCACGGCTGCCCTCAGGCAGCTTTAGGTGAAGAACTTCTTGGATGTTGGAAAGCGGTTGTTTAGTTGTTGCCAAAGGATTTTGGATTTTCCTCGTTCTCCTCGAACAAATATGTACATATGAGCCAACTACTGTTGCACTTTGGATAGTCCTTCTAGTTCTTATCGTATCTTTTAAGTGCAACTACGTGTAATGCGATCTCTAATCCCCCATCTTTCGGCATTTTGCGAGAGATGATTCCTGTAAACAAGAGCCAGGTGGTGTCATGGTAGGAACTGTTTCTATTGCTTTGAGATTTACATAAATGAGGGACATGCAATTGGAAAAGTTTTGCTCATCCTTACTACCATCATCGTCATCGTCATAATCATCTTTAGGATGTAAGGGTAGTTAAAATAGATTTCACATTAAAATGTTCTTCTCACCTTCGGAATTCAGTTCCTTCCTTTTCACCCTATGATGGGTTTGGGTTTAACACTTCCTGATGCACACACTATCACTTAATCCTTACTTATGAGGGTGTGGGATGCATGCAATAGCAAAATAAGCAAATTACACCAGACAGGGAAAGCATAATCTTTCTTTTCCACAGAAGATCCTACAAATGATTCGAATGCAAATTGTCACACAAAATGTTGGAAGTTCTTTGCTCTGTGTATCAAAGTGTTCGACGTGGGTGTTATTATCTACTTTTGCAGTTTACTTCTATAAAACTAGTGATCTCTGTAAGAAAGACTGCAGCTATAAATGTATATTGTGGGGATACATGGAAGTGTATCACAAATTTGTGGATAGAAAATTTGTACTGCAATTGAGGGATTTAGAGTTTTTGAAGGTGTTACTTGCCATTAAAAAGTACATGCATACATATGTATGTGTTTATCAAAAGAAATATATGTAAGTCTGATTCAAGTACGTTGAGCTGAATAAACTTCTTATTTTCATTGAGATGCTTTCATTGATGATAGAACTTTTTAATAGGAATAGAGTATGTAATATCATGCTACAAATTACAAGACGTTGCTTCTTTCATCCCACATTTTGATTTTTGGATTTATTTTCATATTTTGCTGATATGTATTCGAATTGGAAATATTTGCAAGTTCCTCAAAGAAGTACATATTTCCGAAGAAAATGGTTTTTCGCGGATAAAGTGCAGCCGCAGAGTGTTGACTGTAGGTGCTGAGATTACGCCATCACTCATTGTAACAGTGTTAAAAGATACTATAAATATATCCCATTTGTATTGGTAAATAACGCCGGAAAATCATTCGAAAGGAAGTTTTAATTTTGGCGAACTACACAAATCTAAACGTATCTATGCTTGGACAATACAAATAACGAGACAAACCTTAATTAGTGATCATAATTTAGGATCAAAAATACATAACAATATGTAGAAATAATTGCCTTTTAATATATCAAAAATGGAACACACTTTAGGTATGTGTCGCGCCATTATTTTTGACGAAATGCCAAAGGAAGAAAATACATTTAGATTGCGTTTCAACTTCAAATTTCTCTAGCATAAAATTTTATTAGCACCAGTATCGCAAGTTTATGTATTTTCGCAAAAGATTAATGTTCACATTACTGTAATATATTTTCGCACTTTCTATTCGCCCAGTATTTCTTCATCACTTACCAAACTCAATAAGCTTTATTCATTCTTCCCATAACCCCTCTTCACTCCTAAAGTGCTTACCTGGAAATAGAAAAAAGAAAAAAATTCTTATCAGTAAATCACATCAATAATCCATTATATTGCAGAAAGAAAGAAAAAAAACGAGACGAAAAAAATCCGGAAATTAAAACAAAACAACATCAAAAAGTGCGAAGAAATAATAAAAAAGGAAATTAACTTGAAATTGGTATAATTTTATTCGCCAAACAAGTCGAAATCATACCGAAAAGGGAAGAAACATCGTACACGCAAAGTACCCCTATAGGCACATCAAGGCAGAAAGTAGCTCTAATTTTTCAAATAACACACATACATACATTCACAGACAATTCGTAGAAGAGCTTAGCCATTTATCCATCCTTGGTCTACAACTACACCAAGAGTGAGAGATATTTATAGTATAGCCTGAATTATACGTAAATCTCAAATATCTTTCTCATTTCCGTCCTTGAACGCCTGTGATTTCCGGCCACCATATCCTTGCTGATTGTCTGTTGTCACTTTGTGTTACAATCATATCGCTCGCACAACACACCGAGATCATTCTTCTATACTATGTTAGACTGTCCTCCCCTTGAGCAATACAATTTATTTCCATTTAATGCTGAATAAATTTATAAATATTTTAGCGCGGTCTAACATGCGAGGAGGGGCTGTAATAAAATATTTATCCAAAAATATAAGGAGAGTAAAAAAATGTATAAAATAAAACTGCATGGGGCTGGTCCTGGTTGTCAGCTATATATTGTTGAATGAGAATTGCTACATTGTAAGTTGTTACTGTACCTGCAGGGCGTCTATCTGTCTGCCTGCTTCGTCTGAGTACTGGGTGAGTCGAGTCAAGTGCGAGACTTAGAATTTAAGCCAGTGGTAATGGCCAATTATCAAGTTGCTTTGGAATATTTATAGATATGGCTAGGATGAGTTTTTCTCATTTGTCTTTTACTTCCTGGTTTTAATTTGCTCGAATTGAAAGATATCATAATGAACAGCCAAAGAGGGGATTATCCTTTAAGAAGTTCTTGACGGTTTACCTCTTGGGGGTCAGTTTCAGAAATAAAAAATAATAATATGTATGTAAATTGGCTTGCGGAAGATTGGATTTTTTTTTTTGTTTTTTTAATTATTATATTCGTAGTTTATAGCGTAATAATAAGTGGTGACCACTGAGCACCTTCTAACTGAATTTATGTGGGGCTTTATAATGAAAGTAGATAAATTGTTTCAGAGAATTTAACTAAACCACTTAAAGCAGTTGCTGATGAGGCAGTTCTTTAGGGAAGATACGATATTTTTAAAGATAATTTTTAGTAAATTGAAACAGTTTAAAGTTTCGCAGTACATCAATTTTAAAAGGATTGATTGATTGATAGATAAGCCACCAAGAGAATTCCAATTGCGTGCAAAAAAAAAAAAAAAGCAAATAGTTTCATGAATTACTATTTCTTCACCTATCGAATAATTCGTTCATTTATTTATTCAGAATTAAATTAATAGGTACCAGAAAGGAGGACAATCGCGACACTTTCCTTACATCGCGAAACGTACCATAATGCGATTCATTAACATCAGTATTTATACAAAGCGTTTCAAATTAAAATTAAGAACTTAAATCAGTATTTGAATTAGAGAAATAAATTTAAAACGAATGAAAACATATGTAAATGTCCAAAAGCAAGTAATGAGATCACAAAAACAGTTATCACACAAGCTACATGGCCAAGAAATAAACAACCGCCGGCAATGACTACAAATGCACAACACAAAACAACAAAAAATCGTTCACTCCAGATCAGCGTTGTTACTTAATCTCAAAAGGAATGTAGTATTTTGAGCAATAAATAGTAGTAATTTCGTAGAAAACGTAGTAATGCATTTTTCAAAAAATTAAACACTGTTCTTCATTTTATCACCAAAGGAAAACTTAAGGCTGAACTATAATAGCCGGAAGCTAATGTTAAAACTCTACGTTCAGTTTCCTTTAGTGCAGTCATTTCCATATGTAATCCATAATAGGAGTATGTATGTATTCGGAAGCATCTGCCAAGTAGTTTTGGCGGTTATTATTGCGTTTTTCCCAAAAAAAAAATCAATTGTTTTCTGAAAATCTGAAAATGGTTTAAAAAAAGTATAGTCATTCATCAATTGAGAACGGCTGGGTCAATTTGGCTCAATTTTTTTCTTAAGTTGTTCGTAATTGCCAGAAGAAAGTTTCTACGAAAGAAAATTTAAGGAAAATCCTCCGGAAAAGTCGGTGAATCGGAATGGCTTTTCACGACTCACTCTATTTTATCTAATGCGTGGATGTTAACGATTTCTCTCTTCAATTTCATCTTGACATAGAACTCTCTAACATGAAATTGACAGATGATGTTTTTTCTTCGCCTTTCATATGGAAATGTCATTTCTTTGTCAAATGAATCTTCATATGCTCGTCAAAATAATTACCTATTATTTTAATAAACTATATACATATGTACTACATATATGAAAATGTTGTGGCAAAAGTCATATTTTTTCCCTCTACCGTCCGTAATTTTAAACCAGTTTTGTAGATTTTTTTAAAATGTAGACAATTACCGTCTAAAGAAAAGATGATAACCTATGTTTTGTTGCATAAGATAAAGAAAGGAGTAATGGGTATAGTGAATTAAATGCGGAAAGAGTTAAATCTCACACAGCTCTAATAAGGAAATGGCTAATGACGTATGTATAATAGCCAATGCAAAACATATGAAAATGCTACAATCCGCCTGGAGACCAAAAAACTTGCCAAATTGTTTTTCTAATTTCTTATAAAATTACTCCAAAATACGTTTTTCCAAAAAGTGGCCACGGTGGTGGGCTGATTTTAAAAATCATTGATAGAAATCGAATAAAAATTTTTTTAATAAAATCGCCCTTAGTGGATTTGACAATGTAAGTATGATTTGTAGAGCAAGTTAATATCTACATATTTACTTAAGAAAGTTTTTCGAGTTACTCGTATATATTGAAAAAAGTGAATTTTTTTGGAAAATGGGCCAAAGGGCCAACCACAATCAACATTGGGAAGCATAAAATAATGCAATAACTAAAAGAAATGCTTCCTTATGTTCAGTTGACTCCAACCACTGAAAATTATACTTTTGCCCGCATAGCTTCCTTCCAAAACAGCCTACAATTTTTTTCTTTCTCGTTGTTGGCGTTTAGTGGTTATATTTCGTGTAAAAAATGGATATTAGCTGAATTTTAATAAAACAAGAATGAAAGCAAAAATCATTGGCAGATTTCCAATTATAAAATGTAAACAAATTTGAGAGAAATCATTAATGTAAATACATGTGGGTAGGTAATTTGTACCAACTGTCAAATTCACATACATATGAAATCAGCGACTGAGAGCGCTCTCTATAATGTTCTGTAAAGTTTCCGAAAGTGATCGAAACTGAACCAATCGACGCTGGCTCATAAGATTGTGTGCATTCGTGGGTTTACATGGACGTGCATATGCAGCCAAATATTGAGTATGTTTCTCATTTAAATCATTTAATAGGTCTGTTTAAGTAATAAATGTCTTTTGTCTAGAATCTGTTGATCGTTAGTGTCACAAACTTATTTGCAATAGGTTCTCAGTTTTCGGAAAAAACGATGTCAGCAGAACTAAACATTTTAAATGATTTAAACCTACTGGTATAACTGCATTCTGATTCTTGATAAAGTTGGTAAACAATACGCGGCATATCCATACCGACCTTTCCTATCTGCCTCAACGAAGCGATTGCAGTACCAATACGATCATTATACTCGATTTTGAATGGACACAACTTTATAAATTAATCCATCGACTACTTTGCACCTAAACTCAACTCCCTTATGTACATACATACATATGTATGTATTGTGTATTCTTGCTCGACACGTCTACGAACGCTTTACATAAGTAATGTAATATCTGCAAAGGATATCACCTACATATATATCATGATTTGTAGGTCAGTTTTATACGCGGCCAAATATATACCACGTACAGAATTTACAGCCTTGGCTACGTGCGGTCTAATATTTAATTAAGTCCTGCTAGACATAAAAACCCAGCGTCGATTCGTTAAACTTTCGTTTACTTTTGCAATTAGAGGCTCAGTTGTTCGCTAGATACTATGTACAGTACATTTGACAGTTGACATTTTGCGGAAAAAATGTTTTTTTTATTTGACGAAGTTAAAAGTATTATGGTCATTAACTAGAACTTAAAGAAGAGAGAGAAGAACATGTTGATTATAGTTAATCAACTTGAATGTCAATTAAATACGTTTATTAATAGCAAAATCATTCCGTGAATACATTGCTTACTCACTGAATACCGTTTAATGACCGAAGGTGGTTTTATTTTTATTAATAAGGATGTATCTCTTTATAAGCATAAAATTACGCCAATGCCGCTTAATACGTCAATTAATGATTTAAATTAAATTTTAATATTTGATTTCCTGAAGTTTAGAAGATTACTTTAATTATTTTTATTGAAGGAGCGTAAAGAAGTCATTTCTTATGAATTTAGACTTATATAGGTGTTCGCTTTGCTACATTGCTTCCATAATGGAATTACATACTTACATAATTAGTTTACTGAAACCACTCCTTTAAATCAAAGCCAGCGATCAATATAAAATCATATGTTTTTACTGGCAGGTTCTTCCGCTTTTCGGTACTTAGAAACATTCTCCCGTAAAACCTCACATTTAAAGGGACGTGACATACCCCAACTACCATCACTTAATGGAAACTGTAAATGTGTGCTGCCGCTACTCCATCAGAGCTCTCATCTTTTCATCAAAGCCTCTTAATGGTTTCTTTTTTTTTTAAGTAAAAAATATTTTCATTAACAGCCCATTTTTGGTGTTAACACGCCCCTCTCGTCGCAAATCGTCGATGACATCAATTTTCACCAGCACTCATCATCAGATTCAATTTAGTTGACATTTTGACTCTGTCTCTCGCATCTCATCCTGGTAGCGTTGTCGTCATCGTTGAAATCTACCCTAAAGCGCCAAATGGTAGCAAAATACCAATTTCCATCATCATATTTCCCCCTCTTGGCCCCCTCAGTAGCGGGACTGTCGTATCTCAAATTGAAGCAACAAAAAATCACTTAACATTTAAAAATGTTTTTTTTTTTTTTTAAGCGAAAGAAGGATGACTTTTACACCTCTCGAGGGTGGGGATGTTGTAGTCAAAGTCTATTGCCTCAAGGGATGGCAAAAATTTATTTCCTATCTATGTAGGCATATGGAGCTTTTCCATTTGCAGAAAGTTCGTGTGTTTGTAGCTGAATCACCTTGAGGGAGATAGAGAAAAGAACAAGGCAACACATCTTACGAATTTGAAAAAGTCATTTGCGTTTATCGAATTCAGCTACCCCGCACTCTTTCGCCAACCAACAATGTGTATCTGTATCGCATATTGTATACATTTTTATCGAGTTTTATTAATCCCCCCGCCGCAATATATCTCTTTTTTCTTGATATCATATTGATAAGGGGGTTTGATTGGTGCTCGGGGTGGTTGCTATTGGCTCTGAGGGGTTGTGAACATATACACGTTGGCAATCTCAGCTTTCCATGCCTTTTTCTTCAGTGGCACAAGGACACGCACATAAATAAAATACACAATTCTAATTAAGTTTCTTGCCGTGCGTAAACTCAATTTAATATTCCATAGTCGAGGACTCCACCTCACCTCCACTACCATGGAGTTCTCGATTCATCCATAAGTACGGGATCGCGACTAAGGGGAAGAAAAACTCAATCAGTCAGAAAAATTGTAACAAAAAGGTACTATAAGAAGCGAACGAGAGAGAAAGAGTGACTTTGAATCACCTATTTCATATGCCAACCGCTGGATTTTCTTACTCCATACCTTTTTGGCAAAAAAAAAAAAAAAAATCACAAGGATATCAATTTAGTATAAACCTTGTGAATAAGCGTAAGACGCTTAAATTATATAAATGGCATTTAAGATGCTATTATGTAGTATGCATGGGTGGATGACACCACCCTCTACCGTCAACCCTCCTGTTGTTGGTGATATAACAACAATCGATCCATTAAGTAACGAGTATAGACCTCTGAATACACAAACACAGGCATAGACCAACTGACTGAATGAATGACAGATTTTGCTTGCCATAAGCACACATATACCTGACAATTCCACCGAGATTGTTCAATAAAATGGTTATGCTTGTGTATACACTCCTCGCTCGTTTTCGGGGGTGGTTTGACATTGGCTATGGTATGACTGCTCCCCAAAGGGTAGGTAGGTGCAGCATTCAGGTAAAAGGCAAGCAATGGAAACGTTGATAATAAATTATTAACAATCCGATTGAATTGGGGTTACATGAACCGGGTGTGTGCATATGTAAGGATAACAGTATAAATCGCTTTCGCTGTTATGTCGTACATTTTAAGGGGAATTGACACAACAAGGGCTCACGTGTGCGTGTTGGTTCCTCCAAATATCGAAACATGGATGGTTTGTAGGTACAAGTATAAAGACATGATAAGTTTAGGGCAATGGAATTTCTTTTATACCTACATATGTACATATATAACATTTCAGTATCTGTCAGAGCAATTGAAAGAAATGATTGTTACAAGTCTTGCAAAAAAGTCAGAGATAGATTTAGAGATGCTTTTCCGTCTTCAACTCATGCATTCTACAATGATAAAAGGACTATAAGCTAGAATTTCTCGATGAAACTGATTAATTTCTAGGTATCGGGTGATAACATTTTTTTCTCCGTGTGAAAACATAGAAGTACTGTAAGGCACATACGCCTCCTGGTTCTATTTAACACGTCCATGTATAATAAGCATTAAATAGATACCTTGATATGTATAATCTGAATTCAAATAATTTGAAGCACATCAATTTCAAAGACATACTTCTCGGACGATCTTTAAATCATTTTCGTTTTATTATATTTGTATATAAACGCTAAATCAATTTTACAAAGAGTAGGTACTCTTATTAGGGGGAATATTATTTTGACTCCACTAGACTGCATCACTTTCGTCAAGACAGGATGAAGACCATGTTCCTTGTTCATCTAGACTTCTCTAACGTCTTTGGTATAATCGACCCTTCTATTCTTTCTGATAAACTTCTTAAGTGTAATAATTTCTCTACTCAACATATTGTCATTCTATTTCTGGCAGAAAAATCAAGCAGTTGTGGTTAGTACAAGTACATCGAGGCTCTAACCCATAGTAAGAGATCCTAATCAATCAATTTTTATCGTTACGCTGGATGTTTAATTGCTTATCTGCTATCTTCTCGGACTTAGTATCAATAGAATTGACCTTTTTCAAGCTAACAGCATCGGGAGTCTCCAAAAACTAATACTCCGCGACGCCGTAGCACAATACACAATGAACTTGACCAATAGTCGCGTTAATGTGCCTTTCTCATGTTAAGGTTCCGTTGAATAGCTTTCCCAGATTTATTTCTGTTTGATCGTTGAGGTTTCTGCTGATACGTTAATAAGTATTAGATACATTTGAACAACATCCCTCGAAAAGCAGTTGTCTTCGCGTAGAAGATTTTATTTTAAACAATTCCGAGCTTAATCTAAAAGTAACTATAGCTTTTTCCTCCCTCTTATTCTTTTCTTCTACTGATTTGCAATATAATAAGTAAAAATATGATCAACTATAATTTATATAGTTATGCAATTAAAAGTTTTGTCGCCTGTCTTCGTTTTTAATTTCCTAAAAAGTATATGACCAGGCAGAATCAATGAAAAAAGGACGAAAACAAAATTAAAAATATCCTCATTAATATCGAATATGGACCATCCAAACATGCAACATAAAAAAAACCCATTAACTAAAGTTAGCCTTCGCGTAAGCCTGCCTCGGCTTCTGTTCCTTTAGTTTCCCTTCTATCCACGACTGGAAAAATAAATTAGTTACAACTCCTCAAATTGGAAACTTAACTCAGTCTCTTGCTTGTCGTTGCCTTTTCTCTAGAGGGTGAGAAAGCGAAAGCAGATGAAACAATATTCCCCTGATTCGCCTCAGAGAGGAAGTTCTTTAAATGGTTCAAAATGCAAATTCATCATAGAAAACAAGGAAAACGAAGGAAAAACGTTGGCAAAGTAAACGACTTGGCGACACTACTTTAAAGTCTCGACGCTCTAAGGACTTTTCATTATTTTACATTAGGGCGACAACGGCCTCATATCATTTACACTCTACTTACATATAGTGAACAGTTGTGGGAACGGAAGAAACAAAAAAACCTCCTGACCTCCTGATAGGTAGTACAGCTTATGTAATTAAGATTTTTTAGATAATAAAAGCCTCAAGTCAAATTCGTTCCTACCTATAGGTACTTTTTTATAAAGAATTCTCATGTGATGACAAGTCATATTTATAATAACTATCTTTAGATGGAAAGTGAATTTCCTTAGAAATCATATGTAAAAATTCCCAAAGCCGTATAAGTTCTCCTTAAGGTAGACATTAAAATCCATGCACACCGCGCGCAAATCAAATAATAATAATGCAACAAATGGTCAATTACATTCGATTCGATGAGAAAAAAAGACTTCGATTTACAAAAAGAAAAAAACGAATAGACGCCAAGGATTGCCAAAAATGTGCTTGACTATCAGTAAACAGGACACGTTCGGGAATATTGGACTTTAAACGATAAAAATTGTCTATCGAACTGAGAGTAAGACTGCTGGTATACCATTTGTCTTATAATGAAAGCATCCCTTGTTTTCTGGATTCTTACACTTCCAGCCGGAAATAGTAATAACAGAAAAGATGGAAGGCAAAAGGACTTTCCGTTCGTGTGCGGTGCCCTTTGCACGCGAGAGGACACGTAAAAGTCTTAAATGTCGATTTGTATGCAAACGTTGTCCGTGGTGGCAAATATATCACAGAACAATATCACCTCTCTTGCGCGCGCGACACATACCCGGGCATTGTAACACATCCTGTGTTTGCCAAATAGGATATGCCGCACCAGTAGTGGGAGTGTGCGAACAAGAAAAAAATAGTTCTTTTTTGTAGTCCCTTTGCACTTAAATATACATGTATGTATATTTTGCTATATGCTAGGACGCTAATGATGGCAAGTGAGGGTCCTCATATGTTTTGACGTGTATGTAACTTCTTCTCAAGCAGGACGACGCGACGACACACACACGGGATGTGTGGAACACGTAGACCCTTTTAAATGGCGCACTTGAAATAGTGTGAAGTGGTAATATTAATTGGAATGAATGCCACAATAAAGTAAATTGCCTGATGGAGAGGAAAGGTACAGCAGTTACGAGAAAGATACACTATAGTTGTCCCTACTGAGGAATTTCATTTTGAGGACCATTGAATTGGCCATGAGCAGAAGGAGAGGTATTGATTGAAATTGTTCGAAATGGTGCGACAGGAACATAAGTTTTAATGAAATTAAAAATATATATGTATCTGTATATAGGTACAATGATTTTCCTATTTCTTTCTTATATTTTATTTCAAAAAGCTCATATATTTGAAAAAAAAAATGTATATGTATCTACATAATATTAATTTTAGCATTTGGTGAACCATGCCATTCAATTGAAACAGCCTTACAAGTTTCTATAATGCTTTTTCATAGTATACTGAACACAAATGTCATCTTAACAACCCAAAAAACTTACGTATCTATACATATTCTCACCCGTTAGCTAATTTTGCACATTCAAAACTTTGTAGGTATATCCGAAACAGTTCATCTCATTAAACTAAAATTTAGTTATAAAGCTCCAAATAAATGTACAAAAGAACTGTAAACCGATCATAGTTTACAAAGAAATTGGTTGATAGCAAGTCGACTGGTACGCAGACAAAGTATACTTTTACGTGTAGAGTCCGTTTCAAATCACTATGCTACTTCTTGCGCAGGTTTTCTCCTTTGCAGTCATCCTTACAATCCAATCGAACATACCCACCCTTCGATATTGACTGCGCCGATTATCAACGCAACAGACTGATTTTCTATTTGAACAATGTGAAGACGGGAGAAATTTATTTATAGAGAAGGCGTGGATATGACTGTAGAAAGCTTTTTTATTTTTTTCATTGAATCGGGCAATGACAGCTTTATGAAGAGTAATGAAAGCTCTATGGAGAGTAATGACAACTTTTGCAGAGCATATAAAGCATAGTTTTTTTGTGAAATATAAGGAAGAATGTGCAAATCGGTATAATAAAATAATGTAGGAAACGAGAAAAGTTCAGCCGTTTCGTAAATATCATTTTTCAGTGAGCAAATGAAAGCACACATTTCCATGCTCTCTCTGCGCAGTTTTACAATTGTATAGTGATTTGAAATGGGCTCTCCCAATAATAGCCCTGTTTTATTATCACCCAAGATCTATATACATACATACATATGTAGATCACACGATGAAAATAAAACAGTCCAGATCCACGAAAAGTTTAGGTTCTGAGTTGTGGTAAAAGCTTCTCTTAGAATGTGAAACTTGAATGCATGGCAACTATGCAACTGAATGTATTTCTTTTATTAAGAATTTGATGCGCTTTTGTTTTTAAGAAAAGTATTTTGCCGGATTTGATTTGGTAACTCACCTCAAATGGTTACTAATCACTTAAAAGGTTTACGGTTGATTAACTTCAAACGTCCTATCGGAAGTGAGCATGGCTTTAAGACATATCTCTTTCTTGATTATTTCTTGGTAATAGTTAAGTGGGTACAATTTAATTGTAATGAAATTTTGTATTTACTTAAAATGAAACACTCTGAAGATTTCATCAGAACTCTACAACTCCAAATATGTCCTCAGTGAAAGAGAAAAGAGAAACTTTCAGACTGAATGACAATTCCATTTAACAGTTTAACAGCAATCAGTACTTAACACCGTTGCCCACACTCTTTTGAATTTTCATCGACTGATGCTGAAGGACCAGTACTACTGATTAGTTCTTCTCCATATTTTTTCGCTCACATCCACCAACCTTAACATTGCAACCTTTGCACAAATTATTCAATTCGCTGTAATCACTTTTGCAAAAACATACGAATTAGTTGTGGTATAACAGGGTTAATTGGAAGGGCTTCTCCACAAGTAGTGGCATCCGAAATACATCGCCGGCTAAAAGGAGGTGGCATTGGTGGGTGCAAGGGTGGCTATACTAATTGGTCACATGCTGGTCTGCCTCAGATACAAAGACGCATTAATTATTCAACCGAATTGTTATTGCGTTTACATAGATACTTAATTCATTAGCTTAGCTGGCTCCACTATTCACCATGGTGGGCGAAGAGATGGAGGGTCAACGTTCGTTGGTTCCTTTCCACACATATCGTATCAATGTCCATGCCAATAAACACGGATACACGCATGGTGTTTCGATAATGGATACAATCTCTCTCAACATAAACCCATAGACATAGTCATACAGGCCTAAGGGGTTTAGTACGTTCCTTATTGCTGGTCTCTCGTTTAATTTCATTACGTCGGAGGAATAATGCACTGAGTGCAAGGGGACAAACCCCCACCCATTCCCATCTCTCGTGCCAAGCCAAGTACAAGAATTTGGTGCAATTTTAATTACCGGGACAATTGGATGATACATGGGTTCCGGGTTATTGCTTGGGAGTACAGTGTCACCCGTGCACATATTTCTTAGGCTCGATGGCTAGAGCGAGAACCGAGAAAAACAATAATAATAATTATAATTAAATTTTACAGTTATGTGGGTATGAGCTCTTCTCGTCCTATGCCAGTACAAGACCGGGGTAAGGAAAGCGTAGTTATCTCTTGGCACTGTGCTCTGGAATTTGTAATATGGGTATAGACGGTATTCCATGAATTACTCGCCTTCCACAAAAAAGGGTTGGGCGTGTGCTGAGAATTTCACAATTGTAAGATATACATACTCGTAAGTATAAATATTTTGGGGCAGAAAGGAAGAAAATATATTTTTTTCTAAATAACTCCTCTCTGACTCCATTGGGGACAATAAGTTTGATTGGCTGTGGGACGTTACAAAGAAAAGCCGGAGTAGACTTTTGTTTCTTTTGTCCCTGTGGGAAATGTTTGACAATTTTAGTGATCAATTGAATTGGTTGTCTTGCAGAAAAAAAAAATAAAAATATATATATATATACATACATATTTAAATAACTTTCAGTGTTCTGAGCAAAGTGGAAGCGTAACTGGAAACTAACTTCTGTTTTATGATCTGATTTTAGTTTTATAAAAATTAAATTACTTCGGTGCTGTTATCAACTAATTTTTGATTAACTTTTGGCTTTGTGGGAGTGTTCCTGGTGAAAAATTGTTTTTAAGAAGCAACTGGCAAAATGTATTTACTTGAAAAACGTTGTCTGCACTATTCTCTGATCAAATTTGTCTGTGGAAAACAATTGCAAGATTTAGCTATTTAAAATCTATGCTGCCAACCGAGGCGCAGTAGTTTGCATTACTTAGTCGAGAGCATTACTGTCAAAGTTGAAGTTTCTTAAAATTCATTTGTCTTTTGGTGTACAGTGAACGTTGGTAAAGTATAAATATCGTGAAACAAAATTAGCTGATTTTTCTAAAAAAAATTTCATGAGTGGCCTTCGAGTGGTTTGTATTACATACAGATCAGCTAGATATGTTTGAAATATTTACACATTATTTGTACATTACACCGATACAGTAACTACTCGCTCAGTTTCGTCAAGTTTTAAATTTTTTTTTTGACTGTTGACTCCATATGTATGTATGTATGTATGTAAAGAGTGATGTCAATCGCATGCGTAGGATAAGGACACTGTGTTCGAATTGATGTAATCATGCAAATTTTCGCAATATTTTAATTGAAAGCGTTGTTCTTATGATAATTTGTCATACACATCTCTTCGAAATTGAAATTAAATGCCTCAAGGCTCAATGATAGTTTTTTTATATTCAGTGTTAAGACTTCAAGGCAGCGATCTCATGTTGACTAACTTTTAAAACAATGTTCTATGTTTATCATATACCCATTATTACAAGGTATCAGGAATTAAGTTGTGTATTTCTTAATTGTTCTGTTCCATCACGGTTTGATATT
Organism: Chalcosyrphus nemorum; assembly: GCA_949716465.1. NCBI lineage: Eukaryota > Metazoa > Arthropoda > Insecta > Diptera > Syrphidae > Chalcosyrphus > Chalcosyrphus nemorum. The sequence goes on from OX454335.1 coordinate 12,615,264, forward strand.
ATGTTAATCTAACAATCATATGCTTCTCCGCCTCATGAATCATAATTCCTAATCATATAAAGTTATTGCACTCCATTATCCTTATGTTATTGTACATTTGTATGCATGAAATGTATTGACATGTGTGTTAACCCACTGACAGCGTACGTCCGGTCGCTGTCAGCCAGTCTTTGCGACTCATTCCCCATGAATCTACTCGAAATCCCTAATTTGCATTGATGAGTACTCCACAAAAGAGCACGGTACCGACAAGGACTATACTACAATGATAATGTCTCCATCCTCTAAAGAAGCGCGCATAAATATTTGACATGCTAGTGCATACACTGGCGCTGCACTAACTCTATCTTTGTTAAGGTCCTTCTTCTTCGCCCTCAATGTTGCACTCTGCGTGTGTGTGTTGCCATCGCAACGTCGTCACAACCAATTTATTATGCCGAATAAAATTATATGCAGAAAAGCATATTAATTTAACTGTCATTTGTCAGAAGCATACAGATGTATAGAAGCAGTCACACACAGTAACATACAAAAGCAATGCGCAAATATTAATGACACATTTCGCCTGGCGCTAGTTTCTCGGATATCATCATGAATACAACATCCTGCACACAAAAACCTCCATATCGGGTGCAGGACGGCGCGGCGTGGCTTCGTGGTAGCCGCGAACAAGGTTGCAGCTCACTTGAAATATGCTCCAGGCAAATGCACCAAGCGGACGATCCATTCTTGAGGGGCGTAAAAGAGGATAACGACAACAGAAAAATAATATTTATGCACGGGTTATGCCATGGCTGGTAGTTGGGGGAAGGATAGCTTCATAACAATAAAGGGTTTTCATATCGAAATCCCTGTAAAACTATGAGCTAAGTGTTGGTACCCTCTACGGGTAGCGTAGAGGGCATATTGAATGATTAATTCTTCTTGTACCAGTGGGAAATTTTTGAAAGGACGAACAAGGGCAAAAATGCAGGGACACACAACTGGTTACTGTATTGTAAAATTACTTCACAGTTTTGTTGTTTTTCGTTCACTCTCTTTTAATTTCTACAACTGAGAGAGGGCTGAACTATAATTGGTGCAAAACTTTGATGTGCCACCAAACGAAATAACCAACAGGTGGCGGCGCGATGGTTGGTTTTTATATACACGATGAACTCGTTGTTTTTTTATATATTTATATATATGTGTATATCCCCTAATATAAGTGTCGACTTTTGCCCACAAGTGCGAAATGGACATATCGTGTCGTTTACAATGTAGCGATTGTTTGCAGGACACACATACCCCTTTACAGAATTGTATCCAGCCTCACCCCTGGCGCTATACTTGTGAAAAATTAATTTAAAAGTTTAACAAGTTTTAAGTTTTGATATTATTTTCCACAGGAGCCCGACTGATGGACGTTCGAGCTTGTCCGAATAATATGTATGTATGTACCTATGTATATATGTGTGCATCTGTGTGTTATGACAAAAGTTTTACAATTTGTAAAGGCATTTTGCTACAACATTTTGTAATAGATACGAAAAAAACTGAGATACATTTTTTTGTAAGTGGAACTCATCATTTTGTCCATTATATAAAGTTTTGTTATTAGTTTCGTGAAAAAAAACAGGACACATGTCCTTTTAATCAAAATCAAATTGCTAGGAAAATTATATCGATTCCAATTGCATGCTAGGACGACTATACATAGCCAGCACGAAAGGAAGGCACTAAAAAAAAGTATAATCCATTTGATCACCAGAGAGACATGACTCTGAATCACGGTTAGGGGAGTGACAGGCACTACTAGTCACCGACTGTGACGGCGCCGTCAATGCAACGTTTCGGTTAATGAAATGGAAAACATTGAAAAGACAGGAAAATTGCAGAGAAAATAAGGAACAGAATAATACAAGAGGAAGGAGGTTATAAAACTAGGGTTGGAGAGGGTGTCCCAGTCATGTAATAACGTTGTTTATGTATAATCAGAGCGATTGAAATAAATTGCACAATGGAACCAATACGATTTTCCTCTCTGAATCAATTGCAAGAAAACCCATAGGAACTGATAAAATATGCATCAGACTTTTGTTTTTGATGGTATGTACATATGTCCCAGTGGAGTCAATCGGATCGTTGGGATTTTTGTTTTGACAAACAATTTGCTAGTTCTTTTGGTTTGCATCGCGCGGCAATAGAATCTTGATTTGAGCCAATTGAAACCAATCGAAAGGCTCTATGGTATAGAATATAGCGTTGTCGTCGCCAAACGCCGCCAACGTCGCCTCGCCGCTATAAAGTAATTGACATCAATTAGATGAGATTTAAGTTATGTTAGAGAGAGTGTTTGCTTGCGCAGTTGTTGAATTGTGGACTTTTAAATGCGAAAGTTTCACTAGGGAAACTTTTCTGTGAAATTCCTTAGAAATCAATAAAACCGTTGTGATTTCATTCTTTTTTTTTTGTTCATAACATTTGCGTTCCGTGAATATTGACGCAACCCAATGCATGTATTTAAATGAGGGGAATGTGTTTTAAAGATAATACTTATATAGAATCATATATACTGATTTATTACCCCTTTCTTAGTAAAGAATTGTAAATTTTTTTTAATTGTTTAGAAGGTGGCACATTTGATCATTTAAGTTTGCTCACGTATCAATTTTGATCGAAATACATTTAGTATTAGGCGAGAAATAGTCATAGTTATTAAGCAAAGTACCGTTATTTGTACGATAAATTTAAAAATGATTTAATCGAAATCGTTAGAGCCGTTTTCGAGAAACTCAACCAACTAACCGTTAATAATGCGACAGATATAATGTTTAAAGTGACTCCAATTTTGATATTTGTCATGTACGAGTATTATAAGTGACAAATATCAAAGTATGTGCAGGAATATATACCACGCACAACATGTACAGTTGTGAGAAGCTAGGCCTTGGCCCTCTATGGGCTGCTTACTGCCTGATATTTATTTTATTTTATTTTATTATAAGTGCAAGTGAGAAGATAATAGAATTGTCTGAGAAAATTTAAAAATAAAAACTTGAAGATACATAGCTTGATCCCTTATGCATTTTATCTCCTCCAGCATTAATATGTACGGAGGAATTGCAATCCTCTTATTGATCTTCTGTTTATATGAGAATTTCCGGCAAAAAGTTTTCATTTGCATTGATTGTAGCACGTACATATGTACTTACATAAGATTACATACAGACATGTTTTATCGTAAGCAGCAAAAGATTATCATGTGAGATCTTTTGATCACGTAATTATTGGGAGCGCACCCTACAGATACAAAATACCAAACGTCTCAGCTTTCTGAGTCAAATGTTTCAAAAGTTCTAAGACTGTAACATACTCACGGGTAAATAGTGTTGGGGTTAATTCCATAAATATTTTTTATATACTACGAGCTACTTTACTCTACTACTACAATTTCTGGTTAAAACATTTGAAGAGACATTTCTTTAAAACTGTTAGAGCTCGTTAGCACGTTAGAAACGCCTAAGGTAACATTTTGGATATGTCAAAGTTCGACAGTTGTAATACCAACTAAATTTCTTTGAGTACCTCTTAGGGACGACTCGGCTTCCAGGAGAACTTTTTTTACAACAAGATGAATCTTATAAACGTGTTGAAATTCAAAAGCACAAATCAACTACTTTAAAACGGACTGTACTAAGAATTTAGAATATTATACCAAATATTTGAATTATTCATTGCACATCTTATCCTCAGGAACCATGTTGCCAACACTTACCTGAAAATAAAAAGGAAAAAGAAAATTTTATTAGGATTTAGTTTAATAAAAAAAGTCTCAGAACAAATTTACTAATATCATTTCAAAATATGTTTAAATCATATTCGAAAAAAAAAAAAACAAATATGCTTTTCCCGCAAATACTTATTCCAACTCACACCCACAATTTGCAATCATTAAAAACATCTTCAATATTCCGGCATTCTCCACCCATAACATGACTTCATGTTAACTGACAGCCTTATCGGAAATCCTTGCCACGAAAAAGGGTGCCAAGATACCCTGGAATGTAACAAGGTCACAATTACAGGATTAATTAAAATTCGCGTGAGTACTAAAACCCGCCGACAACCAGGACGTACCCTCGTACCGCAAAACATTTTTAATCAAAATCCCGTACACCACCCTCATACTATCATCATCATTATCATCAGTGTTGATACTAAGTGTCACACATATTCCAGGCCTGACACCTTTTTTTGTGTACAATATACACATCACCTGAGTGTTGGGATATTTGTATGTGTTTATTTTCGGGAGGATTAATGTCGATTATAATGATAATCATTTTGAGATTTGCATAATTCAATAATCATCGCATAGCAATTTTCAAATTCTCATACACATGCACACGGGTGTTGGGTAGCGAAAGAGGAACGAAAGATAATCCAATGAGATATTTTAAACATGCTTTATATATATGTATGTATAAATATTTTTGTGTCCTTTTTTGGGGTGAAATGAGCAATATACCGTTAAAATCTCATAAATTTTAAGCTTGTGTCAGAAAAATAAGCACATTACTGTCATCGTTGGCAGGAGGGGGTTGTATACGCTGGGTGGTTGTGTTCCAGCTCATTCGTCATTTTTCGGTATTCAGCCCTTAAAATGCTTTTAATTTTTTTCTACTTTGTGTCTTTTTTTTGGAGGTGTGATAGCGGAATGATGATATAGTCTTCTGCAGAGGCTTATGCCATCGTTACGAGTTCTACAAAGCAACCATCACCCACACACAAATGAACGTTATTTTGGCGACAAACTTGGTAAATGGAGTTTTTATAAAAAAAAAAAAAAGTATGATAAGTTGAATGAGAGCTCGGGTGGCCCGAGGGCGAACTGTGGGGTCAGAGGAGGAGGAAAGTCAGTTTAGAAATATTATGTGATTATGAAAAGATTTTGAATTGGTTCAGCAACTGGGTTTAGCAAGTAAAGTTGTATCCGCAAATAAACTATTTTTAGGTTTCAGGTATATCAGAAGTAGGTTAAAGGGATTTCGACCACTATTTCGATCAACTGATTATTCTGAAAGAGTACTCTGTCAAACATGTTCGAATTGGAGAAAAATTTTATACTTTATTTTCAATATCTCACTACATCAAAGGAGCTTTTGCTTTAAAACTCTTCTTAATAAATGGAGAAATGCCACAAATTCTGTGATTTGTTATGTTTATACTTAGGCTGAATAGTTTAGAATGTTAAATCGCACTTCTCAAGGGCATAAGACAAAAATATTTAACCCCCCTTAGTCTATGCAGGTGGATCAGTAGCAGTAGATCACTTTTTACACTGAGTTATCAGAACATAGGTGTCCGTAACTTCAATATAAACATTTCACTTTTAGTCTCCTTTCCGGCACCACAGCCACGGTCTGATAATAGCTTCCACGGTTGGCTTTTAAACACCGTTTAGGCTTTTACTTTTAATGAAATTTTTCCCTTCACGTATAAAGTTGTATCTTATAAAAGTGTCTCGAGGTGGACCTCTTCATAATTTGTTTTGGCAAGCAAAGGCTCATTTTACCATTTTTATCAAGGATTCCTATGATGACGACGATGACTACCACGACGCGGGGGACTCATGTTCATTAGTTGGTGGAAGAAAATTTCAATGCGAATGAGGGCAAGAATTTCATTCCTTTCAAAATGCAATTATTCTGTGATTTCATAAAATCCTCTCTTACCTTTGGGTCACGCAGTCAACGATCCGTATTCGTTTTTATGTTTTATTTTCAAATAATTTATTCACATTCCCAAAGAAATTATATTCTTCAAAGGGAGGAAGAACGGAACAAAGTTTTGGGTATACACACAGCCAAACAAGTTCACAGGATATTTCTCCTTCAACCAGCCATCATCCACGTCCTTCAACTTTCTTCATATGAAATGCAAACAATTCTCTTTTTAGATAATGACTCTGTATATTTGTTGATCCTGAATAACTTTCTTGAGCAGAGAGTAGAAGAGGGTCGAATTTGAAAGTTCAAAGGAAATATTCTAAAGGCAAATGTTTGCCGGGAAATGGTGTACTTCTAAAGGTGACATACACACATTTATATACACACACATACATACCCCCAGAGAGATGAGTTGAGAGAGCTTTTTTTTTGGCTAAAATACGAAATATACACTCTTGATAGTTGATGGTTTGCATTTATGGGAATTTCATCCCGCAAAGGATACAATTTTTCTAACACACAGAGAGTTCCTTGACTCACTCCATTTGCCTTTTATAAGGACGTAGAAATTGATATTTTCATGCACTGTCTGTGCAAAATAAATAGAGAGAAAATCTGCATACAATTTCTAGTCATTCTATTATTTAAAGATATACTATATCCTTGCGGTTAAAAAATACTAGCATAAATTCTCATAAATCATCTGGCGAATTGACTTTTGTTGCGATTTTTGCTATCGGAAAGGAAAATCTTTTAAAAAAGTCACTTTCTGCTGCTGAAAAAAAACAGAAAAAGATTATTCTTATCTCACTAGCCGAATGAACGAACGAGCCATAACGTGTTCTTGCACAATCCCCTCCGGGTTTCAGGAAAACCTCATATACTGGAAGGTCGTTTTTTTTGTGTCTCCTCTCTAGTGGTAGCTTTAAAAATGACATACGAGTATTTCTTATTGGGAACTAAATCTCAGCACTAGGAAAAGGAATCATGTGTCGCGTCCTTCTTGTGTATACAAATCTACATTTTTGTGTTTTCGTTCCGTGGGAATTCTTTCGATAGCCTTACTGGAAAATATGTTACTACCAACGACGACTACGGTGGCTGAAGTTGAGGGAAGTGTTACAAGGACATGGGGATAAATTGAAATCAAATCTTTCAGTAAGTAGGCGCGCAGATTCTCTATTATTTATTCCGAGGATTTTATTCGCCTTCTCTCGTATAAATTGAGATGTCCCAGTGGCGAAGGACAAACACTATATACACACATACATACACATGCAGGCTTATGCGAGTGGGTTGAGGCAATCCGAATTGATATTTGAGAAGAATCTTAAAGATGCCATTTGTAAATAATGATATTTCCGTTTCAGTTTAGTGTTTTAATATAAAGGTTAGAGACTTTCGCTTAATGAGAAAGAAAGAAGATATCCATGACTTATTGCAGAAGGTTGTTATATTATATGCTGATTAAAACACACCAATTATCATCGAGGATTCTTGAAAAATAACACTAGTTTACAAAGGATTTGTCCTTAGAAGAAAAAGTGTTTTTCCTGAGCTCTGAGTTTAAAAAAAGTAATAAAAAAATAAAAAAACACCTCATTTTTCAAAAATATTAACATATTAGTTTTGGCTATTTGGGCCAAAAATAACTATCTATAAGATCTCAAATGGTGAGAAGAAAATGGTACAAGTAGAAAATATTTCGCATGTAAATTTGAACATTTGGCATAATGGTCTGCGCTTTTTAAAATGAGTTCAAAAATTTGGAATACATACTCGCGTTATATTTTTTTTGTATTCAATACATTTAACTTTAGTTGCTGCAAAGTAACGTACTTTTCTATTTATTATGATTCCATGACTCATGCATCAACTCAGAGATGACGACCGACGTTGACGATGTTATTCTCTCATACTTCAGGGAGTATGAATCCTTTCAAAATCCGTACTTTTTATTATGTACTTTCTGAATGGCAACTACTTTCCACAGTGCCATTCATTTTGTATTCCGCTCATTTTGTTGTGGTTTCTTCACCACAAGAACGGGCTCTCAAGGCATCAAGGAAACACCGAAACGAACCACTCAACCACGAGCTGATGAAATTCCGGACTGAACCTGCCAAAAATTTCAATTCCTATCTTTGTTCATTCAAAAAATAGAGAAATAGGTATATACCTAGCCATACATATGTACATTTATAGTATATTTTTAACGGGAAATTACTCTCCGCATTGTTACTGTTACACAGCCATACAAACATAAATACAACCTCCAACCAAAGTAGTCGTCTTGTGGTGCACATAACATAAACACAGGAGATAACATTTTGTTATGCTTTACCTCCTCCCACACACCCACCAAAATACACATAAGTGACGACCCAAAGGCAGCACAGAATCAGTACCTCCATCCTAGCAACCTACATAGTTTCATAGCTTATGTATATCTAATGTGAGAGCATCACACAACAAACATAAAGGCTGCATACAAGCAGCTAGAGTACGGCGACAAGAAAACGCGCGTACGACATGGCGTGTGTATTTTATTATTGTGGATTATTTCGTCCTGCAGCAATGTTACACAAAATTGCATAGCATCCTTCGTTTGCATGAAAGCTAGCTCTCTGTATAATGCAAGTTTTGGTCCTACTTTTTTTTTTTTGAATAGAGATACTGATGCGTTGCACGAACACAAGGTTCGTCATCTATAACATAGTGGAATCATTTTTTTGTTGCATCTTGCTTTTTAGCCTTTTTTTAGCATCCTTATGTTAGCATTCAGGATGTCGTAGATACTTTCCTATACTGTCAGCGAGTAGCTAGCTCTTTGTTGTTGGTGCCATACCTCTAACAGCACAGGAAATTTATTTGTTATGTCGTGTGCTGATGAAATTTTGTAAAACTGAATTGAATTTTCTTTTTGGTAATAAATGTTTTACCGCTTTGATGTGACATACAATCAATTGTTTTTGAAAAAAAAAAACGTGTACAAATAAACTTTTTCTAGATTACAAAGGGATAAGTGGAATGGATTAAGGGGATGGTGTAAATCATGATGATTCGATGTAAATCATGAAAAATTCGTTGTTACCTACATACTTTATCATGAGAGTTAAAGGCTAACTGTGTTTAGCAATGTTGCGAAATGATTTCATATGTACAAGTAAGTCTTTTGATCTTTATAGTTTTAGGGCTACATGTGAAATATCCAGGCAGTAGGTAGTGCAATCCGTTTACAGCGGCAGTATTATCGAATGCAGAGTTGTAAAGGAATTAAATCATTTAAGAATTTAACTCAATTGATTTACATATCTTCAAAACTGTTTAACTCATGTATTCACGGATTGAAGTCACGGATTGAGAATTCATTTTCGTGAAGTCAGTTGGATGCGACTTCAGTGAAGTCATTGAAGTCTTTTTGAAGTCGTAGCAGAGATTGCATTCATTTTGAATTCATTGAAATCATTTTGAACTTTTAAACAAATGGTAATTTCATATTGTAAAGTCAATACGAAGAAGTTTCTCTTGTGACTTCACATTTCAATGAATGCAATCGAAGATGATTGCATTCTTTTACAACTCTGATGGATCATCGATTGTATGAACTACGAAAAGATATAAAATATTCATATATACATTAATACATATAGAATGCAATAGAACTCCATTAAATTTTGTGCAATAGTTTTTGCCTGATACATATATAAGCTAATAAAGGTGCAAACAAACAGAAATAGATTTTTTTAAAGTAAAACCATTGTGAATTTTGTATTAAATCAAATCAACAACCGTGTACCTTTTCTTAAATATTTTCGATGTACAGATGTGGGCCATTTACAGGTTTCCTATATGTGTTATATCGTATGATGGGTGATAGCGGGTTTTTAATATTTAAACATTTTTTAAGAAGTTTACTATTAGAACCTACTTAGTGCAATTTTGATGGTTACATTGAAGTGCTATTCTTATGTAAATACATAGGGAAATGGATCTCTTCTACAGATTACACCCTTTACGCGAGGCACAATCTGAAGACCTCCAAGAGACTCTCTATTTTCTTTTTTTATAGAATCGACAGAATTTTGCCAGTACGTACATATGGGCAGCCCCATAATGTGAAGACTAAAGAGTAGTTTTGTAATTAAAGGTGATCCATAGATTGTACGGAAAAAAGTAGCTGTAGCTTGACTGACCTTATGACAAGGCCTTTCCAAATGACATCTTTACCTGAAATTTTGCTATGGTTGAAATGTTGAAAGGTGATCATTAAGTTTGAGGGGAAAACAGAGCTTATTTGCTTTTCGTACTCTTAGTCATATTTTTTGACGAACCCATTGAACATAAAATGAGGGATGAAATTGGGTTCTCAAGAACCCAATCGAAGAATGGACGTCGCTTCAATTCTTAAGTCAACTTGATCTTGCATGGGTGTAAACCAAGGTCGCAAAATACGCCATGATGTGGTCTAAGCGATGCCCAATCCTTGAGAACGCTGTGGAATTTACTGGTTTGGATCGTTTTCTACGGACGCTTGAACGGCAGCGATATTTTGAAAGAGTGCGTTTACAAAAACCCTTTACATACACTCATATTCTGCAATTCGAATTGTTTTAATTCAGGTTGTGCAATTGATATTTTAGGTTCCGAGATGAGCGAAATTCCTGTTTAGCATAGAATAGCAAAGGTGAAAAATTAAATTTTCAATTCAAAAATAAAATAATTCTCAATGGTTATTCCCAATAAGTCGATGCGCTCGGAGACAATTCAATTTGTATGTACACACCTAGAGGTAGCATGTTTAAAATTGTGTCTAAAGCCCCCGATGGAGTTCTCTGGAGAGCGCCGAGCTTTGTTAACGGTCATATTCTCCGTAAAAAAATCGAATAACTTCAAAACTTAAAACGCTCCTCTTTGTTTCCAAGTTACTGAGCTAGTAATGCAAAAGATAAACACCCAATTATAACATTGATATTAGTGTTTCTTTCGTCCACTAAAATTTTCCACAAAATCTATTAATTCTAATTAATTCCTATTAAGAAACAAACCAATTCCAAGAAAAACTGGCAAAACAATACAAAATCCATCACACGTTTCTTTTCCTTCTCCTTGTTGGCTACCCCTGCTTTCATGTCAATCTCTGGGACAGAAAAAGCTGATCAATCACTTTCAATCATCTTCGCAACGAAGCATTTATTAACAACCACTCCACAGACAGATGAGAGTAGCTTCGAAAAACAAGTACACTTGTCTAGATAATTAGTCGATATCTCTGAACTCGCAACAATATTCGAAGGTAGTGGCTACTCAAGGATATGCTTCTCAAGCATCACACAGAACGTGTTCAATTGATTTTTTCCACTATGCTCTTCAAGAAATTCCCTTCAGCAGCGCTACCACAACAGTAGCGCTTAAAAACTGCATTTTTCAGCAAAAGTTTCAAGTGGCACTCCACCAAGTTGGTGGAAAGGGCCTCTTGAAGATTGTGGGCGGGAGATATCGTCCTTGCCATAAATGAATATTACAAAAGTACCACAACGCAATAGCATTCAGGTCAAACTGCCACCATCCACTGACTTGAAAGAAGTTTTCTTCGCTCTCTCTACACTAGTACAATGCTCTCTATGGTACTCGTATGCTCGTGCACAACTCCTGAAAAGCAGCTCAAGGATATCTCTTCCTCTGCCTTGCACAGAGACCACAGAGAGAAGTAATAATAGTAAAACTCCAAAAGTGTCCTTATCGAAAGTGTAAGATTTTGCAGCTTTACAGTCATCTCTTCTCGTCCTTTGGACTTGTCTCTCTTTCTCTCTCTTTTTCTTTTGAGCAAGCTTGAAATGAAATAAAATTCAAGCAAAACTTGTCATCCTAGTGGGTAGTTTTTTTTTGGAAAAAAAAAATCATTTTGTGAACCATTTTACCGTCCTTTCTTCCGTTTAATAGTTTTGTGCGATGAAATTGTTTGCTGATGTCTGCCAAAAAAAGGACGACAGCCACCACAGGGACCACTGTTACTAATCCGCACTTTGTATGTGATTGCAATGGGAAACGATGAGGTTTTCAAAGAGAGATAAAAAGGATAAAAAGGGTACGAAGATGGGTTACAGGATGGTGTATATATGTGTGTATATAAAAAAAAGAAGAAAAAATGAAAGGACATCAAGTGGCCATTGTTTCCAATTAACTGTTAAGAGCACTGTCGAATAGAGAGAAGATTTTTTTTTCTTTATCCTCGATATCGTTTTGTTGGCCCCACTCGCAGCGCAACCCTTCGCCGTGTTCATTTCTTTTATTCCCAAAAGTCATGGCACTGCAATAAATGTCATGTTCCAGAAAAATAAACGTTTTATCAGCCAGTGGTTATGGTCAAATGTATGTTGTAGATATTATATACATACTGTGTTGTGTTCTGTCAACGTAGATATTCATATGTACATATGAATGTGTTAAGGGGTAAAGTTGTACAACCACATTTCCGGTTCTTTTTTTTATCAGAGCACGTTTTGAAGAATTTGTGTGCGGACGGACAAAGGATGCGAAAAAACCAAAGGATTAAGAGCAAAGGACCAGAAATATCTCAGCAGAAGGATACAAAAATTAATTTTAATTTCTGGTCGAGGAAGATTTATGGATCTATCAAAATTTACAAACAGGCGAAGTTTGCTTTACTGAAGACAGGACAGGGACGTATCAAAATTCAATGGGCTATTGTTGGGTGACACTTTAATAATCTGAAGACAATGGCTATACAAGAAGAGTATTCGGATAAAAGAGGCAGAAGACTAATAAGCCAATCCACAACTGAAACAAAAATTTAATTCGTTCGTTGTAATTAGGTAAAGAGAGTTCCTTTATTCTCGAGTGAAGTAAAATTAGTAGTCCGTGTCTAAGTAAGCATGTTTCAAATATTTCCAGCATAACATTTGAGAAAAATCTTTAGTGCTGTTTTGTAAAGAATCATTTCTTTAAAAAAAAGTTAGAACACAGTTGGATGGTGATTCGACCATTGATCGAAATGGTTTTCTTGATGTAATATTGACGGTATTTTACTTTGTGAAACTTTTAAATAAAGCTAATTTTGTTTAATAAATGACTTTTTAGTCAGTTTAGGAATATTTTATGTATGTGAGTTTAAAACCTACTTAAAAAGTTGAATATATATTTAGTTACTGCTATTTAAAATAGAAAACCCCGTACTTAAAGAAGCGACGGTGCTAGTGCGTTTAGTTTGAAGATAGATTTGCACAATTATGTTCTGATTAATAAATAATTATAATAATAGTAATAATAAAAATAAGAAACCTAGAGCGAATTTAAGTTTGTATGTAGGCTTTTATACCATTTTATAAGGACCTAGACATTTTTCATGGGACTAGTGGTTAGTGCGCGGGACTAATCTACTGCGGGACTTTATCTACTGCTTTATGCAAAGTACACATTTAAGTTTTTTTCTTTGGCTTGTCACAAGTAAATTTTGCAGAAATCTGGGTAGTCCTGGAAAACCTACCGTCAAACTAAATGAGTGGTGCGTAGATGGATGTGTAAAGTTGAATAAATATCTAGAATAGGCGAAACATATGTTCGTTGAAATCGCACATCAAGGATACAAAATATACTTATAAACTAATAAATTTGCTCCGCATTCTTGCTAGCCACAGTAGTTGCAAGTTGGCACAATCCAGTTGCGCAGTTTATTCCCTCTTAGTTTATATAGTCGTACTTAAAACTGATGGACTTCTATAAAACACTAGCGACTTCGACGTATTTTTTTTTTTAAATAGAAGAGGAATCAATGGATGAAATTATAAACCCCTGCTGCAAGAGGTTTGTAATTACTTTCATAGGATTTTAATAAAATACGGTTCAGCATTTTATCCTGTGTACACTAAATTCAATTAAAACCCGCCACTACAATCGGCTAGCGGGAATTACGATAATCCACCATCTCATCAAGACCTTGGCAACAAGCTAGAGATGCCTCTTGTTCCTAATTAATACTTTCCAATAATTTGATACATCATTAAGCATTTTTAATTGAATTCCCCGAGAGACGAAAAGTCCCAACAACAACTAACAGCCAAGTCGAAGGAGGCGCGGCTGGAAAATATCAATTTCCTCTGCAATGCGAAATTTGAGTGAAAAGTTAAATGAACAACTTTATAATATAATAAATAAAAAAAAAAAAAACGTTGTGAATCACCACCAACTGCGGTATAACAAACTTTGTTTAGTTTTTGAGATTCCAATCAAAAATTTCCAGTCTGCACCCTGGGAGTAAAAAACGAGGCAAAACAAAATGCAAGAGAAACTCTTCTGGTGAGTGACCACTGGCTTAATCCCTATCAAAATCCGCGGGATACAGACTTTGTTTTTTTTTTGGTCCTTTGGTTCCTACTTCAATTGAAATGAATTTTTGGTTCATGAAAAAATCTCTGTACTTGGCATTGAGTTGTGCCAATTTGATTCGTAGGGACACATTCAACCCCTAGACAAACCCTTTTGTGTGTCATTTTTTCCCTCGGTACCTGCCCAGGATTAATCAAAACACAATTGGAATTTAAATTTCATATATAAACGAGTGAGTTATCCCAAATGTGAAATTTTAATCGAGAAAATATTGAATGGATAGAGCTGATGACTCTCTTGTTGGATGGACAGGATCCACAAATATACAAAACAGCACACAACAGCAAGCAGGAGAGATAAATGATTATGATAGAGAGGAGGTTTTCACTTCTATGTAGGACGACATCCCTGACGTTACCAGCTCTCCAAAGTGCTTGTGATGATGGTGATGACCATGATGGAGGAATGGAGGAGACTGCCCACTGATGATGCCAATCGCATGTTCTATGATATTGAATTCTGTTTTTTTTTACGTTTGTTCATTTATCCTGTTAGAATTGGCTCACTATGGAAAAAGAGATAGTTTATACACACATATGGATGTGTAGAATCCTATGTCGGTGCGGTCTCTAGTGTTTGGATAATGAATTGAAAATGATGAATTTTTATTTTTATTCCAATTGACAGTTTTGTCGGGACGTGTCATGAGTGCTGTGTATGGAACGGTGTTTTTTCATATTCATTTCATTCTAAAGATGTAGGTATGTTGTTTGTCGGGGTGAACAGCTCCTGGCTCGTGGTGAAGTATCCTTTTTTTGGGCAAAATTGATTGAGATTTAATATATTTTTTATTTAATTTAAGCTCTGGTAGGTTCGTCTATTCGAATACATTTGTATTTTAAAGCAAGCAATCACACATGAGACTAACAATTGTGCAATATGAGGACAGATTTAAATTGATATCACAACCATCACTTATGAAAAGTTGGTTTCAGGATGGAAAATGGTCAAAATAATCAATTAAAAAATATAAATACATATCACAATGCAGTGAATTGTTTTAGAGGCGATGTTTGTCATTTTCATTAAACTTTTTTATGACTAGTTCTTATGACTTACGTAATATTTAGACACATGCAATATGTATGTATACCTACACTTAAGAAATGTACCTTAATATAATAAGTATATCCGAGGATTTTCCATATAATCCAGTGATGTATTTATTACTTCCTAAAAGACAATTAAGAGAATCTAAGGGGAAATATTTCCACCATTTATGATATTTTTTACTTGCGCCGATACGTAGCATAAGGCAAGTTTAGGATTCGTGAAGTTAAAATTACCTTTGCCTACTTATGGAGAAGTAGAAAAAGTTAGTCTGGCAATTCTCTGTCTGTCAGCGAGGCTACAGCCTAAGCGGGTGATCGGACTTTAATTAAACAAACTGTTTTAGCCCTAACATTAACAGTAGTAGGTATTCATATTTGGCCTAGTTTATCAAAAGCATACAAGATGTTTGTGGTTCTAACAGTACTTTACTTAAGTATAGCCAAATTGCTAAAAAAAACTGATTTGCTAGCTGCAGCACACTTACAATTCATACTGAAACATGCTACAAATACTTTCGCCAAAAATAGTTATGACGGCACTTAAGGTCAATTTGCTGGAAAGCCAAGTTTGTTAAAAAACCGGTCCCCCGATTTCTATAAGATTAAAAATAAATAAATAAATATAAGGCCGTAAGCAGCCCATAGAGGGCCAAGGCCTAGCTTCTCACAGCTGTACGTATTGTGCGTGGTATACATTTCTGTACGAACAGAAGGGACCTACAGTTTTATGCCGTATCCGAAGGGCACGAAGGTTTTTGAGAAGCTTTCTCATGACAGTTGGATGTTTGTCAGACGCTCGCAAGAGGTGGGACCGTGAAAAAAACTTTGGTGGTATTTTCATGGATTCGAACTTGGAAGCCATTGCGCAGTAGTCCAACGCACTAACCACTGAGCCACGGCACCCAGATTAGGCTAACGCTATAAGATGGCGTACCACGCTTTTGGCCAAAAGTGAGAATAACAGTGTTTCTCTTAGGGCCAAACTATTTTTACCAATTCCTTCGAAAATGTCTAATGGTTTTATTTAATTTTTTTTATCTTAGTTTTGCGAAGTCTTATATACTCGCTTACCATGTTTCTGGCCAAAGGTGCTCTAAACTGTACTTTACTTATAGCCAACTTAACCAATCAGTTGGTTTCTCGAAAGCGGCTCTAGCGAATTCTATTGAATTTCATATTTGAGTTCGTCTAGGCAGATGCATGTACATACGTACGACACAGTCGTGTACTTTTATTTGTTAAAGTGAACCTCATTGATTTGAATTTTTCGTCAAG
The DNA here is from genome assembly GCA_949716465.1 of Chalcosyrphus nemorum. Lineage (NCBI taxonomy): Eukaryota > Metazoa > Arthropoda > Insecta > Diptera > Syrphidae > Chalcosyrphus > Chalcosyrphus nemorum. The sequence goes on from OX454335.1 coordinate 12,631,708, forward strand.
GATACAGAAGTTCCGGTCTCCTAAATTTCCACATCAAAATCTTTCAGCACAAAATAATGCATTCTGCATCTATGCAAACTGTACCAGTTTTCAAGTTAACTATGAGTTAAATTCTGGCCACTAAACCCAAATCAATTTCTAAATCTGGGAGGATTATTCTCTCAAATTTTGTACAATTTCGTTCAATTCGGATATCCTTTGGTTCCTTGATAGATGTAGTTATGAACTGAATGCGTACGTGGCGGGGACAGTACAGATCCGGAGAACAAGAGTGAATTACTGTAGTTACTCAAAAGTTGGAAGTTATTCTAGACAAACTTGCTGTCTATAGTAAACATTTACATGTGCATTACCACTTGCAGTCTTCTGTGCAAATTAATCAACTAGTTGAATACAAATCTTAAACTCCCTACGCCACAAGCACGAGTGGCAGAATGAGTCGAAAAGACTCCTGTCGTAAACGTATAGAAATGATGTGGCAATAAAGTTTCTTGTTTTACTTTTTTTTTCTGGACAAAAACACATACATTTTAAAGTTGGCTACCAAAAAATTCTACGAAAAAGTGAAAAACAAACAAAATGGTTGCAATTTGAGGTGTTTTGTCGGACAGGACTATGGGTCATTTTATCCCACTTTGCATCGTAAAAACAAAAAATACCCAAAGAATAAGGGCGCCCAGAATATAAGGAGAAAGTAAAACACCGAAAGAGTTAAGACACAGAAGAAACAAAATTGAATCAGAATCACAAACTGCCGACGGGTTGGACGGGTGGACAGAGGGTGTAAAAATATTTTCATTCGTCTGTCACTTGAGAAGGAAGGCGGTCTAGGAGTAATGAAATCCGACTGAGGTGAGGCGCGGAACGTCGTTATCGTCATCCCTGGAACGTTGGGGAGCATTCAGCCTGAAAATTGTGTGTTCAGTTTTCTTTTTGGAGTTTTATGTAACTTTTTTTTTTATTTGTGTGTGAGTAGAACAAATTATGGAGGCAATAGAACAGCATTTTTTTCTGCTGAAAACGCGAGAATTAATGCAATTAGATTCTGTTTCCCCTTTGCATTTGTAAGTTGTGTTATCCTTGGGGCAGGACACTTGCTACAGGAGTAATTTCTTGGGGAGAGAGCACGAATGTTACGCTGCAGATGCTGGCTGGTGTTTTCTGTTGTCTTTTGAAGTTATTCTAGGGCATTGGGGATGACAGAGTTCTGATTGCGAGCGAACCGGGTGAGGGAATAGAATGCAAATTGTTTTGTACACTTGCTTTGGGATGGTTATTTAGATTAGGGATTTTTTTCTTCTCTCTTTTTCTTTGGGTTTCTCTGATGAAATTGCTTGAAAAGCATTTCGCGTTAATGTGGGCTGTGCGGGTAGGGGTAAATTGTATATTATTTCATCACAGTGCTTTTTTTAAATGTCTATTATTACCTCGTTATTGTTATTATTCTCTTGAGTGGACAAAGAATAGTTAAGCGAATTCAATTAAAACAAGAAACTTTTCATTCAGATTTTTTCAAGAAGCTGACTTTTCAAATTAAATTTTATTCGGATCACCTTTCAATATGAATAAGTACAAAGTGCTCAATTTTGAAACCAAAGGGATGAAAATATTACTCGAAGAGAGCTAAGCAAAAGGATGTTCTAGAAGTGTTATTCTAAGCTTATTTTAAATGGCATTACACAAAAAAACATACATACATATGTATGTTGAAGTAGATATAACATATTGGTATAAATGAATGTATATATGTACATACTTTGATTTAAATCCCAAACTTTCTTCAATTATCAATTAAATCTTACATACAAATAATCGTAATTAACAAAAAATAATATCTACATAAAATTTTGTTTTATAATCAGTTTCAGGGATTTGAATTGTAAGCGAGAAGAAATAATAGGAAAGAAGTTTGTGTAGTGGGATTTTATGCTCAAATGATAGATATAGTACTTGTTTTTTTATAGTATTTCAATCTAAGTCAATTCTAGAGAGCAATGCCTAAGTCAGCTAATCCAAATCTGATCTTATTTAATTTCTTACAGCATCGTTCATATATCAGATATCCAGCATTCCGATCCCTAATTAAACTCTCCACACTCGGTTGTGCACATAAACTTCGTACGCTAATGTCTGCAGCCTCAAGTTCGATTAGCACAAATTGAGTTCAACTGAAAATGTCATCATTCGTTTCAATGAGAACTATTCAGGACAGTCTTCTTTTTCGATTAATTGAACAAAATATTAGATGGCGACGCTGTAGCTTTCCACTTTACTAACAAACGACAACAATATTACCCTTAACAGCTTTTTAACTTTCCACTGAAAACATACAAGCAATTAATCATATTTCCATCAAATGCGCTGGGGTACTTCTTCCAGCATCAATCAATTTCAAAATCTTTGTGTACAAAGTTGAGTGTTTGTGTGGCATTACAATGTATCCGCTTTTTTTTTTTTTTTGCTTTCTTTCGTCCCAACGTAAGTAACTAACTCTTAAGTGCTTTTAAGGCGGTAAGGTTGAAAGATTCCCCTCGCTCTATTCATTGCTTTACATTCTATCTACGTAGATGTATGCACTTTGGAGAGGTAAGGTTTGGTGGTGAAGCTTCTCAACCAGCCACTTTGTCAACACAGTTCTTTTATGGGAAATAGAAAGGATTTTTTTAAATTTTTTTTTAATTTTTTCATGCTTCCGCGCTCTGCCACGTAACAAATTCAATATCCTGAATCTACTATACACATACGCATAGTATACACTATGCCACGCATGAGGTATACCATTGTGCTGTTGATGTCATATGACTATAGGCATACCAACACACAAATGGATTGTTGTCATGCATGTCATCTTTCACCATCACCCACCACCACCTTTGGGACAGAACAAAGTAGGCACTTCGTATTAATTATATGGCCGTGTGCACAAGGACACTTACCTCAAAAGAGCGAGCCTTCCCCACAGACCCCGGGAGTACCTCAACTAAGGCTAAAACCTCATTTGACAACGACATGCAACGTGACTTTGGTACAATTCCGTTTCGTTACACATACATACGCATACATATTTTTTTTGCAAATTTACTCCTTCTATTTCGCATAGCTCAGCGTTTTTTTTTTTTTTTCAAAATGTCTATATACATTAGCAACACCGTACTGTACACGTTCATTCTTCTTCATTAAGGGGGTCTCTCTCGCGCGTTAGCATACACACACCCACCACATATAGACGACAGAGATGCCCTCCACAAAAGTGAAGTTGAAGGGTTTTTGAGCGACATGTGTACTTGCAAGTTTAGAACACACATTCTCTCACATTCCTCAACGAAACCCCGAATGTCCTTCGTCTCTTGGCAGAAAAATGAAAAAGAAAAAAAAAACGTTCGTAAAACTCTGAATGCATTCCGACATTTTACTTGCATCGCAAACGACAACGACGATGATGATGTGGATGTGGATGTGCTGGTCGGGTAGTGGAAGTAGCGCCATCTCGCTAATTACGTGTGCATTTTTAATAATTTTACCTGTCAGAGGTGAGCGAGAGAATGCCGTAGAATAAGTCACTTGATACGTACCACTTTTACCGAGAGAAGAGTGAGAAAAAAACTTTCAAAACCTTCGTCCTCAAGTAAAATATTATTTAAAAGGTAGGTATTTGAACTGTTTTCTATTTTTAGCTTTCGGCTAGCAGCTTCACCGTCGTTGCCAGAGTAATAACCGAATTTTTGTGTTCTCCACGACACGCCCTTAGTACACAAAACTAGATCAGGCTGTTGTCGTAAATGTGGCTCATCGATGATGCAGAACTGTCACCCATTTATGCATGCTACTCGCGATTGCTATACGTACGTCACAAAAAAATAACCAAAATGGCGACACAATGGTGACAGCGGCGTCCTTTTAAGGCGATCCGATGAAACCTTGGTACAAAAAAAAAAAAAAAAAACAGGACGAGGAAATTTCTCATTTAAAAAGCAATTATTTTCCGTTTGCTCAACGTTCTCCGGCTGATTCGGCAAAGGATACACTAGGTATATGCAGTATAGATGTGCGTATGTCTTCCTCCAGTACTGTTTTATAACGAAACGATAAAAAAAAAGATGACATCCTTTCTGTTTTACGAGAGCGGCGAAGGACAATAACAATGACGATGATAATATTTCCATCAACCGCATCACACCGAAAATATATGCATACGAAGTAGCACGACGCGGCGGACTTTAAGGGGGAACAATACGTACTATGTCCGCATTTTTATGCGTTCCACCAAGCTTATAGAACAACCGCAAGGGAATTTTGCTGGGTTTGTGTATATTTATGTATTGCTTCGGGGAGGAAACTACTACTTAAACGTAGCAAGATATGTCCGGCTGTTATTAAAACTCTCAACGTACACAGCGTTCCGGAATTTCCTGAGCGCTGGCAGTCTTGTTGAGGATGTCCACGAATATGGAATGCGATAGCAAATTTTACTGGAAACTGAACTTTTTTTTTATCATCCTTGAAATTGACCACAGAACATAAACCTAAAGTGATCTGGTTCGGCAGACGGCAGAAAGTGTGCGAGTGATGGGTCAGACATTTACATCTGGCAATGATTGCGGGCGCTCATGAAACAGTTTTTAAAAGGCCGTAAAATGTTAATAAAAGTGATTTTTTGGGGCGGAGTCGGCATATTATTCATAGAATTTATGGACGAAAGAGTGTTGACTGATTGCTCACAGCGAGCTCGGATAGGATATTTGTAAGCGTTGCAACTTTAAGCCAGTTAAGCTAGAGGGGTAGTTGGTGTCCTTAAATGTGGTTTATAGGTTTAAATTGATCGCTCTTTATTTATGTATATTTTGAGTTAGTGACCTCCTTGCCGTCATTTTGGTGTTCGATAAAAAATGTACCCTCATGGCAATGGACATCAATAAAGTAGTTGCATAACACTAATGACATGTATACAACTTTTCACTCAAAACAAATAGAGTAACAAAAACCCACTTAATAAACTGCATACAACAATGCACTGTGCCATAAAGAACATGTTGAAATCGAAGTTCATTTCCTATGACAAACAATGTCTCGAATTTTCTTCGGCTCCTGCACTGCAGATATGCAATGTCAGCTAAAACAGTCATTCGGGCAAAGAGCATGAACTCTAAATGCTCTTTCAGCTAACTTAGAACCATAGATGTGTATGTATTGTAAGTTAGGCATAATAACTTATGCACGTAAGAAAATTTGTATAAATCGAAGTAAAATTTGATCACGCTTCGAAAGAAGACTATATCACATTTTTCTTTCATATCGGCTTTTTAGCCTAATTTCTATCGGCTTGGGATAGCCCTAAGAATAATCCCACAATAGGGAAGTAGGATGTTATCTTCTCTTACAAGCTGCTTCGGGAGCGAGAATCCAACTGAGGCGGTATCCTAAGATCCGAGTTTTGCTGTATAGCTGTATAGCACTAAGTTTTTTTTTACTAACAATGTAAAATTCTCCGCCACGTTAATGGAATTTGTAAAAGTACAGAGTCATGGGCCAAATTCCATCTTTAGTGGACCATGATCCAAAAGCCGACCTTAAAAACTTCGATTTTTCAGAGCACTTTGCGCTGGTTGATGAAAAATGGAAATTAGAAATAAAGACAACGATGATAACAGGAAATAAAAACAAGTTACAAAAACCGCCTTCTTTTTGAGTCTTTCCCAGGTCACCCTACACTCCGTACTCATTCAAAAATAAAATTATTCTTGCAAAAAATCATTATGTCACCACAAATCTCCCACCCTAAACATCTGACTAAGGTTACGCGATAAAACCAAAAAAACTCCAACAGGGAGAGAATAAAATGTTAAACAGGAAACACGTTCATGAGAAGGTGAAGTATAAATATAAAAAAAAGCAACTAAAAATGAAAAGCAAAAAGATGATGAAAATAAAAAAAATGAAAAGGAAATAACTCCATTTGAGAGATTGCACAAGATTGCTCTGGGTTGCCAGATAGGAAAGGTACCCTAAGTATCGTAACATGTGGCAGGTAATACACTTCCGGCGAACATAAAAAAGAGTCATATAGACAGAAATACTACACAGAAACCCATACACATCCCATCGCACATTTGTGAAGGAAGAGGACGTGATAACGCACGATAAAAAATCCTTGTCGTCGTTTAAAAATGAAAAAAATATATATAAAAATTTTGCTCTTCTCTTATTTTCGTTAACAATTTAAAGGAGCGAAAGCGAGCAATTTTTTTAAGAGCCTTTTAATGGAGGTTAAGGTAGCAGAATTCGATAAGGTCCCCGTCCTCGAGCAACGAGATTTTCGACGTCTTAATTTGATTCGAGAATGGCGATAAAGATATTAAGAGTTTTTTTTGTTTTCTCCTTTTTGGAGAACAAATTGAATGAACACCGGTTCGGTGTGGGTTTTGAAGGTACATAAATACCCACATATGTACATATATGGTTTAGATATAACAAGACAACCCCTACTAAATTTTCCAAATACTACTAAGAATTGAAGGTAATTTCATGGAGTCCAAGAATTTAAACATTTACATCCTAAATACTCTATATAACGTTTTTCAGCAGGGTTTGTTTCAATTTCAATAATCCCAAAATTTTGAAAAATTTATTTAAATCAAATCTTTCAGGTGTTTAATTTTGTCAAAAGTTTATATTTACCATCGCCATTAACAACAACAAAAACGCACAATTCACCCTCCCTTGAAGAAAATCATTAAAATTTACATGGAATTAATGCAAATTTCCCACACAGCTCTTTTGTGTGACAAATTAAATGATTTTCATTCTTTATCATGGGCGGGAGACGACTACAAATGCCGCACGCAGTTGTTCATGGCCTTACAAATTCTAAGTGGGCGCGCTGCACAGATATACATATACCTCCAGAATTTTGTAAAAGTGAACCACAACTAAGGGATTACGACGCGTTGCGGCTCCACCTCCACAACCCATCGATTCGTAGGCAGCGAAGTCAACCACTACCCAAACTCGAACCACCCGCAAAACTTTGCAAAAATCTCCGGATAACATTTTCGGAATTCTTATCTCTGATCCACTTAGGTTTTAATTTAGACGAAACAACCCGAGAACAATAAGAAAGCTTCTTCGTCCTTCCGCGCTCTGAGGAACAGACAGAATACAAACAAAGACAGACAGACAGACACACAGATGGAGACTACAAACGAGTGTCTTTTTTTCGGGGTGAGACTCCAGGAGCTGGGGAAACTCACTGGAGAACAATTAAAACTTGGAAGCAGAGCTCTGTATCTTACTCGCAAATTTGTGTGTGTTTGTGCGTGCCAGACGTCAACCACCAGGACCAGGATGACTGGTAGCGGTGAAAGAATGGTGTAGCAATTAAAATCCAACATTTAATCATTTAATTGTTAATTATGATTATAAACAACTTGCGGTTGCCTCTAATGTTGAGTCATTTGAATTGACACTGCTTGAGTTTTATTAAGGGAAGGAATAAATAAGGATAACCCTTAGTAGAATGGGCATTCAATTTCAATGAACTTTCAAAACGAACGTGCGGTTTGGAATGCAATACGCGCGCAACCAAACAATCGCTTAAATCCTCACGCGGCAACATTCGTTGAAAGTATTTAGGTACGTGTCCTACTGGATTAGAAGGGATTAAATCTAGATTGAAATTTTTCTGCTGCAGCATGAGTGGATTGAGACCATGCAAAACTTTATGTTACCTTTTGCTAAAAGATTGCAGGGTGATGGTGAAGCATGTCGCATGTGTCACGTGCCTACTCTGGAAAATGGTGTAGATTAGCTGATGTTTTCCATTCCATATGTTACCAGGAATGTTAAATAAATAGATAATGAATGCGATGGAGGAATGATTTGCATTATTATAATAACGATTATAATGGTTTGTGTCAGTCGATGTCAGAACTCTTGTACAAGAAAGCTGCATTTTAGAGTGCAAAGATACTCTATATACAAGTATATCGAGATTTTAAACAGTCGTTATTCGTAGGTAATCCCATTTCAAAGCACCGGTCATCCCACTAAACCAGGGGTATCAAGCTCAAACTCCTTTAGTGCCATTTTTTGTTATAAATATAAGAGCGAGCCACATTAAAAAAATAAAGGGTTTCCAATAAAGATTTCCTAACTTTGACTGGTGATTGCGACCATATTGTTGAGGCTGCCAAATTGGCTGTTCTTTACTTGATCGGTTTTGCCAAATCAAGAGATATAGCGTTCTATATGCGTAAATGATTAAATTGTTTTATGAAAGTGCTTCTGTACGAGCAACATTTCGCGCGCGCTTCGTCGTTCTAGATCAATAAGCAAAATTGTCGAATTAGGACTACTATAATTCACACAAGATTTACCGAATTGTAATACATTCAGAGAAAGTCACTCTTGGACGGGCGACATCGTCGGTCCATACTTCCTTGAGAAGCGTTATCAGTCAATGATAACCAATATCTTTTAGACCCAATTGGATGATATGGACAACGAAGACACGCGGTTTCAATAGGACTGCGCTACGTGTTATACAGCCAGTGCCACAATGGACATTGTAACATTAACAAGAAAATGACCACCCGGATCGTGTAATTTGACCCCGTAAGACTTCTAGACTTCTCTCTAGAGTTTTCTTAAGTCACAGGTCTATGCCAATATACCACAAACCAACACTGCTATCAAAGCCAACATAAGGAAACGTTTAAAATATCTTAACCCCTTCTTCATCTGAATATTTCAATTAAAATGCACGGGCCACAAGTTATTGGCCCGCGGGCGTATCTTTGATATGCCTGCACTAAACTAATAAATTTGAGGGGAGGGTAATACTTTGGCTAAAGGCTTACCTTTCATCTAAATCGACGACATGAATTCCAGCAGACGTCTCTGGCCGTGTGTTTTAAAATTCCTTGCATACTTTGTTTTTAATACTCAAAATTGTAATCTTTTTTCGACCGGTAAGTGCCATCATTCTGTTCAATTCAACACATGTTAGTCCCACAATAAATATTTATCAATCCAGAATTCCGTCCTGGGTAAGCATTTTCGCTGCAACAAACCCCCTTTGCCCTTGCTTAACCCATGCCTATGTGACATAGCTTTGCCTAATATATGTCCATGATCCCGAAAAAAAAGGTTTGCAAAATAGCTTCAGAGACATTATTTATGACAGAAATAAAGAACTGAAATATTAAGGACTATTCGAAATAGGCCAACAATTTCCCCAAAAAGTTATAACACTCACACCTATGCTGGATTCACCTGGGGCCTGAAATAGACCTGAGAGATAGAGAGAGACAGAAATTGAGTACCACAAACGAATAACATCCTTTCAGGTAACATGAACAGGGAAAGGATTTTTCATCCTCACATTTGGTCCTGTGGTACTTTATTTCGCTTTATTTCCGCTCGATCTATTTGCAATTTCATATTTGTACGCTTGTGATGGTAGAGTAGCACAATCTACGGACACCTTAGTGTTTGCTCACTGAAAGCCATGTGGTAGCGGTAGTGGTGGTGCTGATGTCGTGTTGTATCTTTCTTACGGAGTATGAGGATGCGAAGCTACTCTGTACCTGTTTATGCATGCGGTCAGCAAGGGTGTGCTCCCAGCACCTGGATTACCCCCAAAAGAACACACACATGAAATGGTTCATAGCTCATGCAAATTTTCTACAGGAATCAGCACAAAAAGTATACACAGTAGCTGTGGGCTGGTGAGGTAACTGCGACACTGACCATTTAGTGATGGACATTTACCTTGCAAACATACACCTAACCTCTTGGTAGAACCGAACTTGTTCTAGTCCCCGGCGAAGCCTATAATTCGAGTGATTTATGACCATGGGCTACTGGACTGAGAAGTGCGAGTTGGGTGTTTAATTTACCACCTGTACTGTACCAAACTGAGAGGAAAAACTTTTCCCGTACGAACTCATTGCAAAGTATTTTCATAGCAACCCCTCGTAACCGGCCGTCAACGGACGGTGGTACACAGAGGGCATAAAGTTAGTGGCCTGGCTAACATATTAGTTGGATCATCATTTGTGAAATTTTCCAACCACCACCCCTTCGAATGATGGATTGTTGTGTAAGCTATGCCAAGGGGGTGGGTTTAATCCTACTCGAATGTTAATCATTTTGCGACGTCCATAGTGGTCCAGGTAGGGAATGAGATAAGGGACTGGGGCAGATGACGAAGCATCTAAGCGAAATTGAGTACGGATACAGTTAGTCATTGGCTAATAAACTCTTCAAATTAATGTCTCATAATGACACAAGAGTGTGTGTTAGGTAAAGAAAGACGTGTGTCATAAATTCAATTTTGGTTAGTTTTTTACATTGTCGTACTTACATGCATTGTATAACATAAAAATTGACATACAATTGTATCATCAGTAAGAACTTACCTGAAAAGAAAAAAAATATAGTAAATTACGAATGAAAAAATAAATGACAGCTGTCAATAGGAAAAATATCATATACACTAAAATTACGTTTTATAATAAACCTGCGCCTTGTATTGTATGTCTTGAAATTTTGCCATGCGATTGGTTTCTTTATTATATACGGTAAGTGGCAGCTGTCAAACTGTCCGCTAAATGACATTTCTTTCAAAAGGAATTACAATATTCACTATTGTAATTCTTTAAGAGTAATTAGGCAGAGTTCTTAATTTTGATAAGAATAAAATAACACCAACGGTAGGATGATTTCATAAATGGTAAATCTAATGAGAAAACTTAAAAACCTTTGTTCTAACTTAAATTAGAGAACATATATCCACAATCTTCCACATTACGTAGTAAGTTCATTTTGAAGATTAACAAGAAAATATTTATCGAGACCAATAGCATCTTTCCACTGAACCAAAATCAGATATTTTCAACGAAACATGTCGAAGTCCCACTGAAGTCTACTCATCAAATTAAATTTCTAACTGTTTCCGTCAAAACGCAGTTGGTTACTATATTTTTTTAAACATTTGCCTTTTAGATTTGCCAAACTGTAGTTTATACGTGGAATGCTTGGATTTTATAAGAAACTCCATTGGAAAATTGCTCTCTGAAAACCTATATAACATATACATATATGAGAATGTTTTCTTCTTGGGATTCGCGAAGTAATTCGTCTTTTGTTTACCTATAATGGAAAACCACATTAAAAAATCGGTCCAGCAGACAGACAGACAGAATCGGTAGACCCACTTTTCAAGCTTCTCTATCATCGTAATGTCAGAGTTCATTGTTATCTCCAGTTCGAATTTTTTCACGAATCCAATACTTGCCCTATATTATAGGTGCAAGTAAAAAAGCAAACTACCTCTCAATTCAAATATGCACAGTGAATGCAACTCTTTACATTTAAACAAAGTGTGGTTTGGTTTTGCATCAACTCTGCGAGGTGCCATCTATCGCAAAGCACTGGAAACGACAAGTAATAATGAAGTAACCCTTGGCTCATGGATTATAAATGATTTATATTCTAAACTGAAAATTAAACTTGATTTAGATTTACATATGTACACACAATTTAGTGTTGTTATAAAATATACGAGTGTAGGTAATAATAGTTAAAACAAACACCTAATGTGAACATTAGACTGATCCAAAATTGTACAGAGATTTTAGAACAATTTATTTCTTTGACTATGACGACTTCTTAGACCAATAATAAACCATAAACCAAAATTTGTCACTCGATTTGTTATAACTTTTAAACTGAATAAGATTTCTTAAAATAAGGACGACATTAATTGTCGTTTGTAGTAATACAACAGGACGAATATAGTTTGAAAATGATCAATTTTCTTGTCAACCTTACTTTTTGACACTTTTTGGCGTTAAAACACAACATTTTATTGTTTGCCCAATATTTAGACAATTCTTTTATATTTTTCATGCGAACTGAATTTTATATATATCTTTTTAATTTATCTGACCCTTAATTAAGTAATTTATCTGACCTGCACTTAAGTTCTTCTGTGTCTAAAAGAAGCTCGAACTTTTTCTATTCGAATGTTGCATAACTTGTATCTTAGATTGTAACCCCGCAGGGATTGTTCCGACACACACCTGATCCAAGCGACTAATGGATTAAAAGGGTGAAAAGTTTCAGAGAAATCTGTCAAATATATCCATTCGAACAGTCAAAGATTCAATCAAATTACTCAGCTGAAGACCAGAAGCAGAAGTGGTCTCTACCCCAAGGTCCGATGATTTCCCAGTACTGAATGTCAGAATCACTTGTCCTGCAAATATGACTTAATTGAATATGAATGTAGACATATAACCAGTATATATAACTAGTACCTATACTTGCTAGTAAAAACTTTTTCCTGGCAGTGACTAATGGACTGTTTCATGTACCGTGGCGATAAATCACTTTACCACACGAATACAAAGTACAACCACACGTATTTTCAAAGAATAACTCCTTCTTTGGTGTAAATAAAAGTCAACAAGGATGCTGTTCCATTCTCTCCGATTAAAATAGATTAATATTGTGTCACACGTAAGACAGTACCTCTATTCACAAGGACAGACAAAACTACTATACGTCCTCGTTAGATGGCAGGATGTCATATTCCTTACTTCTCCTCTCATGACTTCACAATGCTTCATTCATTTCACTCATTTTCAGCAGAAGTATTAATGTAAGTATGTAGGTATGTATGTATATCTCCTGCCGCTTAAAACCTTTCTTCTTCTCTTTTTTATGTAAATCTGTAGCAGAAGCAATCTGCAGCGCATTCGTTTCCAACATTTCAGGCGACATACTGACTTCATTGAGTCACTTAAATCCGAGGCAACCGCCACCCACCCAAATAGGGAGTAGAAGAGAAGATATCTTTGCAAATGACAATTTATCGGAACGAAATTAAATCAAAAGTCTGACGCAGAGAGGCGTATATATGCATGGAATGAAGAAGACATGCCAGTGACAGAGCATAAAACAGATGCATTTGAATGTTTTAGATTCTTTTCAATTGCAGGCACACAATACTTGCTTCTCGTAACAATAGAATGGCAACTTTATGTATCATCGATATTCAAGGATACTAAAACACCAGCACCTTGGCTATAAAACAAAGGATTTCTGTTCTCTCACATAAAACGGTTTCAGGTACCTGGCTCATAAAAAATCTTGGCCATCTGTGGTGATGTGCCTTATGCACTTATTCGTTGGAGAAGATACGAATATCTGTAATTTGATATTATGGCATACAAGGAATAAAAATGCTTCTTACGCCAGCAGGAGCTGCACATATTACCCACGGGTAAAAATAAAACACCAATTTTAAACCAACATCAGGTGGAGAGGAGTAATAACAAAAAAATATGAGAGAGAAAGGAGGAATATACCCAAATCCATCTTGCCAAAATCGATTATAAGCAGCCAAGTGAAAGAAGGATGATGGTGCATGGCCTCTTTTCATCATCAAATGCCAACAAGATACTCGTATATGAATCCTTATACAAAGAGAAAAAAAGTAACCCAGCCGTAGGCTATCTTATTACATCGATTTGGGCATAAGGCAGAAGGATGCAGGAATTAAGTCAAACGGTTTACTAACGTCGAGTACGGTAAAGAGCGTGGGTTGTGTACTAAGTACATATGTATGTATGTACATACATACTTACGAGCAAACACTTGGGCCATGGTGGGCATTCGGCAGCAGGACGGACGGTTCATAAAACATTGTTTGGCTTAGGGATTTGAGACGAGAAATTGGAAGTCGGAGACAATATTTTGCATACTTCTTCTTTTGGGAATCTTCCGAAAAAAATTTGAGAAGCTAAGAGTTGGTACTTAAACGAATAAGTATGAGGGAAGATTTATATACATACAATCCATTTTATTCGAGTGCTGTTAGTGGGGAGAAGATCTGTATGAAGGATAAAAAATTACAAATATTGCCAAAAATTATTTTCACATGCAGTTCGTTTTTTTCCTATTGTTCTTTCCGAAAAAATAGTTTTATTATTTCAAAACGAATAAAATGTAACAATATTTACTGCATGCATGAAACTCGTGACCATCAGACTATCAATCACTTTGAGTACCTATAGACCAATAATTAGGGTCAGCTTTGAGTCAACTTACTCCATGCCCAAGAAAAAAGTAATTAAGTTTTTCTATTTCAAAACAAAACCAAATTAATTAAACAAGTTACTGGGCACGAAAAGCCAAGTAGTCTAGCACACTGTTACTAAATACACGTAGGATACAAAAATAACTTGACGTGTGAAACAAATGGCAAATAATTTATGAGTACTGAAACGCTGCTGCTAGTCTATAGATTTTGAAAATTTATAAACATATAGTTCGTTTTGCTCCTCAGCAGTTATATTACTCTAGGGAAATCTACACAAAAAACATTTTTTTAAGAAAACAACGATCCAAACAGGATCACTCACTTTCCCAAAGACGTCGCATACGAAATTTAAGGCACAAAACCTAGTGGTGACACGGACGGGCATGGGTCAATCAATAAAAACTTTCTTTCAAATCGGAATTTGCTTTTAACATATTAATACATATTACCTATCCGTAGAATAATTGGGTCACTTTCTCAAAAAAGGAACCTTAAGATTCGTAAAATCAGCTAAAATTAAGTCTTAAACTAATGTTTAATCCATTTATTTGTTTGACGCAGTATTCGAATCTCAACATATCCAGATCTAAGTAACATATTCATTTCAAAGTGTTCATGTAGAGTTGACATTCCGAAAAGATCTCTCAATTCCCGCAAGAATTTATCCCCGACAATTTGAAAAATGCCAACATTGTCTCCAACGCACTCGCATCAGAGATAATCAGCGAATTTTCGCTCCTCCTAACCAAATTGGAACTGGTAAAAATGTATGCGAAATATTATTTTCTTGATCCTTTAAAACGTTTAAAGGCACCCAATTCATATTCGCAGATATGTACATGTATACTACATCGCATCTGCCTGAGTTGTCTGACAGTTTTTCCCCCGAAAACAATTTGACACTTCACGGGCTGTCTAGCGTAGCAGCCACCCAAGGCGCAGACAGGCAGCGCCACACAGTGGTGTCATAAAAATTGCCGTGTATTTAAATATTCAACGCTCCAGCGATTTTTCATCATCAACATCATCATCATCTTGTCTGTCCTGTGGGAGGAAAACGAACGAACGAGCGAGGCACATCTCAAGTGATAATCTTCCCGCTAAATTCAAAATATTATTATATCTCAAGCGATGCCGATCTTTTGGAAAGTGTCCTGGGAGTGGTAAAGGCAGAGCAACCAAAAGAGAAGCAAGGTATACACACACTTTGATGTCTTTATAAGAGATACACAACAACATCTGACTTTTGGAAGAAAATTAATTTATGATTTATCTTTGGTTACGCCAAGACCAACCAACGACACACGATGCAAGGTAGGAAGAGAATAAACATAATAAGAATAAAAAGTGATGTGCTGTTTCGAAACTCAAACTATGCAAGGCACCCCTGTCTATTGCAAAAGAGAAGTACCTAGTCATAGTCGAAGTCGAAAATGTCCTTGTTGCTAATATATAAAAGGGGTAAGAAAGAGAGCATTTCGAGTGAACTTTGCTGGATGAAGAACGAAAACTCATTTAACGACGAATAATTTACTTTGCATAAATATCATTCAGAACTTTATTGCCTGTCTCCATTTCAGGCAATAAATTCTGTCATGAGAGTCCTGGCAGGGTGTTGTGGGTTTTTTAAATGGGTGTTGGATTATAGTAGTGGGAGGAAATTATTTCGAACATATGACACGCATGTGTAGACGGTGGTACGGAATATTCTGTTAGACCTTCAGTATGAAAGTATTTCAATTGGTTTTTGGATGAAATGTGATGAAAAAACGATTCTCAATATCAGTAAGTACACCCATTAGCATGATTTCAATCTCGCTTCGTTTGACTAATAAAAACTGGCTCTGGTTCTGAGAGAATAAAAATTAGAAGAAGAAGTAGGGCTGCGACATGTCCTTAAGACAAGCCTGAACAAATTGTTTGGAAATATATCAATGATTTCAAGTTACTGGTTCACAGTTTTAAAGCTATATTTCACAGTTTATAGCTAATTTTTGGACTTGTATTGCTTACTTCTCCAAGGACCTCGTATACAAAAATTTTATCAACCCAACGTCTGAGCCTGGGTACAGGTAATAGGTCTAGTTTGTGATAAAAAGTGTAATATTGACGCTAGACAAGGCCCTTAAGTAATTTAAATGTAAAAGTATTTCAAGCAGTAAAATAAAACATCAAAGTTATGCGTGAAGAAAATGACATGCTTAAGGAATTTAAGCTTCTAATTTAAGCGTCCATAGGGAGAGGTATTGTTTTTTTTTTAAGTCCCCCAAGACGGTATAATTAAAGCCGTGCCGTGCTGGGACGGAAGTACAGAACACGTTCAAGTAAAACTAATATAAACCAATTTAGTAACGACAAGAAAAGACATTCGGAACTTTTTCATCATCGAAACGATTCTAGTGCGACAACTGTAACATGGCCTTAATGGAGTTTCTGTAAACACCGCTGGGTGTCCCATTAAGTCTCGCACACTCAAATTGTTTTTCCAACAGCTAAGTAAACACAATGTTAGTTTGCTTTCCGCAAAAGGAGTTAATTTTCCGTGGATTATCCCCAATAGTATTCTAACACAGAGAGAGAGACGAAGAGAGAGTAGGTATATATTGCCATGGCTATACAAACACGCCTTGTTACTCATAAGAATAAATTATCACCTTCAGTGGATGGATGGGGTGAGGCAATGGCTTAAAATGGAATTTCACCATTCCTGTAAAACGTCAGGACGAAAGATATTCGAGAGTAAATTCCCATGTAATCTATTCATTACACCTCCACAGGGAATCACAGTTTAACCAACCACCTCCCCTTTTGGAATACAAATCGCCTGGGACACTATCTTCTCTCACGTGGGGGATAGTTGTTCCTCGTACACCCTCGGCAAATGCCACATAAATCTTTCAAGACAAATGGTATTAAGTAAACACAAACTCCCATTATTGGTCCAAGGACCAACGCGCTACAACATCTCTCACTGATACACCGTGTGTCCTTCTTCATCCCTTACTTACTGTCTCGGTCTCGGGATAAGTGTGTGATTTGTACGATGCCGAATGTTATTGATTGCTAATAAAATTTTCATGATTGTCTCCTCTGTTAGGTAAATGAATAGCTTAGCAGCCCGCCACCATCGCTATCACCACCCATACACGGCCTACTTACACCGAAAGGACCAAAGATTAGTGCTTTACCTAAATAGGTCTTGATTTATTGGGAAATTTCCAATTGCCAAAAGTTAACGAATGTCGAAAGAGAAATTGTCGACATTATTTATTTGATGATGCCGATGGACCGTCATTGCTCTTGAAAGGCGTTGGCATTCACATTCCCCCAAAGCAGCCTATAAAAAGGAGGAGAATACACTCTCTCCAAAATGATGTAATCCTAACATATGTAAGTGTAATCAATTAAGTGGAAATTGTTTCCAATTTACTGACTGACAGTTTATTGGGGGGAAACTCTGTTTCAAAATTTCAATATCAATTACCACACCATGAGATATCAGAGAGACGACATTTTCTCTCTCGGCGTAGCCAAACTAATCAATGAATAATAATAAAAAAATAATAATATTAATTATCACACTCATTGCTACAGTTGAAGCCCGTATAAAGTACAGTTGGTCGGCGATTTCCAAATGAAGCCATTCAATAATGGGCAGAACTCTAAATGAATGGTTCTTTCTTGTTTGCTGTGGAAAGCGAACGGATTGTCACAACTCGCAGCTTCATTTTTTTTTTAATGAAGGGTGGACCAATAGTGAAACCTCGGATTGCAAACAGAAATGCTTCGGATGGACCAAACAAGTTCAATTGAATTATTCCATGGGTGATTACACTGCGACGAGAGAGTGTGTCACACAAGAAAAGAGACTTTGAAACTTTAACACTTTAGACTCTAAAATTATGTATGTTTTTGATTAGTATTTGGAATCAGCATTATTATTATAATTCAGAAGCTTTTCATTAAAAAAACAAAAATAGAATATTATAGGTACTACGATTGTGAGCATTGAGTAAACGTGAGTTACCTCCTGCAAAAAAACCTGAACTTGAAGTTGATTGGGGTTGTTTGTTAATGCATTTTCTAGTTCCAGCTAGACTAAAAAGTTTTCAGTAACAACTCTACTTAAAATTGTTTAGAAAATCTAAACAGGTGATTGCGTCCATATTATTGAAGGTATGTATGTATGTTTGCTAAATTTGCTGTCATTTGATTAATATGTCTGGCCAAATCAACATGGAGAGTTATAGCGTTTAACAACATGTAAAAATGAATAAATTGTTTTATGAAAGCCTATGCATTACAAGGCCGCTCTGCGGATTATCATTTAGCAGTACTTTTAATATCGGTCCCCACCCTACATGCTATTCATAAATTCTGAAAAAGCGTTTGAAGATGCATTCCAGATAAATTAATAACAATCATCAAAGCTACTTACGATGGTTTAACGTGTCATGTTGTGTATAGAGCATAGACGAATTAAATTAGACAATCGACTCGAACTTCACGTGCCTCCCTCCCCCCGTTACCGAAAACATATATAGGAGCTATCTGAGGAATTTGACGTTCAAAGCACGGTATTGGGCGATTTATCGTATTTTGGGCTATTTCTTTTCAAAAATTACGATGAAATCAAAAACTACGCGCTTAATTGAATTTGGGCTACATAAATTTTCCATTAACGATTCTAGACGATTTTTTATTGATTGTTTAGATCCCTTAAAAACCATGACTTGACCCGACCACTTTAATAGTGAAGAACGTCATACCAGCACAATTTAGTATATATTAGAAAAGGCGTATGTTAAAGGCATCATTATTGACGAGTCTAAAGAAATTTATAATTAAAGAATACTGATATTGGCCGAGGCCTTTAGAGGAAAAATAGCATAATGTGCCCCCGAAATTTACAAAATTGGTAAAGGTAACTTTAATGAGCACCTACAATAAAGAAATCATACATTTTTATTTATATTTTCTGCTATTTTAAAATTGTGCTTCACCTTAAACCTTTGCCGATGCCGCAGCCAAATATATTAAAGATATTTGTTTCAGTAGAAAGATTGAATAAAAATATCTAATCTCTGTACTTTACTGTAAATTGGGCAATAGCCTATGTAAGAAATTTTTATAACGAATAAGTCTATCTATCTATCTATCTATATTTTCTGCTTCTTTTTGTGGCTACTTAATGGGCAACGATTTTGGGCTACAAAATTTCCAAAGTTGGGCGCTCAAAGCTCAGGGATTTCTGGCAAACCTGGTTCAAACTATCATCCTTTCACCAATATTATTTTTGATAAGTGAAGTGCTAAACATCGACGGGAAACGGAGAATTAACTGAAAATTAACTGTGAAATATATGAATGTACTTGCATAAATCATAAACATTTTAATCTTTTATAATACTTTAGACAAAAATTACGCAGATATTTAAGGCATAGAACAAGTAGATTTAGAGCAAATTATATTAAAAATAAGAAGTTTAGGCACAGCTGAAAGGAACAGGTCAGTGTTCTCCTTAAAATAATTTTAGGATAGATATTGCGAAACGATTCTAAACGTAGACCGTATCAATCTTAGGTATGTACGAGTATATGTTAAAAAGATGTAGATTTTCTTGTTCGATAGGATGTGATTTTTTTGGCCAGCATTTTTGTGTGTAATCATCATCAACATCACCATTGATGTACTTTGTATACATATGTACATCTCAACCTCAAAAACACAGAAATGCAATTGAAATATATAAAAAAACGAATGAAACAAGCCGGAATGCATTTAAGTTTTACCAAAGGATATATGTACAAGCCTGTAGTAGCACCTACACATACTAACCGAATCCATCACCGTCGCATGAATGGTAAGGTGGCCATATATTTGGGTGAGGGCGACCAGAATTAAATGCATTGTAGTGTGGTGATGTGGTGAGATAAATCAGATTTTGCACTTTCAACTTTTCTAGGGCGCCCCTGGAAGGGATGTATTCATCGAAAGGTTGTTCCACTTCACATAACTTTGTGTGTTGTTTTTTTTTTCGCTAGATATTGCAACGAATTTTAAGGTGAAAAACGTTGCAAAAAAAAAAAATTTAATTCCACTGAACATGAATGAAGAAGAGTGTAAAGAGATTGAAATTGAATACAGAGTTTGACGACCGGTAAAGTGACATTTGGATATCCTGAAAATGTCGTTTCTTCCTTTACGTTTTCCCTCGACTTTTTTACTTGAAACACTTTCACGTTGCCCATGAGAAATCCCAATGTATCATCTATGTACATGTTGAGGGTTGTTACTCTGGAACGAGAAATGACCTGATGTGGGGAGAATTACTGACAAAAAGGATTGGAGAGTATCTCCACGGCGCCACGTCGGGGGTGAAAAACCAAAGACACGACTATCAGCATTCTATCTAATTGAAACAAAATATTTTTCGTCAAAAAGAAACAGAATATTGTATTTTCGTTCAGCTAACGATGTTGAAAAACATTCTCAGGGTTTTACATAATTGATTCTTTTCAGTTTAAGTCGATGTGGAATGAAATGAATACCTTTTGGTTTTTGTGTGGAAATGATAGCAAACCGGGAATGACAGGGAGAAGAGAAAAGGAGACCAATTCGGGCGTAATAGGCTTTTTAGAGCAAACGTTATTAAATGCCCCATTTGCTGGAATGTTAATAAGTAAGTAGCATACGAAATAAGTCTCATTATTGGTGGAATATTGAATTTCAAGTCTGCTGTGGAATATTACTGCTTCTGTTCTTCTTGGAATTAAGTTGATTTGACGGGGGGACCAAATGAAAGGTAGGAAATTAAATCAGATTTAAATAAGCAGATAACAGTTGATTCAAATTGTTTGGATTGAATTACTTTATGGTCTTGAGAGCATTATTTCGTTAATACAACTGTGATATAAACACTAATCTGGTGTGAATGTTGTCCATTTATTAATAAAGTACATTGAAAAACATATAAACTAATTTTATTTTTAAATAATGTCATACGCTTTAGCTTTATTAACTGAGCAAATGATAGTTATGTTGGACTCTGTTCGCTCTTTCCTCAGTTGCACCAAGGAGCTTAAATTGGGCAGAAATAACTTTCGGATTTACGAGAGATAACAATTATTTAAAATTTAGTTTTCATTGCAGGAATCTTATGAAACAAACTGCACATCAAAAATTATAGGTATAATGTTAATGCAGTTGACAATGCACTCGCACATAAAGCCGAACTGGTTGAATTAGGTGCTTTTCTAGAACCAGGTTTCAAGTCCCCATTGTCCAGATCAAGCACAGTGATATTTACCTTTTTCCTGGGCTAAATGAGGGGAGCGAGAAATTTGAAGACCATAGCGAGTTGATATGCACTGTGGAGGGATTTTAAAAAGTAGATGGAGATTTCGTCATTTTTAAATGTATTGAGTTGCTACAAAAGGGCAATTACAATTTTACTATTATAAAAATTGAATTTTGACAGATCTGGGCGAAGCTTAATACCATGATCTGTATCTTCATGAGTAAAACAATTTGAGAAGCTATATATTTCACCGAAAATACTAAAAAGTCTATCTTTCTTCGAAAACAAGTATTTTCAGTTTAAATTTCGTTTAAATATAAATATTAAGTAGGTAAGCATTTTATTAAAATTCTGAACACAATGGGAATGCAAAATTAAATTCTCAATTCGTTATGCATAACATCACTATATCCATATAACTTTATTATAAAGCCAAAGCGTACGTCTGGTAAGCCAGTTATTGATTTTTTGTAGTTAATTCTTCCTTAATTAAGAAATTAAAATAAAAATAAAATCACATGCTAATTTTTAAAAAAATCAGTGTGTTTTCCAATTAAGGTAAATTTGTTTTAAAATTGTGATTTTAAGGAAGATGGACTGCAATTGTTGCACTTTTAGTTCGGAAATTATTACCTCCACTGTTTGACCGCGGTTGTAATGCAATTAACTTTATAAGGACCATTGGATATTGTTTAGTATATTTTGATTAAATTATTTTTCCTTTCTATAATATAAATATATACCTACTAATATGTATCTTCATATATTGAACTTTTTTTACATTTGGAGTATTATTACCAATGTAGTGGTTTAAAAATGCAAGACAGCAGCTTAAATAACTGCACCAATTTGCTTAAATTTTATCTAACCGCTCTGTACAAGTCGAAGTAAAATTTGAATTCTTCTATTTCTTTTATTAACTTAATAGTATTTTATTTAGTGCAACTTTTAAGAAATTTATCAAGTGTTGCATAGAAAGATGTGCCTCGTGTAGTAGGTATCCGGAAGTTTTTGAGGTTTCTATTATCACTAAATATAGGGCAATATTAATATGTAATATCTTGAAGGCATCTACATACATCATTTGCACAAAAAATAAAGCCCACGACTGGATCGTACATTAAAATTAAATTAAATTTTTAAACATTAAATTTTCCCCACATTTCGATTTTGATGGAAATACATAGAGATTTAGCCGAGAAATAGCCATATTTTTAAAACCAGTTAATAAGAAAAGTACCGTTATACGTATTTTTAGCCAAAAAACGTGGTAAGCCATCTCTTAGCATTTCTCTAGACTAACTCAAATATGAAATTTAATCAAAATCGTTACAACCTTGTTCGAGAAAACCGTTTTTTTTTTGTTGTAAAATTGGCCTTAAGTAATGTACCGTTAATAATACGGCTAGAATAAAAATTCCAATTTCTCCCCCGGGAAATGCACAACAGACCCCAGATATGATGTTTGAAACAAATCGGTCCACCCATTTGGGCTGTAGTCGAACTACATGCATACATACAGAGTGAGGACAGACAGCCAGAATTGGCACACCCACTTTTTCGAGCTTCTCTATCATCGTAATGTCAGAATTCATTGGTATCTCGAATTCGAATGTTTTCACGAACCCAATACTGCCCTATATTATAGCTGCAAGTAAAAATAAATTAATGAACGCCATTCATACTGCGAAATTTATTAATTTTTAAGAAAAATGCATGTATTTTATGTACAAATCCTTCAAACAAAATTCTGGTTTTACAATTAATCGTATGGAATCGTATTCATAAAAATATTTGTATGGGAGATTCGGAGTGTGAACCGCTGATTCTTATTTTAATGAATTCATTTATAAGTTTATGAACTGTTCATAAACAGTCGATTATGATTTTTTTAAATAAAAATATTGGATAAATGAACATATTCATTATATTAAAAAAAAAAACACTAAAAGTAAATACCATTTGAGAATATTCGTACGATAGTTTTCAGTGGCGATGGTGCCGTGGTAGTGTATCCAGTCGCGGAGTAAGAGGTTCCATGATCAAATATCAGCGACATCATACATACATACATTGCACATAAGTGCAATTTTAAAATTTTGTTAAAACAGGCACTTAGAATATTTAACACAAAAATGTAAAAAAATATTGTAAATTTACAGACGAAGTTTGGACAATAACCAAAACAACCCCACGCAAGGAGAATTAACTCCACCATAATCAATCTCGCCAAACCGTTTTTTCTGTTAATGAAAAAATGCATGAGACAAAGAATCGATGCATTAAGTCTAAGGACGTTTTCTCATATCTATTAGTAAGCAGTATGAATGTACATTTCATGCAAAGATTCTTACTTTTCATGAACGATTTATAGCTGTATGAATATATGTTATAATTAATGTTTTTTAACTGTACGAATTCGATGTTAAGCTCACTTTTAATGAATTTTTCATTCAGAATATGTACTTTTTAATTTATATTATGTACCTTTTTGGTTCAATGTAGTTTAAAGCATAGTTATTATTATTTTTTTGAGCTAAGTAATATATTCAAATGACCAATAGGACGGGATACAGTGGGGAATTAAAATAGCCTGCTTTCAAAATGTATTCAAAAGCCATATACGAGTACATATGTATATGTAATACATAATTATTTGAGTGCTGTGGCTCAATGGTTGGTGCATAGGGTGGGGGACTATATTTTTGTTTGCCTAATTTGATAAATTTTGTAGATATTTTTCAAATATGAATACATTCGCTCTTTCGTACGAAAATTTTACAGTCAATTGGGGAAAATTCTGAAATGATTTTTTAACTACAAATGCAAATTGAGATTTTCAAAAAGTCTTACATGAGTAATATTATTATTATAATTTCCGAACAGAACACATACTCCAATTATAGTCAAATGATGGAAATAACTGCTTTGAAGACAATTTAAAGTAGAACTTTGACACAGGGTTCCGATATTATAGTTCATAGTAGCCTTAAGTTAGCCACAGAACGCTTTCTCTTATGTTAGCTCATGTTTGAGAAAGTGAACGAACATATAACGAATCCATGCTGAACTTAGTAATAAGATTCTGAGTATTTGTGGGTTAACACACGTAGGCATATTGGCACAAATGTGTATACACATATCTCACTTAAGTATAAGCAAATGCTATAAGATAATGGTTATATTTTATCGTATCATCGTTTAAAGTCATGAATATTTTTAAAACAATGTTTTCATAAATTTGAACAAAATGAATATGTGTAATTTTAAATATTAAACTCCCTAATAAAATACATCATACATATGTTTATATTTAGTTTCTATAGGAATCCAAGTCAAGTTCAAGAACACTGAGAATCGAAGACTTATTTAATATCGAGTTGTGTTTAATAATAAATACATTTAAGTATGTATTTAAAATGAATTAATGAATTTGTGGACTCCATTGTCAATTAAAATGATGTGTTCCTTACGATATTGACCAAACATCCTCGACGCAAAAATAAGATTTGAATAGTGATGGTCAGATATAGATCAAATAAGATTTTTAAATTCAAAGTAAACGTCGTTGACCCAACAGGTGTGTTTGGTTACGCATAACCTTACAATAGATTTGTAAAGCACTTTAAATAAGGTTGCAAGACAACTTAATATGATTGTCTTCAATCTTTTTGCGAGACGATTCTTGATTAGTGCGAATAGCAATTGTACGTTAAGGCAGCTTAATTGGGAGTACTAAACTAAAATCTTTCTGAACTATTGTAATTTAATTTCATTTTAAATCTGTCACCGTTGAAATAAGTTACAAATTAATTCCAAATTCCCCAAATTTTAAAATAATTATTTCAGTTTTTAATGACATATAATCCACATTCCCAATTAAAAAATTGCAACCATATGGCTAAGACTACACATATAAAAAATAAGTACGATTTCAAATCACTTAAAAAATTGATTCCCTTTTTTTCTTACCTCAGTTTCCAGTTTCATCTTTGCTCTGATCAATCGACGAAACACAATTTTCTTTTGTCTCTCAATAGCACTTGCCGCAATAAAAACTTTTTCACTCAGTGTCATTTCTAAAATTTATTCGTTCTTTCGCGAGATTTTGAGTAGATGAGACTCAAACTCTCAACTTTTCAAAAAAAAAATAAAGTTCTTGCTCTCGAAAATAGTTGCTAATCAAATAAAGGATTTCTTAAGAGTCATACAACACTTGGTCTATTAATTTCACAAAAAATATATAACTGCCTTATTAATATTTCCCAAGAGTGTTTTTTTTCGTCGATATGTCCCTTTTTTTCGTCGTCATAAAAACTCAAACTTAACTAGCTGCTGGTGCTAGTTGGTGTTTTCGAACATGAAGTTATTGTAGTGGAAGCGAACTTTGCCAGCGTGAAACACTAAAACTTTTACACTTTACAGCCAAACACATAAAAAAATCGTTATACATCGTTATAGACCATTTATGTAGTATGTGCATGAGGAGTAGAGTTCTGGGGACGGGTACAGTACATAATGAAAAGAACAACGTCTCGTGAGGAACTTTTTTAATTGAAAGTAATTAACATTAATTCTGTGTTCAGGAGCTACTTGCCGTTGTTTCAGTTTATGACACACAACTGTCTAATATTTTTTGGGTTATGTCACACAGGCAATATCTATCTGTGATCCTTGTAAATTGTTTTTTTGCACGCAATTAATGGTGTGTGAGTGTGCTTTTTGTATTTTACCACAACTTCCTTCCGTTGGATATTGTACTCCAACTAAGAACTGCTACTGTGACGATAGGAAAAAAAGAAGGTCCTTGTGAGATGTCATCCTCAAAAACACTAGGTGATTGGTTTCTCTGTGGTGATGAAAGTCGACGTCGTCGTTGAGTCAGATGAACTGAAGGATTATGCTGATGACTCTAGTGGCTCTCCAGATACAACAAAAAAAAATTCTTTCCGTTTTTGTTTGACGTCCCTTTTGTTCTGAGGAATCTTTATGCTAGTCCTTTGCACACACAAAGAGAGAAAAAAAAAACACTGTTCAAATATTCACAGGTTTTTTTATTTTTTTTATTTTTTATCCTTGGAGGATATTGGGTACACTACGCTCCACTCACTCCGAGAACTTGCAACCGACTAAATGAAAACTCAGCTGTGCGGTTCTATTTGAATGAACTCCAGCCTGGGGGCGATAAGATGCCACAAAATTCCAGCAGAGAAGTACCAGCAGCTACAACGGCGACCGAGAACACATTGTATGTGCCACACAGTGCCGGTGAAATAAGGGCTGTGAAATGTATGTTGCTAGTGGTGAGGGCGCGGGCGCACTCCTACTCCCGTACGTCTTTCCTGCTCCCTCCCACTGATTATTTGTGTGTGTACTGTCCTTTGAAATTTGAATCTTTCTCCTCTGAGCCCAGGACTGTAGTTGTCCTGGTTTTCAGGATGCAGGCTGCACAGCAACTGACTGGCAAACACACACAGGTTTTGGCTTGAAGTAATTTTTTTCCAGTTGACAACGTCTCCCCGGCGCCAGTATAAGAGATTCTTACTAAAAAAAAAGCTCTCCCGCGTTGGAGTGCGCATGCCATGAGCTTTTAGTGCCTGGTAGTATCCCCAATGAATGAGTATATGCATATGTTTTGTGTAAAATGAGTTCAGCCGCACAGAAAGTCAAATATGTATGCAACCCCTTGGCAAACACCATACAGTGCCACGACATGAGTTGGGGGTGCAACTACCGACCGACCTCTTACAAATTTGTGACATTTACGACTGTATGCTGTCTATATGCGGCAAGAGTCTCGGCTTCGGGATGAAGTGTTAATTTTTCATTTAGTACATTTGCAAAAATGTGTTTCCCTTCGCCTTACTTCGAAGGATTGGTATCGGCTGTGTGTGCTCATTTTGTGTTGGACAATAAAATTGGAAAGCTAGTTGGATAATTTCTGTTATCAGCTTCTGATGTGCACTTATACATGGACATCATCGCACACAAAGCAGTATTCATATTACTCGTCCGAAGTGTTTCTTTCTTTTACATACATACATATGTATATAGAGAGAGGAAATTTGCTTAAGCATTGATAGAGCGCCCTAAGCATACCAATTATGATACCTAATCTTGGCAGAAATCATCTTGAAATTGATGGTCGGTTTATAGAGTTGACGCATCAATTTGGAATCAGTATTTCAATCTGTGGATATGAGTTGTGTGAAAAGAGGCTATAATTTCAAGATGTGTGCCGACCAGAAAGCCAATTTTATACGCAACAGGTGTATTCAAAAAACACTCGCAGAACCCTTAGCATTGCAGATCCGAATTTAAATTACTTTCATGTTGAGAAAATTTAAGAATTTACGAGATACTGTGAGAAATAGTATGTATAGGGATGAATGTTCAAAAAAGTGGGGTTTAAGTTATTTCATTATGCGGCAGGTGCAAATCAAAGGAAACACTAGTGGTACGTGTTTTGACTCAGATGTCTTTCTGTTTATATCAACGTTAGAATATTAGTGATTCTCTCAATACAGTTATTTTCCTTAGCCACAGACGTAGAGGCTAGGCAATAACAATGGTCAATTCTTTCGAATGTCTAAAATGAATTAGTTAAATTATAATATTTAATAGATTTAATAAAATATTAAATTGAATATTGAAATAAAATACAGAAAGATGGTTTAAATATCCATGAAATACGATTTATTTGATACTTATATAATTTAATCATATATGTATGTAAATATGATTTTAACCATTTGACTGGAGGTCGGAATTTCAGACCCTCTAACTTAGGCTGTATTTCGGCAATAACGCGTCGAATGTTGGCTTCCATGTACTTTTGGTCTATCAGTGTAGACAAGCGACTTTATATGTACATATATCCGAAGAAAAAATTAATTTAAAGGCGCCAAATCGGACGAACGAGTTAACAGGTCCGTTTCTTAATATTAATTTTTCATCAAATTCTTTCAGTAAGAAAATTAATTGTATTGCGCGCTTGTGACAAGTGGCGTCGTCCTACTGAAACCACATGTGTGCAACATTAATACATTCCTAGTGAAGCACGAAAAAGTGAATGCTCACCGTTAACTGTAACGTTCTGATCATAAAGTGAACCAAACGATGAAATTTTCTGGATGTAAACAAAACTAAACTTATCCTGAACCAACCGAGAACTGTCAAATCGACTATCACAGAAAATGTTGCCAATGTTAACGTTAACACCGAAAATAAGGCAATATATTGTATATTTAATACATATGTACATGTATGTATATCTAATAACAAGTCTCTCTCATGCACACTACGAATCTGGTCACACTATCTTTATTTTGTGGGCGAAAGCAAAATATACATTTGGTCGGCGACATTTTGAAATAATTAAAGTTGGTTATAGGCAAAAGACAATGGCACTTTATTTGTCAACACTGCAAATGAATAAGTCGTAATAAATAATTCTAAATAAAAGTAAAAAATAAAAAAGAGAAAAAAAGAAGGAATGAAAAATATGTTCGTGCATTCACTCGTCTATCGCCGTTAGCCTTTCAGGATTCCTCTTTTTCATAAAGGTCAGTATTGTGGTTTTAGGTTGGAAGCGAATTATCGAAAACGATAATGCGTGATGAGTAGAACTCGTGTTTGACAGCTTAACAGTGTTCGAATGAAATGACGCACCATAACCCGTGTTTTCATTTCAAATTAATTTTTTCATTTCAAATATATAGCGATATATCATACATATAATCTTTATTCGAACCTGGAATCCCAGGCACAGTGAAAGTAGTCCATGTCCAACCCACTAATCATATGTCACGGCACTCAAACAAACATACATGAGTACATATAATATTTAATGAGAAAGCTGCTTAAAAATCCTTTGTATTTCTGATACGACATAAAACTGTAGGTTGCGTCTATACATGCAAAAATGTACACCACGCACAAAGCTTGGCGCTCTTTGGGCTGCTTAAGGCCTAATAAATATTGACTTATTTATTTTGCATCCCGTGATATGAACGCATTTTAAAAAAAAGTTATCTTTAACCTGAATTTAATGGTAGATATATTTAGCTAATTACTTAACTCATTTGTGCACTAAAGCAACAATGTGATTTCACAGTGGATCTATGTTTGGTCCATACACTACTTTACCTAACGAAAACTAGAGGTCCTAAGAAGTTGATTGCAATTCCAGTTCATAAGTAAAAAATTGTCAACAAAATATAAAGAATTTTAATACCTGACCAAAGGATTTTATCTGATTTCAAAAACTTTACTTAGCCAAGAACGATAATACGGACGTGAATCTTCATGAACCACACACGAGACTAACTCCATTGAGAAAAAAATAATAGTGAACAGGATTCTTAGAGAATTGCAAAGAATTTACAAAGAATATCCAGAAACACTAAGCGCGATAGTATGCAACATCCTCAGTTGGATAAACTTTTCATAAGGACATCTGTTATTTCATCCACAAGGAGCAGATATTAAGCTTATGATATTGATGAGTGTTCTGAGGCCGATAAAATATAAATGCAATAATGTTGTACCTGTTGAAGCTCAGATTAGATATCAGATCTGGAATAAGCTTCGATATGAAATTCATTAATCGGAAAAAGATTTTAATAAATTTGGTAATATTGGTTACTTTTTTTTTTCTGCTGCCTACTACTTACCATTCTAACGAACTCAATATTAATGCTAATATATCATCACTGCACACTCCACACGCTGTTCTATTTTCACCCTTTTGCTGGGTTCAAAATGTTTCAAACTTTAAATTACATGTGATGAGACCTCAATTTTCTCTTAGAGCGGAAGTTAAAGGGCACATCAGCACGCATAGACTGAGAGCAATACTATCAACTATATGTGAATGTTTGCAGTTAGCGTTTATTAACTGCACTTTCTGTCATTAACACTCTTCAACTGGGTTTACGCAATAACTTTCAGGCTAGGTTCAACACAATACCTCTGACCATAATGTCTTAATCACCACGTTAATTACTACAAACCACATGTCCTATAAAACGTGCCCACAACACGTAACAACGTAAACAACCTCATAAATATCTAAAACCTCGCTTAAGCCTTAAGGATGATAGTTCCAAGGAACATAACAAGGACTAATAAAAAAAACTTATACTACACCATAAGTTTTCAACACACCCAACCCTGGTCTGACCAATCTCATTTGAATAATTAAACCGATTGACAATTAAACGTAATGTTCGATGCCAATACTTCGCTGCATTTGCTCATTTCCGATGAGTTTTACTTCTCCAAACAATCAGCAACTTGAGTATACACATCTACATATATTAAAACCCCACCCCCGTCCGGTTGCAATAAATTCTACAAAAGGTAATTGTTTTCGTGGCGACGTTGCGGTTGTAAATTCTTTTTGCGCGTTCTGCACACCAATACCATCGCACCTTGGAACGCAGAATGGTCAGGACACCACCCCCTCAGTTTCTTCCACCGTTCACCTGTGAAGTGTACATATATCTGAAGGACTTCTATCTCACGGTATCAGGATGAGGAGAAAGCACAAGCTGCATCTGCCATTTCATCATGGTGTCACCTGAGATTGAACGACATGGTGTGCTGTGTGCCGCACATAACGAAGAAAGGACGACACAAAATGGCATCGGCATTAAATTATGTCAAATAAATGACAGTGGAATTCTATCCTAGGGCACACTACCACCCCTCAACACTGTCCTATAACCAAACTGCAAGCTCCAATCGGTGCGGTGTCCACTTTTACGATGGCATTGTTTGTCATATGGCATACTGGAGAATCCTGGATGTGTGTTGGACCGGTCCATTCCGTTCCGTCTATACGTGTGTCGGTTGCAATTGAATTTATCCAGTTTTACGGTAAATCGATAGTAAAAGCTGCTTGCCGCCACTTTTACTATTGCATTTTGTAATTAAGCGCGTAGACCAGAAATTAAATGTTTAATGAGATTTAAAACGCCGGAGGGATGTTGCCTCGGAGGATTTTTTTTTTGTGTGCTGTTTCTGTTGCCGCTACTCCGGTTTCCCTTTTTTTTTGTTGCTTGCTTACAGCAATTAATTTAATCCTCTCACTCTAGAGATTTCACCAGGATACGCGCAGCACGGGCGGCGGCGAGTTGGAAAACGTTTTCATGGACACGGTTGAGTGGGTCGATTCTCTACCGCCTATATCGGTATTATGTTGGCCGAATGACCGATTACCATAAAAATGAGCGTAGGATTCCGCCTTTTTGGGGTGTTTTTACACAGTGTGTGCGCTGTATTCGGCACTTAAAATCAGTTAGAATACTTTAATGCTGGGCGTATATCAAGATACCGAAGTTGATGGACTTTTTCTTCCAAGTAAGAGTAACTCCAAATTCAAATCAAATAATAAGTAAAACATATTTTATGTATATGTATGTACATATATCGTGTGCGCGCGACACTCTCTACGCCAACTTTCTGATGATTTCATCGTTCGACATTTGAAAGGTTAAGAGTATGACAGAATAGTAAGTAATGTTTCCTCTAATCCCTAGTACTGAAATTCATGGCAACAAATGATGTTTAAATTCGGAGTAAATACATGAGAAATGTCAAATTTCAAATGCCGGGTCGCACTACATAATCATAAATACATAATGGAAAGATCGAGAAGGGAACTGTGCAGACTTGCGTTCAAGGGTTTAGTTGGACCCGTCCTCAGGCTCTTAATTACACCTAGAACCGCAATTCTTTGGACCTTGATGATAAGTTTGATGTTATATTCTTTTCGCAACCACTGTGGGGCACATCCAAATGACCATCACCCAGGCTTTCTTAACGCGCTGCTCAATTCGAAGCTTCTAGTTTAGTTAGTTAGCTTCTAGTTACCTAGGTACTTAGCACTGGATAAATGGAATATCTGACTATGCAGTGAAGGGCATGGAGCAGTGAAGGTCGGTATTTTGGATTTAGTGATAAGGATAATTAGTTCCGTTTTGCTTTATGCTGAGACCATATCCACTATCTAATGTGCTAATTTTGTCCAAGACACATTCCATTATCACCCTAATTCCTGAAGAAATCTCTGATACCAGTATTGCAACATCATCCGCATATACGACACCTTTACTTCATCTCTGTCAAATCTAAATAGAATTTTGCTGATTGGTATAAGCCAAAGAAGAAGATACAAGACTCCTCGCTGAGGAATTCCTCTTCCAACCGATATGGTGGAAGTACGTACCGTGCGTAGGTCGATTAAATGATTCTAGTTCTAACCGTAGTCAATATCCATTTATTTTTTGGTGTTTAAGCCTATTGCTACACCACCATTGCTTGAGATGATTCTTCTGATTTCAATTAGCCATTTCCAGTTTGGTCAGTAGTTATATTTCAATCGACCAATAAACTTTAAGCTCTAATGAGTTAAATAGATTGGTTTTTATTAAGTAAAGTGAAAGCCTAAATGGGATGTCATACCAAATACTTGAGTAAATCAAAACGTCTTAGTCCCTATGTTTTGCTGTTCCATCCCATAACCAAATGAAGAGGCAAGCTATTTTTTTTAACCGCCGAAACGGATTTTATAAAAAAAAAGTTTGTCGAACAATAGATATACAAAGAACGAAGGCACAAAAAATAAGGTAAATGCTTTAGAACTTAATTAAACAGTTCTAAATATTCCCATCACGTAACATCAATTGACCATCGTCATGTCCTTTACTATCAGCAAAGCAACGTCTATTACTTTACGACAACTCTATGGCTTGTCAGAGAAATAATAAGAAACGAGAGAGGAAAAAAATCCCCAATCGATGGGAAGGAAGGAAACATTTAAGGATTATTTTTCCTTCTCTTCCTTCTTGTGATTCTGTCAAAACCTAAAAACTATTTCCTTTGACATCATTTTCTCAGCATTTTGTTTGATGAACTCCAACGATAGATACCTACTCTGGTAGAGTTGAAGTAATTTCAACCTCCCAACCTACTTTGCAATTCGCATCCACATTTTGTGGGTTCATTGGCCAATTGGTGGATGGCGGCCGCCTTCTGCCAAACCCCACGACACATTTTAACTTAATGACTTTTCTGGCTACAAAACGACCGACTGACGGCCACAGCGGAGGACTGACTTTTTTTTCTCCTGGAAATGTTTTTATTTACTTTTAAATATTTGATGCGGCCCTTTGGCTATAGATGGCTAAAGGGAGGTTCTACCTGCTACGTCTCTCTGATGTTCTCTTCTGGATTTTACATCAAATTGGAATTGTATGAATTTATTATGCGACAATTTTAATTTTGCATTAATTTTTCAGCACGCGAATAGGCGTACGCTGTTTTTACCCACAGAATAATTGCATCTGAAATAAAAATTGACCTCACTAACATAATGAAGTACCTTTTTACTATTTTATACAGAGAGAAAATCTCATCTTTAAAGATTTATCAATTAAAAATGTATCAATGTATGTAATCCTTGGGGCGGCAGAAGACGAAAGGCGGAGTTCCGTTACTCTTGAGCGCGCTTCATCTTTGATAAAGTGTCTCGTTGTCGAGGGTGTGCAAATAAATGGAAAAGACAATTTGTAGATAAGATATTTTATCTAATAAAAGGGTTCACTGTTTATTTATTTAGAGTTCTCTATGTTCATAATTTTAACACAGGGAGAGAGAAGGAGAAGGCAATCTTTTGCCGATTCAAGGCCGTTGCTGGGAATTCTATTCCCTCTGGAGAATTTTCATCAGAAACAGTAACTGCTTTCGGAAGGAAGTGTTCTAACAAGCTAATTATAAGGAAAGTTTGATTATTTAAATTATACTTAACAGTTGCTTTCGATTAAACATGAGAAAGGGGGTTGAAAAAGTCCTTAAGATCTTAAACATAATTTTGGAATATATTTTTATACTGACTTGGAAAGAAATTAACCCAAATGACAAAGTATTTTACGATACATCTAGTACATTTCAAGTTTCGTAAAAACTTAAAGTGAATTTTACTAAACAATTAAAGGTAGGTAATGTAGTTATGTGGGTGCCGTGACTCAGTGGTTAGTGCGTTGGTCTATTGCGTTGGACATGGGGTACCAATTTCGAATCCAGAAAATACTATCAAAAGTTTTTTTTTCGTGGCCACATCTCTGGCGAGAGTCTGACAAACATCCAAGAGTATAAATGCCATGAGAAAGCTTCTGAAAACCTCCCTGCCCTATGGATACGGCATAAAACTGTAAGGCCCTTCTGAACCTTCTGGGGTCATTCAACGCTCAGTTTATTTTAAACTAATTAAGAGGACCTTGCTTTAAGATCAAATCAAAACAAAATTTTCAATGCGCTAGTTATACCATTATAACCCTCACTGACCACAGTTGTCTTATGAGAACATGTCTCCTCGCAACCATCCCATATGTCAGAAACCCATTTCTTATTCTAACACATATGTACATATACATACATAGCTCAACTAGAACATAATTTAAAATATCGATCGTCTAGTCTAGTCCTCAGTTATAGAGTTCGAATGATATACAGTACTTTTTAGGCTTGAGCAAATGGCAAATAAATTTAATATTTAGCTACATATATCAATCAACATTGAATGAATTCCTTCTTTTCGATTGACAGGATAACTGTCGAAAGTTAAATAAATCACTTTTACAAACAAAAAAATACATAGGCATAAACTTTTAACTTAAGCACATTAAAGCAATAAGAAACTTATGTATTTCACTTGAAAATAATTCGTTCAATTAAAGAAAAGACCATCAATAACAAAATTGTCAATATTGATTGCTTTTCTCAGTGATTGAAAGAAGACACGG
Organism: Chalcosyrphus nemorum; assembly: GCA_949716465.1. Lineage (NCBI taxonomy): Eukaryota > Metazoa > Arthropoda > Insecta > Diptera > Syrphidae > Chalcosyrphus > Chalcosyrphus nemorum. The sequence goes on from OX454335.1 coordinate 12,666,923, forward strand.
ATACCATTACCATCTCGGTGCCCTCATCCTCACTCCATTGCTCTAATTATTCATTTCTTTGCGCTTAGCTTCACAAAAATATCTGATTACTTCTCACCAAAGGCTGATAGAGATTTCTCTGCCCAACACACAGATTTTCCCATCCAGTGCACCTCTTTAATAACACTGCTATACAAAAAAAATAAAAAAATCTGCGGCAGGGATTTTGTTAATGGTTTTTGTTAATACTCATATTAGACCTTCACGCTGCATGCTTATTTATTTTTGATTCACTCTGGTTATTGAGATAAACGGAACTAAGAAATAATTGAAAATTTCAAACTACCCTACAAACATTGTGGTTCATTGATTTGTTTTCACTTACGTTTGTTATCTTTTCACGGATTTATTTGCAACAACTTAACTTTATAGCTATCAGACCCTGTAGTTATCAGTTATAAATCGGTTGTTTTGTGTTAAAGTGCATTTTTCCTTTCAAAAACATGAGTTTTCCACGTAAACCTTGTTTAAACGATCCTAACAGTTTCTGCTTTATTTGTGGCAAGTTTTGTTTACAAAAGCAAAGAAAAGGGATCACAGAGTTTGTAAAAACAGTCTACCGAGAATATTTCGGGATACCATTAGTGAAAAGGAATAAATATTGGGTGCCAAACATCGTGTGCAAGCCGTGCGTAGAATCTTTGCGTTACTGGAGCCAAGGAGGACGTAAAGGGTTACAATTTGGAGTGCCGATGATGTGGAGTGAGCCAAGTAATCACTTAAACGACTGTTACTTTTGTGCCGTAAATGTTAAAGGTATGAACCGGTACAAAAAACGTACTTGGGTTTACCCGAGTGTGAAATTTCCAGCCCTTAGCATGGAAAAATTAAAAGCAGGCATCTTTGATGGACCGCAAATACCTACACTGATAAAAGACACTGAGTTTGTAGCCCATATGACACAGATTGAATCTGAAGCATGGTTAAGCTTTGTGTTGGTAGTAAAAAACTTTTTGGGGAATCACAAAGCGCCGGAATATCAAGAACTAGTTGCAAAAATGCTACAAAATTTTAACAGAGTAGGAGTCAACATGAGCATAAAATTGCATTTCTTACACAGCCATTTGGACCGATTCCCGCAGAACCTGGGTGATTACAGTGAGGAACAAGGAGAAAGGTTCCATCAGGATATCAGGATAATGGAAGAAAGATATCAAGGTCGATGGGACAGCCATATGATGGCTGACTATTGCTGGACCTTGAAAAGAGATTGTCCTGACAAAGTAAATAAGAGGAAATCCCAAAGAAAAAGGTTTTCATGATCTTCATTTATTTATTCTAGTTAAAGGTACCCCAAACTATTATTATTTTTGCGTATTTTTGTAAAGATAAACAATAAAAATAAATTTTAAATACATCTTTTGGCCCATTTATTGAGGCATTTTATGGAAAATATTAGAAGCGTTTATCTCAAAAACTGGAGTCAATTTGACCATTCTGGTATTTTTCCCGTTATCAGCACACTCGTCTTATACAAAATCGACTTCAAGTATGCCTTCCGCAAAATGACTGTATAGCAGTGTAATCAATTTAACCGCAAACAACCGACGAAGACGCCTTCATGCGGTGTATGCTCGAATAATCGCCATGAGAAGAGCTCTTAAGGATTCCGGAGCTTCAAAGTCTCTCCACTGAATATGACTTGGAATGTGTGTACAGGGGTCGGAAGGATACCCTTATGCATGTATTATGCAGCCGAATCCTCTCAAGTCTTGCCCAGAACGACAAAACAAAAAAAAAAAAAACGCATGGAAAATTGAAAAAAAAAAATCCTTTCAAAGGCAGTAGCCAGCTGCCGTTTTTTTTGCTAGTGAATACTATCCTGGCCCTGGCGTTGTTTTCGTTGTCCTTCCTAATTCTTTCGCTGCTTGTTGTGTGCCTTGGTCGTTTGTCGTCGTGGTGAAATGCGTGAAATTTGAAACTTTTTCTCCATTGTCCCGTACTAATTTACATAATATACTTTTAGTGAACGCGAAACTGTGGCCTTTTACACAAGGCATAAGCTTGTATAATTTCTCCCTCACTTGTGTTGTGTGTGTAGGTTGAAATCAACCCGATTTGGATGGATTTCTGCACAATAATGTGTGCAAACACGGTACTACAATGCCAACAATGGCAGTGGCATTGGACGATCAAGGGCGCGCGGGACGCGGAGGAAACCAAACTGTCATTTAATATCCGCAATTAAAGTGGTCATCAATCAAAAAACACTGAAGCTCCAATTTCTGTCCGACCAAACAACGAACCACCATCAACAGCAGGAGCACATTTCTGGCTCATCCGCCCTGCATTTACACATCGAGTTATTGTGCTCGTTATCAGTGTCCTGTCCTTATTCCTGGAACAACACACGATGTGTTTTTATTTTCATTTTATTTTTTTTCTCTGCTTTATCTATACTCTACTGTTGTGTGGGATCGTCTTTTCGTTTCGTTGTGTGGTGTCCTTTCTGTCCAAACATTATGCTGGTATTCTAGAGCCGGAATGTAGGGAAGAGCACGACACCTTGGTGGTCGATATATTGAGGAATCGCATGTGGTGGCATCAAACAATTCAAAGAACGTGACGATACCATTAGTGCTACCCGTGGAGTAGGACACTGACGACCACCAATATCATCACTACTCCACTACTATCAACAGTATTCCTTTCTCTCGCTCCGTTCTGGTGTATCCTTGATTGGACAAGGCAAGTACGCTGTACACATCAGAGGTTATTTAATTGGAAAAGAATGAAGAAGACCAGTTCTCGTTCATGCAGGGATATGTTTATCCTTAACGCGACACAGGAAGCTTGTCCTTAGCACATTATCTTCTTCGTGCTGCAATGTGACCCGGACACTACCACCAATAGTACCACGTGTGTGTGGTGATTGAATTGAAGGATTTTTTTCGTCCTAATTAGAAAATCGAGAAAGTGCATTTAGCTGTGTTTTTAAGAAACGGCTTCCAGTTGCTCTTGTCCGCTCATTCTGGGTGGACTGTAATTACTAAATAATAGTTATATGGGTGTGCAATGGACCGAGGGTGGCCAGAGTATACTGTATATTCTAACAAAGAAAGAAATCGTTTCAAGTTGGAGGTTGATTACAAAAAAATAAAAATAAATAAGTACGAACTTTTACTTAATATAAATAAATTATTTTATAACAAAAATAAAAAAATGTATGATTTATTTAAATGTACATACTCGTATAGACCATATTTGAAGACATTTTAATTTTTGCTCATATTTAAATTTTGATCGAAATCAATGAGGTAAGAAGGATAAGACAAGAGAAAATCAACTTTTTGCAAAATTGGCCATTAATAATAGAGTTAGAATGAAAATTCCCATTTTCCCTCTGGGGAACACGCAACAGACACCAAATATAAAGTTTGAAACAAATCGGTAAAGCCGTTTGGGCTGTTGCCTTGCGTAGATACGTATGTATGTATCTATGTATGTACATACAGAGTCTGATAGCCAGGCCCACATTTTGAACTTCCCTCTCATTGTAATGTCAAAATGTATTGTTATCTCGGGTTAGATTTTTTAAAGAATCCAGTACTTGCCCCTTATTCTAGGTGCAAGTACAAAAGTTTGGTAGTGATTGTCTTTGACGAAGAATCATCCATTGTGGTGTATACATATATGAGGAAGCTAAAGGTCAAAAAAGAGTGATTAAAGAAACATTAAAAGTGTTATAAATCACGAATATAGCCACGAACATACATATGTTTTGTTGAGAGCTAATTTCAAAACAACGAAGTCAGACGTACCAGCTTTGGAGTATAAGAATGCACCTGTCGATAGCCTTGCGGGGTTGTCCAATTGCAATGCAAAAAACACGGCCAATGATGATTGATGTCGAGCCATGATAAGGGATTATTTGATGCCTTAAATTGAAAGTCGTTTTTTGCAGGACATTTATTACCAACAAGACGGTAGCACATGCCATATCCGAAGTGTACAGAGAAGCAGTTTTATGTTTTATAGCGATCCTAATTTGGAGATTATTCCTGTAATTATTTCAACCATGACTTCCGCGACAGACTGTATATGGTTTATACATACAATGTTTTCACCGAACCGAAACCGCAGTAAGCCGTTCCCACTATGTCGAAATCATTTAGAATGTCATTGTCTATCCAAATGGAAGTGCCGGGAAAAAACAGATGTTTTTTGACTATCGCAATCAGTGTTGGGCTCAGTGATGCCAGATTTTTTTTGTCTTATTCCCCATTTTTGAAAAAATTCCCCATTTCGTAATCGGTTTTTCCCCATATTAATCCCATGTAAAAATATACAATTTTTTTTACGAGTCCCGAAATCAACTGATTTGGGCCGCAGGGCTTACACGACTGATACATCTGTCAGTATCTATGTCAGTATGTGACAAACGGTCATGTATTTGTGAGAATTGGTTTATTCTTTTCTAATAAAATGTCATAATTTGGTCGGCATTGTTTTTGTACGTAAGGTGTTGCTATATTATTATGTGAAAGAACAGCTGAAGAGTCATAATTGTAGCATCTCCAACGTACTTACTAAAGCTCCCAGTTTTCTACATCAAACGGTTCTTACTAAAACCAACTGGGTTAATTCAGAAGCTGTTCCCTGTTTCTTCTTTAGGGAACAGGAAACTAAAAATGAATATCTGAAATCGCCTTTTAATACAGTTTGAAAGACTTGTTGAATATCCGAAATTTACAGCTGACTTTCGGTGGTTATTCTTTTGAAACCGTATAAGATAATTGAACCATCTTTTCTACTAATTAAAAGAATAATATGTTAATGTTCGGTCATGTTTTGCTTTTTACCCGATTTTTAGACCACTTTTTCTCATATTCCCCATCTAATGAAAAACTCCCCAAAATAGGGGAAAATTCCCTACATCTGGCATCGCTGATGGGCTTTGGACTTGCTACCATAAAAGCAACGAACAAATTAAACAATGCATAAAATTTATATGTACATAGGTACATAATGCATAATGTATAACCTTAATTAAAAATAAGAAAAATATAAAATACATATGTACCACTTAATTGCTAGAAGTCCAGACACTAGTTGCAGTTGTTTTGACATATAACATTCTGACGTCTTAATTAACACCTAAATTAACTGAAGTTTCCGCTTATGTTTGTTCGATTTGACAACCTCTTACGATTGAACTCAAGGAGATTTAAAGTATATTTTGACGAGGCCTGAATGAAGTTTTTGAGCCCTCGATAATGTATGGCGTTTGGTGGAAACCACAGTTGGGCATCAATCAATTAATATTAATTGCAATTAATCAATTGATTAAAAATAATTGTACCAAAATAATTGCAATTAATTTCAATTGTGATTGATTTCCATATTTAAACTGCAATTAATTTAATCTTCAATGAAAATAATTGCGAGTTAACTGTTAATTGTTAGTTTTTAATCCCATTCGCAATTAAAATTGTGTACACCTGTCTTCTCTCTTTCTAACAAGTAAATATTAAGTATGAATTGAACATGAATAAAAACTTCACTTGCACTAACGTGGGAAATGCTTATGGTTTCTTTGTCGGATAACAAAGTATAACTGGAATATAAAATTATACTATGTATTATTGTCGTAAAGAATTGGTCCTTTTTTTAGCTTTTAATTGTCAATTTCAATTGCTATTAACAATTATCAATTGAATATTTCAATTTCCGAAACCACAATGAACAATTTTCAATTGTCAATTGCAATTAATTAAGTGTCAAGAATTAATAGCAATTAATTTTTGCCCAACACTGATGGAAACATAGTATGTATTACTTACAATTTCTAGTAAGCTGTTAACATATAGTATGTTCAAATAGTATGTTGAAATATGTAGGTCAAACCGTTTCGGCTCCACAATCTTGCACATCTACCTACAGTGCTCAAACTCTCCGACAGCCACAAATAAGAGTGCATTTTTATTCGAAATGCGCTTGGAATTAATATTTTTGACTTAATTTTACAATTTCTCCAATTTAAGTGAATGCGAAGAAACAGGTAAAAGCCACTATACCAAATCGATCGAAACATTGAACTTGTAACGATTTAACGTCTTAAATTCAATTTACGAAATTAAATGGCGCAAAAAAAAAAAAACACTTTAAAAACAAATGAAACAACCCACATCGTTGCTTTCAATTTGAACCTGTATACAGGTTTCCCTCAAAAGGAAGCCATCTCACAAACAAGCTAAAAAAATAAATCCCGACGACTCTTAACCCCCTCAACCGCCCAACCACTTCACTCACCCACCTTCAATTCACTTCAAGTCAATTCAGAAAAACAAAAAAACCAACGGAACAACAGGACAGAATACAACAAGGAATAAAAGGAAAAAAAAAACTGTCTTCCTGGTATTTGTTCCAACCAACAAGGTTCAGAGGACAACGTACATCACACATCCACAACTCGTGTGTGCGAAAAAAGGGGGGAAAGAACAACAATTAAACTGCTTACTCTTAGCACTCTACAGTGACAGAAATCAATTCGCCTAGGCCTCCTGCATACTACTTCTGGTGCTGTTGTGTGTTGCCTCTATCATCCTCTCATTCAACTCAAATCATTCAATTTCCGTGCTAGCAGCATCATCATCCCTCTCGCCCACGCGCGTTGTATACACCGCAAATATTCAGATGTGTGCCCATTTCGATTACCACAATAATCGTCCAGATTTTTCACTCTATGGATCAGCAAAGAACAGAACAAAGCAAAATAAAAACAATCTAAAATAGAAGAAAATCCAACACACATTCAAAATACGACATCCACCTCAACCCACTAGTGGGTTGTAAAGGAGCTTCAATAAACGAAAAAAAAAAACAAATAAATCGATGGCGGTGATTGGAAAATGAAATGAAAGAGGAGCTCGCTCTGCACCAAAACCAAACAGGAGCAACAACAACAACAAAAAGTCCTGAATTGCGAATCGGTATCGGGCACAGAAAAAAAAATCCACACCAGAAAGACCTCTTCCCGGTAACCACGGCTTGGGGGTAAATAACGGAATCATGGTGTATGCTTGTTATTTTTCTATATAACATCTTCAAAGAGGGTAAAACCGCTCCGCACTCGAACACTGCTGGAACAGTGGTTGTGTGTGAATTTAAGGATCGATGACTTCATTCGAACATCCTGTTACTACCGCACATTGTTTTTGGCTTTTTTGGGGCTCTCATGTCCTCCCTTCCAGGCCTTCATTATTAGGGTGTTGTTATTGTTTTTGCTATCGGGCGTCATTGTGGGCTTATGTAATTTTAAAGTGGCTCCTGACTTTGACCATCAAAAAGCTACCAACCAATCTAGGCAATAATCCATTCCAGGTGAACAATTTATTTTTATTTTCCTGTGTAATTTAATAATGCAACAAAGTTAAATGTTTTATTTTTTCGTTCCTGTCATTTTTTTTTTTTTATTTTACCAAAGACCACTGATTGACGGACGCATTCATGTTTGATGAGTTACTGTAACCGGAGGGAGGGAATTCATATATTTAAAAAAAAAGAAATAAATATTTAACGACAAACGGAGAGAAAGAGAGAAAGAAAGGAAGAGACAATTTGAGTCCGATAATAAAACCGATATAATCTGAGAGAAATTTGGTTTCATGTTACAAATTCAACAGAAAATCATCGATGAAGATAAGGCTGGGTAGACGTTTCACAGATCAAGTCAGAAAAATTATGTTCTTCCTGTTGTACCCAAAGATATCAATTCAATTTTTACTTGTTTCTTTATACCAAAAAAAGGCTTCACTTACTTCAAAGATCTTTTCTTTAAGATACGATTAGATCACTTCACACGTCTCATCAGAAACAAAAATTTTTTATGAAATTTGTTTAAGCGTTATAAAGCTATTTAAGGCCCCAAAAATTCGGATATAATCTTAGACACTCTTCTATCTAACTATACCAAGGTCACGCCTGACAGCTGGGAAAAAAATGATATGACAGTAATTGTCGCTAATCCGAATCAATTATTGCAAGTGGCTATTCGGGCTTTTGAATACAGACGGAGAAACAAGAGAGTTAGTTATATAACGAACAAAATCCATATTAATTGCTCCTTAAAACCAAAAATTGCAATTAAAAAGCAAGAATGAAAGTTGAGAATTAGTTTACGTACAGATTCATAATTACGGTGACCGACTCTCCCACAAATCAAATAACGACTTTTTTGTAACTGCGAAAACCAATGCGTATATTTTTTTCGTTGGAATTCGGACTACAGTGTACAATGATCGAGGTACACTAATGTCTCACTAATCCGAATATCGCGCTAGTCCGAACCTCTAATTTTTCTCAATATGTACTCATTACTCCGAATAATTCGATAATCCGAATACCCCGTCGCAATAGTTGATTCGGATTAACGAGACATTATTGTATGTAAGTTCGGATTGTAAACTACATAATGAGAAATAAAGCTCACGACTAGGTCGTAAAAACTTGCACCTATATCTATACGTTTTTTGTCCAGTTGAAATTCATAAAACCATTGATGTATTATATAATATCAAGCTTTTGAGTAAAACATTCTCAACTTGGCTAGAAATAAAGCACCATTGTTACCAACTTTGGCCAAAAATTCGTATGTCATCTTATAGAACTTCACAATTTATTTTTAAAAATTGGTTATAATTTAAGGGCTAAAAGAAAAATTTAAATTATTCCTCTAAGGATTAACCCACAGACCCTAGATATGAAGTGTAATCGAAATCCATCCACCCGTTTGGGCTGTAGCCTGAGGCACACACAGAGAGACAGACATAATTGACAGACCTACTTTTTCGAGCTTCGCTATCATCGTAATGTCAGTATTGATTATTATCTCGAGTTCCAATTTTTGCACGAATCCAATTCGCTAGTCCCAAACCACCAATTTGGATTTAGAAATAAGCACTCTACAATTGATCAAGTGCATAGAATCACAGATAAGATCGAAAAAGCATTTGAAGAGAAAAATGTGTGCTCTACAATATTTCTTGATATAGCACAAGCTTTCGATAAAGTCTGGCACAAAGGACTGATACACAAATTACAAAAACAACTGCCGATGCAGTATTCGACAATTCTGGAGTCTTATATATCAGATCGATTCTTCAGAATTAAACAAGATACAGAATACTCAACATTAAGAGAGATAAATACCGCAAGGCAGTGTTTTGGGGCCAGTGCTATACCTTCTATTCACTGGCGATCTGCCTGAAAGCAGAGAAACCACTATAGCAACTTTTGCAGATGACACTGCTGTACTTGCTGTAGGAGAAACTGTTGAAATAGCAACAAAAAAGCTCCAAATAGCAATAAACCGTATCTCAGAATGGACTAAAAAGTGGCATATTAGATTAGATGACCTTAAGTCAGTCCATATTAATTTTACGTATAAAAACGTACCACATATTCCAGTCTACATTAACAACAATGTAGTGGAATATTCAAACACAGCCAAATATCTAGGCATGACTCTAGACGCTAAACTGCGTTGGAAAGCGCATGTAAAGAAAAAAAAAAGATGAGTTGAACATGCGATACAGTAAAATGTGTTGGCTTATTGGGAGATATTCTTCCCTGTCCAACTACAATAAGTTATTGCTATACAAGCAAATTCTAAAACCGGTATGGACCTATGGTCTCCAGTTATGGGCATGCACATGCCAAACAAATTTACAAAAAATTCAGGTCTTCCAAAATGAAGTACTAAGGAACATAGTCAATGCACCTTGGTATATACGTAACGCTGATCTTCATAGAGATCTAAATATCGAAATGGTTGAAGACGAAATTAAAAAAGTTGCTCAAATGCACAGACGTAGGCTTCTCAACCACGTTAGCTTAGAAATAACCGAATTATTAAATACAGACCATGTAATCAGGAGATTAAGGCGGATAAAACCGCTTGATCTATAAAAATTAGCTAAGAATAGAAATTAGGTTATGTTTTCTACCAAAAAAGTTCAGAAATCCGACAACCGGCGGATTTCTCTTTTAAATTCTCAAACAATTCAAAAATAAATTGCTGATTAGTTGAACAACTAGGTGCAATGCCATTCGGGATGACGAAAGTTAGTCCCCCAGGGAGGTTTTTTAGATGGGTTAAAGTCCCTCACTATTGCAAAAGCATCCCTCGCGTTCTAGCTCTGCAATGTCTTTCGATGATTTTCCCTTCCAGCGAACCCCCATACAAAGAAAAAAAAAAAGATCTCGAGTTCCAATTTTTGCACGAATCCAATTCAAACAAAAATATACATAGATTCGGATGAGCGCGATATTCGTATTAAAGGCCATTTGGATTAGCGAGACATTACTGATTTGAATGTCTGCGTTGATCCGTAAAATTTGTAAAATACTTTAACATCAAACTTTTAATAGTATGCTGGAAGTATTCATTCGAAGACACAGAGTTTAGCATCAAGCTTTTATTTGACGAAAATGCGTAAGAACAGGCGATGTGTATAAGGCGTTCACCATATGAATGTCTGTGTTCCACAAGGCTCTATTTTGACCCTGATTCTATTTTTTACTTTGCTTATAATATTTTATCTGTAACTTTTGATCTAATCTATTACTTCGCTAAAGGCAGTTGCATCAAGTTTTTTTTATATTCGTTCTCCAAATTACATACCTAACGTACCTACTCTTTGGTTGTAAAAGGGGAATATGTACGTAATACATGGGGTTCAGACAACACATTGGAATTTAAGGCATTTCAACCATTATTCTGTCTATCGTCTCTCAAGTCGAACCAAGACCCTCCTCAACCAGTATCCATAACTGGAACCTGCATCTCTGAAACCAAATTATTGCCATTCTTGGTATACCATCTTAAATGGAATAGACACATACGATGTAAAAACTTATTTACTTTTACCCCAATTACCCCAATTGATCTGACCTCAATTAATTGGGCCCGAGACGTTTCTAGATAAGGTACGGAAACAAATGCTAAATAGCAATCACGTCCTGCTGATGCATACCCTAAACCCTTACATCGGACGTCTAAACATATAAAAAGTGTCGTTCATAAGCAGTTTTTTTTTTATTATCACTATAACATTCAATCATCCATCGTCCATCGGTACTTTTTCATTCTACTTGCCATCTTTTCTCCACCATAGTTACCCTGAAAAAAAAAAAAATTAAGGGTATTCGTAACCCCTTTGGAACGTAGCAAACTATTAAAAAATAAATTTTTAATTAATAGTCTTAAAAAATTTCGACGATTGGAAGTAAACAACAAAAAAAGGAAAAGGCCTACAAAGCCCTCGATCTTAGGAAATCAATGACCATGATGACCTTAGCCAATGCCAAGAATGAAGTTCCTTGCAACTGCACAGATTATAAGCGAAAGGGCGGTGGTCAGGCATCTTTGAAACAACCGGTTTTAAAAATCATTAAAAATGACCAGTAAAGATGCGCAAGCGAAATAAACAAAGTTATACGATTAACTTTTTTAAATCCTCATATCCAATTATATCTTTACGATTTGCTTTTTTAAATCCTCATATCCAGTTATATCTAAGAGAATAAACCGATAACAGAGAAATTTACATTTATCAACTACCATGGGTATCCGTGTACAAACGATTTCATAATGCTCTTCGCATCTTTATAGAAATCACATTTAATTTATTCCTTCACTGCATCCTTATCGAAAATCAATCAATGAATATGAAACTAACTGCTGAATGCATTTTTTGCTCTTCAAATTGCCACTCCTTTGGCCACCTTCCTGCTTGCATTCAAGTTCTTCGTAAATTGGTTCCTCGTCAAAAGCTAGCGTTATCAAACTTTTTCATATTCACCCACTTCAAACGGAAGTAGGAATATAAAGAAAAAAGGTATGGATGACGACAAAAAAAACTCGCTGTCGTTTCGTTTGAGGAAGAGAAGTAAAAAAAAAAAACTTTTTCCCCGAACCTTTTGTTCGAGTGCATAAAAATGAAAAGACACTTTCAATCACTTACTTCTTCCTTTACATTAATCCTTGATGGGTCTTCACTTCGTAAAACTTATTTGATTTTTTTTTTGTTTAATTCAATTGGTTTTTTTTTTTTTTCTTTTTCAAGTGAACAGTCTGTTTTTTTTAGTTGGTTGTTTTTTTGCTACCCCCTTTGTTGGTCCTTCTCACCATCTACGGCGACCGTTATCCTCGTCGTTGTCATCATCCCAATCTAATTTTTTCAATAAAATTTTAAATTATATCCATCGCTCGTCACCCCTTTTCAACTGGGCAGTAGCGCGAGCGGCCACCAGCTGATGATTTCGATGTAATATGCTGGAAGTCTTGGCGTTGGGCGCTACTTAAAAAACAAAAAGTGCTCATTTCACTAGAGTTATTTCGTATTCTTTATTAAGCAGCAGCATATTTAAGATTTAAATACTCGAAACAAATAGGGTGACAAGTTTCATTTCCTCTCGCAGCAGTTCGGGCGGGACCAACAAGCAGCTGACGAATGACTGCGGCAGTGTTCGGCGACGGTATAAAACGGAAAACTATTTCCGGGCTATGGGGGATCTGAAGACTTGGAATTGAAATAGAGAACAGGATGTCATTATGTTAAACGTTGTGTTTTGCGACACAATCTCTTATAGTCTCACAGGACGACCAACTGTGTCGGTTGCAACCCTTCCAGCACCGTTTGTGCCTGTTAATTAAAACTTTTAATTCCAGTTGAAAATTTTATCTGGGAAATTAAGTTTGAGAGTAGGGTGCAAACGAAATAAAATGGATACAGTCTCAACCAATGGTCTTCTGTACAGGATTCCATTCTATTTTTTGCTCCTCTTTTTTTTCAGAATACGGCACGCGAAATTGTAATTATTCCAAGTGAAAGAGTAAAACGGGTCCAAGGGAGACAGTGGACTTTTGTCTGTTGTCCCACAGAGAGAGAAAGAAATGGTTATTATTTTTCCCCTTGAAAAGTTCATCATTATCGCAGAAAGGACAATGATTTCCTCTCTATACTGCTTTAATCTGGGCGCCTTTTTTCTTGTAAAATAAAAGGATCTATCTAGTCAAAGCATCTATGTAGAATCAGACCACGTTTTGCGGTGACAAATGTTTCGGACTAATTATTTTTTATCAGGCAAAGGAAGCAAAGGATATCGCTCGTCTTTCCCGCTGTTGTTGTTATTGCTATTTGTTCGAGAGATGGTAGATTTTAATTAAGTCAGCAGCGGTTACCGGTGAAATTCGAAATACATAAAGCCAACTTAGGTAGTAGCTGGGGGAGGGATTTTTTTTCCAATTCCTTTTCTTTATTTTCCACCGAAGGGTTTCTTACAAGACGGAGCTGCAATGAAGGAAAAAAAAAAACTTGAAGAAAAAGAAATCAACGGGGTTCTTTTTGATCCTTTTGTTCGGTTTATTATAAGCGTTTGTTGAAATAAAATGCTCCAAATTGCTATTCAAGTGGTTGCTCGGGTTTTTTGTTCTTTAATTCCTTTCGCTGTATTCAGAGCTTTGATGGACCGTTTTTTTGTTTTTTGAGTCCTTAATTTGGGTCATTGTGCGTGGGTTTTTCCAACAAAGCCATTGGTTGCTTCAGCAACAATTATTTAATGATGAAATAACATGTTAAGTGTTGAGAATTGTGGCGAAATGGTTGCCTTAAGACTGAATTACGTTAAAATGGTTATGTTGTTGGAGGGTATGCACAGATAGGTTGCTCCCGAGTACACTACTTCACTTATGAACGATGAATAGAGGTTATCACAAGTGTGTATATTAGATACAAAAGGGATCCTCCTAGCCTGACAATTTTAAAAATATGTAAAAAGTTGACCAAAATTATACTTTTCCCCCTTGGTACACCCATTTCGCTTCACAAAGAACGAAATGATGTCCTTAAACCCTTACAACTGCCACTACACACAATCAGTTCTCTTTAATTTTCCAGTTCACAAATCGTCAAGATATCCTTTTGCACGTTTTCGAGAACCAAACACAAACAATTTCCAAGTTATATATGTACATATAGTGTCCATTTGCGTTGGGAGAATCACATCATCTTTTATCATTCTATATGCCCGACGGCGAAGAAGATCCACTACTTCTTTTTCTACTTTAACGAACCATCAATGTAATTGCCATCCACACTTGATGACATCAGTACCCTATATATTTGCAATCCAACCCTCGGCCAAACAACCTCTACCCTCCTCGAAAGTCCTCCACACAAATGGCGACAAAAAGGAGGAACCAAAAAAATATATAAAGAAAAAAAATTGAGAAAAAAAACCGTCGAGGACGAGATTACACATAAAAACGAGGAAGAAATTCAACAAATGAATAAACAAGTGCTGGTCGATGTGGCGCCAGGAAACTTGTTACGCACAAAATGTGAATTTCAAATTGCTTCAGTCGGTCGTCCTGCAAATTGACTGCAAAGCGTCGTGTCGTAAGAGAGTTGGCTTGTTCGTTCGTTGAAATGTCGATGGATAGATGGGTAAATTGAAATTTCTCTCCATCCCCCAACAGACACCCTTAGAGTGACCGCACAGTGTAAGCTGTCTGTTGCGCCCTTCGTTCCCACTAGTATATGTCCTATCCATTGTGAAACACACTTTAGTAGTATAACGGGAAGGTTTTGGGTATAGGCTGTGGCGAAAGCATTCCAGCACGTTTTGCAGGGACAATCGAAAACTCTCCCAAACCATCCGTTTTGAGGCTATATCATTTTACATCTCTTTGGGACTGAGGAGGCTGAGGGTTGACATTTGCATTTTCCAAATCGTTAGGAGGATTTTTTTCATCCTCTTCAACATTTTTCTATATGGCAAGGTTTTTTTATAGCAATAGTAGTTAGGCAACACTATCGCACGTTAATCTACTTCGCAAGAGGAATATCATTCGAAATGAAAGCCACATGACGGGTGATAGGAGAACAACGATGAACGAAGAAATCCATCCTGATTTACGATAGATACTCTTTTGACATTTGATAATGAATTCGGCAACAAAAATCAATTCACGCTTAAGGAAGAGCGAAAGAAAAAGGATTTCCTGTCACACATGTGTACATACAAACAGCATTGTCAAAAATTAAATTTGATGAAAAACAACAAGCCACATCCTTCTGCTGCCGCGAAAGACGTGAAAGAGTGTTCTTCCGGTGTTAATTTCATTATGTCCTCAATGGACACGACAGATTGTGTCATAAAATCCTCGACACTTCGACACGACACGACACGACACATAAAGTGCACTGCCCTGGAATTCATTCTCCAGCTAGCCCCCGCATCTGTGACATGGCCATCCCTGCGACGCAAAATAAATCAGTCGGAGTCAGTGTTACCTCTGAAAAATATCGGGAAGGGTCCTAAAAAGGGTCGCTGCCGAAAGAAAAGGGTCCCATATAAAATCGAAGAACCAAATTTGCTGAAACAAGTAATGTTTTCCTTATTTTCCTGTAATTCATTTGTTAATAACAAAGTTAAGCTTATATATTAATAAAAAATAACTAAATCGGTTCCTTTTGGTAAAAAGTATTTATAAAAATAAAAAAAGAACAATAAAAATGAAGTTGTGATTCCAATTCAATCAAAATCGTTTATAACAACCTGCAAGGGACCGAAGTGTTTGGTTGTTATAACCGATGTCTTTATAAGCAATTTTGACTGTATTTTCTTTTAATTCTTTATAATCGAGTCCCTTACCTTCTGTATTAGGAAGACACTCTTCTAATTCCTTATCTTCCAAAACAAGGAATGCCGATAGAACAATGCACAATGAAATGCACAGAATATCAAAGAATAGGAACAAAGGGATATCGTCCATCGTACATACGAAACGAAAAGCACTCACTATATAAATGTTCATGGAGTGAGTAAATGTACATTATTGAAACAAATACATGGTATAAATAGAAATTAATGTGTAAATTCTGTAAAAATTGGTAAAAAGGGTCCAAAAAGGGTCTAAAATTTCAAAAAGGGTCAAAAATCGATGATTTTCGAAAAGGGGGGTCCAAGGGTCTGTGTCATCAAAAAAGGGTCGATTTGCCCCTAAAGGGGCCGAAAGGTAACGCTGGTCGGAGTACGGGAGTAAGAAATCTTAAAAGGATTTTTATTATTCGCAACATGCATCAAGCGAACACAATTGCATGAGAGAAGAATATGTGCGGTAGCTGGGGTCCTGCAGTACCATCATCAGTAGTACCGCTCTGTATAAAATTACTTTTGTCAGGGTTACGACTTCTCGTCAGCGTATCGGGGAAAGATTTTGTTTTTTCTGACATACTTCATGGATAAAATGTATTTTCTCAGTGGCGCGCATTGTTACAACCCATTAAAAGGATCATTACATATCCTTAGCGTTTGGCAATGGGTAATGTGCTACAATTCTTGTTTCTTATTTTATCGCTCACCAACCGGACATCCGGGGGTTTTGGAGTTCATGATGGTCATGGGGCGCACCTTCTCTCCGAGATTGTGCAATTTTTTTTTTTTTTTTTGATTCTTCAGGACGCTTTCCTGTGCAACCACCGTAAAGTTTACATTTTGTTTGCGAGTGAAGAAAACGAGGAGAAAAAGAGCTGGTATGAGATGCCGTGATTGTTAAGTGGCATACACCATCAGTGAACATCCTTTTTCTGTTAGGACACCACACACATCCCCTTTTTTTCCTTTTTAGCTAGAAAACAAAAGCATAAGACGTTGCTGCGCTATGGCTTTTTGTTTTTCAATACACAGTACGCAAGTGAAATTCTGGCACTGGTCTTTTCTCTCAGATTTCATGGGACCTAGCTAAATTGCTTGTTTTTGGTTTCACAAATATAAGAAAAATAGGCATGTTGTGAGCAGGGGGCACTTTTATATTGCTTGATCGTAATCATGGAGAACTTTTGGGGATCTAAGTGAATAGACAGCGATTACATTAGTAGATTTGAAAAAACAATATATAATAGTAAATAATAGTAGAAAGGCAAGTATTATTTAAACATTTACATATTCCAATAAATGATTAAAGAAATGCACAATGTTTACAATTGCCATGTTGGTAATATTAAAACTTAGATTCTTGCATTGATCCTATTTGAATTTAAACAACATTTGTTGGTGCTTCGATAAAAGTGAAAATATTTTTACTCCAATACATTTTTAATGACAAGACTTTCAGTAGACATACATAGGTATTTATTAAACCAGCTGATTAAATTTTTTTTTACGTGCCCATTTACATGCCCACTTTAAAAAAAAAAAAAAACCGTTTTTGAAGTAATTTTATGAAAAATTCAAAAAAAAGAAAATAACTTTTTTTAAAGTATATGTATAAATATATATGAAAGACGAAGATATGTATGTATATGTATTTTACAATCCGCTCAAGACGAATTGTAGCGTTTTCATAAGTTTTTGATTAGAGAGAACAAAAAGATTTTCAAAGCCTTATGAAAACTTTACCTTGTTCAGTTTCTATTCCTACCTGTATTAAGTGAAATCAAGAACATAGACTTAAACTGACTTAATGTAAAGAAGTGTACTTTTGTACTATCAACATTTTTGAATAAATTCATTGAATTGTGCGGGCTGTTTATCAAATCTTTGATTCCGACTGGCTGTTATCTTTAAGCGCTTATAACATTATTAAATATAAGATTCCAGGCAAGCTAAAAATTTTTAAATATTTGACTGACTTGTAAAATCATAAACTTATCTAGATCCTACAGTCCTACATATATACATATACTATGTGTACATATTTCAGCCCTGTGAAAATCTAAAGACTTGGGAGCTCCTAAAGCACATTCTACCAAAAACTAATTTGTATTAAACGATCAAATTCATGGTAACTACAATTTCAATTTTAATATTTCATCATTAAGTACTTTTCAATCAGACTTACTTCGCGTTGGTTCCATTCGCGCGTTGCGATGCGCCCTTTTTTTATTCCTATCTGCCTTGTCCTTCTAACCATCCCTCTCAGTCCATTCCTAGACGTTCGACATCGTCATCATGGTGAAGTAAATTGTAATCAATACATAAAACTGTCCATCCCTAGGGATAGCTGACATTCACAACAGAAACCCAGAGAATGAGCGCCGCACCAAAAGCGACCGAGTGTAATCCGCCCACTCGAATGGTAATTATTAATTGCCTCAGATACAGAAACAAGCGAATGAGGAGATGAATGAACGCCCCTAATTGATAATCGTTTTCAGTTGCAATTAAAAAATGAAGAGAAAAACTTTTCGTTGTCGCTCTTTAGAATGACAACGTTTTTTGAAAGCGAATGAATTGAACAGTGACGCCAAATAATAGCTTTTAATAGTAAATTTTAATGTTAAAAAGACGGTATAACATTATACCGAGTATACAACAATTTCAATATTTTCAATTTTTTCATGAATTTAAAATATTATTACTTTACTTTCACTTATTACTTACACACCAAATCATTGAGGTTATTTACTATTTGTATGAGTTGGTTTTATGCACATTATGAAAATGAACTTCTCAAATAGTAAACTAGTGATTAGTACATTTATTAATGTACTGCTTTCACTAATATACCTACCTCCAGTTGAAAATGTAACACAGAAGTTTTCGAGTTTCTCTAAATTCACAGAAGCACTTGTTTCCTCCCGGGACACCCAACTGCCGAAATTACCATGAACCATAACATCGCCAAGTTTTGACGCCAATTAATCTATGTATTTTAGTAATAGTTTTCAGAGGCTTTCCTGACAATTGGAGCAACTTTTATTTTTCCTTCCCTGTGTGTCTTGAAGGAAGACAAGCATGACTTTGAGCCTGTTTAGATGATGATTTAAAACTCGGCTATGTCCGTAGTTTGTGGGTAAGAAGAGTGAGGGGTAAAGAGAGGGAGAAAGTCATGCCTCTTATGGGGCATTCCGCAATGTTACTTCGGGCGCTGGCGAACGCTCAGTCTCTGTGTAGAGCTACTCTTTACTTTTTTAGCTTGTTTAACAGATTATTTCAACTTTGTAACTGTTTCTACCTTCACATTTGGAATATACGTCAGAATTTAAGCGTTATTTCGCTAATAATTTTTTGCGTTATTACTTCCGTAGCCAAATGTTACAGTCCCGTATATTTTGGAACATGCTACATTAAATGTTACATATACAAAATATAAAAAAAACACATTATTAAGTTACAATCAAAATGTATCTAAATTCTATTGTTTTAATTCCGAAATATTCACTTTTTAATTTGTTTCAGTTTGAGGCGGTTGTTAAAGACAGTCGTTATTTGCCAGGAAAAGTTTTACTATTGAATCTGCGAACCCCACAGGGGAACCAGGACGGATGCAGACAAGTTGAGGATTGTAGTCCCCTAAATCCAGTTCACAACCTCGCTGGCAAAAATCAAGAAGAAGTTGTATTATTGAATTCTGACCCCACGAGAAATATTTTTTTTATTTCATCAAAAAGAATTTGGTAGAATTTTCAAAATACATATGTAGGTAATATCAATTCATCAATTTAGTAAGATCTTGTTAAGATGGCTATAAGTAAGGTTCCGCTATTAACACTTTTGATAGAAAATGTGGAGTGCATTCTTATAGGACGTTATGCAGTAGACTTTATGCAATTTAAAGAAAATGTTTGGACCCGTTTTTGAGAAAAATTACATTTTATTAAGTAAGGTTGTAAGCAAAATACCATTATTCACAATTTTGGCCAAAAACGTGGTACGCTATTTTATAGGACTTTACTCAGCTAGTTTAAATATGAAATTTAAATAAAATCTATAGAAATGTTTTCACCAAAATTGACTAAACCTCCTTAATTCTTGAAAAAGTACCGTTATGCGCACTTTTGACCAACATTTTTTTAAATTATTTTAAGGCATTTGCGATTTGTATCTAATCTGAGAACTTTAGTGAAATAGTTTATTCTGTTTCAAGAAAATCGTCTTTTAGCCAAATTGGCCATAAGTACCGTTACAACAACTTTTAGCCAAAATTATTGCACATATTTGTACTAGTCTCAGAGTAAAATTTAAATGAAATCATTTGAGCCGGTTTTACGCAAATCGGCATTTTCAAAAAAAAAAATTAAGTAAAGTAGATAATGTTGTTTACAATTTTGGTAAGAAATTTTATGTCATCTGATTGGAATTTCTTAGTCTAAATCGAATATAAGAAAATTGGCATAAAGTAAAGTACCGTTAATAATGGCGCTAAAACAAAAATTTCAAATTTCATTTTCGCCGTTTAGGCTGTAGCCTCGGGCACACATAGAGAGACAGACAGAATTGGTAGACATACTTTTTCGAGCTTCGCTATCATCATAATGTCAGAATTGATTATATCTTCGAGTTTTTGCAAGAATGTAATACTTTCCTATGGGTATAAGCATACACACTATCCACCTCACCATTGCCACCCTTCATAGAATTTTCAAACCTCGTCAAACTTCCCTCATAATCTAGACTCATCAACTAGCGATAGAATCAAGTATGTATCAAGATTTGCCCAAAATTCGTAAGCAACATCAATTCCACTCCACAAACTCAAAACGTATTTTCTCAATTACTCTTACTCTATGAACTTAAAATTTTTAATTCAAATAAATGAACTCATTTTGCCTCCAAACAAGGAACAATAATTCATTTTCACAAAACAGCAGGATATTCTCAACAACTTTCAGAAGACCCCTCTCCCAAGCAGCAGCTGAGCAAAAAGAAGTGTTAAATCGCCTGATATTTAATTTTGCCTTTTACAATTTAAAAAAAAAAAAAAACCAAAAACTTCCAAAGAAAGCCAAAAACAAGCTCAAATGGAGTTAAAGGGAGAAGAGGTTCTTTCTTGCACACTGCATCGAACCATACATACATACATACATACGTGCTAATGTGTATAAATGTCTTCTATTGTATGAAGGATGGAAACCTCCACTGAAACGGGCAATGATTAATGAATCCTTGTTGAGATAATTTCGAGTGTAATCCGGGAAGTTATGTTGCTGCTCTGATAAATATCTAGATATTGGACCCTCTCTATCTGTTGGTGCATTTGACAAAAAAAAAAAAAAAAAAACACCCACCCTCCCTACTTTTATGGACGCCGACAACTTTAAGGACATGCGATACAATTTAGCTCTGCAGCAGGAAACGAAACCCCCAACAGTCTGACTGACTCTTTTAAATGATGGCCATCTTGCAAAATGAACGCAGGAATATGACCGATAAAAAAGAAAGCAGCGGGGAATGGTCATATCAGGACATAAACTACATCCTGACTTCGTTATGAATCCTTAAGTCGTAAGTTATATTTTTTTTTGTATAGTCCCATTTCTCCTTCCTCTTGTGTTGAGTTTAAGCTTTTTGCCCGCGGATTTTTATTTATTGATGTAAAACTTTCCGGATCCTGAACACCACCAGAACAAACGCACACTCAGATAGAGAATCGTATAGCCGTCCGGTACTAGTCTCGTGGTAGTGGGAAGAAAGAGCAAACAAGGAGAATTTGATGTGCTGGAACTTATAATATTGTTAATTGTTTTCTTTGCTTTGCAGTGTTTTTTCTTCTTTTATTTTTTTTCGTTGTCGTCCTCCGTTCTTCCGCAACCGTATGAAGTTGATTTTTGATTTTTTGCCGCCACTTGATTCTTTCTTTACTTTGGTAGTGAAAATCACGTCAGTTGGCCGTTGGGCAGAATTTAACTTCCTTTGTTCTTTCGCGTAAAAGAAAAGGACTTTACTTTCTGGAGCCAAAGCGCACACACTATGGTAATGCTCGTCTAGGGATGGGGATGGAAAAATTTGCGGTTCTGTCGTATAATGATTTGACCTCATTATAAAGTGCGTTCTCATGAACAGGGAAATTTAAGAGATTAAATTTTATTTCGAGTTTTTTTTTCGTTGCCTTCATCTCCATGTGGTTGATGGGATTTGTGTGGGTGGTGGTGGACCTCATAGTGAAGTTGTGTGGATTGAATTTTTAGTTTACTTTAAAAGTTGCCATCGGGCGAGAATAATTTGAAATGTGGGTGAGTGCTTTTTGTTTGCCATTAGTGAGGTTATAAGTGAATTTATTATATTGATGAAGGGGAACGAAAAGGTGAACATAAAAAACAGATCTCTGTAAATTTTTGGTGATTCTGACATTTAAGGAAGATGAAACGAAGCGAGAAGATGTAATAAATGTCTGCAGTTAATTGAAGGAAGTGTTTGCGAAGTGAATTAATGGAGGGTGTATTGCGAGACAAGGATAGACTATATTATCCTATCGACACAGGCACATAAGGTGATTTAAGTGTATGAACATACTTACTTACAAACTGTGAAGTAACTGAGTTTGCAAGTGGTAAGTAAAATAAAGCGCGTGTTTAACCCAAGGGCAAGAATGTACCTGCATACATATATATACACATTGACACTTTATTATATACATAGATGTATCTACTGGGGGATTCTACGGTTTCCGGGGCGCCAAGATTTGAAAACGCCATTTTATAGATCTCGACGAAATAAGAGCAAAATAAAATGTGCAAAAAAATCGATATTTCGCTTGGTTTACGAGATATTGGCGTTTGAAAAATCACTTTTTTGTATGAAGAATTACGCATTTATTTTTTAATTTCTTCGAATTACACAATTATTTTGTCAACGTACAGAAATACTGTTGCATACCTTTTGGCGCAAACCTAGTCGACAACGCTAAGTTCATGCATACTTTTATCTGCCAACATGTCAAATTATATTTGAATAAATAAGAGGTATAGTTCTAGGGCTGACTTCAATCGTGAAAACTAAATACATTTATCCAATGGACAAGTTAGCGGTATAAATAGTTTGCACAACATTCTATGTGTTTTTATTTTAGTTCCTGGCGCCTGCTTGGTAGTTGATGTCATACAACTAGCGGAGGGACGCTATTTTCGATTCGATTGGGTAATTACAGTAGACGTCCAATATAACGAATTATATAATGTTTGAAATCATTTACTAAAGCGAATGTGTTATATGGAACGTCGTTTTACAACAGTATTGCACATCCATATTGGTACAAACCGCATGAATAGGGTGACCAGATCCATGCACATGAAAAAGAGAAGACGTTCGAAAATCTTAAATGAAAAATAGTTTTTGGGCCTTCAATTTTGAGCTAGGTTAATGAAATTTTGTATACGAGGTTCTTGCAAAAGTAAGCAATACAAGTGTAAACATTTTCGAAATCCGCCCACTGACACGCCTACTTTTCAAAAAATTAACTTTTTTGAGTATTTTTATATGAAACTCGAAATATGTTACTTTGGCAACTAGGTAGTTATATTTTTACACTACAAATCTTCCATACATTATATTAATATTATAAAATTTGTTTCACGTTAATCGGTTAAGCAGTTATTGAAATTACCTCGGGACAACGTTTATTCCTTTCGCTTTATATAATAGCAATGAGTAATGATAATGAAGTAATGATATGGTCATCTTTAATATTTATTTATGTTACAAACTATGTGTCAAACTTAATATACCCTTAGGATAGGGTATAAAAACACTGCCAATCATGTCCCATTGGCTCTTTGGGAGCATCTACTGGGAGAGCTTTTCGCTTCCCGATTTCATATAGGAAGATACTCAGAATACAAAACAAAAAAAAAATACATGTTCCATTGGAATTCAGAAGATGGGAATTCTTGAGTGAAACCAATGGAAAACTACATTAAAACATATGAAAAGGCTACAATCCGTCTAGAGCTGATCTTATGATACCATATCCCTTTCCTGTATACATTTTTTTTTTATTTCCTATCAAATTACTCCAAAACATGAATTTTCTCAATTAGTGGGTGTGGTAGTGGGCGGATTTTAATTTTTTGTCAATATATTTTGTACTTTGTTCCTTGAAGTGATATTGTTCAAATAAAAACGTCGAAAACAGTTTTTTGACCAAAACGCCCCTAAAATGTAGGGGTGGTCGAAAACAATGTATGAGAGATTTGTAGAGTAGAAATGTATCTACCTATTAACTTAAGTAAATTTTTTCGAGTTTCATATGAAAATATTGAAAAAAAACGATTTTTTTTATAAAGTGGGCGTGTCAGTGGGCGGATTTTAAAATTTTTTACATTTGTATTGCTTACTTTTCCAAGGACCTCGTATTCAAAATTTAATCAACCTAGCTCAAAATTCAAGGCCTAACATACGAACGGACGGACATAGCTCAATCGACTCGGCTAGTGATTCTGATCATTTATATATATACTTTATGTAGTCTATCTGTAGTACTTCTCTATGTTACAAACTATGCATCAAACTGAATACACCCTTAGGATAGGGTATAAAAATACATGTTCCATTGGAATTCAGAGGATGGGAATTTTTGAGTGAAACCAATGGAAAACTACATTAAAACATATGAAAAGGCTACAATCCGTCTGGAGCGGATCGTGTGATACACTATCCCTTCTATATTTATTAAAATTTCGAGATTGAAAGTTTTCACAAAACTAAAACGTGTCCCTTTAAAAATTATGTAAATTATCAATTTTGTTTTGTTTAAGAGTTTAAATTCTTTAAAATTTGTATATGTATATTTAACTTGTTGGCTTAGTTTTAGTATATACTATTAATGACCCGGTTAGTTGCTTTTATTGAGGTTGCACTGTACTACATAATGCTTCAGTTGTGGGTTGAACTCATTGTATTTCTATATCGCTTTTATCAGATAGTTAAAAATGAAGGAATTCTTAAATAAATAAAGTGCACGACCAGGTGGTACGTACTTACACCTTTGTGGTGTTAGTTTAAAATAAATTAATTTAAAAAGTAAAAAAGAAAAATATATGTAAAATGTAATGCCATATTTTAGCACATGTTAAATTTTGCTTTCGTTTCAATTTTAAACGAAATCTGTTGAGTATTAGTATATAATATAGTATTAATAATAATATAGCTTTATTCCTAAACCTAGTTAATAACCATAGTTTAAATATTTTTAGCCAAAAATTTGGTACACCAGCTTATAGCATTTTTCCCTAAACCATCTCAAATATGAAATAATATAATAATAATTTTTTGGTACGCTTTTTTAAGACTTCGCAAAAGTAGCATAAATGATTTAAATAAAATCGTAGGAGCTATTTTCGAGTAATTTGGAAAGTTCCGTTTTTATCAAATTTACCCAAAAAAGTTGAAACACATCTTATAGCATTAGTTCAGTTTTATAGAAATTGAAAA
Organism: Chalcosyrphus nemorum; assembly: GCA_949716465.1. NCBI lineage: Eukaryota > Metazoa > Arthropoda > Insecta > Diptera > Syrphidae > Chalcosyrphus > Chalcosyrphus nemorum. Next base: position 12,692,120 of record OX454335.1, read on the forward strand.
TTTTAATGAAATATATTTTTAGTTCAAGTTCATTCATTTTCAACTAACAAAAGGTGCAAGTACGTACGACCAAGTCGTGCACTTTATATAATTAATGTTTGTAAAAAGTGGTTTAATATAACGAATACTTTCGCTTTAGTAAATGTTTTCAAACATTATACATGCGTTATATTGCACTTCTACTGTAATTACTCAATCTAATTGTAAAATGAGAACAACTACCAGCCAGGCGCCAGGATCTGTGTTTCGCAGGCTGTGTACATATATCGCCACAATTGAAGTTAGCCCTAGAACTATACCTCTTATTTACCTCTTATTTATTCAAATATAATTTCACATGTTGGCAGATAAAAGTATGCATTAACTTAGCGTTGTCGACTAGGTTTGCGCCAAAAGGTATGCAACAGTATTTTTGTACGTTGACAAAATAATTGTGTAATTCGAAGAAATTAAAAAAAAATGCGTAATTCTTCATACAAAAAAGTGATTTTTCAAACGCCAATATCTCGTAAACCAAGCGAAATATCGATTTTTTTTGCACATTTTATTTTGCTCTTATTTCGTCGAGATCTATAAAATGGCGTTTTCAAATCTTGGCGCCCCGGAAACCGTAGAATCCCCCTCATAACTTTTATACTGCACCCATAATAACTTTTCGGTCAGTTTCTTTGAGTTCTCGTTTGCTTTTCGCTCGTCCAGTGCTGAGGATCACAATCAGTGTTCGGACTTTACTGCAATTGCAGTAGATCTACTGCGATTTTGAAAAATATTTAAAATCTGCTGCGCCACTGCGCTTGACTTGAAATCTACTGCGATTTTTGAATGTGAAAACGGTTGAAAATTTGATGTTTTCTAGATGAAAAACGTAACACAATCTAGAAAAAACGTAAATTTATTGATGGAAAATTTCTTTTAAGGACTGAATTTAACTGAAAATTAATCAGTTATTAAAAATTTTATAAAAAAATAATTTCGTGCAAAGATTTGTGATTAAATTTACTTTAAACTGTGCAATTTAAGTTTGTTTTAACCTTATTTTATCGTAAAAAATATATGTGTATAAATCTAAACCCCAGGATTGTTGTATTTTTTGCAACAAAAACAAATCTGCTGCGGAAAATACGGATCTACTGCACTTTTTGTAAGAATCTACTGCTAAATTTTATTATTGAAGTCCGAACCCTGATCACAATATCATGTGACAGTCACTCAAAAAGGATATAACAAAAGGTTGCGTTTTCTTTCACTCAGATTCTGACAGCGCGCGAGTAGAATATTCGTTCAATTATGACATTAGCTATCGTACGCTTAATGCAATCATGGATGGGTCTTTAGTAATTCTGGCTGAAAATCCCAATTATGTACAAATTCAAAAGAAAAGACATCAAACACATTGCAACAATTGCGATCTTGTGATAAACGTACTCAAATCTTAAATTATGGTGTTTGAATCTCGGGAAGAAACGAGTATCCTAGAAACGAGCGTATTGAAGTAACACGCAGCGATGCCAGATTTAGAGAATTTTTATATCAATCTGGAAGGGCTAAGCCGGCAGGGGTATAATTGATAATCTAGAAAATTTAAAATTGCTAACTTGAACTTTTTAAATAATTAATTTTTACATACACATAGGTACATACTACACAGAAAAAATAAATTATTTATGAAAGGCATTAAAACTTAATGTAAGTATTTTGTGTACAAATTCTTAAAACAAAAGATTTTGAGAATGAATTGCTGATTCTTAATTTAATGAATTTATTCATAAGTTTATGAACTGTTTAATGAACATATTCATTATATCAAAGAAAATGATTCAATAAAAAAAAACTTATGGGCCCTTAAAGTAAATACCATTTAGAAATATTCGTACGAAAATATTCAGTGGCGATGGTGTCGTGGTAGTGTATGTAGTCTAGTAAGAGGTTCCGTGATCAAGCCCCAGCCACATCCAATGAATTTTCACAGTAATTGCAATTTTAAAATTTAAACCCGCCTACAGTTTGCAACGACCAACCAATAACAACCCCACGAAAGACGATATTGTTAAAACTGATTCATATGTTCATTAATTTATGAACTGAGATTCATGTTTTTATGAAACGATGTTTAGCTCACTTTTAATGAATTTTTCATTCAGAATACATATGTCTATTTTTTCATTTATATTATGTACCTTTTCGGTTTAGTGTACGATGTAATAATAAACTTAAATGTAAACTGGATATTTTCTTTACAGCACATGACATACTCGTATGTATATAAACTGAGTGAAGGTTGGTTATACTGTCAAAAATGTTATGTATTATATTTTAAAGTGATACGAAACATAATTTTAGTTCCATTCGTATACTCATACAAAAACGTTTGGAAACATTTTATTAATTTAACAAACAAAACAAATTAGCAAATGGATTATGATAGCGTATACACACACTGTCAATGACACCAACTTTTCCTAGATAACTTCCAGTATTTTTTGCTTGCACCGATACGTAGTATAGGGCAAGTTTTGGATTCGTGAAAATTTTCGATCTCGGGATTTTGATAAATTCTGATATTACCTTTATAGAGAAGTCGAAAAAAGTGGGTCTGAAAATTCTGTCTGTCTGTCTGTCTGTCAGCGAGGCTTCAGCCTAAATAGGTAAACTAATTTTGATCAAACTTCATATCTAGGGTCTATCGAGTAATCCCTAGAGGCGAAATTGAAATTTTTGTTCTAGCCCTAATATTAACGGTACTTACTTAAGGCCAATTTAACAAAAAGCAGACTTGCTGGAAAACGGTTCCTACGATTTTTTTTAAATTTCATATTTCGACTAGTTTGGCAAAGTGCTATAAGATGGCGTACCACATTTTTGGCCAAAAGCGTTAATAACGGTACTTTACTTAAAGCCAAATTGATTAAAAATTGATTTGCTGGAAAACGGCCATACTGATTTTGTTCAAACTTTATGCTGAATCGAGTTTAGATACATGCTATAAAATGGCTTACAACTTTTTGGCCAACGGCACTTAAGGCCAATTTGGTTAAAATCCGGTTTTTTAAAAAACGGGCCAACCGATCGCATTCAAATTTTTAAAGTGTATAAAACTTTGCTAGTGCTAAAAGATGGTTTACCAAATTTTTTGCTAAAAGCAATAATAACGGTACTTTTCTTAGGGTAAAGCGGCTTTTTTTTTTCAAATTTTATATTTATGCTAGTCTTGTGAAGTCTATTAAAATAGCGTACTACGTTTATGGCCAAAATTGCTGAGAACGGTACTTTACTTATAGCCAACTTAACAAAAAATCGGTTTACTCGAAAACGGCTCTAAAGATTTTGATTAAATTTCATATTTGAGCTAGTCTAAACAAATGCCACAAAATGGCGTACGAAGTTTTTGGCTAAAAAGCGTATAACGGTACTTTACTTATTAACTGGTTTTAGATATATGGCCAAAAAAATATTTTTTCATATTTTTTTTTTTTTTTAAACTTCATTCATTTCCAACTAACAGCTCAAAGGTGCAAGTACGTACGACCCAGTAGTGCACTTTATTTTTTATTAAATTCCAGTATAGTTCAACTATTCTTATTCCCGAACGGACCTCTCCCATTACATCCAGACAAAACAACCGGTTGGTGTGGTTAATGGGCCGGTGGAATAATATCGCTGCACACATATTTCTTCAAGAAAGAGGCCGGTCAGAACGTAATTGTCAATGTTATCGCGCCGTGATTTGCTGATTCAAATTGGTAGGTACCAAAGAATATTCGGCGAAATCTTCTGTTCTGTTATGAATTCCCACACAACAATTTGAACTGTTAAAAATCTTTTATGATTCCCTTTTTTGGTATTCTGCCCGACAAAATCTGTTAAAAACCATAGCAGAATAATAGAAAGATTTTTGTGACGTGTTTTTTTTTTATAATAGATTTAAATGAATGTATAATAATTTCTTACTAAAATGTTTTTATAAGTAAACAAAGAGATAAGTGAGTACAAATGATTTGGCAATTTTGACTTGTGTTGCAGTGACATGAGTGCAGGGTTACTGCCCTCCTAACTCTTCCACGCTAAAACTGCTGTTCTGGGATGTAGAGAAATAGTAGCAACTCTTCGTATAAAAAAATCCTGTTTTCCAAACTTATTTCGCCACCTAACAAATATTTTAAAGAGTATACTTTTAATGAAAGCTTTTTTTCCAGTCTGAATTTAAATGTTTTTGGTACAAATCAGGTACCGGCAAAAAAAAAAGTAATTCAGCTGTTGTTTTGACAGTTTCGTAGCAGATTCTAGTTTTCGAAGTTCCATAACAGAGTTTAATAAAAGCTCAAAAAACCGAATTCCAATCATAAAAGATCTTTTATAATCGAAGTCTTTTATGACTCATACCCTAACAGGAAATTTATAACAAAACCAGTGAAAAATGCTATAATCCGCCTGGAGCGGATCGTATGATACCCTATCCCTATCTTATTTGGTCGTTTCAGTGTGCGGTGGAAAATGTATTCACAAAATTTTCTATTATAAACTAATATTTTTACTAGAAAATGAATTTTTGAAGTAAACGCCCCTAAAAAAAGGACGTGGCCATATACAATGTATAGACAATTTGTAGATTAAGTGGATATCTACATATTTGCTTAAGTAGGTTTTTTCGAGTTTCATATGAAAATAGTGAGAAAAGGTGATTTTTTTGAAAAGTGGGCGTGTCAGTGGGCGGATTTTAAAAATTTTTACACTTGTATTGCTTACTTTTTCCAAGACCTCGTATACAAAATTTCATCAACCTATGTAACTCAAAATTTAAGGCCCAAAAACTGGTGACACACAGACGGACGGACGGACAGACGGACGGACGGACAGACGGACGGACGGACGGACGGACGGACATAGCTCAATCGACTCGGCTAGTGATGCTGACCATTTATATACATATATACTTTATTGGGTCTATCTGTAATATTTCTATATGTTACAAACTATTTATCAAACTTAATATACCCTTAGGATAGGGTATAATAACAGATTTGCCCAAATAGGCCTAAATATCCCAACCTACAAATATGCATTTACCTCAAGCCAGTTGCATATTTTAAGGTCAGAATCATATTTTTTTTAGCCTAATAACTCAATTCTGAACTCCGGAAACAACCCTACGAAATATTCATCAGTCATTTATTGAAATCGAACAACTTCATTGCATACTTTTACATGCACATGGTTTGTGACACCCCCAGTGATATTTTTTTTTTTTTTGCACCAAATCAACTCAAATTGAATATCTTCATTCAGGCGCATTCTTGTGCACTACACACAGCCATAACACGGAGTTGATAAAAAGAATGATGAAAAACATCTTTTTTTTCTCTTTGAATCATTTATCATTTCTTGCGATTGCCCGTGATTTACAGATGATAACATGACATAAATCAAAAATACATCTACACACATGCATATACATAAATGTACATATAAATAGCTGCCGCACTAAACTGACTGAACTCCTGAGACCTTCGGGAAAAAAAAGAAAAAAAAAAACAATTTATCCACATTAGCCAAGAGAATTGATTTTCTTTTCTTTTCTTTTTTTTCTCGCCATAGTCGAAAGAGAATTAAACAAAGAAAATGAGAGCAAAGCGACTAGCCCGACCGACGTGTGTGTGTGTAAGCAAATGACTTGGAAAGTGTGAGCAAGTGAATTTAATGACACGGAAACGGAAACAACATGGCGACGCGAAGTTGATTTACTTTCTCACCAGTTCGTACCACCACCATCACCACCCCTCCAATGATGACTACGACGATGACTTAAAGGTTATTATTATTAACTTAATTTTGTGTTTCAACAGAACCAAATGGAAGGTGATTGCGGCACAGGGAAGATGGGGGAGCCCAATAAAATTAGTCTCCTGGGCTATTATTAGTCAGCAATATAACCTTCTGTGTGTACGCACATCCTTCGAGCACCCCACTGATACAAATAAAATTCAATTGAAGCCCAGAGAGTGCGCGGGGCTCGTTCCTTCTGGAGGACGAGACGAGAAAAAAAAGTACAGAACAGAAAAAAGAAGAACGAAATGAAGGACACACCATGAGATGTCCCAATTTAATTACTGTGGATCGTATCCATCTAATTGCCTATTACCTTCCAACGTAAACTGCTTTTAGGTATTTACTCCCTAAGGGACAATCTACCAAGCAACTCCCACACTTACCACGAGATTCGTATTTGATGGAAAATGGATTTTTCTCTCTTTCTGTTGCTTTTGTTTTCCATCAAAGTGATGAAAGTAGAGAAACCCTCTTCCATCAGCCTCAGATTCACCACCCATCAGGGGGTGCTTAAAAAGGTTGCACCGCGCCGCCACAACCTATTGCTCTAGTGAGGCTGGCTGATGGAAACTTATTGGCGCCAGGCTGCCGCTTCAATGTCATTTTTTTTTTATTCTTGCTGTCCTATTCAACGTCGTCATATCGTTCAACATATATTATAATGGTGTGTCCTGTGTCGAGAGGACACCATGCTTAGAAAGGAAATTTTATGGAAGTAATTTGCGCCAACTTCCAATAAAGTTTGAGACTCATTTTCTTAATTGTGTTAGTGGTTTTGGTGAATTCGTTTTTTAATGCACACAATTTTCTTATTACTGCAGCCAAGTTGGCCAAGTAACAAGGGTAAGGCGAGGTACCCCGGTGCAGTTACATTTATTGGTAGAAAATAGTTCAACACATTCAAGGAGCCATAAAAAAACTAAATCGATATCTTGCAATGCAACTTGAAACAATTGAATCAGGACAAAGTCAGCAAGTGATGATATACATCTACTACTAACCAGAAAATGTGTATGGTTAATGTAGAATGTTTTCTTTTTAATAAATGGTATTTATGTCTTTTTTACAGAAACCGGTTTGATCCATCCTATCACCCGGTGCCCCCTTGACCTTGAGTTTCTGGACACCCTGTATGTATGCTAACTTTTAAAGTGTAAACGTTGAAAAGCCAAACAAATAGAGCAAAACGAGGATAATTGGTGAAATACGTTTTGGCAACAGGAGACAGTACATAGATTGGTATTTTTTCGATTAAAAAAGTAGAAGTCTCCTGCCAGGACAGTAGAAAAGGCAGCACTGAGTGACTTACCAAGTGACTTACTATTGGAAGGCCTGTAAAAAGAAAATTGTTCCGACAAAAGAAATACGTCAGGCTCAACTGAAGAGTAGTAAGAGAATGAATTTATTTAGTGAAAAATAAATTATTAAATTTTAATACATACAGCAAATAAAATGATAGCTACGATTTCTTATCTACTGTATAAAAACAAAGTATGATTTTCATTTCAACACTCCCACTAAAATTGTTGAAACGTATTCTATCTTCAAAACTCCTATTGCCTTATAAAGTGATGGCGAACATCAATATGCTTCGTCCTTGCATGATACATATTTGCTGACGCTAAGCAGAAAGCACTTTTGGTATCACAATATGGAGTTATATCTGGCTTGGCCGATTACTCCAATTCACGTTGAAGTTGTTTCAGCCATAACGCTTCTTGAGTTGCAATGCTGAGAGCCATATACTAAGCTTCAGTGGTAGACAAAGCAACTGTTGGTTATTTCTTGGTGTTCCAAGTTATTGCTCCTCCTTGACCAATAAAAACGCTACTCGTTACTGAATGCCTTCCGTCTGAATCGGAAGCCCAATCAGCATCACAATACCCGTGAACAGATGAATTAACATCTTTGACATATGTCAACTTTAAGTCCAGTGTTCGCTTTAAATACCGAAATATTCTTTTAACTGCCTCCCAATGCATCTTTGTCGGATTGTTACTGAAGGAACTTGCGCGATTTACAGCAAACGATATATCAGGTTTGTAACTTGTGCTGCAAATAAAAGGCTTCCAATTGCTTCACGATAAGGTATACTTGCCATTTCTTCTCGTCAGCTTTTTTTTTCAACTTCTGATTTGGGTCCATGGGAGTAGATACTGGATTACAATCACTCATGCGGAATTTTCTTAGCATATTTTCTAAGTGTTGTTTTTGATCAATTGTAATCTTCCCTTTTCACGATTTAAGCATATACCAAGGAAATATTTTGCCTTACCCATATCTTTCATATGAAAACGCTGCATTAAACCCTTCTTTAAAGCGTTTTTCATATTGTCATCATTACTAAATATGATTAAGTCGTCAACGTATACTGCCACGTATATCATCGCCTTTCTATCCTTACGATAATATAAACAATGATCGACTTCTGATCTTTTCAATCCTAATGCTTTTAAACCACTATCTAGCTTTTAATTCCACACTCGACTCGCTTGTTTCAGACCGTAAATTGATTTTAATAACTTACATACCTTGGATCCTTGCCTGAAACCTTCGGGCTGCATCATATAAATTTCTTCATGCAGTTCACCCTGCAGAAAAGCGGTGACGGCATCCATTTGGTCGATTCCAAGATCATACTTGACTGCTAGACTCAGTAAGTAACGAATTGTGCTGTATCGAACGACTGGTGAAAAGGTTTCCTCGTAATCAATTCCCTTTTTCTGAGCAATTTAATCCTTTAACAACTAGTCGAGCCTTATATCGTTCAATTACTCCGTTGGCGTTCCTTTTAATTTTAAACACCCATTTGCAGTTAAGAGCTTTTCTATCTTCTGTGAGATCACGTAATACCCACGTCTTATTATGCTGAAGCGATTCACATTCCTTCCTCATCGCTTCCTTCCATATCTCCGCATCGGCTATTTGTAAAACTTCCTGCACTGTATTAGGATCATCTGATTTGTCTGCATCTATGAAATAATTCACATACACTGGTCGTTTTGCCGGTTTTCTTACTCGCTCTGATCGTCGTAGTATTCCTTGGTTCTGTACGGATTCTGAAGTATTTACAGGATCTTCTGATTTTACATCAGAACAGGGGAACATCGAAATAAAATCCCCCCTCGGAATCTGAAGAACTGTTCTTAATACTGTTTGAAATAACAGGACTCTCTTCTACTGAACTGGACGGATCGCAATTAATTTCATTAAACTCGTTATAAACTGGGAAAACTGAATTGTAAGTATTAGCATTTCTTGTACTCACATCGCTCATTTTCCAAAAACACAACGTCTCGACTCTTAACTATTTGTCTGCTGTTCGCTTTGAATAATCGGTACCCCTTTGTGTCCTCGCAATATCCAACCATTATAAACTCTTTACTTTTCGGATCAAATTTCTTCCTTTTCTCCTTCATAGCCTTCGAACCAAATACTCTAGAGTGGGAAACATTTGGCTTACTCCCTGTCCACATTTCAAAAGGTGTTGAATTCGATAAACTTCGAGTTGGAGATCTGTTTATAAGATAAACTGAAGTAGATACTGCCTCTGCCCACAAATTCGTCGGTAGCAATGCATCGAACAATAAACATCTAGCACGCTCCACTATTGTTCGATTCATTCGCTCTGCGACTCCATTCTGCTCCGGGGTGTAGTGATTTGTCGTGTGATGCCTAATCCCTCTTTTAGTTAAGAAATCAAGAAACTCTTTGTTGCAGTACTCTGTTCCATTGTCGGTCTTTAACGTTTTAATACAATTACCAGTCTGTTTTTCAACAAAATTCATAAAACATTTAAATTTTTCAAAAACATCGGATTTTGATTTCAAGATAAAAACAAAAACATATTTGGAAAAATCATCAACAAACGTTAGCTCTTCCTACAGACTCAAATTGCATCGGTCCGAATGAACAAGCTCCAATGTCTGCTTTGCTCTTGATGTAGAATTTTTAAAATGCAATCTGGTTTGCTTTCCTTGAAGACACACTACGCAAGGTTCTTCTACCTTTCCGGAAAATTTTGCACCTATAGCCATTACATTCTTCAACTTGTTCATATTTTCCGAACTGATGTGGCCCAAGCGACGATGCCACAAACTGATGAAACAAAGTTGACTTCTTGATGCTTCCTGTTCAACCGATACATATTGCCAACGAGATACCTTTCTTGTTAAAAATCTTGCATCCATCCGCACCAAACTTGATATGATTTCCATTTGAAATCATTTGACTAACCGACAACAAATTTCTACATAAACTACGCACGTACAAAACATCTCTTATGGTGATATTGTTCGATGTCGTTTTATCGATCATAACCGTCATCGATAAATTTCCCATCCTTTTCACTTCAAGGCACGTATTGTTCGCAATTAAAAAAACTTCCTTCTTTGGCGGTGACCTCACGTTGCTTAGTCCATCAAGCTGTGATGTCATATGCGTTGATGCACCAGAATCTACATATATACTAATCATCACTATTCAGATTTTCGGCAATAAATGTTGTGCATAAGACTGAATTCGGCTCGTCTTTTATTCGAACAATCCTTCGAATAATGACCAAACTAGTTACATGTGTAACATCGAACCGATTTTGCATTCCTCGATTGGGTACTTCGTGGATATTTCTAATTGCTATGACCTCCATACAATGCTGCTGATGTTGAATCTTCGGAACATTTTGTGGATCGTTCTCCACAATGAGAATGTGGGTGGCCACGGTGTAGTGGTAGTACATTCGGTCATTGAATGAGAGGTTTGGGGATCAATTCCCGACCAAGTCCATTCAATTTTCACAGTATTAAAATTAAATAATTCGCTCAGGAAGTACTTTATGTATTTTAACATGAACGTGAAAAAAATACAGTGAAATACGAACGAATGCAAAAATCACACACAAATCTCCCCAGTCAAATTGGAAACCACCCATGGAGAATAAAAATTGAAACCTAATATCACCTGAGTTTCAAATAACACTACACCAAATCTTTCCTATCCCTTCTTCTCTCTTCCAAATTAACTAACGCCCACTCTTCCGAAATTGAGATCATTTTATGCACATAATCATCAACGGATTCACATTTGTCGAGCGATGTCATTATGAGAGTTCGCAGCAGACCGACTCTTCTGCTTAGCCCCTTGTCTTCGAAAGCTTCTTGCAAAGAATCCCAAACTTCTTTTCCCGCTTTCGCAGAACCAACAGAATTATGTTCGCCTTTGCCTTCAAAATTTTCTTCGCATCCGTCTCGTTGCCAAGGACACATTCCCACAAATCTTCCAACTGCAAATAATTTTGTACAGCGAAGCTCCACGTGTCGAAGTTTTCACGTCATTTCAACCTTTCGATTAAGGGAATCGGATTGGTCATTTTGAAGAAAATTAGACAATTAAACGAAAAATAAAAAAGGTTGAATAAGAATTTATTTATAACGGATTTTCTTATACCAAGCGACCTGGGCCCATAACCTATTGGAAGGCCTGTAAAAAGAAAATTGTTCCGACAAAAGAAACACGTCAGGCTCAACTGAAGAGTAGTAAGAGAATGAATTTATTTAGTGAAAAATAAATTATTAAATTTTAATACATACAGCAAATAAAATGATAGCTACGATTTCTTATCTACTGTATAAAAACAAATTATGATTTTCATTTCAACACTTACTACACTTGGTATTTTATATACTATAACCCTATGCAAATATTCGGGAATATTAAAGCAACCCATAGAGCTTCACACAACTGTACGTATTGTGCCTGGTATGCATTTCTATACGTATCCGAAGGACAGGGTTTTGAGAAGCTTTCTCATGACAGTAATACTTTTGAATGGTTTGAATATTTCCTTCACTTCGCATTTTATTCTTTGACCGCAGTGGCTTTTTTGTCTTTTGTTTTTAGAGACATGTGGTCCGCGGACTGCGGATGGGATATTCCAAGTCTAGAACATTGCTAAGGAGGTAATTGGTGCTCGGGACTCCAAACATTAGTACGTTAAGAGGTTAGATCTGATCTCTTACGATGATCAACTTAATAAAAACTTTTTTGTTGGGGCCGTGGCTCATTGGGTAGTGCGTTGGACTGTGGATGAGGTCCAAGTTTCAAATTCCTGAATATAGCATTTTTTTTCACGGTTCCACCTCTTCATCTGACGAACGTCTTAGTGTATTACTTTACTGTCATGGGAAAGCTTCTCAAAAACCCTCGGCCCCTTCGAATACGGATAGCGGGACCATGACGAATCCAATAAACGCATTGGGTACCCCTTCACCGGTCACAAAAACACGTATAGTATTAACCAATCAGAAAGGCAATAACTGTGTCCAAACAACTATTCCTCTTCAACGTAAAATGAGCCTGTTCATCATTTAAACATAAAAAAGTTTTGCACAAAACTCTTGGACCAATATTTCATCATAGCGCACAGATTGCCCTAAACAATAGGTAGTATAACGATTAATTGGCACCAGAATATTTGTCCTTAAACTCGCCTAAGTACTCTGCTTGTAGACCTTTTATAAGAGTTTCTTCCAAAAGGGAATGAACTGTGCGAAGTTATTCGCCATGGGAGAGTGGGTTGTGAAAAGAATTCCCCGGGATGTGTCCTGCAATGAAATATTCATTTGTGTGCGAATTAAATCATTTACTCCCTCACATCTTTGTCGCTGTTCGTTTGCTTGAATAAATCGCTCTCAATGACTGGGCAACATCTTGAACTGCAAAAGTAGAAGTTATTTTTTATCAACCCCTCTTGAGGAAAAATCCAACCCAACCCTAGACGAAAAATGTTAAACTTTAGTGTTGGGTTGCATAAAAGTTTTTTTGTTCGTTCTTCCTCGTCCGTTCGTTGGCAGTTGTGAGTAAGAAGTACTTCAAGTGAACCGAAGGGTAACAAAAGCGTGCGACAAATGAACTGAAACACAAGCGGAGCAACAAAGGAATTGCAAGTAATAATTAAACTCTAGGATGTCCTTTCGATGATGATGCAATGATGGAGAGGGTGGCGCCGAAAACAACTGTTAATTGCTTCAACAGTTGCAAGGATACACAAGGGTCTCGTTTTCTGTTTTTCTTTTTTCCTCTGTTACTTTCTCAACTTGAATGGAGTTAAGTGCATTTAAGTTCGTGATTCTTCGTCTGTTATTCTTCACATTACACCTTGGGGCGGACAAAACTGTAAAAAGAGGTTGCAAATATTTTTTGGGATGCATCTGGTTTTGAATGAAACTAATTCGCAATTGCAATCAACATTTCCAACCGCATACACATTAATTACGTAGCACGGTAGTGGCATTCTACCCAAACAAATGTTTTACAGATCCCGACTGTGGCTACCGTACCTCGCAAAGCAGAAAAATCCATTGAAAATCACGCCTGATTTTTTCCACGCCCGTTGTGGGGTAGGTCGCGTGTTGCGGTGTGTTGGCTGTTTCGGTGGTTTAATGGTTTAAACTGTCACTTAGTGCCATGTGTGTAATTAAAATCATCCCTCTGTGCCACCCTCTTTCAATTGGCGGTCACAAGTGCCAGAATGTGTGTCACATAATGTGCCAGAATCAAAATCGATGAGGGACGAGCGCATTGTCACTAAAAAAAAATTTCGAAATTCTGTAATCGACCACAATTAATTGTGCAACAGCAGTCGGAGAGTCGTTGAGAGCCAAAATGGATGTAGAATATCATACCTTAAAGGGCGGGTGGATGTTTACACAATTGAACTATTCGGAGGACGCAAGCATTCTATTTGCATTTCAATAATGAGCAGGATGAGAGTCGGACATTTAGTGGTAGACCATTGATGAACCGCTTGAAGCAATCTGGTTAAAATTGATTGTCTGTATGTGGTGGCGGTAAGTTTGTTGAAAATTATCGAAAATTCACGGCTAATAAGGGCAGTGCGCGTTGAGGAATGCGTGATGGGATTTGGCATTTGTGGGTGATATTATTTTTAGGGATTGTTACAGTGCCAGAGTGGTCAAAGTGAAAATTCAAATAATCTAATAAATTGAAACCACATTAGAGACTGTGTTTTTTTCCTAATAACTCACGTGACACTGGGCCTTACTACCAACCAAATTTTAGAGTATATTCGATCCCATAACCAACGGATGAATGAATGGTGAATGATGATTTGTTTCCTAGTTTGCTTTTACATTTAAACTTTTTAGGCTAGACGATGCAGAAAAACTGTCATCTCTTTTGACAATCAGCTGGCTCTGATTGATGTAATGGATTCTATGAGAGTGTTCTATCCGGCAATACGTCAACTTGAACGTCAACGTTTAACGGAACTACGCAACGGTGGATCAACGGTCTGGGCCCATAAGTAAAGTACTTTTTTTTAGATCTAGCGTTAAGCTGTATCATCCAGTGGTTCCCAATCTTTTCCACAGTATGCCATCCATGTCAAATTGAAAATTAAATTTTTTTATTAAAGAATTATTTGAAGTATTCAATTTCTGATGTTGCGTGCAATTTTTTCAGAAAAATAAGTAAATAAAGCGTTTTCCAAAAAGGATATCTGAACTTTGACAGGTGATTGCGACCATATTTTTGAGGCTATAAAATTAAAATCTTTATTTCAATCAACATGAAGAATTTTAACTTTCAACAACATGCACAAATGATTATATTGCTTTATGAAAGAGTGGTTTCTGTTCGCATAGTTACTTTGCCTATTTTAAGGTCGCCATATTCATCCTGGTGATAAATTTAAGTAGACCGGTTCAATCAACAATCAGCCAAAACCCGTACTGTCAACGAAACGCCATCCGTGAGAGTGTGCAAGAGAATCTGAGGCAGTTAATCGCACGCCACGCACAAGAACTCGGGCTTTCGCAGACCACAACTTGGCGAATTTTACGTCACGACTTGGCCGTTTGTTCGATGGCTGCGCTCTAAAGCAGTTATAAGAACTGCCAAGGCCTTAGGCATTTCAGACTTGCGCGGATTTCAGTGTTCAAATATGTATCTTACGACAGAACTGCTTCAAATTTCTTTGTTCTTAATTATTCCCAAGCTGACTTCAAAAAGAGGATTGCCTATCTTATTATAATTAACTTAAAAATGTCTACAATTTTGTTCAGTTTCTTTACCTTAGGTTAGGTATGTGGGTTGGCAGATGAAACGAAATACCTCCGCCGCACTCAGGCCAGCACTGACCCATTGTGTTACCCATAGGGGGGCTTATAAAAAGTACCCCTTGCCCATTTAACCCATAAATATCTGCAACAAACTTCCCATGGTTGTACTTACCCGTTCTTTACCTTAGCATAGGTACCTATTAGTCAAGCGTCAAATGGAAAGAAGCATCACGACTATATTTCCATTATAGCTTTGCTTTTTCTGGGTTGTTTTGTTACACAGTCGACCAGAAATCATCGGTAAATTACAGTACCGAGAATAATTTTTCATACAACCCCTACTATAAGTAAGACTTTCTCATTTTATAATGTAAGCATTTGTCATATTGGGTTTTAGGTACATAATTCAATAGAAGATACATTATGCAAAATATCTACGCACAAAAACAAAGAAAAAACTTCTACTACTCAAACATTGTTTCCTCAAAATGGGAATTTTTCATACATTAAAGGATTTGGCAACGTCATAGTATACCATGTGTTAACTTGCGAAATATTTGCATGTTTTTATAAATTCGTATGTAGAATTTATATATTGTGCCTAGTTCTGCTTGAAAAAATCAACTGTAAATTGTGTTTTCAAGGTAGTAAAGGTGAACATGGAAGAAAATGATAAAAACTCTCGGAAACACTTCGATCGATAAGAGACCTCTGAAATAATGTGCCACAGAAAATTTTAAAAACATTATGCGAAGTCGAAAATTTATTAAATTTAACCTATTCTAAGTTCAAGATATGGACATGTGATAGATATAACAAAGAAGGGAGGTTGGAACACAAGAGTGGTGCTGGGAAATGGGAAATACATTTTTACCCCAAACTATAGCTGTTGACTGGAATTAAAAATTAAAATACTTTAGTGTACCTACGCAAACAGATAAATTTTCTAGGATATAAGTATTGTGTTGTACAGCAAAAGCCACTTTAAAGAAAGGAGATACAAACAAGGACTTGACATTGCAAAATAAGAAAGAGACAATATGATATTAGAAAAAAGTATTTTTCTTACATATCAATAAGTACTAGCTCTTTCTAAGTGATTGAAAACAAGAAAAAGTATGGAGAAAAAACAACGATGCCTTGTAACTAAAACATGTAACAGCTAGAGTGAAACACGCGGGTGGGAAAGCTATATTTGAGGTGGGCCATGGCATATTACGACGTGAGAAGTCTAGAATTTGCTGAGGAAAATATGTAACACAAGCAATAGTTCACCATCAATCAAAATTGGGTAGCTTTTGCTGGAAAAAATAGTCACGCTTGCGATGTTTATCCAAACCAAGATAGCAATCCTAAGCCAAGAGCACATGATATTCGGTCTTGGTTGTTTAATAACTGTCCCAAATTGTTCAGATCTCCATTTAATTAACCATCTGTGGAAACATTTGGGCCGACAAATACTCGAAATCATAAAGTTCGGACAAAATTGTAGCTAAAAGAAGCAATCAAATAAAAGTGAAATAGCATGGGCCCTAGCATAACAGAAAATCTTGTGCGACCATTGCCATATACGTAAAAAACAGTAAAAACAAGGGCCTTCATAATAGGTGATAAAATGATACACATATCATTTTAATACAAGTTTTCAACTTTGTATGAACAATTTTTCTCCCACATTTTTGAAGACTAATTAAATTTATCTCATGTACAGTTTTCCTTTTGTATATTCTATTGCTTTTGCATTCAAAAATGTTTCTGACATTTGTTTTAATAATATATTATATATGTAAATCTAATCACATTTCGTTTTCATTAAAAAAATCCTATTGTTTTATTTATAACAGAGTTGTATGAAAAATTATTTTCAATACTGTATGTATGTATATGTAATTCATAAACTGACGAACATGCTTTCAAGAAATATGTAAACAAATTAAGCCTAAAATTCGCATATTTTTTTTTTCAACAACCGCATTACACCGAAGAATCTCTTGAGAATGTGTCCTTCACCCGACTATTTTTATCTCCCTAAAAACTCTTCTTACGCAAATACATACTAGGAACTCCGTGGAAAAGAAACTTGCACCTGTCAGCTTCAGAATTTTCACGATTTAAGACAATTTAAATTATTCACCACCCACCCAGAAGCTCATACCACACATTAAGAATACAATCTACCACTTCCTGCGCTCTATGAGCATAAAAACTCCTGTCTATCAATTCTAATCATTTGTCAACTTAAGGACACGTCAAAACTCATTGTCACACTTTGCAACATATGCCATCTCTCTTCCGAGAAGTACTACAAAAAAAAATCAATATCCAAGACTATTTGGCACCCCGCAGCCCTCTTATGCAATTACATTGTACCATCAGCAGTCTACACACAGTACCAACGAAGAACACAAAAACCATTCCCCCATGCATTTTGAATTAATTAAAACAAACAGCACTAACGTTGATCTAACAGCAGAGCAGGGCAGTAGGTGTGTGTGTAATCGGGTGAATAGAATAAACCACCCTCTGACGGCCCCCCTATTCTGCTCTCTTAAAGTACCTACCTAATGTTCCATGCTAAATTATGCAATCAGCAATTTTGCATAAAGTTAAGCATAAGAATATACATTTTTCCAAAACAGGGGTTGCGAACCCACCGCCAACAGCAGTAGGAGCAGGGATGCGCGAAGATGGAATGGTACGAGTAGAAGAGATGCTCTTATCGCCGTCGTCGTATTTCTGTGCAAACTACATTTCTCCCAGCTCCATTGAAATTTAATTTGGCGTTTATTAAATGAGCAGAGAGATGAAGTTCACACTCGCTCAGTCGTGTAAGTAGTTGTAAGGATTCAGCAAGGACGAACGAATAAAATTTCATAATTCCATTTCATTGCCAGCTTTCCTCTTGCACCATGAAAATAAAAGCACGCGCGCGGCGGCAAATTGACGCTGCACACCCATATAACGAATGGGCAGAGACCACTGGACATGTGCTGAATGTCCTGGAGGGTTTTTGATTTTAATCAGATCGACCAATAAAAAAGAATAAGGCTCAGAAATTAATGAAATGCTACCACCTGTAGATTTACACTCGAAATAAAAAAAAAGAATATAAAAAAGACTTACCTCCATGTTATATCGGTGTGATCCCATTTAGCTCCTTGGATTACGAAACGTTTCGGTCGTCGTCGGTGACCACCACCACCACTATCCCTGAACCATCTGCTTCCGCCGAGATTATCCGGTGAGAAATCTGGCGCATCCATCTTATCAGGCACACCGCAACGTGGTTTCAAAATCAGCTTCCTTGTTGGGCCATCGATTTCACCTGTTTCTGGGACGTTTCCAAATCTCTGCAAAACACCAGATAATGAAGTTCTCTTCCTTTTCCATATGCATTAGCATTATACTAAGGATTCTTCGTTTATTTTTTTTTTTCTCTTTATTTGTTTACTTTAAAGAAAAAAAAAACCGAAGAAGGCGCAGGACATTTCCTAGCCTCTCATTGTTAATTTCAAGCATTATCGTTTCGTTGCAGAGGGAACAACAAAACAGACGAAGTAAAAAATACGAAGGATACAAATGCATATGTACATAGATAGAGTATGCTTACCTGTAAGTTTCTAATGGCATCCTTCAGTTGGGCTTCGGTTCTCAAGTTTCCCGTTTCAATGTCTGATTTTGGAAGATATCCAAACTCCATTAAGTAATTGTACTGAAAATATCACGAGAGGAAGAAATTAGAATAATTTATGAAGCAGATAGTGTGGTTAGATGTAGAGGGTTGACTACAACAGGGAAGTGCAGCCATTGTTGTTTGGAGGGTAGCTTATTCTGATACTACCTATATAAAAAAAAAAAAAAAAGATGCAGCCCCAAAAAGGACTCTCTGAATATCAGTCATTTGTATGAAAAGTAGGTGTTACAGTTAACTTATATGTGGGTGTATGTATATAGGGCACTCCACTTCACCCCTCGAACATCTGTGTACAAGTCAGTTCTTGGCCAAGATCCAACTTCGATTATGAGGAAACAAAACTTTAACCTAAAAATAGATCCGCATAACAAGATAGTAGTAGTAGGTTTGCCATTTTGAAAGTTCATAGATTGACGTCGGTGACCTATACTGAATCTATTCATGACGGTTTCCTAAAAATATGTTTGTTTTATTAATGGTGGACGATGGGATGGAACCACAGGAACAATTTTATTAAAAACTTTTTATGGAATAGCTATGATGTGATAAAGTTATATCCGTTTTGTATTCCTGAAATCTATACTTATACTCTGATAATAAAATCTGCTCCAAGAATGCAAGAAGATAATGTCGGTCTTATGACCGATTTAACGTTTTAAAATAAGGTTTTGAAGACATATAGGGAAGGATACATCTGGATTAAGATTAAGATTAACGTCTCACAGATATAATATGTATATGCATTTGACGATATACGTTTCTGCATGAATAGAAGGGGACTGCTACTTTATGCCATATCGGGAGTGCAAAAGTTTTTTTCAGAAGCTTTTACATGACAGTAATACTCTTGTATATTTGTCAGACATTTGCAAGAAACGTTGATGCTATTTTTTAGGACTAGAACCTGAACCTAACAGGAAAGGAATCTCTGTACAAATTTTCAGGGCAATAACAGATGCTTCATATCCAGGCATATACATAGTACACACCTGTATGTGTCCCATAGATAACTGGCATAACGCAGAAGTACTTACAGAAATAGTGCAGGTATTGTTGCGGCGATAGAGTTGTGGTAATTAGAACTGGCCACGGGCAAGCATTACTTTTAATACGCACTAGCGCAGCTGCAATATTACTAAAGAGTCAGGAACAGTTTACTACTTTATAATTTCCGCTTCCAGGTAGAGTCAGACAGCCTTCAGGCAAACCCTTCTTTAATAACATTGTTAAATTAGCATAGAAACAAGTTGGCGAAGTTGTCTGCTTCCTCAATGCCACAGGCTGGATCTCTTTCCCTAGATCTTAACGTATGATTTAAAAATTGGGTAAGTGCGAGGAGGGCCTCGTGCAATAGTGTTCCGGACATTTTATATTGTCATTAAATAGAAGGCAATTTATTCATTTTCTTGCATAGGTACACCTAATACTGGTTTTGATATGAATAATGTAATGTCTTGTACGTAGGTATATCCTAGTAATACTGAGCGGAGATTTCAGTCCATTTTAACTTACACTTTCAATATAAAACATGGCGTACTAAGCTTTTGGATAAAAATGAATGTAACGGTACTTTGCCTGTTAAATGGTTTAAGTAAAGCAAAACACTGGCAATACTTGACATGCGAAGGAATACAGCATTTAGAGTTTTAAAAATTAAAAAAAATATTTTTGAAAAAAAAAAATAAAAAAAAAAATTTGTTTTTTAAACTTATTTAGTTTTCAAAAGCAGCATAGAGCTAACATATACGTTCCATTCGTGCAAATGACTTAGTTTTTGAAAAATCGAAATCGAATGCAGTAGCAGCAAGAGAAGAGCTTATAGGGAAGTCCATGCGCTCTTCTAAAATCTGTAACTCGGGAGCTACTTAGCGGATTTAGATGAAACTTAAAACTTGAGCAAACCGTAGTATCAAAATGATCTGCTGAAAAAATTATTTGGATAACATAAAAACTGGGGGAGATACAGTGGGGTAACTAGATGCCCCATTTTTTTAATTTTTCTCAGAAAACATATAAAATACAGGAATTTTCGTATTGTTTTTACAATCTACGCTAAATTCTACGTATCTCCAATTTTTTTCATATTTTTACCACTTATGGTCTGGCCGCTAGGGGGGGGGGGGGGGGACAACATTTTTCAAATGTTTGGCGAGCTTTTTTGTTCAACAAATTTTGCCAGAAAAAAATATTTCTTACATATATGGAGCCCTTGCAAAATTCTCTTTAAATTGATATGCCACATGATGGGCAACAAAATAATTTTTTTTTGCCCTTCATACAAGGTGCCCAAAAAAGGGCTCCCAAAATTAAATTCATTGCTGCCATCTTGTGCAGGCTTCCACATAATGTATACATAGCGAAAGTTTCAGCTCTCTATGTCTATCGGTTCAAAAGTTACAGGGCTGTGACAGACTGACGGACAGACGGACAGACGGACAGACGGACAGACAGACACCGTATCAAACCCATAAGTGTTCCGTCTTACCTTTTAAGGTCCGGAACACTAAAAATATGAAACTGCGGTAAAGCGCTAATTAGGCCTCGGTATGGTTCGATAACTGAACCGATATCTAAGACCACTTTGAATGCACTTTTTAAAGACTATTGTGCAAACCATTTACAAATAGTTTTGTGTATCGAAATGCATTTAGAAAGTTTCAGTTTGAAATAAATTACCTTAATTCACTCCGCTTTTTTTCTGGTCAGTTTCTCAAGTCCATGTTCTTAAGCTATTTCTATTACAATATACTATCTCCTAATTAGGATAATTCAATGATTTCCGTGTACGTCCTAAGATCTTTATATAGCACCGCAGAATCATTTTCGCGGAGTGCATGTTCGCTGGTCTCTAAAAAGACTATTTTTTTAGCCGGTATACAGTTTGTTTTTAAAACTTGTAAGAAATATATTGCAATACTATGTGTACTGTTCTTCAGAAATTTAAACAAAAATCCAAAACTGCATATGTTCGCCAAATTCCTTATTCATAACTCCGAAGAGTAGTTTGAAATGTAGTACATGTGTCAACCTTATTATCCTTTTATATAAAACACGAAACCCCACAATATATACTTTAAGCAGCTACTTTTGCAAGATTTTATAAAAGTTGAATTTTTTTTACACTTGCACAAGAATAATTTCGAAAAGACGTAAGTATTCTTTTCACAGAATTCTATTATGTAGTCTGGACTTTACAAATTGCAATCCAAAAACTGATAGGCTTCCACAGTACTTATACTTGTAGTCATAAGCAAGACTATCCACTAACAGAAGGTAAATGTGTAACTTTGTTTCCTATTAACCGTGGCCCGCTGGTTCCATTTCAAATTCTAGGACAAAACGTCCTGCGCAAGCAAATTACGTGCTCCATCAAACTTGGACAACAAACTTCTGGCATTGTTTATTGTGTATTCCTGTTTGTTCCGTCTCGTGTTCTCTATACACATACCCGAATGGAAAACTAATCGTAATTTCTCTAGAAGGCTGCTTAGTGCTAACCACCTCGACAGCCTACCTCTGCATGTGTTTCTGCTGTTGCCTTAGGAGGATGCTAAAACGTGACATTCGGTGACCAGGTAGTGCAAGCGACATGTTGACATAGCAACAGAAACCGAAGCTATCCACCAGCACACAAGACTGCCTCAGCAAATTACGCACATTTCGTGAGTTGCATCATTTGTGTGTTAGACTGGTAGGGGTCGGTCGGTGTGGATTGCGGTTCAGTTGGAATTGCATTACATTTACGTAATCTACACAGAAGGATTTCTTTTTGTTGTTTCAATATATACACAAGCTCTCCTAAGAAATAGAAGAAGAACTTTTCGCGAAGCACTACACAATGAGGCAATGGAATCATAATAATAATTTGAACGGCACCAGCACGGCCAAGAGGAAGCATCGAAACAAGAGGAAAAACTTAACCAAAAGATTGATTTAACGTTCTGCATCTGAGAGCGAAAAAAAAACTCTATTCAGTTTGCGGTATCTTATCCTTGAAAGTTAATGGTACCTAGGACAAAAAATATAAACTTGAACAAGAACAAAAGCCACAACAGATACACAGATATTTACTTTTCTATAACGAATACAACTTAGAGGAATTCTTCGGCTGATAACCTAGATCATGGCCTACCGAAAAGATGTACAACGAAACCGACGGCAAGAGAAAAACAAAAAAAGTGGAAAATTAAACAAACAAACGATGAATACAAAAAAAAATTTAGAAGAACCAAAATGCTTGCTTCCCTTTCTAAAGAATACGCTACTGCAGGACGACTACCATGAGGACGATTCTACAACAAAAAATCAAGAAACACTTCGGTCGCTGACTGGTTGTGGGAAATGGAACTACGGGATAATTTAACTACATTGTTGCTCCAAAGCCAACGAACACTTTCTACACAAATAAGTTTAAGGCAGGAATGCCATCCGCAGGCATTTCGGAAATACCAGGAAACCAATACATGCTCAAGCGGAAAGTAATCCTTTTTTGACTTCCATTACTCGCCAGGACAATTATAACTAGTCAATTCAATTTAAAAGAAATGTTTATATGAATATTTGGTAAATGTTTAAAATCCTTCTCGTTTTTCGAAGATCGCTTTCGCAAGATTAGGTTAGATTGCAAATGTTTTTAGTTCAACAACGTATAAGTTTTTTTTTAATTTTTTTTTTCTTTTTTAAAAAAGAATTAAATACGAGTGGGAAAACTGCGAACAACCACCTACAAATGTACATACATGTACGTAATATGGGGCAAATATCTTATTCGTGCAAATTGTTAATGTTAACATTGTAGCTAAATAACAACAAAATATCATTAAATTAATTGCAATTTTACTGATGGGGAAAGCTGAAAATCAAAACATTATTCTCTTGTGTAACCCAATCTGACGTTTTCACCATAGTTGTTAAAAGCAAATATGCGTGTTATGCTTGCAGTGCAGAAATGCAAGAAATATGTATATGTACATATGTAACTTCCTCTATATCTTACTTTAAAAAAAAATACTCATATATTGTTGACTATTTCAAGGATCTTATTCACAAAGTTTCCTCGACCCAGTTCTCAATTTAAACTTCACAAACTGTTTGTATTAATATCACTTGGATACAGCGCCACTAATCGGACCTAAACACTTTTGGACCAATACTAATAAATACATATTACAATACAAAGGTGCCATATATCGGGTCCAAAACTATCTTTCAAGCAGGAACCAACCAGATAAATCAACCAACCAAATTAGCGTGTAAAAACATCGTGACACGTGAGTTTTAATATAAAATTATATCACAGCCCAGTAGTACAGTTCATTACTTATCTAAAGAGCACAAATAACGTACACGAATGGATCGTATTTACTGTTGAAAAATAAATAAGTTTGAATATGATATAAATACATATATATACATTCTTGTTAAAAAAAAAAAAATTATAGTTTTTTTTTAATTTTTAAAACTTTGATTTTGTAAAACATTTCCGTCGCATGTTCGTGTTTTCATCGAATGATTTTTGTAAAATCAGTTAACAAGCAAAGTACCGTTAAATGTATTTTCTAATAGATATTTGCCTAAACTAACTCAAATAGGAGATTTAATCGAAATCGTTGACACTATTTTCGAGAAAATCCCCTTTTTATACCCTATCCTAAGGGTATATTAAGTTTGATACATAGTTTGTAACATAGAGAAATCTTACAGATAGACCCAATAAAGTATATATATAAATGATCAGCATCACTAGCCGAGTCGATTGAGCTATGTCCGTCCGTCCGTCTGTCCGTCCGTCCGTCTGTCCGTCCGTCCGTCCGTCCGTCTGTGTGTCACCAGTTTTTGGGCCTTAAATTTTGAGCTACATCGATGAAATTTTGTATACGAGTTCCTTGAAAAAGTAAGCAATACAAGTGTAAAAATTTTTAAAATCCGCCCACTGACACGCCCACTTTTCAAAAAAATCACTTTTTTTCACTATTTTCATATGAAACTCGAAAAAACTTACTTGACCAAATATGTAGATATCCACTTAATCTACAAATCGTCTATACATTGTATATGGCCACGCCCACTTTTTAGGGGCGTTTACTTCAAAAATTAATTTTCGATTAAAAAAATTAGCTTATAGGGCAAAATAGAAAATTTTGTGAATACATTTTCCACCGCCCACTGACACGACCAAATAAGATAGGGATAGGGTATCATACGATTCGCTCCAGGCGGATTGTAGCATTTTTTACTGGTTATAAAAAAAATTACCCTAAGTAAAGTAACTTCAACAGTGGGGCAAAAAAACGAAAATTTCAGTCGATTCACTCGTTTAGTCATACAGACAGACAGAGCCAATCGACAGATCTACTTTTTCGAGCTTCTCTATCATCATAATGTCACAATTGCTTAGTATCTCGTGTTCAATTTTTTTACCGGATTCAATACCTACTTGTTTTATATGTTTATGTAGGATATGAATAAAATTGCTTTCTATTTCATGACAATATTGCGCTAGGCCCTCCTCGCACTTGCCCAATTTTTCTGTTGGTATAAAATAGCGTGTAACAGAGAACATCATATTGAATCAAATCATAATAACACTGGCTTGAACTTTAGTTCTTGGAGAACACAGTTTCATTCGCGCATTTAGCTCTTTGTGGTGATAGTAGGAACTCCAAAGTTTTTTTTTTTTTACTCCAAATCCAGTCTTCCTAAGTCGGGATCATTCAAATTAGATGCCCATCATCATCACCATTATCAGCAATGACTTCCTTAAAATTGTCCCAGAAGCTTATAATTATACTCACGACTTCCCTACGTTACTGGCTTAAAATACTTATTACTGGCTAACCAGCGTCGAAAAAGGTGTCAGGAAACTTTTAAATCCCAATGTCATACTTTCGCTCTCCTGCTTGCAGTATTGCAACGATAATAAAAACCCCTCTATGTATTGGTGTGTGTACCCTCGAATACTATTGTGAACACTTTACCTATAAATATATTGCAAAACTTTTTGGGCATTAAGTAGTTTCGGTCGGTTAGATGAAACTTTGCTACTGCTGCTGCTCATTTGGTCCCTGGCTTTGGAATTTGTCTGCCTGCATCCAAATAATGCTAACTGCACTACTACCACACCGTTGTTGTCATTCCTTGGGCATTTTAAAGAAGGACGACGGGGACGAAGGCAACATCAAAGC
The DNA here is from genome assembly GCA_949716465.1 of Chalcosyrphus nemorum. NCBI lineage: Eukaryota > Metazoa > Arthropoda > Insecta > Diptera > Syrphidae > Chalcosyrphus > Chalcosyrphus nemorum. The sequence continues at coordinate 12,717,901 of OX454335.1, forward strand.
CTCATAACAATTACGCAACATGGAAATGCGACAGAGATGACGATGCTATGGAAATGCAAAGGGGGAAGCAGATCGGAGTTAAGCGCTTGAGCCATTTCTGCAAATGCATGCGGAATGTCTCATTGCGTTGGTTGGTTGGGTGCTACTGCAATATTGCAAGCCTCTGGTATACATTTACTCGTTAAAGGATATTCATAAGGACATTAAAATGCGGGAACTGCAAACTTCGTTATAAGAAGGGGTAGACACAATTTCGATGTCATACTGAAGGCGGTAAGCATTTCACTAGCAAACGCACACTTACAAACCAAGGGTGGAAGGGCAAAATTTAATTTTGATCTGTGATTTTTTCTCTTTCTCCTTGTTCAACAGGATAACATGTAACAACCTGTTGATTTGCTTCAGGACTATCAAGCCACTATGTGTATATATGTATGTGTTTGTGTATAAAATGGTACCGGGTCGATATGAAGATTTAAATTTCCCTGCAGATATTTTAATTAAAAGGACGACGAGGGTTGACAATGCAATTTCAATTACAATGTGGCTTATAGAAGTTTTTGTTGCTTAAAGACTACTTGGTATGCTGCTCATCAGTAGGTGGGAAGTTTTTAAGAGATTTAAGACTTTTGTAATGAAAACAATTAACAATATAAAAGTCTAATTGGGTTTGAAGTTTTTGGGATAACAAGATTGAAATCGATGTAACGTAGGCTCGGACATGTGTAAGTATTTATCAATGGGCAATTGAAGTAAAAGAAGATATTAAGAAATGTATGAGTCAGGATGTCAATTATTGTCAAATTCGATTCATTATGGGATCATTTGCTAGCTAGATTCTGAAGTACGTTTTAGAGAATGTCACAATATGCTAATCGTTGTTGGCGGAATTTGTCCTGATGGTGAAAGTCATTCCAATCGAAAATTAGGCAAATTATATAGCAGGAAAGGAAAGCACGAATAACAAACAATTAAACCAAGCAAATGGATAATGCATTTAGCTTATAACGTCAGCGCTTCGATGCTATTTCAATATTATAGCCAATATAATATAAATATACAGCCAGGCAGCAGCTGGTGGAACGACAGTAACTTAGGGGTTGCACTATGTTGGAAGGTTAAAGGAAAGGTACAGATCTTTCGTGAAGATTCCGGCACTGACTGTGATTCGTAGTATAAATAAGACATTCCGTACTCAGTGGGTTTGTGACCTTGGAGCTTCTCAGTTTTATTTCTAAGTTGATAGCCAATTGTTTGCTGATGGCATTAGTTGGAAGTAAATGAAACTATACCAGTCAACTATTCAGTTTAAAATATCTCCTATTCAAATAACATAATATGTGCACTATGGATTTTTTTACGAAACATGTACAATAACAATTTTTAATCAAAACTATTCTGAAATAGTTACAAACATACCAACCATTAATCTGAACAAAGGCTCGCACTTAAGCGAATTTGGTCATTAGCGCCTACCCGTTTTTCAATTTTTCAAACTGGTCAACTCTATTTATCGAATCAGTATACATAGTATAGCTTATCGAAGAATTGACGTCGAAATTAAAACTCAGCTCATCAAAGTTTAAAGCTATTAAGATATATATAGATTTTCTTCTCGTCGTTTATTTCTAACACTAATTTAGGATGAATTGTTCAATAAATTAAAAATCGAACACTAATTTATTCATAATTTAAAAATATTTAGATTATTAATAATATTGTTAATCTTAGTCTTAAGTTGAAAATACATAGGTACAAACATATCTACCTACATACGGGCATGTACATATGTATATCATAAGGTTTCATTACATCCTGATGTACTCTCTGTTGTGGCTTACATTTTGAAGGCAAAATTATCCTTGACAGATCTGTGATGAATGATTGCCTACTTGTTTCCAAATTTGCTTAAGATTTAGTGAGAGTGATTTCCGTTGCAGGAGGATAATGTTATATATGATCCCAGCAGCAAAATAGTGTGACTTAATTAGATTATTCTCTGAAAGGGATGTATGAAGTCACAATTGAGTTTTTGAAAATCAACCGATCTGTTCAAACACTTTCTGCATCAAAATTCGCAGCAGAATTTTTTCAGAAAAAGACAAATACCTACCCACAAATGTGCGGGAACGTGTTGAACAAAAAACTGCACACATTTAGTATAGATTTACTTCAAATTATTTTGCCGACCAACAACAACGCAACCATTTGACAGAACTAATAAATTTTCCCAACGAAATTTCTTGGACTAAAATTCCCAGCAGGGGGAATTTTTATGAAACTTTCAAGTGCGGGAACAGGAATTCACTACACCCAAAAAAAAGCGCTGTAGATTTTACAATTGAAGGCAATAGATTTAACAATTCCTTGTAGATTTGTGTATTTAACAGCGAATCTGGTTAAATTAACAAATTTTTGTAGATTTTACAGCGAATGCATTCATTTTTACAACAGCGCGTTGTCAATTTCGGCTGTTAAATCTACAGATATGAATTTGTAAAATCTACATCAAAATGTTGTAGAATCTACAGCTATTTAATGTAGTAACTACAGCAGGAGCTGTAGAAATTACAACAAGTTGTAGATTCAGCATCTATTACGAAAACGTAAAAAGTAGATACCATTTGAGAATATTCGCATGGTAAGTTTCAGAGGCCATGGCGTTGTGGTAGTGTATGCAGTCGCCGAGTAAGAGGTTCCAAGTTCAACCCCAGCCAGATCCAAACATTTTTCACATTTTGTAAGTGAATTGAATTATATAATTCGGTTTAAACACACACTAAGTATTTCTTGGACAAGAACCATCTAATTGGATTGTAAAATCTATTTCCACCCCATTTCTCGCACCATACCAATAAATTAGAACTTTAAGCTTAAGTGGTGCTATGAAAGCGATTGTTTTTTACATGCAAATTGTTGTTGTTTCTACAGCTGTTCTACAGCTGTTCGACGGCAAAGTGCTGTGAAATCTACAATTTTAGCTGTTATTTTCACAACTAGATTGTTAAATTTACAACCACCCCTCTGTAAAATTTACAACGAAAATTGTCGGGTCGATTCTGACAATGAATGCAGTAGAATCTACAGCGTTTTACTCTATTTTTACAGCACCTTTTTTTGGGTGTATTTTTCGTAAAATTTCGTAATTTTGGTCAATATAATATAGTACATGATGAGCTCATCATCATCATATCCCACTGCCTTAAGATACAAGTCCTGTTTTTGTTGTAAACTATTGGCCTAAAGCCCCAAATACATGTAGGTATGCATGCTCTGCAAATTGATTAACCGATCACACAGCAAAACTATGAGATGTCCTAATTTCTTTATGACCCCTTTAAACGTTCCGAATATTTTTTTGAAAATTTAATTTAGCCACGCGACATGTCATGTTCACTCCAATCATAAAGCCACTTAATCTGAATTAATTTCACCTTAATTGGGCTATATTTTTTTGGTGTCTCTCACAGCATATCCATTATATAGCGGCAAATTAAATAATAAAAAATAATTTTTAATGCGCTTCTGGTGCATTTTTCAATTTGTTACATGGACGTACATATACACAAGCATGCCCCCATCGCGTTGGGATTGGTACATAAAAATTTCTCACATTTCACAATTAATTCGAGTCGATGTAATGCAATCAATTTATTGCACTCACCCACCCCTTCTCCCCAGACGTGGATGGCGGCGGCGGCGACGACGATGACGACGGGCAGCAGCGAGTATATCATTAAAACCTTAGGTCTGAATGGATTGTTAATTACAGTCACCCTCGATGGGTGGCTGTGGGATTGGGTGGGCCACCAATTTTAATGCAACCCATCGACCATCGCCTGTTTGGACAACGGAATTTTAGGGAGCCATAAAACGCGATTGCAATGCTGTGCAGCTCAGCCGCCAGCAGGATCCCAGTTCCCTTCCTCTCTCTCTCTCTCTCTCTCCCCTCTCTTTCAGTCGAACAATTGATTCCAAATTAATCAAACTTTTATGTGGTGTCCAATTAAAAGAGCCATAAAAGGAATGAAATTACTCCAAACACACACACGAGCTGAATGTGTATATTTCATCCGCCACCCACCCTCGCCATGCAGATAAACAAAGTCCTGCTTGAAGACGAAAACAAATTCCAATCACATTAGAGTTTAAGGACTTCAAATGCTAATAAACGCAGAGAAAAAAAAGGAACTCCACACACGATAACCGAAAAGAAATTGCAAAATTATTTCCAAAAAAAAAAAACAAGACCGAAACAATCTCCACAACATATAGCCGTTGAGTGGCATTTCGTTTTTCTTTCCACTAGTCTAAGGACAACGACGACGACGGGACGTCTCCTTCGACCCATGTCGAGTTATGGTAGTGGCCCTAAGACGTTTGCACGCATCAGGAGGTTAGGGTTACCACCAACCCATCTACCACATGCAGTGCCATCTAATCTAGTGTAAGTAGAGAACCATGTCAGATTGGCGGGACTTCTTTTTTTCTTCTTGCGTCTGTTGCTCTTTCTCTTCTCTTCCATTCCATTAAAAATATTATTTATGTTCATTTCCGGAGGCGCTCCCGAAGACGATGATGGTGATGGGGCTGGTTGGAAGGGAGACTCGCGCGCCATTTCCATCACCGCCAATTGACTTTAGGGGGTAAATTGAGAAAGTGATATGTGCACACAAGGGTTGGGGAGACCATATTCTTCTGGGAAAAAACTTTGTTTTTCATTTTGCTAATATTATTTGGGATTTTTTTTTTTTTGTTGGCTTTTTCCTGAGAGTTTTGTTCTGTTCTTCTCATTTAAAGAATGAGTTTTTTCTTTCTTCTAATACTCCTTGGAGACACAGAATCGCCCAGGTTCAGATACACGAACCGTATGTTTGGGGGAGATGGCAATTGTACTCGTGGTAGGGTTAAATTGGTTTATTCGAGTTAATTTAATAATTAGAACAATGCGAGATGTTGTTGGAAGGGGGACAAAATGTAATTTGTGGTGTAGTTTAAGATGTTTTGAGGGAGATTCAATTCATGCTTCGTAGATTTGAGGATTTATCGCTTAGAATTCCACAACCACTGTGGCTGACAGTTGGCATTGCTCGGAAGATTGCAGACAAGCGTGAAAAATTACAAATGTATTCAGGAAATCCATAAATTATTGCGGTAAGAAAATTGTCCTTACGCGTAAGATTTAGGAATTAAATTTTTTGCATGTTGCAAAAGTATTACAGATTTTGCCTTTATTATTTGGATATGCGTTTTTTTTGTGGTCTTATAAATATCAAACTATTCAAAATACAACTATGAAGCTAGAACCAATGAAAAGAATAAGCAATTGACTTCTTTACGGCATTTTCCAAAAGTAAAATATGTATATGCAGAAGAATAACATGGTCTCAAATGCGCCAAGGCCGTGTGAAGTATATTTTGAGCAAGAGTTCGAAAGTGGAAAATGAGCTCCATAAAAATCAAAGAGTTAGAATATATAACAGAACTCTATTCAAAGCATACAAATTATAAAAAGAAATCGAAAGAAAAATATATTTCATGGATAATACCGTCAATTTTAAATGTCTTCAAAAATAGTGGGACACTTTTTCTCTTTTTCCAGAAATTGAAAATACTCACAAAAAAATTTATTATCATTCGCATACTCTACAAATCCTCCTTAAATTATGTATGTATAACAACGCCCACCTTTAGTAGCATTTTTGTAAAAAAAAACAGTTTTCTTGTGGTTTTCCTTAAAATACTTAATATCAGTTCTAAGAAACCAAAATATAGTATATGGTTGAAACAAAACTCATTGACCGCTAAGCCAATTTAAGCAACATTTCTGAACTTGAAAAAGCACATTATTGGGATGTATTTTAATCGTCTTACTAGAAATTGTAAATATTTTATATGTAGGGCGGCACATGGCCGACATAAGCCATGTATGCCATTCAATATGAAGAAACTGAATAGAGGTTTGAGCTACTCTGAAAAGTATGGCTTTTATTGAGGAATGAGAAACGAAGGACTAGACGAGTGACAGATATGTATGTATGTATGTAAACGCAATAGCTAAATATTTAGCGAAAAACTCAAAAACTTTTGTGACTTAGAGTTGGAGATAGAGTATGTTATATATGTACATCTACATACATATGTGTGTATCTTGCATTTCTGCACTGTAATTCATTAAATTACATCTTTTCTCTTTGTCTTTCGCTTTCTGTATGTATAATTGATAAATGTTTAGCTACCTTTCTAGCTTTCTTTTTCTTTTTGATACTTTAGTTCACAAAGTTTCTTATTTGTAGCACTTATTAATTTTCGCCGTTAGTAAAGAACAACGTCTGCCGGGTCAACTAGTATAATTTATAAATTGATAGAAAAAAAGTAAAACTAAATGAAAAGGGAACTTAAATAATTTAACTTGACTCACAAACGGGTAAAGTTCTATAAAGGCAGCATCTACACTTACGCAACAAAAAATATTTGACAGTTTCGATCTCCACATCGTGCTCGATTTCCCTAAAATCCAATCGCTTTGCAACAACACAAATCAATCCTTTGGCACTTGATCAAATTCACTTAACTCCAATCACTTTGTGCCTCAATAAAATTAAAATCCCCGAAGTTTCTCAATCAAATTAAATCACTCTCATTTGACCAAAAGAGGGAATGCATAATTTATATTCAACAAAAAAGCACCCAAAAAACAGTGTTTCCAAGAAACCCAACTCACCTGCCACATGTCAAAATGAAATTTAGCATTTTTATGAGTCAGTGATTTTCTCTTCTCCTTTCTAACTCCTTGTCAATGTGTGTATCAGTGTCCTCGGTTGTAGTCGCGCCAATCGAACGTGCAAATAAAATCTCCCCTCCCGAAAACACATCGGATCAACATGAATAATCCACTAAGCCCTTCTAAATAGAAAAAGTGAGACAGGACGAGAGAGAAAAATAAAACATCCAAGCACAAAGCATAGGAAACACACAAACACAAAGCAAGGAAGTAATCCTCCGACCCACAAACATCGAGGACTACTGAAACTGTCAAAACTGATTACTGTATAAGGTTTCCATTGATTTTCAATCGATGCCTGTGCTTGGCAGGGCTGTTAGCTTGGGATATGCAAATAAGTTCAGCAGAATCTACCATAGCACACATGGCATATCCTGACTGAGTCATATTTGTGTGTGTGTGAGGACAACGCACCCAAGGTTTCGACTTTCGATTTAATATGCGCGCGAGAGAAGCCTTACGAATTTCACTTCTTGGTTTCATTTCCTTTTTTTTTTTGTTCCAGGAATTCAAATTTCGATTAGACACCGGGCTGTTGAGGGTGGTGAAAACCCACACTCTAGTCTACATTTAAATTCCCTGCTCATCTATTGTTTTGCATGGAATGAGAAGGGGTCACATGTATGCCAATGTACATATTCCTGGGTAACGAACAAGAACCCTTTTCGATCTAGGATCTTCTTGCCAAATGTGTGGAAAGGAGCATTAGTTCGTGCGGCTAAATGTCACTCGAAGAAGTCACAAAAGGAAGGACCTACCTTACACCACTAAGCGTTCCCTTCTATCTAATGAGTCGTGGATTATTCAAGTCACAGCCGGAGAGAATGGTGCTCTTGTGTTTTTGTTCTACGCTCAACTTTTATCCGAGAATCGATTTTTGTTTTTGCGGCATTGTGGTCCTGAATTCCTATTCGAGATGAAGATGCTTCGATGTCGCTGCCACTTTTCCGACTGAATGAAATCGTCCTTCTAACCATATCTAGGTACACAACCTATACATCATGTATTGTTTGATGGCACCCAGTTATAACGTCAAGGGGTTATCACGTGTGTTCAGTCAATTTCAGTTAGGTTTTTGTTTTCCTTTGGTATTTTTGGTATATCAGTGTCACCGCAGAGGGACGAGTGGGTATGTTGGTGTCATTTCTAAGAAATTTTCTCACGATTGAGCCCTCTGTGATGAGTTACAAATTGAAAACATGAGTAAATCGTGTGTCCCGATTTATTTATTTTCTTTTTCGAAATCATACTGTTGAAGGACATGCGATGATAATAGTAAGTAATGGAAGCAATCCTTGATCGGATGTGATGCGACTCACAATGAGTGGAATGAATTTGTAAAACACCTTCAATTACTCGGAGGTATGATGGTGTCGCGTTAGTAGTTTCCACGACATAATCGGCAATTGTTTGACAGGCAGGGAAAGTTGTTAATGGCTTTAAAGGTCACCTAAGTTGATTGTCCCTAATACAGATAGAATAAATAAATAAAGTGCACGACTGGATCGTACGTACTTGCACCTATATGCAGTTAGTTGGAAATGAGTAAATTTTTAATAAAAATAATAAAAAAAAAATTTTAAAAATCACATTTTATTAAACATTTAATTTTGCTCACATTTCGATTTTGATGAAAATCCATTGAGTTTTAGCCGAGAAATAGCCATATTTCTAAAATCAATTAATAAGAAAAGTACCGTTATACGTACTTTTAGCCAAAAACGTGGTACGCCATCTTATAGCATTTGTCTAGACTAACTCGAATATGAAATTGAATCAAAATCATTAGAGCCGTTTTCGAGAAAATCGTCTTTTTATAAAATTGGCCCTAACTAAAGTACCGTTAATAATAGGGCTAGGACAAAAATTCCGATTTCGCCTCGAATTGCGACCCTACAGAGCTCAGATATGAAGTTTGAAGCCAATTGGTCCAGCCATTTAGGCTGCAGTCCAGCGTACATATACACAGACAGGACAGAATCGGCAGACCCACTTTTTCGAGTTCCATCATCGTAATGTCAGAATTCATCGTTATCTCGAGTTCGAATTTCTGCACTAATCCAATATTTGCCCTATATTATAGGTGCAAGTAAAAAGTTGTAATTTTGTGGTGAAGAACCTTAATCAGATTTGACGTCTCAATTCACCGAGGGTTATCAATGTTTGATAGATTAAGAAGTTCAAAGATTCGAGAAAGCCTTTATATGATATCAAAAGCCCGAACGGCTTCGGCAGTTGGTTTTGTCATGTTTAAAGGAAAGATTCTATGAACCCTGTCAAAAAGACGATATCAATCACCGTTCCAGTAGGATTGAAGTAAAGTGGGAGGGTCGTTATCCTCATACTCCGGATAACAATCTCGCATAATAAAAGAAGAAAACGATTTTTCTTGTTTTTTCGATGGCATATGGGCTGCTTTTCATATAAATAAATGTTCTATTTAGTTTCGCAATCCCGAGTAAATTTATTCAGGGTACAACAATAACATTGGCAAGACCATACTTTTAAACAAAAGTCACACAGTACTTAACCTTGTCCTCTAATTTTAAACAAAGTGCATTCTACACACTTCCATTGTTCCACTCTCTAATGCTGATCTAATAAGATAGTCCTTAATCGCATCAGGATACATGTATAATTCATGCACCAAAAATCTCTCGTGTGTGCTATTTTAGGATTCTCGTTAGTGGACCATTGCGTCGCGCATCGTCGTCATTGTGTTAAAGTGAAATTGAAAATTTTTCACTTAGAAAGTGGCAGAATAGATAAAACTGAATGGGAAATTGCTGCGATTAAGCGATGCGCCTCACTTTATCATGCCAATGAAGCGCTGTTGCAGTGAACAACAAACTTTTTTTTTTGTTTACGTACTTCGACTCCTTTCAAACCCCCACCACATCCTCGTCGTCCTTCAACTCGAATATATCCAACACAAACTTTGCATCGACGAGTGCAGTAACAAATTGCGGCTATAAATCGCTTTTGATACAAAATAGTATCTCTTCCACAAAAATGTGTATATCATCCCCAAACAACTACCCGAAAACCACCCACCCCCAATATGCTCTTCCTTAACGTACAAATATACACACCTATATATATATAGTATATATGTGTGTGTGCTTTGCTACAATGAATGACCACATAAAACTCAACGACTTTGACAGTTATTACAAATTGAAACTGTAAATTTCTCCAACATGAAGGTGGAGGTGGGGGTAGTATTTGACACCCCCAACCCCACATATAACCTAGGCCAACTTTCCGCCGTACCGTACCACGACGTATCCTCCAAACTGAACTAATGGTGAGGTGGATTATGGTGTCATAGTTGGCCGGACGATAGACATACATAGTACATATTCGCGCGCTGACTTGTTGGGTGGATGGATGGATAGCGTTGTTGTTTAACGCACCAAATTACCACGGTCCAGAGGGTGGGTGGGTAGATACACTCCTTCGGGTTATTCATCACGGTAATAAATATGTTGCATTAATTGCAAAAGTAGTGTATACACGGCGAGCCTCTCGACCACCGCTAGAGGACGACAACAACGACGACGACCATCCTTACGCCGAGTGGCAATAAAATCCAGAGAGTAGGGTTGGGTGTGTTCGGGTGGCTTGACTTGTTTAGGATGCGAGTCGGTGAATTAATTTTAATTTTTATGACGACGTCGGGGTTTAATCCAGTGAATATATATAGTCGTATGTCCTGTCATTTGTAACTGTTTTCCTCTGAAGATTGTAGCGGTGGTAGAGGTAGTGGTCTTAGCATTGACATGTAGACCTTTCACTTTAGAAAAAATACCTTTACTCGAAGTAAAGTGAAACTTATTTTATACGAGTATATTACACCACAGATATATCCAAAATAGATGCAACCTTGAATGAAGCACACAGATTGTTGTACACATGCAAACGGGCAATTAGACATTTGTTGGTGACATAATAATCGTGTTGTGAGCGCTAAGGTTTCTGACCTTTTTTGTGAGTTTCACGATATGATGTTTGGCGCACAGCAGATGCTTAGTCAATTATTCAAGAGCGTCATAAATGTCGAGTACAAAATATATAAATCACACGAAATACGTGACAAATTAAATGATCTCAGGATAAGTAGCACTTGGTTCATCTCCGAATAACAAAGAGGCTTGTTGCTTCTACTATTCTCGGGTGAATATTTCCTTAAATCAGATTCATATTTCTTAAACGGAAGGAATGTAAGTATGTAGTTAAATGGTTAGATTGTTAGCCGGGAGACAATTGTTATTATTTCAACAGTGGAGCCTAAAGTTACTAAGTACATACATTAATCACAGATCTGCAAATTAATCCGCACTTTTCGCCACTATATCCAGAGACACCATGCATCCATTTCTTAAGAATATGGAAGTTAAAATGTAAATATTTTCATAAATACATAAAGCACAGCTCAGGATTTTCTATACCATTTTTTATTATGCTTAAAACAAAAACACATCTACATATTTCTGCATATGGATGTACGAAAGCTAGTTTTCTCGATTATTAATGTTACAGTGGGTGGTGACCTATTCTAATGCTCGCTATTTTGTCAAGGTTGCTCGAGAAGTATTCTCCATGATGCAGTTTTGGGCGAACAGGTAGAGCTTAGCATGTACATGCATACACACATATGTACATATACATAGAAGGTGAAGGATTCTGCAGAAGTAGTAAGAGAGGAAGCTTAGTGTGGTGGTATGCCTTCCCGTTATGTATTGTGGTTCCTGCAATGTCCCTATGAAAAGGCAACCAAATAAGATTAACCTCAGAAAATTCTAGAAGTTTTGCCAACCATAAGCTTTAGAAGAAATGTCCCCTAAGGGGGAATGATACAGTTTTCAGTAAAAAAACAGATTTATTTTTGATTTTCTAAGATAATAATAATAAATTTTAATGTTATAACATAAAAAAATAAAATAAAAAAAATCTAATGAATATATAAAAAACCAATAAGCTGGGTGCCGCTGCTCAGTGGTTAGTGCGTTGGACTACTGCGCAACCAAAAAAAAAACAAAGTTTTTTTCACGGCCCCACCTCTTGCGAGCGTCTGACAAACCTCCAAAAGTATTTACTGTCATGAGAGAGCTTCTCAAAAACCCCCTGCCCTTCGGATACGGCATGTATACCACGCACAATACGTACAGTTGTAAGAAGCTAGGCCTTGGCCCTCTATGGGCTGCTTACGGCCTAATATTTACTTATTTTTTTAAGCTGAAAATATATAGATTGGAGGACCTCACTAAAATGGTACCTATAAATGAAAACTTTCTACGGCCGACAAATTCGCCGTTGTTATTTTCTTCCAATCGCCCTCCGTTCAATTAGGATCTATTATCCGGTAAAGATATTTTCTCTCGAAGTTGCCCAATACTTCCTCAGTTCACGTAGTAGTGAGCTGAGTAAAAAGCGAGATATTTAACTTGAGAGAAGTAACAGGTCAAAAAATCTATGGCACCTCTACATATTCATACATATATGTAATTCCTTCGGAGTGAAGCTCGGTGACGTTGTAACTCGATAAGCGCTGGGCCGATTTTCATGATTCTTTTTATTTGCACATTATAGGGCAAGTATTGGATTCGTGAAAAAAAAACGAGCTCGAGATAACAATGAATTCTGACATTACGATGTTAGAGAAGCTCGATAAAGTGGGTCTGCCGATTCTGTCTGGCTATGTGTCTGTCTGTCTGTGTGTATGTACACTGGACTGCAGCCTAAACGGCTGGGGCGATTTGCTTCAAACTTCATATTTGAGCTCTGTAGGATCGCAATTCGAGGCGACATAGGAATTTTTGTTCACAAAAAGACGATTTTATCGAACGATAAACCTATTCTGGTTGAAAATAGACGGGAACAATACTACATACTATACATAGCATTTTCCCATTCCAGTCGAACATGGGCTAACAAATTTTAATCAACATTTTTTTGCTAGTGTTTTTTTTTTTTTATCGGCCGGCGCGAGGTAATCAAACAAAAAGAAAAACAAAAAGCCTACCAGTAATCCCTGAGGTCAAACCCGCAAACCCTACAAGCAGTCTGGTAGGAATACAGTAAAGTGGAAGGATTATGGTCTCACTGCTTCAGATCATAACCTTGCCCTAATGAGAAGGAGAAGATACCATATCCAATGGGTATATCAATATTGATACATAATGCATATACATAGTTTATTATTGAAAATAGACCCAATGGGTCATCACACACAATCGCAACCTAACCCCGGCATAATTCTTTCTATACATAAACCGAATTTTCATTGCAATGGTATTTCTCATGCATATACATAGTTTATTATTGAAAATAGACCCAATGGGTCATCACACACAATCGCAACCTAACCCCGGCATAATTCTTTCTATACATAAACCGACTTTTATTGCAATGGTATTTCTCCTCAATTGAGAGTTCGCAAAAGAAAAAATGAAAATGGTCATAAATTTACGAAAATAAACAAAATCTAAAGTTTTTTTTGCTTGAAACATGAGAGATTTGTAAAATACTTATCTCCAACAAAATTATTTTTCCCCTTTAAATTGATATTTTATGTAAATACATATGTATGTGTTAGGTCATGTTCAAGCGCTTCTACAATAAATGAACCCCAGTTCTTACTTCACACTTCATCTAGCTCTCCTATAAGGTCGGTTTAACCCCGACACAATTGCGCCCGTGTGATGGCCCAATAAGCATATATGTATGTTAAAGACGTTTTGCTTAAACAAAAATAAGTTATTTAGAAACCAAATACAGTATATGTTGAAAAATTTTCAAAATCCGCTCACCGCCCACTTTATGACCAAATTCAGAATTAAAGGTCAAATTATGTTACAATTTCGCACTTGGAAAATAGCGTAAAAAGAAAAATAAAAACATAGCAACACATTTTGTACATTAACGCCGACGAAATAATACTAACAATCTGTCAGAAAAGAATAAAAATGCTTGCTCCTAACACGATATACTGGTATTTTTCGACCAGTAAATCCAGCATTAATTTTTCATATTTATCGTTTTTAAGCTATATTATTCCTAGGCTGTCTACCCATGAAGAGTCTTGAAATAATTTAGACTACTAACCAGTCTGTAATGAGTTACTGCCTTTGTATTGGAAAGGTATGTACATCGTATAAGGGAGTAGTGACTAAAAACTTGTTGGTAACTGAGTACTAATCAGTTCAAAGTGATTAAGCTATTTACGAGAAGATAAAGTAGAAAAACTCTCAGTAATATAGTAGTAATGATGAACACAAAAATGTCTTCGTTCATATTTTGCTTCTTCTATAACAATATGGAAGAAATATATGATCTGCATGCATGATAACTCAGAAGAAACTACTGACTTCAAACTCTTTCGTGTTTTCAGTTGGCTTGTGTACATAGTATAGTTTCTGTGGAAACCTGAAAGATAATCAACTACTAGTAACATGCCTGACTGGATGTCATTGAGTAATATTTCGTTATTTTACGGGTGATTTTAAAGCACGAATTTTTGTCTTTCGTGCAAAATACAAAGTTTCTTTGCATTCAAAACAAAATTATTATTATTAAATATACGTAGGTAAATTCAACAAATGCACTACACAATAGACTTTTCTTATCTTTATTTAAAACCAGAGGTTCTTTCATCGTTATGCGCTGTCAGCCCTCCAAAGTTGAACTCTAACATCAGCATTGCCTTCTCGTACTGATTAGCACAAAAAACATAAGCGCCACATATAACCATAAGTCGACAGACAGCTTCCCCCATTGATTAATTTTATTCCCGAGAGTGTATGTGTTTTTTCTATTGACTTATTACTGAGACTAAAATCCCAGATAAGAAATCCAGTGAATACATTCATCTCAAAATCGGAGCGGCAGCGTTTATGAACTGCAGAAGATGCCTTTGCCTGCATCATATTACGGATCGGTTACTTTCAAATTTGATCAATTTTTCTTTGCAACAGAAAACATTTCCGGTTTCTCTGCTCAAAGAAGATGACAATATAAATGCATATGAGGCAGGAGTATATCCGCCTTTGATGCGGTACCATATTTCTTCATTTCTTCCTCTCTCAGTGCAGGTCCTTTGAGAGTCAGAATCCATAACTATACAGATAGTAGAAGAGGAAATTCCTTTTTCTTGAAATTCGATAAAGTCACATCCTTTTGCTTACAACCTTACTGAGGTGTTGATTCCTTCCTACAGGAAGACGAAGAAAATACCACACGTGTAGTTTGTGCAAGTGCAGCTGCACATCCTTAGGATAACTTATTCAAAAGAGGGTAATCTAAGTCTTTTGTGACAAACAATTTGAAGGGGCTTCCACAAAGTATTTGCTTCCATTTGCAAATCATCATCGATGACATATACAGCAGTTGTACCGCGCTGCTTTATTGTGTTATGGCCGTCGTTCCTAATGACGCCCAACACATTGAGGTGAGGAGAACTAGATATGGGTACAAAAGTATGGTTAAATTTCACTCACGTTCAATGGCTTAATGTTTGTTTTGAAGTCTGCACAGTGATTTGTATGCAAGTCGTACGATCTACGAATATCGGTTACGCATGGTAGTTGAACCTCGACGCATCAGCGGATATGTGGGTAGATCGAGACCGTCAACGGAAGTGCAAGTCACAGTTTTAAGCTGGTGTATTGATAGAATCTTCGGTCATTTTATGAGTCACAAGGTTATATCACTTTTTTTAGATGTTCTTGTCCCACTCTTAAATCTGTTTTTATTATTTTTTTTTTTGTGATTCGGCTGTCAGGTAGAGGTTCCAAGAATTCTGCAGTAGCGCCGCATAAATTTTGATATTTTCACAATAACTTTGGTAGACAAAATTCTAAAGAAACGGATATGGTCAAATGGCTCCCAGTAGTCTCTGGTACCTGATGAGAGTCCGATGCGGGCACGTACAGTTATTTAGTCAGTCAATAGGATATAGTGAATTTAATTAAAACCGGAAATTGAAACATAGATATGTCAAATAAGAGTGTATTTGTTGTCTGTTGAGATGATTGGTATGCAAGACAGGTTGATGTAAAATAGTCCTATCCAATGGTTAGAGAAGAGTCAAATAAATTACGGGAGAATACCTACACTCATATTACCATTAAGGTATGGGTTGCGTAATTCAAATTAAATAGTCATCCTAGTGGACATTGACAACGTTTTATTCCTCTTATTGCCTGTAAAGTTGTATTGTGTGAATGGAATAATCAAGTAATGGTAAACAGTTTTGTTTGGCAGCTGTAAGCACTTCGTAAGAGGCGACTTAAAAAAAGGTGCTTACGAAGTGTCACTTTAAGTAAAGCCTGAGATGCATCGAAACAGCAGCATCAACGGTGGAATTATTCGCTTAGTCATTCATTAGAAAAACTCTATAGCTTGAACAGATGGTAAAGAAGCATTTTTAAAGTTTTAAAGTTAATAAAGAGTTCTTCAAAACATATATTGGAGACCATAGATCTACCCCAAGGATTTTTTTTGGCCGACACGCATGAAGAATATTAACATTCTTGACTATAGTATGCCATATGAAGTATCGTAGGGAAATTTAGTTCAAGGCAAGACCGAGATCTCCATATTTAAGAATCATGAATGCTGCGGATTTGCTTGTGATGGTACATAATCAGCAACATTAAAGCACAAATATGCCCTTCTAAATGAAATTTTATGAAGACAGTCAAACATATAAATAATCAAACTAGGCAGATCACAAATTTAAACTGTGTTTTCTAAAGAAGCACACCTGAAGATCAAGTCTATCAGGCACAAAGGTTTGCAGATACTACAATGACTCACACGTCTCATACTACTTCGACCATGTGTATTCGAAAGTACAGTAAAGAATAAAATAGAATATTTAATAAGAAAAGTTTTCAAAGACCGAGAAGAGGTTAAACTCTTTAAAAGGACTTTTAAAATACAATAACTTGACTATTATGCAACTTATTTCAAAAATAAGTAAAAGCCTCTATGTATTGACTGCACTTGTTCAGAAAGAGACGCTAACTATTACGTGAAAAAAAATACATTTTGTATAACGGTAACATTTGAAGATTGGAATTTTATACAGTTCTTATGTAAGAAACTTAACTTATTACCGATTGCCAACAGCACACTCTACCCACCATCGTTTCGACCATGTAATGGCACCAATATTGACCACACCTTGCCTCCACACCTTTTGCCATGAGCAGTAATCATCATCAGTCATTAATTCCCCCTTAACCCCTCGTTGTGCAGAGAAATGTAAACCACTCCGACAAATACCGGCGAATACCTTATCACCCATTACACGGTAGGTATGTATGTGGCTGGTGAACAACTTGTTGACGGAAGAAGCATCAACTTTCCTGGAAAAGTTTTTCTCTTCTTTCAAATGTTTGTATTGTGCTCAAGGACCAGTATGTTATATATGTATATGTACATATGCACTGAGTAGGGCTGCTTACACCCGTTCATGAGCTTATCAGTCATTCGAAAGGAAAGATGAAATAAAAATAAATCACATGTTGTTAAGGAACGTGGAAGACGACGACAACGACGACGATGACGACGATGACGACGATGATGACGATGACGACGACGGTGAAGTGAAGAGGTACTGACTACCAGTGCTACCAAAAACTTAAGCATGAAATTCTTGAGAGTATTAGTCAGGCGATGCTCATGGAATGTGCCCTTTGTTTGCTCTGCCATGTGAAACATATTGGAACTGTTAATGGGGCCATAACTTTGCGAAAGTATATTTAAATTGCACAGTTTTTGTGTTTGACTTTGGAAAATTATGAAATTTTCAAAATTTCCTTTTTGAGTTCTGAGGAACGAAATTTTGTCATAATGATGGCAGAATTGTGGTGTAATTTGTGGTTTTATGCATAGTTAGACTGTAGATTTGAGTTGGTAAGTATTAGTAACATAAGAAGCAAATTAGAAGGATCGAGATTGGTCAAATGCACACAAGCTTTTAAGTTTTGAATATTGTAGATTAGAACTTGTTGCATATGCTTATAGAGAAAAGAAAATGCGTTTAACTTCAAAGAGTATTAATTCACCCCCAAGTGTATGCACAAACACTGCACTTACATAGTTAACTAAATGTTCGGCAAATTTGGGTTTTAAGATTCCAGGTCTATCGTTTTCCGACGTTGTTTCTTCTGTGGGTATGTTCTTATCTAAGCATGAGGTTTAACTAAGCCAAATGAAGTGGTTCCCTTTCGAACTCATTAGCATCGAATTGTGGAGTCCCATCGGGGAGACATTAAGGCCCAATTCTCTTTATGCTTGCAATTAATGATCTACGCCGGAGATATGAAAATATGTGTACATTCTAATATGTTACCAACCAAAATGACCGATAATAATCTCTGCAATTGGCATTGGGATATTAATTCTTTTATTTAATTTGGAATTGACGACATTCTCTATAAGGCTCGTTCTTACTCAAATGTACTCTATCGTAATATATTCTTTATAATAAAGATAGCTTTAAGGGATTATTTTGACACCGAACTTGAGTTCACGAAAAATATAAACTTTATAGTCAATAAGTACAATTCTTTACTGCACCATGTTTTTCGTAATAATATTGCACGTTTATAAGCTTTTGTCATTTATTTATTTAAATGTAAAATTTGTCAGAGGAGTGTAGACCCAGCAGATGAATAGAATTTCCGCATCGTTTGCCCAATCCACAAAAAAGGAGACTACTCAGCTGACTGGAAATTGAATCAAGAAGCGCTAAGATCGTTTCTACGATATTGTGTGAACACCTGATACATGTTATAAGCGGCCTGACCAAATTTTCACACTTCGTAGATCAGCGAGAAAACCCTAGAAGTCCAAATGGTGCTCACCATTTTTTACTGTTTTTTTTTCTTAAAGGAAAATGTCTAGTTTGCACATATGTAGCTGCATAACTTGTCCATCTGTGCTATATGGAGAAGGTCGGTAATGACCTTTGATGTCAAACAATTTAGACAATGTGAACTCCTGTCATCTCATTTCTTTAATATTGTACAACCCATTTAGGGTTGCCTACTGTAACAAAAACGTCAGCCAACGTAGAGTGTGCAAGTGGAGGCAAATAGCTGAAAAACGAATTCAATAGAGCGTTCACGTTCCCCGAGACTTAGGAGAAATCCGATGATATTTTGAGTTTTCTCGCCTTCGATACTCCATGAGATGAGATTTATATCCAACAAGGATATTGCCATCTTGATTGACAGTCAGGCTGCGCTCAAAGCCCTAGAGTTTTTTGTCATCAAATCTGAGCTAGTCAGGGATTGCCGCGCAATGCTTGAGACATTATGCACGTAGAATCGCGTAAGATTGTGCTGGGTACCTGGACACTGTGATCATTAACATATCAGGGCACAAATTGGACTTAGAAGAGGCACGCCAATAGACTAAGAATCGCATATTTGTAGGTACGAATATTGCGATGATCTACACGCCTCAGAGGATATCATGCACATATCATCTAGGCAGGTGCTTTTCCGGAGGTCTGGAAGAAGTAGGTTTATGTAACCAACCGAAGGACCTACTTAATTTCTGATATGATTTAAGCTTAATTTTTTTTTCAATGGTGGCCATTATGGTGCTTAGTGTCTTATGATGACCTCATAACCCTTTGTTAATTTAACCTGACCTAACCTTATGTAGAGTAAGCACGCACCGCTTAAATTTTGGATTTTTTAGGTACGTAACATATCAAACCAAGTTAACAAACGCTATTCGTAATCAAAACTACTTGCCAAGGAATCCTTCGAAGTCGAAACGAATCTTACAATTTACCTCCAATCCGACCATTTCCACTGTTTAACTTTGTATCAGAAAAGTAGCATTTTTTATACAGCATACATACCTGAAAAAAAAGAAAAAAAAAATCAATTATTAGAAAAAATAGGCAACAAAAGACACAATAAACTGAGCAATAGAAATAAATTAATCCTACAATGCCTGCCTTTTCATCGCCCACTTACAATGTAAACAAGAACGTCCAAGCGAATAAAATTCCGACACGAAACAAAAGCCCAACATACCGGGCGGCTCTCTCCATTTAAAATTATAATTCCATTGCTCCAATTCCAAATAATCCACTTAGCCTGTGCATATCATAACATAACAGTAGACTCCCTCCCGACAGGATATGCAACTTTAAAGTTTCCCCCTATATGCAACAAAAACTAATGTGTGGAGCTCCAACACCATCAACAAACCAATACCATGGCCACCAACTATTCAACCTCGAAAGACCATTGTGTTGCCAGCACAAATTGTTGCAATAAATTTCGTCGATACCAAATACCCCTTCAGGCAATACAAGTGGCGGTGGCGTTGAACAAAACAAACAAAAAAAATGTTTTCTATTGAAAACCGAATGAGATATTGGCCGACATCTATTGCATTTGTTGGGAATGGGGTACGCGCATTGACAGACACCACCGACAGAGCCAGATCCTTTGATGGCCAACCGTCATTTATCCTTCTCATGATATCCTATTGAAATACAAATACGAACGCAACTCAGTATATATGTATATGTACATGGGTGTGTGCAATATATCGTTCGGGATAAGACAAATATCGGCGTCTAATTAATTGTGCTGCTTCATTCCAGGACGTCACTGCTGACTGAGTGCTGTTCTCCGAGACTAAATAAGGTGCACGTATCGTGCTAGTAAAATGAGCACACCGGTATAGAGATGGGATAGAAAAGAGGTCAGCAAGTTTACCCTACCACACCCAAAATGTTGGTGTTGATAAACCTGTTGATTTCACGCTATACATAGGTACGTTCAACAGTGGGGCATGGCAGTTTGTTAAAGTTCGAAAAAAATGTTTCATGATTGTTCTAATTTTAAATGGCATGCCATTTTACTTTTTTCTAAATATCTGAACTTTCGTCAACCCGTCTTCAAGAAATACTCCTAAAATTTAGTTTAAGAGTGTACCTCTATCCAGGAAGCAAAAATGTACCTATGTACATAATATGTAAATAAGCAGAATTAAAGCTAAAAAAGGCAAAACAAAACACTTAGGGCCAATTTTTCAATCGTCAGTTAAACAGTCTGATTGCTGACTAACGAATAAATGTATTCCACTCTTTATCTACTAGATAAGTAGATGTTGGTTTTTCAATCATCGAATAACTCCTAGATTGTAATTGAACGATTTTGTCAAGCTCAATTGTGTCTAACTTCACGAAACTGAAATGACAATGAGATAGATACAGTGACAATCGTATATGTTAGAGCTAGCAGACAAAAAATTTAAAATTCTTACTTTTGACGGTTCATAAACAGTCAGTTAAAGTTTATCCAGCTAACTGATGACCAGATAATTTTATTCGGCAGATAACTGATATGTACCTAGAATAAGTGCTATACGCCTATTGAAAAATGTATTTTTGTGTTATCTGACGGTTAAGTGTTATCTGATTACTTATCCGGCGATTGAAAAATCGGCCCTTAAAAGGCAAACAAAAACCGAAGCAGAAGAAGCATCACCGGTTGTCTATTAGAAGCTCTTTTAAGAAGTTAATGACCTTTCTATTTCAGCCCATTAAAAGCCTTTAACATTATTTACATCAATATTTTCTAGAAGTTTTGAATACAAGTCGTCGTTCATTACAAAAAGTAATTGCTGAAGTTTTCCTAATTGTTCTTTAAACCTGATGTTCCTCGGTGAGAATTAAGCTAGTTAAAACTTTATGTGCAGAATCTCTGTTCGTTTGTTTTCGAAAACTCATTTTTTGGGTCGACTAAAAACCCAAAATTTACTTTGATGTCATGCGCTTGTAATGTTTCGTCTGCAATGAATTCCTTTGAAAACACTAAACACCATGTATCGTTTTGTTGACTCTCCCAACAGACTAGACGTTTCAAATTTTAATGCATCTAGGAATTTCGGTATGTGTATTACGAAGTGTGAGAAAGAATCATGTTTGCACAGATATTTCGAGAATATAGCCAAAAAGCCAAGAAAGGCAGAAAAGGGCAACGACAGCAGAAAAAGCCAAAAAAAGATGGCATGAAACGTTTTCGTGTAAAGTTGATAGCACTATGTACTCGTATCTGCCGATTAAGCAAAATTAGAAAAATCCTATGGCTAGACTTATCAAGTATTCAAAGGCGAAGGGTTTTTGAGAAACCTATGTGAGAGCTCATCAAAAACTTGTTAGTACCTTCTAGAACTTGAACACTCAACAACATAGAACTCGAAGTAGGAAAAGAACTTCGTATCTGAGACGACAGATAGGTGTAGAACTTTATATAACCGATATGTATATAAATGGGATCATTCATTTGAATAATTTAAATCATTTAATTATTACTAATGACCTTGTCCACTAAAATTAATTGAGAATATAGAAATAATTGAAAAAATGTGTGAAAACTTTCGCACTAGATGGTATCACATGCTATAGTAAAATAATCATTTAATAAAAGCAGAAGAAAAAAACGATACAAGAATCCAACAATGACAATAAAGGGCGCACCCGACTCCCCGATAATAAATTGAGTATAGGGGCTGCGAGTCAGAAAAATACTCATTCTCTTTCTGACAGCTCTGAACTCCGTGAGGACGAATAAATTCATTGACTTTGCTTGCACACTACAGTAATGCGACGACGAACAATTTTAAAAAGTACTTTCCTTGAAATTTATTTATTCTCCTAACTTTGCACACAAACGCACATCTCATCACCCTTTCACCCTCATACAACTAATGGGAAGGGAAGGTGCATTATCCTGGGAAAAGTTCAACTCTTCAATATGTATATATGTATTTGTATCCTGCAGCATTGTTGGAGCACTCCTCTATGTCTGTAAGTCGTTAGCCAACACTACACACAAAAAGGTCACATCCAGCTCCCAGAAACTGAAATGGTGTGTTACTTAATCCAAGGATGAAGAGGGAATCTATCGAAAAGTGGTTTGTAGGTCATTGGCTTGATATGTGCGTTGGCCCGCACATAATGTGACTGTAGCACCGATAACACAGAGGGATCACAATTGCACATACTTTTTTCTAATTTACATAAAAAAAAATCCCAAAGAAACTCCAGGGGGACAGTCGAAGAAAAATAAAAAGGAAAAAGGCGAGGAAGGATCATAAATTATTGCTTGTCTTACTGCAATTCGAAGGATCTTTGCTTGAATGCGGGTGGGTGGTCCGTATTTGTTGTGAGAATTTTAAGTGGACATTTGCGACAATGCTAAACTGAAGCTGATGCCACGAATGGGTTTCTAACGACTCGGGTGATATAATGTAAATGTAAATTTCTTGTCGACAAATGGTTTTCGCCGTTGCAGTGAGGTCGGAATAAATTGCAGATGTTATGTAAGATTTTAAAAAGGATTTACTTGATTATGTATCGTATGTGTGGTAAGTTTTCTGAGGATGCGTAATTTGATAGACAAGTTTTAAAGTTTCTTCAAGAATAATGATAAAAGCATTCCTTCTTGGATTTGAAAGAGAGTCCTCATCAGATATTATTAACGAAAAATAATCCCTCGATTTTAGAAAATCGCTCTTGGAGTATTTATAGTCATTGAGTGGACTTTTAATAACATCCTACACGAAACTGAATTTCACCTCGATCCACATGCATATGTGTATAATTAAATAGAATTGATACTCAAAATGAGAATAACATATCTACTCCACGCGATTTTAAGTCGTCTGTAGACGAAACTCACTCTTGAACCCCTGCTCTCTTGTGGCGGTTGAGGTGTACTGAAGGACGATTCCCTGGTATAGCTTTCAAATATGAAGGGTCCACTGGAAAAAGGGCCGAGTAAGCCTAGACGTGCGCTGGGTTCAATTTTAAGAGCAGGAAGAGAATTATTTCTTTGAAAAATCTTATTTATCATATAACACGGGTCAGCTTCAGCATAAGTACGGGACACTGTGACAATAGCATTCTTTTGGATCAGCTTTCGGAGCTTAGTTTTCTCTATACAAGAGGAGCACCTGGGATTTATGCCAATTGCTGGTTTGTTCCAATCCAGGAGCTACCTCTATTGGCGCTAAATAGGTCACACAATAGCGTGTTTACAAACCTAAACCACTTTTCTATTCCCTTGAATTGTATAAACATTTAATGCGACATAACGCCACCTATACATGTATTTGTTTCGATCTATATTCCATTCCTCTTACTTAAACCGATTATTGCAGTGAATAAGTTTAATTACAAACAGTGAAAACGTTCTTCTATCGATTACTTAGTTCCATCTATCGAATCTGAAAGCTCAACCATAACGGAACTGGACCAAACAAACTGCACGCCATCACATCCCTAACCGTTTATTGTTGGAGTATTTGCCGGGCATACGAAGTTTCCTAATTCAACAGGCAACACGTACAAATTACACGAACTCCACTGCACGTTTAATTTGCCCCGACAGGAAGCGATTAAACAAAACCGATTCCAGAAGGTTGTACTCCAACAAATGCAATTTAGCATGGAGTCATTACAATAATAATAGTCACCACCTATTATTACAGATACAGACAACATTCAATGCCAATGCGCCAGAATTTTCCGCCTCAGAAAACACTTTCTGGTCCCAAAATAAACTGGGATACCCGCCGCAATCGTCGCCGCTGGGCAGACAGTGTCGGTCACCATTCCTCCACTTTTGTCGCTTGAAAATAATTCATCGCCGGTGACACCTTTTGGCGGCGGAAATATCTTTTGGGCGAGTAATGAAGAAAAGAAAAGAAAAAAATCAAAATTGAAAAATAAAAAACCACTCCTTGGCGGTTGCACGCTTCCCTGGACGAGTTCATTAATCTGTCTATAGCAGAAGCAACAGCAGCTGAGGATGACTTTGATCTCCAGCCAGGGGCATCGTCATCATCCCATGTGTGACATCTTTTTATCTTCCAAAAAAGAACTACACCAAACTAATCAAAATATTTGCTGTCACTGAAATAGATTCCGTCATACGCTTGATAGTCTTGCACCATAGAACTACATAGTTATTTATACATCACCAATGACGATGATGCCACAGATCGACTCATCCCAGTCTAAAGGCAGCGCAGCGACGATCCGGACCTCATGGGTTTAGTTTCTGTTTTCTGTCGAAATCACTCTTTATTTGTTTATACTACAGACAGAGACTCACATTAAGACATCGTCGATTATGCAAAATGTTATTTAATAACTAAATGAAAATAAAAAATCTCTTGGTATTAACAGCGGGAGAAGGAGGAAGATGTTTTTAGCATTCCTCTTCAGTACCTGACGGGTTTGTTAACGCCAGATATGTATAACTATGGCAAGAACATTGGATTTCTTGGAATGTCAAAGCGGTATATACATAATAATATATGTATATTTAATTTTTTGTTGTGTTTATGGGACACAGTGTGCGGAAAAATGCGGTGTTTAAGCATAAATAAATCTTTGGAGTAAAAATATCCTTTTTAGACTCTTGCGGACAGAGAGTGATAAATTATAATTTCAAGATTTGCTTGAGATTGGCTTTCGAAGAAATTCGTTTTGAGATAACTTTACATTTCGGGTTGATGTATTTATTCAACAGTCTACTAAAGCCTTCAGGATATATGATAGAAGAAAGAGGAATTCTTATAAGATTCTCAGAGAAAACTACCTGATAGTTATTATACGTTAAGTTTCCGGGCACTAAGCCCATATTAAACTGCTCTAAATCCTCTCTTAAATCGAGATTAGCCATACAAATTTCAATCTTGAAACAATTATTTCTTCTACTAGATAAATTCCAATTGTAAATTGTAATTGTATTTTATTAAAACATATTATGACGGCATACTACCAACTTTTCTTTATGATCATGCCCAAGGGGATATAAATACCCTTTTACTGATTAACAGGGCAATGGCGTGGAAGAGAAAAGAAATGGTGTAGTGGTAGTTGAAACACAGGTGAGGTGATATTAGGTTTTAATATTTGTTTTCCATGGGTGATATCCAATTTGACTGGAGGGAGAGTTGTGTGTGATGTTTGCATTCGTTCGTAATTCACAGTATTTTTTTCGCCTTAGAAAGCGCTTACTTATTTCACATTATGATGTTGGCATTTGAAAGCGCAGAATAAGACAGAAAAAAGCGCTTACAGGAAGGTCACAAAAAACCACTTATTCAGCACTTTAAAATAAGGCAAAAGTAAGCACATCAACATTTGCGTTGGTCATTTTCATTGACATTGAGAGAGCTTTTGATATTGCAACAATAGACTGCCTTGTGCAACTCGACCAGGCGCCATGGTATGGATTAAACATTGGTACCTACTCTTGATAAAGCCCATGTGCCACTACAATTTTTCTGTATTTTTATTGTGCTTGATATTAAATTAGAGCAGTACGAAAAATTCAGCACTGAAATTCTCAGTAGGTGTGAGTTTGTACGCACTAAGCACGTAAACGTGAAAACGTAAAAGAATATACTTTAAAAATTTACTTCTCACCAGATTATTGAGCAGCTGGCAGTTTTTTTTTTTTGACATTTCTGCACTAACCTTAGACTTTGTTGCTTGTTGTTCTTGCTTTCCAGCCCAATTTGAAAATTAATCATGACAGTGTACAGTGGCTTGCAAAAAAATTGCTTGCTTTTCGTAACAACAAATTTGCTTTTTAATGCGAAGCTGACACTTGACCATTATTAAGTGTGTAAAATTACTAAAAAATGTAGTATCATACGGGCTTAAGGCGAATGCTAACGAATAGAACATTTGTAGTGCTGGCAGCATGTGGTGCATGGTGTTGTATGGTGTAAATAAGAGTGGCCACGGGAGGTGGTGGATGTTGATAGACTCTCTTATTTATATTCAGGACGGGCTACTACCAGTGTCTGAGCGTATGGAATGGAGTGTAGTTCAGGATCAGGGACAGCTTTACCGTTAAATTGTTAATTTTTATTATTATATTATACTAGCTGGACCCAGCATAACTCCGTTTTGCATTCTTATCTTTCCGTAAACGTTGGCCACCAGACTGCAAATATGTCGTGCGCTTTGTCAAAGTTAAATTTAATGTAACGCAGGCTTGACTAAACATCAAATTTTGAAATTTAGTACCTAATTATTAACCGAAACGAATTCAGTGAAAAATATTTACATATATACAAAATATCGCGCATACAAATCAACTGACATATGTATATCGACACCCCCAACGCCAACTATGTTTTTGTAAAAAGCGAAAAATGCAAAAAAAAAATGCGAATTTCCTAAATTTTATACAAACAAAATAAAAAAAGAATCATGAAAATCGGTTTATCGAGTTATAACGTCATCGAGCTTCACCCCGATGGAATTATATACATATATAGAAGATATACATATTTAAAAGAAGTAATTAATTAAAAAATTGGGCAAGTGCGGTGTTATAATCCGGAACACTATTGCACGAGGCCCTCCTAATTTTATATTATAGAAGGCAATTTATCCATATCCTGCATTGGTACACCTGACACTGGTTTTGATATGAACAATGTAATGTCTAATCAACTCTATCAAGTCGTAAAAACGAAAGTATGTAGGTATGTCCTAGTAATACAGTGCTGACATTCCAGTCCATTTTAACTTGAACTGGAACTCGAGATATTAAACAAGAAGCTTGTATAGTGTGTCCGCCGATTCTGTCATATATCGCCTGTCTGTATGACGAGTGAATCAATTTACTTCAAACTTCATGTTAGGGAGTTATTTTATGGCCACTAAAGGGGACATTGAAATTTTTGTTCTAGTCCTACTCTTAGAGTTCCTTCATGTAGGGCCATTTTCACAAACACGGAGTTTTCTCCAAAATGGTTTCAAGGATTTTGATAAAATTACATATTTCAGTTAGTTTCGGCGTACCAAGCTTTTGGATAAAAATGCATGTAAGAGCACTTTGCTTGCTAAATGGTTTAAGTAAAGTAAGACACTGACAATACTTGACATGCGAAGGAAAAAATAGCAGCATAGAGCTAACATATACGATCCATTCTTGCAAATGACTTAGAAAAATCGAAATCGAATGAGGTAGCAACAAGAGAAGAGATGAGAATATAGGGAAGGCCATGCACTCTTCTAATATCTGTAACTCGGGAACTACTTGGCGGATTTGGATGAAACTTAAAATTTGAGCCAATCCTAGTATGAAAATGACCTACTGTATTATTTAGATAGCATGAAAACTGGGGGAGATACAGTGGGGTAACTAGATACCCCATTTTTTTAATTTTTCTCAGAAAATATACTAGATACAGAAATTCTGTACTTTTTCCACAACCTTTTTGTACATTTTGGAATGACAATTTAGTAGCGCATACAAGTCTTAAGCACTTTGGGTACATCTCTGCAGGTACAAAAGAGTTATGGCTACACCTCCAAATTGTGGGCTATAACTTGAAATGGGGTGATAATAGACCCCCCCCCCCCCTGCCATACAATTTTTTGTTCGGCGGAACTTCAGGAATCTCCCCTCAAAGGATTATACTGTATGTATGGAGCCCTGGGAAAATTCTCTTTAAATTGTTACGCCACATGATAGCAAACAAAATAATTTTTTTTGCCCTTCATACAAGGTGCCCAAAAAAGGGCCCTGTCAATAACCTATTCTTTAATGAACAACAGTTCTTTTGTTTTGAGCCCCACAATAAACTTTTTGACAGAAAAAGCTAAAGTTAAAAGCTTAAAAACAATTCTAATAGGTACCTACACTATTCACAGAATCTTTTCTAAGAACGAATTCAACTTTATTTCAATATTTTCTGGATTAATCTTCTTTAACATTTTTTACTAATTTGCCGCATACAAATTGTACATATTATTTTCCTATTCACCTGTCAATAACTTAATAGGTACATACATACACATTACATTTTCAATCACAACTACATACTAAGTACAGACTCACCGAACCAAGTGATTCGTCTGAATCAGCTCGAATGATTGATGGTGCTGCGTAATTGACTACCAATCTCAATATGTACATACAATCAAGCAATATACAGTGTATAGTAAATAATTGCGAAATATATGTTATAATTTTAGACCCTCGCCATTCAACCAACACTTAGTGTTAATTAACTTATTTTGAAGATTCCAGAAATACAGAACATTAACAGACCACCATATCTAAGTGAACAGTCTATAAGAAGCAAACTGCATTATCCGATCATTTTCTGAAAACAAACTAATCTAATAAACATTGTAGGATATTATTTTCCTTCCATGACTAAGTACTTGAGGATAAAAGAAAGAAAAAAACAAAAAACTCGAACCCTTAAATAGAACTAGTCTACTTATTCTTCAGCTGCAACACCCATTAGCATCTATTCTTTCCGCAGTAATTGCAAATTCGCTTAGAAAAAAGAACTCTATTCATCTTCATCATCGCTCTGCTGCTATCAGTGCATCAATAATCAATTGTAATTCCATTACAAGTACTTTACATTCACGTCGAAGCTACAGTACTAACAGCAACAGAATCACCAGGAAAGTGCCCCTTCCAGCGGCTCATGCAACGAATTCGCACCAGCTATCGCAACTTTACACAGTTGCACTACTAATCTCATTGCAAGATACTCGCGACGGCGGGCACACACACATGTATTACCAGCAAAGTGCATCAACCCTTCTCGACACCACAAAACATCCACGCAGCACAACCGCCCTCCCCACACCCAATCCCAACCCTAACATTCAATTATAAGTACGCGTTCGCTCTCTTCCTCACGCTCAATCTAAATTTATTTTCTCGAGTTAATTTCAACTGCAACTCGGCCAACATTTACTGTTAGTGTGTGTTGCACCAGCCAAACAGAACCGAACAACCACCCCCCCCTTATTCCATTGCATGCATTCAACAGTGTTGTAGGAAATAATTTTATTAATCTCCTATAATGGAAGTCGTCGTTGTCGTCGTCGTCCCAGTGGAATCGTTCTGCGAACGAGGAGGAAAGTTACGATCCATGTTGCTAAGGCACAGCCAGCCCCAACAAACCACGCATGTATGATGATGGACTGCTGTTGAATGGTCTTTGTTTCCCTTTTCGCGGCCCTTGCGCGATATGGTTATGACTAATTTATTATATCTTTCGCTATATGCTATTCTACTACATATTTGAATTCTACGTTCGTTTTTCAAGCACAAAATGTTATCCTCATTGGGATGTGGTAAGCATGATCAAGTGGGTTGCATCTTTTTTTATTGAGACAGCTCTCAGATTGATTTAGGCAAGGGCTTCAGAAACTTTCAAACCATGGCAAAAAATAGAAAAATGTTTTCAAAACGATTTTGAAAATGTTCAATATATACTGAAGTTTGTTCTTACCAACTGATATCAATCCTATGAAATCGAAGAAAACCCGTTTTTCATGTAAAAGTACTGATAAAACTGAAAAGTGAACCCTTTATTACCAGTTCTCAACTTTCGGTATTCTTTAATTTACGCTACCTCTTATTTTGTGACTTAGACACAGAAAAATAATTTTTGAATACAAAGTTCAGATACCAATCTACAATCTAATACTATATAGTGTATGTATGTACATACGTAAAATAATACATTGCATTAAATATTATAAAAAAATCCTGAATAATATGGGGCTCCTCAGTGCCCCAAAATCGAGTACTTTCGAATGTGACATGCATTGGAATGTGCTTCGTCGCTAAGGAATAATTTTAAAAGAAAGTTCTAATCTTAATATTTGAGTTTGATGACGCGTTGGATATGTTTCAGGCGCACTTGATGATCTGCGGGCAGAAACGCGAGCTGATGTTAGTAAGAAAACTTTATGATATATTTCTGGCTACTTTTAGAACCCACACATAAAGATTCTTCGACGAATGGTCTGTTTTTTCGCGACGTGAAACCATACCACCTAACTAAGAATCAAATTAAACATCCAGTTCAAGGATAATCTCCACATTTTCAAAAATGTTTGTACCAATAGCTAACGAAGTCGGCTTTATTTTTAAATATTATTTTTAATATATGACATACTTCCATAGGATGTATAATATTAAAATTATGCAAGAATGGATTCGTTGTTGGTTAGAAGTTGTTAGTTGAACTCAACCATCAGAAGATAACGGTTAAAGTACTTACCATCGTTTTTTATACTCTATCCTAAGGGTATATTAAGTTTGATACATAATTTGTAACATAGAGAAATATTGCAGACAGACCCCATAAAGTATATACATATATAAATGATCAGTATCAATAGCCGATTC
This sequence comes from Chalcosyrphus nemorum, assembly GCA_949716465.1. NCBI lineage: Eukaryota > Metazoa > Arthropoda > Insecta > Diptera > Syrphidae > Chalcosyrphus > Chalcosyrphus nemorum. The sequence continues at coordinate 12,748,930 of OX454335.1, forward strand.
GATTGAGACATGTCCGTCCGTCCGTCTGTCACCAGTTTTGGGGCTTAAATTTTGAGCTAGGACAATGAAATTTTGTATACGAAGTCTTTGGATATCGGGACAGAACAAGTGTAAAAATTTTTAAAATTCGCCCACTGTCACGCCCACTTTTCAAAAAAATCACCTTTTTTTACTATTTTCATATGAAACTCGAAAAAACTTACTTGAGCAAATATATAGATATCCACTAAATCTACAAATCGTCTATACATTGTATACGGCCACGCCCACTTTTTAGGGGGCGTTTACTTAAAAAATTAATTTTCGAGTAAAAATATTAGTTTATAGGGCAAAAGAGAAAATGTTGTGAATACATTTTCCACTGCCCACTGAAACGACCAAATAAGATAGGGATATGGTATTATACGATCCAGGCGGATTGTAGCATTTTTTCACTGGTTTTTTCTTAAACAGATAAAATTGTGGGTGCTTAGTTGTAATACACACAGCTTTTATGGTTGCGGGAAACTGGCCCTGAGTCACACCGGCCCGGCGGCGCCCAGTGTTTCTCTTACAAGTGCTTATTGCAAAAAAAAAAACCTCATGAATGCGTTACAATCCGGTTGAAATGGACCTTTTACTTCCGTGAACGAATCGTTTACTAGGTACGAATCTACTGTACATGGGTGCGTGGCTCAGTGGTTAGTGCGTTGGACTACTGCGCAAGGGGTTCCAAGTTCGAATACAGAAAAATACCATCAAAAGTTTTTTCACGGCCTCACCTCTTCCGAATGCCCTTCGGATACGTATAGAACTGTAGGTCCCTTCTGTACGTGCAGAAATGTATACCACGCCCAACATATACAGTTGTGAGAAGCAAGGCCTTGGCCCTCTTTGGGCTGCTTACGCCCAATATTTATTTATGTACTGTACATAGGGATATGTATACATAGGAACATACAATAACTCCTTTGTTCCAGACTTCGAAGGTCTTTCGCAGGTGAAAATATATTTGAAGCTTAAACCTTTTTTTTTCATTCATAGATACATACATATATGTATATAAATGTATATATATTTAATACATAGGTGCCCTAATTATAAACGCCATCTTTAATATATTTCTATACTTCGAACCATGTGCGAAATTAAATATACTCAATGGGATAGCGTATACCAACGAATTAAGGTGCAAGCAAACGTATTCTGTGCGGGCACTTTGTTTAAAAATCAACTGGATTTCCCACGCACACTGCATACATGCATCGCACACAAAGCGCCAACTGATGGCTTTCTGCATTTCGCCATTCGGAGCAGTTTAGTAGCTGAGTCATTGCATTTCACGTTCCACGTCCACACATGCAACATCAAATTCCTTATGACTGGGCGCCTTTATAAAGCCGGAAGAGCTACAATATCTCGAAGCACGCAATGATAAACAAAAAAATATGAAAAAATATTATTAATCAGCGAATTTAAATAGCTTTACCCTCTCTAACAAAACAAAAAGCACAACACACAACGCATCCGAAATCCCATAACACACATCTGTGCGATAAATTTAGCTCCCGAAAAATATCCACAAATAGCCAAATAAATGGTTGGATGGATGTAGAAAACTGGGTCACCATAACAGACCCACAGAAATCAAGTTTCTTTTTGGGTATTTTTTTCTTTCTCTCTTTATTTTTTGTGCTAAGCTCCTGTTATACTGCCACGCTAGTAAATGCATTTCGATACTAGGGAGAGAAGATTTAGGATTTCACGATCTGATATTTTCCAGGTGGTTTGTTGCCCTTTTAACATTGTTTGGGTATTCGCCTCATTGCCTGTGTGTTGTACTACCAAACCAATCCCACATAAATACGCACACAAATGTAGGTATAGTGTAGTCCGGTGGAGTTCCGGTGTTGAACACAAATTCTTTTTCGTCTGAGGTTAGGAGGATACAGATGGCAATCAGTACGTATTTAATACCAAAAGGGGTACACTGCGGATGATTTTTTTTTTTTCCGATTCTATTTTTGCTTGTTTATTTGTCGTTGCTTGTTGGTGCATGGTCAATCAAAAAAAAAAGCGAAATCCAATACGTCGAATATCTATCGAAAATAATCATAGCCTTCACTTTGAGAAGGAGATTTGAAACTCCTATCTAAAGTGATGTAATGTTCTTTCTGTATAGGTACATACATATGTATGTATGTAAACATATATACCTTAATGCCCAACGAAGATAACACATACATATGTATGTAGGTCTAGTTCTTTGAAGCCGAGAACTGCCAAAACAAGGAAGGACACCTATCGTGGATTTACCTCTCTGTATACACTGATTACATCATGTATGCCCAATGACTCCAAATAAAGCACCTTAACTTGGCAGTAGAGGTGAATTCCTTTTTGCAAAATAGACCATTATAGACCCTCACCACCAAAGTGACGCTTTAAAGCCTGGTATAGACCAGTAATATCTTATTTGGCTTTGCCCACAGACAGAGACCCAAGAAAGATAAACTAACCTTGAAATGCATTCTAAGTATGTACCGTTTATTTTTTTTATTTTCTCGAAGAGTAGTCAAAACTAGTTTTCACGCTCTCAAAGCTAGCTTTTCCGAGTTTTGATTTGGTCAAAACTTTAGACTCGAAACATCTACAAAGCTAGTTTTGATATAAAACTAGATTTGTAAAATGTGTAAGTTGTAAGTGATGTAATTTGTATTTTGTAAATATTCTGTTGAAAATTAAGTGAAGTTATTTAAAAGAAGATTCGCTGCTTCTATCGGGTCACTCTTCAACTGGACAAACTAAGAGCCTCAAAATTCGTTATATGATATTCAAGCAGTAACCCACAGGTTTTATGCAAATAAAACTGCAAAAGAATGACGAGTACCTAAATACACAAAAATAAAACATAAAACTTTTGACTCTTATTGATATTTATGTACCTATATTTATATTTATGTACAATGTCCTATTCATTCGTACTATCGACAAATAAAGTGACATTCACCCTTATCGTCATTGTCGTCTGTTGAAAACGACTGGCGACATCTGTCGAGTCGAGGTGCTTGAAATTTCACATTGCGTAATTAAAACGACGCGACTCAACATTTCACATACATTTCTGACGAATTTTGTCGATCACCACCTCGAAAAAAGTCGTTAATTCTTCATCGCCAATGCCAAACAGTCGTGTCGTGTGTTTTAAGATTCGTGGACGACGTCGACAATAAGGGTGATTGTCTCATCTAACGTTATTGGCTTATTGGCACAAGCCAAAGAATTAACTTAACCCTATTAAAATAAATCGCCTGAACGAGGTTGCCATTCGCCCAGATCATTTCTCGAGATTACACGAATTAACATCGATGTTTCCTATTCGATGCATCGGATACTGTCGATGTATTTCATTTGAGGCATCGAATGAAAGCACTCACTGTATCCAGATGCAATAAGCAGATGCGGCTTGCAGTTTGACTTGTTTATGCTGTTTTGTACTACATTAAGAATTAAAACAAAAAAATTATTCTTACAAGAACAATCATTATTCGAGTTGTTAAGTGAACAACTATTATATCAAAAAAAATGTGCACGACTGGGTCGTACGTACTTGCACCTACATATATGCTGGTAGTTGGAAATGAATTTAAAAAAAAAATTTACAATAGATTTTTGAAAATTTTTTTTTTTAATTTTGTATAAGTTTAAATGGCATATATTATTAAACATTTAATCTTGCCCACATTTCAATTTTGATGGAAATCCATTGCGTTTTAGCCGAGAAATAGCCATATTTCTAAAACCAGTTAATAAGAAAAGTACCGTTATACGTATTTTTAGCCAAAAACGTGGTACGCCATCTTATAGCATTTGCCCAGACTAACTCGAATATGAAATTTAATCAAAATCGTTAGAGCCGTTTTCGAGAAAATCATGTTTTTGTAAAATTGGCCTTAAGTAAAGTGCCGTTAATAATAGGGCTAGAACGAAAATTCCAATTTCCCCTCTGGAGAATACACAACAGACCCCAGATATGAAGTTTGAAGGAAATCGGTCGACCCGTTTGGGCTGTAGTCGAGCGTACATACATACAGAGTGACGGACAGACAGATAGACAGACAGACAGACAGACAGACAGAATCGGCAGACCTACTTTTTCGAGCTTCTCTATCATCGTAATATCAGAATTCATTGTTATCTCGAGTTCGAATTTTTTCACGAATCCAATACTTGCCCTATATTATAGGTGCAAGTAAAAATCAAGGACAAAAACATGAGTCGATTTTCTACTTGCACCTACGTTTATTTTTTGGGTGCCGTGGCTCAGTGGTACGTGCGTAGGACCACTGCGCAAGAGGTTCCGAGTTCGAATCCAGGAAAATACCACCAACGTTTTTTTCACGGCCCCACCTCTTGCGAGCGTCTGACAAATATCCAAGAGTATTTACAGTCATGAGAAAGTTTCTCAAAAACCCCCGTGCCCTTCGGATACTGCATAAAACTGTAGGACCCTTCTGTACTTACAAAAATGTATACCACGCACAATACGTACAGCTGTGAGAAACTAGGCTGCTTACAGCCTAATATTTATTTATTTGTTTATTTACCTACGCTTATTTATACATATGTACATACATATATATGTATGGATGAAATATAGGGCAAGGTAGGGTTGCTCATTATACATCAAAAACATCGATGTTTCTCATCGATGCATCGTTAGGTATCGATGGAACGTCTCGATACATTACATCGAAGTACTTTTTTTATGACAATCCCTAACACGAATACCGAAATTCCTCTTCAATAAAACAATACTTTGACCAGCTGTGTGGCATTTGGTTTATCACGGATGTCAAGTCCATCCGATTATGGCGAAAATAGCCTTCCAACATGGCTCGATAACGAACTCCAATGACCATAAAATCGACGAAAAAATACAGTCCACTACTATTTGTAGATGCAATGGAAATCGCTTGAAGCATATTTTGCTTATCGACAAAGCCATCAATCAAGTTTTATCATTGAAGATGATTTGTTCAAACACTTAAAGAGCCCAATCCGTTTCGGCGTTTCGAAAGATCTAGGATCTTTTAAGTGTGTAGGGCAAGATCTTTACGTAAAATTTCCACTATGTGTACTGAGAGATTCCCAATTCTTGTCAACGGTGTGGAATCAACCCATTTGACTCATTTTGCATTGAAACACTAACAAGTGTGAAATTTTTAGTACCGCGGCCGGTGCGTGGTCTTACAGCCACAGAACCGTTCGATAATAAATGTGTTGACTCGAATTCGTCCACTGTAAAATAATAAACACTCTAAAAGTTGTAACCATTGACACAGAATTTCGGTAGTACAGAGTTGTTAATAATTGTATTGTTAATTCATATGGTAAGAATGTAAAATGAAAACCCTGTTATTTAAAACCAATTTGATTAGCGGTATTGGCATGTATCTCATTCTAATTTAGTAGGACATATTATTAGTTATATGTACATATACGGATTTTGACGTCAGTCATTCATTGATATCATTAAGACCACCAGTCATACGCGAGTTACAAATGTATATCCTAGAAGGAGGTGCAGTTCAAACAATAAATCCAATTATAATTAGCGTGGTGAATGTCACTAATTGTGTATATTGAGAGTTAATTGCCCCCATAGATGTTGAACTATATCCCTTGACTTAGTCATATTACATTACATATACAGACTAATCAGCGATACATCAGCACCATATTTGTCGCACTTAACAATTGTCAATGGCAATTAGAGGCTAGAAACTCCCCTAAATAGGCTGCAACTTATCCATTGTCATGTCGCGCCATCACCACACATGTGTATAATTGGCTTGCTTTTTTTAGTTGTTAATTTTTTTCATCGAATTCCTTCGAACTGAGTTGGTATCCCAGAAGACACACCATCATATCCCGCTTCCGATATCTGTCAGTTGTTAAAATTCCGTGACGCGCCGTATCAAGATTGATTGACTATCCTCATGTGTCAACGAACAAAGCGTTTTTAAGATCTGCTAAATTCATTTGTACTCGTTTTTTTTCCGAGTAATTCATGTGTGTACATACAAACGACATTGTTGTTTGTCCTGAATTACTGAAAAAAGATACTAATAGTGTATTCATAGTGATATATGGTAAGCACTGGTAGGATTTCCCACCCCTTCTTTTTTCCCTGCTGGTTTGTGTGTGCTTTCGCGGAAACTTCCTCTGTCAGAGAGAGTTTGGAAAACAAGTTCGATGATTTCGAAACGAAAATCAATTCAAATTCAAAAGAGATGAGACTTTTGTGTGTGTAGGAAGCAAGAGCGCCGAGGAGCACAAGCGGATTCATTGCGCGGAGGATGCCATACCAGATGAAGATGCAAAGACAGGAAAGTTGTTTATCTGACTTCATTTTGGTTGCACAGTTCGTTTTTTTTTTTTTTATGACGACACTTTTATTAAGTCTTGCACATGTCAATTCCAATAGCGACGACGACGGCGAAGATGGCGACATAGCCGAGGAAAGAGCAGCAGTGGAGAATGCCAAAGAAGACTGTGACTGTGACTTTGTGTAGAGATGGCATCATCATAGCCATTCGCACAGTGTCAGTGCACGCAATATTTGTAGAGCAATGCAGCACCCGGTTCATAGCCGGGCGTTCACACAGGACATATTGCTCCTTTTTGGTTAAAGGAACAACAGCAGCAGCAGCATCTACAACGGAGATAATGCCATTCAGAAACAAATCGCTTCGAGATGGGTAGTTCGTGGAGTTGGGTGATTGGTGGTGGTGGTGGTGGTGGTGATTCTACTGGTAATGGGATATGTTAGGAAAATCACTCCAAGAATTTGATATCAACTTTGGGGATTTTCCCTCTTTGGCTGTCTGCCCCAACTTTTGACTTTTGTACGACAAAAAAAAAGTGTTCAGTTCATATGTCAAATGCACTTGGCACTAGGGCTCTCCGCCGTGTTCCCTCTGATCTCATTTCTCGAAGCTAGAGTAGGATATCAATTTGGATGACATATGTAATGCTCAATAAAGACAGTATTAGGGGGGCACGAGCGCTTAGTGACACAGAAGAGTAAAAGAAATGTGGGATTTCTGTTAAATTAAATAGATTCAATTTGATCTTTAAAAATTAAGAAGAGCAGCTATTCTGTATAGCGGAAATAAATGAAGAAATCTTAAACCAAATTTATTGGTTTCTATGTCTGCTCCAGAACAAAAGCGGTGTAGATTAATAGCGTAATCGCTTTACTTATACATTCGGAACTTAGCAGGTACATATCTATTCAGATACATACGGATCGGTACAATGTTGTTTTTTAGGCTTAATAATAACGCTATTGTAAATTTTTTAATCAAACATAACAAATCTATAACGTCATGATGGAGGTAAAACTGTCCGAGTTTGAAGAGTCTACTTGTCTTTACATTGTCAATGAATAAAAGCACCATTGTGTGTGACAAAAATAGTACCTACTTCAAATAAAACCATTAACAAAGACGAAGTAAAACGTTCAAAAATTGTAGAGCATAAAATATCGAATGCCTTAGATTGTAAAAAAGGGACACAACAAATAGGAGATCGCAGATCAGAGAACAATTTCTCTCTGCATAATGCTTTAGACAACAACAATACTTTGCATGAACGCCTACTGCATTAAAACATGAACGCAAGAAATTCAGTGAGTTATAACCAAGTAGTGAAAATCTGTACAATTCTCACCAATAATCAGGACGCATACCCATAGGTATTATATGAGAACTGCCTAAGGAGAGCGCAAACGGCCTAAGCCACATTTAAAAAAAAAAAAAAAAAAAAACATTGCATTGCATTACTCATAAGCGATTGATTTAAGCAATCACTCGACTCATCCAACCTTTGGTATGTATTTAATTTACAACAATTTACTCGTAAAATTATTTACAAATCTTGGCTATGGGTATCACAATCACTGCTCTTGAATCACAGCAGAACTCACATTTTGTATCTTAAACATGAAATCATATGGGACTCATGCTTTAATTTAATGCAAACTCAATGACTAATAACCAACAACGACGGGTCAATTTAGAGGTTAGCTAGGTTCAATTGAATTCATAAGCACAGTTGCTCCATTTCTAAACAGTTGTTGTCAGTTTTCGAGGAATCTACCGCATACTCGTAAATCGTAAATCCACATCCAAATGTCATTCATTCTATTGTGTGTGCGTCTGTATTTTGTCTTTTGTGGCAAGTTTTAGCTCTCGTGTTCGTGACCCGCGAAGAGTCGCGAACTCCTCTGTTGTTGCCTTTGTCTGCACTTAGAAGAGACTCCTCCTGAAAGCCGATTAAAAAATACATGCGCTTTTATGTTTTCTCGAGAGATTATTGTTTATATTTTTTCACATGTTATTGTTGTTAGGTTGGCTTTTGTTGTTGTTTGTGGCTCGGCTCAAGGTCTCAAGCTCGTCTGCGGCTTTGTTCTCCGTCCTGGCTTTGCAGATAGTGGAGCGTTGATTTTTCTCTTCAACTCTTGATTCATCATCTGGGATTATATGAGCATTTGTTCAGAAATGCTCTACGGCTTATTTTGCTCAGGAAGTTGCATTTACTGCATCCTAAGATCTGATCCCATGTGGAATGGGAGTGCTCAAAAAGGAAATACAAAAAAAAAAACACGAACACGAACACAATCATCAACTGATTGTTAATTGATGACTGAATGACTGATGATGATGAGTAGGAGAGATGATGACATTGGCGGCGCCTAATTGGGCTTTCAAATCAATAGATGATTGGGATTAACCGATGTTTGCACTCGAGTTTTGCAGCAGGTGGTTCATATGTACATTGTCATATCATTCGTTTATGTCAATAGTTAGTATGGGAAGAAGCGCAGTGTGCATGCTGTCTGTTGAGTGTCGATGTGCATTGATGTGAAATGTTGCAATAACGCGCAAAGGTGCGAGATACGTGTGCTAAATATTGAGAGTGAGAAAAAAAAACTATGGGTCTCCTAATGGATGCTAATTCGAAAGTCAAGAAGGCCATTACACGCGACAATTGACATTTTGAATGGCTTCTGATTGCACATGAAGCAACGAGCTTATGAGAACAATGAAAAGGTTTACCTACTAGATCGCTTTACATGTTGATAATGTATCGTATGCATTATGTAGGCATCTGCGTAATGTTGTAACATATATGTATGTAAGAATGCTCTGTTTTAAGGGCTGAACAGAATGTGCCTCTAAGTTTAAATCTTGACTTTGAGACACCGTCTCTCACAGTTGCTACAAATTCGTCGACGTCCATTGCGGTAAAGAAAAATTCATAAACGACTCAGACGCACATTGTGTTACGGCTTGTGGCTTTCACACATTGAGAGATTCCGACTAAGACCAGATGTTATATGTATTTCATATCGATGTTTAGTCATAGATGATGACATCGATACCAACATTGATGTTTGGCCAACTTTGCTCATCCCTAGTCTGTGGTCGTTAATGAAGCAGGGACTTATGAAAGAAAATGGTCACGACAAAACAACTCACGAGGCTCTTGAAGCAAATTTGGAGAGCCCTAAGCTTAAATTATGCACTAGACGATTGGAGACTCTACTTATGAAAATCACAATTCGAATTATTATATACTTGAATAAATAAAATATAAGTTCACAAAATACTAGCATTTTTCATATATTTTTAGGCGTACGTTTTTATTGAACACACTGTAAAATCTTACTCAATGTTCAATATTCAATATGAAGTATGGGTGACTTAAGCTTAAGTTTTGCTAAAATAATTTTAAAGTGTACTTAACCCAACTTTCCGCACTATTGACTGTATTTTATTTTTGATCCTCATTGAGATTCGTAAACCAACACAGCAAAACAACTATAGTAAGGTACAGAAATGGCATACGCATATGTTCTTGAAGAAACACACAAAATGGAAAAGATATACCGCCTAGAACACTACTGCACTTGCCTAAAACAAGTTATATATTAACACAACGATTCAGCAGCTAGACTTGCATTTCGAGGAACTATAATTGCAATCTTTCTTGCCTGGAATACATGAAAATATAAATTACCAGTTAGCATTCAAAAATTCCTTCTCGAATCTGATAGGAAGCACTGAATGACTATTTCAAACAAAGATTTTGATACATTTTATGTGCAATAAAGTTGAAATACTGCGTTACTTAGCGTCTTTCTTGAAATGTAAATAATTTCTAAAACCTTATGCTCTTTATATGCTTTTCATCTTCTGCCTCCCACCCGCATGCCTAAATTGCAGAGCTCACGCATAAATCATACCATAACACTTAACGGGAATAGTCGATATGTCAAATAAAATTATAATGTCAAAATTGAAACCACAACCACGAATACGAGTATGAGCGTCTGCTTCCCTGACTCCGCGTCGCCACTCATTCATCATTGCAGGAGAAATAAATTCGTGGCAATCAATACAAAACGTACAGCACCCAACTTCGTCGCATGAATGCATAGAGGCTAATTAATGCTATTCAGAGACTCAGAGCTCCAATGGATGGAGATCTAACTGAAGTGTAATTGGAACGCACTGGCAGTGACATTTTGCAGACACCTCACTATAGAGCGCCTTCTATGGAAAGCTGCCTCCTCTCCGCTGAAATTCGAGTGTATGTCGAAACAATTGCCATAAGTCTGTTGATAATCGAGGTCTTCCCATGCGTTCTATGAAAAAGAAAAGAAAAAAAAACTTTTATGATTATGACCAAGACTGCGCACATCGAATCCACAGACTGTTCCGAAGGCACCTTTCATCATCCATGCACATTGGCGCTGTCTACAAGTGATATCGTAATGGCACACAGAACGGGCTTCACCTTTCAAAATAAATGTCATTTCCGTTCTGCACGCCGCATATATAATTTGAAAAGGCTAGCTGGCTGAAATTCACAAAGGGCTTCTAAAAATGTCAATTTACGTTGTTTATTAATGTGACAACCTTTTTTGAAGGCACTCACCGTGTCGGGAATCTTAATGACTGAGTCAGCATATGACTGTTGTGTTCAATTCACTTTGACCCCAAGTAAAGCACGCGTACGGAGTTCATTGGCCGTTTCCGCTGTCACAAGCAGCGTACGCCCACGCAAGATGTGTTTACATAAATTGATCGTCTAAACGACATAATTGCGCTTCGAAAAGCGATCTCGGCATCTTTGCTCACCGATCTGCATAAATTGTTGTTTAAATGTAGCAGCACTCCCGTGAATTTATAATGTTATGCCACCGTGGAGTGCAATTGCTGGCAAGACTATTGAAATAACTAAGAGGTAAACCTGTTTTCATTTTAAGGAAAAAAACTGTTTGTAAACAAGGTCTAACTTTGTATTTCGGATCAACTTAAGCGTAAACCTGAACGTGTATTTCATTGATAGTATCGCTGACGTCTATAATTGGTATAATAGAGATATAAATGAAAAAAAAAAACCAAAAACAAAAAATTATCGGCAAAGTAATGAAAGCTATAATTAATAAAAATAAAGTGCACGACTGGATCGTACGTACTTTCACCTATGTGCTGTTGGTTAAAACTAAACAAATTTTTTATCAAAAAAAAAAAAAATATATTAAATTTTAGAAAAAAATATTTTTAAAAATTTTGCATAAATTTAAATGCCACTTATATTACATTTTGCCCAAATTCCAATTTTCATGGAAATCCATTGAGTTTTAGCCGAGAAATAGCCATATTTCTAAAACTAGTTAATAAGAAAAGTACCGTTATACGTATTTTTAGCCAAAAACGTGGTACGCCATCTTATAGCATTTATCTAGACTAACTCAAATTTGAAATTTAATCAAAATCGTTAGAGCCGTTTTCGAGAAAATCGTCTTTTTGTGAAATTGGCCTTAAGTAAAGTACCGTTAATTACAAGGCTAAAACAAAAATTCCGATTTCGCCTCGAATTGCGACCCTACAGAGCTCAGATATGAAGTTTGAAGCCAATTGGTCCAGCCGTTTAGGCTGCAGTCCAGCGTACATACACACAGACAGACAGACCGACAGACAGACAGAATCGGCAGACATACTTTTTCGAGCTTCTCTATCATCGTAATATCAGAATTCATTGTTATCTCGAGTTCGAATTTTTTCACGAATCCAATACTTGCCCTATATTATAGGTGCAAGTAAAAAATCAACTCAGTTATGTTGAGATGCTTAAATTTAAAATTTATCTGTGTACAATTTCCGCGAAATGACGAATTGAACGTTGAATCGATACATCGCATTAACATTTGAGAATTATTTCGGGTACAAATAATACTGCGACGAAAGAGATACAAATTAGAGGATCAGGTATCCAAAGAAGTCCTAGGCTACATTTATTACAGATTTAACAACAGAAAGCAGAGAATGCGTTACAGACCGATTAGCAACCAACTGACTGTATTCCTCATTAGGCCGACTTTTCGTAACATCATCCTGGTATTTGGACATATGCCTACTGAACAACCTTTTCTCGACAGAGGATTTATAAAAATTATTTTCGCGCACTTTAATATAAAATATATAAAATCGGAAAGCATCTTTGCCGGGTAAACGCAGCCTCGAAGAATTGACAACAGACAATGGTTTTCTATTACTCGTAATTGCAGTAACTCTATATACAGTAATATGAAGAATTAGAGTTCGTAGTCTAAAAATTCACACAGAAACATGACATTTTTTGATGATAGAATACCAAATTGACCACGTGGTAATCAACGCAAGGTATTATCGGTAATTCGAAACTTCTGAGGGTTCAAAATCGACCAAGATAATTTTTTGGTTGCAACCAAATTCAAATCGAATTCTCGTGAGTGCAACAACATCCAGAATTTCTATAGGAAATCAAAGTAGCTGTTGGCTTCAATTACGAAACTCTTTAAAGTAATCTTTAAAGTAGTGAAAAAAAAAAAAAAACACTAAAGAACTGGTAGCTTTTAAGGAGCACATAAAGCAATTGATAAATGCCAGCAAACAGAGAGCAACAAGGCAAGAAGAGAACCGACCGAGTATTGAACAGATCACCCATCAGCAACTTAAAAACCTCCCAGATTGGCTCGAACTTTGTAGATACAGATGGTACATACACAGTCACGGATGGAGAAAATCATGTCCGACGACTGGATCATCAGTAAGTCATTTGTCATGAGAAAGCTTCCTGAAAAGTCTCTGCCCTTCGAAAACGGACACACGTGATTTGAGAAGAGCTCTTCTGTGCGTTTCCATGCACATGGGCTAGATTTTATCAAGAAAGTTCGCTGTCATGAGACTCCTTCTATATCATGTTTGTTAAGATAGTGTGCAGGGCAGCTATGAGCAAAAAAGGCAAAATCCTCACAAAATCAAAATAATAGGAAGTCTCATAACTGGACAAGACAAAGTCCATTTTGTCGACAAAGTTTGAACATAATGTCATTATTGATAACAACAACTTTGAGATAAGCAAGCAGAAACCTCACAAATGTCACTTTTGTAGGAATACGTCAAAACTACCAAACACTGGCTTGTCAAAAAAAGGGTTTTTTGCTTTCTCTTTCGAACGCTCACTTACACGTACATTCAGAAAGCAAAAGATCTTCGAAGGAGAAATTGAATTGATTTGAAGGAGAAAATATAAACGCAAGCTTTATGTGCTGTACTAGAATGTATGCCAAAGCACTTCTTTTATTTTTTGTTAAATCTAGTGATGGGCAAAAACGAGCCCAGGCCTTAGCTTTCCGAAAAAGAACGAACTAAGCTATCACTGATGACGGGTAATTCGACTGTAAGCAGTGTGTCCGGGAACAAAGAAACTAGAAGCTAGCCATGTTTCAAGCAGAGACTCTTCCAACTTTGGAAGCTCTGTTTTTATAGCCGCCGCCTACCAAAGGATATATGAAAATTCTTTTACTGATGTACAGGACACGCGCATTTGTTCAACCAAAAGAGACAAAATAGATAGTAAACAGTATTGAGTATGATTTGGGATGTACAATTCAGGTGGTATTAGGTTACAATATTTATTCTCTTTGGATGGTGTCCAATTTGACTGGTGACAGTTGTATGTGATTTTTCTCCTTAAAAAACAATTACTGCTTTAAGTTAAGATTCTATAAGTCCATGTATGTATATCATCCTTCCTGTTTAGGGTTTGGTGCCAATGCCAAATGTAGTAAAACAATGTCATCAGTAACAACAAGCTTGTTAAATATCTCTTTTATGGCAAAAATAAAGAGAAGAGGGAGAAGATTTGTTTTTCATATTAATACTCCCCCATTGTTGCAAAGGCTTACCGTTTTAACCTTGAAGCTAATAATTACCTTTTTCAATAATTTACCACCTGTTATGTCATAGTCTTTATCAACGAAGGTTGATCACATTAAAAAGTAACAAACTTTAATGTTTATGAATAAAGCGTGATCTGCAATTTGTCACAAACTTAACATTACTTCACCTATACATACCAGTACCTTGTCACAAAAACAACATTTACCCTCATCTCCTTAATCCCTTAGTGTTGCAAGGAAGCATTATCACAATGCATCCCTAAGATGTATTGATTATATGTTCCCATCTAACATCAAAGCAAAGTTTTCAGTGACACAAATTAGAGATACAAATTTCAATTTTTTTATGAGAATTATGTGGAATGTGTAAACATGGAATTTTAAGTAGCAACTCACAAGAGACTATAAAAATTAGTTTTTGGTGTATTTATGTGGGAGGTGTCTTTGGGGTTTTGTTTTTATGGGGCTTATTGGAAAGATTTGTTTTATGCCTTTTTGGGTGTCTTCAAATTCGATGTGCGTTCACGTTCGCGGCTAGCTTTCATCTTTGTTTCCTTATTTGTCAATGCACAACCTGTATTGTTTGGTAATGCAGAACGAATGAGACCTTAAAGTTTCTTAATATAAATTCGCTGTTTAAAATTTTGCAAAAGAAACGTGACTTTTACCAAATGTGTAATAAAGAAACTCTTGACCCAGAAGAAGAAGGAGTGTGTAAGTTTTTTATTACTCATATCTCAATCGAAATGAGGTTATGTGCGAAGTTTTTTATAAATATATATTCGTGTGAAGTTTGTAAAATTATAATGGATTTCGGTTAATCGATTTATAAACATCGTCTCACTGAGTTTAATTAAACTTAAACGTTCTTCTTGCGTTCTCTTAGAAATATTATAAAGAAGGTGACTGCAGGGTTATGGTAAAAGAAGTGTATTTGGCCATTGAATAAAATGCTAGTTTTTTAAATCTCACCCATCTATTTAATTTTCACACGGACACAATATGTAAAATAATTCAATCGGAAAGTAATTAGTGTGCTCCAACACTAACGGAAATAAAATACTGTAAACTACAAACGAATGCAAAAATCACATGCAATTCTTTCCAGTTATTTGGAGACCACTAACAAAGAATACCTTTTGAAACCTAATACCACCTTAGTTCCAGATATCACTAATCCAATTCTTTCTTATCCCGCTTTTTCTCCTCAAACTTATGTACCTACACACCGCCCGAATCCTTGTGTATCAGTATAAGAATATTACCTATTTATAAAAAAGGCGGGATTCTAAAGAGCTGTAGAATTTTTTGTGGACCTCAATAGGCTTATAGCATGTTACTATATCGTCGCAATTCTTGCAAACGTATTGCTGGGTATGGCGGATGCCATCGCTACCAATCCCAATGTAAAATAAGACTTAGTTGTTGGGCTAATATCCCTAATCTTCATATAAAAGACAGGCCTCTTGGATGTGCCATTAAAATGCAGATAGAATACAAGTACAAACCAGATGACCTGAATATATAATACGTCCCAGAACAGACATGGTCATGTTATTAAGATCAGACAATACTGTAAATATTAAATCGTGAAAATTGATCTAGTTCTGGCCTAAAACTGTGCTGGTTATCTGGTCGAGTACAACATAAGATTAAAATTGGAATTCGGAGTTTCTTCATACGTATAGAAACTCGTCCCACGGCGTTGCAGTCTGAAGTCCATGTCATTGATATTACATTTTCATAAGGGTATTAAGTGCGCTAAAGGCCCAAGATATCTGTGCAATATTAAATCTTCATAAGGGTATTAAGTGCGCTAAAGGCCCCAGATAGCCAGTTAGCACTATCGTCCCACTCGCTTATCTCAAAGTCAATTAAATGTTTTATGATGCATTGCAATCTCATACAAAACTCAACTAAAAAAGAAATTAGAATTTAAAGTACAAAGACTTTTTTTTGGTTTGACATATGATCGTTTACCAGAGTGTAGAAGTGTATAAAATAGAAATTTTAGCATAACAAAAGGAAATTGGTGAAAAGGAAAGCGTAATTTTACAAAAATCTAACTATACTACATCCCATCCCTACTTCCCAGTAAGTATACCGATAGCTGAAACAGTTTCTCTAAGAACTAAATATAGAATTGAAAGGTATGGTCTCTCGTTTTTCAAAGATAACGAGAGTCATGTCTGAGGCGTAGCAGTTTAAAAAATATGTGCTCTCTTTGGCTGTGTTCATGGCCAAGCAATAATTCATTACAATAAAAAAGTATCATCAACAAACAAAACGTATTTATTCGTCCTTTCTACAAACAAAGACCACTTGTCTGAAACCTTAAGTGTAAATAACAATTAGTTGCTATAGGGAAGAATTAAAATTAAATTGGAGTTTCTTTAATATTCAAAATTCGAAACATGTACGCTGAGTGAGAATTTTCTAAATCAGCAGACTCGATGACTCTTTTTGAGTTAATGAACTTCATTACTTTGAAGGGTATCATGGACTGAATCACTAACCTTCCGCTCGATAACTTTATACATATTTCGCATCGTGGAATGGAAACCCCATGACTTTAAGCCCCCCCCCTAAACCAAAGAGCAAAAAAAATTCTTCGAAATTCATGACTAAATTCACATTCTATCCCACAACTGGCCCCGTCGGCAATTATCATTACAAAGCTGTCAGTTCTTAAATAAAAATCCGCTACTGGTTCACAATAAAAACCTAGAAGTGACTCAGGTGATTTAGAATTTTACCACAAATTTCATGACACATTTGTGACCCTTTTTGATGCGGAGACAGACACCAGCGGCAATACCGCGATTATAATACCCACAAAGGAGGGGGGTCACTCTCAACGAAGAATAAAATCTTCATTCTTCAAGTGCTTCTAGATTTTCCTTTTTTTCTTTTGCTTCTTGTCACACTTCAAAGAAAGACGAAACACAAAAAGAAAGCAAAATACCAAATGAAAGCCACTTGTATATTGAATAGAGAGAGCAGCGCGCTAAGGAAGAACAAGATAAGGATGATGTTGCATGCACCACATTGGCATGGTACCAACAAGACAAGTGACTTACCCTCTTGAAACGGACTCCCTCCCATACGAAAGTCAGGACTTTGTGGCGCATTATGTTTCATTCAAATTGTAAAACCATCACGAAGGACGTGAGATAGAGAGGCGGTAAGGATTTATGCCACGTAGGCAGTGTACACCGTATTGGGTGTAAGTCCTCATCATCATCAACGTCTTTGCTTGGAAGTCTTTATACAGTCCTTTCAATCCGTGTCCTGTCTCAAAAGAAAATCAGCTGATGATGCATCATGATATGTCACCCTTCTCTGGTTCATCCCCATCAATGGAGGTGGTATGTTGAATTTCATACAAATTACCAATTGTTCATTGACGACGACGAGCACGACAACGATGGAAGAGAATTGAGCCCAAGTGGTAACTTCCTGGTGTCGAATCGAAAATCAGTTGGCTGTGGCATTTACAAGGATCCATCATCAGTGCTGGCGGAGGACCACGTTGCTGCTGAATGCACTGATTCTCAAGTGTTGTAGCAGTAGCATCATCATTGTCGTCGTCATATTGGACAGCAGTTTGGCGTTTCCGACGAGTGCCAGTGAATTCAATTGAAAGTGAAGCAGCTCTGCGGTATTTCACAAGGATTCCGGGAACTCAAAACATTTTATGGGCAAGAGGAATAATCAACACACAAAGCTAGTCAATCGCCCCCACACACCATAATCATCATCACAACAGATAGACAAGCATTCCGACTCCGTTTTCCTGTGAACAATGAGATACGAGAATGGGAATAAAGTGGACCACCCGAGGTGTGAAACTCTTCCCTTTGTATATATTTAGTGCGATGTTTGTGTGTCTTCGCCGAAATAGGAATGCTCATTTTGGTGAACGCCGGAGCAGCGCTCCTGTAACCCAGAAGTTAGCCATGAGGCCAGGGTCGTCTGTCAGATGTTTATACGAGTCGTCTGTTAACAAGAGTCGTGTGTTTATTCGCCTGTGCGATGAAAGTGCATCTACTGGTAGCGTCACGACTTTAAATGTCGAATTGTAGAGTGGGCGCCGGCAAAGGTGAAATGATATTTTATTTCACTTCACCTTGAAGATGAGCTACAAAGACGAAGGCAGTTTATTCCGCAGTTGGTTGGGGAACAGAGACCGGACATATTTCTAAAGAAAGTCATCTTATACGGACTTTGACTCATACAGCTTTTGTATTTCTTTCTTCTAATTGATTTCTTCCAGATGGACAGATCTTGATTGTTAACGGTCCTTTTTGAAAGTAGTGCCTATTTGCACAACAAGCTTCTAGTTGCTGTGTTTTGTGCTCACAGAAATTTTTAATAAAAACAAATTAAAAAATTTAATTAATTAAAAGATTTTAGGACTATGTTTAACACCATAACTACGATATTTATAATATAGTGATTTTTGAGCTATCCCATCAATGGCTGCTTTAAAATCAACAAAAGAAAACTAATTTATATATAGACATGTACACTCTGTGAAGTAATGCTTTCTAAATCCCGCTTCGAACTCATTTGGGACCGTACCTTTACTTAGGTATATACAACGAGTTAATTTAATTAAAAGGCAGGCTAAGAGATAGAGTTGGTATATATTTATTATCCATAACGATTGTGGAAAGTTGCATGTAATTTTTGCATTCATTCGTAATTTACAGATTTTCTTTTTGGCGTTCGTGTTGAAATACGCCGCATGCTTTCTGAGCGAATTATTTATTTTTTTTTACTGTAAAAATTCCATAGATACGAGTATAGTCACAATTCATTCCAGACCAATTGAATTTAAAATTGATGCATCATGTAGTTATAAGGTCATTTCAGAATTCTTCTCAATCGACTGTCAATTTTCGTACTAAGGAGCGAAATTGGGATCTAAACATCACTAAGTTGACCGGTTGGCTCAAAGTCATGGATGAGTTAAGACGAGAATGTGTACATGAGGAAATCTTACCACAAAAAAACAGTTTCTTTATATTAAATTTCCACATGTTTTGCTTACGTTTTACTTGACAGCTGCCAGTAAATTTAAAATTTAAACTCAAAATATTTTAAAAAATAATTTATGAAAACTTAAAGTTACGATAAATCAATTTATTTAACCCGCGTCATTATAATACGCTTATATGGTCAATTGCAACCTGCTACCCGACGGTTATCACATTCTCAATCGCGTTTATTTATTCATTAAGTTAATTTCAAATAATTCAACCCGCAAAAAGGGAAAGACTGTAGGTACTGGATCATGAGGTTGATCAGGGTTTTATTTGGTCTCTAGCAACAAGTCACTTGTTCTTGCAAAGAGCGATCCCAATCGTTCTGCAATCCCTTGAAATATTGTCACCCAGGACAGATAGCTATCCTCCAACCTTTCCTTTATGTACATATGCATGTATGTACGTATGTTCAGATTCTTTTCGATTATTTGCATTTCCGAGAAACTCCATAAATAATGAAATGTATGTCGGTGAGCTTATGCCTCTCTCCCATTGCGCAACATAATGTGCACTTTAAAGCCAATAATTTGCAGTTGCATTGCACCCAAGCTTTTGCAGCTCCACTGAGGATACCCGCGATGGAGTTATCTGGTCATGCAGGTATTTCGTAGGTTACATTTAAACGGCAGTTCAACGTAGAGGTGATCAACTTGACGTAAGTAGTTTTTGATTATAGGTTTCCGCCATTCACAGCGTGAGGTATTTAATAGGTACTTTTAATGGATACAATCGAATTGAATGGATTGATCTGTGCATGTCAGAGTGCAGGAGACTTCCGGCAGCTAATTTCAGTTGAAAAAAAAGAACATGAAAAAAGAAAATAAACAAACAGTCAAGTCATCAGTTTCACAGATACTCCTTCCCTCAAGTCAATAGCACACAATTGTGTTGCAGTTGAAGCCAAATGTAAAATTTACATAATTCCCGAAACCAAGTACAGACAAACGCTGTGCGGGTGCAACAAAGACCTACATTGTGTCGTACGCGACGTCATTTTCCTCTATCCGAAGTGATATAAATCAAATCGAATCATATGGGCTATAGTACAGAGTACAGAGGGGGAGCAAAACACAGTTAGATGTTTTTTTTTTATAGTGATGATGGGAATGACAACGTACGAAAACAAGAACGCGGCAAGCATACCAATTGACAAAGCGCAACATGGAGCGCATCGTACATTGTTTCGGATTATTATCTGTAACGAATGATTTATTCGGATAAATATATACATACGCAGATAAAGCTTTGGTGACGCAGATGCACGGCAGATGCTATGACGGCTCTTGACACCATCTCACCATGCACTTGAAGAATGCGTAGCTAATGTGGCAGTCTCCGCGTGTGTGCATTTAAAATGCATCCAGTTACAGTAATGTGCACTCAATTAGCATTGGACTTCTTTATTTGCGACGGGCGGCGGCGCCAATTGCGTTACACAAAGGGCATGAACCTCCTTAAAAAAAAACAGTGGAGACTAAATGTCACTTACCACATGGACAGCAGCATCCACCACTTATGGCTAATTTGTTTCGAATGCGTCATCAGTTTCACTTTCAATTACATTTCTATTGTGTGATCGTGTTAATTTCACTGTCGTTCTAGTTCGCTAAGTGTACGTACACCATCCCATGCTCTGTCGCTAGCCGCACGACTCACCTTGATTCCCGAGGCGAATCGTTGCGCTAATTCTTTTTTTGATAGTAACTAAATTGTTGTATTTTTGTTGGAACAGAGCTAGGTACACTTTGTCTATATTCAACGAAGCGAATAGAAATGAAAACAAAAAACCGGTATATAAACTTGGTGGATTGAGGTAGGCCATTAACTAGACTAAATGTGAACGGGTATTGCCTTTAGCAAGTTTTTTACTTTTTTTGTTTTTCTTTTCACTTTTTATTATGATGGTTCATGATTACGGATAGTGTGTTACTTATACAATAGTTAAAAGGTAACACCCGTTTTGGTATTAGATCAGAAGTCAATTCCTAGCGATGGATCGTCAGTGTAGTTCTAATATATACCTTCTAATCAGCGATGGGTAGTTAAAATTAAATTACAATATTTGTGCATAGAATTACCATATACCACTACAAGTACAATGTAATTATGGTTAACCCTTTGCTGACCGACGGTACTTACCAGTACCAATATGATTCACTTCAAATAAAAACTATATATGAATAAATTTAGGCACTAAGATCAAATCAGACGTACATATAAATAGTATTTTACCTAAATAATTTGTTGTTGTACTCAAAGTATGTTTACCTGAGTTTAGGTCAATATATAATGGCATCAAGAACTGATTGGCATTGTAAAATGGCATACATTTGTGTTGCAAGACATACTTCATACATGTTAACAAAAGTTCCATGATTCTTAATAAAAACTTTCTATATACTTATTAACTTGTATATGTTCGAAAGCAAAATGAATAAAGAGCTAAAATATATATGGGTTTTCCGCCCATAGTTACTTTTAGGAGCCATCATCAAATTCCGTCCTTAGAGGTTCCTGAAAGTTCTAAAAATTTGTTTGCCACCTTAAAATGCTTTAGTCTCAAAAACTATGAAGTAAAAATATGACTTTTACTCTTTTTTCATAACTTGGTAAACAAGGGGTTAACATTACAAAAATACATTAATATTAAGAAATAATTCCAATAATTACATATTTGAATTATTCCGGAACCATTCCTCTAGAAACCAAAATAAATTCAATAATTAAAAAGAACATAATTAAAATTTTATTCTCCATGATTTCAGTCTTTTATTAAACAAAATAAGCTACATAATGTACGAATATAACAGATTATTTATATGGTCACCACATAACAAAAAAAAGTCAAAAAAAAAAAAACTGTTTTGCATATTATTAAGAAACATACCACTAAGAGTTGGGCGTAACCATACGTATTGCATGAGGGATTCGTAGTGGCTACAAGGATAACCCCAAAAGTAGATTTTTCCAGTTTTGAGAAAAACGCGTTTAAAGTTTTGATTTTCTGCGAAAATGTATGGAATATTGGCATTTAGGTTTGCCTTTATGTCCATACATTGGTTGGTTTTGTGAGTTGTGGAATAATGCTTTATATTGGCATTGACTATACTTAACTCATTTTCTTCTTAAGTCGACTTTAGCGGTTATTACTTGTGTGAAATTACTTAAGAAATGTGTTTTTCACAAAAGTAATCGTGTCACTGGTTGGATTTGAAAATTTTTTACTCATGTATTGTTTACTTTACCACGGGTCTCGTATACAAAATTTCTTCGACATACAATTTAAGTCCCAAAAACTAGATAACTACACAAAAAACAATTGCGTACAGTGCCACTTATTGGATCCAATCTTCACAGAACCACTCTCGGGCATATACCAAGGATCAAAAACTCACTCACATTTTATCAACAAAATTTATATACACAAGGACAAGAATGTACAACACAATCATCTACTTTATTCTAAAGATATCAAAAGGTGTAGATCGTTGACATGTCCGATGACAGAGCAAGTCCGAATGCACTTTACTTGACAAGTTTAATTAACCAGTTTAACCTAAATATGAAATTTCCAACTTGCAGATGTCAACTTCGGAAAGCTCATCCACTGAGTGCTCATGTCTCCTATTTATGATTGCAATTAATCCGATTGTCCTTTTGATGTTTAGATGTGATTAGATTTTTCCGAGATAGCAGACATGGATTGATACTGTTCAAATGAAGTATAATTAAGTGTCCAGATGCATACGGAGCTATTTTTTTTAGAAAAGTATCGACTGGTAACTTTTTTGCTCATTCATTGGCTTTGCAATTGCCTCAAATTAAGAAACTAACATATTTTTCAACTTTTATGATATGAACTTTGAGGTACATCGGTCGAGTGCGCATCATCACTGGGTACATATCCTTTGCTAGGAAGCAATAAAACTGATACCAGACTCTTATAACATAACATTACGAGTCGAAAAACCCCAGGCTCGGTTGTCGAGCTATGGTTGTCGTTTTACATTACACAATTATCCAATTTGAATGAAGTTTTGTGAATGTGTATAAATAGGTTCCAGCTTGAAATATAGTATAGTTTCACACCCGATAGATGGCGCCGTTTTATTTTGAAATCTATTGACTCTGAAACAATTGAACCAATAGAACTCAAAGTTTCAGGTATTATTCGGTATTGACCCAAGACATTTTCTGTGAAGTTTGATCCGAGAGATGGAGCTGTAAGCAAAAGATATAAGTATAAACATATATAAGATGAAATTTCGTATACGAGATCCTTTGAAAAGTAAGTTATACAATTGTAATTATTTTAAAATCCGTAAGACTTTTAGAATTTTGACCTGAAACTCAACATGTTCACAAGGTTTCTTGTTAGTAAATCCTATTGATTCTCGCTGTAAAATAGGGTAAAACAACGTCTGCCGGGAGAGGTAGTAGACATATAGTTTTATCAAGGTTGAATTGTCTTTTAGAGTAATCAACTAAATATGTATCCTAAAGATATTTAACGCGTAAATATATTAATTTTTAGTCAGCACCACACATCCTTTAGATTATACAAAAAGTGTGCCTGACTGACTCAGCAAGCAAACTGCTTCATAGTACCTACATACGGGATAATAAATGAATACGGTTAACATTATTGTTCTGAATTTGTCTTATTAAAGTAAAAGCGAAACACAAGTTCATTTTAAAGTCCTTAACACAATTATTGTTAAGGTGCCCTAAAGCCGAGATGACTCTTTTAATCACTTATTGCTCTTTGTCATGCTCGCTATACCACTCTTTTGTAACACATTAGGAGCGACGCGACGGTGGAGGCGATGAAGAACAACCTCTAGCGAAAAACCGTTTGCGCCCCGTGGGTGACATTTTCGCCTTCTGCATCCTTGTTCTCGATTATTATAGAATCCACAAGTTTGGAATCACAAATTAGTACAGTTTTCATCAGTCAAGTGCAGTTGAGCTAGACGACGATGGCGGTACCGACTGACAAATGCAAATTTGCATCTCAAACACCCGAAGACCAGAACCACCGTCCACCATCCAGTGCCAATCTTGTACATGCACAGGATATCAAATGACTCTCGACAGCAGCACATAATAAGAGGGAAAGTTTTACTTACACACTATGCTACGCCACGAATGCACACAAGCGGACCCGAGGGGATACTCGTATCTAAAATTGTATGGTGGTAGTTGGTCCTTGGTCCTGTCCTGGTTGAGGCTCTCTGCACGGAATACGTGACACAATTAAGGATTTGTGCGCATAACGCTCTATTTAATCGGTGTGAATATTAAAGCGAATTATATTTATATCGTATTAAATGTGGATGCGTTGACTTTTTTTCGGTTGGTATTGTTGTTGGATGGAGGTTTCTTTTTATCCTCGACGCCAGTCTGTTACGTTTTTGAGTTTTTTTTTATTTTTCGTGGGTGCAGCAGAGAGACGATTCCGTCTGCGATCCGCATTGCATCGCTGGAAACCATATAGTACGGCTACGAAGGAGAAGTACTCGGAATGCATGACTTGCAGCACAAGGGAGGATATCGCCTGGAGGATCGTTAAATTTTAATTACTCAACTTTATTCTTTGTTGTGTTGAATTATTCGCAGAGTCACTGTCGGAGTTACAGTAGTTGTCTTCGACGTCGTCGTTGGGGTCGTTTTATTTCTCTTCTCTTTTTATTTTTTCGTTCGGATTGTATTTCAACTACACTTTCGTGAAGACTGCGTGTGTAGCGCGGATAAGAAGAGGAAACGATAAAAACGCATTGTTTATGCATGTGCAGTAGGTATGGGTATGTATGCATTAAATTTGAATTAATTTAAAATGCATGTTCTTTAGGGTGCCTTTATTGTGCGTGCTCTAGCTCCTCTGCTGTCGGCAAATGACTTTTCGAACGTTACAGGTTTTTAATTAAATAGTAATCACGAGAACTCGGAATGGAAGTCAGTCTTAGAGGTGTCTAACTTTTATTTTCATGTCCTTTTTGTTTTTTCTTGTCAAACAAATCTGAAGAATTTTCCATTCGAATGCATTCTGAAAAGAAAGCACAACCACTCCACATTCATACTTATTCTTAGGATCTATTAAAGATTTGCATTGGATTGCAAGACAATTTTAATGAAAGAAAACTCTTCAATTGATATATGTACATATGTATGTATGTATGTATGTATTTATCTTAGATACGTATTTGTGTATATATGTATGTACATAAATAGAAGATGCTTATTTTGCAGACTGAGCCGTAGTGATAATGGAAATGGAAAAGCAATAGCTTGTTAGCCCATTGGATGATTCGCAGAAGATGAATAGGAAAAAAGAAGCTCTGTTTTGACACAGGATAATAGACCTTCAATAAATGAAATCTAATTTGATAAAGAAAACAGCCGTTGCTGAACTATAAATCATCTGAACTCAAATATCTATTGATAAGTTGCAACAATATCGGAGAGCTGGATTAGGGTGAAACTACAGGTCAACCGCGACGCTGGGTTCATCTAGACACATGTAGACACATGTATAGGTAGAAACAAAATCTCTCACAAGAATGGTGATTCTCTGCAGTTATTTCTTCACATATGTATCTGGAGGTCTTGAGTAATATTGACCTGATAGTTGGTTGGTTGGTTGGAAATGGCTGCCAGCTTAGAAGCGTCGACACACTTGGACCAGATATAGGTCCATTGTTATACCACGGCGTATGAATCCTAATTCTCCAATACTCGTTGAAGTCGTTATAGTATGAAGCTCCTAAGTGAAGCAACATTCTACGGGAGAGAGTTGGGCAGACAAAGAAGGTCAGGAATAGGTTCCTTCCTGTTGAGAGAAATCAAAGTCTTAGAACGTTTCAAATTTAGCTAAAGCCACATTTACTTACTAAGGCCAAACTAGTCAAAATGGAGCTCAGCAGATATGAACGACAAGAATCGCTTTCCTACTGGAACTTTCAAAATGGCCTAAAACACGCCAAACAATTCATCAACTTCTCAAAAAAGAGAAAAAAAGATATCATCTCTATGAGCAAATACAAAGTTAAGAAAAATCACTGATTTCCTAACTGGTCATTGCTCTCTCAATTACCACCTCAAGAATATGGGCCGTGTCCAATCGGACACGTGTCGCCTATGTCTTGAAGGCACCGAAACAGACCACCACATTTTGTGTGAATGTCCTGCCATAGCTCGGCTTAGACTTACTTTAACAAAGGCTTCACATCTCCCTCTGATGTCTCCTCAGCTTCAGCTATAGATGTCTTTAGATTCATAAATGAACTAGACTTCAGCTGAAAAAATAAAACGAATTATATTCAAACCTGCTAGGGAATAGCACAAAAGATCTTCCTGGGTCGTAGTGCTTCATAGGCCTATCACCTTCCCTTATCCCTTATTCTCCTCAAAGAAAAGGCCAAATTTACTTAGTTGACATGTTATACCACTTATCCACCTAAGATTTGTACTCTTGATTGCATCCAGCTTAATTTTTTGTTTACATGTAGCGATCCGTATACCTATGGTGCCCTTTTCTGGTAAAATGGGTAAGGTTGTTCCTATTCTGGCGAGTGCATCGGCCTTACAGTTCCCTGGAATATCCCTACGAATAGTCGTGTAGAGGAATATTGAACTGATATTGCCCAATCCCGTTAGTCTAAGTGAGCAAGGCACTCATAAACCTAACCTAGTCGAAAAATTACTTTGAAATATGCACATCAAGGAAAGTGGGTTTATCAAGGTCTAGAGCAGAGGCTGGCAGGCAATAAAGAACTACAATGCAGCCATGACAAGCCCTTTTGTCATATAGTCGACGTATGTTTTATATGTTAGGAGCGTTCTTACTAAATCGTATATGTAGATCAAAAAAACTTTGGCGGTGACTCCACCAACTTTGAACGCCTTTAATTTTCCTGACTCGACATGTTTTCACCAAAACCCAGAGTTCCAAAAGTAATTCAATTTTAATAACTTGTCCAGATCTGTAAATTAGTAACTACTTTTATTTAACAAAACCCATACATCACATTTCATTCAACACTGTGTAACGATTCAATTAACAGTTTTTTTACAAGTTCATCATAATATTAAAATAGTCAATTTCTAGCTGACAATCAGATGAAACAAATTAATTAAATTAGTTAATTAAATGCGCTTTATAGTATTCTTCCTCTTACAGGTCCTTATCTCCCTTGTGATTGGCCCGGATCAACTGTCAGTATGATTTACGTGATGGGGTCCACCCAAGTGTCAAAACGTCGATAACACGCCTTATACCGGAACAAAAAACATTTCATTATTAACTATATGTTATTAACCGCCTCGCATCAATAAAGAGATTAACAATTCAGAAGGCTACCGGAGTCCATTCGCCCCTTATATGTGTAAACATCGCACACCAATAACCTCTATAAATAGGTATGTTAAAAAAAAACAGCGAAAATAAATTACTTGCAACATTCGAATTATTAACGATAAATTATCTGAAAGATATTATTATCACGCGTTCACTACATATCCGAATGAATGTAAACAGACTGAATAATTTTTTGTGGGGCAATCGGACATATTTCGCGTAATGCCTACACAAAAGGGGACAATGGTCTTCGTATGTGCTTGGAAAAAAATATCGGAGGGAAGAGAAAAGAAATTCAAATTTTTCAATTTCGTTTCAAACAATACGAGAAAGGATAGAAGAAAAAAAAGGAAATTGAGTCCTAATCCCTGATAGACACTCGACCTTATTCTTCTGTTAAGTCCATTCGAACAAAAGAATTCTTCCTAGTGTTATTGACTCTGGGTACGAGGGTGTGTCATGTGAGGAACAAAATCTATTGGAATGTAAATAGGATACACAATACACAAAAAAGGATACATCCATATAAACTGAAGTTCCCACTCGTCAGAAGAGTTAAGATGAGTTTAAAAAAAAAAAAACAAAACAACGCTACGGGTTTGTAAATTCATATATGTATTCAATGTCAATGTGAGTTGAAGTTGGGGTCTATTTATTTAGTTTTTTTTTTCTATTAAAAAGTGACGGTCTATAAATAGAACCTTGTGGTACTCCAGGTTGAATGGATCGCAGTAGGCAGATAGCTCGTTTGTCCAAACATGTCAAAGACTCTACATTGATTTGCGGAGGTCATGTGAATACTTCGTATACCCTTTAAGTCATTCACAGATTGATGTAAGATTAAAAAACAATAAAAAAGAACTGATCCCTTGAACTTTACCAATAGCCTAAGCCATCTGGCGGAACGCATTCAACTCCCTTTGCATACACATACGAAACGGAGCAGTCGAACGGAAGTAATCGCTATGGTCTGAGTTGTTTTTTATTTTTTTTGGTCGTCATCTTTCAGTTTCAGCTTTCCATGTTTTTTAGGGTTTCTTTTCAATTATTTTTTCTTCTGATACAGTATGGGGAAAAGATAAAAACAAAAAAAATTAAAGAAGAAACGACCAACATGCAGGGACATACATACACACATTTATATGAACCTACATATATATGTTCATACATCCATATGTACGAGTATGCTTGACCCTTAAAACAAATATGTACATATGGTGTATGCATGTGGGATGGTCATATCTATCACAGGACGGAATAACCGGGGCGCGTTATCAGTCTTAGATTGTTGTTGCTACTGTAGGCTGACGTTTTTGTTCAATTGGTACTTTACTGTGACTGGTGTGTGTATAGACACATTTTTTTTCTGAATAAAAATTGAAATTGATTGAGAGAATTTCTAATTGACGACGATAGATGATTGATCATGGATCGAATGACTGTGTAAATTTAGGGTGCGTGTACATAGGTTATTTTTATATTTGAGTAAATATATTGTAATATTTATAGAAGTCGCAATGTTTTTAGAAAAAATTGTCATTCATTTTGGAGTTCTTATCAAATTTTCGTGAGTGTGTTCGGGGGAAGGCCTTTTCAATTAGAGATAACCTAGTAACGTAAAACATTTACCGACTATGAGACATTAAGGCATTCTTCGAAGTAAACAAATGATTGTACATATATGTATACCAATGCTTAACTTCCACCAAATAAAAATGTCTATATCTGTCTACCAGTTGAGATGGCACGAGTGTCCTAAGGTAAAGAATAAAAACAACCACAAATCAATTGAATGCTCATTTTCTAAGCATTAGTGGTAATAGGAATTCGAACTCAAGATATTAATCAATTCTGACGATGATAAAAGAAGCTTATAAAAAGTGGGCCTACTAATTCTGACTGTCTGTGCATGAACGACACTACTGAACGGGCCAACTTAGCTTTGATAAGTCGATGGCTATTTCTCGTTTAATACTTAATGGATTTCGATCAAAGTTGAAATGCGAGCTAAATTTAATGTATGCTCAAAATTATAAAAAAGTTTTGAAAATATGTTTTCGGAATTTTTTTTTTTAATTTATTCATTTTCAACTAATTACGTAGGTGAACGAACGATAATTTGATAATTACATACATTTTTCAAAACAATCACTACTAACCGATTAGCGATTAGAACATGCCTGTGAATCAGATGAAGCATCGCTCAATCTACTAATCACTCACACTCACTTTCCCGGCTGCACACCCATCTCTAGCGATGGCCCTTCTCTGACAAACGCTGTACGTACAGCGCCACCTCCTGAACTCGTCAGTGAAGACAAATTGAAATGGGCAGTGACCAGCTTTGAGCCTTACAAGTCCCCGGGGCCGGATGGAATTTTTTCCGCACAGATTCTGTCCTGTATTCTGAGGGGTTGTCTGAAACTGGGAACAATGCCAGCCGCCTGGGATGAAGTTAGAGTGGTCTTTATACCCAAAGCAGGCAAAACATCGCACGCCCTCCCGAAGGACCTTAGACCAATCAGCCTAACGTCTTTCCTTCTCAAGATTCTGGAAAGAATCCTCGACTTACATATTAAAGCCACCATGGATATCACCTTACTGTCCAAGTCACAACACGCCTACCAAAAAGGTAAATCTGTTGAAACGGCCCAGCATAACATAGTTTACACTATCGAAAAATCCCTGTCAATCAAAGAATTTGCACTAGTGTCTTTTCTAGATATAGAGGGAGCTTTCACTGACTCGATTATTAAGGCACTACGAAGGCTCAACACATGCTTAAAAGCAGGGTGATCACTGCAACCTTCGGAAGTAGCACTGTCAAGAGACGTGCACACCGAGGTACCCCCCAAGGGGGAGTATTGTCTCCACTGTTGTGGAACCTACTGCTCAACGAAGCACTCCTACAAATAGAAAACACCGGATGCAAAGTTATCGCCTACGCAGACGACGTCGCTATTCTTCTAACCGGCAAGTACTCGCAGACACTGGCCGATGTCATGCAGTCGGCCTTTAACAAACTAGTAAGCAGGACCGAAAGCTGTGGCCTTTCAGTCAATCCGACGAAGACCGAGCTAGTCCTGTTCACTAGAAAACACAAACTCCCCGACTTTAATCTCCCAAAGCTAAGAGGCACCCCCTCACCCTCTCAAATAGTGCAAAATGCCTGGGCCTGAAGCTTGACCGCAAGCTCCTTTGGAGAGATAACATAGTCGAACGTGCTAGGAAATCTCTAGCTGTCCTACATATTTGCAAAAAGGCAAAAATCATGCACTGGTTGTACACATCGGTAATAAAACCGATACTCATGTATGGAGCACTGGTCTGGTGGCCTGCCCTGGAGAAGACCTCCAACCTAATCATAATGAAAAAAACTCAACGAGTTGCTTGTCCCAGTATTACTGGTGCACGGAGAACCTCTCCCACTGCAGCGCTCCAAACCATGCTCCACCTACTTCCAACTGACATCGTCAACAAACAACTGGCTGCCTGCTTAGCAATAAGACTGAGAAGTTCCAAACAATGGAAACAACAACATACTGGGCACGCCAGAATACTTCTGATGCACCGCCATCTTCCAAAGGTCACCGACCACTTGCCCACTGAACACAACTTCAACATGGGCTACAAATGCATAATACCCGACAGAACAGAATGGACACAACGGGAGGTCCTTCACCATGAATCGCTGACAATCTTCACGGACGGCTCCAAAACCGAAGAAGGAGTCGGTGCTGGCATCTTTTCAAAAGATCTGGACATTCACCTCTCCTTCAGCCTTCCTAGCTACTTCAGCGTTTTCCAAGCCGTATCAGTATCGGATATTGTCATATACATCGACAGCCATCAAATCCCTCGGATCCAGCACAACGAGATCCAAGGCAGTGAAGGACTGCCGCGTATCTCTGAACGAGATAGTTGGACAGTACAACCTCACTCTTTGCTGGCTACTGGGTCACTGTTATACACCAGGGAATTGAGAAGCGGACGAACTGGCCCGACGAGGCTCCTCAGGTCTAAACAGCATAAACGTCACCGACATCGAGGCGCCAACGTCCTATGCTAAATACCTCCATGCCGACGCGGTGAGTGAAGCCAACAACAGCAATGGCAACAGCTCGGCCACTGTAACACTGCAAGGCTGCTTTGGCCCACGCTAAATGAAACCAGGTCCGTCGGACTTCTGAAACAAAATAGAGAAACCCTCTCCAAAATCGTAAACACCCTCACCGGACACTGTGCCATTGGAAGGCATGCCCAAAGAATGGAGACTATCAGTCACCTCCTATGCACGTGCACCGCGCTTGCCTACATTAGAAAGGCCACACTAGGTGAATACCTATTCAACGATCTAAGTGATCTAAACAATGCCTGTACGGCTAAGACAGGCTCCGTCATAATAAGGAGTAAATGGTTCCCTGAGTAAGACCCTTACACATCGGCAGCACAATGGACCAAATACTGGTCTAAGTGCATCCTCATCGAGGGCCGGTTCCAAACAACCAACCAACCAACACTCCAACACTCCAACGTTTTACAAAATTCCCGTTTTTAGTAATTTTATAACAAATTGGGAAAAAAACAATTAGGTATGCTGGCGATCTATAGAAAAGCGATAGGGTATTATACGATCCGCTTTAAACAGTTTATAGCATTACTTACTTTTAATTTCGCTTCGAAGGCGAATGGTTTCGTACGACCACTTCCAAAACAGTGCGAATACACAGGATTAGTACTGAGCGACCATAATAGCACTATGTAATAACTTATGGCACAGACAAAGAATATACAGACGCCCATACCAAATTGTGATACAAATGTATATGAACATGAAATCCACCGAAAAAAAGCTTATTGAAAAGGGTTTAACTGCAGGGACAGCAAAATCTATTTTTCCCTACTCCTTAAATCACTTCACGCATATTCTTTGTTGGCTTCGATTCGTTCAGTTTTCGGTTACTTTCTGACACTTTTCCTCACTTCCAAAAGTGCGCATCTAATCGCTCTCAATTATGAAAATGCGGCAGTCAGCTGGGGAAAATTCTTAGATGAGCTTTTATAACGTGCAAAATGCATTCAAATTTAATTTATATTATTAATTTTCTCAAAACAACAAAATACTTTTTGACAGGTGCTCCCGAACGCATACTGCCATTATGGGTTACTTATTGAAATGACTGTACTGAAGGAAACTGAATGTAGAATTTTGACATTAGCTTTCGACTATTAAGCCCCAACTATAATTGCATTAAGCGTGCGATAGGTAATGTCATAATCGAACGAAAATTCTGCTCGCGCGCTGTCAATATCCGAACACACCCACAATTGCATTAAGGAAACGTGACAATATAAAACATTTTTGCACATGATGTAGCCATCCTCAGCGCTCCGTACGGAAGGTTCGAATGAAACCGCTCTCTACGTATGGAAGCAAAAGTGAACGAAAATCGACGAATGTCATTATGGGTGCAGTATACAAATTATTATCTGTATTCGCATGACTACGTACGGGCGCGTCTAGAGCCTTAATTGAATTATGGTTGTCCTTTATAGCGTAGCCTTAAGTTTGAAGAAAATCCTCTATCTTATTCGTCAGGTTTCTCTTTCGAGGTAGGTACCTACTCGAGTTTAATTTTGTACGAAATAACACGTACCCTACACGAAGTAAAAGGTGTAGGTATAAGTCGGAAGTTCATTGCCTAGGTACTGTACATGAATATTCCGTCGAGTCATTATGGAAGTTCCACAAAAAGTTTTTCTCCCATAATTTCAAATATGTATGGGCTTAATAGAAATAGAATGAAGTTTTGTTATAAAAAGAAGGTAGGTATTTACAATTTGACTAGAGTTCAAAAAGCTTGGGAACAATTAGTTACAATATTATAGGAAGTGAATCGCTTCAAATATGCATGTGCATACTTTTAACGTCATTGGATCTCAAAACAGTGAAGTCTCGCCACCGGAAAACACGAATTTTCGCCGTGTGGGAGTCGGGGTAAAATAGGGCACTTTACAATTTAAAAAGAATTTGACTGACGTCAAATCAGTTTTCTTAAAAGTCTGCCGCAAAACTCTGTAACAGAGTTACTCATTTGAGAAAACCTTCCAATTGTAAACAGTTTTTACTGATTTCGTTGGAAATTTTTGTATGATGCTAATTTATAACTTATACGGTTGGGAATACGTTTGTTTGGGACCCCCTAATTGCTGATTCATCTTGCTTAAGTGATTTGTATCAATACAGAACCTATTCCGTTGATACTCGTAGTAAGTACTTATGAACCCTAAATATTAACATTATTAAATTAAGTCAATAAAGGTATACATATGTATGTAGTTATCGCAAAGCAATTTTTTTGGAAACCCCGACTGCTGCATGTCGTCTGTCTGCTGATTACCTATTTGCTATTAATATGCCTTGCGTTGGTGTAGCCGGCGCACCTTGGCGGTAAACATGCCATTATAACACACCCCTCAATGAAGTATGGGTCAATCAACCCTCAACGTGTGTTGAAGAAAAAAAAAAAAGAGGCCATGACGTAGGTATGTATGTAGATACGTGAATAATTGTTAACAGGATAATCTCACTCAGCTGTTTCCCCTCAAAAACTCACTCCATTGAGATGTCACAAAAAGGACATAAATACACACAAACACTCAAGGAAAAAGATGACAGTTCTCCGAATGAGTCACCACGTGCTATTGTTCCTCAAGGATAAATAAGACTTACCACACTATCATGAGACATCTTAGCCGGGTCCTTCAGCTTACTCCGCACTGGCCACGCTAAACTGCTACTCGTAATCCATAGTATGGTGTAAGGAACAACTATAAGCCACTGGCTATATGAAGTCCTCATTTTTAAGGTAAATATTTAACACACTCAGAAATCAAATTAGATTTTCTATGTATATTTTTTTTTTGTCGCCTAATGTGTGCGCAAAGGATAACGGTTCTCTTCACAACACAAACTTATGACAGAAACTAATTTTTATTTCTTTATTAAAATTTATGGATCTTACTCATTTCTTAGGGAAACCGAAATTAACATAATTCACAATACAATCCACACACGAGAGCACAACAAACGCGAGGATGACATGCAAACAGGAGAGCGGCACCCACGAACACAACCCACTTGGCTAGGACTTCGAACCCACTTGAGTGTGCAAAGAATTGTGAGGATTTTACCGATTTTTTTATTTTTAATTCAACAAAGGATTTTATTTATTTTTATTTTAAACAATAACTGCAAGGAGCAACTAATCTAAAATGCAACACGTTCACAAGAGCATGCGCAGTATAATATTCGAAAAATAACAAAAAACTATCCCAATGAGACTCACTCACAGCACAAATAAGGACCAGACCAGACAGAAAAAAGGAAACACGTACGAAAAAATCAGGAAAAAAAAAACAAAAACAACAAGGCCAAAATGCACTCAGTCTTATCCTTTTATTCCGAACGAACTCACTCGGTGCGAGTTCGAAATGTTACTGAGCGGAATTTTCAGCATGAAGAGAACATACATGAAAGGCTATTGCTGACTGCTGTGCCAAGCCAACCACGACACGATGACGGTGCTATACTAAGCAATCATTTTAGATCACCAACCAAACCAAGAGCATGTTGGAATGACAAAGAGAAAAAAAAAATACTTCTTTGAGATACAATGATACAAAAGTGAAGCGACATAAGGCAAAAGCAGTCGAACAAGTTTTTTCTTAGATATTCTGGTCTCTTAAGTTAGATACTTTTTTTGATTAATTAAAAACAATTCTGATACTCTCTTTGCAGCAGAGATTCCATGTTTATGTTGTTTACGATTAAGAATTGCTTTGAAAACAAAGAAAATAAATACATACACTCACAGCGTTGCTGTTAGATAAAAAAAAAAAAAAAACCAAAAGATATGGTTAATCTATTCTCTCTTTTGTTGAATTAAAATTGCATTGTTCTTTTTTTTATTAGTATTCTGTAAAAAAAAGTTTTGATTAATTAAAGAGGAGCACTCGTACGTACAGTTAATCACAAAACGAACAATACACACTTCGCTTCATTAGGCATGTAGTACGGGATAATGACGTTAGCTAGAACGAAAACAATCTCGAAAATACATCTTATAAATATCGAAAACAAAAATTTCGAACGGACAAAATTCAGAAAGTAGATACAAAAATCTCGAAAAACCACATCTAGAAAAAATCTCCAAAACCCATTTATTTTCGAGATTTTTAAATCCCTTTATTGTACTGCGAAAATAATAGAAACGGGCCCGAAATGTAAATTTTCCCGCGAAAAATGGACATACCTAAAGAAGCTTTGCATACTCCCAACATCACACCTACTCCAAATCCAACCCTGACCCCGAGCAGGGGGGTTGCACGGGGGCTGCATGCAATTCGAGATTTTGTTTTCGAGATTTTGCTTTCGTGATTTTTCTCTTTCTAGATTTTTTATTTTGAGAATTTTGTTTTCTATATTATACCTATTTTTCAACACATCGTGGTGAACCCATGTACATATGTAGTACACTGGCGGCCAATAAATGTTACCGTGCTAATTTATTGGGAAAAATGTTCAGATTGTGTTAAGTACTCTGTACTAATTTCAAACGTTTGTATAGATTTTATTTTAGCTATTTGAAATATAAATAAAGTTTGATTGAATACTTATACAGTAGAATCTCGAAAATTAAAAAAAAATAAATTATTATTTTTGCGAATTCTAATTCTTAAATGTTTTCAATTTCAAAGCGTTTTTTAACACAGGAGATGACAATGTTAACGATATATATATACATTTGGCACAAGTGCAAAAATATTAGTAAAATGAAAAGCATACACAATTAAAATGTCAACAAACAGAGAAAAGTCCCGTATCTTTTTTATTCGTCTAGACTCTGTAAACAAATCCAAACTCAAAATTTAATTAAAGCGAAATATGTACATACATACATATGTACCTGCACGTGATTTTGTTTCTGACTTAAAATTCCTTAGCTCGAAAATTGGAATATTTTCTTCTAATTTATAAATAAAATCGTAGGTATTTCAATTTCAAAGGAATTCCAATTTCCACGAGT
Source organism: Chalcosyrphus nemorum (assembly GCA_949716465.1). NCBI lineage: Eukaryota > Metazoa > Arthropoda > Insecta > Diptera > Syrphidae > Chalcosyrphus > Chalcosyrphus nemorum. Next base: position 12,785,707 of record OX454335.1, read on the forward strand.
TCTAATTATCAAACTTTACCTGTATTTATATATCGAATTAATGATATATGTATGTACATATTTCGTATGTCGTATTTTGTAATAATGGCAGAAATTTTGGCATATTGGCTGTTAAATCATTTTGCCAAACTTCTAAAGAAAAAAGTGTAATGTTCTTAATCTCATCCACAGTAAAAGAGTTGTTGCCTAGGAATTCGGCCATATGTTGAGTGAATTCATTGTATATGAAATTCATATACAATGGTGAAATCAATGCTTTTTTGCATTTTGGTGTAAGGTTAAAAGCGGATACTTTTGTGTGTATACTCATCAACATAGCCAACAACATACACTTTTTTTACAGATAATGTTATAACACCAAAGTTACACGTGCCATATTGAGGATACCTATATGTACAAATTCAGCTGGCGACAGCCTGCTGCGGATTGTCCAAATGAGCTGCTGCCTGCGGAGGCTAAAAAAAAAGGTAATATAAGGTTCCTCCATCCAGACAACACATCTTCGTCTTTTAATTTTTCGGTAATTCATCATGCTCCCCTGAGTTTTGCTGAAAAAATTCTTTTAGAAACTTTGCATTTTTTCTCAACTTTTCGTTTGTTGTTTTTATCACACTTTATATCAATTTTTTAATTGCACCTACATGTCATATGTATATCATAGGATTGTATGTATTGGACTCGTGCGGATTTTCGATCTGGAGATTTCAATGAATTTGGACATTACTTTTATTGAGAAGTCCGAAAAAGTGGTCCTGTCGATGCCGTCTGTCTTTCTCTCTGTCTGTTTGTCTGTTTGTCTGTCTTACTGTCTGTCTGCCTGTGTGTCCGTCAAACTACAACCTAAACGGGTGCACGGATTTCGATCAAACTTTATATCTAGGGTCTGTGGGATAATCCCTAGAGGCGAAATTGAGATTTTTGTTTAGGGACCCTTACATTAACGGTACTTTGATTACTGCCAATTTTACAGAAAAAAAGATTTTATCGAAAACAGCTCTAACGATGTTGACCAAGTTTCATTTAGACTAGGAAATTCCAATCAGATGACATAAAAAATTGCTCACCAAAATTATTAACAACAACACTTTACTCATAAAAAATTATGCGAAATTTGGAAAAAACCGTTCCAACGATTTGGTTCCAATTCCATACTGAGACTAGTAAAATATGTGTAATAAGATGACGCACCACATTTTGGCCAAAATTTGTTGTAACGGTACTTATGAACAATTTCGCTAAATGACGAATTTCTTGAAAACGGATTAAACGGTTGCACTAAAGACTTAACAAAATTTTCTTTTTTTCTTCAACGATTTCGTTTAAACTTGATATTTTAACTACTTTTATAAAGTCCTATTAAATGACTTACTATGTTTTTGGTAGAAAGAGCTAATAACGGTGCTTTATTTATAGCCAACTTAACAAAATGTAACTTATCTCGAAAACGGGTCAAACGATTTTCTTTAAATTGCATACATACGTGCATACATATGTACATATATGTACTAAATTCATAACTAAATTTTAACTTAACAAAGTTTTAATCAAAATATTGATATTATATAAGTATAGATTGTTGGTTATATGGATGTTGGTTTGTACGACCCACATGCACCTTACATTTTAAGCCGGACTGATGAAATATTGTACACGGGTTCTTAGAAACATGGGCGGCACATCCACTTTTAGAAGAAACCAAACTTTTTTCTGTAATTTCTTTAGAAACTCAAGAAAGCTTGATCAAAAATGTTAATAAATATTTAAGCAAAAGCGTATGTTTTTGGGGCTGAAATCAAATTATTAGAATCTTGAGTGGTACCGAAACTCTTTTGCACTAGAAGCTGCAAAATCTTCCAACAAGAATTCATTTCCATCACTACCCCCTGAAAGCAAGTGCAGGGTTTTGTTATTCGCCGCCATAAATTTATTGCCCTCAGTTACAAATCAGTCAACAAAGATTTAATATTTCACATGCCATCTTGCAATCAATTAGACACTAAGCGCCACTGTATCATCTCTACTCGCATTGTGTAGCAGCCAATGATGGCTACTTCCGAATGACTGAACTGTGTATGCAGCCTGGGAATTTCCATTCCAATTGTCTTGCGGTTTCCACCCAGAGATTAGTCGTACAGGTAACAAGCCACATCCGAACTAAGCATTCTTCTTTGTTTTGTCAGAAACAAGTTTTTATACGAAGTTTTGTTTCACCTATGACGAATCGCGTTGCGGAAATACAAATAAAGAAGTCTGGCTGGACCACCACCAGTCTAAAGTAGGCTTTAAGTGCTTGTAATTTGCCACCTTATTCGGATTGTTAATGGCCTACGGTGAATTGGACACTACCGTGAGGGAGGGCGAATAGTACGTGAACTGATTTCCTGAACAAATTTCAGTTACGAATCCCAATTAATTGTATTCAATTGTGTCCTTTGTATGAACTCAAAATCACATACATAAACAAACCAGCTCGCTGTAGGCCAATTATAAACGCTTAATCGTTGGCGTGGCGTTAATGACCGGTGTAAGCCTCATATACATATGACGTCGATATATACATATTATTATTATTTTTTTATTTTGCCTCTTTTTGTTTTTGAATAATTTGCATGAATAGCGAAGAGTGTGTAAATTTTAAATTTCTTCTGTGGTTTACCTTTCTGTCGTCGTGATTCAACTTATATAATTGGATGCTGGGCGTTCGATTGAAAGATGAAATGACAAAAAAATATTTGGTGATGCGTTTGGGAATTGATTTTCTTTAGCTGATTCATGGCTTGAGGTATCTTATCGGTCGTCTTGTAGGGAATTTTTTTTCAAGAATTTCCCTCAAAGAATTCTGAATCAGTCACAGAGCGAGAGAGAGTGTCTCTGCTTTACAAAAAAGGAAGATTTGGATAATAAAATACGATTTTTGGTGTCAGAGATTAAGTACCGATGATAGCTGCTCTTTGTAATAATGAGGAGTAATTTTTAATTGCTGTTCATTTCGGTGGTAAATTGTCATAAAAGTTACCATTTAAATTCTGTGTTTGAGTTGCTTACTCATGCAGCAGCGTCACAAAACATAAAGCCTGTTTGTGGTTATTTTCAGTTTTTCCAAAGAAATGAACGATGTGCTCCTTTTTTGTGTTTCAACTGGGAATACAAAAGTTTTCAGGCAGTGGCGTCGGCAGTTGTTTTAAGAACCCTATTTAATTGAATGAGTTACATATATTGCAGCACTATGGAGTTAAAATGTTTAATTTTTGAATATGTTTGTTATAACGACTACATAACCACAAGAAATAAACACTGAGTCTAAGAAGTCTCCGCACAGATACCAGATTCATAAATTACTGTTATAAGGGAAAATCATGCAAGACCAATGAAACAATCTTGAAGAAATAGTTCAAAGTTCGTTAAATAAATGAGGATAAAGTTTCCTTAGATATTTGTTTTCTATAAAAATGCAACATTTTCATGAAAATAAAATAGTGCTCAGTAATTGTTTGGTCCTCTAGCTGACTGGGTGGGAACTAATGCTGCATCAGTATCGGATATTCTCGTATACATATTATATCGACAGTCAGATGGCCAGAAAATCCCTTGGATCCATCACAACGGTTTACAAGGCGGTGAAAGACTGAGTAGGTATCTCTGAACCTTTAGGTTTCGCTGGGTGCAAAATTTGGTAACATACCACGAAATTGTGAAACTGACGAGGCTTCTCAGGTTTAAATATCATAAGCGTCAGCGACATCGAGGTGCCAAAGTCTTATGCTATCAACGCCAATGCTGCTAAGCCAACCATCGATGGCATCAAATCGACCATTATAATATCGCTAGGCGGCTCTGGTCGACACTGAACGAAACTAGGTCCATCGGACTTTTGAAGCATAGCAAAGAGACCCCCTCCAAAATAGTAAGTACTCTTGCCAGACAATGTGATATAGGAATATTTGCTCAAAGATTGGGCATACACTGTTAAGAATTCTGCAGAAGCTGTAAGTATGAGAAATAAGTCACCTCGTTACATCCTATGTATGCATGTGTGTCCTATAGTCACGAACATTAGAAAGCCCACATCAGGTTTTTTTTTTTTTCTTTTTTCAAGTTTTTTTCGTTCCTATATATGACTTAGTTTATGGCGTCGATCGTCGAACCCTAGGGGAAACCTTACTGGCGATCTGTAAGGCTTCGTCGCCATTGTATCCAGCATGTAGAAGGGCCTATATGATGAGGGATCCTGTGATGGTTTATTGTCTTTTGGTAAAATAACAAATCTTTATTTCTTGCACTGCTTGGAAAATACCCCATCATTTAGGAAAGCGTTATAAAACTCTGTGAAGTTGTGTGATCGCCTATTTAACTGCTGGTTATAAAGTTTTGGGGTTTTTCGCTCAGAAAAACATGAACGCGAAAAAATACGTACTGGGAACTACGAATGAATGTAAAAATCACACACAACTCTCTCCCCTGAGTTTCATTATATATGTATGTAATATGTATGATAATGTTATATGAACATATATACATATGTATGAACAAAGCTATCTTCGTAAAAAAAATCTTAGAATAACCTTCCATCCGCTTAAAACGACTTTTTCACTCTCAATGAGCCAATCATTGGTTACAATGTTCTTGAAATCTTTAGATCGAACGTGAATTACAAAGACAGAATACCTATGAGGAAGAGAATTTATCACGAATTCGGAATAGACTATTCTAGATACCTAGATGGTATTTTTTATTAATCAGCATGAAATGTTTGACTCACATATCAAACATGAAAAGATATTACAAATTATACTAGTTACATTCTTATGACTGATAGGCTATATTCCACACATCTGCACTATGTATTCCCTAAAGTATCTGGAAGTAAGACGCACCTTTTATCCGCATATGAACATGGATGTATGTACAAACAGTACGCACTGCTGCAATGTTTGTGTCATAAAACAAAGTTACTGCGACCACAAATAGAATTTTATCTGTGCACCGCTCTACACATCATGTCGGCGCAAAGCGATCCCGGAAACAAATAATCTTCCATTTGCTCATACAGTCATCCAGCTGCGTCAAAACAAACATGCCCCTGTGAGGTAAGTATCTGCTCAATATTTCAATATTTGCCACCTAAAAACGCAAACAATCTAGATAGCCTGCAACATATCAAACAAGGAATTACATATACATATGTATATGAAACAATAGAATATTGGCGACGAGGACTTCATTTAAATCGGCGAAACGACAAAGTAGGTATCTATCATTACTTGTATGCACCTCGAGTAATTGAATTTGTCGCTATCCACAATAACTGTATTTTCTTTATGAACACGTGTCCAAATAACGATAAATTTGAAACAAAACTTTTGTTCCACACACGTCCCACACCATAAGGCCGATATCAGTGAGTCACCATGTTCTCATTATTCGAAAAGTGCGGATGCGTGTCGATTTGCGGAAGTTGTCATAAAATATTTCGATCAGATTAGTCAAGATTACTAAAGCTCGACTTTGACATTCAAGCACGAGATGATGCAAAACATCAAGCCCCTAAACAGGATGTGCAGCGAATTGCTTCTAAATAATCACATTTGTACGTGATCAGCTATTGGTGGTTAAACGCTGATTTTGTTTTTCTTAATTTTTCGGGTGATCATTTCGCAATCAAGTAGCAAGCGAGTACTCCCTTAGATGGAGCTAACCAGAAAAGAATCAACTTCAACGGAACAACGTATGAAAAGGGAAGGCATACATTGCAAATGCACCACAACGTCAATTACCTTTCAATGCAAAGCAAATATAAACAAAAGGAGAAGCATGTGCATTCCCAAAAGGCTATCGCACGTTTGTAACTCGATGCAGCCAAGTTGCAGTGAGCAGTGGTAAAATGTAGTCGGCTTTAGATTCGGATGCGATCCCTACTTTTGTACGCACAGGTATAGATTGATTGGCATTTTTATCATCGTCGTCGAAGTAGTCGCCTTGTGTGCATTGCAATGTGTGTTCTTAGATCCACCCGATATGGAGAAACAAGGAATAAGAATTTAATTTTGTTGCTGACACTATTGCATTGTGTTCGAATCAATGTTATTATTACCATGGTTTTCAATGTTTTAATGGTTATTATTGCTGCTTAAAAACTTATTCCGCATTTGGTTAACCTTGTATATATAATCTTTTATAGATTCGAACATATGTACATATGTACAATAATATTAGTATTTAGAATCGCGAAGTTAACTACACAAACCCAATCTTTTCTTAAGTGCTAACATTTTATTTAAAAATAAATGGTCAGCATTCCAGGTGCAGACACATATTACTTTCCTGATTTCAATACATAGAAATAAATGGCTCCATTCCACCATCGGTAAAGAACTATCCCAAAATATTGGAAACGACAACACAATCCGTCTCTGAGGACTGTTTGTGATTCTATAATTCCACAATCCATAATTCTAGAGAGCAAGGAAACATCGTCAGTCCATCAAATTATTTTACTTTCCGTTGACAAAGATTCACAAAGCACATTGCTAAGCACCTATCAAAGGAATTTCTGACAGAATGCAGCCACTACTTTGGACGTAGAATTCCTTAGACAAACTATGGAGATGACACTACTCAATTTCTATGTTTGCAGCCAATTTATATCACTGCAGCTAAAAACATAGAAGCTTACATCGTAAGCCCAACACCCACTTCCTCGTGGTGCTTTCTGGGAATTTATTTGGAAACTGCCACTAGAAAACGATGAATGGCGAGGTTCTACGACAGAAAATAGATTTATACGAACAGATAACATTTTATAAGGTCCTTCGGCAATCGAACATGGTTAACGATCGGATTCTGGAACGTCTAGACGCTCCGGAACTCACTCCAGGAAGGATGTCATAACGCAAGATTTCTCGAATTATAGCGTTTGTTCACGTGATATACAATATGTAAATATTATTGCATTAAACGAGATTAGATTACTTGATTCTGGGGAATACCAATACCATAACGAAAACTACTGCCATGCTCTCCTGTTGTAGACCTGCTGGGCACACGCGGAGGTGTGAAGTAGGACAGTCCTGGACTGTCAGTTCTCATCATTTCATTCCAGGCTACACACTATCATTCCAGGTTTGTCAGTTTTTCGAAGGTTTTCTCCTTTTTTTTTGTTCATTGTTCGGTTTGTCTTCTTTGGACACATGCAAAAATTTTTACGCACTGTAATCTAACTCGAAAGATGCGGGACACAGAAGCCTGGACTATCAAATATGACCCTCGCTCGACTAGCGACAAATGCCAAAACATTAAATCTACCTGCACCAGCAAAATCCACGAAAAATTTCAACCCTCATCAGTCTCGCCATCAGTTCCATCCTCATTTATCAGTTCTATCTACACACTATCAGTTTTCCATCAGTTTAGCAAGACTGTCAGTTGAAAACTGATAGTGTGTAGCCTATTTAACGGGAATATCGTGATCGTGTTGGGAGATGTCAAATCCAAGGTAGAAAATGACAACCACCAAGTGAAGGGAGTTCATGGTATTGGAGATCGTTATAACAACGGCGAGCTGTTTGTGAACTTCTATAATATTTGCCATAAGATCAGTTGGAACTCAACTGACAGGCAATGAAAATCCAAGCTGGTGCTTTAGGAATTGTCTCTTAGAAGTCCGGAGCTGATATCATATCATATTGGGATCGCCAAGTGCCCCAACAATTAGAGATTATCTTGCTTTAGAAGCAGAAATAGGAACAATCAGTAACTCATTCCAGAAGAACGTGGCAATCGCACATGGCTATCGGTAGAAATCTGGAGTACCTGGAAAGCACAATAACACGCACATGCTGTAAGTTTCGTAGGTAAATGCTTAAGAGTAATCTTAAGGCCTCTTTAGCCGGAGCGTATCCATATATATATAGGCTAACGGGCCAAGAACCTACAAATATTACTACAAAGAAGAAAATGGTTGTGCATTGGACAATCCCCGCGGCGACAAGCAGACAAGCCTGGGGAAACGTGGCGTCGAGGAGAAATCGAAGCCCAAATATTTTGCAGAAGTCCGAATTAAATAGATAGCATTGATAACGCCTCATGCCCACGTTGGGTTTAAGGAGTAAGTAAGTATTAAATTATACTTATCCATAGATTACAGTCCACATAGCAATGCACCAATGACCTTTAGAGCTAGATTAGTATGCGATCAAGTCATACCGCCATGAGAAGGAAAGAAATCACGAGCAATAGTAGCCAGAAGAAATCATAAAGTATAAATCATACTTCTATATACATATTGTAATGCGGGTGAAATAACAGTGCACCTGCAGACTGCACATCACGGCAGATTTATACACCAACCGCCCAGCACTAAAACAATGTCGCAGGTAAACAAAAAAAAACTCATAAACTAAGAAAATATCTTCAAATGCGCGGAATGATCGAGAATTTACCGCTACATTTCTCACAGCGAATTGGGTGATATGAAAGGATGTGTCAGTGAGTTCTTTGAAAAGAGTTCGGTAAGAAGCTTCAACTGCAAGTCGTAAGGAAGAGACTTAGCTGAGTTTATAAAAAATATACTAGATTTTTACTGGAAAAATTGTAGTAGTTTAATTTAATTTTTATTTTAAAACTCACTTGGGGACTAGAATCATTGAATTTAAATTTCTGCACCTACAATTTTTCTTCTAATATGATACTGCGTATTAAAAGTTACATACATAACTGCCTATTGAAGGAGCAAGTAGTTCAATGCTTTTCTGTTACCTACAAGTTGCACCCGAAAGCCGAAAGTCGCTTCCTCTATATATTCAAATAAAAAATTACAATATTTATTGACTAATGATCCTAGCGTGCTACAAAGGAAAAGTACTAATACTGATTAATACGCTTCACTCGAATGAATTTTGCGAGTTTTGAGGTTGAATTTAAACGCAACTGAGGGAGAGTGATATAAGATCAAATTAACCATATTTGAGGTGTTTTTTTATGAACAAAAACTTTGACCGGAATTTTTGATCTAATTAAGATTTACAACACTGGTTAACAAATGCTTTGTATCTCCAAATAGAAATTCCTTTTTCTTTCTCATGACCTCTCCCCAATAGTTTTTATCTGTTAGTCTTAAGTTAGGTTTAAGTTTTCAAATATGTAAATAAAAATTAAAAAAAAAATATAATAGAAAATATCAGTTAGTGTGAAGGTCTAATAATAATAATGTATGATTGTTTTACTCGATTAATTTATTCTGGCAGCACTAACCGGCAATAAACCCTGAAGCTTTTTAAAAGCTGTTATATGGAATAATTAGGTTTGTGTCAATGGATAGGTATTTTTAACGAAACTTATTACATTCTGAACGACATTTTTTTAGCTTTCAATTCATTATGGCGTATTTTAAATAATGTTTTTACATTTCACTGATTTAAGTGTTTCCGTGGTGTAGTGGTTATCACATCCGCCTAACACGCGGAAGGCCCCCGGTTCGATCCCGGGCGGAAACAGATTTTTTTTTTTTTTTTTTTTTTTAATTTTTGGTCTTTTCGGATGTGACGGTATAATCATCTGATAATAGCCGTACAATACAGCGTGGATTATCAAAACGTACAAATGTATATATGTAGGGTAGAGGCACTAGTACCCGGACAGTCCTAGTCGCAAACAGAACTTTTTTTAAGAATTAAAAAAAAAAAAACAATTATCCAAATAATTGTAATAAATATGTTTGAAGAGTTTTCCTATTTTTTTTTTAATTATTTACATTTTTTATAAATTCAAACCTTGTTACTGAACCTTTAATAGTTAAAAAATAAGAAGAAGATTTGTGTTACCTGTCCGGGTACTAGTGCCTTTACCCTATGTAGAATTTTGTGACATGGTGTACGTATTTATGCAGTAGAAGCTCGAAAATTAGAAAATTAGATTTTTTGCGAATTCTAATTTTTAAATGATTTTTATTTCTAAGCGTTTCTTCAACAGAGGAGATGGCAATGTTAACGTATATTGTTTCGCTTTGCCTGTGCAATAGTAAATAGAGTGATGGTAGTCAGCCCTTTTACCTTTTTTGTGTTTAACCAGTGTTTAAAACGAACTCGGTTAACGCAACCCTCGATTCGCACAACTCATAATTTTCGCAACACTAGTGCGACTTTTTTTTTAGTGTTTCTGACCTTAAAAGGAAAGACGGAACACTTATGGGTTTCATTCGGTGTCTGTCCGTCCGTCCGTCAGTCTGTCACAATCCTGTAACTTTTAAACCATTAGACATAGAGAGCACAAACTTTCGCTATGCTTACATTATGTGTGAGCCCGCACAAGATGGTAAAAATGAATGGCAAGAAAAAAATATTTTGCATTCCATCATGCGGCATATCAAATTAAAGAGAATTTTGCAAGGGCTTCACATATGTAAGAATAGTTTTTTTCTGACAAAATTTGTTGAATAAAAAAACTTGACAAACTTTTGAAAAATTTAGCTTTTTTCAAAAAATAAATAATTTGCACGAATGGATCGTACATATTGGTTCTTTGACGCTATTAAAAACTAAATAAATTTAAAAATATATGTTCTTTTTATTTTTTTTTATTTCGTATGTATGTACGTATATTTTTAATTTCTAAGACTTTGAATGCTAAATTCGATCGCATGTAAAGTATTGTGTTTTACTGTAATTAAAAACTCTAAATACCGTCACAAGCATTTTTAGCTGTCCCCTTTAGAAACCATGCAGTAGTTCCCAGATATGATGTTTGAAGTAAAATGCTCTACTCATTTAATTATACAGACAGACAAACCAATCGGCAGACCTATTCTTTGAAATTCCCTATCATCGTAATGTCAGAATTGTTTATATATCGAGTTCCATTTTTCTACAAAAAAAAAAAATTATAATTCACAAATATAATTTCACTTACATATGTAAATTACATTTTTCATATCGAAACCAAATTTAGGTACTCCTATGCAATAAATAATATAAAACGACCGGAACACTACTGCACGAAGTCCAATTTTTTTGTGAATGTTCTTCTTTTGCTTCGTTATTTCACAGGTATGTAGTTTTCTTGTATATATAAGCATACTCACATATGTAACTTTGTTTCTTCAGTTATGCTTTCATCAGTTCGGCAAATTGGTTTAGCCTGGGTGTTGAAAAAATATTATAAAACTATCTATTAAAAAAAGAAGTGCAAATTGCTATGTGCACAAAAAACAATATCAAGTCAATTTTTCTTAATTTTTCCGCAACTCTGCTATGAATGCGGTCTCGAAGAGTGGCTCTAGGAACACCGAACTTCCGATTTGCTTTCCTAACTGACCAATTTTCCTCTCTTATAATTTTCAGCGCTCTAGATAGTCCAACGTAGGAATTATAAAATGTTCGTTTGGTTTTCAATGTGAAAATACCCACTTTTATTTAAAATAATATTTAAAATTGTTATCTAGTGTTCTTTAACCACCTACAGCTACATATTGTATTTTTGTATATACATATACATATGTATCTTGCCAGTGGCAGACAACACTCATTTGGTAAGCTACATATGTAGCTTTAGAAAGGGTTCTAAAACTCATTCTAATTTTTTTTTGTGTTCCACCATTGTTCAACAACATACTCAAACAACTGGACTACATGAGCTTCAGATTTAATATAAAACGGCGTAGTAATGACTAAGATTATAATTGGATTACTTTATTCCTTCTGCTTACTGTGATAAAAATTATGTACCTATATAATGCATTACAACCGCTCTGGTTATATTGCTGCAAAAAAATAAAAATAAAATATCTGTTTCCGCCCGGGATCGAACCGGGGGCCTTCCGCGTGTTAGGCGGATGTGATAACCACTACACCACGGAAACACATCAAAAGTTAATGAAAAATTCAGCTTAATTCCCATTGGACAGTATTCAAAGCAATTGAGTTCACAGGGTTTAAGTTTCTTACCTTGAACTTCAACTTTCCACTTTTGGTAAAACAAGTCAATTCTACAGAGACGAAATATTTTCGACAACTGTAAACACTTCATTTCGATTTAAAGACCTCGGACACACTGAAAAGGTCAAAACCAGTCTCTTTACATACAAAAAAAAATCTAATAACCACACTCGAGACTCCCATCACGCGAACTGTCGACCGATTGGCACGCACTTTCGAATTTCTAATTATAAATACGCTTACGGCTTCCATCAATACCGTCATAAAAGTAAGATACATGCGCGTGCTGGTCAAAGTAGTAAAATTTGTAACATAATTCACAGATATTAAATTTGAAGTCAGGTTGGTGACGACCTTCTAACGTATACATATGTTCATACTATACAAACATAACTAGGTCAGGATTTCGCCGTTTTTAAGAACACACCTTTAGTGGGATAGGGCAGTATGATATATTTTGTGTAATTTTCGCCGAATAAATGTGGATGGAGGGATTGGATTGCGTTTGAAAGTGAAACTTTATTGGATTGTATGTATTAGAATTTGAAAAATGAATGACCTCTATGTTTAGAGCGGATCTTCTGCTTTTTGGAAGTAAGTTCATAGCGTTTCAAAAGCTTCAGTAAGGCCGATACAATATTGAGGATTAGCCTGTTCGTTGTGCTAGAAAAAATTGGAAATAAATTGACTTTTAAGGTAAAGGGTGACCAGATAGCAATGATACTGATTTCCAATTATTATGCTTCAGCAGCTGTCAGTATTACTACTGACATCCAGCTGTCAAATTAGTCAGCAGGATTTGCCATTTCATCATGAATCGCTTCACACTTGTCGAACTTTACAATAAGTGCAACGTTAATTTGGGTGTACAGGCAATTCGTTGCAAATTGGGAAAATTTGAAAGTTAGTATACACTCTTTTAGACCTTAAGACATACGCATAAGATTATGCTGATGCAAAAATTGAAGGCGGGCGATCGGCGCTGGAAATATTGGCCGGAGCTCCTAAATTTTAACTAACAAATTATTTTCTCGGACGAGACCCATTTTTGACTCAGCGGCGATATAAACCAGCAAAATTGCCGTTATTGGAGTGAACACAATACCCAATTATTCGATCAATGTATCCACAAATATTGACTGTTTGGTGGAGTTTATGGCATGGCGGCGTCATCAGACCTTTTTTTTCACTTTTGTGGTTTTATTTAAATTTATTTTTCTATCTTTCTTATCTGGTCATCCAACAACCCACGCACGCGAATTGTATCTCAAAAATAAGTAGTCATTTCTGATTTATTTAGATATGTATATACAAGGAGAATACAATTATTTAAAACTGAATACAATATACCAACTTATTTTCCTTTCGCAAACTTTTATTTTTTAATTGATTTCCTCATGCATTACCTCGTCTTGGACGTTTACTGATGAACTTACATTGGGGTGCCTTACAAGAACAGGAACTGCGTTTTCCTTTAAATTTCGAACGGACAAAGTCCGATATAATAGTTGGTTCACGATTTCGATTAAAAATTCCATCAATAATTGTTAAACTTTCATCTATAATAATAAAAATATATTAATAGCCTATGAGAGGAGAGCAATATAAGCCCATATATATGTATATACCTTTAAACTGCTCATAAGCTATAAGATTTCCGAAAAACTCCCCAACAATGGATGTATTCTTCTTAAGATTGTCAAAACAATCTTGAAAAGCGTCAAATACTGCATACGGATCACAGCTGAGAGTACGAATCTGTAAAGAATCAGCGTATATAATATATCCTTGATTGAGATAAAGATTTCACATACCCTCCCATTTGTCGAAAGATATTTGCTTCCATACATGATAACTACTGGTTTCTGGAATTGTTCGAAAGTATCTTTCAGAAATATTGTAGAATTATTTACAGAAGCAACGTCTTGAATATTTAGACAAATTATATCGAATTTGTTCACCTAAAAGTATACATTAAATTTAAACTTTCTTATAATAAATTAATAATGTTGGTAGCAATACCAGTGGATTATTGGCAGATGAAAATGGAATTGATGCAGCGTAAGGTCGGGAATTGTCCAAATGTTTTCGTCCATAGTCAATAAGTGAGCTAGAAATTTGAGTACGTAAAATTGTTTAGAATGTGGGACAAGCAAAATTTTAAGTAAATCTTTATACATATAATTATTATCCTACTCTTTGGTGCTAAATCTAGTGAAGTAAATATCTCTTTGAACTAGATCCGTGAATGAATTGATTCCCTTACAGTCCGGGTCTCGGTGAATGCAATGCAATGATGGGACAGTGAAAGTCGAAATAATTGCTATAAGTTCACACCAGTGCCCTTTTTACATATTTAAAATCTAAGAAAGAAAGCTTTGCAAAGAATTAGCTGTCACCAGGGTTGGAAATAATGATTACTTGACTTCGTACATGTTTAAATAAACATATAGAGATTTAAAATCTCTCTGAAACGGGTTGTTAGATATTCTATCCCTGTTTTCCTCATCTCATCTTTTAAAAAAGAGGGTTTATTTCATTGAACCAATTTGGTATTTTAAGGTAGACATAGAGGCAAGTATGGCAAATAACAAAGAACAATCAATAAAAGACTGGTTACAGAAAAGAATAAATTACTAGATCTCATATGAACTACGGAGAAGAGGAACTAATTGATGGGCAGATTAGAAACGAAGAAGTGGAGTTCACCATTGCGATAATGAAAAGCGCAAAAGCCGCTAAATAAACCTAGAATTAATAAAATAAAGATTACGAAGTAGGGAAAACATTCACCAAAGTCAAAGAAGAGGGAAATGGTTATGACTCCAAACAATTACAGACAACCACTAGGTATATAAGTTGTACACGAAAGAGCTAGAAATAGATAGTATGATAGTTTATCACGGCAGCATGTGTAAGAGCGTACACGACGATTCCACCGCCAGAGTAAGAAAAGACTGAAGAAAGGAAAAGTCTCAGTAGACTGTTGTTTAGTTTATCGTGAAGTACACGGATTAATAGTTACAAAATCGGGATGTGAAAAATACAAATTCTCATTGTGTGGTTTGGACACGTGCATGGACGAGAGCAAACAAGCTTAACAAATGGGAAGGTTAAACGAACTGCACCAAGACTGCGCATCACTTGGGACGACAAGAAGAAAATGGGGTAAGATCATCATGGAGGAGAGATTGCCGTGACCGGAATAAGTGGAAGGAATAGATAATGTCACGCTACCCCGACAACATACGGGAAATGCAGAACTAATATTTTTCTAAAAAAATAAAGTACACGACTGTACTTGCACCTATATGCCGGTAGTTAAAAATGAACAAATTTTCAAAACAAAAAAAAAAAATTAAATTATTAAAAAAAAATGCCACATTTTATAAAACATTAAGGCTTGCGCATATATCGATTTTTGTGGAAATCCAACGAGTCTTAGCCAAGAAATGGCCATATTTCTAAATCCAGTTAATAAGAAAAGTACCGTTATACGCATTTTTAGCCAAAAACGTGGTACGCCATCTTATAGCATTTGTCAAGACTAACTCGAATATGAAATTTAATCAAAATCGTTAGAGCCGTTTTCGAGAAAATCGTCTTTTTGTGAAATTGGCCTTAAGTAAAGTACCGTTAATAACAGGGCTAGAACAAAAATCCCGATTTCGCCTCGAATTGCGACCCTACAGAGCTCAGATATGAAGTTTGAAGCAAATCGCTTCAGCCGTTTAGGCTGCAGTCCAGCGTACATACACACACACATACAGACAGACAGACAGAATCGGCAGACCCACTTTTTCGAGCTTCTCTATCATCGTTATGTCAGAATTCATTGTTTTCTCGAGTTCGAATTTTTTTACGAATCCAATACTTGCCCTATATTATAGGTGCAAGTAAAAAATGGATAAATCTACCTTATTATTTTTTAAAAGAGCAGCCTCTTAGAACCGGTCTTGGTAGAGAGAATTGTTAGTGACTTTACATATCTGCAATTTTCATTTTTACCCCGTTTCTTGTAAAATTACATAAATTTATTCTTACTTTACAAGGACCTCGTTTTCAGTAATAACTGCCAATAACTGCTAAACGAATGAACAAGAAAGCATGGTTTTATAGACTCTGCAAGTTGTGCTGATCATACATATCTTATGGGATCTATCTTCATACGTTATCTCTGCTATAAACTAAGTACTTAACAAAATATGTATACTATTTATATAATTTTTCTTTTAGTTAACTTACTCGTAATATCGTGCCCACTCAGTCGAATTCCAACTTTCCCCCACTGATAGCGACCACATTATAACACTTGGATGGCTCCGGTATCGTAAAACAACATCCTGCAGGGCACTTTTAGGACTTCTGTAATACTTCACTCAATTAAACTTGTACTGATAATTGGATATTTGATTAATACTCTAAAATAACGAGCAAACCCAATTCATCCGCCAGTTGTAGCATTTTTTCCGAGGGAGCCAACATTGTCGCAAGTGCATTTGCATTTAACCACTTAATAAGAGCGACATCCATCAGATCTGTTTGAGCATTGAATGGTTTTCTCTAAACAGACATTAATATTATGTTGATTCTATGTTCAACTTACAGTCCATTCTTCACTAGCTTCGGCTCCCTGTAAATAGAATTTTTTTCCATTCACCATCAACGAGTCGTTGGACCAATTTAAGATTCGGATGCCAATCTTTTTGCGGTAAACATCTCGCACAACACTATCGCAATATTTGTAGTAGAGTTTAAAAACTAGTGTATATAGATAGCCAGCTTTTGAATCCATACACATTGGCCACCAAAGATGACAGTTTGGTATAGAGAGTGTCCCTTCCAGATTGCCACAGACCGTATCCTTAGCCACTAGTGTGCAATCACTTTCAAAAGCTTGAACTGAGATGCATTTACGGTTCAACTGAAGCAATCCATCGGCTACTACTTTGTATTTGATGAAGGCTAAAATGGTTCCAATTAGTCAAAATATGATAGAGTGTGCAAAGGTGTACCTGTTCCATTCACCACTGTTGTATTTACAAAAACACTTTGAATGAAAAGCATTTCCGGAGCCGAACGGAGACTTACAGATTGTGGAATTCCTAATTTCGATTTAGTGTCCACACTTAAGGCGATACGATTCTCGGTATCAAATACAAGGGATTCTGTTATTTCTCGTTCGATTGGTACGTAACTTTTATTCAGTTTATCTATCGATTGTCCATTGATCCACTGTTTGGGAAATGCCTATTGTAGATTCTTAAGAAATACATCGATAACATACCAATTCAGTGTCAGTAGATACTCCATCTAGACGCAGCCAAATTTTTCGGTCATGTCTCCAATTAGTGGGAATAAAGAAGCTTCTTTCATACCAAACCACACCTGAACAGCTTTTTAGATCCATTTGAGTAATGAAACCGACAAGACTGCCAGGCAGAGGCATCTTAACGATACCCTCAAGCTTTTAAGCAAAAAATATCTTATCATATCCCACAAAAGATTCACGTTAATATCTAGTACAAACCCTCCGCAGTCCACCTTGCTGCCGATAAGCTAATGGTTCACCGCCTTTTTTGCAGTAGCAACTCCAGACTCCATCCAGAAGCAGCTCTTCCCTAGTTTCACTTGACCCCGAATATTCACTGTTTACTGCACTTAAGTAACCAAAGATAGCCCATAGCCAAAGAGCCATTTTACACTAAAATTTAAACACGCTGACAAAGTCAAATGGTAAGAAACAATCAGCCAAGCGTGGGTGGCTCTTCAATTTATACCATGTGGTGGGCTCAATGCAGACCTATGTACATGGGTCATGAACGTGCCGCTAATTAATATCCAAAAGTGACACTTGATACTCCTCATTGCATTATTTTGGACTGATGATGGGCTAGTACGTGCCTGTACCTTGACTTGCTAGACGAGATTACCATCATAATTCACTCGAATGACAACGATTTGCTGGTGGGTGGGTGAGAAATTCCAATAGGATATGCTCTCCTATTGTCCAGCACACCTCACCTCGGTGTAAGTTATTACGCACGCATGCTAACAGTAATTTCATGTGAATGCCCACTTGGAGTAATAATTTCTCCTATAATCATGGGTCACCCTAGTAGGTAAACGATTTTCCACCTGTCCATTGTCAGAAGCCAAAACGTCGCCGGCCCTATAGACTAACACTCGCGCGGCATGTCGTTGTTCGTTGTGCTAGCATTTTTAATTGCGTGCGTCCTTCGTCCTTTTTGGTCAATTTTGGTTCAACGTTTTCTTTTACATTCCCTTCTACACGAAAAAAACTAAGGACTTTCGTTTGTGAATCGATGAACATATTTACGCATCTTTTGGTTTGAGGTTTGGATTTCGTTTCGTCCTTTTTTTAGTGAATGTCCGTGTGTATGTGAGTAATCACTTCGATAGTGTACGAAGCCCTAAGGAATACCTTTTGACTAAGTTTAGGTGAAGTTAGACAACTAGTTCGGCGCGAGAAGTTGTAACAGATTGTTGGTTTTATTTTGTTTCGGCGTGTAATGTTATTTAGTCGGATTTTATTAATCGGAGGTGCAATGTGGATCTGTCGGGATGTAAATGTCCTTGGATAGAAAATTGCGTGTGAGTTTTTTTTATGTTACGGAAATTATAAGTCGCAGAGAGGATGTTCGTCAAGCTTCGCACAAAGTGGCAGTTCTTAATTGGATTTGGAAGTAAGTCCTGCTGTATGCGTTGTAAGCTTACGTGAGTTGGAGCAGTTTGCGAAATATTTAAAGGAAGAATAAAAACGCATTTCCTTTACTTACTTGTTATACGTTCATTAAGTTAATAGAGGGGGGAATTTGTAAACGCTTTTAAAAAAAAATTGACAAAACGTTCAGGGGTAGATCGAGTGAGTAGATAGTGGAAGTCACGTCACGAACAACTTCATTTATTGAAAAAGCTACAAGCAATGTCAAGTTGTGCGATGGTGGTAGATTATATAATTGATTTTGTAAACATTTAGCCTTTGAGAACTCCCTAAGATGTCAGTGTGACTCAGTGTCCTAGATACTACTACTAACTGATATAGTTTGATGATGATTGATCCGAATAGTGAAACAATACATACCGAAATTAAGTACGAATATTAAGAAAATAAAGAAACGGATATGCGATTGTACAGTTGGTTTATACGTTTTCACAGAGTATACCCATGAGGGTGGAAATAAATTTCAGGTCTTTCCAAACAAGTCCTTCGTTTGTGGTCTTTTCGATATTATGACGTAGGTTTCTATAGAGTACCACCTTTTTCCTGTTTTGGTTGTGGGTTTTTCCATCTCAAGTTTAAGTGTGCAAGGCGGGCTATTTACACAGGGAACAGCTTGTTCTGTATCGATGCTGACCTCCTTTGGCTGATTCATTAGCCATCTCATTACGCCTCTTTTTACTGTATAAAATTCCTCGCCTTCTTAATGATATCAAATAGGCGCTTCAGTCAAGAGGAGCTTACATTAACAGCATTCACCACATCCGCACCTTGAATCTGCCACCTGATACGAGCAAAGGCAGGACAATCATCCACAATACAATAGGAAGTGCTCATATTAAGATCCTTGGTAAAAGCGTTAGAACACCAATAAGTTGTCTGTTTAGTCAGTCTACATTCAGAAAAGACATGCCAAACAATTGCGTTCATAAGAAACCCAATCATTAATGGAGGCCCTGACCATTGATGCAGGAAGACCAAGCATATCTCATCGGATATCTCACTTCCCGCGTTACCAGTGTGATCTGGCACCCAGATAAGTGTCAATAATTTGAATCTAGTTCAGAGCTCTCTTGCATTCACCAAATAATTTGCATGAGGTTTAGCAATGGTTTAGCAAGACCTTAAGCGCATCTTGACTGTCACTACAGACATCGATCCTACGACCCTTCCACCTTTTCTATTCCTAACAATGTAACTCGCAGTTACCAAAAGTCTCTGCCTGGAAAACCAAGGCATGCTTACCCAATGAGTATTGTAGCCTTGTGCTATCGTCTTCGACAAATACACCAGCCCCTGATCCTTGATAGATAGATAACGCTGGTGGTAACCAGCCTTGAATACCTCATACCTGCGCCGCAACTGAAGCCTCGGAGTTATAGCATCAGGCGGCATATCCATAAGTCCAGGGTCATAGGATAGGTGCGTGCAAGATCATCAAGGCTCTAGTGCGTCTCATACCAAAAGCCACCTCGTCTGAGTCTGTTAATAGCTTTTAACGGACACCTCTATATACACTTGGACACCTCCTGGCTGACTCAGACCGGGCGTGATCCTACTTCTCGTAAAGAGAACAGCTTTCGTTTTGACATAGTTTGACCGAAAGCCCGTCGCTTTTGACGTTTCAACTTTTTTGTTGCTCCTGCTTTTGGACATAGCTCAATTGACGTGGCTAGTACAATAAAAAAAACCAAAGATCTTAAAGTTTTTTTTTATATCTTAAGTGATATAAAATATTTTATGATATTATGTTGTTTAATTGTATTTTCTATGTTGACAAATGTTGAGTTGTTTTTTATGTTGTCTGCACTAAAAACATATAGTTACCATCATATTTGATAACTTTGAAACTCAACCTTTAATTTGTATGCATTCCCTATGCTATATATACACTGAGTTTTCTGGAATGCATTATTCACGATGTGGAGAGTCCATTGCTTATGAATTTCAGGGACTTATGTAAGTGAATGAAGTTAATTTTAATCTCAGTTACATAAGTGTTGGTTGGTTTGGCTCACACAATCTATGTTGGACGATAAGGAAAGCTAAGCTCTTCAGAGCTTTATAACTTTTGGGGCACCTTGCCAGTTCCATCAGGTAGGATATCAAAATAAAGAGAATTTTCCAAGGGCTTTATTTTGTTTCTTACTAAGTTTGATAGCCAAAAAATCTGGACAAAAATTTGACAAACGTCAAAGCCCATAGAGGCCAAGGCCAAACTTCTCAGAACTGTGCGTGTTGTGCGTGGTCGTACAAACTGACTGACAGATTCGGAAGACCTACGTTTACGTAGAATACCTCCTTATAGCTACCTTGCATAGCATAAAATATTTATTCTTTGGGAATAAACAAAAATCCCCATCAAGTTTTAATATTATAACCAAAAAACCAGACCTTGTATATAGAATTTTAATATTGCAAAAATGGCTGATATTCTAAAATTGTATTTAATTTTCATACATACTATGTATAGTATAAGCTCTCCATCTAAATGACGCCTTACAATCGTACTTATTAACTTTATTTTCTGTGTTCTTTTAAAATATAATAAAATATGTGGTTCCGGAAACCAACTGCAAATTAAAAATAGTTTCAAAATAAAAACTGCAATTGAGTACCCACGCTTGGAATTAATTATTAACGGACTTGGTAAGAAAAGTTAAGCTCATTAATTTTGTTCAATATTCTCTCAGTTATATTAAGCACTGGGTTTTCACATCTAAACATACATATGTACACATGTCACGTAAAATGTTAATAAAAAATTAATCGAATCAAATCGAAATGACAGTCAACGAGGATATTTTTACGTCCCATGGTTATGAACACTACCCATTGTCTATATATAAGCTGCTCAGTTTATTATTAGAAAATTGGAATATTATAAGAGTGAACTGATTCTGAGAAAGGAAATCGGACAAGGCGCGAAGTGTACATCTACATATATATATAAAGATGGTGTGAAAAATGTATAGTAATAAGTATATCAATTGAGAACGGATAGGCCGATTTTGCTCAAATTGTTTTTCACTTGTTCGTAATTACCAAGAGAAGGTTTTTTGCGTGCATTTTAGACGAGATAAATAATAGATGGCGCTGCTGAATTTTTTGCGATCAAAATGTGTTTTCTATTCATCAAATGTGCTATTTTTTGATTAGTGGGAGTTAGTTCCATTTGGGACATAGTTTGTAAGGCCGTAAAAAATATAAGTACAAGAATCAATAAAATCTATTAAGGTTAGAAGTTAGGCCAAAGGCTTCCTTAAACGTCATACCACTTCCCTATTGCCTTTAGTAGTTTAATTGAAATTTCGACTGGGAACTTTAATTTTATACATCAACAGGAAGAAAGACAAACAGCATGGAAGAGAAGGATAATATATGTATGCAAATGAAAAAAATAGATGAACTTTCATATTCTCGCCGAAATGATATAAACACTTTTAAGACACAAGTTGACTACGTTGAATTCTTAATTGAATAGATCTTTAATCACACTCGTATCGTAAGAAACACATTAAATACTTATGGTTTCATCGAACCGGATGGTTGTTACTCAGCTATGAGTTACGAGGCTCCATCTCCACATACTACAATCTTATCGTCAATTATTGTGTCCCCAGCACATATCAGAACTAAAGTATTTGTTTCATAGAGCTCACCACACTTATGTGCGTATGTACAGCTTATAGTTCAAAGTCGTTAAAATCAGAAGAAAAAAAAATACTTAAAACAATCGATGGTGCATTTGACCATTGATCTCTTCAGAGTGTTATGCTGACTATTGTGCTGGCAGTTTCAATTCGATTTTTCTGCAACGTGTTTCAAATTCTTATCCTAATATCTTCAAACACAAATTTGTGAATTAAGTGTAATTAGTCTATATTGCCTAATTCTTTATAATTATAAGAATCGCGTGCTTTAAGTGTCCAGACTATTCCAAATCGTGCTAACATGGCTTGTAATAAAATTTGTCAATATAACCTTATACTGTGTAGGTTGAACTCGTCGTCAAATGAAATATGTATAAAAAGTTTGCCAATTAATTATAATAACCACTTCTAACAGCTATATGAATTTAGCATTTAGCATTAAGCATTAACACGTATGAATAAGTTAAAATTTAAGCTCAGACCATGCTGGGGTTTGTTAAGTTAAAAAGAGTGTTTTCTTAAAACATTATTCAAATATTTGAAGTGTTTATCAAAAAACTAAAGAAATATTCTTTTTAGCATTAAGTATTGTTGTAAAGTGTCAAGGAAACACAAAGCAACAATTTAAATTTACATAAAAGCTAGCGTTTTTCAAAAATAAAATTGTACGAAACTAGCTGCGCTCATAAATTAATGAAATAGCCTACTAAGATTCCTTATAAGATTAAAAGCCACATTTTACCATATATTAAATTTTGCTCACATTTCGATTTTGACCAAAATCCAAACATAGAAATGGCCATATTTTCATAACTTAATAAGGAAAGTACCATATGTATTTTTATGCAAAAACATAAGATGGTGCAATCTTACATCATTCACCTAGATAAGCTTAAATATGAAATTTAATAAAAATCGCAAAGACTGTTTTAAACAAAGTAGCTATATCCTCTTGGCTCCAAGGAAAGTAACATTATTCTCACTTTTATCCAAAAACTTAGTATATAAAGTGTTACCCTAATTTCATAGAAATTAGAGATTCGAATGAAATTGGTGGATTCATTGTTTCTACAAACCGGCTTGGCCTTAAGTGTCGTTATAACAATTACTGGCCAATATTTTGTAAGCCATCTGGTAGCATGTCTCTAAAATGGATTTAGTATGAAGTGTAAAGGATTTTCGGCCAAAACACTATCCTAAATCAATCCAATATTGCAATTTAAGGAATCATTTTCCAGCAAATAGTTTTTTTTTGTCAAATATAGGATTTAAAAAAAAAAAACACGTTTCAATACCACTTCTAGGGATTACCCAGATGACGATGTTGATTCCAGAAAGCAACTGGTCTAAGTGTGTCAGAGTTTTGGGTCCTTCTGTTTTCGAAATAATTTTAAAGATTTAATTAAGACAAAATATATCATTATATTTGATGAAGCAATTAATGTTTCTTCAAATACCTAAGTGTTTTGTTATTTTATTCAGGTACTTTGATTCTAAATTTTTAAGCTTTTCGGAAGCTTACAGTTATTTTTAATTTATTGCTGTTGTTTGTAATTAGTTACATATTTAACCTGAGAATATTTAATTATTTTAACCACTTTTATACTAATTATTTTTCTGGCTGATCTGAAGTACTAGATCTATTTATATAAAAAGTAACACGTGATGTGCTATGAAGTATTGCTCTTTAAGACGTGGTTTCATGCCACGAGAAAACATATGGAAATGCTATCCGGAATCCGGTGGAATCCGTCTAAAGCGGTTCGTGTGTAACCCTATCCGTTTTGCTCTCCCACACATACATAACTCCTTTCGCCAATATAGTACTGGCTTAAAATTGATACAAAATTTTGCAAATGCATATGGTTGGTTCCAGCTTGAAAGATAGTATAGCCTTAGAACCGATAGATGGCGCTGTTATGTATGTAAATTATATGGACTCTGAAATCACTGAACCAATTAAACTAAAATTTTCAGGTAACCTTGGGTATTGGCTCGAGAGTGTTTGGATCGAATAGGTGGCGCTGTAGTCCTAGAAGTTTTCTGACTTAAAGTCTGAGCTTGATCGATGAAATTTTATGTACGAAATCCTTGAAATGTAAACCAATAACATGAGTAATTTTGTTTTAATGAATCCACTAACACGCCTACTTTAAAAAAAAAATGAGATCGAAAAAACGTACAAGAGCAAATGTATTGAGGAAAGGACAGAAAAACGTCGGGCTAGCCAGTTTTTTATAAAATTACTCCAAAACCAGTTTGAAGCATTGTAATTTAGAATTTCTTAAAATTTTGGGCACTCGGATACACCCAACTTTAAAGTTCTAATATCTGTAGTTTATATAATTTCTGTGTCAAAGAATTGCTGTGCGAAATCTTGTGCATTTACAACAAACTATGTACTTTCATTCACTTGTATATGTATAGATAGTAATACTTGCAAACAAACATACGTGTATATGGATGACAAACAAGAATGATTGACGGTAGCAAACCCATCCAATGTAAACAGTCTGATTGGGGTTGATGATTGTAGTATTGGATCAATACAATGTCAGTCTCCTTTATAATTGATTGATTGAAAATACCGAATCATTTTTGGAACTAATACATCAACGAATCAGTTTTCAAATCTAAATGACTCTAACAGCCAATAGCTGTAGATTAGTTTCAGTTCAAAGCAAACAGTCTGTCGAAAGATAGTTTTATAAAAGTTTTATAAGCTGCATTGAACTAATTAGAGTGGCTCGAAATTGAGGTCAATTTTGTCAAGACCATATTCTGTCAGATGAAGCCTGCATCACGGCAGCTGTGTAAACAAACAAAGGGAAATTTCTGTCGTAACCGTAGGGAGAAGTCTTTATAAATGTCATACAAGCTATAAATTTCGTTACCATAAGAGCCATATGTATTCATCATAAATCGATATGTATGTATTAGGCTCGATATACATTTTGTATGGCAGTACTTTGATATATTGCACAAACATAAAACCTTTTGTTCTCTGTGCTGATTAAATTTTTATTTGTAAATCAAACTGCATGATATTTATTGCATTAAGAGTGTTCCAAAATGTGGGCAAGCAAACGAATGCAAATATGTACATATGTATTTATGTACATGCATACATACTAGACAAAAAAACAGAATAAGTTTTTAAAGTTAATTTTTTTTACCCTTGTATTCTATTGCTACGCCTTTGTTAATTAGCAATGGAAGAGTTCAATCTAGACAGCATTCAGTCAACTAGTAAAACCAATAAGTCCAGCGGTATTTCATTTTGACTTTATCCCTTACATCCCTGCATTCAGCCATCCATCCAAGAAGCTTCTCACCCATTGTTTGGAGTGTTTTGGGTCATCGTATTGCATTGAAGTAAATTGTTTTGAACTTCATTGTGTACACTATAAGTTTATACGAATCTATTTAATATTTACATACTTTAGGATTGATTTTAAAAAGAAAGGTTTTATTTTCTTTTAATATCGATTTATCCATTATTTTGATCAGTTATTTTTGTAAAATAAATAAATAATTACTCTCATATACAATATTGTGTAACTTTGCAATTTGTTCATACATTTACGAGTATCTATAAAGCAAAAGAAAAGACTTGAGCAGTTTAGCGTTAGAGTAAGATCTTTTGACTTACAGTTTTTAAGAGATGAAAACAAGTTAGTAACTATAAAAAATAAACATAATAAATAGATCTTAATCTATTATTGTAGTACTATAGTATTAGATATGCTTTTATGAAAATCTTCAGACCCATTTTAATACTGGCCACCTACCCTACGTTTGAGTATCTCAATCAGATTTTCGATGGGATAAGAGTCTGGACATAGTGCTAGGCAACCAAGAACTTGAATTCATTCAGCGTGGAGCCACTCTTTTACCAGTTTCCATCTGTGATTCGGGTCATTTACGAGTTGAAACACTATCGAATTTCCAATTCCGCGCAGTGTAGCATATGGCTTAGAAGAGGTGCATTATGTTTTCGATTTCAATGAAAGGATCCACTTGATTAGAGGAGAAGTACATAAGTCCACACCAGTAAGGCGGATTTAGCTCCTTCTCTCCCTTAAATCGTCGCACAGTACAACATTTTGATTCATTGCTGTTTTCCCATCTTCAGGGGTCCAATTAGGGTGTTTTTTTTAGAAAATTTTACCACTAAGTGGCGAAAATAAAACAAAGAAGGAACTTTCACGCTACGTTCCCTACGCCAGGAATTTTCTAGATGATAGACTGCTAAAATACGCTATACCGTATACCCTTATTTATATGAGCAGATTTTGGGATCGGGTTGGGGACGAATTGAGTTTCAATCTCGTTTTGATCGTATTAAAAATGGACAGAAATCGAGTAATATATGGCACTATTCCCTAATGTGCAGAATTACATTTGCAAAACAATTGACTCTTTTTAGCTATATTAGTTGCATGACCTTACAGTATATCTCATTCGTGTGGAAATACAGCGCCTTTTTGTTTTCTGACACCGTAACTATTAATTTCGATCTCTTCATTCTTTGCCTGCCAAACTCGATCTTTCTATCCTTCTATTCTTTGATCCTCGATTTCCATGGAAAGTTTCAATCCAGAACATTTTGTGATCAAATCGAGTCAGTCCTGGTTTAAGGTCGAAATAAACTCACTCATATGAGTGTGGGGCAATAGCTATAGACTTTGTAACTTTTTCGTAAAATCAAAAATATACAACATACGTAAATTGTCGCACACATAAGAATCACCACTTTTGCCAAACTTATAGTTTACAAAAACACATAAAATATCGAAATAAAAGGCCAAAATGCAGACAACTATTGTTTGTTTTGACTTGCTTAGTTCTAATATGTGAAAAGTAAAAATCCAAAACGGTTTTTTGCGCTAACTACTGGAAAGGACTAAATACGCGATACAATCGGTGTACCAAAGGCTGGACAGATTCGATTTTTCACTTTGGAGTTTACGCTTTGAAATTAACTCATCACTTTTAAGGACAGATACAGGACAGTGTTTTGCTCTTTTGTTCGTTTCAATGAGTTGCTTATGATTCATGTGTTGTGAAAAACAGAAAGAAATATTCTAGTTTCACAGGAAATCTGCCTGAGAGAACTTCAAAACATTTTTGTCCATTCTTTAGACGTTACGCTTTTTTGTATTGTTTTACTTCAAATTATTTTGCCTACCAACTACAACTACATATTTGACAGAACTCATTAGTTTTCCAAAATTTCTGTGTCTAGAATATAGTACCTATACTAAGAACAATTAGAGCCAGTGTGTTAATGTTTTAACAAAGTATCATACCATTTAACAAACAAAAAAATGTACTCATAATATTTTTTTTATTTTTGGGAAAAAAAGTCAAAAATTTTTAGGAGTAAAATCAGGCCTTTGGCAGTACCTTCGGCATCCCTGTCGCAGGAGATATGGAAATATCTTACCTACAGTAGGTATGGCTTCTATCTTATATTCATTTATTGTTGAACCGGATTTAATGTTGTGCCCGCTGAATGAAGAATTTAAAATAAGACATTTGGATGTCTTTTTTAGTCCTTTCCAGTAGTGTGCGCCAAAATCCGCTTTGCATTTTTACTTTTCGGGACAGCACCCGAAATAACAAATAAAAATTATAAATATTAAAGAGCACCTACTTAAAGACAGAACGCAATGAACGTTTTGTGTTTCATTTATGAAAAATATTTGCAGAAATTAGAGACAAAGCATTAAAATGAAAACGTTTGCTTATATTTTGCACAGTACTGTACATATGCATCCCTTAAGTAAAGTTTCTACTATAAATATTATCAATTTTCATTAATTTTTGGATAAAGCTATGTCGTTTTTTACATGTCCCCTAATATTTTGCTCAGCACTTTATGTATGACAATGACAAAAATATCGCAAAGCACAAAATTTTACATAAAACAAAAATATGTAAACTTGCCCACTAACCACTAACCTCTTGTTCGTTACTTATTTTAAAAATTAAAAAAAAATATAAAACTCTCTGAACTTTCCCAGCGAAAACTTTAGAAAACTAAAAAAGCTCACTTGAGTCGAGACGAGATATAAAATTAAAACATATTTTTTGATGAGATTAACCTGACCAGTGTTGCCACAATGATACCAAAGTATCAAAAGTGATACTTTTTAATCTTAATTTGGACGTGATACTTCGGTTTCTGTAAAATACCTATTTTGATACTTTTTAATTTCAACAACAAATTACTATAATATGCCAGGCTATACTTCAATATTCATTGAACTGTGAACCGAATAGGTGAAGTGCAACTGAAACCCGACGGATTCTACGATAGAGGTCATTATTTCGTAACTTTTTGATATTTTGTTTAAATATTCTTGTAGTTGACTTGGCGCCGGTTTGGATGGATAGATTTTTCTGTAAAAGAATTGAGAATATTCATGTTATTTTAAGCATTATCGTTTGGCTTCATGTTTTTAATAATAACAAGAGAATAACAATAGCAGTTTTACTCATAATTCCTACTATGATACCTTTTGATACTTTTCCTCTGTCTGCGGAGATACTTTTTTCTAAAGTCTTGTGGCAACACTGAACCTGACCAGCATGCAGAGCCATAATCAAAGGCAATTTCGAGTGCAAACTCAGAAATCCCTTGCCATTGCCATGCCGATGCCATCCACTGTTGAGTTTGAGTGAGTCAATCCAAGAAGTTTGATGTACAAAGAAAATCAAACAAAAACAACCAAAACATAAAAAGAAGAACCAACATAGAATAGAACAGCAAAGGAGAACTAACCTCCAAACTGAAGACCGTTGAGTGTTTCTTGTGTACGCCTTTCAGTCAGTTTGAGAACGCGCTCGTTGTTGCTCTTGAAGCGAGTGTTGTGTTTTGCGCTGTCCGTTGGGTGGTGGTGTTCGTTTTACTTGTCGCGCGAGTGTTCCCTTGGACTGTTTTGTTTTGTTTTTTTGTTTGTTACTCCTAATCTAGTCCTGATTGATTATTCGATTCTGTGGCAATTACTATAAAGTGCATGGAGCAGTGGTGCCAATTTACTTAACCAACTCTAAATCCACCCAAGAATAAGGTAAAGATTAATTCTCCATATTTGAAGCTGAGTTTTCCATATTTCGCTAACTTTGGACTAATTGAAGAAGCGAGTTGAAGGGTTGACAGAAGTATTCGTAAAATTGTTTTCTCCCTTTCGTGTGATTGATAAATACATATGTTGGTGGAGGCTATCACATTATTCAGTGCTTTTGTCTTATGTCATTTCAATTAGAATTTCCTGTAAACAGTGTCAAAACGAAAGTAAAAGTGTGAAGGGAAAATATGAGGGATGATAGTGCGCTTGCGTTCGAAATGCGTTTCCTTCTTGCGACGGGCGAGTGGTGATGCGTACGACAAGATACATACCACAAGATATGCAACTGTTACTTTGTGTCGCCACTTTTCTTTTCAGTATTTCTTCTTTTTCACTTTGTAGGGTTGGCGTTAAATGTTTATTATTATTTTTTTTTTTTTTTTAATTTACATGCAAAGTGGTGTACAGTGGCAATGAATAAATAAATCAATAAACTTTACGTACTTTAGCAAAATAAAAAAGCATATGTACATGCTCTTCAATAGCAAGGGCTACATTTTTTGTTTACTTGAGCGGCTTTCGTCAGCAGTGAATTTGTAATCAGCTGTATTTTTAATTACTACCAGACAGGTGGAGGTGGTGACACGAAACAAGTGGGAATTGTCTCACCTACCTCGTCAGCCTTGTAAATTGCCTCAGATTTTCTGGCTAAAATGTGTGAATACAGTCAAAGGAATGTAGGCATATAGATGTATGTGTATATGTATGAATGCATGTATTTATGGCTGCGATTATTTTTCTTCTTGTGGACATTACTTATTGATGGGGTTATTACTACGAAATAATCATTGGTAATGTCTTACTTTGTGGGCAGGTATAGTACAAAAACTCAAAAGTTCTCATATTAAAGGGGTATATTTTCGATTCACTGGTTAATCATAAAAAAATGGTTTTTCTGAGATAGCTAGCTGCCTGTAATTGCAGGGTGCTCAAATGTTCAGAATATAGATAGACATAAACGGAGCAAATGCTCATTACCATTAGCATAATTTTCTTGATATTTACCTATCTAAAGACTTTTCTTATGCCTCTTTATCGACAATTATTACCTTATTACATAAGTTTTTGAAGCGTTTTTTTTAAAACAAACTTTTTATTTAATATTTGGCCAATAAGCCAATAGAGGGTAAACAGTTTTATGCCGTATCTAACACCCCGACTCCACAGGAGATAATTTCTCTCATAATATCATCATCATTAACATCATATTAACAAATAACTGCATAGCCGCGTTCATAAAGGTAGATTTATAGATGAACTGCAGAACTTCTTGTTTATAAACGTCAATGCATTGTCAGTGTCATGCAGTTAGGCTAGAAAAACGTTTCCGACTGCAGGACAATCTTGATTGTACACATTCTGTAAAGCAGAATGCCTCGCCTTCAAAACGCATAAGAAAAGAAATTCGATTGTATACTTGCGTTTAATTTTGACGTTAATGAATATGTACACCCAATTTGTTAATTTCTATTAAATTATTTCTCGGAAAAAGTACGTACTTATGTACGCACTTCAAAATTGTTAATTAAATCGAATAGTTTGTCTGTTCGCAACAAAAATTGTCATCTAAAACCTCTCGCACGTTGCGATGCGAAATTTAATCTCATTACATGATCGGTCCAGCTCAGATAAAAGAAAATATTGTGTTATACTACATAGATATTGGACATTTAGTGCAGATGACTTTTATCTTTATCATGATAATAGTTATACTTTTAGATGTTTGTTAGATGCTAGAGAATTGACGTAAAAAAGAATTTGTTTTATTCTGAAATTCAAAACTTGATTTTAAAAGAATGCACTATGTATTACTTTTGAAAACTAAAACTAAATTTATCATAATTTTGCGATCAGTAATTATTAAAAATTTAATACACACATGAAGAGAATACTGAATTAGGTTTTTTTCAATCGCCTTCTTTAAAAAAAAATCGTTGTAGAAATGATCAATAGAAGTAACCTGCCAAAAGTATCCAACACACGATGAATGTTTCTTAACAAGTAGGGGAGACTGGGTGCGGTTGAAACAATTTTTCTTCTATCGTCCATAGCATTGGTATTAATAATATTAGCCATAATGGAGTAAGGTGAAATGAAAGAAAAATATTTTTTTTATTAATGCACAGTCTTTTTTGTGAGTTCATAGTTTGCTTTTTAAGTGATACATACATTTAAAAAAAAAAACGTCGTTTTGTTTCAACCATCCCCATACCAGGGGCGGTTGAAACAATGAATGGGGTCAATTGAAACATGATAAAAAAAAATAAAATCTTACGTTGAAACGTATTTAATTCATTTTGTATTTGAAAAAATGTCACGCTTAAACAATATTTTATCTGCTCGTATATTTGCGTTGTGTCAACCGTCCTGTGTTTCAACCGTACCCAGTCTACCCTATTATTGATGTATTTTTTTAAAGTAACATTAATGAAAAACTGCCACCACTCGTATCAATAAACATTGGCAATATTTTTAAGTAAATTCGGCAATTAACATTAATTTTTTTGCAGCAAATGCAATACATAATATTAAGTGAAAGTGGTTTCTGAAAATGATATTTGTTGTATTGGAGATTGTTCGTTGATGAGAGAATTGTTTTATTTCTATGAAAAATATAGAAAGTTTCTTCTGCATGGTTCTGGATGCACCCGTGATTTAAAAAAATATACAGTGTTTAAAGATTGTATTAAACTATCAAATCAACGTTTTTTAGCTACTGGCAGGAGTTTTTTATACAACTTTTCAGACGACTTTAGCTTTAAATCTTTATTTATAATATGCCCTATCATGTAATTCGATCGGAAAAATTCCAAAAACGGAAAAAAATTCCGATCGGAAGTCGTAGACCTATCACGTTATCCGTTCCGAAATTCTTTATAATTTAAATCAGCAGCAACATCCGTCCAAAAAGAAGACACCTCTTCACTTGGTCTTTTGCTGAAATTGCAGGCAATGTCCGGTTTCTTCTGCAATCTTGACACCAGCCGCTCATACTGTTTTCTATTTGTGTTTTTTTTTTCTTAATAAAAGAATAACACAATTAAAATTGCAAAACGAAATCCTTTTTTAATAAAACTTACATCTTTTGAAAATTTTTCTTTGTTTTCTTTAAAAATTCCGCATCAAATTTCTGTCGGAGAATATCGGAAAAAAAATTGAAGGCAACTTTCAAAAATGCGATTCTCTACATTTTTTCTTTTCGGAATTTTTTTCCACTGAGTGTTTTCGAACGAATTACGCGATTTTTTTTTTTTATAATTTGCACATGCCAAAGGGGATATGAATACCGTTTTACTGATTAACAGGGCACGGGCGTTAGTTAATTTGGAAGAGAGAAGAAGGGATAGGAAAGAGTTGGTGCGGTGTAGTGGTATTTGAAACTCAGGTGATATTAGGTTTCAATTTTTGTTCTCCATGGGTGGTTCCCAATTTAACTGGGCAGAGAGTTGTGTGTGATTTTTGCATTCGTCCGTAATTCACAGTATTTTTTTCGCGTTCATGTTGAAATACACAAAGTACTTTCTGAGCGAATTATTTAATTTTGATACTGTGAAAGTTGAATGGACTTGGTCGGGAATTGATCACCAAACCTCTCATTCAATGACCGAATACACTACCACTAAACCGTGGCGATGAGAATTTCCTCCGATTTTGGAGAAATTTCTGAAAATTCCGTTCCGATCGTATTACATGATAGGGTTGAATATACTCCGATTTTATTTTCCACAAACACTGATTTTTGCTTTATATTTATAAATATAAAATATAAATTCGATAATTCCGGAACACATTATCGCAAATCAAATATACATATTATCACCACGATGAATGAGAGATCAATGAAAATTGATTAAATCAGGTCTGGTTTTCATCAATTTAGCAGGTTACTTGACAAGAACAGTGAAGAGCACACAAACGATCAATGATGGTTCATTCAAGTAATATTGAAAAGTAACATTGATCGTATGCAGGGCGCTAAAAGATTGAATTCATTAAAATCTCTAATGCACAGAATTCCAACAGCGTAACTAAATACAATCTCATTAGATTCTTTGTTTTTTTCTTTTTTATAAGAACTCTGTGTGCATATCCTTCAAATCATTTTTAATGACCATCCTGAGGAAGTTTTCTTTGCTTGAAACTAGGAGGGGGGATTTAAAAATGTAGTCTCTGATAATATCTATTGTTTTGTGTCCAATAAGTGGACACTTTCTATCAATACGAAGGCAAATGCAAATACAAACTTTGCTGCTTTTGTTGACCAAGGCTCTAGTGTACATAAAGTGTAATATTGTTTCTCTTTGCTTATTCATTCTTAAGCTGAGGTAAAAAGTTCAATTTCAGGGATGTTAGCAAATATCAACATCGTGTAAACGTTCTTATTTTTATCACAATCTTTCTGACACGAAAAAATTGTTGCGTTTATTTTTTTCTGATAGATTGTCAGAATACATACTATGTTTTTGTTTTTTCTTCTACATCAAGTGGCAATAGGGAAATCCGGACATTGTTTGACGAATATGTCACTCATTTAAATCCACCATTAATTATTATATTGATTTTGGCAAAGCTAAGAAATCTAATTTCTTTTTCTTAGATAATGCTGATATTTATCTATTGATTAAGTACTAGCTAACAGCAGCCATGTTTACCCTTCCAATTTCATGGAACATCAAACAGAGAAACCTTTTCTTTCGCGATACTACGAAAACTGTCAAAAGTAGAATAGTACAAGGAAACTAAATACCATAAGCATGGTCTCTGCACAGTGGTCGATTTAGTACAACACTAGCTGGTCAAAAAGGAAAAAAACAATGTTGCTTTTATTAAAAAAATACCGGTAGACATAAAATCAAACATCCCTAATAACGAGTAACAACAAAAAAAAATCTATAATTCTGTTACTTCTGTCTTAGCAGTAAAAGGCTAAACAGAATGTGCATGAAAGAAAAAGACTATCATATTTGTATATTTTTATCTCACTTCTCAGATTTTTATATAACGAATTTTATTTTGTTAGTATTATTGTAAGCTTTGTTTTATAAAGAAAAGTTGCATTCATAATGGTGTCCTTGGCAACGAATGTTCGCAAACCAAAAAAAAAGGATTAACAATTATTTTGGTATTCACTTCATATTCCAAATAGACGCCCATTGCAGTAAAGAAAAATTATTGTGCACAAATTCATAGACGTCAAACTTGCAGCGTTACTTGAAGTTGAAGACAACTCAACTTCAAGATGTACGTCTCAGACTCAGACGCACATTGTATCCTTGTAATTACATTAAATCTGTACTTTCATTGGTATTATTAGACATTAGCTGGCAAAACAAAACATCAATATACAAAATATTTGTTTGTCAATAGGTATCTATTGTATTTTAAATCTGAATTTCTCTACAGCTCTTACTTATTGCAACGTCTTTCATAACTTTCAATCCGTGCTGTCATTTTTGATAGTTTTGTAACATTTACGCTTAGCATACTTTGACAAATCATTATAAATAAACTTACGTCAGAAGAACGTATAATACATAAATTATGTCACACAAAGCTACAATACTTAAAATTAACTAAGCTAATCTACTAACCATCATTAGTAGTGATGCTGTTCTGCACACGAAGGCTCTCGAAGGAGATCGAAATCAGTAGTTTCTTCTAGATGATCATAACGGCAGGATCATCATTAATATTTTCATCTAAAATTGAAGTTTATAGTCTTTTATTGCATGGCTTAAGATAAAGTGATTTTCGTAGATAAATACGTCTACATGTTAATTGGCAATCACACTTTCTTAATGGATTATGTATATCTTCTTTCTGGTATTGTTAAAAACCCATCACTTGAGTTGCGTAAAATACATGTGATGTTTAGAATGCTTTCCACCTTGCACTTAAACTGAAAACAAGACAAGACTTTCCAGTTTCAAATGGTGACATTTTTTGTTACATAGGTACATAGATATGTATGTACATCTGTAGAGTTTATCTTGGAGATAATAGTAAAGAAAAGGTAGAGTATAATAACGACCGGAAATTGTTTCCCCACTTCCGTTTTTTTGCAGGAAATTCTTCTTAAAGAAGAAAAAGCGCCTAGGGGGCCGAGTCAACCAAAACTGATTACAAATTAGTTGCCAACAAGTATGTGAACAATATCCTCATGTATAGTGTCACATTCAAATAAATTTTGTCCGTTTTTTAGTGTTCCGGACCTTAAAAGGTAAGACGGAACACTTATGTGTCTGTTACGGTGTCCGTCTGTCCGTCAGTCTGTCACAGCCCTGTAACTTTTGAACCGTTAGACATAGAGAGCTGAAACTTTCGCTATGTATACATTATGTGGAAGCCTGCACAAGATGGCGGCAATGAATTTCTTTTTGGGAGCCCTTTTTTGGGCACCTTGTATGAAGGGCAAAAAAAAATTATTTTGTTCCCCATCATGTGGCGTATCAAATTAAAGAGAATTTTGCAAGGGCTCCATATATGTAAGAAATATTTTTTTCTGACAAAATTTGTTAAACAAAAAAGCTTGCCAAACATTCGATTTTTCAAAAACTAAGTCATTTGCACTAATGAATCGTATATGTTAGCTCTATGCTGCTATTGAAAGCTAAATAAGTTTAAAAAAACTTTAATTTTTTTTAACTTTGGATTTTTTTTTTTTTTTTAATTTTCTTAAATTTTTAAAACTCTAAATGCTGTACTTCTTCGCATGTCAAGTATTGCCAGTGTTTTGCTTTACTTAAACCATTAAGTAAGCAAAGTACCGTTATATGCATTTTTATCCAAAAGTTTGGTACGCCTAAACTAATTGAAATATGAAATTTTATCAAAATCGTTGAAACCATTTTGGAAAAAACTCCGTGTTTGTGAAAATGGCACTACGTGAAGGGGCTCTAAGAGTAGGACTAGAACAAAAATTTCAATGTCCCCTTTAGTGGCCATGCAATAGCTCCCTAACATGCAATTCGAAGTAAATTGATTCACTCGTCATACAGACAGAAAAACAGAATCGGCAGACTCTATCAACGTTATTTCAGAATTGTTTAATATCTCGAGTTTCAATTCTTGCACGAATACAATACATGCTTTATATCGAAAGTGCAAATTAAAATGGACTGGAATGTCAG
Organism: Chalcosyrphus nemorum; assembly: GCA_949716465.1. Lineage (NCBI taxonomy): Eukaryota > Metazoa > Arthropoda > Insecta > Diptera > Syrphidae > Chalcosyrphus > Chalcosyrphus nemorum. Next base: position 12,822,295 of record OX454335.1, read on the forward strand.
CTCAGTATTATTAGGACATACCTACGTACAAGACATTACATTATTCATATCAAAACCAGTGTCAGGTGTACCTATGCAGGATATGCATAAATTACCTTCTATTTAATGACAATATAAAATGTCCGGAACACTATTACACGAGGCCCTCCTCGCACTTGCCCAGTTTTTTTTATTAGCTCCGTGGCTTAAGGAGAATATATGTAAATTAAAAAAAACTACTACTAACTGCCACAGTATAGTAGCACATTACTCTGCGACTAAAGATTGGCTAGCATAACTAAATAGTACATGTAACATGTATTTATGTGTTTATGTGCATATGCCTAGCAATTCATATCTTCTGAGAAACTTGACCTTTATAAATATTTTGCCAAAAATAAAAAAATAAAAAAATTTACCACTTCTCAAACGATTTCACTAAGATATGATTTTAAGACTCACGCCTTTGACTTCTTTTTGCAGCTTTATTGATTGTTTGATTAAGTATTTTTTCTTCTCCACTGCTAATTGATGCTAAACTTTTAGGTAAATATTAGAACTTCATCGATTAACATATAAAATCCATGAATCTAGTACATCATAGATAACTGTTTCGTTTCCATAAATAAATGTAAAAACTTTATACTTTTCATCATCACTGTATCTTTACTTCGTAGCTGACAGCAACTGCACCCAAATTTGCATACTCTTGCACGTTATTCACCCCAAACGAAAAGTAAATCAATCTTTAAAGTTTTTATATGGTGCCGATGTGCGTTCTTGTTTTACACTGCATTCTACTTTGTTTTTTACTTGTTGATGCAAATTACAAGTTATATCGCCTGTAGGTATCTACGCAATAGAAAATTATCATATGACCTAGTGTCAGTTCAATTAAGGCTTGTGCAAAGGATTGGCTATTCCAGAAACCCAGAATGCAGTCTTGTAAACAACTACTGATTTCTTGGAGGAAGAATAAAGAAATGTTTTTCAGTATTCAGAGCACGTGCCAATGGCAAGCCTTGGTAGTGGTTGTGAATCAGTTGGGCTAAATTCCTGTGTAGAAATCACTGGGAGTAATATTCATGTTCCAAGAAAAATCTTGCATTTTATTTAATTTATAAGAAGCTTATAAATTATTATTGTCCAACTGGAGATGGATTAAGGACACGTGAGTAAGTTACTTATGGGTGGGGTGGAAAAACAATTGTTTTTGTCTTGTCTTAAGTGCGAATGGATTATCTTATCATACATACATATGTACGGAATAATAATTGAGATAAAAACAATGCAACCTGATACATATGTTTGTATATATGTACTTATATAGTGCTTACAGTATTCGATGTATGTTAACTGAGAATAAAGCCAACGCCGTGTTTCAGGCTATAAATAATAGAAAAAGTGGTTCATCCAAAATTAATCGTAAGAGAACAAAAAAACATCTGAAAGTTGAATTATTTAACTTCTTAACAGTTTAAAGATCGATTTAAAAATGTACAGTGTGACCTCAATAAAAGCAACCCTCGATACGTCAAACTCCTTGATAAAACCAACACCTAAAATCTTTTAAAACCATATTGTTGACTCAGTAATTGCTACCAAGAAAAAAAATGCAACTTTTTTATCACGAATCTTCTTTAATTTTGCGGAGTTCAAACTATTCTCGGTATGGGGAGGATACTCCGAAGATATGAGTAAATTATTTATTGATTTTAGTAATTCAAGTGTATTACTGCGAAATTTAATTTGGCTGTGATTATTAATTTCATTTTTATCCTGAGTTAAACATTAGATGGATGCCACGAATACTCACAGCGCCTCAGAAAAAAGTGCGAATCGAGATTTGTAACGAATTTTTGGATCTTTATAGCGAACACCCGGCAAGAATTTTTAATAGAATATTTTTCTGGGGATGAAACATGGGTTCATTATTATGAGTCTAAGAGCAAACAGGAGTCCATGCAGTGGCACAAGATGGACATAGTTCAAAGTCATTTCGTCTGTGAGAAAGGTGATGGCTACAGTGTTTTGCTACTCAAAGGGAATTTTGCTGATAGAATACCAAAAAAAAATTATCAAACCATAAACGCCACATCCTACGCATGAAGTTTGCATCATTTACGGGAAGAAATAAAAAATTAATGATGGGCTAAACTGACTGCTTGCTTGTTGCTTCTAAACGACCACGCTCTGGTGCACACGGGACATTGTTTCTAAGGCTGCTGTGCGAGATTGTGGTTTCGAAGAGAGCCAGCATCCATCTTATAGTCTGTATTTTGCCCTAAATGATTATTTTTTGTCCCCAGATCTAAAAAAAATCTTAAGGGAAGCGATTTACCGATGATAAGGAGCTTAAAGCCGAAAGAAATGAGCAGTTTGAAAAGTTTTTTTTGAAGGCTTGGACAAGCTAATCTCAAGATGTTATAAATGCATTATTGTAAAAGGAGGTTATAATTTTCTTCCATATCGATGCCGAGGATATTTTGAACTCCGCTCGTACGTTTCCATTATGAACCCTTGTGTTTGAAAGTGGTATAAGTTCACTTATTCATTTACGGAGATATTTAAGGGTTTGCGTTTCGATCCGCCTAAAAATATCTTTTGGTAATCACATTGGGTATAGTTTTCAAAATTTCGAAATTGTTAAATTTTATTTTGCAAATCAAATAAAAGGCTTATTTATAAATCCCGGTAGGTGGCATATTAAATATAATTTGTTGTTGCATTTATTCTTATAAATGTACAATGCAGGCTCCGTTGATCTTATGTAATGTGCGGACAGGGGAAATGTAAACGGCCGCCTAGTGTAGATAGTATAAAGAGCATACGGAAGGAGGACGAGTTGATAAGCGAGGTAAAGTTGTCTAAGCAGCCTCGCTTCCTTCTCGCTTTACTTTATGTATTCAGGCTATAGTTTTTGTACAGGGTGTCCGCCGGGAAGATATACTACTTTGTTTGTTTATTATTTTTGATTAAACCAAAGAGAATGAATCTTATATTGATAAATGTTTTATTTAATGTCGACAATTATGTATGGAATACAATATCAGGTAAATGTCCGCCTCTGCTGGTCTCACAAATGCGAGCCCTTTTGAGCACATTTTTCATTACATTCTCACACATTTCACGCGGTATTTCATTAATTTCATCACGAATATTTTGTTTGAGTTGCTCAAGCGTTTCTGGTTTGTTTGCATAAACCTTGCTTTTCAGATATCCCCACAAAAAGATATCAAAAAATAAATAAATAAATATTAGGCCGTAAGCAGCCCATAGAGGGCCAAGGCCTAGCTTCTCACAGCTGTACGTATTGTGCGTGGTATACATTTCTGTACGTACAGAAGGGACCTACAGTTTTATGCCGTATCCGAAGGGCAGGGGAGGGTTTTGAGAAGCTTTCTCATGACAGTAAATACTCTTGGATGTTTGTCAGACGCTCGCAAGAGGTGGGGCCGTGAAAAAAAATTTGGTGGTAATTTCCTGGATTCGAACTCGGAACCGCTTGCGCAGTAGTCCAACGCACTAACCACTGAGCCACGGCACCCACACAAAAAGATATCAGGAGCAGTGAAATCAGGCGACCGTAGAGGCCAATCAACATCACCATTTTTTGAAATATTTTGCAGTAATTCCACTGTAATTCTGGCTGTATGCAATGTGGCACCGTCTTGTTGATACCACATATTAATCAAGCCCACAGCATGCAGTTGTGGCGTTAAAAAGTAATTTAAGGGTTTTCTATTGCCCAGAACCGACTATTCTGTTTATTCACATATCCATTCAAATGAAAATGTGCCTCGTCACTCATTATGATTTTTTCATGAAAATCGGGGTTGTCATGGGCTAGCTGTAACATCCTATTGGCATAGATACGGCGGCCACTATTTTCCATTATAAATTTGCCACGTGTCTACTTCACGACTGCCAAATATGAACTGTCAAGACTAATGTTTACCACAATGGCGGCAAAACAAAGTAGTATACCTTCCCGGCGGACACCCTGTACGAGTATGTAGTTGCTAAAGCTGCCTGAACTATTTTACAATCAATGTCACGCATGTAAGTCCATTGTTTATTATACATATTATATAAGTACTTGCAATGGATTATATAAATAACCGTGATACGGCCAACAAGAAAAATATCATGTATGTAATTACAATAAGCGTGCCGGTTGCCGTGCCGTGGCTCAGTGGTTAGTGCGTCGGACTACTGCGCAAGGGGTTCTAAGTTCGAATCCAGAAAAATACCATCAAAAGTTTTTTTCACGGCCCCACCAGCGTTCCCACTTAATTTTTTCCAAATTGTAGTGAATAGCTCCAAATATCGTAGTGTTTCACAGTAAATTGAAGTGATAATCAATTCTGACATTTTTTTAACGAATTTGCCATCAATAATTCGGTATTGATTTGCAAAAGATCTTAATTTTGATGGTGGGTCAAACGTACTTTTATTTTCCAAAAGTAAACCTTTAGAGAAAAGTATGTTATTTACTGTTTTTATATTTAATTTGTTTCTTAATTTAGTCTTTATGTTGTTAGTAGTCGAAAAACATCTCTTATTAAAACATTGTACTAGAATTATTTAATGTTTTTAATACCATATTTTTTTTCTCAAACCGTAGTGTTTTGGAATTTTTCGTAGTGGCGTAGTGAAAATGTTCAAAAGTTGAAAAAGTGAAGTGAAACACTTCAGTTGTAGTGTAAGTTGGGACGCTGGGCCCCACCTCTTTCGAGTGTCTGACTAACATTCAAGAGCATAACTGTCATGAGAAAGCTTCTCAAAACTATAAAACTGTAGGTCCCCTCTGTACGTACAGAAATGTGTACCATGCACAATACGTACATTTGTGAAAAGCTAGGCCTTGGGCTTCTTACGGCCTAATATTTATTTATTTTTATTTTAATTATATTAAGCACCCTTTGAATGCATATGTAATACAACAGAATATCCACAGGATCGTATTCCTCAGGCCACCAACATTCCGCTCCATGTGTAGAGATATATGTATGTACATATTCGTTTGGGATTTCAATAAAGAATAAATGATTGCTTTCCTAAATCTGTGTAGTAAGTCGCATATACATATGTATGTACATATGTATGTGTGTAAATGTATCCAAAAGAACAACAATCCTTTTATATGTTAAAAATTACTGCGCAGTTGAACTTCAAAATGTTTGTTTGGCTTAACTGGTTTTTGTTTTTAACTCACAATCCAACGTAAAGAAATGGAAACATTTAATTGAGTACGTTTAACGAATGTATCCCCAAATAATTACATGTTTTACAGCTTAATAATGAAATGCTGATTTCTTCGCCACTGCTATCGAATGTTATAATTTTATATTTCGAATACCTATGATCTTTGAAAAAGAAATTTAATTTCTTTTAATCACCCGTTTTGGTAATCATATACCCGATTGTATTTTCGGTAAAGTGTATGCATGTTCGTGACAAACTTTTAAATTTCATCAAACTGAAAATATTTTGATGATTGCGGCAGTTAAATCAATGGACAAAAAAACGAGTTTAAACAATGTAGGTATCAATTGAGAAAGGGTGAGATGGGATAAATTTGGTTCACAGAGTTCATATTAAAAACACTTAGTACACTTCAAAACTAACACCCTTATTACGGTTGTCAAAGATCGATAAATTGATAAACGATAAATTTTTCAAATGATTGATAATTTTGTATTACGATTTTAAATTGATGAAATTTTCTTCTTTTGTGAATAAAATGCATTTTGTGAATGGGTATCCAATTTGACATTTAATTTTTCCCATTTTTTGTAGGTTGTGTTTCTGTCTTTGTCGGTGTTTTGTGTTTGTTAAGCTAGGCTCAGACGATTGCCAGATCTGACAATATTGTCAGGTCTACAAATGTACTAACAATGAGCTGCAAATGAGCTGACAATAACGAACTACGTTACAATGATAAATTGTCAATTCACACGGTCTGATTTCATTGTCAGATGATTGACCTGACAATACTTTACCTGACAACGTTGTTAGGTTGAAAATTGTCAGTTAACACGGTTGGCAGATATTTGTTTACAAACAAATTTCGAATCCATTGACAGGCATTGTCAGACAAATGAAAAATTGTTTTTTATTCTGCTTTGAGTGAAGTGGTTTTGAGAAATTGAAAATAATATAAAAATAAATCAACTTGGAAATACTCGTAAAAGAAAAAAGCGAAATAAGGACCACGGATTCAAAGCCCGTGGACCTTATTGCACGGAAAATGGGAAATAGCAGCCACTGGCTTTACCTTTTGAAGTGGTATTAAAGTCTGTGGTCTTTATTGCCAGAAAATGGAAGTAAAGTCATATTTAATAAAAATTATCCTATGATTTTGAATTATTTAAAAGCAATATACTCATAGGTGGGCTTTAATGCCTATTTCGAATGGCATTAATACCCGTGGGCCTAATTGCTTCTTTATCGACTTTAAAAAAGAAATAAAGGTCCACGGGCTTTATTTCACTGCATCAGCATTTCAACGGCTGGGCGGTTTGTGTTGACTCTACGATATCTAGCTACCGACGAAAATTTTCTGCATTTATTTGTCAAAAATCTTGCTTATCATTTCAGATTTTTAATTTATTAAATTTTTCACTCGTCTTCGCAAAAAAAAGCACAGAAACTTCGTTTTGCTCGCTCAAATATGAAAAATATTTGCCTGACAATGAACAAATTGTCAGACATCATAAATACAGCACATCTGACAATAGCAAATGAGTCTGCAAATGTCCTAATCGTCTGACAATGGTACAATTGTGTGTTCAGACGATTGCCAGATACCTGACAATTTCATTGTCAGATGGCTGTCTGACAATGATCTGACAATGTGTTTTCTGCAAATATTGTCAGACAAAATTGTAAGTTCACACGGTTGTAAGACATTTGGGAGTTTTTTTCAGTGACAGCTCTGCAAATATTGCCATGTCTGAACATAGCTTTAGTTTCGTTTAATAAATCTGTTTGATTTCTTTTTGTTGTTGGTGCAAATATAATAACATTAATTTGTAATAAATTTATTTATTAAATATGAAATGTTTTTTTTTTCACATAAATCATGCAATTCTTCGTCCGCCTTCATTGAATGTTTTGTTCTCAGAATCAACAGAAATCAACGTGTAATTTTCTCCGTGTATCTAAATATTCGCATTCTCCAAGATGCCTTCCTTCCAAGAAAAAAATTCTTTGTGCACTTTTTTGATATTTTTGTTTTCAAATGAAAACAACGAATAAAATTTATTTATCCAAGAGATATTGTGATTGACTGAAAATTTGATAAATATCAAAAATGTTGACAACGATAATACGAAGTTTATCAATGGAACTATTTACTTGTACATTGAATTTAAAATTCACATATTATAAATAATAAAAAATTCAAATACCGAGTCAACAAATTATTTGATAATTGTCAATTATCGTTTTGATATTTGACAATCGTAATAGGGTGTGAGTCATGTCCATCCGTCTGTCACCAGTTATTGGACCTTAAATTTTGAGCTTATTTTGTAAACGATGTCTTTGGAAAAGTAAGCAAGTGTAAACATTTTTAAAATCCGCCCACTGACACGCCTGCTTTTCAAAAAAATCACTTTATTCAGTACTTTTCACCCACTTTTTTAAATAAAATTCATTTAGAGTTATTTCTTCTAAAAAATTATACATACATTTAGGCAAGCTTTTTTTTGTCTGTATATAGGAAAGGGGTAGGGTATCACACGATTCGCTCTAAGCGGAGTGCAGCATTTCCATATGTTTGATTATGAACAGTAATATTTGTGCATTCCAAATGACTTATACAACTTTTGCAAAATAAAAATGTTTATGGTATTGGTGCATCCTATGACTTACGTTAAATTTATAACCGATTGTTAATAAAAAGCATTTGTTTCAAGAAAAACTATTAAAAACACTTTTTTAGATTTACATATATTTAATTCATTCTAAAATGTCTCTAAAAACCTAGGTAAAAACTATTAGTTTTCTTCATAACATTCATCTAATGGTCACATATCTTCTATAGCTACGAAATTTTGAATAATGTCTTGTTTTTCTGGGTGAATTACATGGCCGTCAACATTTTCCCGCGATCTAACGGCAAACTGTAGAACCAAGATATACGCCGCCTATGCATGATTCAGAATTAGGTTAAACTCCCGGTGCTGTAAATCCAAATTAAAACCAGTGAAAAAAGGCAACAATCCGTCTGGAGCGGATCGTGTGACACCCTATCCTTTTTCTAAGTGCCTTTCTTTTTCAAATTATTCCAAAACATGAGATTTCTCAAGAACTGGGCATGGTAGTGGGCGGATTTTGAAATTTTTTCAACATGTAAATTAAATATTGTTCCTACGAACTAATATTTTTCCAACAAAAACGCCGAAAAACTGTTTTTTTAAGAAAATCACCCCTAAAAAGTAGGCGTGGTCATATACAACGTATGGAAGATTTGTAGAGTAAGGAAATCACTACATATTTGCTTAAGTAAGTTTTTCCGAGTTTCATACAAAAATACTGAAGAAAATTAATTTTTCGAAAAGTGGGCGTGTCAGTGGGCGGATTTAAAAAATGTTTACACTTGTTCTGTCCCGATGTCCAAAGACCTCGCATACAAAGTTTCATTGACCTAACTTAAAATTTAAGGCCCAAAAACTGGTGACAGACAGACGGACAGACGGACGGACATGGCTCAATCGAATTGGCTATTGATACTGATCATTTATATATATACTTTATTGGGTCTGTCTGCAATATTTCTCTATGTTACAAACTATGTATCAAACTTAATATACCCTTAGGATAGGGTATAAAAACTAATACTACACTACTTTTACTTTCAACGGCTCACGTAACAACATCGAAACGATGGGTAAATGTAATAATTACTTATTCTAGTGCTACAAGAAATAAACCAATTGATGAAAACTCTTTGACCATAGAAGCTTATCAAATGTTTATCAAGTCTTTTTTTGCTCAAAATCAGTTCTTGTATAAGCGATTGAATTGTTGTGCCCTGTGGAAGTACGCATATGCTAAAAACTTCAAAGTTAGGAATGTGTGGGTATGTACAATGTATGTTGGCTTTTCGCCAACAATGATGGCGTTTGTTTATCTCCCATCCATTTAAAGCATTGCGCGTTAGAGTAGATAACAAAACAAAACATATTGCATTTCCGCCAATAATCCATAAATCAATCAATATTTATTGAACATAGGACACTGTTCGCCTACTTCTGTGATAAGCTTTACACGAACTACATAACTATTTCAACAATTAGGTTGCAACACAATCTAACAGCACTCACTATATGTATAGTGCTGTCGCCTGACACTAATCCGCCCTTTAATTCGATTGATGATTCTAAAATAAAAAATAAATTTTCAGTGAAAGTTCGACTTTTGTCTAGCGTCCACCCAAACTGGGGTAATTACTCTTAAGAATCTATTTGTCTCAGCAAAAACATCAATTACTTCATCCTGTCTCTGGTAAAAAACTGGGACATCAATTTGTGCAGTGTCAACGAATATACCGTGAGTGCAACCAGGCGTATAGGGGTGGCTTCGATCCGTTAGCCACCCGTGCGCCGGCGGAAGCGATGCCAAAAACGTGCAAAAGCCTATATTCGTATCGTCCCCCATATAATAATCGTATTGTGGTATGGCGTTAGCAGAGCTAAGTGTTAACCTTGGGACAGTTCTTATCGTTTATTTCATTTCATTTTCGAGAAAATGTATTTAGTTCTGTTAGAATCTACTAAGTACGTCATGCAAGTGTGCGTATGGGTTTGCAATAAAGTTCCTGACAGTGTTGCTGCAGGTCCCATTTGGGATAGTTCTTGTACTCCTATTTTAATTAATTAAGTCGCGAATGAATTAGTGTTTGGCTGTAAAATTTGCATACAAGTTAGTGAGCATAATGTACACAGTCAGTGTCGGTGGCTGAGTGCAGAGTAGAGAAGAGTCCATTTAACGTTACGTCTTTGGATAAAACTTGTAAATTTTCTTTGTAGGAATGAGAATCAAAATTCGAATAAAGTGCCGGCGAATCGAGATTTTCGGTAAGGGAGGTGGTTCCTTTTATCTACCCTTTCACTCTTGCAATTTCATTAAATTCTTGCGAAACATGGAAGTACTGTATGTAACAATGGGGTGCTATGCACCCGTAGTTTGTTACAAGATAATTAACTGATATCTTATCGTGTTTGACACATATTTTTACTGGTTTGTTTTTTAAAATGCAGGCTCTATTTACAAAATCCCACCCGGAGAATGTTTTATAAATGCAAACGGAAAAGTACACTTTGATTTCATTTTGGTTTAGAGTTGGAATGATAGGGATTATTGCTTAGTGGTGGCAAGGTAAATTAAAATTTTTTAACTCAAAGTTTATAACAAAAATTGCAACAATTGGTGGAATATTTTCTGGTAAGTGGTATTTCAATTTAAATGTTTATAACGCATGGTTGAACTTTTCGATTTAAATAAAATAGGTGCATGGTAGTTTTTTTTTATGTGAATCCTTTTTATTTTGAAATACAATACATACCTATATTTGTACATATGTTTACGGTGTCTAAAGTGTAAAATAAAGTGCTACAATATGCGTTCGTGCAAAATTAAGCACTAAAAGTCCGTCCCAAAGAGATGTGTACTTCGATAAGTTCTTTCTTTTCATTGTTACTTATTCCATAAATATAGAAGAAGGGTTGCTACTACTAGAGGTAGTTGGCCGCCTGTACATCCAAAAAAATATGCGCTGTAAATTTTACAATTTTCTATTAGTAAAATTGGCTTAACTCTCTGGCACTTATGCCCATCTATTGATAATATGTAGGTGATTTTTTTTAGTTTTTTTAGTAGTTAGCCTTAGTTGTCAAAAAAAATCAAGTTTCTTTTTTAGCTCAGACACATCAAAGCTGTGAATTTGTTTTTCTCAGGGTACTCAGAGTGCGCTTTATGACCTCAGAACAAAGTGACCGAGCATTCAGGGCAAAAGCTGACCACCCCTAAATTCAAAGCAATTTAAATGGAGGACGGGGCTTGTTGTTCTGACGTAAGAAATAAAAATCAATAGACAATAAACAATAGAATAGACAATAGATCAGTTTAACATATGGTTGATAAATCAAATGACAGTGCTCAAGTGTGTTTTATAAACAATTCAGAGCGTTCTGAACACGCTTGGTTAAGAGCACGCTGGATGAGTCTCAAATATAAATATGTATATATGTACAACTAGCGCATTGTAGGGCCAAAACCTCTCGAAGTGCATATTAAATAAAATATTTGGCCCATTATCATAGTTCAGTGATTATATTACACTATATTGTCTTGTGTAAGTTGAAGGCAAATTAAATAACAACAAAGGAAGATGTTGAATTAATACGTAAAGTTAGATATATTTGTTTAGAATTTAATTTTAAATCATAACGTCTCTTCTAAGATACATATTCTTTTATATAAAAGATACTGAATAGAACAAAAATAACTTGTTTGTTTAAAATCTTTCAAAATAAGTGCAAATAACATTCATATCAATTTGATGCAAACAGTTACCTCATTATTAGGCATGTAAACTTAAGTGTACAAATTAATAATTATTTTTACATAATAGGAGGTTCTATTTAAAATAATTAGTAATCTTGTACAGTAAAACCACAAAAATAATAATTAGAGAGAAAACACAGACCGCGAAATATATACATACATACTAACCTATGTACGTTATCAGTGTGACTATATGGCAGCGACTAATGCACTTGGTGCGAAGTGCCTCGTTGAGTAAACGATTTTATTCATTCAGTTAAGAGTTACTTGAAATATTCACCATACAAAAAAAGTAACTGATTTCTTATCACTTACTCGTTTTTTGATTTAATGTGGGGTTTTGGTGTTTCGGAACTTTCCTGTTCAGATCACTGAACTTTTTGCACATTTTGAACAAAAGTAAAACTCTTCTCCATATACAATATGGATTCGTAAATACTACGAATGAAAACATGATATCCCTTAATATCAGTAGGAAAAGTTTATAAATAATGTTGATATTTCGGAAATAAGAATTATTTTGGGAGAAAATATACAGAATCTTAACAAGCGTAAAACAACAAGCTGATCAAGAAAATTATTCATCAGATAACGTAGAAGATTGAGCACATATGTACATCGTCTTCCACAGGCCTCTTAAACCTCGACGAACATTCCATAGAATTTGTACTTGCACCTATAATATAAGGCAAGTACATATTGGATTCGTGAAAAAATTCGAACTCGAGATAACAATCAATTCTGACATTAGGATGATAGCGAAGCTCGAAAGAGTGGGCCTGCCGACTCTGTCTGTCTGTCTGTGTGTATGTACGCTGGACTGCAGCCTAAACGGCTGTGGCGATTTGCCGCAAACTTCATATCTGAGCTCTGTAAGGTCACCATTCAATACTAAATCGGAATTATTGTTCTAGCCCCGTTATTAACGGTACTTTACTTAAGGCCAATTTCACAAAAAGACGATTTTCTCGAAAACAGCTCTAACGATTTTGATTAAATTTCATATTTGAGTTAATCTATCCAAATGCTGTAAGATGGTAGATAATACCACGATTTTGGCTAAAAACGCGTATAACGGTACTTTTCTTATTAACTGGTTTTAAAAATATGGCCTTTTTCCGCCAAAAACTCAATGGGTTTCTAATTAATGGCACTCTAATTCATCTACTGTTTTTAAATTTGCAAAATATGTTGGTCCACGACCGTTGATTAATAGAAGACGTAAATAAAAACACAATAAACAGAAGTAAATTATTGGCTAACCCAATAATAATGATGAAAAAAAAATAAACAAATTTACTTACCAATCACAAAATAATATTTAATATTGACTAAAATTTGTATTAATTTTTGACTGAGAAAAATTTTAATCAAAATTCAAACCATTGTTTTGTTCGGTGTCTACATTTTATACATTCTGCATTTTCTTGAATGAAAAAGTCAATTTTTTTTTAAATGGGCCTATGTCCTTCTCATTGTTTTTCTGAATAGTTTAAAAGAAAAACCAAGTAAATTGGTTGAAAATTACGTGAGTTATACGTAAACACACAAAATATCGATTTAGTTTTATATATGTATATAGGTTTAAACTTATGCAAAATTTTTAAAAATATTTATATTTTAATATTTTTTTTAATAAAAACGCTGTCATTTCCAACTACCAGTCGTGCACTTTATTTTGTTCGACTTCATGAATCTGATTAAAGTTTATTCATAAAGTACCTGTATATAACGGCGGTTTTGAACATCCTATAAATAAAACACTCGTTGAATTTGGAAAATAATATTGCAGTGTAGCGCATAACATTTAGATTTTTTTTCCCAAGTACTTTGTTAGCTAATATTAAAAATAATTTATTTACGAAAATACAAACAAATGCCTATTTCATGTTTTCATCATCATTTAGAAGACTAGTAAAAATAAATTTGCCTTAAGTTCGTTATAGAAATTAAAATGGTAAGAATCCAAGATATTTTTTTATAAAAGACCTTGAAACCGGATTAGAGCAAAACGTAATATGTAACTGTAAAATACAATATATCAACCTTTGATTCTGTATAAATTTAATCATCAAGTTTGTACAAACTCTGTATTACCTTTTCACATGTATCCTCTTCTCTTGTCTCAAGATTGAAAACTTAGTAGTAAGGTTCCAATAAACCAAATCTCTGTAGTGCAATTTAGTCTATAAGAAATGTATTATTCTAGCTACAACAAAGATATTTATCGATCTATCTATCTAAAAAAAAACATAATTTAACCTGAATAGCATAGTGAGTATAAAACCATCTGAAATAATATATTCTAAAAACATCTTATGTGAAAGAACTCACAACCGATAGGTGCATAATGCGCGGGGTCCTTGAAAACACCATGCTAACCAAGTGCTTTAAAAGTATCAAATAAATTGAACAAATTCTATCTATTGACCGATACTGATCGAAGGCGTTTAAAAGAAATTATTCTTAATGATTTTCGGAGACCTACATGTTGCGGTCTTGTACATTAAGTTAATTAAATATAAGACCGTTTTCAGTACACCCTTTAATACGTTATTTCGAGTTTAATTACTTCGAAAATTGGGTGTGTTGTCGTTTGTTTACACTAGAACTGTAACTTTTCCTAAAAAGAAAACTTTTAAATTTTAAACTTTTTCAAGTTTTCCAAGCCTAGCTTAAAATATAAGGACCAAAACCGATGACAGGCAAACAGATGAATGGACATGGTGATACTTATCATCTACACATGAAAACATGTATGTATATATGTACTTAGGGTGCACAAACAAAAACAAACAGAGCATCAGCAAATGCGATGATGGGAAAGTCATTTGCAAAAGGCACCACTGACTTTGCATTCTAAGTTAGTTAGTCTTTATTTAGCTTCATACAGTCATTTAAAATATTTACATTATTTACATTTTTAAATTAAATGTAGACTAATAGTATAAGAAAACAGTATAAAGGATATAAGAAATAAAGAAATGAAAACAAATATATATGTATATATTTTTTTTTTGTTTAGTTCACATTAGTCCTAATAATTTCTCTTTTAAAAATATGGTAATTTGTTTCAGCTTTCAAGTTTGTGGGTAAACTGTTGAAGGCTTGAAATTCCATATAAGGCATTGCCCGCTGGCCTCTTGTTGATCTTGCTACCCGCACTCTTAGGTCTCCTGTACTTCTCAAGTTATACAACGAGCCGTCAGATAATTCCACGTTTTCAAGAAGATAGTTTGGGCACGTTCCGTTCTTAATTTTATGAACATATAGCATTGCACACATGTAAAGTCTTTGGCTTATGGTTAAACAGTTTAAAGCGTTTATCATAAATGTTATGTGAATGTATCTATTACTTTTTAGAATTATACGCATTGCTTTACTTTGTAGGACTTGTAATCTGTTAATTTGGTACTGGAGATATGTATACAAAGCACTCGCGCAGTACTCAAAATGAAGTTTTATAATAACATTATACACTTTAATGGCACAATTCATAGATAAGTTTTGTCTTATTATTCGTAAAAGACAAATTGTTTTTATAAATTTTTTTACAAATGTAATCAATATGATCACCCAATGTTAGGTTTTTGTCTACCATAATGTCAAGATGTTTAACTTTATTCACCACCTCAATCTGGACATAATATTAAGGGACGTTTCAGGCATATTTTTGTTCACAATCATATACTTAGTTTTTTCCGCGTTTAGAACAAGTTGATTCATTTTTAGCCATTCACTTACTGCTTTTAAATCACTGTTTATATTATCTATACATGTTTCTAAGTCACTTTCACTAAAATATAAAAGACTATCATCTGCGAACAGTACTAAATTCGAAATTCGACTTTGAGAGATACAAAAAATACGTACTTATGTACATAGCTACTCCTGAAGAACGTGAAATAAATATTATGAGCCTAATCCCTCGTTTTGGTGATTTGCACTGACCGGCAAGATCGCTTGATTTAACCATTCCAGGCTGTTGAGGCATAATTGGCCTGTTGCCTGAACGCCATCCTATTTTTTCCGTTTATCATAATCAAACGGCTTTGGTCACGTTAACTGTAATACACTCGAGTTTTATCTGTATTTGCTATTATAGCTGGATTCATTCATTGATATCCTTTATTTACAGGACTAACATTAAATACAAAATGACTAAAAAGTCAATTTATTATTATATTTATTGGAGTAAATTTAACATTTTTTCCTCAACATTTTGGTTGGCAGCCATAAGTAAGAAATAAAAAAAATGAATTAATTTTATTTTGGCACGTAAACCATCCACATCTTAGAGTTTTATTTTAATCCAAGTTTCTAAGCGTAATCCTTAGAAGTAGGTAAAAAAAAAAACTCGCTACTTAATAAATGCTCAGACTCCTTTTTTTGTGAGGTGTTTTGTAGTCAGTAGCCTTAAACTCTTGAAGCTTCGAAAGAGAATATCCGTGAAGAAAGCGAGAACCTTTCGGCGGAAGTTCTGGTAAATGGATGGAAAATGCCATAAATTGGGACCGAATAGCCATCAAGTCTGACAACTGTTACATCGGGTGCCAACTTTTGGGCGGTGTCGAATATTCGTTCACATCATATCAAAGAAAGACGACTAAAACAAACCGTCCGATTCGGCTTCACAAGAGAAATTAACAAAACAAACAAAACATTGTCTTACACTTCAGCTTTATCCACCTTACCTACAGTACAATGATTTTATTGCTAAATGTATAAATGTACACAATTATTAATTAGGTATTTACAGGTACAGGCCTAAAAAAACAATCGAGAGATGTTTATGTTTAATCTGTCTAGTTGCCAATTAACGTATGTATGTTTACTCCCAAGTGCAGCCTAGCTGGAGTTGAGAGTGCCATACACCAACTAGCTGATAAAAATAAAATGAATAGTTTTTCCAATTCAATCTTCCTGTTGACTTCACCAATCTGAGAGAAGATGCACATGAACGTACTTTGTATGTAAAATACTGTTTAAATCTTAATATACCAAAATAACGCGCATTCGCGTACCTGCCAGCATATTTTATACAATGAGCTTATATATGTATAAGTAGCTATATATGTATATGCACAAAATAACAATAAACAATCACTGCAAACAGGTTGAAAATGAATAAAGATATAATAATACCCCAACTCAAACAAGTCATCAATAACAAGTTATAGATAGAATCATGGATGTGCAAATGTCGAAAAAGCAAATGTTACGTTCAACAAAACAAAAGGCATCTAACCCAACTATTAAAACTTAGCTGAATAACACATTTCAAATGGCTTTAGACGCCTGCACGTCTTAGATACTTTAAGAACTCTTCTGAGAATCGTTTGTCGGCTGCTTGTCTCACATCGATGATTAAGAAGGTTATTCGATTTTTTATTCCATCACGTCATCACGTCCTAGACATTGGGTCTCCAGGATGATACTTATATTAGATAAAAGAAATGTTGTATTTGTGTTAGAAAGAAGTTTGTGTGTTCAGGAATAGCTATTGGAACTTTTTTTTTAAATTGCAAAAAAGCTTTGCTTGCATTCGCACATCAGTCGTATTTAGCAGTCCTATTCGTGTGTATGTATTTACAGGTTACCTAACTTAAGGATTGTTTTTGTATCACATTGTGATCACAACTATCGGTTTAATGGGTTGTAGCCATGACAAGCGTATGACATCTGTTGTTCGGTCCTTCATTTACTCTGATTTTATGTGTATTCTTATCCAGTGCTTGTTTCACTTCTATTAAGCTCTTATGCATTATTTCACAAATTGATATTTCAAAAAACAATTTCAACAAGTAAGCAAATCCATATGTAACTGTTGTCATCAGTATAGCTTGACCAAAGCCCAAATATGGCTATTGTTTTGCTCATATTTGGTCCTAGAAAGTGATTTAGGGCCGATTTTTCAATCGTCAGATAAGTAATCAGATAAGACTTAACAGTCAGATAACACAAAAATACATTTTTCAATATGCGTATAGCACCTATTCTAGATATATATCAGTTATCTGCCGAATAAAATTATCTGGTCCTCAGTTAGCTGGATAAACTTTAACTGACTGTTTATGAACTGTCAAAAGTGAGAATTTTAAATTTAATTTAATTTTTGTAAGAAATATGGATTTTTTCGATATTTGCTATGATTTTGCTATTGAAGAAGAGAATAACGTATTCAATTACTTCAATTAACCCTTAAGAAAGCACCACCAGTGCAATGAGGGTCAATGTTTTCCATATTTTTTTTTAGCTTTCAAAATTTGTAAATACCGAAACTTTTCAAATTGAAGTGCCAGATAATGTGAAAAATAGTCTGCTAGCTCTAACATATACGATTGTCACTGTATCTATCTCTTTTTCATTCCAGTTTCGTGAAGTTAGACACAATTGAGCTTGACAAAATCGTTCAGTTACAATCTAGGAGTTATTCGATGATTGAAAAACTAAGATCTACTTATCTAGTAGATAAAGAATGGAATACATTTATTCGTTAGACAGCAATCAGACTGTTTAACTGACGATTGAAAAATTGGCCCTTAAATGAGGCTGTTCATCTTGATCTGAGAATAACGACATTTTGATGATATGGTTGTTGTATTTTGAACAAAAATTCTGTGGGTATACTTTTTCAGCTCTTGGCGACTTTTTTAGCGACGTACCTACAATTTCAGCGGCAACTCTGGACACAAGTACTCCGCAATCTTAAAAAGCATTTAAATAACTTAACGTTAACAAATTTTATTAAATTATTGAATGAAAAACAAAGAAAATAGTAGAAGAGTAAAAGCTATCTATTTTTTTTTTTTTTTTTTCAAGAAAAGACTGGTGTACTTTTGCAGCACAGTAAATTACAACAAATGGTTTTTTTTCATCACATCAAAACCGACAGGACAATTTATCTTCTAAAAAGATAATTTAATACCTAATATATTTTTTTTTTAATTGTAAAAAAAATTGTTGATATCATGCACATTCTGCACCAAAATTCTCAACATGTGAAATTAATTTCTAAGAGTGGGGGTAAAATTCTTTCAGAGAAAGACAAATACCCAACAATTTGCAGGAACAGAAAAGCTGTCCACTTTTTGTTGTATTAATTTACTTGAAATTATTTTGCAAGCCAGCAACAACGCAAATATTTGACAGAACTCATATTTTTGTCCAAAGAAATTTCTTGAACTAAAATTCGTAGCATGGGAAAATTCTTACTGCCTTATGAGCTCTTTCTTCTGTGAAAAACTACAAAATTTTGCCGTGCGGGAACAGAAATTTACGTATTTTTAAGTGCGGGACCAGGCCTCTTACGGTTTTCCTGTAGTTTGTATACCCTATCCTAAAGGTATATTAAGTTTGATACATAGTTTGTAACATAGAGAAATGTTAATGATCAGCATCAATAGCCGAGTCGATTAAGCCATGTTCGTCCGTCCGTCCGTATGTCACCAGTTTTTGGGCCTTAAATTTTGAGCTAGGTAAGCAATACAAGTGTAAACATTTTTAAAATCCGCCCACTTTTCAAAAAAATCACCTTTTTTCACTATTTTCATATGAAACTCGAAAAAACTTACTTGAGCAAATATGTAGCTATCCACTTAATCTACAAATCGTCTATACATTGCATATGGCCACGCCCATTTTTTAGGGGCGTTTACTTCAAAAATTTATTTTCGATTAAAAATATTATATATTATATATATATTATAGGGAAATAGAAAATTTTGTGAATACATTTTCCTCCGCCCACTGACACGACCAAATAAGATAGGGATAGGGTACCATACGATACGCTCCACGCTCCAGGCGGATTGTAGCATTTTTCACTGTTTTTTTTCTTCGGGAATTGATCACCAAACCTCTTATTCAATGAATACACTACTACTACACCGTGGCCGCCCATTAGCTTAAGAAAAAGGTGGTTTAAAGAGTATTATGATATGTTCCAGTTCCATACGTTGTTGTTATACTTATGCACATTTCAGTCATATAATATCCTTCCTTCTAAAAACTGATATTTATAGATATTATTTTGCTACAATTTATGAATCAAAATAAACAAAATACATAAATGATAGAAAACCCATCTACGAGCTCTCTGTAAGTTGTTTGACTTGATACGATTGATAATAACAACAGAGAAATAGGGGTGTATCTAAAGCAAACTGTGTTACTTAAAAAGGCAAAAGCTAAGATGATAACGTCACCCCGCCAATCTGCATTGCTAACTTTGTGAATTTTTGAAATTAAGCTGTGACATATTTAGTGAATATCTCCACCAAATTTGTAATTTCTTATAATTACTTGATTTATATATTATAAAACCAAAGAGGTTCTGCGCCTAAAAGTTCAATTCAAAAGTTCAACATTCACTTGTTTTAATAAGATCTGTTGTCTACTAGTACTCTTTCTTTATACATAGAATGAATTTCAAAAAAGGATTATTTGTCGTTGAGTAAAGTAGTTAAAAATGATTACTTCCTATAAGGGTAGTATGTATTCCTCTATGAAAATTCCCTGTTCGATAAGTCTATTAGCATAATAAAGTACGAATTAATCTAAATAAAAATAATAAGAAAAAAAAAACAATCCCTGTCAACATCATCATCATTGACTTTATTTCATTCGACGCTCTCTGCGTCGGTGACTCCTTATCTAAGTTTATTTCAAAAACATATACCTACTATCGCATTCACTCTTTCTAGATACATTCGCTTGCTCCATGTGGATACGTCGTTCTCAACTCGTTTCTGTATATTCTCCAGCAAAAATGAGAGGCTACTCTCTCCCACAATTGAAATTTATCGAATGCGTCATTGAAGAAAATGTATTTGGTCACCTGTTAGCTGCGAGCTCCGACTAGCTCTATAGCGGCGACGACGGCGCTCTCTAGTTCACATTTGTTGGGCGCATAGTATGGGCCTTCGTCGCGTGTTAAAAGGTTTCTTAAAAAATTCTAACTCCAGATAAATTCATTTTGTAGGTCGATTCTCTCACAGGCAGAAGATTTTCTAGTCCCAAAACAGCTGTAAAGACTGAAAGTTCTCTAATTCTGTCGAGTGTGGAAAAAGATCTACATTATTTGTTTTGTTTAATAATAATTTGATTTGAGTTTTTTTTTCATTTACTTTTTATTTTTGTTTCATATTTATCTGTGGCCGCGTTTTGCTACGCGTTTTATATTTCTTCTTTCCACTTGGCTTCGCTTGACATCATCACAATGGGTGTCTCACAAAATGATGTAAGTATACTGACCAAAGTGCTTAATGTATCTAGATACTTTGTCTGTAACAGTGTCGTGGCGGCACATGGTGCACGCGATATTTGAATTTCTCAGCTCACCCGATTTAAAAGGGGCAGGCGGTAGTTGTATTGTTGTGTTTTTTCTGTGGTGGCGCGTTGTGCTCTGATTGGGGAACTACCATCCACCACCGGTATAACCTTAAGGAGGGTCGGGGAAGATATGTTTCTTCGGTTTATGCATTTAAAATGTAATTAGCCGCATAATGTGACTCAGGCTATACCTATTGACAGTCATGAGTGTAAGAGATAAGATAACAAAAGTTCGGATTGTTGTTGTTTGGGGAATTAATTGATTGAGTCTGTCGTTACAATCGGCGGTAGCAGTAAGGGTGGTGCCGTAATTGTCCCCGAAAAAAAATCTTTAGTCAAGGATATCGGTTTTTATCGATAAGAGTAATAATGGAGTACGCATTGGAATGGGTATTCAGTTTGCTCTCGTCGTTATCGTTGGGTTTTGATGAATTAATAGAATGGACTACTCAAAACCGTGGTAAGTGAAATTTATTTGCACGATAACTTATGTGTGGATGACTAATGTTTATTATACACATTATGTGTGATGTGAATAAAAAAAAAACTGAACTTTCGTTCAGTTTTCAAATGCCGTCCGATTTTGAAAAATTACCTTCCAGTTCTTATCAAAATCCTCTTATCTTTTTATTGATGTTTTGCTATGTCTACTCCTTAATCACCAGCAATTCGGAATTTTTATTTAGTTGTAGGAAAACGCATGTTTTTAGCAATGTACCCCTATTGCATCAACCTAATATTTCCCCTTTGTAGTGAAATTTATTTAACATCAATATTGACGAATTGAGAGGTAGCCGTAATGAAATTCAGTGAGATTTTCCATATGTCAAAACCTTCCGTTACTGAAAGGTATCCAATCTTGATCACACCATGAAAATAAAACAGATCAACAAAATGTTTAGTTTCTGAGTTGTAGTAAAAGATTGAAATGTTGAAATGAGGTTCAACTGACAGAAGAATACAGCAGTAATGTTTTCCTTCTTTTGTTTTGTTGTTTTCCTAACCAAAGCAAAATAATATTTAATTCTTTAAACGGAAAAAATATTAATAAAAATACACGGATAAAGTCGGCTACAGTTCTATATATAACGTACTAGCTCTAATGAGGCACAGAGGGCGCTCACCAATTGAATGTGTTAAACTAAAACTCGATTACAGAATGCTTACAATTCCAAATAAATAAAACTTATTCGCAACGAATACAAGCTAATTTCCCATCCTAGGGAAAGAAAAATAGGAAAACAACACACTTTCGCAGATACAACATCTTTCACCAACTCCAATGCAGGTATACATATATGCATTTTTCGAACTCGACTCAACCCTGGTAGCTGAGTCGAGTTAAGTTAACCGGGTTGAACCTACATATGAACCCAATAAGTTGCAGAAGATCGAGAAGAATGGCGAGCTCACTTCATGAAAGATGAAAGCGTGATTTAAAATGAATAAATAAATAATAGGTCCGTTTGCGTACTTTTTACACTAAAATTCGTAGATTATCAAATTTCGAAGAGTGGGGGTCAAATTCTCTCAAAGAGAGTTCAAATTACGAAAAAGTAAACCCGTTGAACAAGAAGAAGTTGAAAATACACTAATTTGATAGATTTGACAGTTTTCACAAAACAGCCCACAGAAATTTCTTGCACTAAAATTCGTAGCATGGGGAAATTTCTTAAAAATTTCTTCTTTCTCTAAGTTTAAATTGAAATTCGAAACAAAATTTATTAAAACAAAACTTCCAAACTTTTTGAATAAAGATAAAATATATTTCCTTGTTGGTCATATTTCCCCTGTGGGTCCTATGATCTCTAGAACGCCTACGTGTCATCATGTGCGGTTTCTGGAAATCTTCCTCAGCTCTCCCCAACTCTTTCCCAGTAGCCGTGCTTCCTTCTATCCTGATCGTCCTGCACCACGTACTGCTAGGACCGCCACGTACCCTGCCATCCTGAGTAAGCGAGTTCCCGAAGCGCGTGGTTAGCTCTGGACCTGTCCCCTTTTCGGGGAGGGACAAATCACCTCAACAAATCCCTCCACTTCCTTGGAAAATAAAACTGGCTCATATTTTTAAATAACCATGCAACATCTGTATGATTACTTGTGCATCATTCCTTGAACCAAAGAAAGAAATACAAATTGAGCTTAAACTCATTTACACATTTGCAACTCTGACTTAAAACGAACAATTGAAATTTCAGCACTCAAAAACATTACTACTTACATACATATAAGGACGTCTATCACAAACCAATAGCGTCTGGCACAATAAATGTAGACAATGCATGAAGAATAGTTTAAATATCAATGTTAAGACCTACAGTTACAATATGTCTCTAGATGGGGACGGTTCATTCGATGTAGTACTAATTTAGAACTAGATTAATATTATCAGAGTTGCATCCGATGTCATGACCATGACCAATAGTAATAGTCGTTTGTTATTTGCGTGTCTATTTTCGTTGAGTGAGTGTTCATTTATAAGTTCGGAAGAAAACAAAGAACTTACTTGAAATAGCTAACCTCTTGTGTACACTGCTGCTCAAAAGTCTTATTATCGGATAGTGATTTGAACTTTCACACGTTAAAGATATACATATATTTGAAATATATAAATATACATATTTAATGTTTTTTTTTCGTTAGTAACAATAATAATTAAATACTGTAATTAGTTTCATTTTTTAATATTCCCATATATTTTTAGTCCTTTTTTTACTATCTTTTGTGTAGTTGCATTCCAAAATAATGTCGAACACTTTTCGTAATTCTTACTACATTATTTGTGTAAAGAATTAATAGCTTACTTATTAGTGTTACACTTAAAACAAATAAACGGAATTGAATGTTTGATTCTTATTTTCTGATCAATTAGAATTAAAGGCATGCCACATGCCTATTTATATCGGCAAACCACTCTTATCTTAGTTCTTACTTTTATATACATTACTAAATAGTACTCTCAAGTTAAATGTAAACTTTTCATCTATATTGTTAATTATTTAAACACTTTCCATAAGACATGAGTCAACTAAAGTTTGTTATTTTTGCCATTCAGCAGATCACGTTTGTAACAACGCTAAGTCCCTTTACCATACATTGATGTATCGTATACCAACTCCTAGCAGGAACAGAATATTGTGCTTCGATGCACTTTAGTTTTATTTACTTTAGAGAACGTAAGAAAATTTATATGTGGCTATCGTTTTGGGGGACCAAGCATCTCTTACAAGACAGTATGGTATTAGATTAAGTTTCATGTTTTTCTGATGAGTGATAGAAAAAAAGTTAACTTTGTCTTCATTGTACTTCAGATACTCTCTCATAGGCGCTTGTGGCACTTCCTTGTAGATAAGACTAGAATATTTTCAGTTGGAAATGCAAATTGCTTATTAGCAAAACCACTTTTTGCTCTCATTCTAGCTAGCTGCTTTTTAAATTTCACTGACGTCGTTTCTGGATTCAATTGATACTTATGGCTACACCTTCAGAAATTTTCAACATCACGCGGATTGCGCTATTTACTTTTCTAATTTTAAATTTTTCCTTCTTCAGTTTTGTAATAAATTTAATTACCGTTCGGAATGTATTTAGCAAACAGTACTTTTCAGGTATACTGTTTTCATTCAATAAAAAAAGTTGTTTATTTGAGCATCTGCACATATAGTGCTTCAGTTTTGGTTTTGAAATCCTTGGTTCCGCCAGCATGATCCGAATTTATCCATTTATTTTCATTATTTGTTCGTTTTTATCCAAATCGAGCATGGCTTCATTTTTTTTTCCTTTATTTTTTATTTGAATTTATCTTTTATTTGCAGCTTTTTCGCTTCTTGCTATGGGCGCTGTTGCTTATCTTGTACATTTCGCGATAGGAATGATCATCCTAAATAGTGAGGTCACCCAAACCAAGGGCGTCCTGTATCCAAGGGAGTCTGAGACGCGGGATGTTCGCAGCCTAGATGGAATGTGGAATTTCCTAAAATCGGACGAGAGTAATCCAACGCAAGGTGTCCGAGAGAAATGGTATCTGGATGACCTCAGTAAGGTAAGGCTAAAAAAAAATGTGTAAGAAATGCTTAAATATTCATTATTTCCAAAATACAAAGATAATAATTTCTGTCAAATTTTTTAGGTAAAGCCCACAATACCGATGCCTGTACCGGCTAGTTACAATGATGTGACAACAGAGGTCAGCCTACGCGATCACGTAGGAACTGTATGGTATGATCGAAAGTTCTTCATACCACGATCATGGGAGGTAGGTCAGAGGGTATGGATTCGCTTTGGCAGTGTTCACTATGAAGCTTTTGTGGTAAGTCAAATGTAAGCTGTTAATCTGAAGTCAGTTAATAATTTGGCCTTTTTAGTGGATAAACGGTCAAATGGCTGTTAAACATGAAATTGGTCATCTTCCATTTGAAGCTGAGATCACTGATCTCGTTAACTACGGCAGAGAAAACCGCATTACAGTTCTGTGTGATAACGCCTTAATTCAAACAACAGTCCCACAGGGGAAAATTACCGAAGTGGCTAAGTAATTAAACAACCAGAGCTTATTATAGAATACTTTTAAACGGTTTTACTTTTTGTAGGGATGGAGGCGTTTCTATAGTACAAACATACTCTTTTGACTTTTTTAATTACGCGGGTATTCACCGTTCAGTGCACTTATATACAACTCCAAAAACTTACATCGAAGAAGTTGAGGTTACCACCGACCTTAATGTGGAAAATACAGGTAGGATAAAACCATTACATATCCTTCGGTGTCCTCTTAGTTTTCCCGTGCCTTTCTAGGATTTGTTTACTACAAAGTAACCAGCAATGGTACAAATGAACTAACCGGCCTCTACGTACAAGTTCAATTGCGCGATCGTGAAGGTGTCATTGTAGCGAATGAGACTTCGAAAGCAGATCTAAAAGGTGTCTTAAAAGTACCTAAAGCTATACCATGGTGGCCATATTTAATGCACCCGGAACCGGGTTATTTATATCAAATGGAAATTTTTTTACATGATGACAATGCAAGTGTGTTGGATGTGTATCGACTTAAAGTTGGCATACGAACCTTAACATGGAATAATACGTCGTTCATGATCAATGGAAAACCAATTTACTTCCGTGGATTTGGAAGGCACGAAGATTCGGATGTAAGATTTTGTTGTCGTCCTTGTATGCTTGGAGTAATTTGTTTTTATTCATCTTTATAGATTCGTGGTAAAGGTTTGGATTTTGCGCTTTTGACTAGGGACTTTAATCTTTTGAAATGGATTGGAGCAAATGCTTATCGGACGTCACATTATCCGTATTCAGAGGAATCTATGCAATTCGCCGACGAACACGGAATTATGATAATCGACGAATGTCCCAGTGTCGACACAGAGTAAGTAGAACATGAAATAGTTTCAGTTAACAAACCGCATGTTGCAAAATAAATTATCCGTTGAACTCTCTAATCTATTCATAATCTGCGAAAATATTCATTCCTCACTTGTAACTGATAATGACACCATTTCCTGCGACATACTCGAAGGAGCTCAGCATATCTTCTCCTTCTCCACTAATTTCGCGTAGCACACGTGCTCGGAACAGATTTAAAGATTTTCTGGTTTTGATTCAGTGGTGTACGGTACTGAGCATCAGAATAAACTTTGAATTCCGAGAGAACCAACCTTATTCTTAAATGTGCGTAGAAAATTTAGGCAGTAGCTTTATGTACAGAGAAAGAGACAGACAGACGGTATTGGCAGACCCACTTTCTCAGACTTTTCTATTGTTTATTTGTGCTTTGAATGGATGTCAGAGCAACAACAACAACATGGAAGTGATAATGCGAAGCCCTTGAATAAAATTCTGCACGTGTGTTTCACGTTTCTGCAGAATGTGTTTTCGGCATAAATGTAATCGTGATGATGCCAAGTGATGCAGATTGTGTAGAATTTAGCATTGGATAGGGAATATGGGGAAAAGTGGTTTACAAATGGAAAAAAAAAACAAATTGCGCGCTATAATTTTTGTTATTAATTTTGCAAAAAAGGCCACAGAAAATCACCTTTATTTAACAGTGAAAAAGAGATTTTCATTTTTAGGTTTCAGTTCTCTAGAAGAAGGACGATACACATGTTATAGAATCAACTCGGTCTCGTCATTGAACCGTTTGGTTCTTCACATTTCAAAAATCGCAGTAGAGTGCAAGTCAAGCGCAGTGGCGCAGCAGATTTTAAATATTTTTTTAAAAATCGTAGTAGATCTACTGCAATTGCAGTAAAGTCATAAACACCGAGTACGTGCAACTACTTGTGGTACGAATATCGGGTCCAATGTGGAAAGTAACAATTCAATGTATCCTTTCGCGGAATTTAATGTAAAAAATCTAATAAAGCTTTTCTGAGGCGACCCCAAATCTTTTTTTAAAGTCACAAAAAATCGGCGTATGAGATCTGGAACAGTGGCAATTTTGTTCATGTAGATCTGCCCTAAATAAACACTTGCGGGTTAACAGAAATACGATTTTTTACTATTGAAGAAATCTTGATAGTAATTAGGTCCGTTCGCGTACTTTACGCACTAAAATTCGTTAATTATACAATTTCAAAGAGTAGGGGTGAAATTCTTTTAGAGAGAACTAAAATTACGAAAAAGTAAACGAACGGGTTGAACAAGAAAAAGTTGAAAATACAAAAAAATTTGTTTGCACTAAAATTCGTAGTATGGGGAAACTCGTTTCTCTCTCGTGAGCGCTCTCTTCTGTGAAAAACTAAGAAAATTCTCAGTACACGAACAGCTTTTCGTAAAAATTCGCTGTTTTGGGAGGGTACGCGAACGGACCTATTAACTTTTGAAACACTTTAGGAATTAGGGCGGTAATTGCAAACGTTTTCATTAGGGCCGGATTTATGAATTGGAACAATGTGCGATATATCCAAACTTGCAGACGGGATTAATTTCAATAGAATAAGATGAAGTGGAAAAGATAAAGAAGTTGCGCAGTTTTTAAGTAAGATAGATGAAATACCATCAGGACATTCACCTGTTATGCCCTTAAGGTCAGTAAGAGCATTTTCAATGTCTTGTCTATCAAACATCAACACATATCATGCATATGCATATGGGTTTTAAGTTAGAAAAGGAATTAGGTCCATCATGCAGGCTATAGACTGAACTATTTGCATACTATTCGTGCAAAATCTATGTCAATGGAAAATCGATTCGATTCGGAGTCAAATATTTGTAGATATTTCTTCGCATTTATGCGATATGGCGGTGTCACTGCGGCTATCATGAAAATCGAGTGAAAATGCGAATCCATTACACCATTGCGTTGCATTTGAAAACTTATTGATGCATCCAATCACAAATCGATCAAGAAAACGAAACACGTAAACGTTGGGACTAAAAGAATCGTAAAATGACAACCTTGGAAATGCCTAAACTTCTCAAAACGTAGAACAAAAGCACAGAAGCATCGATCTATTCAGTAACGCGTACGTAATAAATGTTACTGGCTATTGTTGACCAATGCACTAGATACGGCACTGCCGTAATATATTCTGGTTCATTTTTGCATTTTTTGTTTGAGTCTATAATATAGGGCAAGTATTGGATTCATGAATTCTGACATAACGATGATACAGAAGCTCGAAAAAGTGGGTCTGCGGATTCTGCCTGTCTGTCTTTGTGGGGCGATTTGCATCAAAATTCGTATTTGAGCTCTGTAGGATCACCAGTCGAGGCGAAATCTGAATTTTTGTTCTAGCCCCTTTATTAACCATACTTTTACTTAAGGCCAATTTCACAAAAAGACGGTTTTCTCGAGAACGGCTCTAACGATTTTGATTAAATTTCATATTTGAGTTACTCTAGACAAACGCTGGTGGTAGATAAACCGTTTTGGCTAAAAATACGTATAACTGTTTTTTTTATTAACTGGTTTTAGAAATATGGCTATTTTTCGGCTCAAGTTCAATGGATTTCGCTTAAAATCGAAATGTGCTCAAGATTTCATGTTTTGATAAAATGTGGCATTTCAAAAATTCGATAGTTTTTTTTTATTTAAAATTTCTTCATTTCCAACTACCAGCATTTCGGTGCAAGTACGTACGATCCGATCTCGACCAATAACCTCACAAACACAGTTTTCAAAATACAAATCGAACGATCTCGTTTTGTGGAA
This sequence comes from Chalcosyrphus nemorum, assembly GCA_949716465.1. NCBI lineage: Eukaryota > Metazoa > Arthropoda > Insecta > Diptera > Syrphidae > Chalcosyrphus > Chalcosyrphus nemorum. Next base: position 12,851,354 of record OX454335.1, read on the forward strand.
CAAAAAAGCTTGACAAACACTTAATAAATGTAGCCTTCCGCCTAGCGCCCAGACCATAGGTGCTAAAAGTATAAAAAAATTGGAGTTGAATACATGAGATTTTGTGTAGTTTGTGGAATAAATATGAACATTCCTATATTTTATTTAAATAATTTGCCCGAATGGATCGTACATATTGGAATGGTTATATCCTACTGTTCAAAAATAAATAAATTTTGAAATATATATGTATACATATGTATATGTACAGTCAACTCTCAATTAGCCGGCATTCTATTAACCGACAACCCTATTAACCTGGGGGGGAATTTATTTACAAAAAAAATATTTTTTTTCGAAACCAAATTTCCGGGATTCACTCTATTATCCGTGATCTTTTTCATTAATTCCCGTTAACTCTTGTATTTTCATGTTACGTTTGTGTTTTTGTTCGTTCTCTTAATTTTTCTCATTTAGTAAATCGATTTCTTCGTAAGTGCACGATTTCTTTTACACATATGTAAATGGATATTTTATAAAAGTGAGTGGATTTCGTATTTGCTAATATGATTTTCGATATTCCGTGCTTTTCGATTGTCCGGTATGAGCTCGGATCCGAGCATCCCGGTTAATCGAGAGTTGACTGTATATACAGTGGACGTCCAATATAACGAATGATATAATATTTGAAGCAAACATGGGCATTATTCAATTAAAATATTAATCAATTAATTTTCAAATAAAAATGCTGATAAATAGTTTTTCAAATGAATTCTTCAAATAAGGTTTCTGTAAAAAACTCTTCAATTAACTTTTTTGCTTATTTTAAAATACATTATTTGCAAATAAAACATTTGCAATATACTGAGTGTGAAAATATTACATAAAACAAAAATTGTAGTGAGCAAAGCTTGCAGCCATAAATATATTCGTTAAATCGGATAATAAATTTGTTTGAAAGCGTTCGCTATTAGGAGATGTCAATGCAATTTTTATAAACGTTCATTGTATCGGAAATTCGTTGTATTCGTTACACTGGACGTACACTGTATATATATACATATTTATACCCTATCCTAAGGGTATATTAAGTTTGATACATAGTTTGTAACATAGAAAAATATTGAAGAGAGACCCAATAAAGTATATATATAAATGATCAGTATCAATAGCCGATTCTATTGAGCCATGTCCGTCCGTCTGTCTGTCACCAGTTTTTGGGCCTTAAATTTTGTGCTAGGACAAGGAACTTTGTAAGTGAGGTCTTTGGACTTCGAGACAGAACAAGTGTAAACATTTTTAAAATCCGCCCACTGACACGCCCACTTTTCAAAATATAAATTTTCTTCAGTATTTTGTATGAAACTCTAAAAAACTTACTTAAGCAAATATGTAGAGATTTTATTACTCTACAAATCTTTCATACATTGTATATGACCACGCCTACTTTTTAGGGGCGGTTTTCTTCAAAAAACAGTTTTCGCCATTTTCGTTGGAAAAATATCACTTCGTAGTTGAAAAAATTTCAAAATCCGCCCACTACCATGCCCAGTTCTTGAGAAAACTCTTGTTTTGGAATAATTTGGAAAAGAAAAACACTTAGAAATAGGATAGGGTATCACACGATCCGCACCAGACGGATTGTAGCATTTTTTTAAAATATTTTTCTTTTTAATTTTTGAGTGCTATATTCTTTTGCATGGCAAAAGCTCGTGTTTTGTTTTAATTGAAATCCATGAAGTATCAACAAGCCAGTTAACAAGCAAAGTACCGTTATTTTTTTTTACAAAACTTCGTAATAGCAGAATTGTTTAATATCTCGACCTCCATTTTTTTACGAATTCAATGTGTGCAAGTGTAATAGACTGGTATCTCAGAACAGTATTACTAGACATATGTATGCACTTACTTATAGTCTTATCATTTGGTAGAGTTGCATAAAACTTCAACTTTCACTCACTCATGTATATGCATTGTTTATATCGAAACCAAATTAAGGTGTGCCTATGCACGATATGAATAATATTTTCTTCTATTTAACGAAAATATAAAATGTCCTGGACAGTATTGCACGAGGCCCTCCTCCCACTTGCCCAATTTTTATACCCTATCCTAAGGGTATATTAAGTTTGATACATAGTTTGTAGCATAGAGAAATATTGTAGGTACACCCAATAAAGTATATATATAAATGATCAGCATCACTAGCTGAGTCGATTGAGCTATGTCTGTCCGTCCGTCTATCCGTCCGTCTGTGTGTCACCAGTTTTTGGGCCTTAAATTTTGAGCTAGGTCGATGAAATTTTGTATACGAGGTCCTTGCAAAAGTAAGCAATACAAGTGTAAAAAAAATTTAAAATCCGCCCACTGACACGCCCACTTTTCAAAAAATTCACTTTTTTCAGTATTTTCATATGAAACTTGAAAAAACTTTCTGAAGCAAATAGGTAGATATGTTTTTACTATACAAATCTTCTATACATTGTATTCGGCCACGCCTACATTTTAGAGGCGTTTATATAAAAATAAACTGTTTTTCGACGGTTTTATTAGAACATTATCAGTCCTAAGGAACAAAATCCAGTATATATTGAAAAAAATTTAAATCCGCCTACTACCATGCCCACTTATTGGAAAAATTGGTGTTTTGGAGTAATTTGATAAGATATTGAAAAAAAAACTTTTGTATACAGGAAATGGATAGGGTATCATACGATCCGCTCTAGACGGATTGTAATTGATTTTCATATGTTTTTCCATTATGATACTTATATGTAAGTACTTTTATCTACCCGAGGCAAATCACACTGGTCATCAGATCGCCGGTCGTCTCTGTCAGCTAATACCGACTTAACGATCTTCATGTTGTGTGATATGAACTTTTGACAACATTAATTATGGACTACAAAATTAATTTAACTCGTGAATAACTCGATCTTATGGCTCCGTTCATGCAAAAGTATTAAGCTACCGTTAAAGCTGAACTATCAAAGTCGGACGAAATCGCTAGCGAATAACTAAATTCTACGTTAAGTTTTCAACTTGACTTATGGAAATGCCCATAAAAGATTTAATTTACTAATTTCATCTATTTTGTTGCTTTTAAGTCCGATAAGACATTATTGAGCTGTGTAACTGACGTAAAATTTAACATTTTCCCCACTTAATTCACTATTATCGTTAGTCCTTATTCCTTATTTTATTTCAAGAGTTTTATTACTGATGGCACATAAACAAAAGATAAGCAATCAGTGTTGGAATCATTAAAATCGGTGCAGAAAAAAAAAATCGGTTCCAGAAAGGACAAACTTTCGCTTTAGCGGTTTAATTATATAGACTAGTGTAAATGATCAATCAATAGCGGATTCATTAATATGTTTATTTTCTTCAACTTGTAAGTCTCACTCTCGTGCCAATATGTTCAAAAATATTTCACTGTAATTTGCTGGATACAGTCTCCTTTCTCGCAATCCTAAGTTAAGAATATTTGGTTTAATATGACACTTATGTAACTTCTCGATTTTTCTCTTTTTAGAAATTATAGCCAAGCTCTATTGGATAAGCACAAATCTTCCATGGAACAATTGGTCCATCGCGATCGAAATCATGCCAGCGTGGTAATGTGGTCCATCGCTAATGAGCCAAGAACGAGTCAATTCCATGCCGATTCGTATTTCGAGTTAGTAAATTGAATGTATTTTATGAATTGTTTGTTAAACCTAAATATATTTCCATAGGTATGTAGCTAACTTCACAAGATCACTCGATCGCACCCGCCCAGTAACTGCCGCCATTGCAGTTCCTAATACAGATGACAAAGCTGTAAGTAATAGATCACCTTTCCATCCATTTTGACTTTGCTAACTTCTTGTACACCTGTTGTAGGCCAAACATTTAGATATTATTAGTTTTAATCGTTATAACGGCTGGTACTCCAATGCCGGCCGTTTGGACATGATCACTAGCCGAGTGGTAAATGAGGCTGTTGCATGGAATAAGAAACATAATAAACCAGTTTTGATGTCAGAATACGGAGCCGATACTGTTGAAGGCTTGCATTTCGTAAGAACGGGATGTTTTTGGTTGAATGAACTGCCTTTAGAGCGTCTTTTTTTCCTTTTAGTTACCATCATATGTATGGTCAGAGGAATACCAAGCAGAACTGTTCTCCCGACATTTCAGAGCATTCGACATCTTGCGCAAAAAGACCTGGTTCATTGGGGAGTTCGTGTGGAATTTTGCTGATTTTAAGACCGCACAAAGTAAAAAGATATATTCATACCAAATCTGTGTTCATTTCTCTCTATTTCGTTTCAGCTGTAACCCGAGTGGGTGGCAACAAAAAGGGAGTATTCACCCGTAATCGTCAACCAAAGTCAGCAGCGCATCTTCTACGAAAACGATACTTTGCGCTAGGCCGAGAAGTCGATCAATGCAATTTCCCTGAGGATCTCTTTACATACATTACGGACAGTGCACCAAGTAAAACACACGATTCCACCGATTTGTAAAGCCTTATATACATACATAAAGAAGACGTTACGTAGGAAAACAATATTTAACCAGGTTTCATCGATTACGAGGACGTCATAGAAGAAGAATTCTGTACATAATTTTATTTTTGCTTAGACTATAAGTTCCATTCGCCAAGACTTTACTATTGTAACAATTACTTACACACGCGATAAACAAAGTTTTATATATGTAATTAAAAAGGGATATTGATCTTTTATTTCAAGAACTTAAGACAGATTGGGAGACTGTATTTAACATAATAATATAATGCGGAAAACAATATAAGATATAGTGTGGGGCAAAATTAAGTCACTGATCACGAAAGGATCAAGCTAGGAAATCCTTTTGCATAGGTACTTGAACATTAACGAATGTTTGCAGCTTTTTCGTGATTTTTGCGGTCATCCTTCGAGTATTATATTGTAGCAGCAAGGATTCAACGTTAACAGTCGTAGCTTGGTGTTGAAGCTTTCACCAAATTGTTAAAAGTATTCCAATTGCTTTGGCTGGCTATATTTGGTCGGGTAACTATATTCTGTTGAGATAATACTCCCAAGGCAATGAAAACTCTTTTTTTTTCTTCATTTGATCATTTTATATTTTTTATTTCTTCACATTTGGTGAAAGATCTCTTTTTTTGCGAGACAGTATGGAAATGTACATACATACTATGTATATTCTCAGCCTAATCAACGATTTTGACTTTGGATGCAAGTGTCCATTGAATTCATCCATTTCCTGTCGATAAAACTCATTTAGCATATCGTCAGTCACCAATAAAACAATATTGGTGAAAGAATACAGCCTCGCCGAATTTGAGACTTCAAATTGCTAAGATAGCATTCCTCTGTGCAAAACGAGATATGTAGACCGATCGTACGTAACCTTGAAAGCTGCTTCTAATTTATCTGGAATGGCTCTCCTGTGTAGAACACGCCTAGTAAATTCCTTTTTTTTTAAATCGGTAAATAGCACGTGAAGTAGCAATCGTCAATGAAAGTACTGTACCGCAAGATGTTAATGTGGCCAACACATGAACATCCAAAACGAAAACCTGCTTATCCAGCGTAAAACTGTTTTTAAGTACAAAAAGGGGCCAGTGCTTTGGATGGGCGTCCTACCGAAATGTCCAATCACCAATTACCACAATGTGTCAACGCTGTGCGGCGATGGGAAACTTCTTCCCGCAACACCTTCTCTAGCCACAATGTTTGACGATTTTCTCCGTATATCTTGTTTCCAATTAAATTAGTTGGAGTCGTCGACTGTATTACTTTTGCACATTGCCCTTCCAATAACTTTTTCCTGTTCTGAAATGTTACCATCATAGTGGATATTCATTTCGACCAGAGTATATCCATTATAATGAGTAGGGACACTCTCTCTACATATGCATTTCCTAATACCACAAAACTCTCCCTACAACGCTTCTTATATTCATCTACTTCTCATATCTGTGTAACTTAGTGAGGACAGAAAACGAAAACGGTCGAGAGTGTTCCTACTCATTATGGATATACTCCGATTTCGACTCCAATCTCAGTTGAGGTTAGAAATATATCGATGTATAGATACTGATTAATTTGATCGCTGTTTGCTATTTGAATTTTACAGAACACCTGAAATACCCCTATCATCAAAACCTTGTGGATCTGAGATTCACTTCACTCATTCGATCCACGTTCACTTACATATCATTATAACCACCGAAACCAATGAAATTTCAACTTCGGTATTATTAAATCCGTTTCAAGCGAATCGGTAACGTGAATGATTATTCACTGTTTCAGTAAAAACGGGCGGATTGATCCCTTGGACGTCCTAAGCTAAGGCAATTAGATTCTGAAGACAAATGCAATACATACATGTAACAAAATATATCTTTAAATTAACTGCATTTGAATGTTTTTCGTGGTCGAACTTCTATATTTACCCGCAACTTTTTTTTAATTTGAAGTCTGGAAACTACCATTTTGACTGATTCTTGCAAATTCAGAAAAAAATCAAAATAACTAGCATTAACTTTAAGAAAGGTTTAATTTTGATTATACAATTAAAAGGATTCAGTCTGTTTGTGGCTCCACAACTTTCAGGCATTCATCGGCGAATTCAACGAACAATGGCTCCTGCATTGCCACTCGCATTGCATTCCAAGCATTTGGGGCAATATCTATTTCCCGGAGAAGACTCCGTAAGTGTGGATTGTAGAGGAGATTCTTTAGGGGTTCACATGTTCCTAAAAATAAAATGTAGTCATGGCGTCATTTCATTCTAAGGAACTTACTTAATTCCTCCAGCTTAGTAGGATTCACTGTGTCCTCTGTCTTGAATGGTGGAAAGATAGTCGGTTCCTCTTCATCGGCGGTTTCAGGTGATGGGGCCACAGCTGTGCATTCAATCTCTTGGTGCTCTTTGAAGCAATTAACAGTGCAACTATATAAATAATAAGGATAAATAATTGTCTAGTTATACAAAAATGTGTTTAGTGTTCTAATGAACTCACTACGGTCCCTGGCATTTAGGGCATTTGTATTTTCTCGTATTTTCTTTACAAACTACACAAATGGAAATCATCGCGGATGAAAATTTGTAAATAAATTTTGTACTAAGAACTGTCACGTTTGTACATCATTTTCCAGTGTTCAGAAAATGTGGTGCAGTTCTTCTATTCACTGCTAGATGTCACTCTGAGAAAACTAAATGGATAGGTAGCTTACCAACAGTGAGTAGTACAACTACGATGTACTGAAGATTAGCTCTGGCGACCTAATGCTAATGTGTCGTTGATATTTAAATTTTACAACAATTATTTTTCAAACGAGTCAACAGATATTACGACAGGAATTTACCTTTGACATCGAGCTTAATTAAAGAATTGGCCCAACCAAAATAAAATAATAATTGATTCCTTAATTACGTTTAATTACGCCGATTCTTGTAATCGAAGCACATATTAAACAAAATTCAAAAAAATGTAAGGAACAAATTGCGTATTGCAGCTTTGCTATTAATTCGGTGGCCATACAACATGTTCATTCCTTCAGTTTCAAGATAATTGAAGTTTGTCTTTTTTGCTACAATATTATTGAGGAAATTAAGAATTTCGTTTTGTTTTTTGGTCCATGACTTGGTAGTTTTTATGAGTATTCAAATTAAAAATTGACACTGCATACTCTAAATATTAGTTTACGAGTATATTGGGGTGTTTTTTTCCCAAACCCTGCAACAAACATTTCTTATATATGTACCTATATACATTTTTTAATACATAACATAGTTACATTCATACAGCTGTCAGCAGTGTTGTTGGATGTGACCGTTTTAGCACAGACAAAGAATATATATTCTTTGTCTGTGGTTTTAGGTTTATTAGACATTTTACCGCAAAAACCCGTAGGTATAAAAGTGTATAAAATTGTATAGAAGTGTTTGAAATTGTATAGAAGTTTATGAAATTGTATAAAAGTGTAAAAAAGTATCTTAAAGTGTACACATATTTGCATTTTTGACTTTGACTTTTATACATTTTTTCAGTTTTATACCTATTCCTTGCTTTTATACCCTTTATACACCAGCAATATTTTTCAGATGTATAATACACACTTTCATACACCTTACAAAATGTGTATTATACGCCGACTATTACACGTCTAGAGCTCTGACTGTCAGACGCTCGGTGGAGCCGTGAAAAAAGTTGATGGAATTAGGGACCGATTTTACTGCTTCATAATTTGAGATATGTATCGCCAAATTTTCATGTCTTGTTAACAGCGTTTTGTTGCACACGAATGATTTGTGGTAAACACGGCAAAACGGTTTTTCTGACCTACACTCTAACCACGAGAAATTCTGGTTCCCACTCTTTTCTATATTTGCGTACCATGCTAAAGTTCCAAAAACATTTATTTAATTTCTATTCTATTTTCAATTTAACAACTTACCTTATTATATGTACAAAATGTTAAATCTAAATAAACAACACCGGTGTTGAAATTTGAAATATAAAATAAAACACAAACAATTTAAATCTGGCATTTGGAAATTGATGCCAACATCAACCAAAGCTCATAAATTGCAGTGAAAAAATGGGTTTACATATGAAAGTTAATCATTTTGAGACATAGAGAAGAGAAATCGAAAAAAGAAGATGAAAAAATTACGTAGACGGTTTCGTATAGTTTCGTATAATGTAGCATAATGAGTGAAAGATGTAACATGTAGCACGCTACTCGAAAATGTAGCAGTTTTGCTACATACATACATATGTAGCAAAAGTGACATCGCTGGACCTGAGGTTACGTGGGTTTGTTTGAAGCGAAATCATTTCCAGTAATGCGGGGGAATAGATCGTACCGGTTGATATCTGATGCATGATGCATTGGCTCAAGGAGGGGTCTGACAAAGGTGATGTAAAACGACTTTGTAACGTAAAAGTTAGAGAATTCTTTCGACCAATAGCCCGCAGATCGGCTGGGGGCAGGCGTTTCCGGTAGAAGGTTATGGATGGACATTTACTGACGTTAAATTCCAAGAAGTTCATGAGTTCTAAGAGTTCAGGTTTTTTTGAAAAATGAAGAGAATATCGGGGTGGATATAACCTTAACTATTTTAATGTCGTACGCGAAAATAAACAGATCAGAGTATTAAATGATTTGCCCAACATCATTTGTAGTTAAGACGAAGATAAATGGACTAAGACGACTTTCTTGTGGAACGCCTGAAGTTGCAATAATGGGATCGGAGACTGAAAATCAAAAAAGAACTCTGTACTGGCGATTCTCAAGGTAAAATTTCAGCCATGAGACAAAAGATGGTGGAAAGCCAAGGGCTTCAAGTTTGAAGTAAATTGTAGAGTGACATTTTTTATCAAACTCGTTACTGAAGTCGGTGGTAATGACGTCAACTTCCTTACCTACCTCCAGTGCCTGTAGTGTTTTTGAGACAATTTTGGTTAGGTTATTCGTACTGTATCTACCTTTTAAGAAACCGTGCTGATGGGGAGAATGATACCTTACTTGCACCTTTTCTGTGCTTGGCTTGATATTTTTCAAGTGATTTTGACATGCCTCCAAACCAATAGTGCTTGTAAAAATTCTCTAACGTTTGCTGCCATACAAGGTGAATTATAGACTTGTGAGCATTATTATTAACGGACCAATAAAATGCCAGGGGTACAAGGGGCAAGCATCGTGTCTTGCTATTCTCACAAGCGGAGGTACATACGTCGACTATATGTAATTTTCAATCAATTTTCAACTTTTTGAAGCAATATTGCACCATAATGATATGAACTTTCATCGGTAGTCAACGTATGTGATATTTTGTAAGCTGCGAAATGATCATTTGACGTACCGTTTCAGGAAGAAGTAAGAGAGTAAGTGCTCCATTTTTGTTTAGTTCGGTCTCAGTTTACCATCGTCAACTGTAAAGCTAATACGTCTTCAATACATCTTTTCATAAATGAGCATTTGAGAAAGTTAAATGAAAACCCAGATTTTATAAGCACTTTGAGTACCAGCCGAATACGTTCCAACCCCTTCTCGTCAGTAGAGGCCAGCACCAATACATCATCTTCAATCCAAAACAACCATAAAGGTATGCGCTAAATCTTACAAGGCGTTCATAATCACTCTCTAATAAACAGAACGCACATTCTTCAATCCAAAAGGCATAGGTCCATTCGAAAATGCAAACTTTGCGCAAATTATACAAAGCATAGCATTCGTTGCTAATATCTGATGAGGATCAACCGAAGATGCCGGTCATCGATTTTGAAAAGGCGTTTATAAGTGATACTCGGATATTTATTTGGCGTGCCTTGCGCAGGAGATGCGTTCCTGATAAATTAATAGCAATTATCAATGCTACATATGATGGGTCCACATGTCACGTCTTATGTAGAGGAAGGCTGTCTGAGGAATTCGGAGTCCAAAGTGGGTTTCGGCAAGGCTGCATACTTTCACCAATACTGTTTTTATTGGTGATTAGCGATGTGCTGAATGCAGCCTTATCAACAGGAAATGGAGGAATTCGATGGACTCTTACATCTGAACTCAAGCTCCTCGACTACGCCGATGGTGTATGCCTTCTGTCTCACAGAATAATGGACCTTCAAAAAATGACAGAAAATGTAGAGAGAGGGAAGCAAACATCGTTGGGCTGAGTAAAGAGTTTCCAATACCTTGGGAGTATTGTCTCAGCCGAACGCGGAACCAAACTGGATATATTTAGCCGAATAGGTAAAGCAAAGCCTGCGTTTGGAATGCTATTAACAGTTTGGCGAAGTAATGCAATCGTAGAGGCCCTGGGATCCACAAAGGTATACAGGATATAAGTTAGTATAGCATTCGGAAATGCGTATTCAATAAAGCACACTGTTCTAAATTTCAGTAACGCAATTTTTTTTGAGCAAATATAAACAAATCACGTAAATCTCGAAAAACAGGCGAAGAAGAAAAGTAAAAACTAAACAAACAAAATTAATAATTTATAATTTTAGAAATACGATATCTTAAACTCCTCAGTAAATAAAACTTAAATTCCTTTAAAAAAAGGGAGTTTTATTTTTCTACTAAACCGGTGTAAACTGGGATTTGGTGATATTCACATAAACCATAGAGTACCTTTTAATAAATTGTCACTTGATCAGCTAATAAATGGAAAAGGATATCTTTCAGACACTGTGTTGTCATTTAGCTCCCTAAAGTTTAGATACGTCGGTTTTTAACCAGAACAACAGGACTGTTATACGGTCACTACATTTTTTTGCTTCCACAATAATCAATATGACCTTCGCTGTCTCATTCGTTTGGGGTCCTGTAGTGATACGAGTACTAGATGGACACTAAGCTAAAGTGTCCGAAAACTCTACCAGGACTTAAATTAACTGTGCTCTAAACTTTTTCAGAATGTCCAAATCGATATCTTCGAAATTTGACAAAAATGTCTGTACTGTAAACTTCATTGATTTTAAATTCACATCATTTTTCTTTAAATACAAACTATTGACACTTGAATACAGTAAACATAACATTAATATGTATACAATCGCCCTCCAATAGGATAATCGGCAATACTTATTTTAACAAACAACATTCAGCACCGGAATTAAAGAAGAATTAAAACCAGTGCAAAAATGCTACAATCCGCTTGGAGCGGATCGTATGATACCCTATCCCTATCTTATTTGCTCGTGTCAGTGGGCGGTGGAAAATGTATTCACAAAATTTTCTATTTTGCCTTATAAACTAATATTTTTACTCGAAAATTAATTTTTGAAGTAAACGCCCCTAAAAAGTGGGCGTGGCCATATACAATGTATAGACGATTTGTAGATTAAGTGTATATCTACATATTTGCCCAAGTAAGTTTTTTCGAGTTTTATATAAAAATAGTGAAAAAAGTAATTTTTTTGAAAAGTGGGCGTGTCAGTGGGCGGATTTTAAAAATGTTTACACTTGTATTGCTTACTTTTCCGAAGACCTTGTATACAAAATTTCATTTACCTAGCTCAAAATTTAAGGCCCAAAAACTGGTGACATACGGACGGACGGACGGACGGACGGACAGACGGACGGACGGACGGACGGACGGACAGACGGACGGACGGACGGACATAGCTCAATCGACTCGGCTAGTGATGCTGATCATTTATATATATACTTTATTGGGTCTATCTGTAATATTTCTCTATGTTACAAACTATGTATCAAACTTAATATACCCTTAGGATAGGGTATAAAAACTTACCACAGTTAAGTAATCACCCAGATGGGTGACTTACAACATCAGTTATCTTCTCTGCGATGTCATTATACCCTATCCTAAGGGTATATTAAGTTTGATACATAGTTTGTAACATAGAGAAATATTTCAGATAGACCCAATAAAGTATATATATAAATGATCAGCATCACTAGCCGAGTCGATTGAGCTATGTCCGTCCGTCCGTCCGTCCGTCCGTATGTCACCAGTTTTTGGGCCTTAAATTTTGAGCTAGGTTGATGAAATTTTGTATACAAGGTCTTCGGAAAAGTAAGCAATACAAGTGTAAACATTTTTAAAATCCGCCCACTGACACGCCCACTTTTCAAAAAAATCACTTTTTTCACTATTTTTATATGAAACTCGAAAAAACTTACTTGGGCAAATATGTAGATATACATACACTTAATCTACAAATCGTCTATACATTGTATATGGCCACGCCCACTTTTTAGGGGCGTTTACTTCAAAAATTAATTTTCGAGTAAAAATATTAGTTTATAAGGCAAAATAGAAAATTTTGTGAATACATTTTCCACCGCCCACTGACACGAGCAAATAAGATAGGGATAGGGTATCATACGATCCGCTCCAAGCGGATTGTAGCATTTTTGCACTGGTTTTATTAAAAATTTCTTCATTTCCAACTACCAAAATACAAATCGAACGATCTCGTTTGATCTACAGTCCTTTGTGTCCTATTTTACCGTATTGAAAGCACTTGGATGAAGTCATCATCCCGTCTTTTGCAAGACGGATTTTTCAGGATTGATCTCTAAAAGAAAAATACTTTTGCTGACCATCGGTACTTTAATAGCATCAATCAAGTTCATTATATTTCTGTGCTGAGATTCCAAGTACCTGAAAATGGTGTCTATCCATCTGCGAAATATCCAATCCATCTTTCGGCCTAGATAATCTCGCTTCTGATGTCGGAGAAGAATTCTCAATCTCCATTTTCGTATTCCAAAATTATGTTCGTTTGGATTTTGCTAGATTTTCTTTAGAAGACGACATGTCACTCGCTATGCTTTCCACAGGCAGAATGAATGATTCTCTTTTTATCGTTCCATAGCACTGCTATCTAGAGCAGTGTTAACTCTGAAAAATATTCGAAAGGGTCTTTAAAAGGGTCTCTGCCGAAGCAGAAAGGACCCATATAAAATAAAAGGAACAAATTTCTTTGTTTATAACCAAATTAAGCTTAGTAATTAATAGAAAATAATAAATCAGTTAGGGTAAAGGCACTAGTACCCGGACAGCTAACACAAATCTTAACTTTGACTTCTTCCCATTTTTTTTTAACTATTAAAGCTTCAGTAAAAAGGTTTGGATTTATAAATAACTTCGATAATTTTAAATAAGATAGTAAAACTCCTCAAACATATTTGTTACTGTGGATAATTGTTTTTAATTCTTAAAAAAAGTTCGTTTTGCGCTAGTACCCGGACAGGAAAATTTAGTGTCAGGACGTTTTAGTTTTAAAAGCCGGACACCAAAATTCATGTCAACTTTTAATGTTTTCTTTCATTATTTAAACATTTGATGCGGAATTTATTCACTATTTTGTTAACTAATTATTCAAATAGTAAGTACATAACAATAAATATATGTATATGTATTTATATACGTACTTTTAAACTAAAAAAAGAATTCATAAAATACATCTAATATGAAGATGGTTTTTTTTTAAATAAATTATGTCTTAATCACATTTTTTTAACAAATTGACATAGTTTATACATAACGTGCTTTATTTCCTCCTGGTTTATGCTCTTTAAATAGTCTTTCAGCTCTTCAAACCATTTTAAAATATATTTTTTATGACGACAGCCCTGCCTTTGATAATGCTTTCAGCTTCTCTCATGGGAAATGAAGGATTTCTTTTCATTAATGATTTGAGCCATGTTTTCCCTGGTCGATCATCCTTAAAAGTGTTTCCCTTTTCGAGTCCTTAAATATTTTTTGCACCGTATTAAGGCGGTCATTAGACTTTGAACGAAACCCACATTCGAACATATCGGTGCTTCACTCAGCAATTTAGGTTTTTGCTCGGTGTTAGTAAGGATCAGGCCCCTTTTTCACGAAATAGCCTTTTACCTTACACCGGTCATGAAGAGTTGATCGAAACAGACCATATTTGGCAGCTGCTTTTCTTAAACTCAAATTATTTGTCCGAATATCATCTAAAACCCGTGTTAAGCTGATTTCGTCGATTTTTAAGTAATCATATCTAAAAAATATGACATTTTTAACATTTTACACATTTTAATTCGTTTAAAAAAAGATTGTCCGGATCCTTAACCTAATATTTCAGTATCCGACAAGCCGGTTTCTTAGTCAAAAAACACTGTCCGAATACTGAAATTATTAAAGGAACATGCAATATTCTTTACTTAAATTAAGCCAAATACACATAGGTATAGTTTAAAAGTAATAAAACATTAATTTAAAATTTGCATTCAAGTTTAAGTCACCTGGACACTCTGTTCGGAAACTAAAATTAGTATAAAATTTGGGTTCCAGTATCCGGACACCAAATAATTTGCATATAAATTAAGAACTTTGTCTTTTTTTTTAATTGAACACAGAATTTATTTATATTTAATTAAAATTAAACCTAATTTGATGTGCAAATGCAATAAATAATGTTTAAAATACTTAGATTTTGAAAATAGTGTCACTATTTTTTTAGGAAAAACGCACATCGCTGCGTGAAGTGTCACGACTACCTCGTACTAACTTAAGCATATTTCGCAAACCAGTTATCGCATCTATTGGAAACTGCGTGTGTGTATGAAGAAAACATAGAGGGTTGTTTTTTAAAATATTTTGTACACGAAAAACGCAACATTTTCTTATATTTTAACAATAAAAGACTAGAACTGTCCGGGTACTAGTGCCTTTACCCTAATTCTCTTAAAAAAGTTAATTATTTCGCAGCGGAAACCTAAACTTCTGTATTGAACTTGGATGTGAACTTTTCTAATTCACAATCATCCGAAACATTTAATGCGGATCGCATGGATCAAAAATAACAACCGCCACACTCCAAGGACAACAAAGAGATAGAGTTCCAAATATGATTAACATGAATAGCAATGAAGTATGCGAAACGAAAAGCGATCTTCGAAAGGGGACGTCCAAGGGTTCGTGTCATCAAAAAAGAGTCAATTCGCTGAGCAAGAGATATAAGAACCCTCATTGCCAGAGATGACATTTAACTACGAAACATACTTATATATTTTAAGTCTAATAATCAAGCCAATAAATGGCTATTTATCTCATCCATTGTAAGATGGAATCATTTTACCTTATTTAACTTATTTTTGTTTTTCCTTTTTTTTATAGGTTATGAAGTTTGCTTAAGTTCATTATGGGCAACTAGAGCGGTTAGGAAAAAATTGAGTGGACTTGTCGTTCGATTCGATATATTCCGTAAGTCCACAAAAGTTGGCCATGCATTAGGTTCGACTGGGTACGGTTGAAACACAGGACGGTTAACACAACGCAAATATCTCAGAAACAGTTCACGCAATGTGTATGAGTACTGAGAGAGAATTAAGCAGAAACCAGTTTATTCACGATATCGAGTCTTGCTATGATCGTCGCATTGCTCGGTTGTGGACAGGGAGGTCTTAATTTTTTTGACAAGTAAAAGTAAGTTTTTTTTGTTTCTTTATTTTTCTTTGTTGTGTGAGTAGTATTCAAGTGAGAGTGCAGAAAAGAGTTTTGAATATAATAAAGTGATATCCAGAAACGTTTCTGTGTTGTGGATGTTGTTTTGGATTTTTTTTTTTTTTTTTTTTAAAATCGGGGCTAAGGACGGTTGAAACACTTTTGATGGGGACGGTTGAAACAATGCGTTTACAGTTTTGTGTGTGTTAAAGACGTGTAAGGAAGACTACGAGAGGAAATGTGGACTTGTCAGCCTACAAAACGGATTATGACCAGGTGAAAGCAGGGAGTTCATTGCGGAATTCGGCAAAGACCCACGGAGGGAATTATTACAGCTCTCTGTTAAGATTGATTCGAAAGTGAGATGCTTCCGTAGGAGAACAGTGCACCATGGGATTGTTCGCACAAGCTTCAGTCTTTTGATTGCTTCGCTTATGGCCCACTTAAAAAAGCAGTGAACTCGACTTGTGACACCTGGATGAGAAATCATCCAGGCAAAACAATGACGATCTTCGAGATTCCTGGAATTGTGGCATCGGCTATGCCAATAGCCTTAACATCGACAACGACAAACTACAAGCCGGATTTCTGGACAACTGGAATATATAACACAAAAAAAGACTACTACGGCTCATTTGTTTGGAACCATATTATACGAGCAGATAAAATATTGTTAAAGTGTGGATTTTTTTCAAATAAAAAATGAATTAAATACGATCCAACGTAAGATTTCATTATTTCAACATGTTTCAATTTACCCCATTCATTGTTTCAACCGCCCCTGGTATGGAGACGGTTGAAACAAAATGACTGTTTTTTCTTAAAATGTATGTATACTATGAACTCAAAAAAGACTGTGCATTAATAAAAAAAATCCTTATCTTTTATTTCACCTAACTCCATCAGGGCTAATCTTATTAATGCCAATGCTATGGTCGATAGAAGAAGAATTGTTTTCCAAACTTGTATGTAAGTACCTACATTCAATAAACATCTTAGGAGGCGGTAAAAGAGGCCACTTGGAAGACAACAAGAAACAAATTGGTTTTCAATACTGAGACCGTAAAATGTTCAATCAGGTGCACAATGCACCTATTAAAGCAGCTACAGGTACGAAGAAAATATGTATGTTATACTTTCGCCACCTTCTACTACTAATTATTTTGTCTGAACTGAAGAATTTAAGTAACATTGAGTGGGTGGACTTTATGAGATTCATATCGCAGCTTATGACTTATTTGCAACAAGGATAGGTACCTATTATTCGATCCTCCTCTATGTGTCAAATTTAATATACCCTGTGGGATAAGTTAAAAAAAAAATAATTATCCGCCGGAGAGAACTTAATTAGATTCATTCATCCGACAATTACATCGCCAATTGGAAATTTCGATACCCCTTAAGTGTTTGCTTATGACGCGCTTTCATTAAGAATGCTTCATCAGTCCAATCAGAATGTAATCGAAATTGCAAATTAATCGCATAGGAATCTCATTTCTGCTGCCAGAATTAAGCTCTGGCATACCGTCATCACACCTGAGATACATACATATGGATATGTATGTATGTAGATATGTACTTACTAAGGACTGAATACTGGTACACACCCCGCGCACACACATATCATATGATCCTTTGTAATGCTGTGTTGCTCATCTACATAATTTACTTCCCAATATTTATTGAAGTTTATGAGCGAAATTTAATCAGAACCGTTACACAAGCCATAATAAACACTTTCCAGTGCCAGTACCTACACACAACCAAAACTCCGCTGAAAAAAAATCCAATTAACTCAAGAGAGATTGTTTCAGTTTCCCAAGGCTTATCTCGGTGTAGTCATTAAGTCTCGCACATCCTGTCTCGCACAACGTATGACATAACAGCCCCCCACTACCGATCCGAGAAAATTCACATTAATACGTTCGTATTCACTTTACGCGAAGTTATTCACGCCTGCCTTCTGCCTGCTTCGATCGAATTTAAACACACACAATCACAAATGAGTCCTGGCACATCCTAGAGATATGTCCTTCAGAAAACAACAAAAGATAAGCTGAGCAGAGAGCCCCAAATGAACCCCGACTGCATTCCAATCCATCACAGAAAAAAAGGTGAGTGGGTTAATTTGAAAGGACAAAGGACACACGACATGACACGATTAGTCCATGATTTCGCCCAAAAATAAATACACAACTCACATCAGGCGGGAGCTACTCAGAGGAACAAAAAAAATGGTTGGGTAATAATTACGGAAAGACTGCAGCCAATTCACAAGGATGCATGAGCAATTTTTTCCGGTTCCTCCGTTTTTTGTTCAGGATAATGCTGCTTCTGGTTCTGCTTTTGCTGCTGCCATTGCTGACTGCCTGAATGCCAGCCGCACCACCACCACCACCCTCTACTATACGACTCAAATTTATTTCTGACATATAAATGCAAAAATTGAAAAATTTGTCACGAAAAAACAAACATACGTTCGGATGCACAGACAGGATAAAAAAATCTAGTTGCAGTGCCAGACTAAGGGATGGAATTTTGAACATGTTTGTGTTGAAGCACTTTAGTGAATGGTTGATTTATATCGAGGGTGGCACATAAAATGCGACACGGGGTTTCTGGACCCACTCGTTGCTACTAAAGTTAGATGCAATTAGGTTCGTATCTAGCTACTCTGTGAATAACTTAAGAGGTATACTTTGGCGTATTTGAAGCAGATATAATACTCTATACTAAGTAGGAGTGGAGCGTGTTTAGGTCGAGCAAAGTATATGTTATATGCCAAAGGCATTAATGCAATCCTTACAATTAAAGTATTGGTCAAATTGGTTTGTTCATTCGACTAAAGGTTTATTTCACAAAAAACACCAACAATTTTTTATCTACGCTAACGTCTAAGGTATGAGAACCATCCGACAGAACATCATGACAAAGTTTCTCCAATTCATTCTGTTATTATTATTATTAGTATTATCATTTATTTACAAGTACCTAATTCAAATTATAAGGTAATATATGTAGAAGTAAAGAGCCTTGAAAGCAGTTAGCTACAATGAGGCAATAAATAAATTCTGTCTACGAAATATTAGTTATCTAATACGCATGGACCTTGTGTTTCAAAAAATCACGGCTCAATCATCTTACATCTCAAATTGCACTCTACAAAATACTTTCGTTGATGTTCTTGCGTTACCGTGCGTTACCTATGGAGTCCAGCAGTTTTACATATTTACGAAATTATTGAGGTGAAAATGTTCCTCATCACTCTCGATATTTTCTTGGTAAAATCGGCATCAACTGCCTTCACGTTTTAAATATTACGGCACGGACGACGAAGACGCATAGTATCGTGCATAGTAGGCCGATGACCCACTTTACTCCAATTTACCGATCCAACATGGTCAATTGATTGTTTTCGTTAGTGCTTTTTGCATGTTTGCTGAAATAGACTCATTCCACTATTAAATGATCGATCTCTTAAAATATGAATATCTAATGCACTAATGTTCTGTCAAAAAAAAAAAAAAAAATCAAAAAAAGTTCAAAAGCCACATGCATTTGAATGCACTTTGCGGTAATATCTAGTGGGTTACGTCAGACACTTTATACCTTGGGTGGGTATAAACCCGATCGATTTTTAACTTAAAATCCTCCCAAGAGGCCAAATTTTACACGAAATGCCTTTTGACCATTGTGGCTATATAGCCGTAGTAGTCTGCATGATATTTATTGCTTAGCTATAGACAGACCAATTAATTGCTCCGTAGATCTCTTTACAGTGCAGCAAATAATGTACAGTAACACATGTTCTAGACATAAAACTTGTGTACGTGCAGAAATTTACACACACGCACAACACCTTCAGCTGGGAGAAACTTGGCCTTGACTCTCTGTGGACTGCTCATAATCATATATTTATTTTTAATTAATATAGAGCAAGTTTTGAATTTGTGAAAATTTATGATCTCGAAATTTTGATAAAATCTGACACTACCTTTATGGAGAAGTCGAAAAAAGTGCGTTTGGCAATTCTGTCCGTCAGCGAGGCTACAGCCTAAACGGGTGGACGGATTTTGATCAAAATTTATATCAGCTAATTTATCAAAGTGCTATAAGATGACGTACCACGTTTTTGGCCAAAATCGCTAATAACGGTACTTTACTTATAGCCGAATTGGTAAAAAACTGAGTTGCTGGGAAACGGCTGCAAAGATTTGGTTTAAACTTTATGTACTGGAATTGGTTTAAACTTTTATACTGAATCCACTTTAGATACATGCTACAAAATGACTGATGATGGCCATTCCCTTCTAATTTTTAATGTAAGTAAAACTGGGCTAATGCTATAAGATGGTTTTCCAATTTTTTGGCCGAAAGTCTTAATAATGGTAGAGGTTTGAGCCAATTTGCTCGAAAATGGCTCTAACGGTTTTGTTTAAATTTTATATCTGAGTAAGTCTAGGCAAATGCTTCAAGATGACGTACCACGTTTTTGGTACCGTATAACGATTCTTTGCTTATTAACTGGTTTTAGAAATATGGCCATGTGTGCTAAAATATAGTTTTTAAGTTAATTTATTCTCAACTAACAGCACAAAACTGCAAGTAGGTGCGACTTTATTTTTGCCAATTAATTGCCAGTTGCCAGTTGTATACGCTTACACTCATACTCAAAGAATTAGCGGCCAGAAAATTAGAAGAGAGAGATGAAAGCATTTTTGTACTAGAACTTATATTCTCCTCGAGTATTGACCAAATTGTTGGGGACAATTGAATGTTCATTTTGCATTCGTTTGTAGTTTGCAATATTTGTTTGCATTCGTGTATACACTTTCCAGGCGTATTATTTAATTCTTTTGTTTTAGAAATTTTATGAATATGGTTGCGACTTCACGTTTCGACTACACTACACCATAGTCATCAAATGTCTCTTTCGAATAATAGGCTTAAAAAACTAGTTAGCTTCATTCAAAAGTTTGTTTTGAAAACTGAATAATTTGGATTACTAAATATTCCAAACGGACCAGTTGGCGTATGACTGGGCAATTTTAGCACTAGATCGCTTAGATCCCCCGTGCTACAAATACAAAAGAAGTGAAATTATTTAGTGAGGTATGTATGTACTGAGATAAGCTGTTCCCTTTAAGATAGGCCAACAAATTTCTGAACAAAGAAAAGTAATATAAAAATATAAAACCTAGCGTGTAGTGCACACAAAAAATGCGAGCTTATTAGGTCTTAAGTTAATCACTTATTCTCAAATGAATAAGTTACTTCGGATGGGATAGTATACACCAGCCGTTCATATATATTTTTCGAACAACTGCCGGTACGGTACATTGTTAGTTCAGATTTTAAACGTCTTCTCCGACTTTGTAATGTGCTTACACTTTTGACTCAGAACTCAGAATTTTCAGTCCGTCTTAAGTAACTTTTAAAACTGTTTACCAAATAGAATAATTTTTAAAAAGTAAAAAGATGAAGTACCTAAGCTAGCTATAAAAGTTGTGAGGCACAATTTCTAAATTACTTGCCCTAATGAAGCACTTTTTTAAAAACAAAAACCATTGCACTATCTGCATGCACTTTAGTAGGGAAATATGAATTGCTATAGCAAACAGGCAAGTGCTGCCAGCCAAAATGTCCATCCACAGGGATTATGTATGTGAATGTCGGTCGAGAAAAGCAAATACAGCATCCAAACACTGAAGTGAAATGTACACAGTTATCGGAGAGAGAAGGAAAGATAGTTAGACAGAGAAAGATACAATTCACTGAAAAGGTGCATGATGAGTGCCGGTTTGGAGGAAGGGGGATAGGAAGTCGGCAACCAAAATGATGAACCGCCCAAACCCAAAATCCCTGGCAATAATAATAATAATAATGATAATATGCACTTATACCGCCACCATCGGTAGCAGCATGAACGGAGGCTCCGAGCTCAACTCTTACCAGAGTAACCAACACAGAGCAATGAATGGCATCAGGAGCAGACCTGGCACCTACTCGTGCGCCAGACCAATTATTATTATCATCACAGCAGCAACCCGAACGACGACGAAATGCAGTCATGTGCCAAAATGAAAAATTATTATTTTAAACATCACATACACACATCAGGACATCAGGGGGGCGGGAGGCGGCTGGCAGCAGGCGAAAACCACCCCGAAGGTGGTATAAACAATTTGGAACCGTTCAATGGTCAAAATATTCAATCGAATGGTGGGTAGGGGTAAATAGCTGCTCCAACTATTTTCGTGTATAAATCATTAGCTGGTGAAATTAAAGTTTTATTAATGATAAGTCCATAGACAGTTGGATAAAGGACTGAAAGGCTATTTATTTCTTTGGAATTGTACACTCACCGCACACGTATGCGGACATTTCGATCCAACAATGGCGGAAGAGGCGGATGGATGCATCTAAGGTCGACTGTATTGGTATTTATTTGTTTTTGAGTTTTGAATTGTGAAAAGTTCTTGGACCCACTTTTGTTCGTTGTGTGCTCCAAAGGACGACGACGATGATGATGATGATGATGGAAGGATGCTGCAGTGTTTTGTGTGTGCATCTCTGTGGTTTGTCCTGCCAAGCACACAGTCATTTGATTCCAATCAATGTGGAACTGTCTGACAAGTTTGTTTTATCACCGTGGTTTGGAAGGATTTTATCCCTGCGTTGGCAAGGGTAATAAAGTTTTATTCTTTGTTACGGATTGATTATGGGATATTTGTTATTTGCTTTGGAAGTGTAGGTGCAGGGATTGTGGATTTTATTTGCTACTTAATGCGGACAGGATAGGCTTTGTACTTTCGACCAAACGATACTACCAAGTGTTTGATGGAGCTTGAAACATTAAGTCCCTTATAATGGATAAGTAAAGTATATCGGAAAATGTTAGTTGGTAAACTGATACAGACATGCTAAGTATGTTGGGTTAGGTAGATCTATCGATGAACATAATAGCAGGCGTTGGTAAAAATAATTTAATTTTGTTACTTCCTAATGTTGCTTTAATATGCATATGTATAAAAAAAAACAATAATAATAAAAACTAGATATGCTGATAGGGTAACCTATTTTGTTTTATTTTGTAATCAATTTAAGAAAATTAACATTCAGAGGTAAGACAATTGCTTTTTTAAGAAATTATGTTTTCAACTTTTTTGCTTTTCGGTACATTGTGCCACAAATTAAACAAAAAAAGAATAAACAGAATAAGCCATTTTATATTTTAAAGACTCAATTTTTGTTTTCTTAATAGAAAATTCATTAATTTTATTGTATACTTATTTAAGGAAGTTGAAACTTGAAAGGGGATGGTGAAAGAAACATAAAATAGAGTTATAATTCAAGAACATAGGCCAGAACATATGTTTATTAAAATCACACTTACGCAAGGGGATATAAAAATTCAGCCACCGAAAGCCTGCTGCGGATTGTCCAAATAAGCTATTGCCTGCGAAGGTTTGAAAAAATCATGGCTTATGACATTCACCACTTACTTAGTAAGGTGGCGCTACAGTCCGGGGTTGACATGGGCCTCAACTGACAAACCTCCCTCCAATTGCGCACGTCATGTTAGTTGAGGTCTAGGTCGTGGGGTGGATTCGAAGACATTCTTAGCTGGAACTTTAGGCTCCACCAGCTTTACATGACCCGGTCATCTAAGTCCCTGTATGGGGACTCTTCTGACCAAGTCGATGTCCGTGTACAGACCGTATAGTTCGGCGTTATGTCTTCTTCGCCACACACCGTGCGTCTATGCAAACAGGGCCAAAGATCACTAGAACAAATTTTCTCTCAAAATAACCAAGGTTTTAATGCAGCCCTAATGCTGCTCGCTAATAAGAACATCTCGAATCGCTTCCTATACGAACTCTGAAGGTTTGTAATGTCGAATTTTTCTATAGATCCAAACGATGTCATTGTAGTCCTTCCGAAAGAGGAATTAGAGCTTAGTTCAGAATATTCGGACTTAACCTCTGTGCTATTATCCTCGCTTTCGCTCATGTAGCTTTTTTGGGTTATCCCATCCTCGCCGCCAGTGTAATGTTTTAATTTATTATTTATTTTGATCTTTAATTTTACAATATCTTTATAATATAAGTTTACAAGAATTTAAGAGTTTATAGAATAGAGAAGACTAGTTTAAGTTTATAAGGTTCAGTCCGGTTTCAGTGAATACTTTCAGAAGAATATGCTTTTCTTAGAACGTGTGGAAAAATCACGGTGGCAGATGTTGTTCTCAGTGATGGCAAAGTTGGTAGGCTTGCACACGGATGGTAGAGTTCGGACACAACACAAGGGCATCCTCATGCGATTTTGTCAAAGTCCAGTCCGCGGCATACAGCAGGAATGGGATGATTAATGCCTTGTAAAGAGATACCTTAGTAGTACGAGATAGGCCTTAATAGGCCTTCCTAGCCTATAGAAACACCGATTGACAAGAATGATTCTTCGTTTGATCTCCCCACTGGTGTCATTCGCGGAGCTGACCATAGAGCCCAGGTAGACAAAGCCCTTTACTACCTCGAAATTATATCTGTCTATTATGGCATTCAGTCCAAGATACCGATGTTAAGTGCCTTTTATGTAGACAGAAAATATTTTGTCTTACTTAAGCGAGTAGTTAGTACCAACATAAAAAAGATTGTACCTCCGGTGTTGACATGGGAGTTTCTTACAATTTTCTCAAGTACTATGTATATTATAAAGAGATCTTATGATAGCGCATTACCTTGTCTATGTCCTTTCATGACATCGAATATGACATTTACCACTACCGTTAGATCTACTGATAGCAACCAACTTCAGAAGGACAAAATTATGATCGCCGGATTTAAATAATTATACTTATAATTTATTTTCTGAATTCTTGAGGGAGTAGAGAAAAACCCAGATATTTTGTCAATTGAAAAAATACTCCTTACTTTTAATAACCTCAAAGAATAATTAGCACAGTTTGCAAATATTTTGACGTCTTTTCTTCCCACCTGGCTCTTTAACATAAGCGACTGTCACTTTATATGGCCACCACTATTTAAGGAATAAAAGTAAGCTATATGAATCATTTACATTGTATATATCATATAGAACATTGCTATCATATTCATATATTCTCCTGCATTCTATTAATCAGCACTATAGTGCACGTAGATAAGTCCAACACGACGTTTTTTTTTAAATTACTATTTTCATTAAAGTCCTAAGTTTTGTTATGCTCCGTAAGAATAAACCGTTGTCGACATTTTAATACCGACATTTTTTTTTTTGATGGATTTCTTTCAATCGATATTTTTAAAATCGACAAATCGTAGCCAACCTTAATTTTTCACAGCCAAAATCGACAGCAATTTAAAAACAAACGACATAATTTGGAATGGGTGTTTAATATTTGGGTTTAAGGAACTGCACTTTGTTTTACAAAGAGAATAGGTTAAGATCTAGTCATCTAGTCTTGGCCCAACGGTGGGAGAAATTGAATGCCTTTACGAGGTATGCCAAGTCGAAAATGTGTGCCGTTTGGAATTTACAATGGTCCTGGATAATTGCGGCAAAATACATTGTACAACGGCGACTCGCCTCAAACTTCCGCGGTATAATATTTCTGAACAGGAACTACATATACATATGTATACAAGTGTTGAAAACTAAGCAGCAGTGCTCATTTGCATTTACACGTCCATATGGCTGCATGTGGCTTAGTGATTTCTTTCTTCTGCGCTCAGCGGCCTTAACCAACGTTTGACTAATGACTTAAGGAAACACAGTTTTTACCCAAAGCTTCTAGCTTAATGATTGGCAAAATGTCAATTTAGTTTCAGTTCACACGAAAGCTTCTAAATTTTTCAAATATGTTCTGAAATCACGGCAAAGTTCGTTTACATTAGGAACGTTCTAATGTGGAGAAGTTTTTGGTCATGGCGAAAATTATTTAAAACCAAATTGTCACGCATTTTAATGCTGCAAAGAGAGCATATATATTTTAACACAATTTCTTATTCCTAATCGTTTGGCTAATTCTATTCAACTCTTTCTCATTCACTTATAAAAAAAGCTCAGAGTCCAGCATGATAAGAAAATAACTTTCTTAACGCGTGTCACATGTTCACTTTGTTACAAGTCACGAAACGTGAAACGTTTTTCTACACATCCACTTTGATAAATTAATAAAAAGAAAACAACTGAAAATAAATCTGGTACTCTAACAATTCAATGAAGCAAAAGAGCATCGCACCGA
This sequence comes from Chalcosyrphus nemorum, assembly GCA_949716465.1. Classification (NCBI taxonomy): domain Eukaryota; kingdom Metazoa; phylum Arthropoda; class Insecta; order Diptera; family Syrphidae; genus Chalcosyrphus; species Chalcosyrphus nemorum. The sequence continues at coordinate 12,877,533 of OX454335.1, forward strand.
GTCAGGAAATCAAAATTAGCAAAAAGTAAATTCACTTTGTATCAACCGAACCTACCGATCCTCCCATTTCCACCAAACGAAAAGGATACAGATAAAAACAAAAAACATACAACCCACGTTGCATTCAAAAGAAAAAAAGCAGGTTTTAGTAAGGATAAAACAAAGCATTAAAAAAAAACAATTCGCCCCAAATTTCATTTCGTGATACACTTTTGATGCATGTGAGGCGCCAACTTCACGAAACGAATAGGTACGAGTATTTTCGAAACGCTGTTCGCGTTCTTTAAGCTAAAAGAAAAAATCAAAGAACCAGGCACAACGGAAGGACTGTGGATGTGTGTTCCTTCCCTTTGGTTTTTCCTCAAATCCTAAATTCCTGGGGCAATAAATCAAAGAAGGGACCGCGCGCGAAAAAATATTACTTTTACTCTAAAGTTTGCCTTCCCACGCCCACTCTATTCTAGTCCTGTATGATGACTGAATAGGAGGAATAATTTTAAAAGTGCTAGAGTGCGGAGGGTGTAAAAGCAACTCACGAAGGACTTTAAAAACAACATTTAAGGGAGGAAGGCAGTAGTTCATGTTTAAATAAATCGTTTTACGATATTTTTTGTTGCCTTTTATAATTTCATTTCGTTGTCGTTATGTGGTATTTTGGCGATTACATAAAGCGAGTGCTTGAGGCGAAAATAACCAGAAAGGGCGATGAATCCGTTAATATGGCGAATTGGTGTGGTTAATAATTTGGGACGAGCGCACCCCGAAGCGGTTATATCTTTGGTATGAAATGAGAGAGTTGCGATGCCGGACGACGAACTCGGGCAATTACGTTCTAAGAGTCAATTGGTTCTTGGATAGGGGCTAGGGTGCCTTAAGGTTTCGTGCAGTCGTAAAAGAGCTGAACGTTAGTCGATTAGACCATGCATTCAAGAGCAGCACTATAAAGGGTTCATATCTTCCATCACCGTGTTTCATTAACAATTTATAAAAGATATTATGAATTGCATAATCAAAAGGAAAGCATAAAATTTTAAGCGACTTTAAATATAGCTGCATACTAACCACCGAAAGCCTTTAGACCAGTGGTCCTTAAGCTTTTATTTTCACTTGCCACTTGTGTGCATTACGACGCTCTAACCTCTTTAATCAAACAGGAGTCCACTTTTAATCCTACAAACGAAACTTTAAGCTCAAGAAACAGGGAGAAATCGCTGGAAGCCAGATCTGGCGAATAGGAAGTTGGTTACCCAATTCGAAGTGCAGTTTGTGAGTAATGCTCATCGTTTTGATTTAGAAGTATGTACATATGTAGGTACTTTCTTTTCCGTCAAATGCCTTTAGTTTTTTATGTATTGATGCGCTATATATGTACTTTTTTCAAGATAGTCCTTAACTTTTTTGCAAAAAAAGAAAACAAAAAGACGTCACCTGCCGATGGAACCATCTTCGCAGTAATTAACGCAAACAAATCTGACTCGTCTAGTTAAAGCCACTCCAACAGTGACTTTGTAACTTGCGTGTGGATTCAGGAAAATTTTCGATCTCGAGATTCGGATTAATTCTGAGATTACTTTTATAGAGAAGTTGAAGGAAATGAGTCCGGAAATTCTATCTATTTGTCTGTCAGCAGGGGTACAGCCTAAACGGGTGAACGGATTTGATCAAGTCAATGACTTCAAATGACTTCAATGACTTTAAAGACTTCAATGACTTCAGAGGACTTCGCTGACTTCAAAGACTTCAAGTGAATGCTGGACTTCAAGATAACTTCAATGAATTCAGAGTAGTCAAAATGATTGCCTTCATATTGATTTCAAAATATTGATTGGAAAAAATTATTGCTAAATCATGATTTCAAAATGAATGCTGATTTATAATTTTAAAATTGAAGCCATTGAACTGAAACAAATCCATGTGAAGTCAAATGAATTCCATGATGATTGCTTTATTTTACGGCTCTGGTGTACTTAAGCATGCTACCAACCTTAGCATTGAGAGTGTCAGTCGGAGCGTATCGCACTACGTGATGGTGATTTTCCTTACTCTAGTCTGGAACCTGGCCTTCAAGATAAGAGGCTTTTACGCGCTTCTGGGGTTAACACCATTTCCACTCCGGAACTGGCTTAAAAGAGTATGACAGTGCTTTTTCCTATCACCAAACCATCTTATCTCAACCCTACAATGTCTATTATATATCGTGCGAACTCGTGCCTTCGGCTGGCCCTTATAAGACCCTTTTTACCGATAGCCAAAGTCGTCAACAAGTTATCTATCCGTATCCGAGGTGTTGCTTTCCGTTTCGGAGCAGTCAGGTTTTTTTACGGTTAGCAATTTCCGAAGAAATTCGCACATGGAACAACGAGGAGGTGGGAATAAGGCGTACTAATAGAGCTGCTTGTTTTCCGCTGCAGAGATGTTGCTGCTACGAGGCCTTTGTTAGTCATTTATCATCCAAAATAACTTTGAGAAATATATTTTCAGGCTTACACCCTACCAAGTTATATTGTGTTCAGTTACTCACCGACTCAATGATACTTGCGATTATTCTTTGTGTGTTAAGTATTTTATTCCATTTTCCAACCAGGGCTTTTTTGCACTGTCAGTGAGGCTTAGCGCAATAAGACTTAGCATATGTCATGGTACCTGGTTACACTATCAGCGCCAGTAGCCCATAGCAACATTGTTTGACTCAATTTCAATTTCCAATACCTAAGACACATACCAACTATACCTACTGCAGTTTCAGTATCCGCCTCTGTATTCTTAATAAACCAATTGACAACAAATTGAATTTTAACACATGAAATCTTTTTAATACCGCCCTACAAATTTGTCCACAATCAAACCCATTTTGCAAGAACCACAGCTCTTGCCAACTACCACCTAAAACCATAATTTGTTCGCCACTTACACAAAAGACACCAACAAGAAGGTGCTCCATTATTATAATCAAACTAGGTATCTCTCTTGTACATTTTCCCTGTGTGTAGAGATTTCCACTTAAGAGGATGGCAACGACAAATATGGCCACCTGCCAGAATTACACTGAATAATTACGAAAAACTATGCGAAAATCTTTACACAACCTCTGCTACTCCACCAAAGTGCCAGGGCATTCGGCGCAAGAACTAGAAAAAAAAATATACTTTAAGCGAACAAGAGTCGCGCGTAAAAAAAGTAGCGAATGAGATATGTTAAAACGCGTGGAAAAAAGTTAACACTTCCAACACAAAAAGAAGAAAGATGTGAGAGAGCCACACCACGCCACACCATATATACCCTGTGCCCTCCACAGGACTTCTTCTTTCGTATAATGACGCCGTTTTGTCCGCAGGAGAGTTTCGCCCTACTCCGCAACAAGGACATTACTTATCTGGGTTGGCATAATTCATAATAAACTCCATGCCAATCTCAGAGGAAGGATTCGTTTCGTTTGCTACCATTTTTTTTTGCTTTGCTCTGTGTGGTGCTTTATGAGGCGCTATGCGTCAGAGTGTCTCTCTTGAGTTCCTCAACGAAGAAGTAACCACATGCCGAGGCATGCAAAAGTGACAAGAAAAAACGTTACAAGCTTGGGTATATCTACATATACACGTGCAGAAAAGACAAAGTGGAAGTGGAACAATGGCCACATCGGAGCTCATCAATCATCGCGTAGTGTGTTGGCTATCCATCGCAACAATCTGACATCATCGCACCAGAAGTACCTACAAGCGCGTATAGTCAGCTTCCGCGTTCGGTTACGCACCAAACCAACGTTTGTGTGTCCTAATGGAAGGCACAGTCCATGACCCGATTTCTTCTCCTCGCCTCGCACACATGCGGACCTCATAAGAGTGACTCTTTCAAGGCCGATTACTGACTTTGCTTCAAGTGTCACTCAAAACGACTGACGTGACACCTTGTTGTCTCTACCCGTTTTACTTCTCTGCTATGTCTCTATGTTTGGCGTATTAGATCTAAACGTGCCTTGAAATCTCATTAGTAAATTTCTTTTTGTATCTTTTGGTAAGGCTTTCACAGCGTACAGAGAAATAGAATCCATTTAAACTTCCTAAAAGATTATATAAAAAAAATTTTTAAACGCATGAAGTTTTTTGTTTTGTTATTTTGCAAACAATTTAAAAAAAAAATTAGGCATCTAGATGTGATTTGTTTCTACTATGTGGGCAAATTCGCAAGATAAAGCATTAATAAAACTATAAGAAAAAAATTAATTAATAAAATTAGAATTTTTCAAACTGTGTTTTTACCAACACAAAATAAGCTTCCCAAACACATGAACAAGTCAAACATTAGATCCGTTCGCGCACCCTAACAAAACATGAAAATTTTACGAAATATTACAAATTTTTACGAAGAGCTTATGAGAGAGTTAAAAATGTCTATATGCTGCGAATTTTAGTACAAGGAATTTCTTTGGGCTGGTTTCAGCGTTACCTTCCGGATCCTTAGGGGTAAATTAATCCTTTTTTGATGGCATGGACCCTTGGACCTCCCTCTTTGAAAATAAGTGTAAATTAACACTTTTTTACATATTATATTTTTTATAATAAAAACATTATATTATTTATTTTTAATATTATATTTTTATTTTTTTATTTGACTCTTCTTCCGCATTGAAAAAGAATTGACACATTCATCGAAAAGCAAACTCGCTTTCTCATTTAACTTATTTGTGTTAATATATTTGTCTTAACGCCAAATAATGTATTTACATTATAATGTATATGCATCCCCGTCCTTTGAACAGATGCATACATTCACGTAGTAAGTGCTTTTCGTTTCGCATACTTCATTGATATTCATGTTTCTCATTACATGTGACGGTATCCCTTTGTTTCTATTCTTTGTTGACCTATGCAGTACGATGATTGTAATTGCTGATCCATGTTACCCGCATTCAATATTCTGAAAGATGAGGATTCAGAAGAGTGGCTTCATAATCACACTTTAATACAGATATAAATAAATATTACTTGTACCAACTGTGTCTGTTAAATGTACCAAATCAATGTATTTTAAATGTTTTCTTGATCAACCCGTTCGTTTCCTTTTTTGTAATTTTAGATCTCTCTGAGGGAAACTTACGCCCACTCTTTGAAATTTGATAATCTACGAATATTAGTGCAAAAAGTTCGCGAACGGGCATATAATTCACTATTCGTTCAAAATTAATAATCCTTTTTCTTTAGCATTCGATTGCTTCAATGTAACGAAATAAAGCACAATATTAAAACATATGAAAATGCTACAATCCGTCTAGAGTGGATCGTATGATACCCTATCCCTTTCCTGTATAGAAATTTTGTATACCCTATCCTAAGGGTATATTAAGTTTGACACATAGTTTGTAACATAGAGAAATATTAAAGATAGAACACATAAAGTATAAATATAAATGATCAGCATCAGTAGCCGAGTCGATTCAGCCATTTCCGTCCGTCCGCCTGTCCGTCCGTATGTCACCAGTTTTTGAGGCTTAAATTTTGAGCTAGGCTGATGAAATTTTGTATATGAGGTCCTTGGAAAAGTAAGCTCACTTTTCAAAAAACTCACATTTGTAACCCTATCCTAAATAGAGCAAAACGCTGTAGATTCTACTGCATTCATTGTCAGAATCGACCCGAAAATTTCTGTTGTAAAATTTACAGAAGTGTGGTTGTAAATTTAACTATCTGTTTGTGAAAATGGCACCTGAAATTGTAGATTTCACAGCACTTTTCTGTCAACTTAATTTGTAAAAACAACAATTTGCATGTAAAAAAAATCCCTTTCACAGCACTTGATTTAATTTAAGTATGGTGCAAGAAATGGGTGGAAATAGCTTTTACAATCCAATTGGATGGTTCTTTTCCCAGTAACTGCCTCATTGTTATACCCTTTTTTGTTTCATCTGTAAGTTTTCAATATTCTTTTACATGTTTGTGTTAAAATTGAAATACACTTAAGTGCATGTTTAAGCGCACGAATTATAAAATTGCATTTATTTACTCTGAAAAATGTTTGGATCTGGCTGGGGGTTGAACGTGGAACCTCGTGAATCGGCGACTGGATACACTACCACAACACCATAGCCTTTGCAAATTATCATACGAATATTCTCAAATGGTATCTACTTTTTACGTTTTCGTAACAGATGAGAACAAAAATGGATTCATATTTTGTTGTAAGATAGAAAATTAAATGAAAAAAATTGCAGAGGGTTCGCATAAATGGGAGGGATTTATTATATCTATCTTTTGACTTATTTCAGATTGCAAAATCTACAACATGTTAATATAAAACAATCGAATGATTCTATTTATGGATGCCAAATCTACAACTTATTGTAATTTCTACTTATTGTAATTTCATTTCTCCTGCTGTAGTTACTACAGTAAATTCGTTGTCAAATACATAAATCTACAATAAATTGTAAAATCTACTGCCTTCAATTGTAAAATTTACAGCGCTTATTTTTTTGGGTGGCCATATGTATGTTGAACTTTTTACGTCCTTTGTTTTTGAAATAATCTACATCTATATCCATAGCATTTTTCACATAATCACGCTCATTCTTACAGTTTGAGCTCTAATTGGTTTCATCACAACTATTACGAAACTTGCCAATAAAATCCAATTCAAAATAATAGATTCACATAATTTTATATATGCACATATCGGCGTGGAATCTTTTTTTTTTTTTTCATTAGTGAAGATTTCTTCTTCATCAGTGCATATTGTTTCGGGGACATGGCACATGCTTCTTACTTACACACATATTACTCACTGAGTCTCTTTGAAAGAAAGTGTTTAAATAAAAGACATAACTACTCGTATCTATTCAATTCATAGACCATAGGTATTTTAACATTACAGTGTTTTTGCTCTTTTCGTTTTACAAAAGCAAGGTCCAACGGGTAACATCCAATTTGATCTCATGTACCACATCGTTGTAGCCAGTTTTTCCTGTATTTTAAGCTTGTTTTTTAAAAAGAAAAATCTATTACTATTTTGCTTTATCTAGTAATTTAGGACATTGTAGGTCACCACAAAATAAGATGAAATAAAAAATAAATTAAATTAAAAACAAAAATGTCGGTTGTAATTAAGTAGAACAAAATAATAAAATATACATTCTTTCCAAAACCTATTCCACGATGTTTAGCAAAAGACAATGCATAATTTTTATTGCATTTGCTTCAAAGAAGCACTCAAAAGCACATTTCAAATGCATAGTGTCATATCCAAGCCATTAATCTTCTTTCTAATAGGCCATCCCCTATGTCAACCCAAATTTCCAACTGTCATACCTCTTGCATTGCCACCTCTTCTGCTCAAACTTCTATCAAACTCTAGCTATCATTATCCATCCAAGTTGACTGACTGACGTACGCAAAAGAGGATACAGTCATCAAACGAGCCCAAGAGAAAGGCAAATGAGTAACCTCATGACGTTTGTCACCACCGAACACATTTATTGATAAAGACCTGGTGACATTTGTCATTGGATTATCTAGACTGCGACATAGTCGTCCTTCGCACTGTAAGGTCCTTTGTTATGACATCTTATTTGCGGTGACTACACTGTCATATTGCACTTGAGTATCTCGACAAATGTGTTTGTACCTCCGATTGAAATGCTAGATTCTATTTCTAGTCTAGCTAATCGTCGTCGTCGTCAGTCATCGTCATCATAAAACAAGGAATATGACAGCAATGAGTAGAGTTCTCTTAATTAAAGTCGTTTGGTTGAAATTTTTTTGGTGCTTGGCACCACACCCGGAATATTTCATAAAAAAAACATACACACAAAAAGTTTAATTGTGACAGTGGACAGTTTTTGTGGTTTCGGCCGTTAACAGAGCCCTTAAACTGATTGCAATCAGCTGTGATTTAATGGCCATCATTTGTGGAAAAGTTGGTAGCGAATGTTTTTTTTTTTTTTTTGTCTTTTTGGTTGGTTCTGTTGTCCTTCTTTCTTTCTTTTGGACTTTTGGGCTGTAGTGTCTATCCTAGAGAGGGTGGCAACGAAAGTAGTCCTTGTTAAGGTTTTTGTTTTTTCAATTAAACAACAACCTACGGATGCCTGCACTAAAATCGCATGATTGGGTGACATTTTACAAACCGCTATTGTCTTTGTTGTTTCTTATGGAATCTGCATCCAAAAAGTTTAAATTTAAACATAAGTTTCGACAGTATGGCGTCGTATCCGATGATAAATTTGTGTATTTCACGCAGCGATACATTTTCATTTTGAGGATAGGTAGAAACGTGTGGAACGCTCTCTTGGTCTACCCCACCTGACCCAGATAATTGTTGAATTTTAATTCCATATCGGGGTGCACAAATAAAAGCTTAACCGATGACATGTCATCACGGTCAGTTTGTTGTTTTGGGGGAGTGCATACGGCTTGTAAATAGCGTGAAACTGCAGATTTATTCCTCTACATTATATTGAATAGGGTGTCATTGGTTTCTTTGATGGTTTTCAGCACAGATTAATGAAAACATGGAGCAATAAAATATGATTCCTGCTCACAATTTCAATTCTGCACTTATTACAGCCTGCAAGATAGATTCTCTACTCATTTCTTAATTTGACTTTCAGTGTGGGTAAATGATATGACGTGGTAGATTCCTGAATTATACGTGCGATATGAGGACCAAAAACTTATCAATAACTAAGGTACAGCTCCGCAAGATATCGCCTTATCATTTTCTTTCGATTAATCTGACACTTTTATACATGGATTTTTATTTTCCTCTTTCTATCTTTCAGAAATAAAATAAAGCTAATACAAGTTTAATTTTATGTTAAGGCAATATTTTTCATGGGAATAATGAAACTGTTAGTATCCCTTTTATTTTATTTATTTATAGGTATTGTAAACTGTTTTTAGTAAACATTCAAAGCTATACAATAAAGCTTAAAACTAACTAATTTGGATTTCCCTACACGGCCAAGTTTGTGGATTTAAGATTCGTTTATAATTCACAGTATTTTTCAGGTCTTTGAAGGAATACATTGAGTGCCTTTCTGATTGAATTATAGAGTTCTAGTCTTGTGAAAATTTATGGGATATAGATGAGACTGGAGTAAGTAATGTACATGAAAGTAAATGTCCTTTAATAATTTCATATTTTAATACGAAATAAACCGCTCAGTTCCTGCCTTATTTCAACACTTAATTGAACTATTCCTATACAGCTCCTGAAAGCGTTCAGTTAATGAAGTACTATTTTAGAATTGCAAGTTGAAAACTCAGAACATTCTTTGTGTTAAATGCGCAATTTTTCTATATGTTTTTATTTCGGTCTGAATTTTTTATAGTTGCCTTTAAATAAGTATTAAACCTGCATGTGGAAAAATCGAGAAATCATTATTATACATTTCGTAGAACGAAAAACAAACAAATATCTACGAAAAGTGGTAGATATATAGAGGTACCTTTTTTCCTCTATATATTATAATTTCATGATTTTTTTTTTAAATTTCCGATGGACAGTACAAAACTGATAAGTTTCACAAAAAAAATTGTATACTTGTATACTGTGCAAAGTTTATGATTAGATAGTGCATGCAATAGATAACTATAACTAAATTGGGGTAGACTGTGGCACTGAAATTAATGCGTGTCATTTTGATTTCATTATCTTCAAGCTTAATTGGAAAACGAAAGTAGAAAATTATACTTTAAATGACATAATGTTGCAGATAACTATTAGTTTGATTCTCCAAAAAATAAACTTCGTATGAGTTTTCCGTCCTTTTTTATAATTTAACCAAGCAATTACAAGCGTAACAATAACTTACAAGACTGGCAGCATTGGCCTGTATGTTTGGTGGTGCACGACGACCTCGTATGTTACATTTTTGTCTTATCTCGTCGGCAATTACTTCTCGTACTAGGACGAAAAATGTCCTCGCCATACTTTGTTCTTGTGCGCTTTGCATAGCATCAAAAACTGTTGAATAAGCTTGGAGAAGGAAGCTATTCATAGGTCATGAAACGCGTAGCCCCCCGGGTCATATGCTGTACTTTGTCATTCTTTCTACTCATCGTCGACGTCGTCATCCTCAACGTTAGTTGGTCTAACGCAATCCAAACACTATAGCGCAACATGAATCATTGGCGAAATATAATTTTGCGGCAGCTAACAAAAATTATTGCAACTCACAGTTTAATAACTTGCCACATAGGATCCTTAATGTCCAAAGGATAACACGCTCGCGCTCCAATTTCAAGTCAGCGACTTGTATAGTTGCACTACGATTTATGAGACGTACGTAAATCATTTGCAAATTATTTACCCGCCACTGTATTTCATAAATAATATTAGATTTCTATCCGCATTCCGTAACTCATAAGGCAAATCCAACAAAAAAAAAAACATCATATACTCAGAAGCCATTGGCTTGGGGAAAAATCACCATCAGCCCGCGAATCCTGTAAATTGGAAAGCTCTCTTCTGCCTGCAACTGATACAGTAGAGCCGGTGCTCCCTTTGGGTTATTGGCCCAAAACCTTATTAACTAATTAAACAACTCCCTGTACACAGGATAACAAGGATTCATTTTTCTCTGCCATTGCTGGTGATGGTGCGGCTGCTGCTGCATCTCTCTGGTGGTACTGCCAGTGTAAGTATGGAGGGTTTTTTATGTGCTTCGCCATTTTGCCTTTTCTGTGTTTTTTGGATCTATGCCAGAATTTGACAAACGAACATGAACTTTATTTCGTTTTACATGAATGGATGCCCGGAACCGCACTGAGTAACCGTTCTCCCTTCCTCTTCGGCCCTCTCTTTCTGACAACAAACAGGACCAAAAAAAAAACGTACAGCGACTATGCATTGGGAAAAAATGTCGATGCTTGTAATCTCACGGCCCATTCATAACGGCCGCCCGCCAAAAAACCAGGCGACTCATTATTCTTTAAAAGTACTCTTCCCGTCAACCCGGATAGGGAGCGGGTAGAGAGTATCTTGTTCGTTTTTAGTAATGGAATTGCACAACATTACGGAGTGCACATACAGAAATGGATAGAGCTTGGCTGCTGCTGCTGCTGCTGTAAGAGAGGCACAATTTGACATTTAATTAGGGATTCCGGATTCATCTAGAGCCGTTGATTGCGGTTGGCTAATCTTGGACTCTAATGTGGAGATTTTTTTTTTTCTGTAATTATACCATACCTTGATGATATGAATGTTTGAAATTAACAAATTGAGGTTTTTTTTTGCGTCTAGCAGCGGTCTTATTTTGAAGAACAATATGCAGAGAATATTTTGAAGCTTTAGAAGACCTTAAAACGCATTTCATTTTACTGTCTGGGTTGTGAAGTTCAGAAACCTAATTCTACATGACACGTTCTGTAATGCTATCTTACACCGGCGAATTCGAAGCGAACCAGGACTGGACCTAGCACCGGACTTAACCTATTCAAATACAGTATTAAATAGTACTATCTCTTTCATTTGCAACTATAAAAAACAAATAAATATTAGTCCATAAACAAGTCATAAAGGGCAGAAGTATGTTTGGTAGGTTTCTAACAACAACTTACTTAACTTGAATCCTTTAACCCCTCGGGGGGCATAGGGCGTCAAGAACGCCTTCGCGCCATCTTTTTCGTAGTTCTGCAACGCGTTTAAGCTCTCTCCAGCGCATTCCCAAAGAGCTCGATTCCTCCTCGACTGTTCTGCGCCACGTTTGCCTAGGGCGTCTCGCTGTTCTGCCTGCTTGGGTGAGCGGATTCCATTGCATAGCGTATTTCGCAATGTAATTGTCTTCGCGCCGTAGGGTGTGTCCAATCCACTGCTACTTTCTCCTTCGTATTGTAATGTTTATAGGTTCCTGGCCCATTCTCGCATAAAGCTGTTCATTGGAGATACGGTTCGGCCAAAAGATTCTCAGGATGACTCTTAAACATTTGTTTACAAAGACTTGCAGCCCGCGCGTGTTAATGGTGTCCACTTTCCAAGTACTGCACTCATAAAGCAGTACCGATTCTACGAAAGTTGTCAACTTTCTCGACTTCCTGTCCGGCAATTTAAAGTTGGGCGCTGGTGTTAGAAGTGCTCAGGGCTTTTGTTTTGGTTGTGTTAATTTTGAGCCCTACTTTGTTTGCCTCAGCTTCTAGATTCTGGACCATAAGATGGAGGTCCATTATCCGATGTGAAAGTAGACAAACATCGTCAGCGTAGTCTAGTTGTTTAAGGTAAGATGTCATAGTCCAGCGAATTCCATGGTTTCCTTTCTAGCAACAAGGCAGACAGAAATAAAAACAAATTAATTATTTATAATAAATCTAGTTATTCGTTAGCAAACTGAATATTTCATTGAAAAATAATTTAAAATTCAACTAAACTTAATTTGAGGACCTTTTAACATGATTAAAAATCTATTGATAGATGTCGCATGAGTCATTTTCACCTGTCATTTATGGTATTTTCGTTTAGTACTGTTTGACATTTCATCATGAAAAGATTAAGCCCACAGAATGTCTAAAAATTATAATTATTCAACCGAATTACGAAAATCAGCGAATATGTTTCGTGTACGTTGAACAACTTATGATCTATTCTACATAATCGGCTTATCGAACTCACGATTCACTAAAGCATAAAAAAGTTTGAAACTCAATTATCATCTTCAGACAATACGCGACCAAATAGACTACATCCAGGACGCAGTGAAGGAGAGTATATTCAATGACCGCGATGAATTATTTCGACGCCGTTCTCAACAGCTTCGCTTGACGTATGTAGGTATTCGTCAATTTGGCGTAGTTTACGTAAGGATTTAGGCTTAAAAGCATACGAAATTCAACTCTTGCAATAATTGAAGCTAGCGAATTGTCACCGCTGTGCTCTTGAAAATCCACTATTTTCGAGAAGAATTTCGCACTTCGGACCGTTAAACTGTATTATACCACACCTCTAGACTTTTTTCTTTAGAGCTATGTAAAAGTGATAGTCGAAAGCGTGTTACGAATGAGGAAGCCAGAATCGAAATGCTCGAACTTATCATACACTTATTAAGTATGATACAAATTGGAGGTACGTTGAATCTTAAATTAGTATGCATATGTATATGTGCTTATTTTTTGTTTCTCGAAAACTTAATTTTATTTATCATTAATATTTAAAACTTTGAATGCTATATTCTGGTTCATGTAATATATAATTTACATTTTCATTTTAGTGGGTATTCATGAAGCATTCATCAAAAAATAGCTATTTTTGTAAAACAGTTTAACAGACAAAATATCATTAGGTATAACCATATTTAGCCAAAAATTTCGTATGCTATCTTATAGTATCTGCCAAAGCTAACTCAAATATGTATGAAATTAACGTAGGCTTCTCAACCACGTTAGCTTGGAAATGGCCGAATTATTGAATACAGACCATGTAATCAGGAAATTAGGGCGGATAAAACCACTTGATCTATAAAAATTAGCTAAGAATAGAAATTACGTTATATTTTTTACCAAAAAAGTTCAGAAATCCGACAACTGGCGGATTTCTCTTTTAAATTCTCAAACAATTCAAAAATAAATTGCTGATTAGTTGAACAACTAGGTGCAATCACATTCGGGATGACGAAAGTTAGTCCCCCAGGGAGGTTTTTTAGATGGGTTAAAGTCCCTCACTATTGCAGAAGCATCCCTCGCGTTCTAGCTCTGCAATGTCTTTCGATGATTTTCCCTTCCAGCGAACCCTCATACAAAAAAAAAAATGTATGAAATTTATTTATAGGTAAAGTAACTTTAATAGAGCTAGAACGAGAACTCCAATATCGCTTCTAGGAATATTACAGCATACCTTAAGCATGAATTTTTAACTTAAAGTTAATAAAATTTATGTTTTTGCTCTATGCATATATGTATATAAAATATTCCGGAACAATATTGCACGAGGCCTCCCACGCACTTGTAAGCAATTTTTCTTTGATATTAAATATGTTCACTGTCAAAGGGCAGAAAACATCAACGAGTACATTCGTTTCGATGACTCGAAATCCTTTTATTACAAATGGGTTCAGGTACCATTTTTAAAATGTGTTCGCACAAAAATCGTCTTAAAAAAAAACAGTATTGCAGCTTTTGCAGCCTTAGCTGAATGAAAATATAGTCTTATCAATTTAACACAACAATCAATTTACCATCTCGTTTGTTGGTACAGCATTCTGTTGAGTTAATTGCAAATACCGAAATCTCTGCAAAGATAAATTTACTGATACTTTAAATGACATTTGCTAAAATATATCTTTTCAGACTTTGCCTGAAAGGATAAATGAACTAGCTGTCAGGTTTTGTGGTCTCCTATTCAAACCCTTAACGAATATAAAAAGTACAAATGTACACATACGAATCTAAACCACCACGGGGCCGCCTGCCACTGTTCACAAGGACTTTGCATTCTTCACTATCCCCGAATAGAATTTCATTTTCTTTCAGAGCGCAGCGCAAGCACTTAATCAAAGGAACCATTCGCCTTACACTCGTTCATGCGAACACAAACCTCTCGGTGCGTAGCCTCTCTATTACCTATCCAGTACCCGGTCTCATTCTACTACTCATCCCTACTTCAATTCATCGACAAACATTCCATTCATGTGCACAAAATGATCTATAGACACGAGTTCATTATGTTTGAGGAAAAACTAACATTATCTAGGAATTCATGATAAAAAGCGATGTCTATTCCATGGTAGCGCAATGCAATGTCTCTCTCTTTATCTCGGAGAAGGTCTTTCTTTTTGTACAAATGGGCCAAGCATACATATGTACATATGTGTACTCTGTACACCCTTTCGTCTTTTGCGCACGCAATCTAACTCCTACCATTTCGCTTCTAGTGTGAGGAATTTTGTCTTTGAAATGCCGAAGAAGATTCCATGTCTGTGTAGATATAAGTGAATATGTGTGTGTCTAAGAAACATTTCTTCAAACTCTCTTTGTTGGAAAATTTGCCTCATTACGGGAGAAAAGAAGAGGCGGGTTTCTGCTTGTCATTCAGCCACTTCACAGACGGGAAAATTTAAGGCAAAGAGTGTGTACTAACCTGCATGGGTGGTATCAATTAGCACCGAATCCAGGACTCCTAGAAGTGCGATGATGATGACGATAATAATCGGTGTATGACAAGACAGTATGTTTTTGAAACCGGATTATTGTAAGTAAGAAATTGCATTTATATTCTTACAAGTGCGGTCTTGGCATTGTTTTAACCGAAATTTTGTATAAGAGTTTTACTTTTGTTTTATTTTAGCCACCATAAAATTCTTCATTGTAAGCTTCCGCCTTTTGGAGAGTATATGTCTGAGACATGGCTACCTTCCATTCTCTACGGTCCCGGGCCACCTTCCGGACTGCCTTCAATTTTGGTATCCGTGATAACTTGGTACTTGTTCCGGAGATTCGGTCTTGAATCTGGGAACTGTAACTCGAATATCATCTTCTCTGAAGTATTTTTGTCCATAAGATTTTGTTTATAAACTTCGTTTTGGCCTCTTTCACTTCAAAACCACGGCTCCTTTCGGCTCCTCTGCAGTTCCTGTAAACGAACCTATAATAGCTTGACGTGATTTTTGACGATGTCAATATCTATGAATCGCAGCAGCTGGACAGATTTGAGTCTTAGGTGTTAAAACCTATCCGGTATCCTAATTGGGCCATTGTCTGATAGAACTGGAGACTATGAATACTTTCATTAGTCTATATATACATATATGATGAGTTTCTACTGTTAGCCTAAAAGCCACATAGTGCTACCTATCACCATAATACGAGCTTCTGGAAAGTCGATAAGGCTTTGTAAATAATAAATTATTTATTTATTTATTTAAAATATAAAATACAGGAACTTTCGTATTGTTTTTACAATCTACAAAAAATATTTCTTACATATATGTAGCCCTTGCAAAATTCTCTTTAATTTGATATGCCACATGATGGGGAACAAAATAATTTTTTTTTGCCCTTCATGCAAGGTGCCCAAAAAAGGGCTCCCAAAATTAAATTCATTGCCGCCATCTTATGCGGGTTTCCAAATAATGTATACATAGCGAAAGTTTCAGCTCTCTATGTCTAACGGTGCAAAAGTTACAGGGCTGTGACAGACTGACGGACAGACAGACACCGTATCAAACCCATAAGTGTTCCGTCTTACCTCTTAAGGTCTGGAACACTAAAAAGAGTTCAGCTGCAACCGATTATTAGACTTCGTTTTGATACCGAAATAGAGCTTAATAACTGTAAAATTGATAATCAAAAATGCATGGACTACTCTTCTCGGTGCCATGTGCATGTAAAACCTTTGCGACTGCCCATATTAAAGTGTTGTTTTTTCCACTTGCTGATAGTTTTTGTGAGCACTTTAGTATATTCTCAACCTTCTGATATGACCACTCATGCCAAAGATCGCAGATACAATTTTGTAAAGAATTTCGAAGAACCTCATGACATGCAATTTGACAACTCCATTAGTACTTGAGTGAAAATCAAAGCCATTTATCCCAGCCAAAAAGTGCGGTGTGCGGTAGTGCACTCACTCACTTACAATATTCATCACTTCACTTCGCGTAGAAAGAAATACATCCTCAAGTTAATGGATTTCTTTTCCAGCAGTATTAGATCTGAACCGCATATATGTAAAACCGTCTCTATAGAGGGAGAAAGAAAAAGTTGTCTAGCTGGCGTACAAACACATACATACCATGCATCTTATAAACAATCTACAAAATTCTTTTTGATCCATAGTATACCCCAGGCCCATTTGTCAGGTTTGGGTACATTTTTGGCTAAAGAAAAATTAACTTGACATATTGTCTTCATCCTGAAGACTGTTAGACTAAATGTAGAGCATGTCCTGCCACACACAATAAAGCACACTCGGCTGGGCTAAAAATGCTTCTTGCAAAAAGAGCATCAATTTAAATCAATGAAAAGATTAACGAGAGACAACACACACGCCAGGGGTAGGAAAAGACGAGACCGTAAGCCATATGCATATGCATGAGCATGTGTGTCACTATGAGGACATCAGCAGCCGCCGCATATCACATCCATCCATCCTTTTCACCAAAAAAGACAGGGCAGCACACACAAAAAGATGCTGCCTAAAACCACCCTAGGAATTCCTGCCCTCCCCAATCATTTATCATTCCCCAAAATCCATGCACAACACACACACACTCATCATCCATCTGGCACCTCTATATCCTTGTGCGATGCATATCATCCCAATGCTGCCCTGTCGAAAGCCCCTTGGGGTAATGAAGGATAAAGACTGCAAGCTGCAAGCAGGAGTCTCATTCATCGCATTGCATCTTTGTCGTCGACGACAAGGACGACGGCGACAACGTCGACAATTCACTGCTCACTACTGCTGCATGCGGAGGGGGCACACAAATAATTTAATGACGTTTTTATTACTCTCGAATACAGAATAAGTCATCGCAAAATCGTAAGAGCCCCCTTCTGCTACGTAGTGTCGTCTTGTGTCCACTGTAGGAGTAGTATATCCTTACATCCAGTAGTTTCTTTTTCGAAAATCCCATTGGAAATGAATTTGCACTCCGCAAGTGGCGGCCGAGGCAAACACCGCTGCCAATAGTGGTAGTACATACTCCTGTCGGCTGTTACCTATCCTGCACACACAGGTCTGTACATACATACGTATACACACTAGTAGGCATACACACGGAATCACTAATAAAAATTAAACTAGCCTATCCAAAAAGCCAAAGTACAGCAATGCGGATGTCGAGGACGTTGCACTGCACTTTGACCCACATTCCATGCGAGAAACACCCTGGCAATTCAACCCTCCAGCAAACCCAACCCGATCCAACCCTTTGCTTCCTTCCTTGGTGGTTGATGACGGTGGTATTCGGTGGTTGATAGCTAGCTGCCAGATACACATCCATCTTAACGTGTTAACCACCCTGTGTATATGATCATTGGTATGGCGTGTGGTGTATGACAGTGCAGCGTCGTCCTCGTCGTCGTCCTGATGGTGGGAACAATTTTCAAGTGGCGTTCGCGTGGAGTATGTTAGATCTGCTGCAGCGCTCTCAATGATAAGGAATCCCTCCGTCCGTCCGTTCGTTCGGTTGTTTGTACGGTCATACACAAAGAGTCTTTCGCTCTCATGCCGTCACCAACACCATCAACGACGTCACATTCGTTCTACTATAGTGCTCTTCAACGAGGACACAAGGATGGCAGGAGGGCGTGGTGGGGAACTCTTGATTTTTGTTGAAGATAGCATATTTGAAAAAAGGGCACCTTACACAAGTTACACATGCTGCTTAGATATATTATACACATGTACATATGTACATACAAACGAGTATGTATATTCCAGCAGTCTGTGTGCTAAGAGAGTTGAATCCTTACGACGAGGACGGCACGGGATGACAACATCTCTACATATTATACAAGTGTGTAGCTGTTGTCACAGTGGCACCAAAAAAAGGTTTATTTTCCAGAGTACTATTAAAATTAAGCGCAATAACATTTTTTTTTTAAGAAAATACTAATAGAAAAGTAATATGTCTCTTGTTAGAATGAAACACTATCACATCTAGCATCAATTTTTACTTGCACCTATAACATGGGGCAAATATTGGATTCGTGAAAAAATTCCAGCTCGAGATAACAATGAATACTGACATTACGATGATAGAGAAGCTCAAAAAAGTGGGTCTGCCGTTTCTGTCTGTCTGTCTGTGGGTATGTAGGGTGGACTGCAGCCTAAACGGCTGGACCGATTTGCTTCAAACTTCATATCTGAGCTCTGTAGGGTCGCAATTGGAGGCGAAATCGAAATTTTTGTTCACAAAAAGACGATTTTCTCGAAAACGGCTTTAACGATTTTGATTAAATTTCATATTCGAGTTAGTTTGGGCAAGTGCTATAAGATGGCGATAAGATGGTTTTCAGCTAAAAATAGGTATTACGGTACTTTTTTTATTAACAGATTTTAGAAATATGACAATTTTTCGGCTAAAACTCAATGGATTTCCATGAAAATCTAAATGTAGACAAGATTTACTGTTTAATAAAATGTGGCATTAAAATTAATGCAACATTGTTAAAAAAAAAATTTTCAAAAATTTATTATTTTTTTTTTTATTATTAAAAATTTATTAATTTCCAACTTACAGCATATAGGTGCAAGTACGTACGATCCAGTCGTGCACTCTATTTTCTATGTCCTGTTTCAAAGAGAATATTACGAGCCGGGAAAAGAGAAATAGGCTACTTATGCGGTAACACATAATTACTCTTATAAACATAACATAAAAGGCATTATTTCGTTAAATGTAAGAATACCAAGTACAAGCGTACTCTTGAATTGTCCTTACCAAGGGGATGAAAAGTGATATTAACGCATGTGGATTAGAGAAATCTTAAGCATTCCGACCAGCGAATTAGCTTTAGCTATTTTGTATTCAATGTGATGAACAATGGTAAGCTTAGTGTCAAGAATAACACCCAGATGTTTTATTTGATTTACTCTTTTTAAAGACGTTGATTCGAGGAGGTAGTCATAAGAGTATTGCATTAATGATCTATAAAAGGCGATAGTCATGCGTACATTACTTACTTATTGGTACATTAGGCATTGGTAGAATTGTATTCTTTGGACAATATCATCAATAAAAATAACAAAAAGCAACGGGCCTAAATGGCTACCTTGTGGAACTCCGGGAGTGCAGGAGATTATTCTCGAGTAGCAATTATTTAGATAAGATTTTTTTTTTATGAATTCAAAAAGTGTTGGTATAGCTGAAAGTTTGCTTATTAAATTTCTGCTTTATGGGTTACCTCAAAATCCGATCACCCGTTTAGACTGTAGCCTCACTGACAGACAGATAGAATTGCCAGACTATGATTTTGATGTCAGAATTTATTAAAATCTCAAAAGCGAAAATTTTCACGAATCCAAAACTTGCCATATATGCAAGTAAAAAAGCTGAACTTCTATGCGGACCGGAGAGAATTTCCGAATCAACAGTCTTCATGGAATTATGCCAAATTATGGACATAAGTTGTAAGATTGTAAAGGTATGTATTAGGGAAACTGTGGATGAAAAGCAGTGTTGAAAAAATACATACATACGTATGTAGAACTCACCCCTACTATAAATGTACTGTTTTGCGATTCACGACAGTATATCATGATCAACAAAAAGTATGATATAAGACCTAATACTGGTGCTTGTCGTAAAATATATTTGATCTTACAACCCACGTGGAACGATGTTTATAACGAAAACCTTAAATACCTAGAAGGAATACCAGGTAATGTAACAATTAAACGTGGTCTTACAGGTAAAAAAAAAATCTACTAACAGAGTACAGACAAACTGAACCATAACGGAGACTATGCTCGTAAATGTTTGGTATTATCATAACTTTTTTTTTTTAGCAAATAACATCATATCAGTCTCATGACATATGTACATACGAGTACACATAGTTTTAAATTCTTTTACTCACACTTTTAAGTCTCTAAACGCCACTGCTTAAATAGTAGCCCCCACTTCAAGAAGGGTGGTGGTTGAGATGTCGCAGAAGAATTTATGCTTTAGTCAGCCGAATATCACCCCGTATGTTGAACATACGTTCTTGTTGCGGGACTGTCGTTTTATGTTTGCCCGGCTGATTGTTGAGAAAAGATGGCATTCTATGTTGAAGGAAAGAGAGGACAAGAACTGCACAGCACAGTACGATAGTGTTGACTACGCTACGGGTTTAACGAAAGGCCCCTTAGAGAATCGAGGAAAGTCATCTATGGGATGTAATGGGTTGCAAAGGAGTAAGAATCACCCCATTCTGCACTGCTACCACCACCTTCAGGTGTTGTTCGACGACGAAGAGATATGGGCGGAATTATAAGTGACGTTTGTATGTGTTGCCAACTGCAATCTAGGATAATGTTTCTAACGAACGAATGTATGCATATCTACATGCATTTCCTTGGGATCCTCCTCTTCTTGCTCGACTGCTTGCTTGCATTGGTCTAGATGATTTGGACAGCATTTTTAGACACCTTGATGGATGTCCTTTTTTATCAATTCCTATAAATCGGGCACAAATAACCGAGTCAATTCAGGCAGTCAAGTGTCTTCCGACTAAGTTGGGAGAAGTTGTGTACTCCCTCTTCTGGGTTCCTTTTTATTTCCTTCTGAGTGGGATGTGAACTGATCGGACGCCAGCTTAAACTTAGACTATGTCTCGTAGACAGGAAAAGGAAGTAACAATAATCTCTTGTTATAGTCTGACTTTAAATCGCTAGATTATGCGGTTCTTTGGGTTAAAACATTGTGGACTATTTTTAAGAGAAGGACTTAACAAGAGTCCTTACTCCTATACATTGCGCAGGAAAATCGTTCGATAAATCTGCTAGAAGTGGACTGTACCATATTTTTTAAATGATTCTTCTATAATATATTCTGAATAGAAAGCTCACCAATACACACTTTGGCTAATAATGATTAATGGTTGGTTCAAATTTTACTCAAAAACTGGGTCACAGTATTTCCTGATGCGATTTATTCTTCTCTTTTTCGTATGATGGATGCTGTCACAAATTTAATTTTAATGTGATTGGAATAAATTTATCATTGCATTTGTGTGGATTGAGGGTTGGTTTGGCTTTAAAGGAAAAATAACTATTAGTTGTTTTGGTACGTTCAGACATATCCAATACGTTATACTGTTTGGAAAATTATGTATTTATGAAATAAATAAATAAATATTAGGCCGTAAAAGCAACCCATAGAGGGCCAAGACCTAGCTTCTCACAACTGTACATGTTGTGCGTGGTATACATTTCTGCATGTACAGAAGGGATCTACAGTTTTATGCCGTATCCGAGGGGCAGAGGGGTTTTTAAGAAGTGTTTGTCAGACACTCGGAACTGGTGGGGCCGTGAAAAAAACGTTTGATGGTATTTTTCTGGATTCGAACTTGGAACCCCTTACGCAGCAGTCCAACGACTAACCACTGAGCCAGGGCACCGATGTATTTATTGGCTGCTTTTGAAATGTTGCAATAAGATGTCCCCTGCAATTAATTACTTCATGAAACCTGCTTCCTCCTGCATCGACTCCATAAACACCTTACGGATCAGAATCGAGCAGTGCGTTGAGTACGGGTCTCCCCTACAATTATTTGAACGAGATCCTTGAAAAAGTAAACAGCACATGAGTTGTTTTCTAATCCACCCACTGAACGCCTACTTTTTGATATATGTATGTATAATAATTTTATATGAATTTCGAAAGAACTCACAAAAATTAGCAATTAATTTAACAACATTTTTTTTGTTTCTTATCTCTTGATTTATGTATGTTTCATTGATAAAAATTTAGCTACAGTTTTAACATTTCAACAATATGTACATATATATTTTTCTTATCGATATGTACAGTGGACGTCCAATATAACAAATGATATAATGTTTGAAGTCGTTCGCTATAACGAAAGTGTTCGTTATATAGAGCGATTTTTTACATATCTCTTATAATTTTCATTGAAAATAAATGCATGTTTTTCGTCTGTATATGTTCCTTTCATGTAATAACTAATTTATAACATGAGATAATATACTAAGAGTCACAATATTGCATAAAACAAAAATTGTAGTGAGCAGCATTTCCAGTCATAAATATATTCGTTATATCGGATAATAAATTTGTATGAAAGCGTTCGCTATTTAGAGACGTGAATCTAATTTTTATACACGTTCGTTATATCGAAAATTCGTTGTATGGGTATTCGTTAAACCGGACGTCCACTGTACTTTAATTGAGAACTACGTCTGCTGTGCCAGCCAGTTTCAAATAAAAATATATGTTTTCATTTTGAAATTGATTCAAAATACAAATAAGTATAATATTTTACAATCGTAACACACATTAATTTCCCATGTTTTTGAGTAAAGATTTCAATGTGCATTTTGCAAAATAAAATTTAAAGTCTTTGAACGTTTCCATTGTTTGAAACTAAAAGAAAATATTTAAATTTTTCGATATTTAGACAGACATACATAACATACACATGTATACAAGACATTCACATGTAGGTTCAATGACTTTTATATAACTTTAACTTGCATATGAATTTCAGTCTTTGCAATCTGGGCTACATCAAACAATTAGCTGGTGCGCCACTCAAATTTATATGACGGATCCTGTTTATCATTTAACACCGGAAATCGATTTCTAGTCACATTTTACTCTGATACGAGTTTTCGACTCTGTATGACATAACAGTCATACTTTAATGAAATAAAAGGCAACATGCAAGAGAAGGGACAATGAAGATCACTATTGGTTCTGCTTTGCTTAGCCTACATAGACAGAGTCTTGTATTTCGTCGTTCACGGACTTTTTCACTTTAACCAACTTTTATCAATTTACAAACTCCACTCACTACTTTCATAAATTACATCCACCGATTACCAGCAGCATGTCTAAAATGTACCTTCAAACAGATCCAAAGAAACACAACCGCAAAGTAAAAAGAAGAGAAAAAAGTATACATATGTATGTACATACATATGTACATATGTATATCTCACAAGACTAAGTACTTCCTTAACCAGAAATACCAATGACAAATTTTCGGACAATCCACAAAATCCATTTCCATAATTCAGCCTGGCACTTTGAGCCCATAAATAAGGGCGCAATAGTCGCGCGCCGCAACTCTGAGCCAAGGACCTAACGACGACGACGACGACGACGACAACGCCAAAGGTTCGACTACGACGAGTAAGAATAAAGTGCCTCGTGAAATATGAGAGTTTCCCAAATGCGTAGCCGTTCTAAACCGTTGTCTGTTTTTCGTAACCCTCGTTCCCTACGTCCAGCGAAAAAGCCCGCCATCATAATTAATTTTATTACCAAATTCGACCTAGATTTCGGTTAGAGAGATAGAAAGACAGAAAGCTTCCGCGGTTATTTTCAAGTGTGCATCAACCTTTTTGTGTTACAACGCCAACTTTTGTTGCATACTGTTAATGTTTGTCGTTTTTTTTTGTTTTTTTTTCCTGCATTTTAAATTTGTGTCTAACGTTGTTGTTGATTTAACTACAAAGGGAAAATAATAAAATGTTTAGTTTTGGTGCGCTATAACCGCAGAGCAGATACACATCCTTTTCCATTTGCACAACGACGCCACCACAGCTACTACACGTATAATTTTCATTGAAGGACATGCCTGTGAGGTGTGCACCGGGACGAGGGGCGAGTTAACAAGGAAAGCAACCTCTTCTTTGCGTTCAGCAGCACCAAGAAAAAATTGAAGGAAAGGGCGGCACCGTCCGTTCTCCTTTCATTAGATCTACACGAAGAAGGCACTCTATTAAGGACATAGGAACACGACCACGAGCTAAAGAGGCAAATGTGAAGACCAACTGTACAAGAATAACAAAAAAAAAGTCGTAAAAATTGCAGAAATGAACTGCTATGGCATTATAATAACATCAAATGTGTCTTCATACTTTCGAGCGCTGTGTATTGTCCTTTAGGTTTTTTTTTTTTTTAAGTCTCTTCCAACCGCAACTTTTGCTGTTTGTTATCCTTATTGTTGCCATCATTATTTTGTACGTTATGTGAATTTCCTTAGTGAATTTTATTTCTCCTGATTGCGGATATAATTTTTTTCTCTACTTCTACTCTCCAACTACTTGGACATTAGACAAACAAACGTACACAAGTGGGTAGGTACACTGCTCCGCATAGGACATGGGATTCATCTTTCTTCGAGGACTCGTTCTCACAGTTCGGAGGCCAAAAATCACTGTGTGTATTTGGTTTTGCGGAGCGTTTGAGGGGGAATTTATTTTGTGGTCATTTTGCACCTAATTTCAGAAAATCCCCGAACTCTCCACCAAACTGGCACAGCAGAGATAGGTAGGAAGGAATGTGTTGTCTCTGAATTTGGATTCGGGGACAAAGGGAATTATGGTTTCATTTTGCGTATGTATACAAAAAGCCAAGCCAGAGTTCTGCCAATTTTGGGTGCTGTCTGCCACTATTATTGGGAGACGCAATCTGTGAATTAGAGGAGATAGAGGCCGAGAAGGTCCTTGGAGATGAACACAGACAACTTTGGAACTAGTGCAGTGCAGTGAAATATCACCGGCTCATTTGTATTGTGTAGATATCTAATTGAAGTCAGTCAGATGCTCTTAAATATCCTTTCCTCGTTGTCTCGTGTTTTTGCCAACCAAAATCTCTGTTGGGAGGGGACAAAAGTGCTGAGAACACACGTGGACAGACGAGCATTATCTGCATTTTGTTGGGGTGTGGGTGTGGTTGATGGTGTCTTGGAGTCATTTTGGTGCCGGATACGTGTGGAGGAGTAGCCGGATAGGTGATTTATGGTTTTGTCAGGTGAAATTTGGTTTTATGGGCTTTCTGATGTTGTTGTTGTGTAATGCACTGGACACACACAGAACAGGAAAATCCATGTCAAGTGTGTTTCTGGATGTATATTTTCCTCAGACATTCGACTACCAGTAGGAATGTGGTAAGCCGCAAGGGATAGATTTGACAACGATTATCGTTTCAATAAAAGGAAAATAGAAAACAATTTCGTTTTAATATAAAAGATACATATAAATGCATAGGATTTAGGAAAATACTATTGCTTTAGGTAGGCTTTGTTTTTAGAAAGCGATGAAAGAAGTACAAATAAATGCAAGCTATTGGTGAGAGATAACATACCTACAGTAAAATTTTGGAAGGATCAAGGGAAGTTATCTTTTCCATTCATATAAATTTACTCGTATTTCTATAAAAGGAGGATAATTGATAGTCCTTTAAAACTTTGCTGTAAAAAGTAGTTCAACGACAGGCGTGACCAATTTTTTTTTAAGAATCCACTTTTAATTTAAAATTGTTGTCTTAAGAACTAGGCAAGGTTTTGTCACGTGTGTGGCGAAACATGGATCTGCTTTTACACATAGTCAACATCTAGTAAGTGTGTAACGTTTTGGTAGAAGTTCCATATGCTTAGAAACAAGTACGATTTTGTCAAGTGCTAGGAATCATAAAAATCAAAAGTAATCCACTTGACTTACATAATTACTCTCACAATCGTAAAATCGGAAAATCTGTGAAGGTTTTTCAGCCCTACATATAAACAGAAACTGCAGTTCCTAGTGAACTAAGTTTTCAAATTTTAAGCAACAACTACGAGTCTTTAGTATAGTTGAACACAGATGCTGAAAAAATTCAATGTCTATCTTCACCAGCAGTATGCACCTTAAATTTCATGCTATAACAGAATACATTTCACACAGCCTATCATGGTCAACAAACTGAATCATACCTTTTGGTATAATATATAGGCTCGTATATTTGGTCTCCACTACAAATTCTATACCTACTCCACTAGGACAATGATCGTATATTTGGCAGAGGTGTATGAAATTGAAAAATGTATCCGAAGAAACCCTTGTAGAGTAATGCCAGATAGAAAAGTAACAACCTGCACACAACAAAATAATACTAGTGTGGTTACCTGGTCAGAAAGCTATACTCGACGAAGAAACTGGTGTCGATCTTGTCAAATTAAGAGTCCACTCTCCGTTCACCGGAGTATCTTAAGTACTTCAACAAAAGATTTTGTTACTACATGGCATTAGCTCTTCTTTAGCTCGAACTTTAGCCTTAAAAAGATAAATAAGTATTATATATGTAAAAAATACATTTTCTGAAACATCGAATTCATACCGTTGATGAATCGCAGTTCATAAATTTTTAAATATATTCATTCACCTATGAAATTCACAAATTGCTTACGATTTGGGTTGTTGTCCAAATTATAGGCGCGTTGTTGTATGGATTTTTGCATCGTCTTTTTACAATATTTTTTTTTTACATTTTTGTGTTATTTTTAGGGAGTGTTTAAACCAAATTCTAAAATTGCACTTACTTAGTACTTGGCTGGGACTTGATCACCAAACCTTTTGCTCGGCGACTGGATACACTACTACGGCACCATTGCCACTGAAAATTGTAGTACGAATATTCTCAAATGGTATTTACTTTTAGTGGCCAGAGACTTTTTAATGAGTTCATGAACTTTTGAAAAAAAATCATGAAAATAAGAATCATCGGTTTATACTAAAAATTCTCCCACACAAATATATTTATAAATGCGATTTTATACGATTAATGAATTGGTCAGAGTGTTAAGAATTTGTATACAAAATACATACAATTTTGTTAAAAAATTATTGAATTTCGCTGTATGAATAGCGTTCATTAACTTATTTTTTTCTGTTTATAATGTGTACTGTTAAAAATGGTGTTGAAGTTAGCACCACTTAAGAGATTATTAAGTTTTGTAAAGTCAGCCTTGCGGAAACTAAAATTATGTGTACATATCTAAGCTTCCTAAGCTTGAGTTTAAGCGTTTTTGTATATGTATTTAGCCGTTTTTCTTCACAGAATTTTAGACAGTCACTCCACATATCATTGGCAGACATATGTATTTATCAGTATTTTGGCCCTGAAGGGAGTTTTTTAACGAAATTGTCGGCCTTTCTGTTTTACACTTCATGGTTTGGTTTTAAGTTGAGGCTTACAGGTCGGTCTTTTATTTTCAATTCTCCATCTTATATTTATGAGAAAACAAGCTTCACTTACGATGATATTTCGATCGTCACTGTCACAATTTGTCACATATGTCTGATTACAAATGAATAAGGAGTTATGTTAGCAAGCAAATATGAATTTGTAAACCCTATCGATTCTGAAAGCAAGTTTGCAATTTCCTTGATATTTACTGTCATTGAAAAAGTGATTTTATTTTAAAATCCGTAAAACTATCGGTTTACCAAACAAAAACATTCAATGTGGTCATTCCGATTTCTCATCCATGGCTCATTGGGATAGCGAACGAATTAATTAAAATTCTCCACCAAGCGAAGGCGAAAAATATCTAATGAAGTTTACCAACACTATTGTTTAGGAAACGTGATTGGGCTACATCATCTATGTGATGATGATGATACAGTCATCGTGGCTGTTGTCGTCGTTGTCATCGTTCCTCATCATCATCATCTGTTTCATCGTACTTCTATCTGTGCTGACAGCTCGTCAGATTTCCTCCTCTTTTGTTTTTTTTCTGTTTTTGCTTTTGTCTCGTTCTTGTTCTGCTCTATTGTCCATTCAACCACCACTTCGTTGTTCGTTCACTCCTTAACACGGCAAAGCATTGTCCTTTCTCCTCTGTCTGTATGCAATAGTGTATAGTTGAAAAGTTAATTTTCACACGGGCGCAGCAATCATCATGTGTCGTCCTTAATTTTTCGAACGCTCGCCGATACGGATGTCGAGGACTCAAACTCCCTATAAATATCCTCCATTTCTCTCTGTGCAATCAGACAAAAGAAAAACTGCAACGAAAATAAAAATAAAAAAAATACATTTTATCACTTTTTGGCAAGCAATGTCCTTGTGCTCGAAGAGGAAATGGGCTGCTGCCGATGCCGATGCCGATGCTGCAGCAGTAGAATATTGCCACCCCCTATTTGAATTTACAGCTGCATGTTTCCGTATTTCATTCGTATTTATTTACAACATCGGTACTGCGAAATAAATACCATAATTACACACAATTAAATGGCATGATTTACGGTAAACAATTAAAATTGTCTCTTGATACAATGTACCGAACAAGAAGTAGCTATATCCTCGACATACCACACTGTCGGTGCAGCATGGGAGTTGCGCCTCCCTCTTCTCCTTTTGAAGAAGAGACAAAGTCTTTTGCGCTCGCCTTAATTCCAAATTTACAACTGCACGGCATTGTACTTCTGTAAAAGTATGCCTTCACTCTAAGAGTTGCCCAAAAAAGGACCAAGGTGCATGCTGGTGTTGGAGTTGCTGGAAGGAGGCTAACAACAAAGACAAACGGGCGAAGAAAACTTGGCACTTTGGTGTGTGTGGTGCTTTATGAGCGAAATTTAAATGGTATCTTGGAATTTCCCCGGATAAAGAAGTAAAAAAATAGAAAAAGTAGGAAAAAAAGATAAAGAAGAAGAAAGTTTCAACACAAAAGCAGAAATACAGGCCAAAAAAAAACTATATTTGGTGCATTCTACACTCTTGCCCCAAAGTACCCGGGCGGGGAAGAGAATACGCTATGGCGAATCATCATCGATAAGCTCCTGAAGAAATACTTTCGTCTTTTGGAGGTTAAATCTGTTCATTGTTCACAAAGGATTCAAACACGAAGAAAAAATTTCATTTGTTGGAAACATTTTTGAAAGTGTTGAGAGCCGTCTCTGTGGCGTATGTGGAACTTTTTTTTGAAAACGAGCAGCGTGTGAACACATTGTGTTACGAGATGCGAGTAAACTTTTGTTTGCCTACAATCGAGTGGGATTTGTGTGTGGAGTACTTCTACTCGTTTGTGAAAGTGGGTTTGAAGTGGTTTACAATAGTATGGCATAAGTCTGCCATGAACATAAGCGTTTTCAGAGCATTATATTGTGGCAAGTGAAAATGGGACTTGCAACAATATGGTGACATGTTTGCCATTTGGTAAATTCATATTACAAAGCTAATTTGAACGTGTTTCAGCAGTCTTTGGAAAATTCGTCTTATTTTTATAACTTAAAAAACTCGGTTATTTAAGCTTTCCTGCGTTTAGAGAGGTATTCACATGTCTCACAGCTAAGAGTAACCAAGGCAGATTATCATTCCTGCTAAATAAAGAGGCATGCTAAAGAAATAATGTTCAAATATTTATAGAGGAAATGAAAATAAATTACACTTTCTTTAATTTACTTTATATTCTTCTAGATAATGAAATCATTTCAGAAATGTTTTTTAGTTTTCTATCTGTAATGAGAAAATATTTTCGTTTCTCAAGGTTCTGAGTGTTAAGTTTCAAATGTTTGCATTTCTGCACTCAAGACAACAACAGGAGTTGAATTCTGATTGTGATTATGTATCTGTCAAAGAAACAAATATATTTTCCTATGCTGATTCTAAAACGAAACATGTTTCAGAATGTGTCCACACTGGTAAAAAAAACATTTTAGAAATACTAAGGAAATGTTTTAGAAACGTTTTCTTACAATTTTCCTGAAACCTTTCCTCGCTCTATACACTAGATACATAGAGCATTAATTAACTGACTGTTTAATATAAATATGAAACTATTTCAGTCTATTCCGTGCAATTAGGCCATGAACAGCGTCGTAAATTTACTAAATACATATTTAGGTAGTAGAGAACAAAAAAGTTCACATATTATAGCCCATTGCACATATATGTCAAAACTGTCAAATCTGTCAAGTCATTGTATTTTTAACTTTGCCTTAATTACCCCGTTCGTTTACTTCTTCGTAATTTTAGTTCTGTTTGAGATAATTTTACCTCCACTTTTTAAAATTTGATAATCTACGAATTTTAGTGCAGAAAGCACGCGAACTGTCCTCTTTACTCAGTACTTAGTGCTTTATATACATATGCTTGCCCTGTTCTTTTCTTGCAGATCACCCATACACGATAGATGGTCCGATCGCAAACTTATATGCTTGCAAATCTATTATTACGTCTGAAGACGTTCGCCTACTAAGAGAATGAACGAAACTGAGAGAGAGAACGAAACCTCTTTCGTTCTTCCAGCAGAATTTCGATGTAACAAAAAATGAAAACTATCAAACAGATTTGACAGAAAAGTAATTTATTTGAATTTACAAAACAGAAACAAACTAGAAAATTAGAAGGTTGGAGATGGTTTTTACTTTCGAATTTTATTCAGAAATTAATCGTTTTCCTCTCCTATAAGATTACTTTATATAAAGGGTTTTTCAATAAGGACTTGATAACTTTTTTTTTAAATAAAACGCAAACCATTTGAGATATTTCAAAAACTTTATTATCGACTTGAAGTACAATCAAAACATTTATGAATGGAAATCGAACTTCGTTCACTTTTGCAGCGGTCGATTCGTTGGACCCAATTTTCAACGACTCGTTCACACATTTCGGCCGAAACGGCCGCTATTTCCCGTTAGAAAATAGTCAAACGGCGTTAAATCGCACGAACGAGGGGGCCAATCGACTGGCCCATTTCTTGAGATAACGCGCTCACCATACTTATTCTTCAATAAATCGATTGTAACGTGTGCTGTGTGGCTTACATATGGCACATCTTCCAATTCGGGCCAAAAATAGTCATGGCGCCGTCGACGAAAAAATATGGCCCAATAATGCCACCGGCATGCAAACCGTACCAAACAGTTATTTTTAGTGGATGAAGTGGTGATTCATCAAGCACATGTGGATTTTCTCCCGACCAATAACTCATATTTAGCTTATTGATGAACCCATTGAGCCAAAAATGAGCTTCGTCGCTGAAGATGATTTTGCGATGAAATTCATTATCTTGGCGCATCTTCTCCAGAACCCAATCGGAGAACTTCCGTCACTTCAAATGGTCCATCGGTTACAATTCTTGAGTGAGCTTGATCTTGTATGGGTGTAAACCAAGATCCTTACGTAAAATACGCCATAATGTGGTCTGAGCGATGCCCAATTCTTGAGAACGCCGTAGAATTGACTGATTTAGATCGTTTTTATCGGACGCCTGAATGGCGGCGATATTTTCTATACATCGACCAAGCCGTTGTCTCACTGACACGGCAACATCACACAACGAATATGTAGACTCAAATTGTTGTACTAAACTTCTTACTGCCTTTCTACTAGGGCGAGAGTTACGACCGAAATTGGAGTTAACGCTCTTAAAGTTGCGATCACCGACTCCGAATTTCAGTAGAAATTTTTATAATTAGTAGATGTTGCTCGTTCGTGTGCTTTACCATGATGAAAATGTTGAGCTTACTGAATAAATTGACAGTGACAGTTTGAAGATTAGTGAAAGAGTGCGTTCACAAATTAAATTCAAAGTTGTCAAGTCCCTATTGGAAAACCCTTTATAAATTTTATTTCAAGTCAAGAATTGGGTGCATTTAAAGTGCACTGAGTATACTTGGCATAATTTTGAATAACATCTTCAAACGAATAGCTGATCATTTATTTTTATTTTAACAACATATTTACAATCATTTTAAGAAAGTTGGCCTTTTCTAAGATGGGATTTGAGTAAAACACAGTTAATACTAAGGTTAAAATATTCCACTGAGAGATGATCTCAAAGGTACCTATAAGGATTGAAGCAAATCAGTTGAGTCGATGAGGCAGCAATCAACGTACAAACGGGCAGAATTCAGATCAAACCAATTGTGTAAGTTAAAATGGTGCCATGGTTTTGAATAAATCTCTGAAACAAAACTGCTTAAGCCATTATGTGATTGCTAATTTCTGCTGTGAACGTTTAAGATTAATAGTCTTTGTTAATAGCTCTCTTGTTATCGCCACAACAGAAATTGATTTTTATTAATTCTAACTCTCGCCTTCGTAACCCAAAAAAAATATCGATTGTACTTAACCAAGAAATTCTCCCGAATCATTAATCACAAATTGTTTCTAAATTGTATATAACAGTCTTAAACGTTGAGATACAGTTTTTTTTTTTTTTTGCACTGCATTTCTTGATGATGGCTTCGCGTACACCATTCAGACAGCTTTCAATCTCGATTTTGAACACGCACACTCATATTTATCGTATGTATCACCCCATTCTGAAGTCCTTTAAGCAAAAGGAAGTCAAGCATCTGCAAATCATGCGTGTTCAAATCTTAGAGCTCGTATATTTTCTACACAATTCTAGGCACTTGGTCTCAATAGAGAGCAGCAAAAAAAATATTGAAGAAAAAGAATCTTTGCTAATACTCATTCATGCTAGGAAGACTGGGAGGGCTGGCATTCTAAAAGTGCTGTTCACAACTGAGCGCATTCATGGCGCGCTCAAAGTTTATTGTGCTCCGTAATTTTATTTACCACTCACTTTCAAAAGCGACAAAACTTTGTTCGTAAAGTTTGAAGAAAAATCCAACCGTAGCGCAGTAGAAGGACATACAAAAGAATCCTTGTGCCAGTCCCTAGCCCCTCGTGTTCATTGCAATGCAATATCCTATGCTGTTTTCTTTGCATGTTGCCAAGGATGCATGTAGACATCTAATCCTTTCAAATCAAATTACGAACACCAAACGTGTTCGTTTCTTTATGTGGCGCAGGGGTGCTTTTAATTTGTTTCTTACACCACCCACCACCACCTTCGAGAGAATCTCTTAGTCCTCTTTTGTTCGTATTAGTAGTTCTGCGTTTGTTGTTGCAACTCGCCGCGCCGACTGTATTCCCTCCCACAGCACCTTATCCTATCCTAATGAATTCGTATGCTACTAAATTTAGATACACGCTATTTCTTTTGATTCTTTTGTTAGAGAGATAACGATGCGACTTGATTAACAGGATCAGAAGGATAAGTACAAAGTACTTGTGTCCTTCATTTAGCAATTTGCGCGAGACTCTGTTGGTTTGTCAAAGCCGCGTAAGATATTAGGGAACGAATCCCATCAATCGGGATTGAAGGTGTGAATGTTCTGCTTTGGGTTGTGTGGGTTGTAGAAAAGGATGATGACTTTGTTGAACGATCTTCCTTTGCACCTTTTTTTTCCTTTTTGCCTTTCATGCGAATTTCCTTTGTGATAGAGAAAGGAGGCCATATGCAATGCAATTGCAATGAAATAGGAAGTCGTTGGTGATAGCCCGAAGGGATGCGACTTTTGAAGAAGGATGAGAGCAAAAAAGATTGTCGGTTCTGAAATTGTGAGAGAGATTCTATTTTGTTGGAAAATTTAAGTGTAGCATTGTTTTCAAAGTGAATCTGTACCTGTGGTTACTTTCTAGATATTTAAGGGTTTCAACGTCAAATAAGAGGAAAACTAGCAGGGGAGCAGGAACTCTACAAGGGTCGGGAGTCCTTTAAGTAAGTAAGTATAAGCTGAGCTACAGAAAAAAAATCTAACATGATCAAATGAAATTTATTCTCTCAAATCGAAAATATTTACCCCGGGTTTTCGGAAGAAAGACTCCATTTAGTACGAAAAAAAGTATGTCTTCGACAAGCTCAATATAGTATGAAGTTTTTGAGAACTGTAGAAGCTGCAATTAATCCACTAAATTTATAGTTTTATTTTATGTTTCTTCAATCGCTCTGATATAACATACATATATAGGTATACATACCTATATTTTTAGTTTTAGAGGGAGAAGCAAGGCGAGCACGCGTCAGCTAGTGTGCAGTACATATGTATATGGGTCATTCAACGATAAATCGCCAAGTCTACATGAAGAGCTCTGAACGACCCCCTCCGATCTGGCTGACCAGGATTTTTATGTCATTTAAAAGATAGTGAAATTAGATTTCATCTGATAAAGGGGTTATGAATATCCTTAAACTGTTATTCATGACACGGGAAGTGGGGAAAACGGGAGAGAAGGAGAAAAGAGGTACCTGTGCATGTTGGCTTTAAATGATTGGATCTTGTAGTGATAGAGGCAGTTTGATTATTCCAGATCCGCATGGTATGGTTTATAAAGGAATCCATGTATTTGACAGTTCAAGCGATGTTGGGCTGGAGGGCAAGCTGATGAGCATTCGTGGTAAGACGTGTATTGCGGTGAAACTTTTAAGAGACGGAGTTCAAAAGGGAAAGGCACAAGGTATTTCTACGATTTCAAGTGATACTATGAAGCTCACAATGGCTCTATCATCTATTAGTTTTAACGCTCGATTCTGAACCCTATCTACAATGTGCAGAATGATCTTGGGTGCATCAGCACTTGTGTGTATTGTATTCCACCTTTAGACGAGTGAATTCCGTGTAAATTGAGGTCTTTCGGTTTTCGCGATGCAAATACTATTCATATATAATGGTAAAGGCTTTTGGTTTCGCTTAAGTGACAGGAGACAGCATTGCTTTTTAGATTCATTAAATTCCAATCTATTGGTTGAACCCCATTTGATTATGCTGTCAAGATAGGAATTTAATGAGTTGAACTTACGTTTCTACAGCCGAAGAGCTAGGACGTGAGTTGGGGAACTAATATGGAAAACTAAGAGTTTTTCGAAATTAATTAGATTAGAGGTAGCAAGAGCTAATTTATAAAAATGAGAAAGATAGTCGGGGGCAGAACTGGAAACACCTGTATTCATGTAATGGATATCGGACTTGAAGCCTTCACCCCGAAAGAAAAGATTCATGGCTGCAATATCCACGCAATTTCGGCAAAAGAGCCTGATACCAAACTCTGTCAAATGCTTTAGAAAAATCAAGCGCAACTATCTTTGTTTCGCCAAAGTGATGGAGAGATTGGTTCCACTTTTCGGTAAGATATCCCATAAAATCACTAGTGGACTTGCTCCTACGAAACCCGTACTGCCGGTCACTGAGGAGTTTTCGTTCATCAAGATATGTATTTCATAAGAAAGAAGGGACATTTTATTTGCTTTGGAATGATATCTTCATCTATAGAAGTACTGCCAGGTCTAATTTTTTTTGGAGTTTATATATTATTGAAAAAGTATAGCCAAACAAATTTTAAGAGCTCTTATTTATAGATTAAGTAAAATATAGGCCACATATTTTTGATATATTAACTTGTATATAAAAAGTTTTAAATTTCTCAACCCCGATTTCCGCAGATTTAAAAAAAAAACAAATTTCAGCTCGGATAACATGTTTTGTAATAAACCTAATTGCATCTCTAAATAGCGATCGCGTTCATACAAATTTAGTATTCCTTATAACAAATACCTTATTAAACTGCAAATTTTGCTCACTACAATTCTTTTTTCATGTAATATTGTTACTTCCACTATATTTTCTCATGTGTTGAATTTCATTTTACATTAAAGGAACATGTACAGAAAAAAATATGCACTCATTTTTAATGAATGTTGTAAAGATATGCAAAAAAATCACTCGTTTCGTTTTAGCGAATGACTTCAAGTCTTCAAACATTATATCATTCGTTATATTGGACGTCCACTGTATACACAATAAAATGTACGCTTTAGACCCTCTTTATATTTATTGTACATAGTTTTATGTTTCCTGAATAACTGCTCCCACTAAATACATACATATGTACATACATATCTTAAATCGAATTGGCCTTCAATAACTGATTCCATCACTTTTATAAAAGAAATATCAAGTCGATGTATATATAGCCGTGTTTTATTATCACCCAAGATCTATATAGATCACACGATGAAAATTAAACAGTCAATTTAATTTTAAGGGCTCTTTTTTGGGCACCTTGTATGAAGGGCAAAAAAAAATTATTTTGTTTCCCATCATGTGGCATATCAAAGAATAGAAGAATTTTGCTAGAGCTCCCTATATGTAAAAAAATTTTTTCTGACAAAATTTGTTGAACAAAAAAGCTTCATTCGATTTCGACTTTTCAAGAAATAAATAATTTTTAAATTTTTTAAAAAAATACATTTTTTTTTACTTTGATTTTTTTTTATTGCTCGTGTTTTACTTTATTTAAACCATTTAATAAGAAAAGTACCGTTACATGGATTTTTATCCAAAATCTTGGTACGCCTAAACTAACTGAAATATGAGATTTTATCAAAATCGTTGAAACCATTTTGGAGAAAATTCCGTGTTTGTGAATATGGCGCTACGTGAAGGAACTCTAAGAGTGCCCCCTTTAGCGGCCATGCAATAGCTCCTTGACATGAAGTTTGAAGTAAATTGGTTCACTCGTTTAGTCACACAGAGAGAAAAACAGAATCGGCAGACATACTGTAACGAGCTCCTCTATCATCGTAATGTCAGAATTGTTTAATATCTCGAGTTCCAATTTTTTTCACGAATTCAATATATGTGATGTGGAAGTAGAAATGTGTGTGCCTATGCAGGATATGAATAATGTTGCCTTCTATTTAACGACAATATAAAACGTCCGGAACACTATTGCACGAGGCCCTCCTCGCACTTGCCCAATTTGTATACCCTATCCTAAGGGTATATTAAGTTTGATACATAGTTTGTAACATAGAGAAATATTAAAGATAGACCCAACAAATCATATATATATAAATGATCAGCATCACTAGCCGAGTCGATTGAGCTATGTCCGTCCGTCCGTCTGTGTGTCACCAGTCTTTGGGCCTTAAATTTTGAGCTAGGTTGATGAAATTTTGTATATGAGGTCTTTGGAAAAGTAAGCAATACAAGTGTAAAAATTTTTAAAATCCGCCCACTGACACGCCCACTTTTCAAAAAAATTACTTTTTTTCACTATTTTCATATGAAACTCGAAAAAACTTACTTGAGCAAATATGTAGATATCCACTTAATCTACAAATCGTCTGTACATTGTATATGGCCACGCCCACTTTTTAGGGGCGTTTACTTCAAAAATTAGTTTTCGAGTAAAAATATTAGTTTATAGGGCAAAATAGAAAATTTTGTGAATACATTTTCCACCGCCCACTGACACGACCAAATAAGATAGGGATAGGGTATCATACGATTCGCTCCAGGCGGATTGTAGCATTTTTCACTGGTTTTTTCTACCACTATTGTATTTTAGGGATAAATGTGGGCTCAATTATCTTTCGAATGTTTGTCTATTATGATTGTAAGTTTTCACAATAAATTAACAATGAAATTGAATCGTTCTTTATGAGCAGGTGTCTTCAGTGTATTTTATTACGTTATTAAGCATTTACATGAAAGCAGAATGCTTTAATATTTTTCGCAACTCTAGCAAAGCTCGAGAATGCCAAATATTCTCTTTAATAACGAGAGACTAGTGAGCTTTTTTTACTTTGAGTGAAACTGCACTCTCTTGAGTTTTAACTTTGCAATTAAAAACGTCATCTAACAAATTGTATTATTAACAAATGTCAAAACAATGCATCCATTTGTAGCGAAAAGCTGTCGAAAACATTATAAACTTATTCTACAGCATATTCCCCATTGTGCCCGTTACATTGTGCTTCAAACTTTTAATCCCACCAAAACGAATCCCAATACTTAAAGTCAACGAAGAAACTTTTCCATTGAAATATGAGCTCTCAACAGGCCATTCTAATCATTTTGTCCCGCACATTATTCATTCGCGCTACTTGCGAGCGATCCTTCTTCATCCTCTTTTTCCCCCTAGCTGCACACAGTCTTACAATTTCGTAACGAAAAATTATAATTATAATTTTGAGGAGCCTTTTTATTGTAGCCCTGCTAGTATACATGGCGGTCTCTCGATGGTGTCACTAAACTTTGTCCATTTGCATTAGGTTAGATTTTCTCCCCCACAACCATTTCTACTTCTACCACTGCTACTGCATGAATTTAACTGGAATTTATGAACTTGCAAGGTTCTAAGGAAATAAATTTCGGTCAATTGCGTATATGCGCAATGTTGCAACAAAGGGAGGTGTGGTGGGCGATTGTAAGAACAACCCCCAAAGCACCCCACGACAAAAAAGAACTCGTTAAAAATGCCGACTGGCCGATAAAACAAACAACATCAACCACACCGTACATGTATTGAGAACTGACAAAGTTGACATTTAGGGCATTTTTATGACATTGCTTAAAAGTGTCATGTTGTTAAGACCGGAACCGGATGCTATTTGTGTTACGTTTCCCCAACGTAACGATTTGTGGAGTATCCAGCCTGTTAAATTTGTTCAACTCTTTCTGTGTTTCTATGGTCGACGAGTCTTTTGGACATTTTCGTGAGACGTGTAAAAGTGACTTCAAAGCCGCACACTTAATTCGGTCATTGAAGGGTCCTTGACGCCAATTGAGCTTGGCCTCTGTCTCTTTCTTTACCATTTCGAAATGTTAATTTAGGACTTTTTGGATAAATGAAGTGTATGTATGTGTGGTTTTTGTTCTACGTTAGTCCTACAATATATTTTATTTAATGTTCTTCCGGATGACATTATTTGCAGAAAGGTTAGAGGGTTTTTTTGCCTCCCCATGCTTAGCGCATTCTCAATTGGCTTTTCAATGATGGTGATGACGATGAAGGTGTTTGTGGACATATTGGTGCCTATTTATAAAACATACTTAATGCTTTATAGTATTTGGAATTTTTATACGAATTTCATGGGTTCTTTCTCCTTTTATCAGTTGTTCGCTCTCCGTGAATAAATATTCAACCTTTATCAAGTTTACCCTCCATTACACATTTTAAATTATCTTCCGAGAAACAATGTGTTAGAATAATCGCACTTTGTGTCAAATTTTTGAAGTAAAAGTGACAAGTTTGAAAGATTGCTTGTATCAGATAAGTTTCACCAACAGTTTGAACACACCACAAACATGTTTTCGATAGCAGGGAAAAAGTTACTCGCATGAGTCACGATGCAAATATGGGTATGACTGCTTATTTGGTAGTAATATTGCTATTGAAGGACTTAGGAAAAGTCATATTTATTGACATATTCACACCCGCAACAATAATTCCACTAAATATCTAGACCCCATTTTCTTATGTTTATTATTCTCAACACTGAACCAAAAAGGCATATGTCAGTAATGAAAAAATACATGCATATTCTAAGTGAAAAAATTCATTGAAAGTTATCTAAACATCGAATTCATACAGATAATGAACTGAGATTAGTTCTTAAATTTATGTGCATGAAATAAGTGAATGATATCGATAATTTGTTTACGTATATATTCATTAGATATAGAAAACGTTCAATTAATGCATCTATTCTTTGTTATCATGCATTAGTTATGAGCTGAGAATTGGTTGAATTAGTTTTAACAATATCCTTTTTCGGTCGGGTTTTTATTGGTTGGTTGTTGTCCAAACTAAAGGCGCGTTGTTATAGGTACAGATGTTTGCTTCGTCTGTT
The DNA here is from genome assembly GCA_949716465.1 of Chalcosyrphus nemorum. NCBI lineage: Eukaryota > Metazoa > Arthropoda > Insecta > Diptera > Syrphidae > Chalcosyrphus > Chalcosyrphus nemorum. Next base: position 12,917,378 of record OX454335.1, read on the forward strand.
AATTTACAACATTTTTTAAAATACTTGTGTTCAATGTACTTACCATGAGTTTCAACCAAATTATAAAAATGCACTTACTGTGAAAATTCATTGGATGTGCCTGGAATTTGATCACGGAACCTCCTACTCGATGACTGCACATATTACCACAGCGATGCCAGATTGTGGATTTCCCCCCCCCCCCCCCCCCAGATTTTCTAAGTTGCCTACAAGAATTTTCATTTTATAATTTTCTATAACATAAATTATGTCAATAACTGTTTAGGCTCTTGAACACCACCATTACAGATTTTAATCTCTCTCGAGTAGCTTCATGCGAAGTTACGTCACCAATGATCAAGTTACTGGTTGATGTTTTCAGTGAAAAATTAGTTTAGTTTATAAAGGGTGCCATTAACTTCAATTATGTTACATTTCCTACTTTTTAGTTATAAGATCATTTATAGAAATAGACAAAAACTTTGAAAACATTGGAAGTGCTACAATATTTGTGGACCCATCTATCATCTATCACAGGCTGCGAGTATCCATAAAAAGTCCCTACGTCTCCAGCGCATACAAAAAATAAAAACGAGCTCAAAATTTAAGCTCTAAAAACTGGTGACATACGGACGGACGGACAGACGGACATGGCTCAATCGACTTGGCTTCTGATGCTGTTCATTTATATATATACTTTTTTGGGTCTATCTTCAATATTTCTCTATGTTACAAACTATGTATCAAACTTAATATACCCTTACGATAGGGTATAAAAATGGGATCAGATCTTTTGTTGCATTGTGTCTCGGTTGGTGTGTGTTTGAATAAGACATGCTTTCTTATCTGTGAATAATAAGACGTATAGTCTGATCCGGTGTGTCTTCAGCCTAATAGTGAAAGATAGTGCCTTCCATGTAGACACCTGCCCTGCGCAGTATCTGCTCTAACACGATATTGAAGAAATCACATGACAGCGCATCTGCTTGTCTGAAAGCAGTTGCATAGAGCATCGCGTTTTCTAGCGTTACGCAACACATCGGGAAAAGTTTTCCCGGTATCCCCTATCCTAAGGGTATATTAAGTTTGATACATAGTTTGTAACATAGAGAAATATTGAAGCTTGACCACATAAAGTATATACAGTGTTGTGCAAAAAAATAAGATCACTGAAGTCGGAGACTTTGATTTTGAATTTAAAAACAAAAGTTGAGTGATATTGTTATAATTTTTAATTATATATTTTCTTCAACATTTTTTTTAGCAAATAAACTAAAAAACCATGAATTTCAACAAACAAAAATAAAAGATAACAAGAACTTAGTAATTATTCACAGATTTTGGTTGTGCAAAATAATAAGTACAGTATACAAAACATTAACATACTCCTAAAAAAAAGCAAAATAATGAAGTTAATGGAAATAATTTTAATGAAGGAATGTAAGGTGGTCAATATTTGGTTGTGCTTCCTTTGTTTTTGAGTACGGCCTGACATCTGCGTGGCATAGAGTCAACGAGCTTTTGGTAGAGTGTGTTTGGGATATTATACCAAATTGTTTGAACTTTTTGCCATAACTCGGACCTGTTTTTTGGTTTAGCAGTCTTACTCAACTCCTTTTTAACAAATCCCCACAAGTTCTCTATGGGATTAAGGTCTGGGGACTGTGCTGGCCATTCTAGAACTTGGATCTTCATGTCGCTGAACCATTTTTTCGTTACTTTGGCTGTATGTTTAGGATCATTGTCCTGTTGGAACAGCCAAAGCAACGGTAAATTGTCGTCAGCGAAAGGATACATAACTGTATCCAAGATTTCTTTGTATTTTTCCTTGGTTAGAGTCTCTTCTATCCAATGAATAACAATAGTTTATCGTTAACTTAAAAGAGAAATCAGAACATAAGAAATTGTTTTGTTTTTGTAACTCAACAACTGTAAATTTGACGGAGACTTGGGAAGCTATGTGTGTTCTTATTATTTTGCACAACACTGTATATAAATGATCAGCACCAGAAGCCAAGTCGATTGAGCCATGTCCGTCCGTCCGTCTGTCCGTATGTCACCAGTTTTTAGGGCTTAAATTTTGAGCTAAGTTGATAAAATATTGTATACGAGGTCCATGGAAAAGTAAGCAATACAAGTGTAAAAAATTGTAAAATCCGCCCACTGCCACACCCACTTTTTCGTAAAAATCTCTTTTTTTAGTAATTTTACATGAAACTCGATAAAACTTACTTAAGGTAATATGTAGATATTCTCTTACCCTACATATCTTCAGTAAATTATGTATGGCCACGCCCAGTTTTCAGGGGCGTTTTTTATCAAAAAAATGTTTTTTGAAGGTTTTATCGAAATAATAGCACTTCTTGGGAGCAAAATACAGTATACGTTGAAGAATCTAGAAAATCTGCCCACTACAACACCCACTTATTGAGGAAATGTGTGTTTTGAAGTAGTTTTATAAAATATTTAAAAAAAAAGTTACTTAAGAAAGTAAATTGGTGGAAGACGAGCTAGTATGTGCATAAGAAAGGGATAGGGTATCATACGATCTGCTCCAAGCGGATTGTAGCCTTTCGGTGTGCGTTCGACCATAAGAGTCAATGGATTGTTGTTCGATAAGACAAGATAAGACGTATTGTCTGATCCGGTGTGTTTTCAGCCTTCATGAGCAGGCGAATCGAGTTGTTTTTGAAGTGAACGAAGACAAGACGAGGTATATATTATGAACAAACAAAAAATTGTCTGTCCAAAATATTGCGAGGGACCAAATTAATGCTCTATAGAATGCTTATCTTACAAGTCCTGCTGTATGGAGCCGAGTGCTGGACGATAAGTAAGAAAGTTGCGTAAAAAATGGGCACCTTCGAAGGAAAAATACTTCGTCGGATATTAGGTACCTTATGGGAGGAGGGCGAACGGAGGAGAAGATACAACCGCGAACAATATGAGCTGTACCAGGATGTAGATGTTTCCAAAAAGCCAAGAAACCCAGACTAAATTGGCTCGGCCACATCGTGTTTATGGACAACACAGCTCCAGTCAAGAGAATCTTTTAATCCCAGCCCACAGGTTCGACACGGAGAAGAAGACCGAACAAAGACGAAAGTTGTCGCGGATGCCTGAAAAATTCCTATTACGACGTATTCCGTGATAGGGGTGATTGATTTTTTGTGCCTAGTACAAGTGAGGCTCTGACACTTGGATTCGCTTAAGTCCAAGAGATTTTGTTTGTAAGGCCAGTTTTAATATGACACCGATGTTTGCGGAGGATCTCATATTTTTGTCAAATCTATTTACATATATTACGATAGGTTGGTGTAATTTGTGCCATCAGGGGTCAATTTAATTATTTGAATTTAATTTAGTCACAGTATTAGCTATCGATATATTTCACTGTTTCAAGTACATACATATAGAAGATCTACAAAATCAATCCGCAACCTACGTGCAACAGAAGCCGAGGTGTGCATTTTTCAGACATCGTAGTCCACCTATCCTACCTAATATCGACAGTTTTAACGATTCCAGCTAATATCCCCAAATTTATTATGAATACATCAAATACTTTACTCTGCGTTTTAGAAAAAGACCAAGTTAGAATTATACTGACTGATACCTTCCGCTAAAACATCCCACATTAGTAATGAAAAGTACTAACTTCAATAGAAAAGAAGAAAATTCAGTACACTTCGTGTGTGGTAATTAAATTACATGTATGCACATCTCTAAAAATAGACTGTCGTTAGCTCACCCGTTCGTCGATTTCCAAAAATTTGATCACAACCTACCTAATGATCGGAATGTATGATGTGATATTCTCAGTATAAACAACAGGGCCATCAAATTCTATCAAGGTCAACCGCACAGATAATAATAAATAAATAGTTGCTCCCCACCCAAAATTCCAATTCGAATTTCTTCCCTCAATAATTCTATCCCGACAATTGATCATCATGATTTCTAAAAATACCTAATAAGTATCTATTAATAAAACATCGACACTATTGCTCAATGGAGGGCGAAAAAAAAAGAGAAATACTTTCAAAATGAAAAATACCAATCTAAACTGGTTCTGGCGTTGTGTCTCCATATGATCGCACGCAATTGCGAGTGGATTGGTTCACATAGATACACACAACTATAGTCGCACTAACACACTCCAGGTGTAGGCGCACACTCACACCAATGTCCATGTGACATTGCCGTGTTTTCAAGTGCATGCTACAAATAAATCATAAAGAAGCGAAACTGCGTCAGTGTGTCAAGTTCGTTTCTAATTATGAGGTAGGCCGTTGCTGCTGCTGCTGCTTTTAAAGCTGACGCTGGAACTGTAGCTGTAGTTGAAGAAGCGATCGACACCGTTGGCGGAGATCGGCGGAGGGCCACCGTACTAACTCCACCGACACGGATCTGCGATCGTGCGTGGACGATGCGGCGATGTGGTAAGAAAAAAATATGTCTTGAGTATATGGTGGTGGCAGCGGCAACGGCAGCGCATGTTCCATGAATGGAGCTTTTTTACCTCTAGTGTCATACCTTTGCGCACACACCCCAACACAACGCAACGTGGTAAGAGAGGTATCAGCGATGATGATATACTACAGAGAAGTTGGCAGCGAAAAGGCTATGTGCGCTTGTGTTTGCCCGGGGTAAATGAACTTCCGGTTCGACGATGGAATTTCCATTCCGATGATCTCTTACCATATTTCTTCTTTTTTTCTTTACCTTCGCCTTCGTGTCTTCGTTCATGGTCTTGATCGTCGTTGTCGTGGTATAACTTCTTTTTTTTTGTTGGCCGGTTCGCCTGTCTTTGGTTTTAGCTTTCTTTGAATGGCGCGCATGCAACAGATACAACACGCGAAATGGTATCTTTTCTTCCTCTACGTTAGACGGGAGGGGAGGGAGTCTTTTTTTCTAATTGGATGTGTCCCCCTTCTCTTTGGTATGTGTCTATGTACCTATGCAAGCATAAAAATGTATGTAGGTATGTTTTTTTTTTTTTCAACAGCTGTTAGGCAACGTAACGGGAAAATGTTACAAATCCGTTGGAAATTCCATAGAATTTGGACTTTTTTAGTTTATAGTTTCTGTACAGGAAAATTGTTTTATGATTTCGTTTAATCGTTCTTTCGACAATTAAATTGTGCGAAGAGAAATTACACTCTGCATTGTAAAATAGGCACTAGGCAACGCTTACAGGTTGGTAGATATGTAGTTAGATAACGATCGCGTTAAAATTATTTCTCGGAAGATACCTATTTCAAAAGCTTTTTTTTTACTAATGAATTATGAAGTAAGAGAAGCACACAACAGTAGATTATTTGAATTGAAAGTTGACATCTAAAGAATCTGTGCAATTCACACTTTCACGCATGCTTCGAAAATTAATACCTTATATATTGATGAATTAAACTAATTTCATGTTTTCTGTAAGACCTAGGTACCTTGGTACCTAACCTACCTATCAAAAAAGTTATTTTTCAAAATAATACCTACTACAGGATACAGATGGATTCTTTATGCCATTGGTCAGTGGAAAGTTAAACTAAATAGAAGTAGGTACCTACTTTAAAAGCGCTTCTAAGTGGAAAGAGGAAATTACTTACGAAAAGAGAAAACATGTGAAGGTAAGGTAAGTACCTACATATGTATATACATGCATGTATACATATTTGCATAGGTTGGTACATATTTAATATATGTATTAGTTTATTTATATATTTATTTCATCTACTAGAAACAGATTAAACATTGGAAATGAATGATGAAAATGATAGCAGAATAGTTCCTTTAAGGTGCGTCCAGACCGAGCGAAACATTTCTGAAACATTTAATAAACATTTAATAAATATTTCATAAACATTTCTGAAACATTTATTTGTTTCATCAATGTTTCATAAATGTTTCAGAAATGTTTCACTCATGTTTATGAAGCATTATGAAACATTCCATTATTATTTTTCCATATTAAATGGGAATTTAAGATTTTTGCATTTCTGAACTCAGGACAAGAACAGGAATCCAATTGTGATAGTGATTGTGTATCTGTCTGTCCGTGTATAGGGTAATGGCTCTCTACTGCAACAAATTTGCGATGGTCATTATTTTTTTTTTTTTTTTTTATTTTTTTAGTTTATTTGTTTATAAAAAACTTTATAACATCACTTATATACTAAGATTTACAAAATGTAGATGAATGGCTTAGTATTTAAAAATGTTCTTTTACATATAATGTTAGGTCTTTTTTAAAAATATTTATATTTGTTTGTATCCTTAAATAAACTGGAAGGCTATTGAAAAGATGTAGTCCTTTTACAAAAATTTGATTTTGTGTTCTTGACAGATTTACTCTTGGTATGTCGAAGTTACCTCTGTTTCTTAGTGTATAATTGTGCCTATCAGAAACATAATATAAGTTGCGCTTAAGGTACTCCGGCAACATATTGCACTTAATTTTAAATATAAAAGTTAAAGTTTTTAATATTACTCTTTGTTTTACACTTAAAAATTTTAGGGATCTTAGCATATTACTTATTGGCGTATAGAAATCAGCTAGTAGAATAGCTCTCATTGCACGGTTTTGTAATTTTTGTAATCTACTTTTGTCTGTTTCACTAAACATGAAAATTATTGTTGAGCAGTAGTCAAAATGTGGTAAAATAATTGAATTATATATAGTAACGGCACATTCTCTATTTAGTTTTTTCCTTATTCTAAACAGAAAGTTTACTTTTTTACTAATTTTTGAACAAATATAGTCTGCATGACACTTAAAATCTAATTTATAATCTTTTATCGTGCCCAGGTATTTTATTTGTTTTACTTTTTCCAATTTTTCATTATTGATTTCTATTTCTATATCGTCATCACAATTTACTAGCATACACTTAGACTTATTTACATTTAATTTTAGTTTTTTACTATTTAACCAATTATTTAAATTCGAAAGATCTTCTTCAATTTTATCTTTTAATTCATTTAAATTTTTACCATTTACATAAAGAAGTGTATCATCAGCGAATAGCATTACCTTACAATATTTATGAACGCGCGGAATGACATTTATATACAATAAAAACAGCACAACACCAAGAATTGATCCCTGAGGGACACCCAACTCCACAATGTTCGGACTGGAAATTTCCCCGTCTATTTTAGTAAATTGCAGTCTATTTTGCAGATAGGTCTGATACCATTTAAGTTCTATGTTTTTGACACCATAACTTTTTAAATTGTCTAGAAGGATCTCATGGTCAACTGTTTCGAACGCCCTTTGTGAATACTGCACAAATTTTATCTCTACTATCTATTATATTTTTCCACTCGTGTACCATCCACATAAGGGTAGTTTCACATGATCTACCAGACCGAAAACCGGATTGCTGTTCACATAATATATTATTTTCATCAAGATATTTTATAAATTGCTCAGATACGACCTTCTCAAACACTTTTTCAATTGTCGGTAGTAAATTTATTGGCCGAAGCTTATCAGGGGTTTTTGCATTTGTTACTTTTTGTACAGGTATTATCACAGATTGTTTGAAACACTTAGGAAATTCACCTTCGGACAATGATCTATTTAACACATTTAATAACTGGTCACCAAATATATCCATGTTGTTTAACAATATTGCACTGTTTACTCCGTATATGTCTTTCTTTTTATTCATTTTTTTAATGATCGCGGTCAATTCAGTTTTGTTCTCAATTAAACGGAATGTAAAATTGCATGAAACTGGTTCTATTAAACTACAATATATCACAGATGGAATTGCTTTGTTAATGTCCTTAATACTACCGATAGAATAATTATTTAATAAGTTAGCTATTTGTTTCTTATCTCTTACAGTATCACCATTTATCACAATTTCTTTGATTGCACTTTTCACATAGAGGTACCTTTGGACAATGCAACAATTGACTGAATGTGCAAATCGGCTGCGCAATGATGTGGATGAAACATTGGTACTGTTGAAAAGGCCAACTGTAATGAATAGAACATTTATAGTGCAGAGTCTGGCCAATATGTGTTGTGTGGTCGAAATAGGGGTGGCCACAGGACGAGGTGGTTGATGAATTCAGGACTGGCTACTACCAGTTTCTGAGCCAAGAATGGAGTGTAGTTTTTTTCACGGATGGTTCCAAAACCGATCAAGGATCAGGAGCTGGTGAATTTGTGGACTGGCTACTACCAGTTTCTGAGCCAAGAATGGAGTGTAGTTTTTGTTTTTCACGTATTTGTGGAGGACGATAACACAAGACTGCATTTTTTTGAAGGATCTACCTAACCAGAGATATGAATAAACACAATAGAGTATGTGGAATCACTTAAATTCCTCAACAAGTGAATAAGCTTTAGCAACAATATATTCCGCATGAGGAATGTAGGTAAATTTAGAATCAATGATGACACCAAGATCTTTGGCCTGACTACAGCTATTCAAACATGACGTTTCAATATAAAAAACGTTAGAATAATACGACTGAGACCTTGAAAAGGAAATAGCCATACACTTTTGTTTGTTAAGCTTCAAATAATTTTGCGAGCACAAATTTGGAAGACTGAATTTTTCTACAACTATCTGTGCATTTTATCTTAAAGAAGAGTTTCAGATCACATGCATACAATAAACTATGGCTGGATTTCATGCAATGAACTGACAACGTAGCTTACAAAACAATTTTTTATCAATATCGCTTCCTGAAATTTTAAAATTTTGTGAGCCTTATTTTTCAAATTCTTTAAATGTTAATTAATTATACCATGGAGGTTTCGAAGTGTTGTTTCTCAACAGCCATCGAGATGGAACAAACATAGCGTAACAAGACTTCGAGTGAGAATTAAAGCGACTGTAGATCTCACTAAGCATAGATTTCTAAATTCATGATCTCAATTAAACGAATTCATATACGAGTGCAGATCATCAAAATTACATTTAACAAAGTTAAATTTCCTATCTAAAATCATGTTTCTCTTACGATAATTAAATATTTCAATAACAAATTTGTTTATGATAAATTGAATTATATAAAAGAGGAAAGGGTGCTTTAAAAACATTAGTCTTAAAAACATTTATGTCAGCAAATACAAGATCTAAAGCTATACTTTAAGATTTAATTATTGTATTCATTGTGTGGAAAATAAGCATTTTATTGTTATTACACCAAGACTATACAACATTATCAATATTAAAATCGGAGATTGGGTAAAAATACTGAAGTACACTACCTTGGTGTTCTATTACTGCATTTCCATTGCCAAAATACCCAATTTAGAGACAGAAAATGCAAAGATAGTGCTTGTGTTGTCCAAATCAGGTATGAGTTTGGCTAATTTTAGAATAAAAATGCATTGGGCACAGGAACATAAGTCCCAAATCAAGTTGGGGACATGTGTCCCACCCCATCGAGACATGAGTCCCAAATTATCTGAGTGTTAATATCGGCGCTGCGATACGAAATTACGCCGCTGGAAATAAGGCCCATTTTTTCTGAAAAGCAAGTAAAAATATAGACACGAAAAACCTTGCACTTACTCGAAATCCAACAGTGATCCCAAGCAGGGGGGTTTGTACGGGGCAGCATGCGCCCCATGTAAGTTCATTTTTCTGATAGAAGTTGTTTTTAGTTATTTTCGTCATAAATATGTACTCATGCACAGGTACAGTACTTTCATAAATTGAGTCCAAAAAATTTCCGGACAGTGTGATAACTATTTTCACATTCATCGCCTTACCATACAATATATGTATACGAAGCAGATTAAACATATATACATATAAATATACAGGGTGTCCCAGCTAAGAAGTATAATCCATTTCAAATTATAGCCCACCAAAGTGGGTGACCTCTAATTTGGAGGTGTAGCCACTTTAAACGCTATAACTTCTAAACTATTATAGGTACAAAAAAGGTTTTGTACATTTTGGAAAGACAATTTATGTGTGTTGTAACGTTAGTAACGGCCTTTCGCTGTCTTGATTTGAAGGCTGCGAGAAATATGATACCTTCTTACTGCAGATGTACCTACTACTGTGGTGGAAAAATAAGAAAAATACGCTACAGGCACGCGCAGACGTTTTGCCGTGCTCTCTTTCTTTTCATAATTTCTTTCGATTCATGATTCGGGCGTAGAAGTCCCTAGAGATGATCGTTGCTTAGATTTTCTCCTTTTCTTATGAGAACGAAGTTCGGGACTCTCCTGACTGAGCCAATACTATAAAGTATCATAGGAGCATATCTCAAATGAAGCCAAACATCTTTGAGTGCTCCTTTCCAGCTCAAATTCCAAACCATATTGAAAATACCCTCTCCGAAGTTTTTGGATATTTGAGCATGTGTAAAACAATTTCTCTATTGTTGATCTAGAACTTCAGGTAGTCTTCCTAAAGAAGGTGAAGGATTCCACTATATTCATTATACATATATTTATCAATATCTTCGACCGGAAAAATCGTATCGCACTTCACACGAAGCAGGCAACACGCAGGCAACGCGTCCAATTGTGCAGTTTTTTTAAGTAGAATACATGAACATGAAAAATTAAAAGTAAATAGAAATAACTACTCTAGTGGTAGGTAGGATATCACAAGAAACAGCACACACAAATTAAGGCTAAGACTGCCAACTCGTGGAACACCTTTTGTTGCTTCAAAACTATCTTATGTCATACATATGTACATATGTTTATTGTATATTCAATTCTTAAGTTAAATTTCTTCAAAGAATACAATGTAGGTGTAGCTACTACGTATTTAAACCATTCTTAACGATTAAGGAAAAACTTCTAAAGCTCGTACGTAGACGAGCTCATGGAGAGAATTAGACGATCTTGGACTATAAATTCGTTCAATACAGCAATTGGTGCTACCCATTCATCGGAATAACACCACCATCACCATTTATAGTAATTGAAGTAAATTTGGTCGCGTGAAACTTCCACCTGATAACCCACTTACGTGCTTTAAACGTTTTATCTACACATACGACAACTATTACTTTGAACTATGGCGTCAACGTATTGGCTCCCACAGCAGAAAACAATCGCCTACAAAAAACAACCATTTATCGATGAATGAAATAGCCCCACGATTTGTCGTCCAACTGTTATAGCCAATACCACTTATGGTAATCACCTGACTGACTGTATGAATCCTAAAAGACAATCCAAATACGAAACGAATGATGACTGTAACGATGACGCTACTTAAACGACCGCCCCCACAAAAATTCATTAGAATACCACGAAAAGGCCCCAACAATGGCCAACAAAATGTATCCACAGATATGTCAACTGCAAATGCCTCACCATCTTTGGTTGTCTTGCCTGTTGGTTGGTTTGATTTGGTTCTATAAATATCGCTGTGCGCAACCAGCTGTGCGTTGCTGCGGTTGCATGTATCCGTGGGTAAATGACCTTGCCATTCTCCACCAATGCCAGAGGCATCCATTCGAGTGGAATTAATGCCAAATGAAAATCCGCTTTCTTCCAAGCGAGTGTTCATACTTAAAGAGTGGATACATTGATTTATCTAGGAGGAGGAGGCCTGCAAATAGCAAGATGATGATGATGATGATGAGTAGAGATGGTAGCGGCAGAGAGACCCAGCTCACCAGACCGATTGAATGGATTGCGGAGTGGCAGTCAATGTCTGAGAATTCGTGCGCGGCCTACTTTCTCTGCATTCCATTCGAGCTTGAACTCTTAAGTAAGTTAGGTAAGTGAGAGCTCTGTTCAGTGCTTATCTCAGCGGTGTAGTGCGGCGGCACGTTGCGGTCTTTCGCGTGTACCGTAAATGCGGCCGACAGACTACTGTTGTTCAAACTGAGCAATTATCTGCAGTTTGGAGATTTTCTACAATTCCTACACCGTACAACGGTGAGCGGTCAGAAAACTATTAACAACCGATTTGGGTGCTATTCTATCTGTATAAAGCTGAAAAGTATTTAAAAAAGAAAAAGTCTACGGTATCGCACAGTTGCATAACCTTTCTCCCCTCCTCATGTGGTTATTCATTATTTTTCATTCAACAAAAAGTAGGATTTTCGACACATACTCCCCAGGCTGGACCATTTGAGATCGTTGACGACGACGACGACGACGAATGAGTCGGAGCATAAAGAATCTTCATCTGCTTTGCTTTGTACACACAGAAACAGGTAGAAGGAACGTCGAATCAATTTGGGTCACTTGACTTAATGATTAAAATAGCAGAACCAGAAACAGATACGGATACGGAATAAAAAGAAACCGTATAGATACACATACAGATATAGCGATACCGATAGCGATACCTACCGAATCGACTCCGATCTAGATACAACTTGCATATTCATTCATGAATAAAACAATTCCCGGGAACATCACATCGGATCTATGGTCATGTGGCTGCGCGACGACAACGACGACGACGACGAGGAGGACGAGGATGTCTCTCCCAAAGATATAAGCGGTCTGATAAAAATGTTGGTCGCAGCATGGCAGGTGGTGAATATGCATATGCATTTGACAAGAAGACAAGCCGGTCGTTCGGTGGATGCTCTATCTATCTGGTGGTTATCGAGAGACATATACAGCCAGCCTTGCCTCTTAGAGTCGGTTTGATGGATGTTTTGTCCCCCCACACACACTGAGAGATGTATCTGAACATGATGGCAGGAAAAAAATCAAAGGTGCGCTCCGTTTGATTCTATTTGCCTGGGAGTCTGCTGCAAGCAGACGCTTGATCCAAATTTTCGAGTGGTTGATGTGGTACTCTATTATTCCCAAACACAATTTTTTTTTTTTCTTTTCTTGAGTTCATAACTACACTCATTTTTTTTTGTCTCGCTGTGTGTTCGTTTCCATCTTATACGAGTACAAGTGGGTGGATGTATAGATAGAGTATCTTAAGAGTAATTGCCATGATGTGCGTCGTCGTTATAATCGTTTTTAATTCTGACTGCACTGGCTACGACAGAGTGTACATATATTTGCAATGAAAATGCATGTACGACCTAGTATTGCACTAAATGTACATATGTCCTCAGGGCAATTCTTTGCGCATTGCTGACGGCGAAAAATTCAAAAGATATAAGCTAAAAGTCTACGCATAGTTATTTATCAACGGTGAAGGTGCAATAATGTACTTTCTTGCAAGTGGTAGGATTACGCATAAGTTTACGACATTGTAAAGTCAGTGTACAAAACCCGTGTAGTGCATTACATACACGTTTAGAATATTTATAAGAAGCTCATATTTTCATTGGGAAAATTTTGTGTCGGAATAACGCCTAAGCTTTCTTTTTAATTATTCATATGTAAATATATATAGTTAGGTATACATAAATTTTTTTTACGCACTTTCAATTCATTGCAGAAAAAGTTTACAAAATAATCATTTTGCATGGATTTGCCGTCTGCCTGAATCACATAATTATACAGGGTGTCCCGAAACTCAACGTCAAGCTGGAATCGGCTGATTGGATGGATCAAACCCGTGCAGGGAAAAACAAGAAAAAAAATCTATCTCACTTGGTTAAGTAATAATAGCGATATTTAGAAAAATAATGAAAATCGATACCTTGGAACACATTTTTAAGTTCTGTGGTCACAAATTTTCAAATTCTACTGTTTTTTTTCCACATAATCTTCAATAACCATTCTATTGATTGACGTTGAGTTTGGGATAACCTGTATATATTTCACTAAATTAGTATGCTTGAATAAAATAAGTTGAACTACCATTTATTAAAAATCCCCTGTCGGTATTCTATCTCGATATCGAAGTGCGATTTTGCAACATTAAAACAAATTAGGCACATTTATGTATATCGCGGAGAAGTGCTATGACTTCTATAAAATGTATATTATATTACTCTTTACTGATCTTGCAAATATATAAAATCTATTGACACTACACATTTATATAGACACACCACTGAAATTTCAAGAAAAAAGTTTTTATCAAAACGTGTTCAATAAAGCTTACCTATTATGTTTTTTTATTTAAAAGAAAAAAACTTTAGTTAAGGATAAACAATTTTCAAACCTAATTCACATAATTTGCCATAGGTGCATAGAATTGCGCACTCTTTGATAAAAGCAACACCTAAAATTTTATAAAAACATATGTATGAAAAGTCTACAATCCGTCTAGAGCGGATCGTATGATACCATATCCCTTTCCTGTATACAAACATTTTTTTTTTAAATCTTATCAAATTACTCCAAAACATGAATTTTCTCAATTAGTGGGTGTGGTAGTGGGCGGATTTTAATTTTTTGTCAATATACATACATATACTGTATTTTGTTCCTTAGAAGTGATATTGTTCGAATAAACACGTCAAAAACTGTTTTTTGATAAAAACGCCCCTAAAATGTAGGCGTGGTCGAATATAATATATGGAACATTGGGAGAGTAGAAATGTATCTACCTATTTACTTAAATAAGTTTTTTTCGAGTTTCATATGAAAATACTGAAAAAAAACGAATTTTTTGAAAAGTGGGCGGATTTTGAAAATTTTTACACTTATTGCTTCCTTTTGCAAGGACCTCGTATACAAAATTTCATCGACCTAGCTCAAAATTTAAGGCCACACAGACGGACGGACGGACGGACGGACATAACTCAATCGACTCGGCTAGTGATGCTGATCATTTATATACATACTTTCTTGGGTCTAACTGTAATATTTCTCTATGTTACAAACTATGTATCACACTTAATATACCCTTAGGATAGGGTATAAAAATTGTGTACCTACTGGTTTTGTTAATAAACAAGTAAAAAACAACTTCAACCTCTGATTAATATCGAAATGACCTAAATTAGGTCCTTTATTTTTCTTTGTCGTAATGAAGGTGAATATTTGAGTGCTCGACGATGCCTTACCTCCAAAATATTGCAGACAAAAAAAAAAACAGATATGGAAAACATTAAAAATTCATACCGAAGGACGAAAATATAACACAAGCCTTGGATAAAATTCTGTTTGATGCAAGACAATGACACCAAATGTGCTGGCAAATAATGTTTGTCTTTATTTGCTTTTTTATTGAAAAAAAATATTCTTTACCACCCACACTGCATAAGGTTAAAGGAAGCGAGGAAGTCTGATTAAAAATTAAACGCTCTACGAAACTCAAGCTCCAACTTGTGCATGCAGATCATTGGAGCATTGGGTTAATTGGTTTCAGTCTCGACGAAGTAGTTTTCAGAGAAGATGCAGGAAGGAAATGCAGTTAAGTATGTAGGGATGTATTGATTGCGTGGCATGAGAGAGAAAAGGAGAGAGAGGTGATAGGAAACTGCTGCTGCTACTGCTCATTACGAACAGGAGGTGGCTGATACTCTAGAGTTTGTTTGAGAATGAAATTTAATTATTTTTACTTGGCTGCAGATGGATTGCATAATGAATGAAGCGTCTTGAGGCCAGATTGCCTTTCGTTAAACTGATAGAGCTGTACCAAAGAAGCTAGTAAATAAAGTTTGTATCTTAAATGCTGCAGTGTTGGAAAAGAAAACTAATTCACAAGAGAGAAAGGCTAACTTACAATAATATAGAATCATTTTGTATTTGTATGCGAAAATGTAGAAGCTGCTAACTTTCCAAAAAGTATATGATGTATATATACATGCAGCATAGATCAATTAAATGTTTAATTGAAGTTAAAAAAAGCACAATAGTACGAGATAGAGAAGGTACTTTTGTTGAAACGATTTAGTTGTAGTTTATTCAGTCATTCATTAATAGGTTCAATAATCAAGTTACAACCATGTCTTCTCAGTATTCACAGAAATAAAATTATATAATTCGCTCGGAAATCACTTAGTGTACCTACCTACTTCAATACGAAGGCGAAAAAAATAATGTGAATCACAAACGAATTCTAAAATGACATGCAACTTTCTGCATTTAACCTAGACACCAACCATGGGTAAATAAATATTGAAAACTAATAGCACCTGAGTTTCAAATACCACCCCATATATCCATAAAAGATTATTCATACCCCTCTTGATACGTACTTATGTCCTGTATCGCATTGTGGGTCCCAGCGCCTCTACAACGCCTACGCGCCATCGTTTGCGATCTCTGGTGCTTTTTTTCCAGTTGCCGTGCTTCCTTCTCAACTGTTCTGCGTCACGTACACCTAGGACCGCCGCGTATCCCGCCATCCTAAGTAAGCGGGTTCTGACTAATCCACTGCCACTTTTTACGTCGTAGGTTCATGGCCTGTTCTCTGATAAAGCTGTTCGGTAGAGATATGGTTTTGGCCAGAAAATCGTTAAGATATAGCGTATGCATTAAGGCCCAAAAACTGGTGACTGACAGACGGAAATGGCTAAATCGACTCGGCCAGTGCTGCTGATCATATACATATATATACATACTTTATTAGGTCTCTCTTCGATATTTCTCTATGTTACAAAGTATGTGTCAAACTTAATATACCCTTAGGATAGGGTATAAAAACAATTTGTAGGATTGAAATCGCAACAACAGCTTCTAATGCTGCCTTGGACCAGGTAAATATGACAACTGTAGGACTGAAACATGATCTATTGCCTGATTTTGGGGATCAAAATCAAATTTACCTGATAGTTGATAACGCAGTCGGAATGTTTTTGGTCGCTCTATACAAAGCAATATTTTTCGTCAAAATAACATAGATAGGCTTCTCACGAAGAGCTACGAGTGGTCTGTCTTCCTCTTCATTGTTTTAAAAGAGTTAATTTAATCATATCCCAAGAAGAAAAATACAAAAGAACAATGAATTACCGAGGTGGCTAAATGACGGATTTTGTCAATAACTAGTAGTCTTTCTTATAATCGATGCTACCTACCTAAGCTTTAAGGTCATTCGAGTCGGTTGATAAAGCAAAACTGTTACAATCCTTAGAAGTGATGCAAATGAAATGAGTAGATTTATGAATTTCAATGCCAACAAATAAATATCCCTTATTACCCATGTTCTACATCTCTACTAAAATATAACGTAGTAGACTTTGTTTGACTGCACAGTTTTTTTCCCAGCAGATACAATCACTCAATTTTGTTTGTGCAAACTATCCTCGTGGCTAATTGCATTCAACATATTTTCATATGGCAACATATTTTACGTCGTCTCCATTCGATTGTAGTGTACTGTCCTTGTTTCATCTATGCCTAGTGGTCATTGAATCCCACCACAGTACTCATTCCGGTTTTCGAACTACAGATATCCATCCAAAAACGCTGCTATATATTGAAAGACAGCCTTTTTTCACACATCCATGCTGCTGTTAGTTAGTGCCGTGTCCATGTGAAACAATAAAAATGAAAATTATGAAATTAAGATTCGATATGGCGTGTGTTGTTGTTTTTGCGCTACTCGAACAATTTTCCGGATTGTTGTTTAGCACCACCACGACCGTTGTTTGTCATTCTCCCTTTTGGTTGATTTTTAAATTTTCTGGCACTCGCTGTTGCCCGGTGCGTCGGCCATAGGCTGACACGCTGGACTCGACCAATGGAAGTTTTATTATCATTGCAGAATATCATACGAATAGGAATACCCAAGTGTGAATTTTATTATTATGGAGTGCCCATGGCGAGGGGCATTGAAGAACACATTCGTTCTCTAATGGTAATCCGAACATATTTCATATTGGAATGGTACCAGAAACTCTAATTTTTTTCACTGTTTCTTCGCAGAGTGGGTGAGGGCAGGTAGGACGAATGGCTTTTGAGAAAAAACCGACTGAAAACTGAAGACCTACCGTGTGTTCGGGTTACATAACTAAGCAGCAGCAACCGCCGCAACTGGTAGGACTAATCGGGTGGGCTGCCTTTTAAGTTAATGCACCCCAGGGAGGCTCCTTGACCGAAAACCCGATGCAGGTAAATCCGCATCCGTATCTGTGTTTTTAGTGGTTTCCAATAGTCGGTTGCAGGAGCCAAGCCCACAAACATGATGTCACATACAGTTGGGTTCACGTAACGTAACCAGGAACTCTCTACTGCGTATACTTAATTTTTTGGTCGCTAGTCTGATGAAGTTTTTTTGTTTTTTTTTTTTTGTGCTCTGTGCCTGTTCAAAGAATCCTTACCGGATAGGCTGGAAGAAAGAGAGATGAATCGGAGGCTCGGGCTGAGGGTGGGATATGTTGGGCTTCGGGGTAATCTAATTTATGATGCAGTAAAAATTGGAATGCCTCAGGAGACTAAATTCTGAAAGGTCATGTCTTTTTTATGGCCTCTCTATGGTGGTGGCAGGGGAATGTCGGATGTTTGCAGTGCTATCACCAATCATTTTTACACAAATAGTGCTGTGCGCACACATAGAGAAGGACTCCTCAGAGAATTTGAGTGCTGGGAAAGGATTTTGAATCACCTGGCAACTGGACGCACACACATAAAGACACCTGGGAACTCGGGGAGAGTTATCACACACAGCTCTCGCTGTGAATCAATGAGTAGGATGGTATTTCTGTGTGCAATGTCCTTCCATGGGACCAAGGGAATGTAGTGCCAAAAAACCAGAAGCAAGCGGCATCCAAAAAACCAGAGCACTGTAGAAGGAATGTCCAATGGAATTTTTGTCGCATTCACCGATGGGCATTACTTCGCCGTCGTTCGTCCGTCCATTTGTCCGTCGTTGTCGTGTGCCCTGAGAGTTTACATTTCGGCCGAAAAGATAAATCTCATGAAATAATTACAAGTGTAATGCAACACACCGAAAAACGAGCCGAACCTACGGAAGAGAGAAAATTGAATATTTTAGGTTGGTGGACCTATGCACCAGATGATGCTGGTGGTGGTTCTGTGGACCAAACCCAATCTCATCCCCTAAATTGCAAGCGAGTGCATTTCAGAGCTACTCGTGGTTGTAAGTCTTGTGGAAAATAAACACGTAATGCAGTGCGACCAATTGGAGGATGAATTTAAATTCTTTTTCTCCGTGACTAATTGCCCTAATAAGCAAAGCTTAATGGCTACACGAACGATGAAACGACTTAAGTACAGTGGTTTGGAAACTATGCCAAGCTAATCTGGGGGAAGACGGTTTTACAGTGTCCCAGATTTCTGAGAAAAATAATAGTTTCTATTTTGATGCGGTCACAGAAACTATGCTAACTTAACTTTTATGTACATATGTACACAGTTCAATAGCAGTTTCATGATCTTTTACACTAGTCTCGAGAGATAAATCTCAGAAGTTGTGCCATCAAAACTTGTAGTCAGAGCAAGCTTTAACCGAATTATTGTACATTCTGTCAAAAATAAATTTAGCACAACTTCAATGATCTACAGGTTGCAGTAACCTTAAGTGCTGAATTATCTTCAAACTTCCTTTTCCTTTTGGGAGATGGCCAAGGAAAGAGGCCAATCAATGAGTATGAGCTGAGTGGAGTTGAAACCTATTCAAACGGCTTCCTAAATATGTATGCATATGTACATACATATGTATGTATGCCTAGGCCTGCTATTCGTCGCATCATCATTGACTTTATTGCAATTCGAGTGTCCCGAGTATCCTTAGAAACGCAATAAACCGTTGTACTGGAATCCAATAAAAACATGATTATTTCACTCCGTTTATGTGTTCTTCCAGGTCTTGAACAATATTTTTAAGGGTGTCATGTATGTGGTTCTGCTAGCGCTTGGATACTAGGTTCTGGTCTGTATGGCTACAGTTTCTACATATGTAGATCCTGATGAGCATCATCATTCTCTTTAAAAAGACCGCAAAGAGCAAGCATGCGTCGTCACTCGTCAGAGTAATCGAGGTACTCCTCATTGACAAAGCCGCATGAAGCAAGTTGCTAATATATGTATCTCCAGTTTCTGCACTCCATTAGGTTACCTTTCTTAGACTACTGTGCATCCATTCCTTCTTCCAATCATAAAGAAAGTCCTCAGCTTTCCAAGATCTTTCCATATGACGGAAGGCCGATGTTGTTGGCGCTGATCCTAAGAGCTCCTAAGGTATACCATTAAGTCCCTCCTTATTTGCTGTTTTTGAGTGCCTAGATTTCTAGTGCAATGATTTCTTCCTCACTGGAGGCATCGGAGCACTATGTCTTTTCATAATCATACGCCTGATCTTCGACAGAGTATAGTGCAATCTATAGAGGGGCACTAAGGGTGCATTATATTATGCCATTACTGTAAAGTATTTTTTTTATATTTTAAAGTTTATTTAGTAAATAAATTCAAAGTATACAAAATAAACAATAATAAAATAAACAAAAATGGGTTTAAAGCACTCAATTGTCTGATCGATTAAATTAATGTTATTTTTCTTATATTTCATTCTATATTAAGCATATTTATCTAAAATTTACATTCAATTTAGATTGATATTGAGAAGTATTTGTTTAGCAACCGATGATGCCACCAAACAGTGACTTTTTGCAATTTGGTGGATCTTCCGTTTTTTTTTTTTTGCGTACGGATGTTGGAGGATTGTTCAGTGAACCGGTGGACTTGTATTTATCCACCGTGTTCGGATCCTTCATATCGGAACGACAATTTTGGCGAATGCAAAATGGGCACAGTTCACAAAATGTTGCTCGAACAGAAGACCCAAAAAACAAATTTTATATTTTACACATGTGTTTGAACGCTATAACTCTCCAATTGCAAAAAATTTGTTTGTTTGGCAAAACAGACTAAATAAAAAATAGTTTGAAGCTTCAACAATATGAAAAACCCTTTAAATACATTTATATTTTAGTTAAAGTTTTTGCAATTAACTAGGAACATATTCTTTTGGCATGTTGTTTTGAATGTTTATAATATACTCGCTCCCTTCTAAAGTGAAGAAAAAAAGTACTTTTATATCAACAAATTAAGCGCTTGTCACAATTTTTTGATTCGACATTTAAGTTCTACGTTATTTTGATTAGGCACTGAATGTGACCTTGTCATACATATTTGTAATTATCGATGAGCAAAATTAAGTCTACTTTTATGCATAAACCGAACCGAATTGGCCGAACCCATAGAATTCCCAACTTGAAATTTAAAATGGAGATAGAGGACGAATCACTCTATAGTATATAAAAAAATAAAAAAAAATAAAAATACCGTTTTTTGAGTTACTTAAGGTTATATGAAAAAAAGATATTCTGGAATATCCTTCGTCCTTGAAAACAAATTACTCTAAATTTTTGAAAGTTCAGGTTTTCCTGAACTCAACAAGGTATATTTTATCAGATTCTGATAAGCAATACCAAAGTTATGATTTTTTAAAATATAGCAGAACGCGTTAATTTCGATTTTGTTCCAATTTTTGAAGTTCCGTTACACGCAAACTTTGTATATCGAATTCTGCAAAACTGTTTTGCCTTATGATCTGTACCACTCCAATGAGTATTTCTACTACCTTTTAACCAAATTGGAGGGAGGTCGTTCAGAGCTCCCCATATAGCGTTGGCGATTTAACGTGGAATGACCCATATGTATTTTGCAAAAGTTTACTTACGTCAAATTGTTAGAAGTTATAACCTTGTGACAGACAGACGGTTAGACAGATAATCTCTTACTTGCATAAGAGTTCTGCCTTCCTTTTTAAGATCGGTGTACTAAGAAATAGGTAGATAGAGAAACAATCAAATTCGGTATTGAAGCAAAATATTCAAAGAGGTGCCAAGGTTCGGATAGAGTATCCAACGATCCTTGAAATATGTACGTTTAAGCTTTCATTGTATTGGTTTTACTTCTTTGTCTTACCATTCAAATAGCTATTTAAGATAACTTTTCATCGACCCCACAGTTGAATACTTACGATTGAATTAAGCTAAGGCCGGCTCTTTAAATTTAAAGTGACAGCGAAAATGATTCGCACTCAGATTAAACAAATGTCGAGTGTAATTCATTGTGTTACTGTCATGCAGGATGATTGCGCCAGAATGATTCCCCAGGATGAGATATATGTATGTATATGCATGAATGTCCTACCCAACGGGTGGTGCAAACTGATCTCCCTCTGCCTATTTGCTGCGCTGCACGCGCAGTGATTAATTAAAATTTACGAGGAGCGAAATTGCAATCTCAGAACTCTGCCGCGTTTATAGTAGGTATAGATATAAGTGTGCGCGCTTCATCATTTTTTATTGCCACTGTAAATTTACAGGACATCCCATTGAGTATTCTCAATCTCACACTGCCCTTTATAACCCCTCGAAAACCCTCGACTTGAATGTCCATAAATTTCTTTACAAATGTATGCATTCGTCTTCAATAAAGAGCGGAGGGAATAAGCAATGGTCTTACAAGCTGCATCCTTTGTGTGTGTATGGGTATGTGCAATTTCAATTCCTGTTTTATCCTTTCAGCGCCTTTTTTCCCAATTAACTTTTTGGTGACAAAAATGTGACTCCCGCTGTACGAACAGAGCCATATATAACAATGTGTGCACAGAAAAGTAAGGATTCTTGTGAACAGTTTTCTTTATTTTTTTTGCCTTCGTTCTTTTTTATGGATTTTTACTGTTCACAGTAATAGGCAGGAAGGATGTGTATATGGCTAGTAGGTGGATGGAAATTGAAAGACCCCAGCAACAATAGATCGTCGTATATGGAGGACGACATGAAGTGGAGACTTTTCTGTGATGTAGAAACCGCTCTAGGCTACGTTGACTTCGTCTTCTTCTAGTGGCAGCTCTATACGAACAAAGCAACATACAGAGACAGAAACACGAAGCAGAGTTTGTTTGAGTCCTTTTTTTTTCTCTACTGTGCGGTGGAGACTCACTTCTTGCATGGAATCTGTGTCCTGCATATATGCAGCGCATAGCAATGCAATGCACCTGCTCCGAGTGGGAGGTGATCGGTGGTGTTCATCCTCTTTACACACAAAGGACGAGGTCCACTAGCCGCCACACGAATATGCATCCCAAAACCGAAAAGTTAAATTATTATACCTGCAACCATATTGTGGGTAATTAAATATAAGTACATAAAGAGTGGACATGGCCAAATGGACTGGCCGACGGACGGACACACTATCTCCATGACATATCCTTCCCCCATTCGATTACTGCTGCTGTGCTGTCCATTCAAGCGTTCAACAAACTAGCCAACCAACCATCTCATCTATCTATGGGATGCACCTTCTGTGTTATGTTTTCTCATTTTTTTTTGTGCGCTCTCTGGTCAGAATACGGTAGCGTTTCGTTGGTATATATACATATACATTTTTTTTTTGTCGTACTCCTCCAGTCGTCGCACACACGGGCGGGGTTAACGCGGTCAATGTGTCAAAAGAGCACTTTAATTTTGCAAATGGAATTATTTATTGGGTGGTAGGTGGGCGGCGGCGGCAACCGGGCGAGTACATCTCTTACGCGTCTGATTTTGTCCCGCTTCGTGAACGGAACTCACTTTAAGATGAATTCAATTATTGAACTGAAATTAATTGGATTTGCCATTATCATCGTCGGGATTACATGTTACTTAAGTTGTCCAATAGCTTTTTATTCCGCAGTTGAGCAGGGTTGCTCCCTAACTGTGGATAATTGAACAGGACATTCTACTGTGTCGCCCCTCGGTATTGTGCTATTCTGATGGAAAATGCTATCTTTGAGGTTAAGTGGGGCTTTGTATTGAATCGATGCGATGGGGAAGGCGACGTTTTTAATGGGAATCGTGTGAATTATGAAATAAGGTTTGAGTTTAATATAATTTGGGTGACATTTGTCGTATAGGATGTATGTATGTGTGTCGGGATAAAAGCCGCAGAAGCATTCCTGTGGTTGTCTGGACTGATGAGCTCTTGGCTTCGATTTCAGTTTATTATTAAGGGTTTCGGTTCAAAATTGGGTTAAATGAAAATAAATGAAAATAATTTATGAATGCCCCGAAAAATTGTGGTCAGATTGGAGATTGTGACGGATAGAACGAATTTATATGATACATGAGGACCGGCTGGGTGAATATCTGCACAGCTTTTTATAATATAATTATGACCGAATGGCAACTAGGAAATATTAAGGACAGACACAGCTGCATGGGCTTCCGCCTGCACCAAGTCCTATTTTTGAAGACTTTATTGTCTGGAACGAATGGTCTTTCTTTCGTGATCTGTCCACGCACGTGTTTGGTTCGGACAATATATTTGGCAGTGTCACTACATTCGTACACGATAATCTCCGAATAAAATATTATGAATGTACATACATACATATGTGGTTGGTTCCAAAGGTAGTATAGTTTTGAACCCTATATAGACTCCGAAACAACCTAACCAATTAAGGTTTAATTTTCCAACGTATTTCATTATAGGCCCCAGAGTGTTTCTGCAAAGTTTGGATTCGATAGTTGTGGCTGTAAGCAAGTGGTTTTAATATAACCAGATTTTGAGGCTCAAATTGTGAACCGATTCGATAAAGTGTTGCATACGAGATTCGTGGAAAAGTAAAAAATACACGAGTATTTGACATGTTCACTTTTAAAAAAATATACTTTTTAAAATGTAAGTTAAATGAAATCGGAAAAAAAACAAATCTGCTTCATACCTACATTACCTACCTATGACCAAGCTCACTTTTTAATGGCAATTAGATTGAAATCCACTCCTGTGCCATGCATTCTAGTAGCTCGTTTCCACAGGTTTTCGTCTAGTGTCTTATTGATTTTCAGGGCTTTGATGGCGGTAATGGTCTTATCGTTATATGCAATTTTATTTGGAATAATGGCATATACTGGCGAATGCTCGGTTCAAAATCCGTCCATGTCTTGAGCCGACCTCTGTCTGATATTATTAAAGAACTGTCGAAGCCTTTTTACTGGGTGTTGAGTGGAACTGCACCCACCTACCTATTCGCTCTTTAGGGATTCTATTCTCATCTGATCATCTGAAATTTGAAAACATTTTTCTTAGTTTTTTTTTCTAGTCGAAACTAGAATACCTAAATGGTTAAATTGCTTTCTCCATAAAAACAAAAATTATTAATAAACCGACATATTAGGCGAAACTGAATGAAAACATAAATAAAAACCTGCAGTTATATCCGACAGGTATAGAAATGGATTTTGAGAACCCTTTTCATGGTAGTCACACTTCAAGATATTTGTCAAAATTTTGTATCTTTTGACGCCAACGCACTAATGACTGAGCCCCGGCTCCCACTCATAATTATTTTTAGTATAAGTACCTAATAGAAGAACTTAGAAGTGTTAACAAAATAGAAATAATAAACAACACAATTTTTAGCAAGTCCAAAGTAAATTTTAACCTAAAAAGCAACGCCAGAGGGAGACTCGGCTCACTAGAAAGGAAGACTTGTTTCCCATAACACAAAGTAAACTATGATAATTAATTGAAATGTGCCCCTTTTGAGGCAGGTGGGAAAAAAAACTTATGTTCTCCAAAAACCCGAAAACCCTTCAAACATTAAACACTCACATTTGAATGAATAAAAAAAAACACTCCCAAGTCGCAGATGACACTCCACAAGTGAATTACTTCAGAGATTTACTTCAAAGAATTACTGTAACCCTTCATCTAATTTACATCCTTCCTTCAGCTCAAATCCCTACAGAAACGTGTCAAGGTGTGAATCTACCCACCAAATATACGAAGCTTATTATTAACGATGGCAGCTGCAGGAAAAAAAGGATATTTTTGCGGCTGCAGAGGTTCCATATGGAGTTCCGTGCGCACATATAGACAAGCACTATGCAAATGCATCATCTTCCTTAAGCCTACGACTACATATAAACACACAAGAACTATGCTAAGCATGATGGACTACACAACGGAATTGCCTTGAAGTAATGTACTCGCACGACGACGAGCAAGATTTATGCAATCCCCTCGACTATTGTTGCATCTCCTGGATAGGGATACAGTCTGCACATACTCGTAGCATCATTCTTTGTTACACATAATTTTTCCGTATACATACATACATCAGTCTTACTTCACATCATTAGTCATCAACTGGGAGCCGGCAAAGACTCTTTCTGCTCTCATGCAGTATCCTGTCTTCTCCGCCCTAAAGGATACAAAACGGTGTAGCATGCCCTTAAAGGGTTCGGGTAATTGTTATTCTTTCCTCGGAGCACATTTTTTAATGAACTTAACCTACGGGCCACTTTTGCTCTGACTTTCAATTATTTATCGGGGCTATAAAATCTACATGGTTCCCAAGAATGACAAAAAAAAAACACAAACTTTATCCACTCAACTACACACATACACGCATACATATGTAGTGCATCACATGGCATGCAAACAAAAATTTTCCTTTTTTTTGGCAGGGGACACAAAAACAATTCACAAAGTTTTTAGTTCTCAGTTGACATCATTCGTTGGAGCAGCAGTTGTCAACAGTGAAAGAGAATAAACCACCTTCTCTAGCCATCAACCTTCGGACAACAATAGGGGTGTGTGCGAGTCGGTTAAGTGAAATCAAGCCCGGAGCCAGGCAAGCATAGCAAAATGGCCATGACGACAAAAACAAAAATTAAAAAAAAAAACACGTGAGGAAATCCTCACAAAAATGCATTGTATATCCTGTTATCAGGCATCCTACTACTAGTGTCACCGCAGGTGAAAATGAGGCGTCACCTAAGCCCAGCCTTAGTCATTCGAAAAAAAAAAACATAAAAAAATTAGGAAGCACTAAATCATATGTCGGTGGCCACCCGAAAACTTAGCACAAACACTATGGTGTGTGACACCGCATTACCGCACATGAATCTAGCTGCTGCCAGGTTCTAGTCCAATTCCCACAATGCACACTATTAGCCGCCGTGTATAAGTGTATTGGCTCCTGCTGTTGCAGCAGGATGTTGGTTTCGTAGTATACGTAGTTTGCGGTTGTTTTAAAGCCCCCTCTCATAGGGGTGCGGTTTTTATGTTGCTGTTTTTTTTTTTTTTTTTGCCAGGAAGGTATCCTTATGCACGTGATGACAATACAACAGGAGTTGTAAGTAAATTAAGGAAATGACATCAGCTCTATAAAACGCTATATGCAAAGAGATAGAACTATATGCAGGGCCCATCCTATAGAGGTGGGTTCCGTTCCGGTTTCGTACTAGCTTACAATTTTGAAAAAGTCTGAATATTTGATTGAACTTCACAATGCCAAAGAAAGAGGTGTTAAAAAGAAAGCCAAAGCAAGTTCCTTCGCTGACACTGAGTGGCAGCAACGCCCAGATTTCTGTGGAGATTTTTAATCACGATAATTTTATTGTGACTTATACGAGTATGTAGGAGTCAAAAACAACCAACAAAAATCTCTCATCAGCATGATCATATTTATTATCCACAGGTTCAGGAATCGTCAAATGAAAAAATCAGCTGCAGAACGTAGGTATGTATGTAGAAAAACACCAAAGTACTTTGAAAACTGTCGTTGCGACTGGGGCACGCACCTACACCGGAAAAAAAGGCTAAAAGAGCACCTTGCTAGGCTATGAGAAGAGACCTGAAAATGGATCTGTAATAGATTTGGTTTTGATGAGCGTAGAGCAAAGAAGGTTCGTATTACAGCAGTCTGAGGAGTCTAAAAACCTTATAAACTGATCCAGAAGCCCAATATTGCAGGGAAATAAAGAAAGAACAGCATAATATGAGACATGTCGCTGCAGTCCTAAGCCACTTAGAGCGTGAGATCTCAAATGAATATTGAGAACTATTGCAAGCGGCACTAAATACATCGACTGATTTCCTACAGCCGCTCATTTAAATATGTAGTTAAATATTTTCGCAGAAGTAGAAAAGAGAAATACCGCATATGTGGGATTGTGGCAACAATTGAGATGTAGCGTTCTCCCAGTCGTAGCCAAAGTAATACCTGGAATAATTGTGGAACGAATAGAGGAAGATTTGGTTTCAACCGTCAACGTTTAACAGGTTGTTGTAGTTGTTACAGTAAACGGCTGTAGATTCCACAAAATAGCTATTGATGTAGATTTTACAAATTCATATCTTTCGATTTAACAACCGAATTTATGAACCCAATGTTTGGAGATTGTAGTTGTTTTAGCAACTTCATTGTAAAATTGAATGCATTCAATGTAAAACCTACAAAATTTTATTAATTTGAACACATTTGTTGTCAAATACACAAATCTACATTCAGTTGTAAAATCTATTGACTTAAATTGTAAACAGCACATATTTTTTTGGTGTACATAATGTAATACGAAACTGTCACGTAAAGCTAAGGTGGCGCAGGATTTTGAAGTTTACTTCAAGGTTGCAATAGTCATTACAATAGGGGCGTTGGCATTGACATAAACACATCTCCTATACGCTGACGATATTTTCCTATTTCCACATCCACATGGCTCACAATCCAGAATTTTAGGGCTGAAAATAAATATAACCAAAATAAAATATCAACTTGATACTGCCGGCCAGAAAGTGAGAAAATTGGCAATCGTCTCGAGATGTTTAAGAACCGAGCTTCAACATACAATAAGTAGCTACTACTTTATGGGCGCAGTATTTGGAATATGGATACCATTATAACGACCAAGACCATCTTCCTAAGCTTGTTTAGATTAAATCGTATCTCCAACAAACAAAAATCTATAGACATACATACATATATGGTGGGTAAAAAAGCAGTGAATCAGACACACCCTATGCCTCGAACACAACTTGTTAGCTGCAGTTTACGCCTTGCCAATATCGATCGTATTTGGGAAAAGACAAGCAACAAAGTCGAAAATATTGGATTAGAAAAAAAACGGATCTTAAGTATATTCTCCGACAGAAGCTCCGCTGCCTTCTGTGTTCCGTAATATCCTTAGAGCCACAGCATAACCTGCGATTTTAAAAAACATTGTTATTGTTCTTGGATTTGCAAGGAACAAACCAACTAATTCAAACAGTTTACTGAAAAAATTGCAAAAGTCTTTTTAATCCGCCTCTCAAGTATATCGAATTTGCTAGCCATCAGCTTATTGGCCATTAGCTTTCAACCTCTTTCCATTGAATTTATTCAAAACCATCCAAATAAAGTGTTCCCATCAAACCGCTTCCCAATTAATTTAATTCAATTCGAAACGAATCCTTTTACAATTTACAGTAATTCGACAAAATTTTTGGATGAAAATTAAAATCGAATCATAATTTAGAACTATATATGTACATCTGTACGCTCACTGCTGCTTTGTGCACAAAAATTCCATTCCCAAAAAATTTGCCAAACCGAATTCATACCTCCTTTCCGCGCACTGTACATATGCCATTCAATTGTAAATACAAAAACCCATCTGAAAAACCAGCTGCTAAAAGTCCACACAGAGCACGTTTAGATAAAATCTGAAATTAGTTGGCTTTTGTAAAACACCACGACCAGCGGAGCACGTAAAAAAAAATTAAACACAAATTTGCTTCCCAAAAAACCTCATTAGAGACTAGAAACGTTTCATTTTGTGGTCATTTTTACTCATGTCGATTCGGTTCTAATGTGTGTGTGCAAGCGGCCAAAACAAAGTACGGGCCAAAAAAATGAAACAAAACAACAAAAAAAAACGACGAAAATTAGATTCCCTGACCGCCAAACAGCAGATAAAATTGATCTGCATATATTCGTCCTATGCACATCCCACCGAACTCGTTTATATGTTAAACTGGGATTACCTAGCTGCCAATTTCATTAAATGGGCTTAGGGTTCGTCGCTTAGAACGCTCCACTCGCAAACAAGCGCATACATCCTGTCGTAGTACTGGTCATCACCGTCGCCGTCGTCGAATGGTGGAAAATCACCAGCGGGACTTGTTAGCTGGGTGCAAATTAGAAAATTGTTTAATTCTGAAGCCTGTGTCCTTTTTATCCGAAAAGTGTGAGCGGGTCAGAAAGAGTCAACTGGTTAGAAAATGATTTCATGGCTGCACACACGAAAATTTTGAGCCAAAAATGCTTCCGAGCATAGAGATTATCCAAATAAGCGGCGAGAGATGAAATTTTAAATTTTCATATTTTGCGCGAAACTAAGTTCGTTACGGACTTTGTGTGTTTTCGCCACACTACATGTGTGTGCAGGACATGATGGAGTTTATTGTTGACCTAATTGAGGGGGTCTGAAATTAGCCAAAGGTCCTTCCGGGCATTTGATGTGTTTTAAAAGGAACAAAATCGCTAAACGTAGACCGAGGTTTGTCCCCAGTGGACGCACTATTTAAGTAGGGATCGGGTAAAATTTTCAGTTAGATTTGGATTAGAACTGGGACTTTGATGGCAAGTAGATAAGTTTTTGTTTCATTTTGGCGTTTCTATTTATAAATAAGTGGGAAACAATTTAATTTGGGTGATTATGGAAAGCCTATTATAATTTAACCCTTTCAGATCTACATGCGTTTTTGGTGTGAAGGTAAAAAACAAATATTATTTATTTTTAGATTTAGATTAGATTGATTTTTATTTTCATTTTTTATCGTAATTCCGTCTGCCGATTGACAACTTCAATAGTTCAAATTCATTACATTGAAATTAAGATTAAAAGCTACCAATAAATCAAAAAATCAAATCAAAAATTGTCTTGTAATATTCTTTCTCGGTATATTAGTGGAATTTTGCAAAATTTAAACATCTTGGGTTTATTAAGTTCATTTAACAATTCAATAACTTGTTCCTCTGAAAAATAATCGGTTCCAAAAGTTTTCGTCGGGTTTCGCCTAGGGTGGGGAACTTTCCCTTAGCTGTAACGTTTCCGGGATTGGACAAGTACCTCTATATCATTCGGAAATCGAAGGACCTTAATGACCGGTTCAGCAAACTCAATTCCTCCAGGTAGGAAGTCAATTATATCATCGATAAATGACTCACTGAACATCCCTGCCTGACACCAAACTTTGCCTGAAACCAATTGGAGCGCTCTTCACTATTCCATACCGTTGCTTTGGAATAATACGTTTACGTTGGCTGTATCCAAAGCTGCCTTGAAGTCAACAAAGCGGGCATATAACTTCTTGTCCTGATGCAATAAATGCTCCGCTACGCTTTTCAGTATGAATATGTGGTTGACTGTAGAATACTCTGACTTGAATCCTGTCTGGAATAAACTATGATATAAATTATCTTATTACCCGAAATCTAATCTGTCTACATATTTATGTATTTTTCTACCCTATCCTAAGGGTATATTAAGTTTGATACATAGTTTGTAACATATAGAAATTTTAAAGGTGGACCACATAAAGTATATACATATATAAATGATCACCGTCAGTAGCCGAGTAAATTGAGCAATGTTCGCCCATCCGTCCGTATGTCACCAGTTTTTGAGCCTTAAATTTTGAGCTAGGTTGATAAGCTAGGTTGGTAAGCAATACAAGTGTAACCTTTTCCACTTTTCGAAAATCATTTTTAAACATTAAACATTAAAGAGCCGAACAAAATGCGCAACTGCTTCTGAGTTTGAGTCGGAATCTGTCAAAATATTAAATTTGTGGAATGCCGTAAGCCGAAGCACAATGTGCATCTGAGTGTGAGTCGTGCATCGTGAAGTTGAGTTCTCTTCAACATCAAGCAGCGCTGCAAGTTTGACGTCTAAGAATTTGTACCTATCAATTCTTGTTAAACGCAATGGATTTCGATAAATTTGTGAGAAAATTGTGATATTTTGGTTTGAAAATTGTGAAAATGGTTGGTTCTGCTCACTTCTCCCTTTTAAAACTCTACATGGTCTTCAATCTCCTGAACGCTGGTCCCCACAAATAGGAAAGCCTCCTGGGAGCTTTTAATGGTAAACTTCATAATTTTTTTTTCCCTCATAGTCCTTTTTAACCGCCTTCTGAGTAGGAAACAGATACGCGTGCAAGCTTCACTGCAGTCCTATCTATAATTTATATCGAAACGGTGAAAATAACATAACAAGAAATAATAGATAGAAGTTTTATTAACAGAAAATATTATTCCAATGTTAATATTTACCGCTTTCAATAGCAGTGTTTTATTATCATCCAAGATCCATATGGATCATACATTTCTATGCATTACAACAACAGTACGAGATCTTGCTCTCTATCAGGATCTTTTTCCAGATCCGAATAGCTAGTTCATGCTATTTCTCACTAGGTTACATTTTCATTCATGACTGTAGTGTAATTGTCCATGATAGTCAAATATCCATGTTGCCAGATTAGAATATATATACTATTAGCAAACCAAACGTTATTCAATTTATTTGTATGTTCAAATAAATTTATATTCACCAAATAGTAATTAACAATGAATAATAACTTTGAATTTGTGAAACTTTGTAAGTGATTAGTAACCATTGGAGGTGAGTTACCATTTTAAATCCGGTATAATTATTTTCTTAAAAAAATCAAATGCATGAAATTCTCATTAAAAAAAAATATTCAGTCGCATGGCAACTTTATGCTTAATGAACTTTTCAAAAGTCACATTCTAAGAGAAGCTTTTACTACAACTCAGAACCTAAACTTTTCGTGGATCTGGACTGTTTTATTTCATCGTGTGATCTATGTATATACTCGTAGATCTTGGGTGATAATAAAACACGGTAATGTTGGACTGATGTATTTTGAGCAGCATTTCCTTCATTACTTTGTCCTTTAGGTGATTTTCTCGAAAGAAACGAAACAAACAAATCTTACATATGTATATAGGAGAACTTTAATCACCTTGTTAAATTACAATAGCGGCACAAATTAATATAATATTTTATAAAATTTTAACAAGAGGCTTTAAATGAATTTGTATCACCGATTGTCACTAAACTAAAAACGTAACTGACTGAAATATTCCAATCCACATTTGGGAATTGCTTGCAAGCTGTAATCGCATCAAATTAACGGTACCTACTTGCTTTTTTTATGAATATAGGTATACATTAGAACTAAGTAAGAAAAATACCTTAGGTGCATGAATATTTACATTATAAACCTTTGCGCAAAAGCTGTTGTTATGAATCGGTAAATTACTTATGAATTTATATATAATATGTCTTAATCTATTCATTAACCATGTGACTGCAGTTTATTTTAAATATATAAATATTTTTTTTTTCGTTAATTTAATGTATATGTTCATTAATCCAATGTTTTTCTTAACAATCAGAGTCGACTGTTTATGAACAATTCATAAATTTATGAATAAATTCATTAAAATAAGAATCATCGGTTCATTCTCCAAATCTCCCATACAAATATTTTTATGAATGGGATTTCATACGATTAATGATTTTATCATAAGATCAGAATTTTGTTTTAAGAATTTGTGCATAAAATACATGAATTTTTCTTGAAAATTAATGAATTTCGCTTTATGAATGCTATTCATTAATTTTTTTCAGTGTAAAGGCATGTACAGAAGAAATCAGTATAAAGCAACACTTCAGAAATTAATCGTCAAAAGAGGCTAGATTTCACTTAAAAATATAAAAACCTAGGTAATTGTGTTAACCCGTTATTTTTACGGATGAGTCAAAATTCAACAAAATGTTTTGAGGAAACCAACGCAGAACGCGAGTGAACGGATTTGCATCAAACGTTAGGGATATTTGGGGTCTGTGGGGTAATCCCTGGAGGAGAAGTCCCTAAGATCTTGTTCAAATTTCACATTTAGGCTAGTTTAGGTAAGATGGTGTATCATATTCTTAAGTGTTTATAACAGTACTTTACTTATAGCCAAATTGGCCTGTGCGTCCGAGTGGAAGAGATGAATGATCTTCGAGTTCCCTTAAAAATAAACAATAATGATTACTACAATTACGTACGATTTATCCACATGTCATGTTTTACAGAGTTTTACAGAAGTTTCTACAAAAAAAAAATGCAAAATGTTGGTGAAAAAGCAGCGACCGTTTTCCTTTCACAAGAAAGAAACTACCATCTTCTTCCATCACGTACTTGCAATATTTTTCAACTTTTCGAAACAATCTATTTCCCCTGTGTGTTCCTAACCTATCCCAAACAAAATACACTTCCAATCCCATTTAACAGAAATACTTACATATGTATGTATGCACATGTCAACCTGACGATTCTCCAACACACTAATTCCCTCAATATTATTTCACTTTAACCCTCAAGAGTACCAATGACCATTTTCTAATTGTTATCCCTGGGGGGTGTCAAAAAAGATACGAGAAACCATCTAGTGAATAAATTGCCCCAATAATAGACAGACAGCACACAAAAAAAAAATGATAGAAAGCAAAAAGAAAAAAAAAAATAAAGAAAATCCCACCATATTTTCCTTGGTCCTTCGTAAATTGAACAAATATTCTTCACTTCCACTGCCATCTCAGTGTATAAAGGACACGTACTCTTATGTCCATAAAGGGGCGAAAAGTGTCCAAAGATGGAACGATATAAAAATAGAAGAGTACACCTTCAATACACTAAGGAACACATTTTAAATGTCTTCCATGTTTCTCGGTAAAAAAAACATAGAAAATAAAAACTTAAACAGAAACAAGCATAATATACTGTGTATCCGAAGTTCAATATGTCTATAAATTGGTAGGTATGTATACATATATGCATCTATAAAAAAGGACGAAACGAATATTTATTTTACAAACCGTGAACGTGTTTCAAATATCTAAAAGATAAACCAACGACGACGAGAAGAATATCCTATCTCGCTAAACGATGGCATTTTATCCTTGCAGTGATAATTTAATCCAACCAATCCACCTCTTAAGAAACTTTTTCCCTTTCCATTCATTTCTTTGGTAACATTTTGTCTCTCTATTGTTTCCGAGAGTGCGGTTTGCCATGAATTTCCGCCACCGCCATGCCACGACCAATTAGGCACTCAAGGAATCACTGGCAAAACCAAAAGTCCTTCTCACAAAAAAAAAAAAAAAAAATAAAAATCCTTCGCAGAATCCAATGCGCTCATCAATTTATCTAGAGTACCAATGACAACTTTCCAGTCGAGGCAAGTCCCTCGTTCTCTTCTAAATGAAATCTTCGCTAATTAAATATTTTCTTAAAACTAAGAAAAGCTTTTCCTTGCTCCCCCTCCTTCTTCCTTTAAAGAGGATCCTTTAGAAGCAGGAGCATGGTGTCAGTGGTGATGGTGGTTACGTGGTGCAATAGTAGCCACCACCTCCACTCTTTAGACCGCGCTTGCCAACCCTTGCATACCTATAATAAACCTACCATATTCGAAAAAAAAAAAACGTTTTCCGCAGCATGGTCTTGTACTTTTAAATTGTTCGTCCTGGCCCCTTACATTGCGCGCTAGCCGCACACACAAAGGGAAGTAGCGCCACATAAAACGAAGCAAGCCAGGAATAACAGAGGGAAAAAAATTTTAATAATCCTGATAAAAGATGAAAAGCCAAAGCGGAGGGGTTGAGAGGATAGCCTATCCTGCAGAGTCGAGTTGTTGCTGTTCTCCAACTTCAGTTGCATCGACGAAGCAAACAAAAAAAGCTGTCAACTTAAAACGTTGGTGTTGCCAACAAACAGGACTCAGAACAGAACGAAAAACGCGCGCACTCCTATGCACCAATGTGGAGAATACAGACCCACCCATCCTTCTTCTCTCGGCAGAAATTATGCTAAAAAAAGCTTTTCGTCCTTTAATTTTATTTCGTTTTTCTTTTTGCTTCTATCTCTTTCTCTCTTTAAGTCCTTTTCTTTTATTATTTTGCTGCTGCTTTGTTCTGCTTTGTGTTTGCGAGTGTTTCTGGAGAATATAGAGAAGAAGAAGACAACGTAGAGAACGTAAAGTGCTCAGAAGACCGGTTAAATTGAAGCTTTTTCCTATTGTTTGCCTCGGCTGTTGGGGTCGCGCATAAAAGCGCATCTCTTGCATCACGCCTCCCCTCTCGCAACGGTGAAGGACGACGACAATACAGTGAAGCAAGAAATAAAAGAGGGGAAAAAGCAATAAATGCTACTGCATGCCTAATACAAAAGCACTTACTATGTGCATTATGTGTTTCTCGTCGGGAGGAGGTTGAAAGGTTATGTGTGGAATTCCATCCGACAGAGATCCTAGCCAGGAATAGAATCGCCCTGGTGTGACGGTTTATATTTTTAGATATCTGTGTATTATAATATTATGTTCAGTGTGTGGAGAGTTTTCTAGGATTGTGTGTACCACCAAAGGATAGATGGGCGACTGCAGAAAAGTAAATGATGTCTCTTAGCGGCGAATCTTTTTTATAAGTAATGGGTCTGATGTAAAGCCTACAAGGAAAGTGATTTTTTACTGGATGACTTTTGGGGTAAAAAAGGCTAGTCGTGGCTTCGAAGAGACAAATTACGGATTGGGAGGGGCAAACAGGGTCACTGATCGCTGAGATATTTTCCACAGTATTCAAGAATCTCCTGAAAATTTATTCAAAAAGTTTCATTGGTTTAACTTCTAAAGGGCCAAACAGTTGACAAATATTGAATATGTCAATTGTGCGTTTGTATTATCGCTCTTAAACTTCAAACGCATTTTCTGAGAACACTGTTTTCACACAAAGATTTGATTTAAGTAAGCTGAAAAGATTTGAACTGATCATATTATTTTTTCTAGCTTCACAACATCTTTTGCGCCATCTTGTACATATGTACAAACATATTTACTATCGACGAAAATAATACGTACATATGTACATAAGTAGGTTTAATAATACATAAAATTTTCACTGAACATTTTAAATTAAATCGGCTGACAGGCGAGTTTTTCAAAGATATTTATTACTTCATTAGGCACCTACCTCTTTTTGTAAAGAAGTTATGACATCTATGGGCTTTTAACAAACTTTAGGCTGAGTTTAAAAAAGCAAATTAGTTTGCAGTAAACAGTCGCAACAGTTTGGCGAAATTTTGTGAACGCGAAACTGACTGCATTGTTACTATGCAGTGGTGAAATTGTCGTTCATAAATTCATGCAACGCATTTGACAGAAAAATGAAAAAATTGAGGACATCGACAGAAAGCGTTTCTCGGCGGAATACTTTTTCCTTCCCCAATCAGACATAAAGTAAGAGCCTTTTCTGACCCCGAGTCCAAGGAGTTAATTTTGATCTTCTCAACAAGATAGGTAGGTACATACATATGTACATATGTATATGCCTATATTAGTTGATTTAATTTTACAACTAATCGAAATTTAATATAATAATTTTCCTTACTTACATATGTAGGTATGTACATTCTGGCTGAGTTCTCTTAACAAAAAACTGACAACTTTTCTGCAAACAAATTTTGCAAATTTGCAAACGCAGGTGCTGCATGGATAAGAAAACTTTTTATGCAGTTACCGGTTTTTCGTATAAATGAATGCCTTAACGTATGTTTCTAGGGTAATGAGTATTTATTGTAAAATCTTACAATTTGAATTCTCATTCTGGATTTTGGCATATGTTTAGTGATTATCATGGAAATTGTTAAACATACATAGGTACATACCTATACCTACCTACCTACACCGATTATGAGATGGTCACTAAAGAATATAAATCAAAAACTCGTCCTTTTTGTTTCAGTAGATTAAAAACGACCTTTGAAATTGAAAACTCCAACCCGACAGGATATTCTACTCGTACCTACACTTCTTGAGCTTCAACCACTTGCAAGTAAATATCAACTCGGATAATAGACTTCCCTCGCAAAGCCACTTATCCCGCATTGAAGCACTTTAACTATCGTCTATTTCCTCTTTCAAGCCGCAAAGAAAAAAATAAAAAAATAAATAGGTAGAAGGAACCTCCCGTCATTGACAAAAATTCATCAAGCTTCAATCACACGTCTATTATTTGAAGAGTTACTGTCATCTCCTTTGCGCGACTTTGCCCCTCTGCAACCACTAGTCAGTTTTTTTTTTGTATATTTTTTCCATTTACTTGCACAGTAATGGTCTCTTTAACATTCCAACATTTGTATGTTGTGTAAAAGTGTCCTCTCTAAACCTTGCCAAGCACCAAATACCACCTCAGCCCCCTTTGAGCAACCAACTCATAGCGTTTTCCCCTCTTAACTGAGGTTGTATTTTTTTCGAGTTCTCTGCTGCTATTATGCATGCAATCAAGCAAAGCTCACACTCAGCAGCAGAGCCTGTACTAGCTCACCCCGAGTGGGGCGCATAACAGAAAACAAATGAAGCAAGCTTGCGCGCGTGTACAACGGTGCATTGAACACAGTTATATTAACAGCAGCAGCAGCAGCACACACAACAGCGGACTTTCTTCTTTCTCTCGTACTGCTGTTGTATAGTGTGTTCTTCCATGGTTCACGTGCGCCGGCCGACGACATCACCACCACGAACTCACCAATTGTATCTATGTGTTTGGTGCTTTGGAATTCCATATCATATCCATCGGATGCAGCATATCCGTGGTGGTGGTGGTAGTAGTAGGCCTCTATATGTCTGGATTGATGAAGAATTTCTGCACACAGCCGCGCATCACTATCATCAACATCACACATTTCGAGTTGAGTAAGTCCAATCCAATTCCAAGTTGGATGGAATTCAAGTATTTCAGTTGAAACGGAACTTTCGCACAGTACGGTCATGGTCTTGAAAATAACTCAAAAAATCAAACCAACCCAGTACGGTTCCCACAGACACACTTATACAAAGATACAACCAAACAATCATTAACTCTGGATAGCGAACTATCTGGTCAAACTGCGATAGAAGTGAGGTTCATTCTCCGTTCGACAATTGCGAGGAAAGTATCTCAGCGCTCAAGTAAACAAACGAAAAAAAAATATCTTCCATTCCAACTTTACCACTCTACTAATCGGTGTCGGTGTCTCGCGGTGTGTCGTTCGTCCGTTGCCTAGTTGCGTACACCGAGCGTGTTTGGCGAAAAGAGCTTTTCTCTAAGAAAAAAAAAAAAAATAAATAAATAAATAAAAATTGTGTTTGATGTCAAATAGAAAGCTTTTGATAGTCGTCGTGTCTGTGTCTGGTATCGGCATTGCCAGCTGTTTGCAGCAGTCCGGAATGTATCTGAAACTAAAGACTTTAATTCGTATTCCTCCATCGGGTGGAACACTGTAGAGTGTTTTTTGGTGGCGCTCGTTCTCTTTCTCCAATCGCGGTGTGTTCTATGATGTTTGCTGGCTCTTGTTTGAAATACTCATGTGTGAATCTATCTATTCTACATTTTTTTTCTTCCGATCTACCGTCAGTCAGTCGGCCACTGCCACGATTCAAGTTAACAACAATCTATCTAGCAGTGCTTAAGTGCTTGAAGTGTGTTTTCTATGAAATTGCAATCGCGAACTTTGCACTATGACTTAGTATCTAAAGTGGAATTTGCAAATGATTTTCTTTTTCGCTAACTAGTGTGACATGGCGAATTAATACGCTGTAAAGAAAAACTGCGCAGTTAAAAAAAATTAAGATTTTATTTTTTTTTTTTTTTTGTTAGCCAAATCAAAGGTGAATCTAGTCTGTTCCAAAGTGCAAAACGAGTATCGGTCTCTCAGAGGACAATCCACCCCAAACTTAACATAAAACAAAAAATAAATAAAATCATAATAATAGACAGAATGTTCGTTTATCTAATTTATGTACATTTTATGTAAGCAGATAACATATTCCCGAACAATTTGCAAAAAATACAAAAAAAAAAAAAAAGATAAGTGCCACCCCCATTGTATCTGTGTTGGCTGACTCTCTATACACTGTGTAGTTGTCTAGCCATCGTAAACGTCGTCATCGTCGTCTTCTCATCGTTGTCGTATAGTCAACCCCCGTGGGCGACGAGAAATCCCATATCTAGTGTGCCAGTGCTAGTAGTTGGGAGCGAGAGAAAATGTTTGAGTAAACTCCTCCAGTTTATCCACCAGAAACAAAAAAAAAACTAATTGAAGTTGGATTTTAGCCCAAAAAAAATAAGCGGGTACGGTGGTATATGTGTTGTGGTTTACAGTGCTGGTCGAAAGAATGTAAGTACCTAACATATTCACATGATAGATATACCATCTTTCTTTTGTATAGCAAAAAGATACATTCAATTAATTTAAAAAGCCCAGCACTCGTTGATCTGGCACCTCTAGAAAAACTCTGATCACAAAAGACTTACAAAAGGAACAAAAAAAAAAAAAAAACCGAAAGAGAGAAAAAGAGAGAAATCTTTGTGTACCTCCTTGAGCCTCCCCCCGCGATTTATACTACCTTCTCTCGTACATTGAATTTATATCTGAAAGAAAAAATAAAATGTAAAAAGAAAAATTCCACTGCTACTGCTGCTTTGCTGGAATTGTGCTGCCTTGTGGCCGCTTCCGCCGCTCGGCCGCCGCCACTCTCCCACTCACAGCTCTACCTCTATGTGTCTTGATGGTCTCAGAGTTTCTATTTTTGGTTAAATTACGTCAACTTTTTCACTTTTTTTTTGCCTTTGCAGTGTATCCCATATGTTAAAAAATGGCTAAGCAAATTTCAAATCTTTTTTTTTTTTTTGTGCCTCCCCCTTACTTTTTTTGCAGTAAAATCAATTGCAAAACGACACTCAGTACGATGATTTCATTTGAATTTGATTTCGATTCCAGTGGGTGAGGTGAGTCGAAGGATCTCCTGTTTAGGGAATTAACGTTCTCATCCTTAGCTGCCACAGAGGGAGTCCCTAGCGAGAAATAAAATTTTCCAAACATCCCCTCTCTTAAAAGAAAAGAATAAGATTGATAGGGTGTGTGTTTTGTGTGTCTGAGAAGGGTCTCAGGGAAGCAATAAATTATAGTCACTTTGCATTGTAATGAAATTTTAATCGGACTTTGTTTAGTTTTCAATTTGTTAGAAGTCTGGTTATCTGGAGGATTATACATATATTTTTTCCTTATCTGTCTTTGTGATGTGTTTTTTTCCTTTTCCAAAAGTAGAAACTTTCTCTCTAGGCAAATAGAATTATCATGAATTCTGTTTGTTTTCATTCGTTTTGCAGTGAATGCAAATTATTGTTCTAAAATGTTCGGTAAATATAAATGATTTCTATTTAATTAGCAGAGATTTCTATGCTGAGGTAGAATATTTTTCAAGTTGAGTAAAAATTATATACATACCTACCTACTTATCTTCATAAGATATTGTTCTTTATTAAAATTTATTTAATAAAACGTATAAATGGTTAAATTAAGAGAGGTGTTACTATTGGCTCAAAAGGATTGAATATTTTATAACAATATTTAACTTCCCCCGATTAAATTTGGTAAAGTCTTGACTTGGGAGGTCTGAAAAACTTCACAAAAAATTCAAATGAACTATTAAACATGAAATTAATTCCAAACAAAGTATAGATAACAGTATTTTGTCACATAAGGTTATAAAATAATTTGTAGGTAATATAAATTAATTTACAAAGTTAGAACAAAATGTACTCGAATCCGAAGTGGGCCTCCTACAATAGGTTTTCGGGTGTTTTTTTAAATTGCCCTTTAATCGTATTCTATCATTAGACCTTCATTAGCGAAAAGTTGATATTTTTTAGTACTTTTGTTTATAAAAATGACGGAGGCTAAATTTAAACGGGATTAGATGCAATGCGGCGACTAAACTCCCAAAATTCTTAATTCTAATGATTGGGAAAACAACTATTAATTGCCTCTCACACAACCGGCCGAAATTAAATTTGGCACCCGCATATGGTTTTGGGTCCTACATAAGACAGACATATTGCCAGTTGAAAATAACAAGGTTGTACCTACTCACATATGTATGTACATATATTGAAAAAAAAAATTCAAATTTGATCCATTGATGTCACAGTTCTCATTTTCCTTATAAAATATTTCTCACTGCAATAAAGGAATACATATACCTAATATGTAATAGTATTTAAATTAAATTTGTAAGTTTTCGCTGTCTTACCACATACAACTTTGCTATTCTCAACTGACGCATACATATGTATATTCAATATCTTTTTCTATCAAAGGTCAGAAAAACTCAAAAAAACTGGTTGGTTGGAAAGTAAGTTTGATTAAAGGTCTCATATACATACAGTGGAACTTCCCTAAGTCGAATTTCAAGGGACAAGAAAATATGTTCCAGTTTGAAAATAAGCAAAATATACGAAAAATTCGAGTTACGGTTGAAAAACATATCTCTTAGACTTAGAGAAAAGTTCGAGCTACAGAAGTTCTACTGTACCTATATATCCAAATCTTACAATATGTATTCGTAATCCTTCAATGTAGTCTTAAATGACAATAACTTTCCCTGTCTTAATTTATTTCCGTGAAATGTAGGTACCATAGGATAGGAAGAAATCATCAAATTCTAAAAACGTTCACATAACCTTCGCAACAATTCAATTCAATTTAAATAAAATAAACAGAATCTTATTAAATGATTCGAAATTAATATATATATTTACCTACGTTACAAAAAAAAAGGACAAAACGCAAATTTAAATCTTTCATACCAGTTTGCCTAACTTGAATTCTTGTTAGTGAAAAAAAAAAGAAAAATTCTGATTTCATAATCCGAAAACTTGAAAATAGAGGTTATTATCTATCTATTATTTTTTTTTTTTAATTTTTGTTTCTGTAATTTTGACTCAAGAGAATAAACAATTTAAATACGAGACCACATATAACCAAAGAACCAAAACGGAAAACCAATTCAATGTAATGACAATAAATTCTGTAACTTTATTATGCAAACTGTTTAGAACAGAGAAATTGCACTGCTTGGAATCACTTCCTTTTGATAGTCAATTCGAAAAATTCCTTTTTTATGGAATTCAGGACCATAACTTCCAAAGAAAGCCAAAGATTTTGCGAAGGAGGCCAATTGTAAGGCTTCATTCGACTGTTTACGACGGTTTAAAAAACAAAAAAAAACAGCATTGTATTCAGGGAAATATCTGCGGAAACTGACACTCTTCTGTGGACAAGAAACGACGACGGTCCCGTGGTTGTCCAATTAGAGATTTCACTGTATACAGCTTTAAACTAACTTGTTTTTAACATCCTTCTAATCAATGGCAAACAAATGAAAATCCATCCAGTCGTTATTGTTGTAGACAGCAATAAAACGAATGTAAACATATTTTTTATAATATGTGGTACTCAAGTGATGATTAAGTAAAATTATGATTATAAGGCTGAGCAAAAATTTGCATACAGCCTATGGCAACAAGCTACTCATTTGAACTTCGTGCAATATTTTCTATATTTTTTTCTACACATGAATTTCAGCAGCTCATAATGACTTCCACGAATATTTATATGTACTGTGTATCTCAGTGTAATATAGGTCTCATTAGAAGTACATAGTCATAAAATCGTTTTTCAGTACTTGTGTTTATATGCAAGCTTTTTCTTATTAGATTTGCTTTTCATTCTTATCGCGGGTATGAGTATGTAAGCCTGCTCCATCTATTTCCGCTTCGAAATCCGTTGCGATTATTTCTCTATCTGAAATTTGCATTATTCACTTTGAATTGAAAGCAAATTTGTCCTTATATAAATACTCACTCACACTTTTTCAACTCTCAAAATAATGTTGCCTCACATAACCCCAAATGACCCACCAATTGGTTGTGTGACCAATTATGCATAATCACAGACATTCCCATGCGACAAATAAAAAATAAAGCATACTTAGTTGAAAAAAGAAAAAAATCTTAATAAAATATTTGCCATCCTAATACGCGCACACGGAAAAGTACTTAAGCGCCATGAAAATTAAATATCTAATTGCGTTAAGAAATTTCCCCCATTGAGAAACAATGCCCAAAACGATAAAGCAAACCACCACCACCACCACCACCACCACCGGCATATACCTACAATTCAGCTGATGGCGCCAATGCACACTATACACATGGGGTAATAAGCGCAGTCACGCTAGAGTAAGTATACGCCCGCGTAGCCCAGCATTTGCACATTACTGTTCATGCCATACCACATAGAGGCAAAAAACTAAAAGGAAAAAAAAAAAAAAACATAAAATTGGAAG
This sequence comes from Chalcosyrphus nemorum, assembly GCA_949716465.1. Classification (NCBI taxonomy): domain Eukaryota; kingdom Metazoa; phylum Arthropoda; class Insecta; order Diptera; family Syrphidae; genus Chalcosyrphus; species Chalcosyrphus nemorum. The sequence goes on from OX454335.1 coordinate 12,961,192, forward strand.
AATTAACCCACATTTTTTCCCAACTGATAGGTTTGACAAAAATGTGTCATTTGTCGACAATCAAAATCACGCAGCTCACAATGTACAGGGTGGCTACAATACCTACATATACTTTATATTGTAGGAACAGTGTGCCCTAATTCTGTCTAGATACTTCTTGGTTCATCCCGTAAATTGCACTCATTTCGAAAGGAGGGAAATTGCATTTTCAATATAATAATTGTTTTGGAAATTAAGTACTAAACGGATATCATTATTCATTTGAATTGCAAACGGAAACGCTGGAATCTAGAACAACTTTCTGCAATTAATACAACAGACGCATTTGTGCGTTTCAAGGAAGACAGGAAACAGCTAAATCTATGACAACCACCACACCCCTTTTAAATGTTAATGCAGTGCAATGAAACAAAATGAAGAAGTCGTTCTGATCGGAGAGATAATGGACATGAAATAAATGGAGCAATTGCACAGGGTGACATTAATAGTTATCTTGATGATGTACACAAATGGGTAGTCCTAATACCCATACGTGTTCTGATGATTTCTGGCCATCCACAGAAAGTATAGTGTTGGTATAAAAACATATAAAATTACTCGGTAGTCTTGTAGAGATGAAATTAACAAACCGTGATAGTTAATATTAGTTTTTCCACTCATGATACTTACATATGTTAATTACCAATAAATTCATCGATGATGTTGTACTTGTAAAAGGTATAGTTATAACGTTGACAACAAATACAGTCAAGGTACAGGCTTATACTTTGCGTATATCGAGGCTAATACACGTCTAGGATGAGACTTCCATGTGCATTCTTCAAATTATTGAGTTCGTATTACTTTTGTCTTAAGCCACTTCTACCCAAACAGCATAGTTATTTTTTGTAATGCTGGTTACTGAAAGGAACATTTGTGGTGATATACTCAACTATAAATGCGCCCTTATTGTTATACAAAATTGGTTTCTCTTTTTATAGAAGCAGATATAAATTAAAATTTTAAGAGTATGTTTTTCCATAGAATATCTTCAGACATTTTTTTGCTGCAATTACAAAACCTTTTTGAAATAATTCATAAAAAGCTTTTATTTTGAAATTTGTGAAGTTTGCAGACACATAAATTAGAAGAACATATACTGAACATATGAAACTCAACATCATTGTCAACATTGAAAGGTACATTAGAAAGTTACTATCGTAGTGATTTATGTAAACTTAAAGCATATTGCTTGCGTACGTGTATTTTGTTGGGATCATCTGCAATTGAACTTATCTCATTTGGTGAAATATTAATTTTAAGTTATAGTTTGGCTTATTATTATTATGAAGTACTATCACTACAGCGACAAAGATAGGACTATAAGCCTTTTTGTTTCGGAAAAACTGGATGTCAAAAATGTGATACTTCGACGGGGAGAATGGCTATCTCATATGCTTGTCTACGATCTACCTGCCTGCTATATTAAAGTTCTAGATCTGTATATGTATTTTATCTGTAGATATTTTTAGCAGGGCATCGGACACTAACTGAAAATTGTTGTATAGGTTGCATTTTTATTAGTAAACAACGATCTGAAGAACAACAATACTTATTCAACTGCAGCAGGACTATAAGTCAAAATTCTTTAAAAAAAATATTCGAAAGAAAACACTGCTTGAATTTCCATTCAACTAATCTAGAAGTCCGGCAAATTTTAGTGCCTTATAGCGGTAGTAAGTGTTAATCTTCACATACGGATTGAATTTTCAAAAAAAGTAAGGTACCGTAGACTTAGCCTATATAACTTTCTGATTCTTGGTTTTTTTTTCTTAACATTTCAAAAAACTACTACATACTTTAACTCTATTCAAAAATTTACCCATTTTTCAGAAAGATTTTTTCAATAACAGAAACATAATTGTCGAAGGCATTTGTATATCTGGCAAATGTCCGGTTTGGCTTAGTTTCCAGTCATATATTCTTTTTATTTAATAATCAATTGCCTTCCTCATAATCTGAGCTCTATTTCACCAAAGATATGACGAATTTCGTCTTTTTAGTGTTGGAATATGTAGTTGGAGGATTCTTGACATAGAATTGACTTTACAAGTCACCAATTCTAAAATAAAATAAATAAACAATAAAATAAAATTCTAATATTGTCAAACCGCAAGAACGAGACAAACAATTGATGTTTGTTCTTTGTGAAATGCAAGCAAACTTGGGAAATAAATTCAAAACAATAGTTTTGAAACAAACTAGTTTGTTTTTCGACTAGCAAGTCCTCCATTATTCAAATGAAAAGCAGTCCCGGCGTTTCTCACAAAATTCACAATACGGCAATATTTCACCGGGAATTCTACATGTATTTTGTTTTTCTAAGGAGCATATTCTTTTGAAAATTCGAAAAATTCCCAGGAAAATTTTATTCACTATAGAGCTGAATGTGGCGAATTACGATCGTTTAAAGATACTAAATATATGATACGTATTATATGCGTATGAAACCGTCAAACGTAAATGTTCAAAATATGTTTTCCCAACTTACTCTCTAAAATAAGGATGAACTCGAAAAACGCTAAATGAATTTAGATAAAAACAGGGATTATAAGGATTTGTCATGATTCCAAAAATAAAAAAATTGCTTTCTATTTTGTTTTCTAGCTAAATTTTGCTTCTGGTTTGATTTTACATGAATAACCCTTCTAGTACATAATCTTAACCGACTCGATCCGATTACACAATCTTCTACGATCGAGTTGAGTTTTTTCATATAAACGCGGATCGAAAGATTGAGTTGGACAGATAGAGAAAAAAAAAGAAAAAACATATGAAAATGCTACAATCCGTCTAGAGCGGATCTTGTGATATTGTGATGTACCTATCCCTTTCCTGTATACAAATGTTTTTTTTTTAATATCTTAACAAATTACTCCAAAATAAGAATTTTCTCAATAAGTGGGTGTGGTAGTATGGAAGATTTGTAGAGAAAAAAAAAAAATATGTCTACCTGAGTTTCATATGAAAATACTAAAGAAATATGAATTTTTTAGAGTGGGCGTGTCAGCGGGCGGATTTGGAAAATTGTTTCTCTTGTATTGCCTACTTTTGCAAGGACCTCATATACAAAATTTCCTCGATCTAGCTCAAAATTTAAGGTCCTAAAACTGGTAACACACAGACGGACACACATTGTGCGGAGCAAACTAAAATGTTTGTAAACTAAATAAATATTTGGACGCACAAAAAAAAAAAGGATAAGCAGTTTCAAACTCAGTCCTCTTTCGATTCGATTCTCAAAATATCCCTCAATCCTGTTACAGCGAAAACGTGTGTTGAAACCCAATTCTTTTTCAATCCAATCTCTCAATCCGTTCATTTAAACATAGCACACATGTATGAATGTATAATAAGCTCAAAATTATGTTCGTATGTTATTCATAAAAATGTTTTTTAAACAAAATGTGACAACTTTCAGTACAAAATAAAACGTCAATATGCTGATTCCATTCGAATAAAATTAGGGTTAGGTGCCACAACTAATCCAATAGAATAGCACCATCGTCATAAAACCGATAAATCAACCTCGGGTGACTATGTGCTCTAATCCGCACAAAAAAAAACACTCATCAAAGTCCAAGTGGTTTTTACGACAACATTTTTTTTATTCAATGTAGCATTCCATTTCCCGTAAATCTTACACTCGTGCGCTCCCGATTGATTTTGGTTGCGGATAAGATTAGAGTCCTCTAACCATTTCAAGATCCCTAATTTTACTGTCAAATTATTTTAAAACATGTGCGCTTGGTGTTTGTATTTATGCGTGCTGATTACCAATTTTATTGGTATTCCTTCCGACACGGGTACCTTAATCCGCAGGCAGATCAAAGAGAGGACTTTTGCTGATACTGATCTTTTGCCATTAGAATGTGCATAAGTTTGGTGTTACTTATGCATGAGCTTTTTTTTATTTCTAAGTCTCGTGTGTTCTAATTTTTTCTTTGTTTTTATATGATTTTGATGAATATTTGGCAATTAAACGGACGTCGCACCCCTTCTCAGATGCGAATCGATCGTTATTTCGGGAACAAATTACTCAACTCATCTCACCCACTCTTTTTATTATAATATAAATAATTTTATCTATAAATATTTTTTTTTTTAACAAAACAAGCATAAAAGAAAAATATTTCTTCGATGACATAATGAGGTATTAGATTTTTGAAAAATTCTTCAAAAAAAAAAAAAAAAAATGTTTGTATATTTTTAGGACTTTTAAATATTTTTGCAACGAATGTGTAAAAACCATATTTAAGTCGAAAATTTGTTAAAGTTCATCGCCTACAGCTGTTTGTGGTATTTCTAGGTAACTTGAAAACCAAATCTAATTAGTGATGATGTGATGATCATTACGTGTCACAAGAGTGATTTCAAAAGTAATTTCAGTTAGAGATGTTTCAAACATATCTTTGCTGTTCTTAAGTGAATGATTCTTATATATTGAATGAATGTGTGAATGATGGGTTGCGGAGTGGTTTTGGTTCGCGCCTAAGGTTTTCCGCCCAACATCTTGACGCAACTCTTATTAATCTACCGTACAGTAAAAAAGCAAATCATATTACACCACATCTTAACACAACAAGACTTGAGTTGCTACAGTTTTTAATGCAAAAAATAAAAAAATAAAAACGAAGCCTTAAACAGCTACTAAAGGGCCAAGGTCTAGGACGGGTTGTCCGTGGTTTACATTTCTGCACGTACAGAAGGGTCCTACAGTCCTACGCTGTTTTCGACAACCGAAAACGTAGAAAAAATTCACAACATTTCAAGTAGGTATTTATGTATTGTATTCCGCTTCGGCACAATGCTATATGCGGCGGCCAAATCAACGAATTTTCATTTCCTCTCCGAAATCGCTTAACAAAATAACGTCGTCAAAAAACAAATTAATTTTTTACACCATCACAAAAGTTGTGGTCAATGAATTTAATTGGTTCGCTTGACTGTGCGATTTTTAGGGTCCAACTTATCCCAAGTACCTACTAATTAATATTCAGCACAGAATTCGCGGTGAAATTTTTTGATGCTGAATACAAACTAATACTTGGTACCAAATTGCGTAGTAATTCGTAAAGAAATGCTATAGATTTTTGAAAACATTTTTTTTTTTTAATTTTGTATAAGTTTAAATGGCATATATTATTAAACATTTAATCTTGCCCACATTTCAATTTTGATGGAAATCCATCGAGTTTTAGTCGAGAAATAGCCATATTTCTAAAACAAGTTAATAAGAAAAGTACCGTTATACGTATTTTTAGCCAAAAGCGTGGTACGCCTTCATATAGCATTTGTCTAGACTAATTCGAATATGAAATTTAATCAAAATCGTTAGAGCCGTTTTCGAGAAAATCGTCTTTTTGGGAAATTGGCCCTAAGTAAAGTACCGTTAATAACGGGGCTAGAACAAAAATTCCGATTTCGCCTCGAATCGCGACGCTACAGAGCTCAAATATGAAGTTTGAAGCAAATCGGTCCAGTCGTTTAGACTGCAGTCCAGCGTACATACACATAGACAGACAGACAGACAGACAGACCGACAGACAGAATCGGCAAACCCTCTTTTTCGAGCTTTTCTATCATCGTAATGTCAGAATTCATTGTTATCTCGAGTTCGAATTTTTGCACGAATCCAATAGTTGCCCTATATTATAGGTGCAAGTAAAAAATCTGACATTATCACCTCGAAATCCCACGTTTCCCGGTTTATAAATATTTAATTGTTTAAAAAATTGCCTCAAAAAAAAACTTTATTCAAGTAAATTTTCTCGTGAGTTTTTGCTTTTGAGAAAAGTTAAGTACTTGTGTATACGTATAAAAGGGGTCCATTAAGAGATACTTTTCAAAAGTAAAAAAAAAATATGTAAATTGTATCGGATTATCTTTATTATCAAACAAAAGAACTATGCGTGGCACTATTTCTTTAAATTGTTGCACATAGCTGCAGTCAACCTGGTTCTAATTTTGCTTGACGCGTTCAAGCATTTCGAACTTTCGAAGGACAAAAAAAAATTATTTCCTTTGGCCTAAAGAGGCAAACATACCACGCACAAAACGTATTGCTTTGAGATGTAGGACCTTAGCTTTGTGTCGCTTGGCTGCTTATTTTAAAGTATCGTGGTTCGAGAATAGTCCCAATCCGATTTCGATATATATGTACATACTCGTACATATTTATACCATACTCACAGGGAATGGCCTTCAAAATTAATTTTTTGACATAATATACAAATTAAATTATACAAAAACTGTAGTGTAGTGGTTACGAGCTATGAAATACTTCGTACTATGGGTGATAGTAGGTCAAAGAATTTTCCGGGGAAAAGTGTCCGAATAAAGATGACCTATGCGTTCAGTCAAGAAGGAAAAACTTTTGCAGTAGGTATATGTCTACGAGATAATGCAAGATACTGAAATTAAAACATTTTCTGTGGCAAAACCAGGTTTGATCAGTTAAAATTCGACATCTTTTAAAAACACAAAAAAAAAACATTGCGAAACTGTCAATAACCGCAAAGGTGACAGAACGCCAGTTTTGACAAACAAATTTACAAGGGCGAAATGGACATTTGGAAATCAGCGCAACGGCCGATAAAGTTCGATGTGAAGCTTCGGTCTCACAGTGTCATTTTGTTCGGTACCCATCGAAATTGAGAGGATCGTCTCCAGAATCCCATTATGAACTAGAGCGAAAAAATTGTGCAAGTTCAATGATCCGTGCCTCTCGAATACTTGCGTGTATCCCCTTAATGCTACTGTTACAAAGTATACATACCTTTTACTGAACCACCCTGTGTTAAGATACAAACCAAAACTTGGAAAAAAGGCAAATAAAAATACAATAATACAAACCGCGTACTTAACACCGAGCTCACATAATCATATATCTGCACTCACTGCAGAATTATCGCACCACACACGAATATAAATGCTGTATTCTGGGATATTTTCGCCCTGACAACGACGATAGTTACTACATGCGCCAACATCGCACACGTTTACTAAGCACCAATCTGTCTACTACTGCTGCTCTAATTTCATTCCATAACAAGTGAAAAAGAGAGAACGTTTAAAATTCCACACAGTCATGCAAATGCGACAGGATGAAGGCAAAGGTACTCGCGATGGATGATATGCTAAAATGAGAGAGGTCTACAAACAGGATGAAGCAAAAAAAAAAGAAACAAAAAGTGAAAAACCTGAAATTGATGACGACGAGGACTTCGACACCGTATACATCCGAGGCCCTCGCACAACTGTGCCGAATATGTGTGTGCTGTGTTAATTTCATTCATTATTTACGGTTTACCTCAACGATTTGAGAAACACAACCCACTACATATAGTGTATTGTAGATGCTGTACGTTACCACCTGCCCTGGACGAATGCCTACAATGTGTATATATGTATGCGGAATCACAGTTTTAATTAGCATAAGGTACACACTAACTATCCCTCTGCCCCGGTGTACGTTGTGTCAAAGTTCTAAGGACATTTTAAATTAGTTCCTCCTGTGTGCACACAAACACACACAAAACGACACATGTCACAGCGCAAGTGGGAGTGCTTTACTACACAACTACTAAATGTGGCGAGGCTTTAAATTTTAAAACACACTGTCTTGAAGTTCTCCTTACAGTGTAGTGTTGAATAGTCGCAAAGTTGTACGAAAACAAGAACGAATGCGCGGCGGTCCTGAGTTTTGTGTAAAAGAACAAATCCCACCCTCGTCCCTGCACCCAAATGAGTTTCAAATGAATGTCGATGATCATAATGTGTATGCGATGACTTTTCTTGCTAGCTAGTTTCGAGTCCTTTTGTATTACAAAGCGAGCTCCTTGGGGGCACACCACGTCGAAAAACTTTTTATCAGAATACGCCACCCTCCCTACTCAGACTGCCATTATACCCATATGCTCATACATATGTATGTACATTCACTTGTTTGCAACCCCATTTTGGTCATTATTTATGAGAAGCTAGTTTCTTGGCGCATTCAAGTAAAGTGTGGTAGGACATATAACACAAGTGCCTTGTGTCGGTTTATTTAGTTCAAGGAGGGTTTTCCCCGGTGGGGTGGTGGTGGCGGTAGTGATGGTGGTCGTCGTCTTCTTCTCTTGTTATGCTAAATTTGATTTTTAATATTGACGAGTTTGGGGAGTTAGCTACCTCCCCAAAATGCATTTTAGCAGAAAGTCGTGGAATTAATTTAAGGTGAAATTAATTCGAAAGGAATTAAGAAGTTTCTATCGTCATTTCCGGATTTTTGTATTTTGAAAAGCATTCATGTGTTTCTCACATTATCTTAAATGGTTGTTATTGTTGGTTATAGCGCTTGTTTTCTTATAACGAGTAAAAATAAGAGTGATGGTTATGTGGAAAGTTTAAATTGGAATTTGGAAATGTGAGCAATATTCGCAGAAATCAGTCGATATTTGGCATGCAGCTTGTTAATAAGATCCAGTATTTTGTAAGTAGTAACGAAGTATTAGTAGTCTGTTCGTTCTATATGTATCTACATATATCATATTTAGTAGACTGTTCGGTGTTCAAGTGCCGGCCATATCCGCTCATCTTTGAAAATTAAATGATTTGCTTGAAAAACACTTAGAGCCTTCCCAACAACGAATCACTAGTCATGATATAAAAAAGTTGTCGACTTAATTATTAAGGACAGTTAAGCCTAAAGTGTACGTTCAATATTTTAACAGTCAGCTTTTACTTAAACTTCACTCTTTCAAAGAAACTGCTACATTTTCAATTGATCTACTACAAGGCATTGGTTTGAAGATGAGTTAAGATCGTTTTCTTGGTTTGTGCATATGATATCGTGATGCCATTGCACTGAGGTTAATACTTTACTTAGTACCCTTTTTCCTTTCCAAATTGAAACTGGATTCCATGTGAGCTCTTTTAAAAACTCTTATATAGTATAACATATTTCCATCAATAAATAACTGTATAGGTATATAACGAAATAATACTTCGTTGTTTTAATGAAACATTCATAAAAAAGGTTAACAATTTCTATGCAAAGTATTTCATTAGATTATAATGAAGGATAGATTCTAGATTAGAATTTTCGCATTTTAAATACCAAAACTAATCCTTTTTAGTATTGTTCTCGAATTGGTTTATTTGTATCACCTTGTAATTAGAGAATTAAACATGGTTTCCTGTACATTAAAATTAAGTTCTACACTAAGACTAAACAAGACTATAAAAGTCGTTACTGGTACACACATTTTGGATATATACTTAAGCTGTGTATTTAATTTGGTTGTTAGAAAGGCCCTTTGTGTATAAAAAACACTGTAAATTAGAAACGAATCCAAAAATTAAATACAATGTTCACTAGTTATATGGACAACAATACGCCCTACTAGGATGTAGTAAAGTGGAAGGATTATTATTCTGCACTCGCCGTAATAAAGAATCTGTACACACTGGAAGATAAATATTGAAACCTAATACCACATTAGTTTCAACTACCAGTACGCCTTCTTAGTTACAACTTACAATTACATATAAAAAAATACATATTAAAATAAACTAGTAACCGCAATTTTTCAAATTAATTTCGATTGGAAAAGAATTGGAAAACATGCATACTGCGATCGCAATAGACTGAAAATTGGTTTACCTTTAAACTTTATATATAATACATAGATTTCTACCTATGCCCAGCTGTGGAAATGGCACCTTTGCTATTATTTACAGAAAAATGTATTTCGTACTTAATTTACTTCTTCTGCTCGGTTTTACATACCTTTTATGTAAAATTCTAAAACTTACTTTACAAATTTTCAATCTTTAAAAAGATTGTAGGAAATTCTGTTGATGGTCAAACTATTATTGTGCTCAGCATAATTTCATAAAAAAATCCCAACCTTATTATATGTGAACAATTGTTTTAACCTCTTATTTAGAACGCATGAACTACCTACATGCGAACAGGTCATATAATGTTCGTATTTTTACTTAAATCGGTGACGTGTTACTAGATAAGCTGATACCTTTAACCCATCAAGCTCACATAAGAGACCTTAATCAGATACAATTTTCTAAGATAAGATTTTGTCAGGACAAAACGTGACTGATAGTATTTTCTATTTTGTACCGAATAAAGTTAGTCAGATTTTAGAAACGCTTTATACTTTGATAATTACATAAGTAGTAAGCTGACAATTTGTAAATAGTACGTGTTAAGATGCATGTAATAAATAATTATAACAATTATACATACCAAGTATTGTATTAACTCTAGAATCAGCTTAAACAATCGTACCAAAATATTGTAGTATTTAAGTATTTTTTTCAAAATATTTTGAATACCATATGCAAGTATATACATACGTGATTAGAACTTGTGGTTTTGTAAACGTACATACATATGTTCTTTGAAAATATAATTGAATTAATTGATGTATTAAATCTTGAATTTACTTGTTATTGTTTTAATTCAATCTTTGTGGTATGTTTAATGTTGAGAATGTAATTTACCATTATAGCTACGCTTAACTAATAAAGGTAAGTTACAATTCTTTTTGCATCTACTTAAGTTACACTAGGTTAGTAACAATTGTTTGGTTTGGTTAAAAGTGGCTGTCAGCCTAGAAACGCCAGCACACTTAGACCAGCTACATGTCCATTGTGATACTACGAAGATCGGATCATATATTCACCTTCATTCGTTGGAACGAATTGAGCTTCTTATGAATTGTAAGAAGCATTTTATATCTACTTTTCTAGATCACTTAATAAAACATTATAAAAGCTTCTAGGGCACGAAGAAGGTAAGGAATAGTCTTCTCTTCTGTATACTATATATGTTTCATCTATGTATACTGCTTCTGCATAAGTCGTTTGCGAAAAGGCCTAGACTTGTGGCGTGCTTCCCGTTAAGACAGTGTCAAGTGATGACAACTATTGTGATTAGATCCTAGAGCGTTTTAAATCCAACTAAGCCCAAAATTGTTTTGTTGTTCACATGTAGTGATTGGTATACTCAAGGTGTCTTTGTTAGGCATAAGATAATTTTCTGACAAGTTCATCGGCCCTACAATTCCCGGGAATGTTTATGCCCCAGCACACAACACAGATGAATATTGAACAACTCCGCCATATCCGTGAGAGACGATCGGCATTCTAGGCTCTAGGCTCTAGGCTCTAGGATGGCAGCTTGGCTGTCTGAAAAGATACGGATATTACTTTTTCTTAAGCCATGACAGGACTTCTTTAATCACCATTAATTCCGCCTAGAACATACTACAATAGTTTGGTAGACGGAAATTAAGCTCAAAATGAAGACTTTCTAAAAAAAACACCGCCGGTTTTTTAACCGTCAGTTGTCCCCAAAATGAATGCAAGAAACAGGACGATTCACTTTTAAATATTTATAGTAAAAAAATTCATTTCAACTTGCAGTTTTTTTGTTTACTGCAAACCAGTTTTCTTTTTAATAAACCAAAATTCATTATTAAATCGATTTTTAAATATTTATTTGTGTGCAATTAGTTCTGGGGTGTTATCTTAATTGAAAGCATATAAAAGATAGTTAAAGTTGTACTGTTTCTTATATGCTAATACCTTTATATGTTAATCGTATGATAATTCTGAAAATTTTATTGCTACATACTGATTTGCCTTTGTGGTGTGCTTGAAAAATATATTTCTTTTAATGGGCCATTCTTCTACACACACACAGGAGTTCGTGACATTGTAGGAAGAACAATATTTTTGTTCTCTCTTTTCGAATCATATGGTCGACATCCACTTGGCGTCAGAATGGCTAGCCTTAGACTCGTTTAGTTTTTTTCTCATTTTTTATGTAATTTCATTGTGTTTCCTTTGTTGTAAATAGAAGAGCTGCGTATTGATGAATCACGAAAATTAAATCTATATTTTCAACAAAGGTCAAACCTTTGACTGGAATATTCAATAGAAATGGTTTTGTTGGCGGTGTGACTATTCCTATACTCAATGGCTTATGCGGTTAAACCCTTTGATGAGATTTACAATAATGAGCGATCATGTTTTTTTGTTGTTAGGAGTAAGAAGAACCACTGCATATTATTATTTTTTGATAAATACTTACTATAGGCTTCTAGTACCAAATTCATGCAACAAAAACACGATGTTTTATGATTATTTTTTAAACAAAATTTTCCTCTTTATTAACAAGGATTACGAAATAATCCACACAACTATTTTTTATAATCTGCACATGAAAAAGAGTATATGAATACCCTTTTACTGATTAACAGGGCGTAAGTAATTTGGAAGAGAGAAGAAGGGATAGGAAAGAGTTGGTGTAGTGGTATTTGAAACTCAGATGATACAGTAATGTCTCACTAATCCGAATCACCTTTAATCCGAATTTCGCGCTAATCCGAATCTCTATTCTTTCTCATTATGTACTCTACAATCCGAACCTACCCCGATTTTTTTTCGTTGTAATCCGAATTCTAACGAACCCATTGATTTTCACAAAAGTTAGTTCAAACTAACTCTCATCTTGCTTTCCGGCTTCTTGTTTAACTTTTATGAAACTATATCTGTATTTATAATAGTTTTAACGAGCAATAAATATGATTTTTTTCGTTAAATAATCAGCTCATCCTGTACTCATTATTCCGAATAATTCGTTAATCCGAATACCCCCTTGCAATAATTGATTCGGATTAGCCAGACATTACTGTATTAGGTTTCAATATTTATTCTCCATTTGTTCGTAATCCACAGTTTCTTTTTCGCGTATTCTTGAATTTTAAATTGTTTGTCTAAAATAAGATGTATGTATATTCTGTTGGCGTAAGACACTATGGTATGCATATATTTGTATAGCTAGTTATCGGTAACTCACGTTACATTAAATTATGGCAAATCTTCTTTAAATGGCGTCAAATAATTTTCACTTCATACAGTGAACTCTCGATAATTCGAACCTTTAAATAGAAGCATTTTCTTAGTCCCATGAAAAACCTCTGTTAATTGAAAGAAACCTACACATTTCGTCCCTTTCGTTAATTCGAGTTTACTGTTGCGTAAAATAACTTGAAAACCTCTCTAAATCAGAATGTATATTTAAAATTCGAGGTCCAGTCTATTTGTTTTTCTTCATATGTTCATTGAAATGCGTAAAGTAAGCCATGAAAACGAATGCTTGAGAGATGCCTGTATTCATTGAAAGGAAAGGTGTGCAGATGGTTGGAGAGGACAGAGGTCGACGATAATGTTTTTTCAGCCCTAAACACGAGCTTGCAGTGCCTAACTTAGAACAAAATTACAGATTTTTTCATGTAATTTGTACTAAAGATGTACATATAATTTCCTTAAATACTCTACAGAGCAATACTTAAATGTGAAGATACATATATATATGTATAACCTACAAGTAATAAAAAAAAAATTTCTGATGAAACCTCCACAGCTCGAAAACCTCTACAATCTGAAATTTTTCTTTGGTCAGAAGTAATTCAAATTATCGATAGTTCATTGTATATAGAAAAATAAACAATTCTGCTTAAACGATCTCACTGTACAGTTTGACTGACTCTGTACCTTCCACTTTTTGCCGGCCTTCGTGAGGCATAAAAAATTCATTCTTATATCATATCGGAAAGCATCAAATTAAAATTCAACCGCTGGCGTAAATTTCACTAATCATGCTCATCCGGCCGTTAAAAATCAGAATTAGATCTCGATAGAACTATTTTTTTTGTTAAAGTATCCCTGTGGGTCAAAGGTTCATATTTTACGATTGACCATTAAACAATGATTTAAAAATACCCCTCAAACTTTAATTACACTTTGTAATCACTGCTTCTCCAACTCTAACATGATAAAGCCATAAACTCTTCACAGCATCCTCAAGCAATTAAATGATTTAAATTTACGTTTTTTATGTGGACTTCAAGTTGTATCTGCGCCTTGTTGTTCGAAGTATAGGTACAAAATATATTTTATGCTGTTAAAAATGAAAAATGCAAATTACATCCCCGTATTCAATTCTATGTGTTATTTACTGTAAAAAATGAAAATTTAATCATTCATAAATATACATATATTTATATTATATTTTTGCATTATTTTCAGGCCCTTGCATTCTGGTCAAATACAAAAGCCCAAGGGAAAGGAAGTGGAAACCAAGTACAAAATTGAATGCGAATTAATTTATTTAATGCATTGCACACACTTAACAAGTTAACAAGAGAACGAGCGAGAGAGAGACTGAGGTAATAATTGTTTATTTAATTTGAATTTAAATTTTGTTGTAATGTTACGTTATTGTTTTTTCGTATATCCTGTACGCAATTTGATAAAACGTAGATCCTCTTTTTTGTTGTTGATTTGTTAAATACCTTCATCCTTAGCTGCAAGGATTGTATGAAAGTTTCCACCCTCAGAATAAATTAACGCTAAACAATTCTGCATATTAAAAAAGTGGCAAAGAGATAGAACACTCTAATCACTCTGGACGGTGTATCCTGTCACCTTTCCTATTAGAATGCAAAAAAAAATCTAAAACAGGACAAAGAGAAACTCATGAATACAGTATTTAGAAGGGTCGCTAACCACAATACACAATCCTGCAGGATAAAAATAGATGCAAACAATATATGGAATGAAGCAAAAAAAAAAAAAAAAAAACCAAAAGTAGGATCCCACTCAAAACTATCGTACTGTGCAAACACACACTGAGTGAGATAGTGAACGAGGCGAGTATTTTTTAGTTTTAGTTCCAACCTACTCTTCCTCCCTCGTATCGTCCTGCTGCAGGTGTCCATGAGCCAAGTGTTAGTGTGTATCCACTTTACTGCTGGCTGTTTGTAAAAGACGACTATACGATGACGAAGAAGAACAGAACATAGTATATTCTGGCATTATTCCCCCACATTTTCATTTTATTTTATTTTTTATGTTCTTCGTCCATTTTTTGCTCTGTTATTTTTTTGTTGGCTCTACTTATTGTGTTGTTCCATTGCATCGTCCTTGTACAATTTTTGAATCAAGAGCCAAGACATGCACATACGAGAAAAGTATACAAGTCCTTTCACCACCTCTCCACTGCTACTTGCCAGTACTGTTGTACTGCTACTCTGCCTCCTTGCGCTTGCTGCTTTCATGTCCTGTTTGCGTTGATTCTAATTACAAAGTTGGTACTTCTCCGTCGCATTTGTGCTGCAGTTTGTGGGGAGGCTTGTGTTCTACTACCAACTAAGTGTATGGGTGTATGTGTGTATTGCAAGGATAATGTGCCTATTTCCTTGTTATCTCTTTCTCTGCTGTTTCGTATTTTACACGGGGGAGAAAAAGGATGAGGAGGTAAAAAACACGACAGCAAATAAATATTGTTTACAGTTTGCATTAATTTTAAATTTGTTTTCCTTCGATCGTTAGAGGGGTTTATGTTTTTTTCACGTAAAACAGAACGCTGAAAAATATTATAAGGAAAACAAGGACGATGAGCTGGGCTGTAGTGGAATGTGTATTGCGTTTAAAGATACATAAGACGTTAAATCTATATGCGCACAGCGCAGTTCAAAATAAAATCTTGGCAGAACTTTTTTCTCTTCATAGTTCATTTTTTTGTTACTATAGGGAATTTCGAATCAAAATTAAAAAAATAACGGTTTTTTTTCGTTCTTCACTATTTGACACTATTCGTTCAACTTTTCTAGTGTTGCTACACTATATTTTCAATTTGTCCAAAGTTTTATTACCTGCCATTTCATCTGGCTTTTGTAGAACCAAACTTAAATTGGAGTTATTGTTATTTTCACTTCGGAAATGTGACATGCAACAACATGTGCATTTTTTGTATCTTGAATTACTACAATATACATATTTTTATTTTCTATAAATTTCGTTTATCGTACTGTGTTAAGTAAGCAAATATGTATTGCAAGAAAACTTTTTTTTTTTTTAATTGTCAATTATTTAACCGTCGTGATGGTTGCAAACTTAATGTATGTATAATAAAATAAGGATAGTGGTTCTATTGTAATATTTTACATGTAATACTTGTTACCAAAGGTTTAAAAAATTCCTTGTCTTTAGCATAATTTTATGGAATCAGAACCCTTCCGTTTCTATATACTACAACAATAAAAAAAAACGGTTTTGCAATGCAGTCATGAATTTATTTGTACAAACATTTTAAGCAAAACTGTTTACATAAATGACAGTGACAGACAGTAGAAAGTAATCACCATTTATGAACTCAACGCAATGTAATCAAAGCATGACAAAACGATTGACATGTGTCTTAGTCCTTGCAGCAATATTTACCATTAATACGACCATTTGAAAAGTTTAAACAACCTCTAACCATGCATTGCTTGACTCAAATGATTGTATCCTTTTTTCCCTTACACATAATGATATGTCATTCAAACGGATAAGCCGTTCCTTCTGCCACCTGAAGCAATGAATAAGCTAAATATAATTGACGATTTGCATGCAATAAATTATGCGCCGTTTCTGCCAAACTAGACTTTTATATTCTTCTTTATATTTGCATTGCTGCAATACACTCAAGTGTATTCTGCTCCAGAGAATGCATACAAAGATACGAATTGAATCATTTTAGTGATGCCAATTCAGAGTTTTTTTTAGTAATTGTTAACTAGCTTTACTTTTCATATTTGCACACGAGATTTTGTATAGCTACAATTTCTATATATATTGCGAATTTAAGTTTTAATACGTACAACTTTTTAGAAAATAATTTATCTCAAACGGAACAAATTTGCAATCAAATTAAATTAAATTAAAGCTTAAAAAGATTTGACATATTTTTAAGTGTTCTATAATTTCACAAATAGGCAGCACTCGGTATGTATGTCTTTTGAAGCAAAAATACTTTCCAAATCGTATTGCATTTCAACATGCAATTGAACAATGAATACATTTTATTAAATGAATAATTGCATGTATTGTGCCTGTGTATCTGTGCATCTATTCAGTTTTAGGGGCCTCCTTTGTTATATATTTTAACTGGATTGAAAAAGAGGGGACAGAAATTCCTTTTGGTCCTGTGGATTGCATTCCATGCAACGCTCCAGGTAGCTTATTGTGTTGTAATCTTTAATTTCGAGTGCACTGTGTACCGTGGACATGTTTGAATTTATTCCTTTTCCACAGAGAACGAGGGTAAATTGTTGTAAAGTACTAAAAGACTTTGGTAAGGGAGTAAATAGGTTACAAAATAAGTTTTACACGATGTAGGTACGAGGACATTGCGTTTTAAAGTTTTGCAAGAGAATAGGACAGACATCTTGTCTGGGTTTTTCAAAGTTGCTTTTTTTGTCAAAATCCTTTTTATGGAGTCCAAGATGAAGTTTGTTGTACATTTGTTTTCTTTCTTTAGAAATTGAACAAAGGAAGGACCAAGTATTCTGTAGGATATTGCTAAGGTTTTTGGTCATTTATTTGAATTGTTTCGTTGTCCTGGGGCTTTTTACATTCAAAGTGGTCATACGGTTGGACATAAACGATAAATAGAAAGCAAAAACTTTAACCCATAGCGAGTAACTTGTGTAATTAAATGCAATCCCTGGATTCACACCATGGTGTTTTAGGTCTTTGTAGTAGGACTTGACAAAAGGCACTAAAAACTGTTCTGTACATTCATTTCGATAAAATACACATACAATAAAAAATTCACAAAAGTCCTTATACATATCTATATATATAATTCTAAATGCTTCTTGTATGGTTAAGGGCAGAAATAGCACAGCTTGAAAACAAATGAAGAACATTAAAAATTCAAAGAATAGCTTTAGGTCTTTTATATCCTTAGGCTTGTTCAATAGTTGTTCTATAATTTAAATGCAAGGAGTTTTGTTTCTTTTTATTAATTTTACCAACGATATATGCACTAACATCTACCAACTGCTAACAATTTTACTGATTGTTCGTATCATCTTTTCTGTTGAATTAAATTATAAGGGGGGTTTCCGAAAGTTTTAGTCATCTATTTTTCGCTAGATATTCGATATTTATCCCCATTATTAGAACATAAAAAAATAGTCGTCTAACAATCAGGCATGAAGGATGTCACAAGCAAGTTCAAACTTGAATACCACCCATAAACAGTATCCTTTGGTTATGTGGTCCTCTTTAAGTGGTCACTTAGTTCTTTGTTCTTGTAATTACCTGCGGTAAATTGCGTCGGTACCTAACCAATCACACTTGATACCAATTAAACCATAAAACACCTCCGATTCATAACTAAAATCATCGGCACGCTATCACTTCCATGCAATTATCTCCATCGGTCGGTTGCTTCGTATTATCACTACCACACCCCGGTATATCACCCTTATATTTTCCTCAACCCGCTACCCATGGTGTCTACCATATGATTAGCTATTAAACGAAAGTATAATGCATAAACTTTTATGTGCGTCTCCTCCTCTAAGTGTGTGTGTTGTGCTCTTTTATTATTTTATTTACAAAGTTTCCAAAGGTGGATGCTTAGCATTCTCTGCATGTATATGGCGGGTTTTGTTCGTTGAAAGATCATAATGTGTACTATGTATACGAGAGAGACGTTGAGCTGGAACGTGTTATGACTACTTGGCTTTTTAATATTGAACGAGTTTTTCGCACCACCACCCTCCCACCTGCGCTAGATATTACTCGAGTGTATGCATGTTAAATGTAGCCTCTCGCATATTGCATAGTTTTATTCATGTATGTATGTACTCGTATATGTCTGCCTATGCTAACGAATCCGTTTGATAAATAAAAAAGTATATCCTATTCAAAGAAGTAATTGACCCAGAGACGCATTTCGCATTCTCTTTTTGAAATTGCTTCTACTGCTGCGTATCAAAAGGGTGACACTTGCTTTCAACTTCTAGATATGAATACAATCGCTACTAGATTGAAATGTAAAGGAAAAAGCATCCGTACTTAAATATAAATACTAATTTCAAATAACAGCCTGACGTCATGTGCGTAGATAGAGACAAATTTAATGACGCAAAGCTGAAAGAATTCATTCTTCTCGATCGTCGTCATCACGTGTATTCAGCAGATGAGTAGATACACAAACACACATTTGTTTAAATATTAAATTTAGACGAAAAAATCAAAAGATTTGCTTCTAAAATTCTTGTATTCTAGTGGGAGGAAATGACTCCTGCATCCGCTTTGATATTTTTTAAACTCACCCCTAGAGGCAAAGACCTTACTCACGAGTCAAGGTTGAGGATTTGATAGATAGGTACTCGAAAGATCTATTTGAAGTCTTCTATGTATCAGCTGATGCATTTAGTTATGTGTTACTCATTATTGTGGTGGGGAATAAAGGTGACATGACGATTGTGTGTGCCAATCGTATTCAAGCTGGCTAATTAAGATAATTTTGCTGCGTCAGTTGAACCATTTTGTTTGTGGTTTCTAAAAAAAAAAAATAGTTTAAGGAAAAAATACTTGATTCAGGAATAACCTGTCTAGGCTGTTTGTTGAGTTGTTTTGTTTATTTATTTTTATTTTAATAAGCCGCAGAATTATATTTGTTACTTTCATGTATGTAGATTTATAACAGTCGAGAGAAAAAAAGGAGTGCAAATGGGGTAAGGAAGGTTTATATGAACAGTAATAGTGGAGATCGGTGATAATGTCAAATGTCAACTTCTAGTAGCTTAATTCTAATTGTGAACTTAGAACGAAAACTGGACTGATTACCTTCATGATTGAACAAGAGTTTCTAATACAAACGTCGCAGGAAAAGAAGCTCTTAGTTTCGCACATCACATTGTGTGTGAATGTTTTCGTCAGGGTCACGGAATAATTGTGTACATTTCTTTGACAGTCAATTCATCTTTGGTCAAACCTCAACTTCAATATCATTGTACATTCCGACAGGGGTCAGTCCCAAGACATTCATTTATTCGAGTGCATATATAGGATAGCTTCAGAGGACTTTCAAACATCAACCAGGCAACAGATCACCCAATCGGGAATCAAGAGCCTTACATATAACTTCGGTGAAAAATTTAAATACAGTTAATTGCGGCATCACTAAAACTATTACAGCGACTGTTAAGTACAGCAGAACGGTCGGTTTCTAGCATCTCCTCACTCAGTTCAAGCTACATTGGATATTCTACAGCGAGCGGTTCTTGGCCATTTAGTCTCTCGTTCTGGCAAAATATCCTATGTTGTTTATGTATACAAACATACACCATATCACAAAAGTCTATATGCAAAATTACTCGATTATTCTATTAATTCAAAGAGAAACAGAAAGTTTTTGAAAACAAAAAATCCAAAACCAAAACAACGCAAGAATCTTCATGTGATTGTAAAACGGTCCGAAATTATATGAAATCGCACGTAGGCTTTTATGACATGTTGTACGACTGCAGTCATTTTGGATTACAGTCGATTATAAATAACAATAAGACATTTATTTAATATTCCAATCGAAATGCTAAAAAAAGCTTTGGCCACTATTTAAAAAAAAATCCAATTCTCCGTTTCAAAAATATAGAACTAAGATTTTACCAAAATAAACGCACAAGATTCGTTTGCACCTTTTCTGTTCCCAACTCTTCACTTAAGGATACACAACGGAATAATAGTGACTGATGAATCAGTCTTGCTCATGACTATTTCATTTGATACGACACACCAAAGTTTAAATCTCCGAAAATCTTTTGAAATCCCGAAGGTCATTTATTATCAAATATTTGTCTATCCAATGGTAATAGAATATGAGAATACACATAGCCAGTAAAATTTATTTTTTTTCGCTGCTACAACATTTATTTTTGTTTTAACCCTCCATATCTGAGTGGATACTATTTATCTACCTCAAAGTTTACTCTGTGACGACATAATGGAGACAGCTCAAATAAAAACGATTAATGGACAAAAAATTGTAACATCCTATTTTTTTTTAAGTTAACGATTTGTTGAAATGTAAAAGTAAGAATTATGCTACAAAAATAATTTGATTTCGTGGTGTTTTGCTGGGTAGTTCATTAATTTTTTTTCATCAAGTTTTGGTTAAGAACTCCAAGATAAGTATTTGTTTCATAAGCTAAAAAAGAAATAAACAATTTAGTGGTTACGTCCACTATATATTGAGAACACAGTGAAATCAATTTGGAAATTAAGGAGTCCAAAAACTTAAGAAACTTTAGGCAATCGTGCTCCAAGGCGATATCAGATTCTTACTGACTAACCTCCACAAGCTCTCAGATCCTTCTCCTCCCTTTCCGAAATCCATAAGGTACTCGTATTACCATAAGGTACTCGTATTGCTTCACAGACGGATTAACACTGTCGTTTTTGTCAGCACTGTTCTCAGAGACTCTGCTTTCCTAATCTATTATTTAATGCGTTACTCAAGGAACGGAACTCTTTCCTAACTTCGCGTCGAGCGTAAAGCGCCGTGACCTGACAGTCACTGTGTCAATTTACATTTCAGTTCTCCCTGACTGGATATGTAAATTCAAGGTTTTTTCGCTTAAACTGGTTAAAGGTTCCATCTACCCCTATGTGAGATATCTCATATCAATGATATCGTCCGATCCCGTCTTATTCCTTTGGCTTCGGCGGCGTTTCCATATTTTTCATTCTTGTCAGCTTAATCGTCTCAGATTTTCCTATAATTCTTAGTGTGGTAAATCTACGAATTCAGCCACAGATAATCGCTACTTAATTTTATCGCATTCGCCCACCCTTTCTTCTAATACCTTAAACTTTTACAGGGCTGGCTTTCAGAGCCTTCGGCTGATTGTTAGATTGATGCGAAGGTCGCATTTGAGAAGCTTATAAGTTGCACTCCATCGGAAGTTGCAGTTGTCCCAACGGACATTATATTCCATCAAAGCGGACGGAGGACGGAGCCCTGTAGAACACAAAAACTTATAGAATATTCCTCTCGTAAAATATGTCGAAAAAACGGCGTTGTAATTAAATATCTTTGGGTGAAAAACTCGAATGATTTGTGCCAAAGGTGTCTTACAGTTTCAAAATCATCAACATTTATGAAAGTAATTCGGATTTAAATTACTACACGCAGTCCTGTTTTACTTTGCGTCTCACATTTCTAAGTATATTTCAAGCTCGGGGTTTCAATATTGTTTTACAGAAAACGGAACAAAAACACTGCACCCTTTTTTCCAGTACACACCCTTAGGGCTATCTATTACCCCTTTCAAAAACAACAATTTACATTTGGGTGGCCTTATTTAGCGTGGGGGTAATTTAGTCACGTCACACACCTGAGGCGTTCAACTTCTAATGAGTTTCTTCGTTGAAGTAATGAGTTCTAGGTAAAAAAAAAAAAAACGTAGTTGAACGGAAGAAATATAATCCCCTGTCCAGGCGGGTCCTAAGAAGTACACCATTTATTCAATTATTTACTATCACCATTTCCATTAACTTTTATTTGGCAGAAAAAGATAAACCAGCACCAAAAATGTCCTGATTAATCTCAGCAGACGCGCGTCGTTAAATCTTTCAATTACGCATTGTTCGGATGGATGCATCTGGTGTAAGGGTGTTTGGCAACAAAATTAAGTATCATAACCAACCGCAGCTCTACCAAAAGCGTGAGCAAATTATTATACTTAATGAAGCGATTCCAATTTAATCATCGCTCGCTCTAGGTCGGCTTTCGTGAGAGGGTTATTATATGCATTATTCATATCCTGATACAAATAACAACAGCACGCAAACGCCTGTCACCTACCCGATTAATCCGCAATGTCAGGGCATGTGAAATTGTTCGGACATATGTACGTATGTATGTGAAAGCTGAAAGCATATGTCAATTGCAGGAGATACCGACGGAACTACGATAACAAAGGAGTGTATAGCCGGGCGGCCGGCGACGTCATACACACCAGTAAGGAACACACTCACAAAAGGACTACACATAAGTTATTGGTTGGATGGCGGCGGCAGTATGGAGGGATCTTTTTTTTGTGATTTTAGATTAATTGCTTCTTTCTCTTCTATTAAGTCCTGTCATGCGGTGGCCCCCTACATTTTTGGCGAAAAAGAGAGTTTTTCCCTGTCGGTCGTCCTTGTCCTTTTTCAGGGGGTAAATCGCTTTTGTGGGAACTTTAGTTTACGCAAGGGAAACTATGTGGTTCTTCCTTCTGTAATAACTCAATTGCATGCATGCATGGTATCAGAGAGGGTAGAATAAAACCAAATGAATCCAACTTCGCACAGAGCACAAGAGTATCCAATATCGAATTTTGAGTGTGGCCGTTCCGTGTGTGGGGCAACGGGCAGACATCTGAATGACGCAACTTTTCGCCGAATTCCACCAATCTGAAGTCATCGACTCTGCTGCTACTACTACTACTATTGCATACGAGTGTACTACTAGCTCCATCCGTCGTCGATTCGTCGGACTGATATCATTGGGGTATATTTATTCAGCTTTTTGCCAATGTTTTAGTTTTAAATTTTATTGCTTTTTGTTGTGCCTTGGTGGTGTGGTGGGTAGTGGTGGTGCTTGGATTGAGATTTGAGACACTTATTAGATTTATTGAAGGTTCTCCGGAGCACATTTTGCTCTATACTTGTCGTATCTGGAGAATTGTATCTTGTATACATAGTCGCGTGTTGGTTTGCACGATTTAGGTTTTTTTTAGCGATTTGTTATGCTTTGGCGATCGTATTTCTGGTTTTATCACACTCTCTCTTTCGCTGGGGGTTATGTAATAATTTTTGACTTTAAACAACAAAAAAAAGTTGATGATAAGTCACATTCTTTCTCTCCGGTTCTGGTTTTTTTTGCGATTTTTTTTCAATTAGGACTTAATGGAGGAATTCCCGAAAAGCTATTATTTTGCAGAACTTGATATGAATATTGAAAAGAGGTGGGAAGCAAATTAGTGGAGAAGCTAAGTATGGAACAGGTGTATTGACGTAAGAAAAAGACTTTGGATTTATACGAATTTTGTTTTGTAGAGTGAATGGTAGCGAGTATTTCAAGGATGAACTAGTTAAGAGTACTTTTGAATGGGCTGATTAGAATGGTGATAGAAAGTGTACTATCTAATAAATGATATCTTTTACAGATAATCTGTATTGCAAGTCCCATATGTCTTTTCTTTATACCCTATCCTAAAGTATATTAAGTTTGATGCATACTTTGTAAGATAGAGAAATATTGCAGACAGACCCAATAAAGTATATACATATATAAATGATCAGTACCAATAGCCGATTCGATTGAGTCATGTCCGTCTGTCTTTCACCAGTACTTGGGCTTTAAATTTTGAGCTAGGACAATGAAATTTTGCATACGAGGTCTTTGGATATCGGGACAGAACAAGTGTAAAAAAAATTTTAAAAAAACCGCCCACTGACACGCCCACTTTTCGAAAAAAAAAAACTCTTTTTTTATATGAAACTCGAAAAAACTTACTTAAGCAGATATGTAGAGATTTCTTTACTCTAAAAATCTCCCATACATTGTATATGGACACGCCTACTTTTAGGGGCAGTTTTGTAAAAAATTAGTTTTTCGATGTTTTCATTAGAATAATATATTAGGAACAATATTTAATATATGTAGTTGAATTTTTCTCCAAATCCGCTCACTACCACACCCAATTTTTGAGAAAACTCAAGTTTTGGAATAATTAAAAAAAAAAAAAAAAACACAATCCGCTCCAGACGGATTGTAGCATTTTCATATGTTTTTTATTCAAATTCGCCTTAAGTAAAGTGCCGTTAAAATTAGGGCTAAAGTAAAATTTTCAATTTCATATCTAGGGATTCACCCATTTAGGCAAGGATATTCGATGTTTTGTATGCTACAAAATGCATAAAATTGAATTGAATTCATTAGATTTAGATTGTCGTGATCTGTATGGTTTGATTTATTTGCAATCTTAAAGTGAAGCCTATGAATGAAAGAATTCAAAAGAATTAAGTTTTTCAGTGGGTGAACTATTTCACAGACATTTCTAGGGTTTTAAACATTATTCCAATTATCAATTGCAGACATCATCAAACGTTGTTCTATATTGAATTCTAAATATTTACCAATTGTAAAGACTTACTCCATTTGAACACAGCTTCTGGCGAAGTGCATCTGTCGCAGAGATCGTCTTTTAGTTTTCCAAAGACCGATCCGCGAATTCCCGCACAAGACATGATCATGCGGGCTTAGTTACTGAACCAGTCCGATGTTATACGTATTTAGAATGCCAAATTGTTCACTCACAAGACGATTTAACAATTCCGGATCGTCCCCACACTTTCACTTATAGCGGCTACAGTCTGTTTCTCTTGCACATAACGGGGAATGTATATGTGTATTGAAAAATTATCCATCACACTACGAATATTGAGCTCGATTACGAGTCCAAACTGCAACTTCAAGACCAATTTTTAAAATGAATGAATAACAAGAAGAGCTCTTCTTCTGTATAAGTATGATTGTGATGAGTTGTCAAATAATACTGAAGATAAATTCCAAAGAAGATATGAAATTATGTAATAAGAATAAAACTAACAACCTCTCATGTTCTTTTGTTGTCTTACTTTTGATATGAAATGTATTTTCGATTTGAGGATAGTTAAAATTAATCGAAATTTAAGATTTACTAGCTTAATCCACGTAAGTAAATATGTATGTATATCGTTATGTAAGGAATGAATAAGAATCTTACAACTGAGATAACGAAAATGTTAAAAAAAAGTTCCATTATGAACCAGAAATCAGAGAATGTTGATCCTTAAAGTACAGTTCTACGAGTATCACTCCTTTAGATATATTAAATCTCAATGAAATGTTTGTTGTTGTGTACTGTACACTCTTTTAAATTTAAGGGTTCAACATACAACTTACATCCTCTGAATAGAAGGCTATTCAGTGAAAATCTTCTGTCTACCTCTTTGGCTGAATTATGCAAATAAATTGCTGCTCTTATTGAACTCAAGTTTGAATAGCAATTCCCTTTCCTGCAGACAAATTTTCTCTTCAACTTTAAAGCTTTCCTAGAACATGCCTTCATTTCAAATTAAAATTTCATCTACTTCTCTCCAACTAATACAGATTTTCTCCTCTTATTTCTTTCAGATAAGACCAGAACCGGTCCCATAACCAATGGACAAACAAAGATGGTGATTTTTAGCACCCGTAAAAGGTATACTTCAAGTGCAATTCCATCATTATTCAATTAATTTTCTTACAAAACATTAGCTCACATAATTGAATAATTGAGAGGATACAAATTACTCAGTAGCCTAATGCTACTGTGCACATCCTTCCGGTCCTTTCCGTATTATCACCCATTTGTACAATTAAATGCTACAATGCCATATTCGTCGTTACAGATACATTTATCTTTGAGTCTGATTCGTTGTGGGATGAACTGAACTCGTAGTTCATCCAGCCACTTACTACCACGTCCTATAATATGCATTTGTAAGTTTATTATAGACTCTTGCTGTATTATTATCGTTGAGGAATATGCATACATATGCGATACATTACCTATGTAGGTGTTCAATTGAATTATCGCCCGGACATGCTCTTCGAGGATTCCCAATAAATTTATGCGGTCAACCGATGTTCTGATATGAAATGGGCGTAATGTATAACTACTGTACCTCGTAGATCTAGATTAAGTGCAGTCCATTGGAAAACTCAATTTTCTCTCTGTTTCAGCTTCCTCTGCTGTATATCCTTTTTTCCTTATATGTATGTGCAGTATACTACATATATACAAACTAGTATAGAATATTTAATTGAAAATAATTTCAACTTTGTTCAAACAGCAAACGACGAGAAAGTTTTTAATCGTTTTTGACGAAAGAGAGGATGCTGTACAGTACTCTGTTGTAGGATGGTGCAAACTTTTTTTTTTAAATAGGTACATATATATAAAAAAAGGAAGAAACAAAAATAAACAAGGTCCTAATAGGATAATCGATACACACAAGTTCGAGTCCAATTAAAAGGAGAATAGTTCTTAGAATCGAAACGTGACGGGATAAATTTGGACGTTTTTTCAATCTTTTTTCTTAGGAATGAAAAAGTATTAAATCAAAGCAGCTTGAGGAGTGTCCTGAAAGTCAATATTAAGGCTTCCATGAGAAACAATATAGGCGAACTGGTCACATAAATATTTTATTGATTCGTTTGTCGAGGTGTACATAATATACACGTCCATAATAACTTTGTTAAGAGTTGAAATGGGAATAGGATTGCAATACAGACATCACATTCATTCTGCCAACAAAAGGGGAGAAATTTCTCCAGGAAAGTTATGAGTTAGATATGTATATGTATTAGGAAAGGTTTTTCATAAAAAAACATTAACTTTTTATAATCTATGAAAAGTATTATAAAGATATACGGCTATCATTAGACAGGTTCCCACAGTTTACATCCGAAAGAGGATCTTAAGATGGTTTTAGTCGCAGATCATGAATAAGTAGTTCATTTTTCGACAAAATTAATGATTCGGTAATTTTTGGAATACATTTTTATATCATTAAGAATAAAAAAAAATATTATTAAGAGTGAGGTAGTCCGTGTTCGTTCGTCGTGTTCCATAAAAGATTGACAAAAAAAGCGGCGATTGCAGTTTTTGAATGCACACAATTGCATTTAAAGAGGGCAACATATAAGATTTTATCGCGAAATACTTAAAAAAATGAAAACTAAAAACTTCGAAACATTACTGGAAGGATTAACAGCATTGAAACGCACAACATACATTTTAGAAACCAATTGTAGAAACGTAGGGCGTTATACCGAAATGCGTCTATAGGTACTAAAGTTAAAAAGCTTGTAAACTTTTCCTTCGAGAAACAATTTTATCCTTAGTTTGAAACGCCACAGATTCGGAAACAAAAAATGGTCAGGATATGAGATTCCTTTCGAAAAAATTGACTTTTTGTAAAACTGTCCATAAGAACTTAATAATGTGGGTTCTAGACCCATTCCGATTTCCTTCATGGAAGTTTGAAGCAAATAAGTCCAGCTATTTGGGCTGTAGTCTGGCAAACTCATGTATGGATCTTTGACGAATTTCAAACACCCATTTTCGGTAATTTCTTAAAAGACACTTAGAGAACGTTTTACATCTTTAGTCCAAGAAGAAACAAATAAAAGTTTTGAGCATTTTAGAAACTATCTTTCTAACATGTAAGTATATACATAGCTAACCAGCTCTAACTTCATAGTGAACAACAACATTGTACCCTTCCGAATGTCGCATGAATGGAATGGGACACTAAAAAACAC
Source organism: Chalcosyrphus nemorum (assembly GCA_949716465.1). Taxonomy (NCBI): domain Eukaryota; kingdom Metazoa; phylum Arthropoda; class Insecta; order Diptera; family Syrphidae; genus Chalcosyrphus; species Chalcosyrphus nemorum. The sequence goes on from OX454335.1 coordinate 12,989,486, forward strand.
TACCACTATAGTTATAAATCGTCCCTATTAAAATGTCATGAAAGAAGGCTAGTTCAGCTCAGAATCCTCGAAATAAAAAACTTTTTAACTGCCAACTTTTATAATGTGCGATACATTATGCATTTAATAAAATGGGAGATACTCATTTCAAGAAACGTGTTAACTTAGTTTATTACTTTCATTACAAATTCTCTTATATGCAAAATTAGAGGTTTTTTTTCTTTTTGTTCAATTAGTGCATGATGATGACATATACATACATATGTATGTAAGGGCTCGTACACATCTCGCATGTGGTTTGAGTTTATCGCATGATGGAGTACCTTTTGAAATGTAAATTATTTTCAAGTTTGTAACTTCTTTTCACGCTAGTTAGCATGATAGCCGAGGAGACACAGAAAAAAACACAATAAATATAATGGCATTAGCATAGAATAATATGCACATGCTTTTGACTTTTAAGTTAGGAACAATGGGAAAAATGCTGTATAGGTTGTATAAGCTGGAGAATAATTTAGAGTTTTGAGAGGTTAAGTAGTTTTCAAGCAATTAAGAATTTAATTTTGTGGAATCGTATTAAACTTGAGAACTTGTATGTGCTAAACCTTCTAAGCCCTTGGTGGCAATATAAAAACTAGTTACAGTTGGTTAATAAGATACATATGTGTATACCTATATAACTTATAATTCAAAAGACCACAAGCTATTATGAGTACAATGAATTGCAATTTTGAGCGGCTTCTAGAAATACGAACCAACCGTTTCAATCCAATTAATTCCTTGAAGCTAAAAGAATATAATTAAGTTTTTTGATGACTACATATGTAGGTATGTACATATGTATTGGTTTTAAGTTTCATTAAACAAAATTAAGCGATGTTCACTTAAAAGCGGTCTTTCTTGAGTCATTTAGTATCTTAAAGCAGTTCAGATTCTTAAAGCAAAGCACGCACTATGAATACCCTTTTTTATATTTAAATTTAATCTGTATGACATCCCCAATATGTTTCCTTTGTCCATTAGATCTTTAATTCATATGGATAACTCTACGGTACCCAGGACTATGTAAACAATTTTTCTTTTCAACTAAATATTCAATATCCTTAATATCAATATGTATATAAACTCTTTGACTCGTGATTCGAATACTCAATAAGGGACACCATCAGATATTTCATACTTAACCAAGACAAAACGCTTTAATAACTTAGCAAATGTTTGTCTCTCCATGGAGACCTTCTGAAGCGTCAAATATTCATCGCACTCAACCCCCCTTTGGCCTGTATTAGTCACCGGTTGGCTGCTATCTGTGTATCCCTCTGTATTAAAATCTAAAAGCCCAATAAATTTCAAGATTATCACCAATTCAAAGATACACATTTATCTATTGTGTTGTGCGTGTGACAAAGTTTTGCACAGAGGCAAAACAAGTTTTCCCATTAGGGAATAACCCCTGTACCGGAAACCCTAGAAAATCACAACATACACAAAACATGGAAAATGGGTAAGTATACGCCCCGTAGGACCGTTTTGAACATTTCTCCCTCTCTTTCCGTTCAACCGAACAGCAGCCGAAAACATCACTTGACACATGAACTTTATCTATCTGCTTGTCTCGACTGACATGTAAGAGATTGTTGTTTGTGGGCAGATACAGGGCCACAGATACATCATACATTATTATGCACAAGTTGCAACAAATGTAGTTTTTTTTTTAAAGTCGTTATTTTTTTTTTTTTTTTGCTTGTCTATTTTCGGAGCAAATTATTTTCCTACAAGCAGCCTGGAAGCGCCGCAATGTCAAGTCACCTTCGATACTACTATCTCAAACGTTTTCTAAAAATACCCCACCGTCAGAGCGTATGATTATACATTCCCTGATAAGACACGACCCTGTGCTAACGACAACGACGACGGAATACAGACGCGACAGCCATAAACTATGTGCAAATATTCAAAAAAAAAAAAAAAAAAAAAAACATCCAAGGCAAAAAAAAAAAACTTTCTCGAGGCACCACACTCAGCAATTGGTATGCATTTTGAATGTAGTGCTACTGCTGCTGTGATGCCTGCTCTCATCTCGCGTGTGGCGCCCATATCCATGTCATGTCGATGGGAATCAGGAGCTATGTTTCAATTTAAAAGTCAAAAACTTCCTCCGCTCACTTGAAAATAGTGCAAATAGAAGCTGATATCCTTCCTTGAGCTGAAGTGTGCAAAGTGAGAACTTTTGTCACGTTTGTCCTACCCGACGACTACTTTGGATATCGTTTTGTTGTCGCTTGAATTATCCTTCAACAAATAAAAAACGTACGAGGACGACACTGATGAGAATGTTCTGTGTGTTCTCCGTGTTAGCGTGGAATTTCTACTGCAATGTTTGCATATGGAGGGCGTGCATACCAAGGAAATTCCAAATGCACCCCAAACAGACGCCAATTTTTTTTGTTCTGTGTCCCATTTTAGAAATTAACACCCAACACGTCAATTTGGGGCAAAATATTAACTTTATTTGGAATGTAGACAGAAAGGAGGTTTGATAAAGTTTCGTTTCCTTCTCGACACTAACTCATTTTAAATTGAAACAAAAAACGTCGAGTTTTATTTAAAAAAAAAAAAATGAAATAAAAAGGATAGAGCTCCAGTCGAGGAAAACCCTGATTTATGGGCTTGTTTTGGGGCCATTATTCATCGTGACGATATGGTAAATGCCTGGTGTGTCTCCGCCTATCAAGGACAAGTGGCCAATCAATTCAACTTTTTTTTTTTTTTTTTTTTTTTCAACTTAAGTTGAAATGCAATGTCTCTGCCTTCTTAGGACTCATTTTCAGAAAAGTACTATCCTTCTGTGTTCAATTGAAGATGAATGCGCGACAATAGCAAGAGAATGGCAATATAAAAAAAAGAAAAGAATTGAAGGGTTTCCTGCGACAAAAAATTTTATTTTTCTCAACTTTTCTACTTCGATCTTTTGCCTGTGCTCCTTCTGCTGTCTACTCTGTCGATTTCGATTGAGAATGAAACGGATATTGAATGGAGTTTACATCCGGGCTGACAATTTGTTTGTTTTCTCCTGCTATTCTGATTCGATATTGGTAAAATGGAAATTCGTTTTGCTCTCTTGCTGGTAACTGTTGCGATTTTATTATTATTATTTTTTTTTCAGTTTTTATATGTGAATCATTAAAAGTTCAAATTACATTTTGGGCCATGGATTTGAAGCTACACGGGGACGAAGAGTATGAGAGGAGAGTTGATTAATGAATGTTTTCGATGATTTCGTTTTTTCTCTCGTCCTTGTTGATGTTTGCGATGAAAGGAAACCATTTTTTTGTAAAAAAAATTCTTAAGGTGCGTCCAGACCGAGCGAAACATTTCTAAAACATTTATTAAATATTTCATAAACATTTCTGAAACATTTATTTGTTTCTGAAATGTTTCATAAATATTTCAAATATGTTTCAGAAATGTTTCACTCGATCTGGACGCTTTGTGAAACATTTATTAAATGTTTATGAAATGTTTCACGTTTTCCATTTTAAATGGAATACGGCTTCAAACAATTAGATACTCCGGTGGGGCTAACATTAACTTTATAAAAATCCAGTAGCTATTTGACTGCTTTTGCATGCACATTTAGATACCTACCGTTAGTTCATATACCATTCTGCAGTACTTGGAAGTCTCAGTTTGCGGCGATAATGATTTTTTTGCATAACTCATTATTCTATATGAAGTGAAGTTTTTGTTCTGAAATCAATCTTAAAGACAATGGCCACGATTTCCAGTCTAGAAATGGGCTTTTGCATTCATCCAAAAACTACAAGTACCTACTTCGAAGATGTGACGAGATGGGTATCAAGCGTTTTAGGCCAGCAATTAGAAATAACTTAGCAGTATAAAGTGTGGATAAGATCACTTTTGCAAGCGAGAATCAGACATTGTAAAATCAAAACAAAAGCGCTAAGAAGATCAGAACAATAGCGGCCAGGTAATTAAATAATACTGTGGTTGCGTCCTTAACTGCCCTGCTCATTAACTCGATCATTAGAAAAGTCGTTCCCGATAATGTCATAGAGAAAAAGGCCCTTCGCTTTCTTTCTACCTGTCTCACCCGACAGACTTACATACATTCTTATGAAAAAATGTATTTTACAGATGGATTTTTGGTGCAAGCACCCCTATTTTTCCTACTCAGTTAAAATCTGTCTTTCTCACTCGACATGACTTTCATTCCACTTTCAAAGTATTTTTTTAAATATTAGTTTGTATATGTTACTAAAATCAACACAAAGTATATTCCTTATTCCTTGCGGGGGATAAAAAAAAATATCCCTATTCACTCTAAAATATACCTAATCCTTAGAGTACTTGTAATTATTTAATCTATTTCCCGTTGCCCTTAGTTGATATATTTCCGTAATTTTTCGACAATCTGCTTTTCAGTTCATTACAACATATTATACAAACTTGGGACTGCGCTGCGAATTAACAACATCATTAATGGTTAATCTATACGGATCATTCCAATCCAAACAAATAGCATCAACATTAATGATAAATTGAGCAAAAATCCTTAACAATACTGCCATGCAAAACAAAGCTTTGCAGATCGTAAATCAACAAACAATACACTATCAGGGTAAATTAACTAAGCAAACAACAATGAGTTCCAGGGATAGTTTCTTTTACTACCACAAGCACCGCAACCACCATAGCCACCGCCCACGTAAGCATTGCCTCCTCCTTTCAATCTTAATGGGTATTCATAATGATAAGGACTTGGCAATCCTTGTTTACAAATGTTCCACTAACAGAAGCTGTCTGTGGCGAGATACACATAGTAGTGCGAGAGCCTGCTTTTTTTTATTATTATTTCACAGCAGATCCTTTTTGGAGCGAGTGCGGCTGAGGGTGGTCGCTTTCTTGTCTTCATCAGTTTTGTGTTTTCCTTTATTTTGGTTTTGCAAACAAAAGGGAATAAATCATAGACAAAATTTATATATATGTATGTACATAGTATCCTTGCGGCAAAAATCATTTCATCTTTCTTTCATAGTGTTGGCTGTGTGTATGTTCTTAATGGATCCTCTGCTTGAATGTTTGCTTTATGAATGCGGATAACGGAAAACACTATTTGGCAACTTGTGTTGTATGCCAGTAGATATGACTAGAAGAATCCTTAATAAAATTTCTTCTTTCCTTACAACTCTCGTATGAAATTTTGAAAGGAAATAAAATAATATATATGTATGTATAAAAATTGTGCCTCTCGGTGCATAATTCAGAATTGAAATTCACTGCATATCGCTGCCGTTTCGTACTCAATTATGCATTCCGAGCACAGACATAAAGAGAGACACAACAGGCTCTCTGTACTTGGCCCGCATCCGACCACAAAAATTGTGTATCCCAATTTAGGATATAAAAATGGGAATCAAATGCCTCGTCTCGGTCGTCGTCCTCCTTGTCGGAGCAATACGGTAACGCCTCAAGATTTATTGACTCAAGTCTCCACCTATGACCCTCGCATTGAATGGGATTTACAATATTCATCAAGAGCATAAGGATCCGTATGTGACAGTTCTTCTGTTTATACACACACATACACTCCCATGCACATTTTTCCTGGCACATGTCGTTTCGATTCGAATAATTGCCCAAGTGTCGTAAAATGTTTCAAGGTGGGTGGGACAAGACGGGAGGCTTGAATATATGTAAATGCTAATATTCTCTCTCCCGGTACAAAAGAAGTCATTGAGCGAACGTGTTAAGGATACGCGACGAGTCAACGATTTGATTTCACACACCACTTGTGGGTGGTTGTGTGTACACAACACACATGGGTATTGGTTGCATGTTTAAGCCATTTTTCAAAACGACGGATGTTGATTTAATTTATTTCCCATAAATTTATAATCAAATCGATAAATCAATCCGTGTATGCGGAGGTATATTTCTCTGGACTTCTAACACACAATTCAGAATTTACGAGGATGTAATAAATGTAAGAATAAATAATCTCATAAGACAGAGGAAAGAGAATGGGTTTGACCGTGAGTTGGGCCTAAGGCTGCTCCTTGAGATGAGTTTTAACTACACTTGGGAGTTTATGCGGTGGCTACATATTTCTGGACCATTTATTTCCCAAATTTTAAGGCATATTTATAAAGGTACTTAAAGATGCAGATCTAGTGGTAAGATTTTCTGTTTGAATAAACTCCTAATTGAATACATTTCGTTCAGACAATTCGTCAAGAAGCTTTAGGGAGTTTATACAAAGACATTGTTTCATAAGGCTTTCGTCTGTAAATTCTCGATTAGATTTTGGAAATCTTGCAGTTGTCCTTACCATCTGGAAATTCATGCATCTGAATACATTTTTCCTTAAGACTGTAGTCTCCAAATGATTTTGAACAGAAATAATTTCGATAGCATGGAAACAGGATAAGATAAGAAGTGACTTTATACTTTACATTCTTACATATTCTTGGAAGCAATAAATTACGAATCATCTACTACACGTATGTAAGCATTTAGATGTAACTGTTTGTAAATGAAGGTGAAAATTTTAATTTTAAAATACGCGAAATCTTCGATTTCTGAAAATATTTTTTTTATGTTGATAGTCACAGTCGCAGCTGTGTTAAATTTCATGTCAAAAACCGGATTTGTATGACAGTTACATACGTGTACAAAATGTGGGATTAGCTATTTGTTGAGCAAAGAAGTAGCATTTTATCTAGTTTGTGGAATAAAATTTCAGCTTAAATGTTGCAGAAGGCCTTCGGTAAAATGTTTGCAACCGGTACAAACAATTTAAAGAAAGCTGAGAAAACGTTGAAAACAAAGATCGGCTTGGACGACCTTCAACATCAACTGATGAACAACACGTCAATGAACTCAAAGATACGGTGCTCAAAATCGTTCATTAACACCTAGAGACCTCACTGATACTGTAAACTTTTCATTTGGAAGCTAATCAAAAAAAGGAGGCTAGAATAATAGGAAGACAACTCTTGGTTTTCCGAGACCATTTTACCAAAAATTCAACTAAAAGGGTTCCACATCATACTTGCCCGATTTAGTACCATATAACTTCTGCCTAAATGTAAGACATCACCTCTAGAAAAACCGTTGGCAGAAGTGTATTGTATAGGGGAGTATTTTGAAGGCTATGTACTTTAGATTAAGAAGAATAGATAAAGATCTGAGAAATTATAGACGGTTTCACATGTAATTGCACCCAATAATATCCGCGAAATCAACAATCAGTACCGCATATGTCAGATCTCTTTACGATTTTAGTAAATATGTTCAACAAATCCTATAATTTTGTAAACATCTACCAGGAATTTATTATAAATAAAAAATACTTATATTTATTCCTGCAATGCTTAGAACCGATTACCCACATGTTAAGCTTTAAATCTAAAGTTGCAAATAGCTTTGAATACCCTCTATGACACCCCGTCTAGGGTGTGAAAATCACAACACCTTTGACAAACTTCTAACAACATTCAAAGCTTCTGCAATCCAATTAAGTTTCATTGCACCTCCATCCAATATTCATCAAGCTAATCGTTTTCCACTCGGCATTTTAGTGCAATTTTCAATCAAAATCACACACGCTTAATTGAAATCCAACTATCACCATCAAAACAGCATTTCTCTCTCGTTTTTCTTTTTTTTTATGTACATAGGTACCCAAAATTCTATTCAAAATCACTTCGTGATGTGCAGCAACTATTCAATCGGAATTTCGAATTTATTTTACCAACGGACACCCCCCCTCCGTATCCTTTTTTTACGCCACCAACTATGGAATTCTCAATCCCATGTAGCATATTTGTAATCAGTCATACGAAATGGCCACAACATTCCTGCCAGGCGGTTCTTCAAACACAACAAAAATATTTGTCTAGGCTCTTTCTCTCTACCTCACTCTGCGGCAAAATCAACATCACAGATAGACGGCTAAGTGACATCGGGGACGAAGCGCATAGATACGAAATAGACAGAATATAATAGTAAACATATACAGATACATGCCTCGGTTATGAGGATGGAAAATGAACCGGAAAAAGGCACAATATAAAGGGAAATGCACATGCATTGGAATTTAAATGGAAATACGTTATAAATCGGAAATCATGACATCATAAGCGCCTTTCGAATGACACAGACATTTGGTTTTTTCCAGTAAATTTTTTAAACTAAAAGAAGTATTCGATTGGGGAGAATTGTGAAGGAAAATATTTGGACCACAGCCCCAGGACGTACCTACCAAATAAACCCGAAACGTGACTTTTGATGAAAGTGCATTCCATTTTCTGTGATCGCTAACGTTTCTTTACTGAATTTTTCATTGATTTATTTGTATTTTTACTAGTTTTACTAAATATTTATCAATGTAAAAATCCACAAAGCATTAGATGACAACTGCAGTAAAATAGTTAAGTTAAGTTCACCAAGCGCCATAACTGTTTTAGAGAACCAAAAAAAAAAAGAAACACAAGTTATATAGAGAGTGATTATTTATCAAGAATGTAACTTTAATGAAAAACTTTTTGTAGTGTGGTCCCTAGATACAAAAAAAATCATGTAAATTTGCTATGCATGTATGCATGTAGATATGTTTGGTAAGGCTGATTCATTTTAAGGTAAATTTTTGTCTGTGTGCCATCAAAAGTTTTTTCACGGCCCCACCTCTTCCGAGTGTCTGACAAGCATTCAAGAGTATTCACTGTCATGAGAAAGCTTCTCAAAAACCCCTCTGCCCTTCGGATACGGCGTAAAACTGTAGGTCCCTTCTGTATGTGCCGAAATGTATACCACGCACAACATGTACAGTTGTGAGAAGCTAGCCCTTGGCCCTCTATGGGCTGCTTACGGGCTAATATTTATTTATTTTATTTTTTTGTCTGTGTATGTACGAAATACTTAAAAAAAAGTGGGGAAATTCTTAATTTACACTAATAAATCCTTATTTTAACACCAACTAATCCAACCAGACAACCAAAAGAAAAAAATAAATAATTTCAAAGACAGAATGATAATCACCGTCCAAGATTTTTAAGTGACATCAAACCTAAGCCTACCAACTTAATTATGCGGGAATAAACATTTCTCTTAATGAAAACGATATTTCAGTCTGTTTATTGTTGGAAAAAAACGGAAAAAAAAAATTCTAAGGAATCCTTATAAAGCAAATGAAACAAAAATCCAAGTCCAAAAGGATGCGGCATTCAGAAGTGGAATTTCCCACTAAACTTCCATTGGAGTGTTCATAATCATGTCATAAGAATCTGCAGAGCCAGACACGATAAGGATATCTTTTTAAATTGGGAAAAAAACTATTCGTTCATTATAGCATGGAATGTAATTAAATATGTTTTCTCAACTAGAAAAGGAGAAAAAGGATCTGATATATGTACGTCTCTAACTATCAACTTGAAAGATAAATAAAGTTTTCAGTAATTTCTTTCGATTAGAGTAAAAGTTCTATGTGGACTCTTGCAACATAGTTCCTTAAAAAAAAAAAAAAAAAAATTTAGACGAGTGAAAAAAAAAACGCAATGACATGAAGGAAAAGGATTATTTCCTTTTTACTTGATGAACTTTGTTACTTTGCATAGTTTGCACTGCTGCACACATGTGTGCTCTGCCTGTAGTCTTTGTGCTTTATTGAAATGGTGTACGATGTGAGGAAATGAAGATTAGCCCAGCAAGACCTCTTCTTGAACATAGTAATCTAAATTCCGGCAAAAAAATTACATACGGATCTTGGAAAAGAGGATAGGTTTCTACAAGTTGATTATGTGATGATAAAGACATTAAAATTAAGATATGCTAATGCCTTTGGAGCAGGGATCATGATGCGGGCTAATTTTTATTCTCTTGGAGCTTAAATCAATTAAATGCCTTTTCCAACGAGTCTGAGGAAAATTCAAAAATGACTGATGAGATGAAAGGTTCTCAGTTACTTTTATATATGTACATAACGGAGTGTTATAGATAGCTGTTATTAAACATGCATAAAATTCTTCTCGAAGGGCTAGGGGTTTAAAAAAAATATTTTTCTTAGTACTTAACCCTATTTAAATACATTACTTTATCAAAGAAGAAATGTAGGTTAATTTATTAAATGTTTTTAGTACGCCTGCACTAACATTGCTCAGCACACGCTGCTATATATAAACTAAAACACGTGGACCAGTAGTACAGGCTTTGATATGTTATTGGGTAAATCAAATTGACATCAAATTGTACTAGTAGAATTAAATTCTTCGATATTTGTTGCCATTGTAAATAATTTCAAATGAGGATGAAAAATAATATTTACTAATAAATTCATTACAAACTTAGGAATCATTGCACGAGTCGGGTCTTTTTCTACCATTATTAATCTTATCTTATTGTAACAAAGAACCTTAAGTAATCTAAGTTAAAGGTTCTGATTTACTTCAAATTAAATTGACTGTGACTGCTTATATTATAATTAATATATCTTTCAAAATACCATCAAAAGTTTTTTCACGGCCCCACCTCTTCCGAGTGTCTGACAAACATTCAAGAGTATTCACTGTCATGAGAAAGCTTCTCAAAACCCCTCTGCCCTTCGGATACGGCGTAAAACTGTAGGTCCCTTCTGTATGTGCCGAAATGTATACCACGCACAACATGTACAGTTGTGAGAAGCTAGCCCTTGGCCCTCTATGGGCTGCTTACGGGCTAATATTTATTTTTTTTTTTTAATATATCTTTCTCTTTCGTTTCAGAATTACTTACTAACAGAAGTTCAGAGCTAAATCGATTTATACAAATATAACGTTATATGGTATGTAATATAGCAATTTGAATAACACCTTGTACTTATCTGAATACTTACTTGTTAACCATTTTGTAGATTAATACAGGTGAAATTCTCACTAATCCATGATTATGAAGCTACTCAAATTATCCATTTAACGCCGAAATAAGACGATTTATTCTGTTACACCTAAAGGTACATTTTTCAAATACTATAATTCAAATTCTGCTGGAAGGAGCATTTTCTCACTCACTCAGCAATACTAAATATCTACCACCTATTGCATAGTGCGATCACAACAACCACAGAACTACACTTAATTTCGAATTTCAAACTCTTCATGCGTGTATACGCGAGCGAATTCTAATTCAAATAAACCGTCTTTCCTAAACAGTAAACAATAATATCATCAATGTGCATCGCATTTAGAACCATAACTTATCCTATTCAACGGATAAATGTTTTTTTTTTTTTTTTGCGCAGAGAAAAAGTATCTGCAACTCGGGTACGGCTCTCCAAGGGATGTGAGTGCCATAAATATGTACATACACACACTGTCACAATAAACTTCCATTTGAATGCACAAAACAGCAGCAGTACCAGTATTTAGCTAGGATCTTTGGTAGTGTAGTAAAAATGTGGCATGGGTGTAATTCAAACTCCCAACACTATAAATAACTTGAAAATGAAATAATATGAAATTCTAATAGCGGAATAGTTGATTTTATCTGCTCTCTGGTAGCAAACGCCATATAATTACGAAATGGCTCTATCCAAACACTCGCATTGGATTGGGAGGGCTTCGGTGCACTCAATGTTGGCGCAAATAACATCAGTTTCAATTTCTGGTTTCGTGGTTTACTACACTGAAAAAAAAAAGAAGTTTCGAAAATGCACAAAAACCCAACTGCAATAAATTTCCCGCAATATATCTAAAATTTTGCAGTTTTATTATGTTTCACCCCCTAAAGGCGTAAAACGTGTGCAGCAACTGTTTGTATTTCGACCAAGAGAGGGTAGAGCAAAACAAAAAGCAATCCACCACCATCGCCGCAGTGTATTTGAATTTAATTGAAGAAGTTTGTGGTCCCCCGATGATGGTCGTGACGGTGATGTTGCAAAACAAACCCAGACAGAGTGCGAAACAATGCGGATGGTTTCGGGAGTCGACAGTGTCCTGCACAATCGTAACCCACTAGCCGAGTTGAGGAAACAAATTACAAATTGAGAGCAATGACCTGAATTCTTCGACTTAGACTAGCTTAGCTCTTGATTGCAGAAAATTTGAATCTCGTTGACCCAGACGCAAATAATCCATGACCACATATCATACGAGTACATTCCCACCCACGTTCTGGTGCGACGGATGCACATTCAGGGAATAAATTGCTTGTACACATGCATTTGTCAACGTCTATCATGTGTGCTTCTTCTCCGCTGAACCACACAACTAGCACAGCAAACGGATGCTGACATGTTGACATGATGAGCAAATAAACTGCTCCTTGCGTTGTGGTTCCTCTCTTCTTCACCACCCACTCCTCTATGACGAAGTTTAATTTGGGGTAAATTTTCCAGAAACATAAAAATTATCCTTAAGAAAAAGCTACAAAGTCATGCTACTACGTACCTGAGCTATTTCCCCAAAAGCAGCATGGGTAATGCATTTGCTACCACACTCCTTCTCATCACCCATCATCCCCCCTCGTCTCTCACCCCACATTGCTTCTATTTTATTATTATTATTTTTTTATGTGGTGGACTGAGAGAGGTCTTTTCTGTCGTCTGTTTGAACACTGTGCCATCAGGATTTTATGACAACATAGTACAAAAAAATTGCACAATGAGAAAAAGAACATGGCAAGGATAGTCTGTGTCATGTCATACAAAAAAGGGTGGAGAGTTCGATGTTTTTTATGGGCAACTCATTTTCCTACGTTAATTTTTTTTCCTTTTTAAATTTTCCAGTATTTGAATGAGAGACAGAGCAATAAAAACGGTGTCCTTTCGGCAAAAGAGAAATTCTTTTCCTTGCTTTCCTGTTTTTTATTCTCTCTGAATGCATTTCTTATCATTCTCATAGTACAATAAAAAGAAAGAAGACGTCTTAAGAATAATACTTAAATTCATACAAATGATCGTCAACTAGAAAAAATTCATCTAAAAGAAATTGTCGTCGGTAGTATAAGGACTTTTTATTATTAAAAAAAAAAAAAAAAACAAGCAAATACATGCAGAAGAATGCAAATTTCACTGTGATGGATTGCATAGGAGATACTCTATTCCATTGACAGATCTTTTGTATTTATAGTCAAACGCTGACCAAAGAAATTAAAAGTGATGCAATAGTGTCCCTTTTCAGCTCAACGACCTGTGAACTGCGAATATTTCAAAACTTTTGCACTTATTTGTGAAATCTGAAGCTAGTGAAAGTACTCTAAGCCATCTAAATTAATAAGGTTCTTCAGTCATAGCGATTAAATAGTGTTAAATATAATGGTTCCTCTATAATCAAATGACTAGACTACACTTTACCCTAAAAAAAAAAAGAAAAAAAAAAGTTGCGTGCTATTAAAAACATTAAGGAGTAAGATATCTTCATTTGAAAAGCGTCCTCACGATGAGATTTTCCATCCATTTAGCATTTTTTGTTGGATTTTTTTATTTTGCTCACTAAAAGAAAAAAAATGGGTAAGTGCGAGGAGGGCCTCGTGCAATAGTGTTCCGGACATTTTATATTGTCATTAAATAGAAGGCAATTTATTCATATCCTGCATAGGTACACCTAATACTTGTTTTGATATGAATAATGTAATGTCTTGTACGTAGGTATGTCCTAGTAATACTGAGCGGAGATTTCAGTCCATTTTAAATTACACTTTCAATATAAAACATGGCGTACTAAGCTTTTGGATAAAAATGAATGTAACGGTACTTTGCTTGTTAAATGGTTTAAGTAAAGCAAAACACTGGCAATACTTGACATGCGAAGGAATACAGCATTTAGAGTTTTAAAAATTAAAAAAAAATATTTTTGAAAAAAAAAAAAAAATTAGTTTTTTAAACTTATTTAGTTTTCAAAAGCAGCATAGAGCTAACATATACGATCCATTCGTGCAAATGACTTAGTTTTTGAAAAATCGAAATCGAATGCAGTAGCAGCAAGAGAAGAGCTTATAGGGAAGTCCATGCGCTCTTCTAAAATCTGTAACTCGGGAACTACTTAGCGGATTTAGATGAAACTTAAAACTTGAGCAAACCGTAGTATCAAAATGATCTGCTGTACAAATTATTTGGATAACATGAAAACTGGGGGAGATACAGTGGGGTAACTAGATGCCCCATTTTTTTAATTTTTCTCAGAAAATATATAAAATACAGGAATTTTCGTATTGTTTTTACAATCTACACTAAATTCTACGTATCTTCAATTTTTTTCATATTTTTACCACTTATGGTCTGGCCGCTATGGGGGGGGGGACAACATTTTTCAAATGTTTGGCAAGCTTTTTTGTTCAACAAATTTTGCCAGAAAAAATATTTCTTACATATATGGAGCCGTTGCAAAATTCTCTTTAATTTGATATGCCACATGATGGGGAACAAAATAATTTTTATTTGCCCTTCATACAAGGTGCGCAAAACAGGGCTCCCAAAATGAAATTCATTGCCGCCATCTTGTGCAGGCTTCCACATAATGTACACATAGCGAAAGTTTCAGCTCTCTATGTCTATCGGTTCAAAAGTTACAGGGCTGTGACAGACTGACGGACAGACGGACAGACAGACACCGTATCAAACCCATAAGTGTTCCGTCTTACCTTTTAAGGTCCGGAACACTAACAACTTTTTAAATTATGATTTTCTTTTGCCGCTGCGCTATCTCGTTTGTTCTTTGTCGATTTCTCATTTCATTGCACAGAGCGACAGAGGACAGTTTTTCTTTGTCCTTCCAAAGTGGGTACTTGATAGATGAGAGTGTTGAAAAGGACTTGGACTTATCCTAGAATCGAAATTATTCAATGAAGAACGTTTTCTTTCTTTTTTTTTCTGTGTGTGCACGTTTTGCAAATCAATATGGTTTATAACACTGGGTCAGCAGAAATATTAACAGAGGGCGCCGACTATAATATGGGAGGGAGAATGTAAGTGTTTGCTATATAATCTCACTGATTTTGTCTTCTCAATATCTAAATTTTTCTTAAGTATGTCGGGGGAAGAAACTGCGAAATATAAGCTTTTCTTTTCCGCATGGTTAGCGATGGTCCTGTTTTGACTTCTATAGAGATTAATTTTGAAGGGGAGCTGAATCTTGAGTAATTACCATATTTATGTTAAAAAAGGACGGAAAAGAGACTTATAATAGCAAAGGCTTTATTTAAATAGATAATTTGATCTAGAGACACTTTTTGTAAAATGAATAGCAACTCGAACTCAATCGAATTCGCTACTTAAGCTGGTGCAATAAATTACGAAATTTATCATTAAAATGGCGATTTAGGACTGACTTTTTTGAGAAAAAAATAATCGCTCGGTCAATTTGTCACATCAGCGATGAAAATTTCCTTTGTTAAGAAAATGTTTCTCTTACCAAGAAAAACAGAAATTCTTCAAAAATACTAGAGAAATCGAGAAGTCAGAAAAGGGACTGTTGAGTTAGAATTGCTCCTAATCGCTAGTTAGAGGATTTTAGTCCGCGGTCCCAAAGAAGAACCAACATAAATAACGATTTTAAATTCGCAATTTATTTGTTATATTCGCACTACCTAATTATAAGGTCAACTTGAACTTCCCCTGCCTCCTTATTGCTGAAAACAGGCGGAACCTAAATTGCCCTGTTTCTGAATAAATGTGAAGTAGCGTGTGACCAAGACATAACTATAACTTTGTCGAATTATCTCTTTCATTGCCATTTAGCTTTTTATTTTTTTTAGCTTGTTATTCCATTAACAACAACAAATTGAATGTACAAAATGGCTGCGCTAATAGCTGTCAAACCAGACGCCGACATCTTTACTTGCATGTGAGCTCTCATTTGATTTAGCTTGAACGTCAGAATACAATGACCAATTTCGGCGGTTTTTAGCTTGAGGGAGCGAATCTGTGAAACGACCCGAAGTTCGTTTGCGACTGTCTAATTTAATTCGTCTGTTTTAGGCTATCTTATTCGTCGCAATAGGTACAACTCGTCTCTCGTAGCACTATGATGCAAAAGGAAGTACCACCATTTTGATGGAAACGTCATAAATTCTTGTAGTAGATGTTATGGTTAACACAAGCGGCGGTAACAGGTTCCATATATCTATGAAGAATGCCTTCATCTCTACAGCTTTTAAGAAAGTCAACATGTTTGCTGATAATAACAATAACGCGCGGATTCAACTTGGGCATAAATTATATCTAGTTCCAGTATTTGACCTTTTTACTAAACTCAAACGCTCTCTACAAATTCGCCAGCGAACAAACTTTTTACATTACATACATTGGTGCTTTAAACAGATTTCTAGTTTAAATAACAGTTACACAAACTTATATTTGATTCGTTAAATACTCGCAAGATGAAGTTGCAAAAGCATACCTTTTGGCTCAGCTAAAATGCTCTACTACCAAAAATTTGTATTAGTTCTACTTGTATTGTATCAATCTATCTATCACTAGCTTACCGCTACAGAGTTCGTACTTAAAAACCAAAAGGCTTTGTTACCCAGCCGCTTCTCCTAGTTCTCAGTTTTTTCAGTACAAATTTGTCACACAAATTCGAATCAATTATTAACATTGTGTGGATCATACATTGTTTAATACAAATTCAAAATACCAGCTACAACTACAATTTACACCAATTCTCTCTTGTAAAGATAAATTAGTAGGTAATATGTATAAAAAATGTAGGGCATGACTCCAAGAGAAAGCCTCTTGTCGTAATATCTCTATCCCTTTACCTTAACTGGATTGTATTTGATTATTCAATCTAATGGAATGCAGCTAAACAAACAGCCTTAGGTCATCAAAGTACCTTGGACTTTTGGCTTTTGGTTACAAGAATGCGGATACACATAAGAGTGCTCGTTTGCGTTATTAATTGATCGTTGCAGATATTCAACTGTGCTCTTGTAATAATTTTAAATTAATGTGTAACTTGTCAAACATAAATATGGCTTTTATAAAAAATGTATTCGATATAGAAAATATGTTTTTTCTTTTCTTATTGAAAAGACTGTCCGGACGCCAAGTATTTGCACAGGGCTATGTATAATATATGATACAGGGTGTGTCTCTCACCAGAGGGGTGACGTGATGATGTTTAGATCCCCAAAATTGCTATCTACAGTGTGTGGTGACATTTAAATTTATTCCTTCAACTGCTTTCTAAAATACACTATCTTTTATCTATATCTCTCCATAGAACGCACACAGAGAATATTTTTTGTTCTCATCTTTTGATTTGGGAGAATTGTAGCATTCGTCGCAATGCACCAGTTTGCTTGCCAAAAAGTCAGGCCATTCATTTGGTGGAGAGGTATGGAGCAGAGTTACAGTGAGCACAACGAGCGAGGCTCTACTGCACCAACGACACCATTTAGGCAACGAAAAGGAATGTGTATATTTGTGCTCATCCTCGCTTGGAATGATTACAAGAAACGAAATGCTTCAGGAACCATAACCACCCTAGAAAAACCCCACACCCTGCGCGGAACAGAAAGTTGTGCAAAAGTACTAATGGGACCATGTGGTATTGGTCGAGGACTTTTGTGGGGTAGTACTCCCGGGGAGTGGTAATAAGATTGAACAACATCCGGGGTAAGAATTGTGTGACATTGGGCGGGTAAAATAGGCGTCAAAGTGGCAGAGGCGGTAGCGGCGGCGGCAGAGCTACATAGGTGACTGGAACATTTTTCAAAGGCAATTTCGTTCCGCCTTTTCGTCCTCGCTTAAGTACAAAATACTTTATCGTGGTCGTATATTTATTATCCTTTTCTTCATTCTTTTTTTCCATCACATTGTCTGTTTTGAAGGAATTTTTTTTTTCCTTGCTCGTGAAGGAAACAAGTGTGCAGTGTGTGTCTGTTGAAGACGGCACGAGAAGACATCTTCGGGGTTTATCCTGCGTATAATTGCTTTTGAGTGGTGCAATGCAAAAAGTGTAGACCTAACTCTGCTACTGATTAGAGAGGTTGTTTGACTGAATAGCACCAAGGCATGGCGAAAAACTTCATCTCTAAAGGAGAATGATGTATCGAAAGAATTTTGCCAGCACCAGGATTTTCACCCGTTCTTTCGAAGCTGCTGACTGAATCTACATCAATTGCAGCAGTCTTAGAGTTGGAGAAAAAAAAAATAAACCTTCTTTCCATTTGAGTTCCTTCGAATGATGGTAAAGTTTTCAACACGATCCCAAAGTGTGGGTAATTTTTCGAAGAGGACGTGACTTATTTATAGCAGGCAGGGCTTTCAGTTGAAGTAGTTTTCTTTCCGTCCCGGTCTCGGTTTCCTTGGAGAGTGTAAGAACTGCAGTAGCAAAAACGCACTGTATAGTGTATATAATCTGGAATTCGCGTGGGATTTTTGACGACCTCATTTAAATGAGGAAGCGTTGCGACTTTTTCCGCAATTTTATTTTTTACTTGTTTTTCTTTCAAAATCGTTTATAGGGTATATTAAGTTCATTGTTTGTTCAAGTTTGTTAAGTGGAAGGGAAAAGTTTTTGACTTTCGGTACATAACCAACGCCATTGACTCGAAATTGAGGGTAATTATAAGCACAGTTTATTGGGTAATTCTTAAGATAAACTCGATAGAAAGAACAAAATCTTCAGGTGATGCCTTAGGGATGAAGACAAAAATTCTTAGGAAGAACCGCATTACCGAAAGAAGAACTTTTTAAAGCAATAAAAGGGTTAATTAAAACACTTGTGCATTATTAAGCGATTATTGTGTTCTTTAGTACATGTTGCGGTTGTGTTTTTCTTCATTAGTTGGCAGTTTATGATTAGCTTTCAGAATAAGTTGCACTTGGGATTGTTTTTGAAAGTTCCGTCAAGATAAATGCCGAATGCTCAAATTGTGCACTGTTGGAGGATGAATCCCTTTCTGTACCGTCCATCCGTACATCCTGCTAGCGTATACGGTCATGTTTACTAGCAATTCTAGGATATTCGTGATGTCAAGGTTTAACAAGGAATTCTTCTAAATTTCAAGGAAGTAAAACGATGCGATGCTTAGATCGTTTGAGGTTATATTAGTAATTTAAATTATTGGGAACACCAGGATTGGATGCCTTGCTTCGCCTCCATGCTGTTTTCAAAAGAAAACATAAGAAAATGCTCTATGCTTATGAAGCAAGGAGATATGGAATGGCCCTTATTTCGAACAAAGATAGTTCAAATCAATTTTTACAGTTAACCTCTAAAACCATTTAATTTAGTCCTAAATGCACTCGGTACATGCTTTAAAAACTGTTCTTTCGAAGGATTAGCACAATTAGTTCTTAACATGATAGCTTTATACGAGGCATCAAATAACCATATCCATCAGTGTGACTCTAAGTAAATCCAAAAGTCCACTGATATAAATGAAAGCTTGAGACTTCGTATAATTTGTAGTTAGTGCCAGTTCATAAAATTAGACCTCGTGTGATAATAATGTCGGGCACGAATAATTGTACCCCTCATGCTTCATATAAAACTAGCCCCAGCTATAATGTAAAATGTTTTTGGCAATCAGTTTGTATTTGTCGAAAAATTAGCATTTGTGGTTTATTTTTTATTTTTTACCTACTCACTCCTTTTGTTTGCCCTAGCTTCACTTGAAAATATAATCGTTACCAACGGATATATACATATGTATATGTTTTTTCTTGTATATTGCCATACGTACATTCATTGTATACCTATACTCGCAGTTTCAATGAAAATGTAGGTCGAACTGAAATAATGGTTGGTAAGGCCATCACTTCTGATATTTTCTTAAATGTTAAGAAAATGGGTAACATTTTAGAACTAGGGTGCATCAAGGACATAATATATAACATACTAGACTTTGTTTAAATGATAATGCAGTAAAAATGTGCCTACTCACCAATATTCAAATGATGCTCTATGCCCTTGTGCAATGAAGTTACATATATTTAGAAGCACGTATAGGAATGTATCTGATATGGATATATAGAAAAAATTATATTTTTGATGCTTTATCCTAATAGGAATCGATGTTTAATGACATTGGAGCACCACTTTTTTAACAAAAAAAAATATAAGCACATTTCGAGATTATATTTAATAAAGTGCGCGCCTAGGTCGTACGTACTTGCACCTTTGAGCTGTTAGTTGGAAATGAATGAACTTTAAAAAAATTTATATGAACAAATATAATTTTTTTTAATTCTTCATAAAATTAATTGCCATATTTTTGTATTCATTAAATCTTACTCACGTATTTATTTTGACCAAAATCCATTGAATATTAACCGAGAAATGGCCATATTTCTTGTTTAGCCATAAACGTGGTACACCATTTTATGGCATTTGTTTAGACTAGCTCAAATATAAAATTTAAACAAAATCGTTAGAGCCGTTTTCGAGCAAATTGGCTAAGACCGCTTGACCCTAAGAAAAGTACCGTTCTCATCAATTTCAGCCAAAAATTTGCGACGCCATCTTTTAGCATTAGCACAGTTTTATACACACTACAAATTTGAATGAAATCGGTTCAGGCGTTTTTTAACAAACCTGCTTTTAGCTAAATTGGCCTTAAGTGCCGTTATAACAAATTTTAGTCAAAATGTTGTAAGCCATTTTACAGCAAGTATATATACTCGATTCAGCATAAAGTTTAAACAAAATCGGTATAGCCGATTTTTAGCAAATCAGTTTTTTACCAATTTGGCTATAAGTAAAGTTATTAACGCTTTTGGCCAAAAATGTGGTACGCCATCTTATAGCACTTTACCAAACTAGTCGACACATGATTTAAAAAAAATCGTAGTAACAGTTTTCCAGCAAACCTGTTTTTTTTTTAAATTAGCCTTAAATATAGTACAGCTAATATAAGGAATAGAAGACAAATTTAATTTCGCCTCTAGGGATTACCCCACAGACTCTCTGTTTGACTGCAAAAGGAACAGGAGTTATAAGATATTTTAGATAACCAGCTAAAATTAAAAAAAAATGAAATTTAATTCACTAATCAGCTCAGTAAATACAAGATGCAAAAGCAAGGTATTTTCGTACTTTCGTAAAACAATATTTTGCAAAGACGAATACACCAAGCTTCGATACTAGATCTGATCCAGTGGTTAGTGATAATAAAAGAAAAATGTTGTTGAGATTATTTTAATTGAGACTAACAAAAATTTAATGGTTGTATAAGTGCAACTAAAAATAAAGCCTGTTAAAATATTGGTGCAAGGCTTATGCGATGAAGAAGCACCTAGTTGGTGCTAGCGCTAGTTTATAATATAATCGCAATTACAGCAAATTATTCAACAAGGATACTTGACCCATCATCATTCAATATAGTATGGATGTAAAAAACATAACTTGGTTGCGAATCTCTTGAAAACAACATTCTGAAATTTTGTGCTCAAAATAATCAAAGAGCATTTGCATATGTGTACCCCTTCATTAGAGGGAAAAAAACTGCGTTTCTAAATTTATTGATCGATGGACAGTATTTTTTCAAACTTTAATCGAAAGAAATTTGAAAATTAGAGGACATTGCCTCAGATATTCTCCTCTTTAAACAAAACAATTATGTACATTCCGAACGAAGCGGAGCGCCTCTTTAGTGTTAGCTTGAAAACTGTGCAAAACTAGATATATCTTTCAGTACTTACCTTGCTATCAACCGAGAAACAGCGATAATTTGAGAACACACAAAGCACCGTTATACGAATTTTTAGCCAAAGAAGTAGTGTGCCTTCTTAAAGGATTTTTTATTGCCTTTATGTTAAATTTTCATTAAGGAATGTGTCGCTATCAAAATTGCTAGAACATAAATTCCGATTTCGCCTCGAATTGTGACGCTTTGATATGCAGTTTGAAGCAACTCATCCTAATCGCTTAGGTTGTTGTCTTACATATGTATGTACATATTGGCAGATATATTTTTTCAAATTCTTTATCATCGTAATGTGTATCATAATTCATCAATATTTCGAGTTAAATTTTTTCAATGATTCACTTCTTACTTGCCCTATATTATAGATTTAAATTATTATTTTATGTGTGTATCTTATCCCCGTTAATGAGAATTCGTTGGGCTTAAATAAATCTGGGCATTTTTTGGAAAAAAAAAAATGAATTGAACTTCCCAGATCAAAAGTCAATCATTCAAAGTATAATATCTAATTAATTAATATTTAATGTGATTATTATTTTCTTTGCAGTTGCAACTGAATACCATCTGGAACCATGAAAACTCTCTGGCTATTGTAATATGTTATTTGTCTTAAGAGAGTATACACGATTTATAAATTGTTTACATATAAAATTGTATTTTATACATTACAGGTCGTCACACAAAACTAACTACATACGTACACAAGAGTTCAACCCATAAATCTAGTAGTACAGAGCTTCGGAACTTTATGAACAAGATTCTGTTGCCAGGTGCTATTAAAGTCGGTTATCATTAGAGGTTGATGCCTGATGTCAAGGCATAATAATTAAATTAATTTTAATGAAACGACAACAAAAATGTAACTCGGCGCTAGACTAGTTGTGGAATAACTGATAATGAAATCAGTATAATTTTTTAACCTTATAAAACTGCATTTATAGGAGAAAAACTTATTATGGATTGGTGCGACCGGATGACGGTCCTCAACGACCGTTTTTTTGTGCTGGTCGGTGGGACTTTCGTCCGTTTGCAACGCCATTTGTCAACAGTTATTTTTTTTTTTTGTTAGTGCTTTGAAATTGTTTTCTTTTTTAGATTTACTGAGAATTTTAACGAAAAATATAAAATAATATATAAAAAATGCAATGAATCCGGGTTTTCTATCAGACATGCATATATGCAAAGAAGAGAAAAGCTGTCGGCCCTGAAGGATTATCAACAGGACTAATAAAATTGATTGCAGCGAATAATAAAGTGTGATTGATTAAGATTTTTTTTTTTATTTCTTAATTTTAAATAAAACACAAAATGAATTTGGATGGGCGAAACTTTATTTTGGCATAAAAGAACAGTGTCTGACATTTACCTTTTGAGTATTATTTCGTTTTCCGCGAATACGCCGTACATAGTCCATTAAGACTTTGATTGTTTTAAGAAATAAACAAGCAATTTTAATTGTTAAGGTTGCTTTTAATAAAGTACATATGCTGATATGTTTTACTTGTAGCAAAACTTTTTTTATGCTTTAAATATACATACATATGTACATATGTTTATTTTTTAATTATTTATATGCATAGTAGGAACTTTAATCATTTTTTGTTTTTGGTTGCGCCACGGATGTGTAATTTTCAAAGATACTAATAGCGCGATTTCTATTAGCATGCACGATTCGCAAACCTGAGTAATCGATTCCAGGAATACGCCTACGTACTAAACACACACCCTACACACTTCAAATCACTCTCCCCGCGGGATTGCCGTTAGGTATTACTTCGCGGGGCTGGTTAGCATCTTATGGTCTACTATCTATATTTGCCTCCTCGGCCCTTCTCAATGCTTCGATTCTACGCAGTTCAATCAGCACGGCCGTTATGACGGAACTAATCTCCACCCAGTCATCCGGCGACCTCATCTTGTATCCGCTATGCTAGTTGTAAAGCGTCTGCACTGGCACATAACGTGTTCCGCGTCTTCCTCTACTTCTGGGCATTCTGGGCAAAATTACTATCTATCGTGCCCGAATCTATGGAGGTATTTTCTATAACCACCGTGCCCAGACAGGAACTGCGTAAGGTGATAGATCCCCCTGCGTTCTTTTTATTCTAGTTTCGATGTTTGGAATCAGCTTATGGGTCCATCTACCTTTGGTGGTGTTGTCCCACCTGGATTGCCAAAGTGCTGCAGATGTTGCCCTTTCTTCGTCTTTTACGCTCCTCGTAAGCCTGGTATCTTGCCTATTTGCGACAAGCCTAGTGTAAACCCGTTGCATTTCATTAGCAAGGATGTCAATGGGTATCATCCCAGCTATGACACAGGCTGCTTCGTCCGAAATTGTTCGGAAACCGCAAATTGTTCTGATTGCGCAGAGCCTGTAAGCAGACGAAAGTTTCCTCCTTAATTCCTTTGTTAAGAGTGCAGCCGCCCAGACTGGGGCAGCATACAGAAGGATGGAGCTCACCACTTTGGAAAGCAAGATTCTCCTTGCGTATCCAGGCCCTCCGATGTTTGGCAGTATCCGAGAGAGCACTACCTGCATCTGTGACGCCTTTTTGCTAGAATACTCGACATGTACTTTAAATTTTAACCTGTTGTCGAGCATGACTCCTAGGTATTTTATTATTATTATTATTATTAGTACTTTACGCCACCGTCCGTCTGGTATCTAAGCTTTCTATCAGCAAAGTAGTTTGTGACTATCTTTAATAGGCACTCTGGGCCATCCATTCTGGCCAGTGATCTACCAATGCAGGTCCAGTTGGCACAGTTAAAAGCGTTTTTAACGTCCAATGTTAATACTGCGCAGTATTTCTTTGCGCCCCCTTTCCATCTTCTCCCTTGTATTGCTTCGGCTGCTGTATCTACTACCGTCTTTATGGCATCGACGATAGAACGCGATTTTCTGAAGCCATACTGGGCGTCTGACAACGCTCCTGTTTCCTCTGCCGCTGATAGTAGTCTGCTATATAATATGCGTTCAAGGATTTTTCCCAGTGTATCTAGCAGCCATATTGGTCGATACGACGAAGGTTCTCCTGGTGGTTTATTTCCCTTAGGTAGCAACACCAGATGCTGAAGTTTCCATGGTTCAGGGAAGATCCCCTCCTCAAGGCACCTTTGCATCGTTGCTATAAACAGGTCCGGTCTCTTATGGACGGCTGCCTTAATAGCGATATTTGGAATGCCGTCAGGTCCAGGCGCTTTATTGTCACCTATTTACCTGCATGCTTCGTAAAGCTCATCCGTTGTGATTTCCGGAATTTGTTCCGGAGTTGTTGCCCTCATGGGGGTGGGTTCCGTAGTTGCCCTATGGGGGAATAGATGCTCAACTATTGTCTTCAGCATTGTCGGGCAGGATATTTGTGGGGACTTGCTACTCTTCAGTATCTTTGTCACTATCCGATACGCCACTCCCCAGGGATCAATATCTGCTTCGTTGCATAATTGTTTGAAGCATCTTGCCTTGCTCTCCTTGATAGCTTTATCGAGGTCACGTCTTGCCTGCCTAAACGTAGATAGTCGTTCCTGGAACCCCTTGAACGTTGCAACCTTCGCCGGTAATCACTTAAATCACTCAGTTGGTGATTTGCGCAAACAAATTATTTCTGGTGAAAAGTTATGAATTTCCATCATGAACTTTTAATTACGTGTGACAAATCTCGATTCATTTCCAAGTAGCCACACCTAAGTATGTAGCACCTTTCTCTTGAATAGTTTTGCGACAAAGAACTGGAAACTTTGCCATCTATCGTGTTCGTAATTAGAATATGATTTAAATTGATGTTTGTGTCCTTAATTTCAATACTTGTCATAACAAGGTTTTATGTTATATTTTGCATTGCGCTAGTTTCTGTTCTTACGACATCCTTTGTTTTGTTTGCCATTGGAAAGAGATTGAGTCTATAAAATCTACTTAACATCTATGATAACACCCAAGTCTTCTTCGGGAGAAAGTTTTGGCTAAGGGCTTGTATTTCTCGCCCCATGATTGAGCGAGCTGGCGAAAAAAATAATTGCCGCATCCCATTTTTTGAAGACCTTACTTTATTATCAAATGCTTACTCTTCAAAGTATTTTGTGTCAATAAGATCCTTAACTTTTATTTTTTCTACTTCCATGTTGAAATCTTAAGATGCTTTTATTGGCCTTCGGGATTTTGCAGCTCCTGATTCAGAACTGGTAGATATATACTTGGTTCAGCTGAAGTACTCCAGTGGCAAAGCAATAGGTTATTCTAAACAATCTTGATGTTGCTGAAGGAATCGTGGGTATCTTCTATTACTTTGTGTCCATTTGACTTTTATTCTCCAATCCAGACTTCTTACAAACATCTCCAATTCTCTGATAAAACTCACCATATCGTTTTATGAGCCAATTAATAGCTTCGGTGTCTTTCTTCTTTCGTAGTTCGTGGCCATATGTTAAAAAAATCTAGCATTTTCATAGTAGGTCTAGGAAGAGGCGTTTGAATTACACGAAGCACGGGAGCTCATCCTTTCGTATAGACCATCAGACTCAGACCAACGTACACATGGTGGAGAGCCTGTCTGGAGGTCACACAAACTCACCGATCCTCAGTAACGAACTCATCGCGACCACTGCATGAGCGGACACATCCCAGGACTTACCAATACGTACTTTGGTTATGCGCATGCATGCAGCGAAGCAAACGATATTCAATGATGCGCCATGACTGCATGAGCGACTCTTTTAAGTTCAACCGCATCACACTCGAAACAAGCCACAAACTCACCGATCTAACTCATCGCCATTACTGCATGAGCGGACCCCCACAGACCTTATCCTATTTTCTGAAATACTGCGCATGCACGGATCAACTCTTCTACCCACCGATACTGGTACATCATTAGTGCGAAAACACAAAGAGAATATTATCACACCTGCTGGTCAGTGTCAACTCTGAAAAATTTCGGAAAGGGTCCTAATAATTGTTGAAGCTACATCTGTCAAATTGAAACAAATTAAAAATTGGACGATATTTGATTTCATTGAACGCAAAAACCTGTAATTTTCTATACTGGACTGTGCTGTGCAGCACAGAGTCAAGCTTTAGTCTATCTTGTCAAATCAACATAAGAATTTATAGCGTTCAACAACACTTGCAAATTAACAACAATTTAGGTATCCACTAGAGGTCGGCAATGAATGTCTTGAAACCAGTTCCAGGATACTTCAATATTGCACTCATAGCTTGAGCACAACCGGATCATTTTTCTGCAACGACCACTGCTCTTCAGACACGATGATTATTCAATGTTTTCTTTTCCTCCATTTAACTTTTAGAATGGAAACAGTATCTCTAATCATCCATGCAAGAAACTTTGGCTGATCCTGTTCTCACTCTGGTAGAAATAGTAGACAAAAATGACATCAAAGAACTCACAGGTTCTGAGCTAGGCGTTGCGTTGTTGGGGCGATGGCAATAGAATCCACAGGACAATGGTGAACCGCGTTCCTTTTTTAACAAACTCACAACTCAAACATTTCCTCTGGTGATGACTATAAGTGAATTGTCAAAATTTACCAAAGTTGTCAGCAAACTCGACCAGAATAAGGGTATGTAGAGGGATACCCCTGGTCCAAATACTTCTCGACTTTGCCGGGCCTCTCCAAGGCAAAATATTTTCTTGGCAGTAGACTCATACTCGAAATAGTTAGAAGTTCATAATGTCCCAGCCATTTCCACTAAGAGAAACTGTAAGTAAACCTTCCGGTCAAACGAAAAAAGAGGTACCTGGCGAAGATGCAAGACGAGTCGAACTAACTAAATCTAACCCGATTTCTCTTAAAGCCAACATACCAATTCATCTTCCACAACCGTACGTTCACCATGAACTTAGTTTGCTCAGCAACCGGTAAATACATGCAAATTCGACGTCTCTACTAGCAGCTGAATATCTACATAGCAAAAGGCAATGCTAAGAGATGTGGAAGTTCTAGTATATCCTTTAGAGACAATGATCTTATTTCTGTCCGGAATTACTTAAAAGAACCTAAATGGATTACGATTTTCATCAAATAGAAGAGCGGCCACTATCATACAAAGTTGGCTACGACAGAGGACAAGGCATTTAGATTGGATGTCACAACGCCAAGCTTACGCATATGAAGATTTCTTTTCGGTTGAATTACACAATGCCTCTACGATGATCTGACAGAATACGTATAATACCGGATTGTCTTTCAACTGGGCCTTAATAGTATGTAGTCTTCAATCAATTAATTCACTGTGCATTTGCAGCTTGTTTTATCTTACTATGTTGTTGTTAATGATATGATAATTGTTGATCATTTTCCGGCTCTCATGTGTTGGACATCATGGTACATAGGCCATCTAATTAAATTGTACAGCTTTCGTACGGTCTCGTACGATGGAAACACCTTCAGCATAAGGAAAAATTGCTGGGAGATCGAATCAAATCAGAACCAAGAGTTGTTAAACAGACTTATAAACGGCGAGAGTAGAACCCTAGACATAATTGATTCCAAACGTTTTGTCTTTTTGTATTTTGTTTTTGTATTGAGATTATCGATGCTGCGATACAGAACAACCATGCTGCGATATATACGTTCAATCACAACCTATCGCAACAATCGCCGATACATATCGAAACCGTTGTGCACAAATTTGAATTCACGTGTTGTGATAAATCACTATCGTGGAGTAGTGTGTGAAAGTCTTAAGACGGTCGAGGTTTATCTAAATATTTCTCTTTGTGATCCGGTGTCGATAGGAAAGTGGGATTAGGGCCTTAGCATAGGTACTCGTAGATACATACATACTAAATACATAAGTATCTCATTTGGTGGTGGCAATTTTCTTTTTTTTTTATTTTATTTATTTTATTCATAGGGTAGTATCGCTCGACAAACATTTATAAAAGTGTAAGCCTTCGTCATAGAACCAACCAAGTTCTTTTAAACTGAGTTTGTCTTTCTGTATCGGTAGTGTTGGGGGTTTAGAACCTTAATATGTTTCTGAATTGGTGGTAGCAATTTTCTTATTTTTCTTTTTAGGAGATCACCCTCCCTACGAACTGTAGTGAAGCTATTATATATGTACATATTCTTTTATTTTATTTTTTTATTATTCAAAAATTATATTAACATTAAGGTGTAAGTGTGGTGTTTTTTCATCGATGCTCTGTTGTATACAAGTTATAATTTTACATATGTAATTGGTCCTCTGTTTTTGGTTAAGCTCTGTCAGAATTACATGATAGGGTGATTATTTTAATAGAGTAATTTACTTGTATTGGAAAGTATTTAATAAAAAACCTATATTTCCCGTTGAATTTCGTGGAATGTAAAATTTTAAGAAGTGTGAATGATATTCTCTTCAGAGGTAGGTAAAATGTTAAAGAAGGATAATAAAATTGACCAATTTTAGAAACTAGTCCAAAGGAGTTTCAAAGGCTTTTTTATAACAAGCGGACAGACGTAATAGAGCCCTACATATGTCTGTGAGGTATCGGAATCACACCTGTAGAAGCATCATTGACAGTTTTAATTCAAGTCATAATGGGGCACTGATTGGTGATGATCAAATTTATATTGTAATTATTCTTAATTATGTTTACTTTGTTATATTTTTTATAGTAATAGATATGTACCTAACGATTATATTTTTGAAGATTTGAAATTTCTCAAAAGTGGTGTGCAAGAATTTTAATAAATTCACATTTCAATGGAAGCAGCAAAGGAAAGTGTTGTAAAACTTAGAAATATGAAAAATTAAATTTACCTTGAATTTTATTGAAACTTTATTTAACTATTTAACATTAGTTTTCAGCAGATAATTTACTATTTAAACTAAATCTCATTAACCACGGCACGGTAAAAAGAAACCAAACCATAATGGACCTCAGTTTTGTAATACTCATAAAATTGAACTGACAAAATTGATTTAATTCTAACCATTTCAATACGCTCAAAATTAGTTTGCTATACTTTTACCGAAAAAAAGTTGCATTACTGTATCACAGGGACTTTTTCAAAAAGCTGTTAATCGAATTTAATCTGAAAAAAGCAGTCGTAATTTGAAAAACCGCATACCTACATCGCCTGTATTAGGTATATGTAAAGGGTCCGCCATCTAACGTTTTTATACCCTATCCTAAGGGTATATTAAGTTTGATACATAGTTTGTAACATAGAGAAATATTGCAGACAGACCCAATAAAGTATATATATAAATGATCAGTATCAATAGCCAATTCGATTGAGCCATGTCCGTCCGTCTGTCCGTCCGTCTGTCCGTCCGTCTGTCCGTCCGTCTGTCCGTCCGTCTGTCTGTCACCACTTTTTGGGCCTTAAATTTTGAGCTAGGTCAATGAAACTTTGTATGCGAGGTCTTTGGAAATCGGGACAGAACAAGTGTAAAAATTTTTAAAATCCGCCCCCTGACACGCCCACTTTTCAAAAAAAATCACCTTATTTCACTATTTTCATATGAAACTCGAAAAAACTTACTTGAGCAAATATGTAGATATCCACTGAATCTACAAATCGTCTATACATTGTATATGGCCACGCCCACTTTTTAGGGGCGTTTACTTCAAAAATTAATTTTCAAGTAAAAATATTAGTTTATAGAGCAAAATAGAAAATTTTGTGAATACATTTTCCACCGCCCACTGACACGACCAAATAAGATAGGGATAGGGTATCATACGATTGTAGCATTTTTCACTGGTTTTTTTTTTTTTCAACTAGTGCTTATTTCGGGAATGGTAACACTTAGCTCATGTCTGATTTGACAGATAATTAGTTTTATCCTTCCGCTAAACGAATATGGTTGTGTATACGCTTGAACAACGCTGGGAAATATTGCGACATTACTTTGAAAATCATGGTCATGTTGCAGAGTGTGTGCGAAAATTGCGTACGGATTTTGGAAGAAGAAAAGCAACGTCAGCTCCGTATGTTCGTTATCTTGTGAAAAAGTGAAAGAAACTGGCATTCTCATCGATAAACCAATGCGTGAAAAGCCAAAAACCCGAGAAAATTGCTGCTGTGGCAGAAAGTGTGCGTGAAGCGCCATCAACATCAATTCACCGTCGTTCTCAATAATTGAACATTTCGGAGACATCATTGAGACGAAGTTTGCATAAAGACCTTGGTATGACACCATACAAAGTCCAATTGGTTCAGGAGTTGAAGCCAACTGACCATCCAATGCGTTTTTGCTTCGCTAAGTGGGCCTGCGATCGACTTAGAGAAGATGCCGATTTTGCCAAAAAAATCATCTTTTCAGATGAAGCTCATTTTGATCTTGGCGGGTATGTAAACAAGCAAAATTGTCGCATTTGGGGCACAGAAAACCCGCACGCATACATTGAAAAGCCGATACACCCAAAACGAGTCACTGTTTGGTGCGGATTTTGGTCCAGAGGCATAATTGGGCCATTTTTCTTCGAAAATGAGCAAGAAGTGGCCGTTACAGTCAATGGCGATCGTTATCGGGCCATGTTGAACGAATTTTTGTTCACAAAAATTGAAGAGGAGGATATTGGCAACATTTGGTTTCAACAGGACGGCGCTATGTGCCACACAGCCGCAGCTACACTCGCTGTTTTGCGGCCTGTTTTTGAAGTTCGCATTATCAGCCGCAGAGCTGATGTCGTTTGGCCACCTCGGAGCTGTGATTTGACACCGTTGGACTATTATTTGTGGGGTGCCGTAAAAGAAAGTTTTACGCCGACAAGGGACAATTGACGCTTAAAAGGACAATATTCGTGAAGCCATTGGTGAAATACAACTGCATACGATCGATAATGTGCTTAAAAATTGGACCGATCATGTAGGCTACTCCATGGCCAGCCGAGGCAGCCATTTGAATGAAATTATTTTCCATTATTAACCGGAAGGATTGTACTTTCAAATAAAAAATGAAATTTGAGAAAATATTCAGCAGTTTTTTTTTACAGCATTTTCAAAAAAAAAGGTATTTGGCGGACCCTTTATATTCAAAATTATTATTTTTACTATTACTATTTATCTATAGACGCATATATTTTTCTTAAAACTTTTGATAAAATGATTAAGCTTTCACACAACTAATACAATAAAATGAACAAAGTTAATTTTTTTCCATGTATTTATTATGACTTTATTAGTAAGAGCATACATTCCCATTTATTATGGAACACAACGATTTTCCAAGACCTTGTTGATGGTTTCGGGCTGTAGCTCACGGGTTGCTTGGATGATATTGGCCTTAAGTGCTTGAGTCGTTTCCGGATAGCTAGTTGGCATAACATCAAAAGTTGGCTCTGTAACGCCCACCGTTGACCGAAACGTTGTTCCCAGCCTCATTTTTGAATTGAATTAAATCTCACACTCTCGGCTACAGCAGAACATGAGTGTTGTCCACTAGCATACCGGTCTCACGAACTTTTTACACAAACTTGCGTACAGGAGACGCATTGAATGCTTCATTTCGAACAAAACTTATTTTCAAAAAACACACTCTTTGGGCTACGCATCACTCACTTTTAATTAAGTTTTCAATAATTCCCAACGTTGATCAAGCGTAAAGCGACTCATTTCGTTTCGTGGAGATATGGTCATAGACAAACTAATATAGACGGTCGTCTTCGGCCAATTTGACCGTTGGTTCCCACAAGAGCAAAAGTACCACGGATTTTGAATGTATTCTGACGTTTCCGTCAAAATCGAATCGGAGCTCACGCACAGATTCTTAATCCTTAATCGTACACCCAAAAAAAGGTGCTGTAAAAATAGAGTAAAACGCTGTAGATTCTACTGCATTCATTGTCAGAATCGACCCGACAATTTTCGTTGTAAATTTTACAGAGGTGAGGTTGTAAATTTAACAATCTACTTAATAGTGAAAATGACAACTAAAATTGTAAATTTCACAGCACTTTGCTATCGAACAGCTGTAGAAACAACAACAATTTGCATGTATGGTGCGAGAAACGGGTGGGAAATAGCTTTTACAATCCAATTAGATGGTTCTTGTCCAAGAAGTACTAAGTGTGTGTTTAAACCGAGTTATATAATTGCATTTACTTACAAAATGTGAAAAAAGTTTGGATCTGGCTGGGGTTGAACGTGGAACCTCTCACTCGGCGACTGCATACACTACCACAACACCATGGCCTTTGAAAATTATCATGCGAATATTCTCAAATGGTATCTACTTTTTACGATTTCGTAATAGATGCCGAATCTACAACTTGTTGTAGTTTCTGCAGCTCCTGCTGTAGATACCACAGTAAATAGCTGTAGATTCTACAACATTTTGATGTAGATTTTACAAATTTATATATGTAGATTTAACAGCCGAAATTGACAACGCCCTGTTGATTTTACAGTTGGAGATTGTAGTTGTTTTAACAACTTTGTTGTAAAAATAATTGCATTCGCTGTAAAATCTACAAAAAATTGGTAATTTAACCAGATTCGCTGTTAATTACACAAATCTAAAATGAATTGTTAAATCTACTGCCTTCAATTGTAAAATTTACAGCGCTTATTTTTTTGGGTGTACAATAGGGGGGTTCACAATGACCTAAATGTCTGAACGACTGAAGAATGACGGATGTCGGATAGTTTTCATTTTTTTAAAATATTTTTGTGGTGTGACAGACATATCTGTTCAATGTCAACGCATGTCTGTCAGACCTGGAAGAAAATTCCCTTCGTAAATTTTATTAAGGTAGTGTGAATGTTCCCGGAAAATTAAAGTTATACATAATAACTGACTGTTCGTCTTAAAACTCTGCATGTTTCAATTATAATGTTGCTGAGAGTTGATTCCGCAGCATAGGTGCAGAATCACCTATTACCATCTACTACCTACAGCTATTTAGTATGAAAAATAAAATTAATTACACAGGACACCATTAGATAAATTGTATCGTATAAATGTATGTAATTCCAAATAATGTTAACTAAGTTCTTTGAGTGCGCTGAATTCAAAAATTACAATAAAATTTCTCGATTGGTTGCCGTTTTTAAGATATAAATACATATATGGTAGTAGAAATTTCATATTTTTATACCCTATTATAACGGTATATTAAGTTTGACACATAGTTTGTAACATTGAGAAATATTAATGATAGACCAAATAAAGTATATATATGTATATAAATGAACAGCATCACTGGGCCTTAAATTTTGAGCTAAGTTGATGAAAAGGATAGGGTCAAAGATAATGACCAAGATACTATACGCCATAAAACAGGTAAATCCGTCTTATACAGGGGCTAACACAAGCAATCAGAGTCGTCTGAAGCTGTAAGTGAATTTCTGTCACAAGCTGGGACATAAAGCATCGGATTGATGGGCTAAAAACAAGGCAAGAAACAAGAGTGCATCCGACGACGAAGAGGATGCTTTTGTAGCTATAACATCCAAGCCGGTGTATTTTTCAAAAAATGAGGAAAGATCACCTTTCGCAATTGTCATGGCTGTTGCTGTGAATTCGACAAATAATTAGTGTTTAGACAGTGGTGCAACGTTGCAAATGTGTCAGGACAGCCGTCAATTTTCTAAATGGACTGAAGTAAAAGATGTGCTGTGCTTCTAGCAGTTGATTGGACAACCAAAATCATCGGCAAACTGCAAGAACAAAATAACATTAAACAACGTTCTTTGTGTACCAGAGTGTAAAACAAAATTTATACCAATCCCGAAGGCAGCATCGAATCGATGTAAAGTTTAATTTAACCAAAATGAAGCAGTAGTTACGAACGCGAATTCAATCACGAATTCAACTACCAACATGGTAGATCTGTATTCGAGGTAAGCAAAGTGCTAATTGATTTTCACGGGAATCACATACAAAGAGCAGACATCCATTCGGACGTTTGCGGGCCGATGAGAACAAAATCAATCGGTGGTGCTACATCCTTTGACACATTTATCGATGGCAAGTCCCGATTTGTAGATGTTTATTTCCTAAAAGCGAAAAGTGAAGTTGAGGAATCTTTTATTATGTACAAGCCTTTAATTGAAAACCAGAAAGAATTAAAACTAAAAACTTTACGTACCGATAACGGTTTAGGAGAGAGTGTATACTCCGCAACTAGGGCTTTACCACAATTGTGGTAGATCTACCACTTTTTTTTTCCCCATTGAGCACTTTTAGATTGGGAGACGAATATTCGAGCCAATTTCACGTCCACTTTTGATGTCCTTGTGTTACTTTTATATGCACAACGAGACACCACACATGCTTTAAATGAATTACTTTTGTTAGGTGAAATATATTTCTTTATTATTTTTTTTTGTATATTAAGTTTTTTTCCTTTTATTTTCCACTGCAGAATAGAATCAGTTAAATTTTTTCTTCTAAGTACACACTTTTAAATTCTTAAGTCCCAATATTGTCCGCAACAAAACCGTACAGCTGAAAGAATGAACCGAACGCTAGTCGAAATGGCGAGGTGTCTCATTTGTGAAACAAAAGCATGGGAACTCGTTAAACATCCTGAGAACAAGAGAGTCATGAGAGAGGCTGCCGTTGGGTATTGAGAACTATGTACAATGCAGATTGCAGATGGAGTTATCGAAAGCAGAAAGGCTCGCCTGGTGGCGAAGGGCTGTTTTCAACAACCGGGTATAGACTATCAAGAAACTTTTGCATCAGTCGCTAGGCAGAGTTCAATCCGCATACTGATGGCACTTGCAGTAGAATTTAATCTCGAGCTATTTCAATTGGACGTTGAGATGGCGTACATTAATGGTGATCTAGACGAAAGCGAGGTATGCATGGAACAAGCCGCAGAATTAATTGATGAAGATAAAAAAGATTACGTTTATTATTTTAAGAAAGGTTTGTATGGCCTAAAGCAATCAGGAAGAAAATGGTTCACAAAGTTGGAACATGAGTTATTACAGAATGGATTACGACCTTTGAATACCGAGAAATTTATATTTATCCTGCAGACTGAAAACGCGTTTATGATTTTTGTTATATACACATGTATGTGGATGACCTAATCATCACAATGAATAATATTAAGACATATCTGAAACTAAAAAAAAAATATCACAAAATTTGAAAATCAAGAATCTTGGTAAGTTAGATAAGCTTTGTTCAGGGACTGAAGAAGTAGCATGACACTTCTCACGAATATGTTCTACCCCAAAAGTAGGTGCAGAAAAGAGTGTGCTGGACTGTGCAGTACATACTCATTGAACAAAAAGTAGGAATACTTTTGGACAATATTTGTTCTCATTGAACACAAAAACCTGTAATTTTCTGTACTGGACTGTGCAGTACAGATTCATTGAACAAAGCAATTGTTGCTTAGGCATAGAATTTAAACAAGACTTATTAAGAAAAACTGTAATTATGCGTCAGAGAAAATACATCGAAAATATTTTAACGGATTATGGCATCCAAGGCTACATCAACTCCATTAGATGGCAATGTCAAATTATGTTGACAGTTTTCATAAACCAGCCCCAACAAATTTCTTGCACTAAAATTCGTAGCATTGAAGAATTTCTTACTCTCTAGTGAGCGCCCTATTCTGTGAAAAAACTTCGAAAATTATTCGTACGCGAACAGCTTTTTGTAAAAATTCGTAAATTTTCGTCAGTGTACTAAGTCAATACCATACTGACCCATCTCAAGAACATTGAAAAGCTGCTAAGCGAGTACTCAGATATCTGCGAGGAACATCAAACCTTGGATCTTTCAATAGAAATATTTGAAAAGTAAAATCATTGATTGTCTGTCTCATTCTGTTTGCTCTAGGTGCAATCTGCGCGTCAATATTTTGACAGCGCTGAAAGACTCAGACTCAGATGAACATCCTGTTCTTCCCAGTAATTTCAGCAACTTCTTCTGGATTGTTTAAATATCTGCAGCTTGTCTTGCCATCACTAGTGTTCCCGGTTTGGATACATCAACAATGAGTTCTAGTGTTGTTTTAAATATTTGTTCTATGAGAATATTTTTTCTGAGAGTTATTAGCTGCTTCCTATTTCTGTAAAGGAATCTTGTAACCAGTATAAAGAATGCTTTCAAAAATTCGTACATATCTTAGTATGCGAAAATCCAAATTTGACCGAATTATTATTATATGTAAGCTTCCAAAACCCTCGCATTAAGTTAGTTATGTGCATAATAATACTCTGTGTTTAATGCGTGGATGAATTTCAAAATATGTTGAAAAGGGAAGTAAATATATCGTAGTAGATTTTTTTTGAATTGAATATTTCAACTATAAAGTCAAAAATGTTAATGTAATTGCCGATATGACTTTTAGTAGTTGAGTTAGTTATGTTGTTGTGATTGCTCGAAGTAAGGTATCCCTTGTTTTGTCTTGTCAACTGCAACTAATTTAGAAATTTACTAAGGTAGTAAGTATGTAATGAAAAGTATAAAATATATATTAAAATCGGTGCAGAAATATAGCCTCAGAAGGTATTACAAACTTTCACGTCAGCGGTTTAATTATATAGATTTCAGATTTTGCAAAAGTAAGTTTCTACTTTTTATTATTTGTTCCACGTTGTTTTTTTCTTGTTCTGTATGTAAAGTCAGTTCAAATGTTTCGACCGCCAGCTACGTCCAGTAAATGTTGGTACATCAAACACTCCGTGGACCCATTTTTTCTCTTCTTTTAAAAAATCGATTATTGTACCGTTGTTGTGCACTTTTCTGCATGCCTCAATACATTTTCAAAGGCTTTAGCTGTAACTATCAATAAAAATAAAGTTCAGTCCAGTTTAATACCTTCAAAATTAAAGTTTAAGCTCGAAACTTAAGTTTTTCGTCTGTGCAATACGCTTTACAGTGAAGTCTCACTTATATGAACTAATGATTGTTGGGCTAGTTCATATAACCGAAAAGTTCATATATTGGAACTATGTAGCAAAAAATGTATTTTATTGAAACGGTTAATGTAATGAAATTAAATTACATATTACAATACAGAAAATAATTCGTTTTAATTTTGTTGAGCTAAACTCGTTTGAAGAAGTTGGATATTTTTGTTTGAGCAGTTTTTTTAAATCCAAGTTCAATAGCTCCTTCACGCATTTTTCTCAGCATCAGTAGTTCTTCGTAAGGACGCTCATTTTCTGAAGCCCAATCCATCAGTGTGTTAAGAGCTTTCATTGCCTCCAAATACAAATAAGTAAAATAAAACGTAAAAAAATCTGTCTAGACAAAATAACTGTTTTTACTTTAGAAAAATTTCAACACAAATTCACTTATATGACACTGCAGTACATTTATAAGAGTATCAGTTCATATAACTGAATTCCAGTACAAAAATTCTGTGGTTCATATATTGGAATAATTCATATAACTGAGAGTTCATATAAGTGAGACTTCACTGTATTTAGTAAATTGGTCTGAATGTGATATAGCTTAGACTCAACATAATTTTCTTAGTACTCAGTCATAGCTCATAGGTACATATGTAGTAAGAATGCATAAGCTGGACGATCCTTCAAGCAAAATGATTTCTTTTGTGTTAAAAAGTTTTTTTTTTTAATTTTCATTAAACTTGAAATGTTTTGGGCAGCATTGTTTTTTGCTGCTGTTGCTTGTTGGCATCGTCTTCTATAAACTGATATAAAACCAGTGAAAAATGCTACAATCCGCCTGGAGCGAATCGTATGATACCCTATCCCTATCTTATTTGGTTGTGTCAGTGGGGGTGAAAAATGTATTCACAAAATGTTCTATTTTGATCATAAACTAATATTTTTACTCGAAAATTAATTTTTGAAGTAAACGCCCCTAAAAAGTAGGCGTGGCCATATACAATGTATAGACGATTTGTAGATTAAGTGAATATCTACATATTTGCCCAAGTAAGTTTTTTCGAGTTTCATATGAAAATAGTGAAAAAAGTTAATTTTTGTGAAAAGTGGGCGTGTCAGTGGGCGGATTTTAAAAATTTTTACACTTGTATTGCTTACTTTTCCAAAGACCTCGTATACAAAATTTCATCAACCTAGCTCAAAATTTAAGGCCCAAAAACTGGTGACACACAGACGGACGGACGGACGGACGGACGGACGGACGGACATGGCTTAATCGACTCGGCTATTGATGCTGATCATTTATATATATACTTTGTTGGGTCTATCTTTAATATTTCTCTATGTTACAAACTATGTGTCAAACTTAATATACCCTTAGGATAGGGTATAAACAGCAACCGAATAGCACCGAAAGCAGTTCGGATTCCACCAAAACAAAAAACAATTTAAAAAAATAAAGACGTAATTAAGCTGTGGCATTTTTCGAAGAAATCAACAGATTCAAAATGCAAGCTTATGATGATCGATGACTTCCAACTGATGCTGCGGCGAATTGTGTGCATAACAATTAAAAACAAAAACTACAGCTATGAACATAATTACTTCTCAAATCTAGATTATGAAAAATCGATTTTTGAGTAGTATTTTGAGGCACATACCAATATGTGCGTTGTTACGACTTAACTTCACTATTCTCTAAGGCGATTAAGGCGATAAGAAGAATGGATATGACTTTCCAATAAACACTTCACTAGAATAAAGCACCTTGAAAGCAGCGAATAAAATAATAATAATAACTTTGAATTTCGATAGATCCTAACACATCTAATGGTACACCTTTTGATCAAAAGTGCAGTTGACGCATTTGTGCGCTGAAGCATCAATATACTTCTACAGACGAATGAGACTTCAACTAACTTGCAAATGAGCTTGATCAAATTTCGTTCAGAAAAATCTCAAAGCATCATCAGCTTCATCTAT
The DNA here is from genome assembly GCA_949716465.1 of Chalcosyrphus nemorum. Lineage (NCBI taxonomy): Eukaryota > Metazoa > Arthropoda > Insecta > Diptera > Syrphidae > Chalcosyrphus > Chalcosyrphus nemorum. The sequence goes on from OX454335.1 coordinate 13,028,900, forward strand.
CAGTTGATATCTATTTACAAAATCAATTAATCTAAGTAACTGTCCTACAGATTAAGAAATTCGGATAATTATCTACACACATATGCATTTTCAAAACAAATCAATGATCATCAAAGAAGAAGAAATCACTCCTATCATTGGTTTTAGTGTTGCGTAATAGGGTTTTTTTGCAAAATACAATCAAGTCAAATGACATCAACTGCTAGTGCATGTTTAGGAAATACAACCGACTATATATTAACCGACAAATTTGTGGGTTTATTTATTATTAATCGGAATTAAATAAATAAAGTTTTGTGTTCTGTCTCGTGCCAGCAATTGCAATGCACTAATCTTATGCTGGACCCCCACGGTTGATGTAGTCCATTTCTTCGCTGCTCATTGGTATTCTCCAGTATCTTGGTGGCAATTCCCAGTCCTCAATAGCTGGTGGGCTAGACTGTGCCTAGTGAACAAACATTAAGTTTAGTTTTATTCCAATATTTAATGCACGAAAGATTAGTCAAAGGGAATGTTATTTAACCAAAGGAGTTTACCGGTGGTTTTGCAGTTGTACTTGCCGTAGATTGTGTTTGTTGAGCTCCAGCGTCACTTGCAGTGGGTAGACCCCCTTTGCGAAACTTGATCATAGGAATACGTTTGGAAGAGGCGCTAACTAGAGTACGGAAAACCATTTTAATTCGATTTGTATTGAGACTTTCGTTTTTGGTAATTTCTCGTATAAAATCGCTGGAGAAAATCAGTCGATTTGTAGAAATGTCAGAATCAGCTGTGTGGGTTTCTTATAATTGTTGGGGAAAACGAGTTAGGAATAAGTGGTTCCAAGTCCAGACAACTGAAAATTATTCACTCCGGTGTTTTATCGCAATTTAGAAATCTTTTATTCTCTTGCTGACGAATGGTAAACTTGAAAAATGGCATCTGAAAAATATGAGTGATAAAAAACACAATACAATTGCATACATCTTCCAAAAGAATATTATAACTTTTTTTAAATTGCTCTTTTATTTGACTGTTGTACACGGTAACTCTTGAGTCCTGGTTCTTTTCAAATTACATAAGTGCGAGAGAGAAAAACAATTAAAAAGGAAGACAGTAACCCGGTAAGTCGTGGGTCGGAATGACGCTGCCTCTATTTCGCTTTATTTCTTTTCGTTTTTCATGCCGTGAGGATTTAAAAAAGACGAAAAAATTAATTGGTCTATCTTATTAACCTTAGTGTTTATAATCATCTTCACTGCTGTCGTGTCCATACGCTCCAAAGGCATTGATGCACAATTCAGTAATTTATTTAGATCCTCTTATTCCATTTTGTACTTTTCAAAGACCTTAATAATAAAAATAAAATGTTTGCTTAGAGTTCTCTAAACACTACACAAACGAAAGAAGAAATTAAAGAGAACTGAGATACATAGATATGTCTTCTATTGTCTGATCTTAATGTCTATAGTAATCCAATAGTTCCAGACCCTGAAAACTTACTTACTTACTTAAAGGGCTCCCGACCCTTTTAGAGTCCCTGCCTGAGACATCGCTGCCTTCTATCCTCTGCGGTCCCGAGCACGCTGCTTCCAGTTGTGAAGACCAAGTTTTCTGGCATCCGCGACAGCTTGGTCTTTGTACCGGAGGTTCGGTCTTCTTCGCCGTCTCGAACCTGGGGGCTGGGATTCGAAGATCCTCTTGGCTGGAGCATTGTTGTCCATTGGCTCGATGTGGCCGAGCCAATGTAGTCTGCGTATCTTGGCTTTTTGGACTGCATCCATATCCTGGTACAGCTCATAGAGTTCGCGGTTGTATCTTCTCCTCCATTCGCCCTCCTCGCATAAGGGACCTAATATCCGACGGAGTATTTTACGCTCGAAGGTGCCCAATATTTGCTCAGCTTTCTTACTTATCGTCCAGCACTCGGCTCCATACAGCAGGAGGTCCGTCGAGTTAGGAGTTTTGAACCCAGTTGTTTCGCCAAACCGAAGTAGCAGCGGTTTGCTAGGGTTATTCTTCGTCGGAGGTCGATTTGCCAAATGAGGGGGATCGTTATTATTATCCAGACCCTGAAAAGCTGAGTGAAATTTGGAATTATCGTTTGCAGGAACCATTGTAAATTTTTGAGAAGTACTGTGAAAAGACGTATCACGTTTTTGCCCAAAAAGGCTTAGAACGGAACTTAACAAAAAGCGATTTCCCTAATTTTTTACATTGTCTAATATTCATTTTAAGTTTGATAAATAAATCCAATAAGGTATACTTATACATATATAGATCATCAGCATTACCATCCAAGTCAATTGAGTTAAGTCCATCCATCCATTTTTGGGCATTACATTTTGAGGCACTTGGAAAAGTAAGTAATACAAGCGTAATGCTATGTCCCCACCAAAACTAAATCCGGAATTTAGCAAATATTTAGCTCAATCCACCTGAATCTTCACTAAATCCTGACGATTTCCCATATGATTTGACGTCTATAAGTCCCGTCTAAATTTGAGATTTATAATAAACCTCACTTAAATCCTCAAGCGACACAAATCAAACAATCCTTTTCTTTGTGCACACATGTAATTTTTTTGTGCTGACAAAGAAAAATTGAAGTGTGTCAGAAAGCTTCAAACTTCAAATAAATAATAGTTTGCTTAAATATTGCCTTGATTATTCCAAATTATTTTTTCTCCATTGCAGCAGTTTATATTTGGTATATTAACAGTTTATATTTGGTATATTAGAGTTCTAGTGGGAACACCTCACGTAAATCTAATTTTTTTCGCTAAGCCCAAGATTTAGTTTTGGTGGGTACATACTATCAATTTTCGAAAAAATTCACTTTTTCATGAAACTCGAAAATTTTACGATTTAACCTAGTTTTTTGAAGATTTTGATGTCAGCGTGTTATAAATATAAATAAAGTGTCAGCTTTGCGTCAAAAAGATAGCAAGTTAGCTTTTTTTGCAAACCACTATACATCATTCCTTATATCCAAATATGGCTAAATACTCAAAACATTAAAATGAAAAGTGTAAATTCAAAGAATAATTAAAAAAAAAATGCCAGTGGCTTAAAAATGTAGTTAATTAGAGTAACATTTTTAAAGGATTTTTTGACGTAATTAAATTTGAATCGTTTATTTCAGAAACAACATAAGTCAGCTTTTTCCAATTCAAAGTAAAGCGGCTTAAGCTTAAAAACCGGTTAAGACTTAAGAAAAGCTAAGCATTTAAGCGGTAAACCAAATTAAAACTTGGCATATTCAAAATTTGTAGTGTTGGGGAACTTTTTTTATAAATTATTTTATTGTTGCTTCTGATAAGTTAATGCGTATTTTGACTTATGTTGTTTCTGAAATAAACAATTATAGACTCAGTAGTGCGTACGCGCTCACACCTATTGAGAATTTCAGTTGTGAATTATTCGTACCATTCTAATGTAATTATCAGAGGATTAAAAATGCGTAAAAAATGTAGTGTGGCTTAAGGCAGGTACTTACTTTTTGGTATTTTAATTAACATCATACATGTGCCAGTACGTACGAATGAAAACTACATTGAAAAATAATTTTAATTTTAATCAACCAAGGATTGGCATCACCAGATTTTCAACCGCATTCTACTTCACACTATAAACAAATCTTTGACATGACAAATAATTAGTGATTTTTTTATCTGCACCGAATGAATTCTTTGATTTAAAAGTGCGTCTTTTTCCTCAATTTCTAAATTTGCTCTGGCGAATGAATGTCTAAAATGCCAGTCGATATAAATCGCTTAACAGACGGTTGGCTAGAACTCGAGAGCGATCCGGGCCTCTTTACCCTCCTATTGGAAGACTTTGGTGTAAAGGATGTCCAAGTGGAAGAAGTTTATGATCTGCAGAAGCCCATTGAAGGTCCTGTCTACGGTTTCATATTCCTCTTTCGATGGATTGAAGAACGTCGCGCACGACGTAAGATCGTCGAAACCACCGAGATCTTTGTCAAGGACGAGGAGGCTGTGAGTAATATCTTCTTTGCCCAGCAAGTTGTACCCAACAGCTGTGCCACACATGCCCTGCTCTCGGTTCTGCTCAATTGCAATGATTTGCCATTAGGCGAAACTCTTAATCGGCTGAAGGTTCATACGAAAGGGATGTGCCCTGAGAACAAGGGCTGGGCCATCGGTAATACTCCAGAACTAGCTTGTGCTCATAATTCTCATGCGATGCCTCAGGCTAGAAGGCGTCTAGATAAGAGTAGTGGAGTTACTACAGGAAGGTTTACTGGGGAAGCTTTTCATTTTGTCAGTTTTGTTCCAATAAATGGTCATCTTTTCGAGTTAGACGGCTTGAAGCCTTTCCCAATGGATCACGGTCCTTGGGACGAACACGAAGACTGGACGGATAAATTCCGCCGGGTGATGGCTGAGCGACTGGGGATTTCAACGGGCGAGCAAGACATTCGTTTCAATTTAATGGCCGTAGTCCCAGACCGAAGAATTGCGATTACACATAAACTGAAGATGCTTCGTACGAATCAGGCAATCGTTTCAGGAACTCTTCAGAAGCTACTAAAGACCAATGAGGACGGAATAAGCGATGAGAAGAAAGATGGTAATGGAGAGAACCGTAGCACATCCCCCTCATTGCTCGAATCGAATGCATTTACCGCTCGTGATTTGCAATCGCTGCTAAAGAATCTCGATTCAGAAATCGCTATCAATGAGCAGCATCTAAACGATGAAAACGACAAACGATACATGTTCAAGGTAAGACACAGATTTGTTTGCTTGAATCTTTCTAATTGACTTTATTTCAATAGGTTGACGATTGTCGGCGAACGCACAATTATGATGAATTTATTTGCACTTTTCTCTCGATGCTGGCCCATCAGGGATTTCTGGGCGAGCTGGTCAGTCAACATTTGCTGCCATCGAAGAAAATAACCGGTCAAAATGCAGTCAGCCGACTTAGCAGACAGGTGGCGAATAAAAAAAATGGAAAATCACCAAAGGCACCAGGCGGTCGCCGAAGAAAGGGTAGAAATAAGTGCAAGAAGCGCAAGTGAATTTGGTGATGGTTTTTTCTAGATTAAAATAAAAGGTGTTGCCTAGAGTTAAGAATAGAGACGTGTTTTCAGTTGTTTGCAAGTTTTCTAACAGTGTTATAGCCGAAGTGAAAAATATGGACCAATTACCAATACGTGGGTGGCGTGGATACTCCGTTGTATAACTGTTCATGCGGTTCCAAGTCCAGAAAAATACGATATATTGCCCCAAAATTATTTATTTACGCACTGACACTGTTCATATATTTGAATGGAATCCAGTTTCTTCCAGTATGTCTGCTGCTGCTGTAAAAAGAGCAAAAATGACTACGGGAAATCGTGTTACGCAAAGATACACATATGGGCCATAATATGGAATATTCCCACGATATCTATCTATTCAAACTTAAATCTCCTATCCTACTTGCCTTTGAGCAAGTTTCAAATATTCCGCAGGGTGCACCTGGATAGGTACAATTTATGACCCCAGTAACTTTTGGAAAGTCAGTACCCTAAAACTGGAGCTTTGTTTCACTGAAGTCTGATGCGAAGTGGCAAAGTGATCCCTTTTTATGTACATACATAATACATTACATATATGTACTTCTTCTTTTTCTTATGGTTCTACTCCGTTCCGGAGGTTAGAAATCATCGATGCAATCACTTGGTTGTTTGTCACTCCTCTGAATATTTCTGTTGTTGAGAGATTGAGCCATTCTCTCAAGTTCGATAACCAATTTGATCTCTGTACTCCAACGCTTCTTTAATCCTTCCTTGTAGAATTAGTTGGAGGAGTTGATATTTTCTGTTCCTCATTTCAATCTGTTGAAATGTACCCAAGTCATTCAAAATCTACTCGTCAGTAACGGCGGATTGCTAAAAAAATCTACACCAAAACTAATTAAACGAAACATAGGTTTACCAAAACCATCGACGAAGTCGATTTTGTTAAATGATGGTTACCGACAAATTATAAAAACAACATTTGTTTGAAATACTTCCAAACAGGCTCAATCGATTTGTTGGTGGTTTGGCCGGATTTACTAGCGCGTTACTTAGCCAAATTCGTTTTAAGAGAGACCCACAGATTGGTCCACTTTGCCTTACAATAAAAAACAATAAATATTGTCAGAAAAAAATTATTCTTCTACAGGGCTGTGACAGACCGATTGACAGACAGATACCGTATCAAACCCATAAGTGTTCCGTCTTTCTGACAAAAATCCAGATCAATCTGCAAACGTGAACCATCCACATGTAGGTAACGTAAATGTGATTCACAGGATCGTGGAACACGAACGGATCGAATCTCCCCATGCATTTGAGATCCGGTTGTTATTTTATGATTTATCTGCAAAAAAGACGCCAGTCGTGAACAATTTATGTATAAATAATTGGTTTGAACTTGTTTTTTATTTCTTAGTTTGTTTTATATATTTTAAGGAAAAAACTACGGGCAAACGGGGGCGGTTTAAGGTACAAGTAAGTGAATGAGAACTGGTGTATGAAATCCTACGTTGTTCTGGTAATTCCATAATGTTTTCTGTTTTTTTTTAGCTGCAAACGCTCTCTTCGGTCTGAAGATACTCTTTTCTCATTAAAATATAGAACAACGCTATCCATTTTAACAATAATTTTTATTTCATTCAACAAAAAATCCTGAAAATATGCAAACAGACTTGTTTTTTAAAACCCAGATTCCAAAATAATGTCTTAAATACCAAATAAACTAAAACTAGAGAATCAGTTCCACATTACTGATACGAAGAAATGTTTACTTTGCGGATTTGATTTGATACTGAAAATTTTTCTGAGAATAATTCCCCCGACGGATTCTACGATTGGGTTGTTTTCTTGTTCTTGTTGTATATATTGAATAACTATGTTGTAATAGAATAGCCAAATGTATACATAAACGATACGGATGGTTCACATCTGCGGATTGTACGATGCAAATTTATCATTTTTAGTGGATGTGGTCGGTCGGTCAGTCGTTCCCTCCGACGAATCCTTGATAGGCATGAATGCTGTAGTCCAAACTTTCCTATTCCTCGATTGGAGGAATTCTACATGTATTTTGTTTATGATCAGGAGCAATTTTTTTTTTTAAATTCGACAAAATTTGCGGGAAAATCTTATTCACAAATGGGCTGAATAATCTTTTTCCCTAGCAGGTCCCAAACATGTCCAAGGCGATTCATGTCCAGGCTCGTAGCAAGCCAAGCCATTCCCTCTCCAAGACTCCCACACCATTCCGAAGCTTCCTCACAAATGTTCCCTCTGGACAACTGTTGCTGTCACAAAGTTGGTTCAGAAATACCTTGCAAGGCTCCTAAAAGTACAAGTATGCTGCAGTAGTAGAAGTTCATCTGGTAAAACTGATAAACATTGCACGGATTAATATTTCTAAATATAAAAAAAAGGCAAGGCTATATAGCAGCAGTTGTAAATAAGTGTCTTGTATACACCATACATTTTTCCAACGAAAGAAACAATTTTCGTAGTACATACTGGGCTTTGTCTCCGCAACATATGTATCTACGCCGTCCCAAAGAGAATGCCAGAAGTGATCTTTTGAATCACCCAGTTAATGAAGCGAATTTGTGACATTTTAGTGTTGCGAAGTATGTCATTAAAAAAAAAAAATTTTGATATGAATTAAGAGAAGAATGAATTTACTCGTAGACAACTTAATTGAAACTTCTGTATTAGAAATGTTTATATTAAGAAGAAAGGGACAAGGTAAAAGCACAACGTATTCTTGTGGTCGTAGTTGTTATCTCTGTGTTATTAGCATATTGCGCACACACCTTTTTGTGACAGCGATAGTGCTATGTAATCTTTAAATCATTACCCTATTAAACAGACGTTTAATTTTATCGACTCTTTTCGTATTTCAAGTCCTGAAGAGTTAGTGGCGTTTTGTTGAATATCATTGTTAGTTTTTTCTATGGAAAATAAGTAACCAGAAAATTAAGGTGTTTAGCTTCCGTATTACCTACATGAAACGTCAACGAGCTATCAATTTAAACGCTAGTCTTAATAAGGGTAAATTTAAATATAAAAAAATATGTAGTCTATGATAAGGAGGTTGCTATTTGCGTTTTTATACTTTAGAAATGCATTCTCAAACTGTACACAAAATTTTCAAAATTGAATTCACTTTTTTTTTGTATTATTCATTTGTATATAATAATTTTATATATATTTTGTTTTCTCTTGATTATTAAAAACTAAATGCTATCTACAGAATTTCAACAAACTGCTTATAGATCTTCATTACTCAAATAAAATAAACAGTAAACTTGTAATTATAAACTGAGACATCATTTAATTTATCCAAAAATAAGGATGTGTATTATGAATATAATTCACAATGAACGGATGACTTTACGTCCATTTGAAATAAGATATAAACTAAGAAAATAAAAGAAAAGAAATAAAAACAATCAACAATGTGCTACATACTAGTTTTAACGGTAACAAGATCAATTTCTATTTTTACTGTTTTATAATTATTATTGTTCTTGTTCTAATTTATTTTGTGAACATGATTATTGATATATTTTCTTTTAATTAGGCATGATTCAAGGGTTTTTTAGTTTTTTTTATGTAAAAACGACTACAAACTAAAGATTTGCTTAAACTGTGTAGTCATCGATTTTCTTTCTCTTTTTTTAAACAAGTTTTAATATATTTTATTTTATTATGCTGCTATAAAGTTTCAAAAACAATTGCACTTCCAGCGATTTGGAGATAAAAGGAAACCTTTGCAATTCCTTCATCAAAATACAATCTACTTCTCATTTAATTTTTATTTATTTTTTATTTTTTATTTTTTCGGAGAATTTGTAAAAAAGCACGTGGAAATTATGGCTTATAGTCTGCTCTTTTTTTTATAAAAAAAATCCGATGTAATTAAGATCATTTGCTAACTTCTCCCTTGTTATGATGTATTTTTTTCTTTTTTTATGTAAAAAATTTCAATGAGTTCTTTTTTTTTATGAGACGTTACTATAACCTACTTTATGTTTTTTTTTTTAATCTACTGCTTGTGTTGTTAGTGAATTTGTTTTTGTTCAGTATTTAACGTTTATTTTTTTTTTGTGATACGAATAGAGTTTAAGGGCGTGCTCGAGTAGAACATCTACTTCACCCAAATTTTGTATTCTAACTCTTAGAATAATAACTATGCTAATGTGATTCAACTGTTAACAGCGACATCACTTTGTTGTGGTGGCTTTGGTTGCTCAGCGTTTGCAGGTTCGATGACGCTTGGGGAAGTTTTCGTTGCTAAATCACCGTTGGTTAGTTTCTTGGATTGATCAGTCTCATCTTCGGTGATTGCAGTCAGTTTCTTTAGGGTTTCTGTTGCCTCATTTGGCTCGCTATCTCTTAAATGCTTCTCGATTTCAGTGCGCACTTTAGCGATGTCTTTTTGACTAAAATAAAACACAATACAAAAATAGTTATTATTTGAGATAAACATATACAAAAACTTAAGGACGATAAAATCAGTACTTCAATTAAAATGAAAAATGCTTCTACAATTTAAGTTTGACAATGATATTCATTCAATATGCATTACGATGCTTTAATTTTGTTTACTTTTTGAACGACTCCGAAATGTTTCTGCCAACAGTGTTCATGAAGTATGTCGAAATACTCAAAGTAGGTTGCAAGTTCTCCTGACGATTTACTTGCTTACGAATTCGGCGATGACTACATTTGTGGCGCGGACTTAAATAAAATGCCAAATCTCATCGCATCACAATAAGCTTTCGTTGCTTTCATGTTGCATTTTAAAACGCAATGCATCGCATCAGTGCCACAAGTTGCAACTACGATGTGCATTGCAGTATTGCGCTGGTATTGCGATTACGAACGCAGCCTCTATTGCCGTTCGCAAGTCAAAATGGAAATTTCGGGAATCAGACTACATATTAAGTACAACCATTCGCACATATAGAAGGAATTTACAGTTTTATGTCGTATCCGAAGGCTAGATGGTTATTAAGATTTTTCATGGCAGTATATAATACTCTTGGATGTTTGTAAAATGTTCGCCAGAGTTGCGACCGTGAAAAAAACCGATGTTTCAAAATATACATTTGCGGTGTACCTTTAAATGCTTGAAGATTGTATTGATGAGGAAATGTAGAGACTGGTAGATCGTTCCACATATGGTTCGGCTAATAAATGAACCTCTAATGCTCAAATTTGAGTTTGAGGGTGAGCCGATTTGACGTGTAAGGTTATGGTTATGGGTTTATTTACATAACTCTTTCGACAACTTATATTGAAATGTTATTTTTAATAAAACAAGACATGAATACGAAGTTTTTTTTTTACGGGGAGTTCTGTTAGAACTATGTTTCAAACTATGCGGAAAACATTGAGTACGAACTCAATAAAAATGCAGGATTATTGGCATTTCCAAGGATTTTTTTTCCCTGGGAATTCTACATGTATTTTGTTTTAACTCAATTATTCTATTCACAATAGGGCTGATGGTTTAAACTTATAGAAAGCTCAATCTATTATTAAATGCTGACGATTTACTCGAAGGCCAAACCATTGGCAAAGTGTATTGGACACACAATTCCCATGGAGTGGATCCGCTCACCCAGGCAGGCAGAACAGCAGGGCACCCTAGACAAATGCAGCAGAGAGCTCAAACTCTTTAAAAATAAGCTGGAGGCAAACTCTGAACTACGAAGTCAAAATGGAAAGAACGCGTGGACGTGAATTAAAAACTCTTCTTCTTAAAATGATATCAAGTTAGGCCTAAAGCCCAAAATGTTCGACTCGCGAACAGTAATAGTGTTCGTACCCTTTTCGTACAGTGCTATGATACATACGTTGGTACATATTGTGTTTGTTATGGTTTTTTATGACTAAACACTGACACCCGCACGTATTAAATATTGATGGCTCTACGAATAGCTCACCTGATTTGCACAAATAAGATTCCATTGATTGCATTTAGCATGTCCAGTACGGAACCCATTGTTGGTGGTTGAATGTGGATTGGTGGCAAACCTGTTGTTAACTTGCCATTGGAGTAGATGTCATTCATTTTCTTTTGAAGGAAGACAGCTTGTTGTGTTAACAAACGTAGGCACTGAGATGATTCTTGTGTCTTTTCATGATTTTCACCCAACTAGAAGCAACAAAAATATATATATATATGTATACATTGTCTCTCAGAGGCTATATTTAAAAAGTATACCTGTGATTTGTAGATAGCATAAGTCTCCTTTTCATGGCTCAAAGCTGAACGGAAATCACCCATACAACTTTGTGTTCTCGCAACAAGATGATAACTTACAGCTACATGCATTGACTTAGCCCCATAGTACTTAATGTTCAAAGTAAGAGCATGTTCTATGAATCGAAGCGAGAGCTCATACTCGCCCACAGCGTGCAGAATCAAACTTATGTTACTCTAAAAAAATATTAACATTAAACAAAGTTTTCGTTACGATTTCAGTTACTTACATCAATAAGCGCGATTTCGGGATGATCTTCGCCGCATATCAGGAGTAGCAAATATCTTGCTCTATACAATAACTTTAGCGATGTACTAATCTGTCCATTGGCGAAACAGTATAAGGCCAAGTGTGTCTATAAAGGAAATAAATATCACATCAAATTGATTTCATAAAAACTCTTTCGTCTTTTGACATACATATTCCAAGATTGTGTACGGATGATCGATTCCATTTACTCGCTCGCTCATGATAACCGATCGCTGCTGGATGGCTAAGGCCTCCTGTGGATCTCCCAAAATATAACTCAAACGTGCTAACATCCTCAGACATTGACCATTCTCTGAGTGCATTGCACCAAATACATTATTCAAAAGATTCAGTGCCTCACTGATTAGTTCATAGCCCTCCTTGAAATATCCCTGTTGGATCTTCGATTGACCGGTTGTGTAGAAATTATACGCATCAGTTGCACGTGGATTTATGTGCTTTACTATCGGGAACACATTCACTATATCGTCATCAGTAAATGTGGGCTTGTTGCGTGACTCAAAATTATACTCGCGCAGTAAAATTTGAATGCCAACCTTAAGGCAAAAGGCACGAAGAATGCTGATCTTTTGCAATTTATATGTTTCGAATACCGATTTATCGCCCGTCCCATCAGAATCCAAGTCAAAGTCCCAGTAGGCCTTAATTTCCGATTTAATGTGTTTCCACATAGATTTTGGTGTTATCAAAGCCCAATCATTGTTATCACTGCCAAAAAGTGCGTTTTTACCATTCTTCCGTTTGTTACGACGTTTGTTTGTTTTTTGAAGCTCATCGGACCCCAGCGCAGGAGCAGTCACTGGACCAGAAGTCAGGAAGCAATTAAGGAAATGACTTATGGCAGATGCCAGGCTCATCACCTCGGTATTTTGCATATAGCTATAGTAAATGTGTTTAGCTGCGCGTATTATAAGCTCTTGGACGGCAATGCGATAGAGATACTCGAGCCTGGGTACTTGTCCTAGGAGTTGTGCTACTTTTCCCAAATACCTAGAAAGCATACAAAATTAATTTACCTAGTGTTTTTTTTTTTTTTTTTTAATTATGAACTCACCTTATATTGATACCTCGAGCGTGTAAAGTTTCAGTCAAATTACTGCCGTCAATAGAGGCCGATAAATGGTCCTGGTGTTCTTTTATGAATGCCGGAATCTGCTTCAGCACTAAGAATTCGGCTGCATCCCTTACCAGTTGCTTCTGCTTCTTAAGAGAACTTGGGGAATCTGACGAGTCTACATGCTTAATACCTGGTGAGTACACATCAGGATTGAAGCGGAAATCGAACTCATATTCCTTCAATGAACCGACTGCAGAACATGCACGCTTTACAACCTCAGCTGCTTGCTTTTCATCGTGAGCGTTGTTTTCATTCACACTCTCAGTCAGTTTCTTTGCTTCCTCTGTTGAGGCATTTGCATTTATCTCCTCTGTATTTACTTTCTCCACTGCACCTTCGGATGTCTTCTCATCATCCTTCTTTGTATCTTCGATAGCAGGCTGATTTTTGTTGGCATCTGTTTGAGTACTACCCTCTGCCTTCTTTTTGTTTGCATTCAACTGCTGCAGATGTTGCGCGGCGTTGCGAATGAAGCTCACATAACGATCTTCTATAAAAGCCTCCAAGAGCTCCTGTCGCAAACAGGATAACTTGTGTTTGTGCTCAATGGGAAATCCCATTGCTTTGAGTTCAGCGCTGGGCTCTTCACCGGCAATCTTCAAAAAGTTTACATCCGGTGGGAAGGTACGCAAAAGATCCAAAATGTAGTGTCGACCGTCATTGCCAATTATGCCCTTGCATTCGACTGAGGAGCACAGCTCCACTTCTTCTTCTTTTTCATTGATTACCGAGTGTGGTAATATTTTAAGATGCTTGGCAGCCTTACGCAGAAGCTCCAAGTATTTCGGATGACTCAGAACGGTTTTTCCAAAATCAATGGACCCGTACACAACTGATTGCTCTTGTTCGCGCTCCAGGATACCTGGGATAATGGACTGTGCTGTTATACGGTAACCACGATAATCAATTACTACAGTCCCGAGAGTGTACAGCCCTTCGATGTCAACTGCGCTATATACGCGAACGCCGTGTAAATCGTTGCGAGGTGCAACAAATGCTGCTTCATCTCCTCCCAGCTCTTTATAATGATCGCGAACATCAAAGCCCAGCGAGAAGAAAATGTTGTTCCAAATGAACATTTGCATTTTTGCATCCTCACCCGGGTTAATGGCTAGGACATTACCGTCGATAACAGCCATAGCACCACGTGTAGCGGCAATTACGAAATCACCATGTACTTTAAATATAGCCCGCTCACGGAGCAGTCTATCGGGTAGTGTTTTACGTGGAAGCTCGCGAGTTGTTTGCAATTCTTCGTTCCAGTCTCGCGTTTGACCAGGAATATGCTCTTCATAACTAAATAAAAAAAGAAAACTATTAGGTTATGATACATATTTGAAAAACTTTATCGAACTCACCCCAATTTAGACGAGAAAGCATCCTCAGCTCTTATGGCATCTATGGTGTGTTCTAACTGTGGTGAACTCCATGTGTAAACCTGATAAGGTGTAGCGACCCTCTCGAAGGCATGACGCAAAGTACGTTTTTTTTGCATTTGAGAGAATGCCCGCTTGAATGAGGGAGAGATCTGTGACAGCAAGTCGATTAATGAATGACACAAGTGACTAGGATTATCTGGTTTTGGATTGAAGACTTCGTCGGTCGATTGATTAATATAGAAACCCTTTGGACAGGCTGAAATATGAAATCTCTTATCTTCCATAGTGATCACATACAAGTACATTAAATCGCCGTGCAATTTGCGTGGTCCAGGCGGTGGGTTCCATGCGGAAGTGGTCAACACTTTCAACGATTGTGGGCCCTTGGAGCTTTTCACGCCCGGCTGTAATGGTAATAATGGACGCTCCTTCGATCCAGGCATTATGTAATCTGGCGGTGTACAATCAACACTATCAGGACGAGATTTTTTCTTTTCCAACAAGTCCCCCTGCGTAATGGTATGTAGGAACGACAACGAATTACAGTCAACTCCATTGTACGCATCTGCTGGATCCATTGATTTTAACAAATCACGGACATGACGAACGTGAATCCTTGCCTCTCTCATTGTATAAGGGTCCTCTACAACCTTAATAGTTGAACCATGTTTCAGTCCTTCGATATTTTTCAATTCTGCAAAATTATCTAACGTAACACCGTCCAATTGCAAACAGAAACATGTTCGATGGCAAGTATCCTCTCGATCCATCAACAACTGATGGATCTCCTGAACCAATTCCATACTCGATAACTGAATGGAAAGTAATTCCGCTCCTGGACTTTGAATATGCACTGTAATTCCATTATCGTGCAACATATCCAAATCAATACTTTCCTCTGAACGATCATCGCCGCCACTGTCATCTTCTTTTTCAGCTCCCGATGTTTGACTCTTTTTCTCTGCTATCGGTTCATTGGCATTTATTTCAGCGGGTTTATCGTCTACTGCATGTCCGTTGGTCAAGGAATTGACGTTTTTGTTTCCATTTTTATTTCCATTTTTAGTACCTTTTCCTGAAAGAAAAATTTAACTTTAAATTTAAATGTTCTTTTATTTCTTTCAAATACAAAGCACATGTAAAAATATGATTTTAAGCGAAATGTGTACATAATGCGTGTCATAGGGGTTATCATTAATCGCATGTTAGTTTGAAGCCATACAAATAGTGACGAGATTTGTAGGCACGCAGTTTGTGTGCCGGAAAGAGAATACCAATTGTTTGTATTGTGTAAATTAGAACTTAACTTAACGTAGTTCAAATCTGATGAAGTAAAATTAACGCAGGGAAATTCCACACTACAAATGAAGACTGTGCAAACTTAATATATTCCTAGAAACCTAAAAGTTTTTCTTACAGAAATTGCCAAATTATTCGCTTTCAAATAAATGGATTTGGCTCCGTTTTTTTCAGTGCTAGGAACAGCACGCTGAGCTATTTTGTTATAATTCGTTATAACCGATTAAAGCTAAATAAATTTTAAAAATATGTACATATGCTTAGGTTAGGTACTAAGACCTTCCATTCTAGACTGTTAGAAGAAAATATTTTTTTTTTGTTCGTATGTGGACGAATAAACATAAGCAAAGGATATGACTCAGAGTACACAGAAATGCTCAAATTTCAAAGACAAGTAGTCAATCAATATCTTCGACACTACCAGAATTATCCCTTAAGTATATGCTGCATTGTCCACACCATCAAGGTCGGCAGACTCAGAGATTTTGTATTGATTTTATAAATGCCTCTCACAAGTACTATTAGTCTCAATACAATCTTCGTGCCTCATTAAAATGTAGAAAACCGATACATCATTTAAAGTATATACATATGCATATGTACATATATATGTATGTAGCTATACGTATATATTATGCACGAGAGAAATTATACTATTCATTTTTCTGAATTGCTGCTACTGACACTCTTTTCTAAAATATAGCAGACAAAAACCTTTTATTTATGCCTGTATGGTATATAAAAAAAAAATACCACCACATTTTTTCTCTTTACCACTATTTAGATAGGTTAGGTTAGGTTATAGTGGCAGCCGGCACCCCGACACAGACGGGTGCCAGCTCACTTAGGCCTCAAAGGCCCATTGTGGTACCACAGGATCTAAAAGTACCCCGGTTGGATTGATACCGCTACGACACTGCAATGAGACAGAAACGACCAGTATGAAAGAGGCTAAGGGCAACTACACAGATAATTGTATCTAGGTGGTTTTCCACTGAACTAGGAGAACCAGCCGGAGCTTTTGACAAAGCGCAGAAGATGCCTGATGGGTACACCAGTCAGGTCGCAGAGGTCGTCGAAGAAGAATGACCCCAGGTAGAGGTTTCTACTTGACGCTAGGGCAGGGCAATTACAGAGAAGATGAGGAATCGTTTAGATAACAAATATTATAAATTTATTATATGGCGCAGTTCTCTAAATCTTATAAAAGGATGTTTTGTATAAAATGTGAGAGTACACAGAACGCTCAGTGCAAGTTTAAAACATCTTATCAGTAGCATCAACTTGTCTATAAAAATTAGTAGTATATCTGATGTCTGCATATCAAATTGTTGTAAGGGAAAGTTAATGGTTACACTCTTCGTTTAACAAACATCACTTGTGTCTAAGCATGCCGAGAAATAGGAATTTCAACACAGCTGCGTTGTACATACACCTTTTTATGTTGTCCCACGATAAGATTTAAAAAAATAACACATCGCATCCACATGTGAAATAAATAAAAAAAAAAACGATTCTGTTTGCTTTGCCTTTTCAAATTTCTTATATTACAACTACCTGCATCGAAATATGTGATTAACACTGCGTTCTTAAATAGATACAACTGAACGCCCATAGATAGTAAATATAACATTTTCGTGCTTGAACCTAGGAGATTTGTCTATACTCACTAAGAGGCAACCAGATTAACTGCAAATGCATGAAGAAGACTATATGAATCTCTTATCAATCCCTCATGTGGTAGTGAATGTAAATCACCCACAATTCTGTACGATAACAGAGAGGGAGAGAGAGAAAGATAAGGGGCGAGAGAGAAAGTGAAAAGATAAACATAATTTCAATTTAATGTTTCGTTCCTCCCGATATGCAAATTCATTCGAGTTCGCTCACCTAATTGATAGTGTGATCATTCAAATTAAAATAATCAGACGATGTTGCCAGTTCTATATATAGTCTCATTGCAATTAAAAGTTGAACATATGCATTTTTTGGCATAAGGGACCAATGCATAGCTTCACACAACTAATCGTATTGTGCGTATTATAAACTGTGTCTAAACTGTGTGTTAGCTTTAGACTCCAGATCAACTAGACTCGGGTTTAAAATAAAACTATGAATATGAACTATGGGTTCTATGCGGTGAACAAGAAAGAGATTTAAGCAGTTTACTGTTTCTCACATTCCTTTTGCTCTTTGGATATGACCGAAAACTGTAAAATTGTACCTATGGCAATGAAGTACATAAAAAATGGTAAAAATAATATGTGTTCTTTATTTTTGAAAACCTTATCAATAAAAATGACTTATATGATTTTATCATTTCACTGACTATTCAAAATGACCAAAGGAATGCAACAGAAACTAAAAACTTTACTCCGATAGAAACTGGCAACTCTCCTCATTGATAAACCAGACCAAAACATAATGAAATTTCATTTTCCTTGTCCCTCCAAAGTACAAGCCTGAGCGAGAGATACTCTAAAATATAAATTGACTCTATTTTCTTCCCATTTCCTATGTTACAATACAACTCAAAAAAAGTGTTCTGCTATCTATAGATTAACACCAGATGAGTAGACGAAAAACGAGCAGGGGGGCTGGTGCACTACACTGATAACACTGTACTGTGTTGGAATTTACTCTTTACTCTTCTCACACACATACACGTTCAGAAGGAGATAATTATGAACTCGATCAGATCTTTTTTTTTTCTTTTTTTGATAAAAATCAACTGCCCCCCGTGATGCTGCAGCCAAAATAATATCAAGTCACGTGTAGGATCTGAAACTACAAACTACAAAATTTCGTCATAACTAGTCCAATTGACAGAAGTCTCCGGCAAAACCTATGGTGTTATTCAATGCTCCACGATGTGCCACCACTGGATGGGGGCAGAGCACGTGTTTTACGGACCATTATAGGTTACAACGACAGGATTCACGAGTTTTGCGTTTTTTAATCGAAAACATCCTGCAACTTGGGTTGTGGTTACCAAAAAAAACGGACTAAACGACCGGGCAACAGCAGAGAATAAACTTTTCTTTCAAAAAAACACATGAGAAAATCTAATTACGTAACGAGTGTTATATGACTGCTAGATGTATGGTATTTTTCTTTCACCAAAGGGTATTCGAATGGTCACCAGGACCGAGAGAGCAAAAACGAAAAGATACAAGAAGCAAGAATATATAGCTTAGGACCTAGGACCTTCGTTGAACCTCAAACAAACCTTTTTTCTTTGCTGCTCCCACATTATCGGCATTTGCTGCTGGAACAGTAGCACCGCTGCTGGAAGACTTTCCACCGGCAGCGACTGCTTCTTTATTCTCATCCACCTCTTGCTGCGGAGGATTTTTCTCATCAGTTTCTAGTGCCATTGTGAGTGCGTTTTAAAATAATTTCGTTGCAAAAAAGTCCGGTTTGGGTCCAATGTTTTTTAATGGCTCTAAGGGTAACACAACTGTCGATCTTTTGATTCGATGGGGATACACTCACACAACGATTAGCATAAAAAATGTATGTCAATCGATAGAGAGACCGATTTTGGATGTAGTTCTCGACAATTAATTAAATTCAGTTGAACAAAAGAAAAAAAAAATCTGTTTCCGATCAAATAACTATGAACAAGTTGACGAAAATTTCTTTGAAGAGAAACAGCGAACCTCCTCACCCGTCATGAGCGATCCACAAGAAACTACTGAGAATCGAAAATGGAACCAAGAACGGAATGAGAATTTCGAATGAAAATGAATTGGTCAATGTCAGCGACGTGCGATGTCTGTGGATTTCGGTTGAAGTTCAGGCAACAAGAGTTCAATTTGGGTGATGCAATTTTCTAATTGCATTGTTTAATATAGAAAGGTAAGAAATATTGCGACAGATGATAACTGTCCTGTCAAAATCACGGAATATATATATTTTTTTGACATAAAATGCACGTACATATAGAGAGTTTTAAGTGTATCTATAATGTGGATATTAATCATTCTAAATCGCTCTATGTATGTAGTTCTTTATTAGATTTTGAATTGCTTTTTCATTACCGCTTCAATTATATTCTCCAGGGTATGAATGTGTCACTGTTACCACTGAGTCTCATTTGAGCCAAAAGGGATTCATTTTTTTTAGCTTAACTCAGGGACTCATCTTTTTTGTATTTGGCTCGTTTTTTAAGAATACAAATAAGCACTTTATATAATACTTTTGAGTGAATTTAATAGATCAAGCTCATCAATTTCATTTTGCATAAGAACATAATTTTTAAAATATCTAATAATGGAAACTAAGCTTCTATTTTACTTTCCTGAGCGCTTTCAGTAAATTGAAACACATAAAATTATTTAACTTAAAAGAGATTTTTTAATAGGACTAATTTATTTTCAAAATGGCTGATTTTTTCAGTCTTTGAAAATAACCACAAATAACCCAATATAATTTGTAGATGTTGCATTTGTAGATTCCGGTCTCGATTTCGTGTACTCTTGTGTTGTGGCTTGTGTTAATATTGATTTCGATACTTTTCTCTAAGGGAAATCATAGCTTTTAAGTTAAAGCAATAAAATGCACATAAAAAATGTATACATATGTATGCATATAAAGCATCTGTATAAGTATCTTGCTTTCGTTTTAATAATGGAAAATTGCTGAGCCATGGAATTGGCAACTGGTCAGATGAAAGAGTTAATGTGTGTTCTTATGCATGGAGCATCTGAAGAATATGTCGACGGTGAGATGTTTCACCAAGCCTTCACTTCAATGGTAAAGGTAAAAAATAATTGTAGTGCA
Organism: Chalcosyrphus nemorum; assembly: GCA_949716465.1. Taxonomy (NCBI): domain Eukaryota; kingdom Metazoa; phylum Arthropoda; class Insecta; order Diptera; family Syrphidae; genus Chalcosyrphus; species Chalcosyrphus nemorum. The sequence continues at coordinate 13,049,030 of OX454335.1, forward strand.
TAACAGAAAAACAGAAAAAATAGTAATGAATTGAATTTGTATGTATTTGTTTTATATTATTTTTTTAAATGTTTATTATTAATTTATCTTTAAGTTTTTTTTTTATTGCCAAATGTGGATAAATGCTCGAAAATGCAAACTTTATAAAAAGAATTGAGATGCTTAAAATGTACTATACATAAACAACGAAAAAAAAACATTTTTTTTAATTTGTTTGCGTTGTGTTATAGATTGAAATTTGTACTTCATTAATATCTTTTATGGTTAAAGTCAAAAATTATTTTGTTATGGCTTATAACAGATCTTGAAAACCAGAATATCAACTAAGAAAAATTTTGAAGATAAAATTAATAAAAAATAAATAGACATTTCGCCAATTAATCCCAATTGATTTAGATGGATGATGAAATGAGTGTAAGCCTTAAAGTTAAAGTGGCTTATGCAGTTTTTCGTTCTAGTTCATGTGTTTCAGTCCCACTCCCAATAATCTCGGACTCCAAAACGTTTCGGTTTGGTTTTAATATTCGTAAGAAATGAAAATGAAACGTAGCTGTCATTCATTTTGTTGACATTTTTGAAGATATCATTTTAACCAAACTAAAATTAATAATAATGCAAAACCTTATTGAAAATAGAAGTAACAAAGGTAAAAAAGACGAAGAAGATGTTGAAGAGAAAAAGAAGCGACCAGTTATCAAAAGCGCCACTGACCTGCAACGGCTTAAACTGGAAAAACTCATGAAGAATCCCGTAAATTGAGCTTTCTTATGTTTGTTAAAATTTTTCAATACCATTTTTATCCTCAGGAAAAACCAATTGTAATTCCTGAGCAACCTAAGGAAAAAGACTACATGCAAACGGTACCGTCATTTGTTCGAAATGTTATGGGTTCTAGTGCTGGTGCGGGCTCTGGCGAATTCCACGTTTACAGACATCTAAGGCGGAAGGAATATGCCCGACAAAAGTGTATACAGGCAAAGAGTATGCGAGAGCAATTGGATGACGAGTATCAATCAAAATTAGAAAAAAACCGATTAGAAGCCGAAGCTAAGACGG